>CM070683.1:944833-3344833 GCA_036346265.1 Melocanna baccifera | reverse complement strand
GACTATACGAGACAAAGCATGTTCGTAGCATAAAATTGAAAGTAATGTGGAATGAGGATATACATATGCAGTCTGATCTGAGCATTGTCATTCGTCATTTGACAATGTGGCCAGTGAATTGTCACAGTGGGCAATTAGCAGCTTTTTGTCTGCAGGGGGGGTGTAGGGTCAGAGAGAAACGCTTGCGTCCAGCTCTCGCTCTTTCTGACTAAAAAGGCCGTTGCACTTTTGAGAATTAAAGAGTTCCTACGATGGCTGCTCCACGAGTACATAGTTATTTTCAGATTTTTTACTGCACTTCATTGGCATACGACCAGGACATGTGCTCAAATTCAGATTCAGACAAAATACCTCATGAAATTGTAACGATTGAGGTTTCACGCATTACGTGAAGCAGAAGCTTATGAATTACATGGGTGACTTATGATTCTCCAAAAAGAAAAATCCTGACAATTTTGTACCACCACAAGAATCGTTCGATCGTGTGCTTATGTCTTTTTCTTGGCATCGTCTCACGGTAAAACAATCAGAAATAGCCTAACATTCAAATACTAGTAAACCTCGACGTGCCATTGCTTGTTCTTCTTGGGTTGTGATAGCTTCTGATCCCAGCTCTCCCCTCTCTGCTCTGCCACTTTCTTGAGCGTATCCTGAATCCCTGGCATCATTCCTTTCAAACCGCAGAAGTAGATGTGCGCACCACCATCCAAAAGTTTGAAGATTTCATCACTGTACTCCTCGATCTTGTCCTGAACAGACATCTTGCCACCACCCCTGTTCTTCTGCTCCCTACTTAGTGCTTTATCGTACCTACAGGTTCAACACAACTCAATTATATTCTACCAATACACTGAAGTACTGAACACAACAGGTTCATTTACGTGGCATGCTAAAATACCAATAATGTTCTACAATGACGTAAGTTGACAGAAGCAAGTCGCGTCCGTGGAGATCATGGGGCGCGGCACCATCCTCTTCACCTGCAAGTCGGGAGAACACCGAGCACTCATCGGAGTGTACTTCATCCCTAGGCTGATGGCCAACATTATCAGCATCGGACCGCTCGATGAGACCGGATGCATGGTGGTGATCGACGGTGGGGTCTTGCGGATCTTCAATCAATGACGACAATTGTTAGCGAAAGTGAGGCGCCTCTACGTCCTTGAGCTCAACATCAACATCGCTAGGCCGGTCTACTTGTACGTGCATAGTTCTTGAGCAGGCCTGGTGCTAGCATGCAAGGTTTGGGCACCTCAACTTTCAAGTTCTCTGCAAGCTCACACAGCAAGAGATGGTGCGCAGATTGCCGCCGATTGATCAAGTTGACCAAGTCTATGATAGCTGCCTGGTTGGGAAGCAGAAGTGCTCTCCTTTCCCACAGCAGGCGAAGTACCACACCAAGGATGCCCTCAGCCTCGTCCACGGCAACTTATGCGGACCAAACACACCTGTCACCCCAGGCAGCAACAATTACTTCCTCCTGCTAGTCGATGACATAAGCCGCTTTATGTGGCTCACACTGCTCAAGTCCAAGGACCAAGTGCCGATGGCAATCATGTGATTCCAGGCCAGTGCCGAGGTGGAAAGCGAGCGCAAGCTCCGAGTCCTACGCATCGACCACGGCAACAAGTTCACGTTGATGCAGTTCGGGTGCATAGCGTACGCCAAGAGCACCAACCCGCACCTCAAGAAGTTGGACGACCGCAGCATCTTGATGGTCTTCCTCGGCTATGAACCAGGTGCCAAGGCCTATCGCCTCTTTGACCCGGTCGGCGAACTCATGCACGTGTTGTGCAATGTCATGTTCGACGAAGACGGACAGTGGGACTGGAGCGGAGATGGTGGAGATCAAGGTGCAGGCACAGAACCCTTCACTGTGAAGTACTTGGTCACCAGGGAGCCAGTGTGCACCGCCACGTGTGTGAACTCCCTGGACCACGGTCAAACACCTTCGCCGGCAACACCTGAGGCTGGGGGGAACGAACCCCGATGGCGATCGAGCATGTCACGCCACCTACACATGATTCTGGCCTTTGACGCGGACATTGATGAAGATGTTCCCTGGCGCTACCACACCGTCGACAACATCCTCGGTCCAGCCACACCACGAGGGTACGCACCATGCCAACTCGACCTCGACGAGCTTCACGTGGTGAGCACTGAGGAACCAAGCACGCTCGTTGAAGCAGAGCGGAGCGACAGCTGAAGGAAGTTGATGTAGGAGGAGATGGACTCAATTACTACCAATAAGACCTGGAGCCTTGTTGATCTCCCTACAGGTCACCGCGAGCGTGGAGCCATTGTGAAGCACAAGGTGCGCCTCGTTGCCAAGGGATACGTCCAGCGACAGGGGGGACTTCGATGAGGTCTTCGCCCTATTGCCTGTCTGGAGTCGGTACGGCTCATACTCGCCATTGTTGTGCACCAATTCTGGGGGTACACCATATGGATGTCAAGTTGGCATTCTTGAATGATGATCTCTAGGAGGAGGTTTACGTTACGCAGTCTCCCGGTTTTATCAACAACAAGCACAAGAACAAGGTGTTGCGTCTCCACAAGGCACTCTACAGTCTCCACCAAGCACCGCATGCCTGAAATGCGAAGCTGGATGCCACTCTGCTCTCGCTTGGATTTCATCATAGCAGCTCCAAGCACAGAGTGTACACGTGAGGTGAAGGTGGAAGTCAACTGATCATGGACATCTACGTCGACGACTTAATTATCACCGGTGGCAACACCAGCGGCATCCACAAGTTCAAGGGGGAGATGATGAGCCTGTTCTGGATGAGCGATCTGGGGGAGCTCAGGTACTATCTCGGCATTGAGGTGCACCAGAGCCCGGACGGCATCAAACTCGGGCAATCCACCTATGCGCTGAAGATTCTAGAGAAGGCCGAGTTAGTGGATTGCAACCCCTGCCAAACTCTAATGGAGGAATGCCTCAAGCTCAGCAAATTGAGCTCATCCCCGTTGGTCGATGCTACTCTGTATCGGAGTCTGGTTGGGAGCCTCTGGTACCTCGTCCACACTCGGCCGGACCTAGCCTACTCAGTAGGCTATGCCAGCCGTTTCATGGAGACTCTACGTGAAGAGCACCTTTGTCGCTGTCAAGTGCATACTGCACTATGTTGTAGGGACAAGAACATGGGGTGTTTTCTACAAGGCCAGGAAGAAGAAGAGCGTGTGGCCGTGTCTGCTGGGCTATAGCGACAATGACATGATCGGGGACGTCGATGACAGAAAGAGCATCTCAGGTGTAATCTTCTTCCTCGATGATGGACCCATTGCTTGGCAATCTCAGAAGCAAAAAGTGGTGGCTCTGTCCTCCTGCGAGGCAGAGTATATCGCTGCGTCATCTGCAGGTTGCCAGGGTGTTTGGCTGGCGCGACTTCTGGCAGACATGCTCTGTTCAAAGCCCAGCGTGTTGGTTCTAAAAGTGAACAACAAGTTCACAATCTCATTAATCAAGAACCCAGTGCATCACGATAGGAGCAAGCACATTGACATGAAATGTCATTTCATCCAAGAGTGTGCAGAGAAAGGCCAGATCGATGTCAAGTTCATTGAAACAGCAGAACGGCTAGGTGACATCTTCACCAAACTACTCGACCGCATTAAGAGGCCGCTCAGTTGGGCTTTTTAAGCCGGCTTATGGTTGAATCTGTACTGTAGCTGATGGTGGTTTATTTGATATAATTAAATTTTTTTAAAAAATAAAAATAGAAAAAAAAAACAAGTTAGCCCATCACGGATAATGCAAACGAGTACGGAAAAAAAGAACAAAAAAATCAAAAAGTCAGAAAAGGATAAAATTTAAGAATAGTGAAAAATAAGGTAAACCCAAAAAAGCTCACACCGAATAAGCGGTGCCTTAAGTTTCAAAAAATTCATTCTAAGATCGGCTTCATTGACATCAAGTAAGCGCAGCAGGAAGACTTAGGGGGTGTTTGTTGGATAACTCTTATGCGTGACTGTAATCATGTGCGTGGTCGTAACCTTGTACGTGGCCATAATCATGCGCGTGATCGTAGCTGTATTCATGATCGTAGTCTTATGCGTGGTCGTAGACTTGTGCATGGTCATAACCTGTGTGTGTGGTCGTAACTGTGTACGTAGTTGTAGCCTTGTGTATGACCATAGCCGTAATCGTAACCGTATTATGACGACCGTGTGTGCACGTTTTGTTCGTCTGCTAGACCCTCAGCCAAGCCCGTCCAGGAACTCCAGCTTGGGCACCATGGTGCGCTCGACGCTGGAGCCTGGAGACGAGGAGAATGGGGTCCTGGAAGGCGAGAGCGCGGTTGTCGCGGAAGCCGAGGCGGCGGAGGTAGATGAGGGTGGGTCGGAGCTGGTCGCGCACGCTGCAGGCGAGGCCCGCACTTCACGACGACGCGGCGGTAGGCGGTCTCTGGCACGCCGAGCTCGTCCGTCAGGAAGGCAAAGAAGGGGCGGAGGTCGGCGCGGACGCTGGCGGTGAGGAGGGACGGGCACATGCCGAAGACGCGGCCGAGGTCCTTGAAGTGGAGCCCGCGCGACTGGAGAAAGGTCACCACCGCGTGGATGGACTCCGGCGGAGCACCGGCTTCAGCGCCAGCGCGCGCCCGTAGTCCATCCCCATCAGCTCCAGGCTCAGGATCTTGTCCTTCACCTGCGACGGCAGATCCGGCAGGTGCAGCGGCAGCGCCGACGTCGACGCCGTCGTCGCGGTCGTCGTTGGCACGGCGGAGGTCGTCGCCGTGGCGGTGGAGGGCAGCTTGGTGGTGGGGATGGAGTGGGGCTTGGCGACGGGGAGGGAGGTGGATGCGTAGAAGCTGCAAAGCGGCATTGTTACGGAGCTTCTTCTCCCTCGTATTCCTTCTTGATCTGGAAGGACTGGAGATGGAAGGAAGGTGGGGAAGAGACGATGACGGAGTGAAGCCAAGTGGCATCTCATCGGCTTCTCTATCCGGTCGTTGGCGTTGACCCGGCACTCTGGATGGTGCTCATTGGGTGGTCGTTGGCGTTGATCTGGCACTCCGGGTGGTGCTCATTGGGTGATCGGATTTTGCAAGGGAGATCACAAGACAGCAAAATAAACAAGGGGAAACTGAGATTTTTTTTTAAGTGAATCATGGCCATTTAAACTAAATTCTAGCCAAATCCTTTCATCCAACAAAGCCCTAAAGTCATCTAAAAAAACCTAAGCCCTAAAAGCACACGTCAAATATCGGAAACATATTAAATAAATATATAGTTCGCTTGCACATGCATGTTCTTGTCAAATTGGGGACGACCGAGTTGAATCGACTCTTCCGGAATAAATACATACAGTCGTTGGAACAACATATCAAATTGCCGGTGTCTGAGCGACTATAGGTCACACGGCGACAACAATCTACAGGCTCTAACTAGGACGGATAATTATTCGATTTCTCCCGTCCGATCATGGGTTGCACAACCTCCCACCAATCTGGAATTTCGCCGAATGTTATTCATGTCTGAGAAGCAGTGGAGCTACCCTCTACGGTACTGCTGGATATGAATGGTATGGGTCTAGTAAAGGTACGTCCGTGCGGAAGGAGCTCCGATCAGCATTTCCCATGGCTTCTGCTCACCGAAGCCCTTCTCACAAGCTTGCGGTTAGGAGCAGCCTGATCATCCTGCACCAGATAAAAGCCAAGTAGAGAGTTCCGTAAGGATATTTTGGTGCACAAGGAAACAATAATATGTGAACAGTTGAAAGCCACAAGGCATACTCTGTATCACATTGGAACCTAAATTATTAATCAAGGTCTTCGCATCACAAAACAGCATGGAATGATTAATCCAGGTTCTCAAATATGGATAGCTGTTGGTACCAAGTTTCAATTTTTCCTGGTGAATTCAGAAGAAGTGCAAAATATTACCATATATAATGAGGCCGCAGAATCAGACTGCATTGTTTGATTTTGAGCTTGACCAAGAGATTGGAATGTATCAAGTGCATCTACTGTAAACTGCCAGCCAGAAAGTGCTGAACTACTTGAGCTGGAACCAGTGTTGTTACAGCAAGCTGCAGTAACAGTTTCATTTACCCATGGGCAGTAGCTGTTGTGATGCTTAACAGGATCAAAATCTGGAAGACCTGGTTCATAGTCATTTTCTCCATTAATTGCTCCTGAGAAACAAATAACAAAGTATTTATATGAGCAAAGCACATATAATTGAGGAGAACAATAGAATAAGCATGTCAAAAAATAGAGGTCTAACAAATGATAAAAAGAAGCATATGTGTGGGGAGCAGTCAGTAAAGGACCACATCCATTTTGTTGGAATAGAGGATGCTGAAGCCAATCTACATATATGAGGAAGAATATCAGTACCACCAATGCAATTTAACTTTGGTCAAAGAATGGGTGCTTCTTGGTCAAAAACCAATCATTTTGAATAACTTCCAATTTCACAGAAATAATGGCTAGCAAGTACCTCTAACAAATGAATAATTGCATTTTAATAGAAAAAACATAACATGAAACCACAGAAATACCATTTAGATTATGTGTGCCAGAAAAAAAGGCTCGATGATAAGTACCTATTCCATTCTGCGGATCATAATCTAACCCCATCAATGCATCATCAGTAGTCAGTACTTTGCCAGCCTGTGTCACTTCCTCTTTAGATGCATCAACACTGGTATACATCCCTGCATTGCAAGAAAGAGAAGGATGCATGCTGCTTTCATGACCAATGGCATGACCTATCTTTTCTCCACTCTCAACAGAATCAGCTTTATTAGAACCATAAATTTTTGATCCACTGTCAGCTTGGCCCACTGACAGGGACACCATATCTTGGCTGTCTCCATGAGGTTCTTCTCGATCAACTTCTTCAGGTACAAACTCATCCATCAATCCTGGTCCTGGAGCTGATTCACCAGTATGCCCCATTGTCTCGGTAAGCTCAGTAATAGGTTCTGCATCACCAACAACACTCTCAGCTCTTTGCACAGAAACATCAATTCCATGAATTTCAGCCTCATGACTAGCACCCATGCCAACACTTCCACCACTAATTCCTAAGCTAAGTTGATCCCTTGCAAAAGCAGGAGCTGTTTCTGCATTAAGGACTTCCTCCCCTTCATTTGTACTGCTTCCTCCTATTTCCCTTGCGTCACTTCCAGCAGCAGGCTGTACACAAGCACTTTGCTGTGCTTGGTTGCTATAATTGAGATCCAAGGCGTCATTCATTTCAATATTCCTGTGTGCACTAGATGAAGGCATATGAATATCATTACCATCACCAGGATAGTACTCAACACTCTCCATGGAATCTTCCTCAGCACTGTGAACAGTATCCATTGCGATAACAGAAGATGCCCTCATAGAATCTCCAGCAGATGGATGCTCAACAGGAGCTAAACCCACAGCTCTAGAGTGACCAAATCTACTGGGATCTACATCAGGGTCAAAGCATAAATTTCTACTAGGACCAGCTCCAGAAGAAGATGGAAGATAGGCATCAAAAAGATCGAACCCACGGTACTTTTTATTTGGAATGTCTGAATCTTGTGCAGCATCATCAACTTCTTCACCATCACGATCGATGACGGTTCCTTCTATGCTGTCAGCATGCTGAAGCCTGTCTTGTGGCTTGTCTGCTGTGCTACCACCTTCCTCAAGGTTACGTTTCCGCGAGCTTGGACCCCGAGACTCATATGACGTTGCACGATCACCAACTTCACTTCCAGTAGGTTGTCCAATCATCAGATCTCTTCCCATTCCTCCATTAAAACGCACAGATGCAACAGGCATTGCAGATTGAATTGACAGTAATCCTCCAGCCATCGTTAGATTTAGGTCTACTCCAGCATTTGATAGTGATTTCCTCTCATCAGTTGCTGCTTCATCACGCCCTTCAGCATCATCTCTTTCCATCCCATCAGCAACCCATTCATTGATCCCACTGGCTGCGCTAATCCCATGTGTCAGTGTTAGCTTTTTGCCTGTTTCTGGTGCATCAATATTATTTGGACTAAAACGAGAAGGACGTGGCACAGATCTGAAGTCCCAGATCCTGACTGTAGCTCCACACAGGCTACAATCTAACAAAGGTGATCTCATGCTGCATCCAGAATCTTTGAGGGGCCTTTTGCCTTTCCCCTTATCTTTCTTGGCTGATGCGGAGAATGAATTTTTCTGATGTTCAACAAAATGGGGATAGAACGGTTCATCTGGTTCAATTGAGGCTGCATTTTTAGCTGAGTGGGTTGAATTTTCTTCACAGTCTTGAACATTTGGAAGCCACCTAGGCTCCCATCCACAAAGGCTTATAAGCTTCTGTGCCTAGAAAGCAAAAACAGAAACATCTAAATTAAAGAAAGCTCTGCAAAATAATAGTGCCACAAATAAAAGACATCACAAGAATATATGAGGAATAGAGAAACATACTTGTGAGTAGCCACAAGAGAAATCTTGCTGGATATCAACTCCTGGTGTACTATCTGCTTTGTAACCCAGCTCCCCAGATAAAAAGATGATTGATTGGGATAACAGGCGGTCAATCTGAATGCCCCTGGTCAGCCTCATGTTCTCAATTGCAGATGAAGCAATCACAGGGAGAGAAACAAACTGCAAAAGTCCATCACAGCGATCTTTAAAACCTCCAATAAGAGCTGATTGTGTAAGGTGGAGCTGCACCAAGCTGTCGGCACAGCTATTGCCTCTCCAGGGACAACTATTCTGGTGCGATGCATCAAGCTGCTCAGCAAAGGCTTCTCCAGCATTTGCAACTAATACAGAACATACAAAGAAAGGTTTCACAGCTGAACAAAAATCAGTTTGCAAAGGGAGACGTACCAATATATTTTCCAGCCTAGTGCAATGGTGAGACATAAGTAACATCAGTCAGACTTTGTGAAAATTATGTCACTAGACATAGATGTTTTTTGTTGATAATGTGCAATGTCGTCTCACTTTGTTTATCAGCACACTGTCAGGTGTTAATCCTCAACCAATAATCCAACTATTAATTACTTGTAAAGTGAGAAGCGTAAGCTATAAATATTTTTTTATCAGGAAGGTGCACAAATGTTTGATAGTTTGCTACCAAATCGAATTTATCTAATTAGATTGCATGGTGACAGTATTTACATCAGCAAATGCACATATCAGAAAGGTATCAAGCATAAGTTCAAGCATAGGTGTGTTGCTAGTCACTACAAAGATGAATGCATAATTCATGGTTAAACAAAATGCGACTTGAATAAAAGTTCACGTCGGATATACATCAAAATTCAAAAGAACAATACTTTCCTAGTAAGAAGAAACACAACTTATTACCACCAAAAAAATAAGGTTACGCTTTCTGATTAGATATGAGCATTTAAACTAGAATGTCATATGCATTGGTGTTTACCCTTAAGAGGTAGTGAAGCATGAAGAAATAAGGTAGACCAATACATAACAGCACCAGCTACTTCTCAAACTAATATAGTTTCCACAAAAGTTTACCAACTGAGAACATACCTTCCGTTGGGGACCAGGATGTCAATGCACTGAATATAAGATGTGCACCACATGACTCACATTCAATTTTGTCCATGTCAACATTCACCCAACCTCTTCGAGCACAAGCCAATGAACTAGCAGCCTGCAAAAGTTAATTTAGACTTAAGATGTGATAACAGGTGTAGAAAATGTTCTTAAATAATCCATTGCTGTAGATGAAAACTACATTTTATTTTAAATCTAACAAACACCGCCAAAACCACTTAAACAAGTAACGGAAGAAAAAGTGACCTCGGTCAAATTTTAATATATCCAAGTAAGCAACTATCATTATAACTGATATCATAGAGGAAAAGTCTGACTATGCATGCAGATTTAGGTTACCATGATTATATTTAGCACAAACTTAATTATAATAGAGTGCAAAACTAACACCTTCATAGCATTCGCCTATTGTGTGTTGTTATTTACAACAATGGTAATTACTTATAAAAGAGAAAAAATGACCTTCGGCTTAGAAGCCCAAGTTAAAGGCTTAAATGTTGCCAGTCGACGAAGCAAGTCTCCACGTTCCCATGGTCTACATGATGGTGCAGAATCCAAAGCAGTTCCGGTAGCATCAAAACTATGAGAAGGCTGATGGGCATGTGGTGCAACATGTGATGATGAATCAACCCTGGAAGCTTGTCTACTTCCCAAACAATCTATGCTGGCTACATTAGTTTGCATAGCAGGTGATGATGCACCAGCAGAACTGAAAAGGCAAACGAAGCTTTAGTGAAGCAAAAGAAAAATCATGAGTTTATGACAAGCTCTGTAATCCATATATTGTGGCCAGTAAACCTTTCAGTATTCTAGCAAGCAGCAAATAGCAGCACCACAGATCCAACAGCACAAAAACTATCGTGCCCAGGATTGAGCAACAAGCTCGTGCAAGCTCCATGAGCTCAAATCACAAGGCTCTAAGTCATCCAATTCCAATGCAACCGTTCATCCATTTTACCCACTCTACAGAGGCTGCCACCATTATAGCAGCACAAATCCTGTGGTTTTGCAGGAGTGAAAAAGTTTTTTTTAAATAAACACACACAGCAAAAACTCCAGCTTTTCACTCATTAAGACACCCATAGCTGAATTAAGCACCAAATATATCACATGCTTAAACCTAAAAATAATCCATATCCCGCTGGTGGGCGAGACCGAGTAAGCTGTAGCTCGCCTCCGCCGCCCTAGGTTTAATGAAAAAAAAATCTATACTCAGTGTCTCCCTACGCTCTCCGCGAACCCCACTTCGAATCCTATCCTAGGTCTCTGCGCAATCGCGCCCAAAATAAATCCAGCCTTCTTATGGAAAACCAACAACCTCACGACCAATCCAAGCATCGAGAACCGATTCGCCGACCACAGTTGCAGGCTTGCAGCGAATCTACCACCAAAAGAAGGGGGGCTGAGGCGCGTCCGCAACCGTACCTGGCGACCGGGGTTGGCGGCGGCGACGACGACCGGGCGACGGCGAGCGGCGGCTCGGCCGCCGCCCCCGGCGAGCTCCTCACCTCCTCTCGCATCTCCCTCCTCTGCTCCCCTGGGCGAAATGGGGAAAAATTTTCCGCGACCACGACCCGCAGAGCGAATTGGGGCGGTCCCCATATAGTTATGAAGGCGGTTCCATCGACCGTTAATCCCGCCTCACGCCGTCACTTCGCGGTCTATTAGGCCTACCAACCAAATGCCCAGACTTTTTGGGTCTGATGTGGACCACATCAAGTATGGGCCATATATGGCGCATATGATTCGGTGTCTCTTCTCTTTGGCCCATGGGCTCTTCACCGGTAGTCTCCTCTTGTCTCGTCGGATCCGGCGGCGGCTCGGTTCGGACTGCGGAAGTACGGACTCCGGGCGTCGGGCGAGCTGACGGAGCTTGTACGGCGAGCTCGCGGGCGGGATGGACGAGGCGAGCACCTCGGCGTCCGGCGGCTCCGCAGCTCATGGAGGGCGCACCTTCCCGCCGGCGAGATCGGGAGGTGAGTCAAGCTCTGGCGATGGCCTCGCTTTGATTCGGTCGCGTTTACCCTGTGGCACTTCCGTCTGCGTGATGAGGTCGTTCCAGATGCTAGGGTTTGCAGCTCTGTACGATCGTGAGCTTGGATATTAATTTTGGGTGAGAAATTGCTCTTGCTGCTATTGATTTACTTGCGTGTTACGGCAGTTGCCTTGCTTTGGTGGTACTTTCTCTCTAGTTGGTACCTATTGTTCGAACGTGATCTGAGATGTTGCTATGCTATCTTATTATGTTACATTCAGAGAGTATTCCCCAAAGAAGGGAAGTTTCATCATTTGCCACCGTAAAATGTGCACTTCAGGATGTCGCTCTATGCCTCACTGGTATGTGAGTCCGGAGGCCACATGTCAATGAGACATTAGTGGCAGATACTAAAATGGCACATCTTTGGCAGTTGCAAATGATCATCCCCCTCCCCCCAAGAATGGATTTTGTGAGCATCATCTATGACATAGGGTTAATCAACAGAGCAAAAAGTCATCCCTCATCTTAATCGAGTGAAATGCAACGTCGATGCGCTATCAGGAAGCTTTGTTGGGTCAACTTTACTGAAGTAGATTATTAGACTATGGAACAACAAATGTCTTTTGCGCGCTCACGGATTACAGGTTTCTTCCCTTCTGACGCTTTCTAGGTTGATCATGTTAATTTTTTAGTGTTCTATAGGTTCACCCAGCAGAATGTTCCAGCTTGGAAACCGGCAATGACACCAGGATGTGTAAGCTGGCACTGACCCTAACAATAGGTTTTCTACAGAGGCTTTTCTGTAATGTTTAGTAACTTATATGGTATTACTTTCACTGTTTCAGGTGATAACCATTTTCTTAGTGATTGGAATTACTTTCGTACCTGTTGGGCTTGTTTGTCTTTATGCTTCAAACCATGTAATTGTTTTGCTTTCTATCTGGTAGATGCTGAACTGCCACTTGGCTGTCATGCTAAATACATACTAAGATGCTCCCTATTCTGGGTGTGCAGGTTGAAGAAATCATTCACCGTTATGATATTGATTGTGTACCTAATGCTTACAGAAGAAACAAGCATACTTATATTAAAGACAGCTCAATTTCAAAGAATTGTACTCAGGAAGTGAAGGTAGTTCGTTATGAGATCTAATCAGAACTTATTTTTAACTTATTTAATTGTCAGCTAACCACGGTCCAGAATACTTTTTTCTCCTTACTTGTATAACTGAAATTTCCTGTCTTTAGTTTGGCATACTGATAAATAAGGGCATAACACACATGTTGCAGTTTTTTCTGGTCCTATAGTCCTAATATTTCTATCACTTATTTGTAATTGGGTCAGAAAAATGCTGACGGTGTATATTTGCAGGTTCAATACCATATGAGAGCGCCAATTTATGTATATTATGAACTTGACAACTTTTACCAGAATCATCGCAGGTAAGTTTGGCAACGATGTCTATCCTCTCAACTTTCGGAATGGATCCTTAATTGGAGGAAAACTTGATCCTGACATTCCAGTGAGTACTTTCTTATATCAAGTGTTGTTTATAGGTTGCTCATGCAATAGCTAAATCTACATTTTGACTGATGTGACCATTCCACATACTCATACAACCAAAGCTCCCAAGAATAAACAAATGCTGTATAAGGAGGATTGCATCAACGCTATGCGCTTGTGGTTGGGGTCCACCAAAAGGGAAGCTGACCAATATATCAAGACCAAGTCAACACCTTCCCCAACTCTTACTCAAGGTCACCATGTTACTTTTGGATCAATTCAAGCAAGAGTTCAAGTGGGACGCATTTTAGAATTCAATTCGGCCTCCAGATCAATTCGGAGTCAGCCTGATAGGTCGGACTTCAAATGTGTATAACTTTTGCATAAAAACTCCGTTTGAGGTGTGCAAGTACAGCAAAGAAAGAAGAGCTCGTCCAGTTTCCAATGGATTTGGCCCCACCTCCAAATTCATTCTGTGCGCATTGAAATCACCAAAACAAGGCGACGCTGACTCAGCCTGACAGGTCCCACTTTAAATGCTCATAGATTTCGCATCAAGAGTCCAATTGGAATGTGTGAGTACAGCATGGAAAGCTTATTCCGTCCTATTTCCAACGGATCGACCCATCCAAAATTCCTTTTGTGCGCGACGCAATCAACAGAACAATCTTGATTTGGAAACAGAGATAGAATCGGCTATGATTTGAATACTTTCCATGTGTTGAGAACTTTCCATATGCAAGGACTGCGTGTCCCTATAAATAGTGGCTCATTTGGCCATGTAACTCGAGCTTGTTTAGATTAGTTTTCCACCGTGAAACTTCGTCGTGTGTTCTTGTGTCGACTAGACCAACAATGCGATTGCGAGCCTCAACCCTTTGTGTTCTTCATTCATATATATGCAATATTCAGATTGCTCTTTATCTTGTTCTTGCTTGTTCTTCGATTGCTTGCAGGAATTGAACCTCGTGTTCAGTCAACCGCGTTCTTGCACGGTTGATAGCGACTAGGTGTGGTGTAGCGATTGCGGGGCGGACTTGGTCGTCTCGGTCAAGTAGCCTCTTCGTCAACGTCATATCAAATCGAACTTATCCTTCTCATCGGAAGATCGGGCCACCCCACTCATCGCTTGGTATCGAGCACGCTTTGCGGTGAGATTATCCATCTAGATTTGTTTTTCAAACCTATAACGGAAAAATTGCCCTACAAAAAGAGTTATTTCCACTGTCCAAACCCGTTGTGCCTTTCAATTTGTTAGTTTCGGTTTGCTAAATTGAATTTCTGTCCGTTTTAGCTTTGTCTTGTTGCTGGTCATATTCTTGGTCCCATAAAAGTCCAAAACAAAAATCACCACTTCCAAATCCATCGAGAACACATCTCCGATTTTCGGCGAAAGACTCCCTCTTGTGCAGCCGCCACCAAAAATAGCATAACTTTTGATTCATTGATCCTTTTGAGTGAGACCACTTCCATTAGACTCTAACTTCATTATCCATCTTCTTGCAAAATTTCGCTTCATTCCAATCTGCAAGTAAAAGATACATGCGGAGAAAGTTGACCCAAATTTCTGTTTCGAATCTGCAACATTTGCACTTGTGATTTTTGTGCGAATTTTTCTGTCGGTTTTCGAAGTTGGCCCAAAAGAAAAGTTCTAGAAAAAGCCGTCGATGAACGAGAAAAAAAGAATCATCAAAAAGAGGCAATGACAAAAAGTTACGGCCAAAATACCGACAACTAGTCCAAAGTGGATGTAAATCGACATTCTAATGTTTTGGGTCAATAGTTGTGCTTTCCACTTCCAATTGCATTCAATTGAATTATCTTGTTTCTACCACTCCTAAACTTTGATATCCACTTGTTTTAGCCTTCATCTATCCTTCTTTGATCGGCAACATAAGGCTAAGTGCTAGATACGAACTATAATTCAATTCTATGCAATTTCTGAGTTAACCGATTGTTCTCCATTGCTACATATCTAGAGCCTTCCAAGCTACACCTACTACTAACCGTTCTGAGCCTTGACGTCACGTGTCGCTATACTCATCACTCAAGTCAAGACTATCACGAACCACCACCAGGTTGCACCACCATTTGCTTTGGTAAGAATTTGTAAGAGCTTGGTAAGAGTTTGAGAGATGTGTGACTTGTCAAGCTCCACTTCCTAGTAGTTTATAGGGACTTACATAATTCTCGTGTATTTCCTTGTTTTTCTACTAACCATGACAGTTCAAGATCACATAGTATGAATTTTCATGAGACCAACAACGTATTGGATCGGCTTAATAAGACCCTCACCACCATCAACAACGAGTTGAGAACCTTGATAAACGTTCATCCCCACTACTCGGCGTGCGCTGTTTCCTCTGAACTGTTCATCTCCAAATAACGATGATGATGCATTTATTAAAGTCAAGTATGCTTTTCCATTCTTTCTTTGGTAACTTTGATCCCGATGCCTATATTGATGGGAGATAGCATTAGACAAAGAATTTGAATATTATGATTGGTCGGATAGGCAAAAGATTAGAGTCGCCACTAGTATTTTTAGTGATAATGCAATAATTTGGTGGAAGTATCTTGGTAAACATGGTAGAGCACCCCAAACTTGGAATGCATTGAAGAAACTTTTGAGAGATGAATTTGTTCCTAAAAATTATGCTGATTATTTGCTAGTTAGATTGCAACATTTAAGACAAGGTAGTAGAACTGTAAGAGAATACTATCATGAATTGAAAACTTGTTTATTACGTGTGGTTTTGAAGAACATCTTTGAAACTACAGAGAATAGATTCTTAAGTGGGCTTAATAAGGAAATTCAGGAAATTCTTGTTCACAAAGAATATAATTCTCTCTCTCATTTGTTTATACTTGCTTGTAAGATTGAGAGTCAGATTGAGAAAGAATTGAGAATACTTGATAATAGGACACATCAGAGCAAACATGTGGTTGTGCCTTCTTCTGTGACTAACAACTTGCAGCAAGTTGAGAACAATGCGGAAGAGAAGAATGAGCTACTTGAGCTACCGACTCCATTACTTGAGAAGGAAGATGAGATGATGGATGCCCCTACATCATGTGAGGAGAGACAAAAAGGTAAATATAATGGTGCTATCATCACTCATGGTGAGTATGCCTGTGAAGAACAACTATTGTCCACTGTTCATGCTACATTAGAGCAAAGCATTGTGAAAAGTAATTCTGATATACACATGTTTCAAGTACAAAATTCCAACTCCATTGATTTAAGTATTGATAATGGGTTGTGTGCTAATTTCTTACATATATCTTTACCACAACCAGAAGTTAAACCTGATTCTTCTATTGTAATTTTAAATCCATATGCTAAAATAAATGGTTTTGATTTTGTCAATATGCAATTGATCCATGCTATAGATAAGCTGAATGAGATTTCTTCTTCGCACACTTTCGGTTATATTGAGATTGATCATCCTTGTGAACTGAGTTGTCTAACAAAGAAGTTATTTGAGATTCCCAATTCGCTTTCATTATTTCGTTATAAATTTTACTTAATAGGCGAGTATGATGAAAAGGGAAATTATATGGTTCATCAAATTTGGATAAATTCAGAATCAAAGGTTCAACTTTGGAGGAGGAACATAATCATGTAGAGAAAACTAATGGCACTAACCTTATTATTTCTAGTTTATCTCTGCTGTTTGTAAGCTACAGAAACCTTTCAAGAAGGGAGTGTTGTGGTCGCTTCCATACACCACAACCATTTCCTATTTGCGCCGAAAAAGAATTTGCCTCTCATTGAGATCACCAATATCAAGTCACAGTCCAATACAATCTTTTCTAAAGAATGGGAGCAAGATGAAGAACATACGCCATCTAGTGATAATACTACCAATCAGGTACAATCGTTTCTAAGAGAGTTTATTTTGTTTGATAAAGAACTTATGATATTACATAATACGAATTTGTTGCGTTCTTTGTCATGTACCGAGATTTATGATCAAGATCATGCAATACGTGAGACCACATATCTATTAAAACCGAGGACGGTTTTCTGTCAAGAAGGGGAGGATGATGTGACCATTCCACATACTCATACAACCAAAGCTCCCAAGAATAAACAAATGCTGTATAAGGAGGATTGCATCAACGCTATGCGCTTGTGGTTGGGGTCCACCAAAAGGGAAGCTGACCAATATATCAAGACCAAGTCAACACCTTCCCCAACTCTTACTCAAGGTCACCATGTTACTTTTGGATCAATTCAAGCAAGAGTTCAAGTGGGACGCATTTTAGAATTCAATTCGGCCTCCAGATCAATTCGGAGTCAGCCTGATAGGTCGGACTTCAAATGTGTATAACTTTTGCATAAAAACTCCGTTTGAGGTGTGCAAGTACAGCAAAGAAAGAAGAGCTCGTCCAGTTCCAATGGATTTGGCCCCACCTCCAAATTCATTCATGCGCATTGAAATCACCAAAACAAGGCGACACGACTCACTGACAGTCCCACTTTAAATGCTCATAGATTTCGCATCAAGAGTCCAATTGGAATGTGTGAGTACAGACATGGAAAGCTTATTCCGTCCTATTTCCAACGGATCGACCCCATCCAAAATTCCTTTTGTGCGCGACGCAATCAACGAACAATCTTGATTTTGGAAACAGAGATAGAATCAGCTATGATTTGAATACTTTCCATGTGTTGAGAACTTTCCATATGCAAGGACTGCGTGTCCCTATAAATAGTGGCTCATTTGGCCATGTAACTCAGAGCTTGTTTAGATTAGTTTTCCACCGTGAAACTTCGTCGTGTGTTCTTGTGTCGACTAGACCAACAAGCTGCGATTGCGAGCCTCAACCCTTTGTGTTCTTCATTCATATATATGCAATATTCAGATTGCTCTTTATCTTGTTCTTGCTTGTTCTTCGATTGCTTGCAGGAATTGAACCTCGTGTTCAGGTCAACCGCGTTCTTGGCACGGTTGATAGCGACTAGGGTGTGGTGTAGCGATTGCAGGACGGACTTGGTCGTCTCGGTCAAGTAGCCTCTTCGTCAACGTCATATCAAATCGAACTTATCCTTCTCATCGGAAGATCGGGCCACCCCACTCATCATTGACATTAGCAGATCTGCTACTGAAATGCTAATTCTGTTTTAAGTTAGCTAAACAACTGTGTCTTTTTGCCAGCTGAGCAGGCAGGAAGATCTTATTGTGTGGATGCGTACTGCTGCTCTTCCACAATTTCGAAAGTTCTATGGTGTCATTGAGGAGGATCTACAAGCTGATGAAACTATTACCATGCACATAGCAAATAATTACAATGCCTACAGTTTTGGTGGAAAGAAAAGCCTAGTTCTTACAACATCAACCTGGTTAGGTGGCAAGAATGACTTTCTTGGATATGCGTCTCTTGTCACTGGTTCCTTGAGCATCTTCTTGTCTATTCTTTTTGCTTTGATTCATGTGAAGAATCCAAGGTAACTAGTATGTTGAACCTTTTGAATAATCCTGTATAATCATCTTCTACTTTATCTATGTTTCTCTTCGATTAAGTTCTCCTAAGGTGATAAATACTGCTTCTCTTGATTTTTGTTGTCATACTCCAACCTAACACCCCTCTGCTCGTAAACAGGCAGTGCATGCATGCACCTATAAACAAAATTCTCCCTGGATGCAATAAGCCTGGATGGGTGGTGATTTAAAGGTGAATTTTATCTCCCGTTTTTGAATGATTCAGTTCCATGTAATACATGTGCATCTGATTTACTTTAGAAACCATTTTCTTTTGACTATTTATGACCGGTGTTGTATGTTGTGCTAGGTGTCCTTGCCCTTTCTCCTGTATGCAGAACAATATGCAGTTGCTAATGGCTTGCTGCATGCCTAGCTTGCCATATTGAGCGAGAGTTATAGCTGGATAGCTTTGCTTTAAGGTGTTTGGTCATAGAATTTCAATTAAAGGTAATTACCTTGCCATTTAGATAGCAGTTATGCAATTCTCTTCCTCCAACAAAAAAATTGTCTGTAATGAAGTTCTTCTTTCTCTTCAGTGCAGATACTTTTCTGCTCTCTCTAATATACTGAATTTACTCATATATAGGACTTTTGTTCGATCTTAGACATATGCCTTTTAGTGTGTTCAGCTAAAGAAGACATAAATCTTATTATCCTATTGCTAGTGTCTCATGAACATTTACCTTGT
Source organism: Melocanna baccifera (assembly GCA_036346265.1). NCBI lineage: Eukaryota > Viridiplantae > Streptophyta > Magnoliopsida > Poales > Poaceae > Melocanna > Melocanna baccifera. The sequence continues at coordinate 3,325,663 of CM070683.1, read as the reverse complement.
GGCTAATAGATTATGTATTTACATACTGCTTTGTATTGATAATAATTCATATTGTACATTGTTGGATCCTTGTGTGTCAGTTACTGTTACAATGCTACTGCCATGATTCGAAACAGAGTGAGTGTTTAGCTTGTGCATTACAAAAAACTTGCCTAGGAAGCAAATACCTAATGAAATTCTCTCACTCTTCCTAGGTAGAATCTGGATGTGGCCTACAGTAGCCCTCTGCTAGAAAGACCTCATAGATTGCATTGCCTAAACAACTTCCACCAGCTTCTATCATGGAGTCGGTTTCATTGTCAGTCCACTGATCTAATGTGCCTGACAGGACCTGAGCCAAATAAATGTTGCCTTTATGGTGATTACTCTCAAAGATGATGTGCCAATGAAGATAAGTGTTTTCTATATGAGAATTCTGCCTAAATGATCTTTTAGTGTTATGGGACAGAGTCTTTGCTTGTTCCAACACTATGCTGCTAAATAGTGATGAGGAATACAGTTTTCGGATCTTGTGTTCAGCTAGAGGGGCATTCATTGCAGCCATGGCTGTTTCTATGATTTTTTATGTTATATCATCTTTGTTGACTACTGAAATTGATGTCTCTTGTCTTAAGAGATTATTGAATTATCCAACGAACGTCAATGTGCAGGAGCTAATTGAAAAGGCCAAATCCCTGCAGTCTATTACCATTGATGCGAACACTTCATCGTCATCTTTCCTATTAAAGAGGGAATACTTCTACGCAAAAGCATTGGCCGCACGCGACGTAGTGAGTGAATCTTATCTAGTATCTAATAAATTAGGGAGATGCTGTGATGTCTCAACATTAACAAATAAGACAAGTTTGGTACTGTTCTCATGGTTTCTATTAGCTCATGTTTCCAACTCGGCACTGTTCAACCACCCAGCATCTGCTGCTGCTGCATACAGTAATAGTTGTGGTGAAGCACTCTGATGGTCCATAACGCATGGCACGATGTCTGCTCTGAAAAAGCTAGCTACGCCTACTTTTTTAGTATGTCACAGACGCCTGCAGAATGTAAGGAGTATGTGATTATGTCCTGTCGGCATCGGCTTCTTTCCCATGCACTCTCTTTTATCATCAGTCAACTGAAGAGAGACCCTTTTTTTCTCACTTGTTGGATTCTGCAAGATCAGGATATGATTTCAGTCTAATCATCAATGGGATTGAATCGATTTGAAACTGTATTTTTCATCTGCTTATGAGTCGTTCGAAATAGCGATGGCTTTTGGCTTTTGCTGAAATTTTACTGTAGTTAGCTGATTTTTTACTGTAGCTAAGTTGGCTTATTGGGCATAATTAAATTTAAAAAATATAAAACTAAAAGCGATACGCTAATATAGAACGAACCATGCAAAGAAATACGGTAAAAAACAAAACTCAAAAATTTGAAAAAAAAAAAACAGAAAGTGACAAAATAGTGCACAGTACTCACCTAACGCCGAACAGTGTTTTTTTAGCCGATCGTGGCGATCGAAAGCCCGACTGAGTTTTTGCTTCAAGTTGCTGTTCAGTAACCTGGCCGAGGAACTGGACAAGTTTATCAGAGTTATTAAAAGCCACTCTCTTCTGCTGCAACGAGAGAGCTCCACGCCCGCGCGAGGGCTTCATGCGTCGACGCGTGGTGAGGCAGCACTCCCCCCGTGCGGTCCGCGCGCGCCCATGCCGCAGCTCCCCCAACGCGCCCCCTTCCTCCCTTCGCCAGTCTTCGCCCATGTCGCCCGTTCTGTCTCCCGCGTCCCCTCCTCACCCGCTCTCGCCTCCCCCTCCCCCGCCGCTCCCTCCTCCCCCTCCCCCGCCGCCTCCCCCCTCCTCCGGTCCCCCCGCTCCCCCGCAGCCTCCCCCTCCTCCCGCCGCCCCCGTCGCCCCCTCCTCCCCCGCTCATTCGTCGTCTCCCCCGCTCACCCGTCGACCGCCGCTTCCCCCCTCCCCCTTCCTCCCCCGTCGCCTCCTCCTCCCTCCTCCTCCACCCCCTCCTTCCGCGCTTCCCCGCCGCCTCCCCAACCCCTCCTCCCGCTCCCTCGTCGCCTCCCCATCCCCCGCCGCCTTCCCCTTCCTCCCCCGCCGCCGCCGCGGGGATGGGATGCTCGCAGGGGTGGATGGATCAGACCATTCTGCTCCAACGATGATGTCGTTATGCTTCCTCGAATGGCCGGCACGAGGGAGGTGGTGACGGTGACCGCTGGGCACGAGGGAGCTCAGAGCGGAGTCACGGGCGGAGCGACAGCGCAAGGAGGGGGCCGGTCCTGGAGGCCAAGCGAGCGCAAGCCGCCTCGCCACGCGTCGCCTCCACCTTGCATCGTCTGATCCATCCACCCCCGCGAGCATCCCCAAATGAATAGGAGGGAAGATGCAACTAAATTTGGTTGAGCTGTTAATGTAGTTCCTTCTTTCCTTTTGATTGCAGGATATAGCTGTTATCATGGCATCGAACACAGGAGCATCAGGATGGTTGAGGGGTAAGGTGAAGGCTGTGACTTCCGGGGACTGCCTTCTCATCATGTTATGCTTGGGAACTAATGGAAGTATAAGTATAATTGACACAAGAATTCTCTAGATCATTGCATTATTATTCCTACTCTTCGATTGCATTTTGTTTGTATGGTTTAACACTCAAGGAATGCATCCTCGGCAATTTCTACTGAAATTCCACCAGATAGGTTTGGAAGGGAAGCTAAGCACTTCATAGAGACTCGATTGTTTACTCAATTGGTGAGGTTACCTTGTTCGTCGGTTGTTTACTGTTCAATCTTGGATGATCCGACTGTGTTCTTATTTACTTTGTAGTACTATTAGCTAACACATGGTTCTCTTTGCATGGAATTAGATCCAATAACAGTTGAACATGTGGATTTGGTAATACCCTCAATGGGCAAACTTGCCTCTGTTGTTTGCGTCGATGTTTGAAAAGGAACCATGTAATGTTTGATTGGTTATTATAGGTTGGGAAATGAGCGGAGATTGCGTTGCCGATGCTAAGTTTGTCGTTTGTTGTGCAACAGGTAACGACCTAATCTATGCTGGTATATTTTGAGTCAAATGTCGACTGATTGCCCTCCCATGAATGCTATGTCATGAGGCTGGTTAAGAGACCAACTATTTAATATGTTGTATGCAATATGTGTCGCATTGCTTCAGGCATTGCGATGAGGAATAACATTCTTCTTTGGGAGGTATGCGTTGCTTCTTTGTATCGCCATTGTGTGGGCCTTTGCAACTATCCTTACTGCTGATGATGCATACAACCATATTTCACTCAAGGCACAGCGGCACTTCTGCACTGATAAGTCTTACCTCATGTCATCTACATCATAATATAATTCTAAAAGATGTTTCTTACAAACAGATTTTGCGTACCGTAGCTATTTCAGAAAGGCTTTTTCATCTACTCATTGCATGCATGCGCTTTTAACACCAATTTCCCCTGGTATAGGCTTATTGAAATTGCAGAGAGATGTTGAATTGTGAATGTGGCTAATTGAGTTACCGGAAAAATATCGTTGCACATTTCTTATTTCTAATTCTTGCACCTACGAACCAGGTGTGATGCTTGCCATATAGAAATCAATGCAAAAGGGGAAATGTTGCTTTTTCAATATTGATTTTCTATTGTAACCTAATTTTGCCTCTCATTTGACTTAATATACGTAGGTCCACATCAATGTCAGCTTATTGTTATAGCCTTATAGATTGTGGTTACATTACTTTAGGTGCTGCAAATTTGTGCTAACTAAAAATTATGTCAAAAATATATTCCCGTTTAAAAATGTAGATCCAGCATATGTTCTCATTTCAAAAGCAACAGCCTTTGTGTGAATAGTTTTTGTTGTCAATTTATATATTTAGATACTTACAGCACTAAGATTAATTACTGTTTTCCCCCTAAAGTAAGTAGTGTATGACATGTTGGGCGGTGTAGATGTCAGCAGAGGCTAACGCGTGGCGATGATAGTGCGTGCGACCACAGGCTGAGTTCTATAAATTTGCACTCGCCTGCATGGTTTGGTTATGTAAGTGCATTTGATTAAAAAAAATATAACATATGTAAGTGCATGGTTTGGGTTCTATTTAGAACATAGGTATTTTGATTAAAAAAAAGTAGAAATTTTACAGGTGTAGCAATTTTAGATAAAAGACTTCAACCCAAAAGAAATAGGAAAAAATTCTCATATTTCAAATGAGGACTTAAAGTGCGCAACGAAAAGAATTTTTTGTAATTCACGTGCAGAGTCGATGAGTTTTGATTCCTTAGGGTTCGGTGAAATTTAATATGTGATTATGATCTATTTATCATCTACTTGAAGTGTGAATTAATTTCTGTAATTGAAGTTATGATAAGACACGCAAAACGAGCCAGATGTTCTAGTTATGTTCATGAAAAGAAGTTTTCGACTGAGCCTGAGCTGCTGCAATCATGCCCTGCCGAAACGTGTCCCACGGCAGCCAATGGCAACTGGATAAGTGGCAAGAAGCCTATCTATCAACGGCGGCCATTCCATTTGAAATTAGGGGCTGTTTTGTCCCATGGAGCCAAACCCAAATTTTAGCCATGCCAAAATCAGGGTACGGGAGGACTAAGCGTTAGCTCGGTTAGCTTGCTTCGTAGGTGAGCAGCTAGCAGCCGGCCCGGACTGAATACTGAGTAGCCTTATTATCTCGAGGGTACTATTCTTATCAACAATATCTTCTAAAGAGTTGTACATGCGTATGCGTTCAGTGGTATTTCGTGTGTCTGTGCCTTAGAGGCTATTGAGCCTCCTTTTAAATTCCTATTGAGTGTAGGGACATACATGTGTGTGCGTGGTGTGTACGTCCGACTTTTACCACTAAAAATTTAAGGCACGACTAAAACTTTGGTAAAACAAAGATGTCTAGATTATAATCATGCCAATAGCTACAAAGATTATCAAAATTCTCCTAATTGTGAGTATAACATGTGAGTCCTACATAGCATCTAATTTTTTTTCACCAAAAATAAAGCCAATATGAGTCTTGTTTTGTTATTAAATTGTAAGGAATAAAACGGTTAAAATGGATCACAAATCAACACGGTCTAGTAGATACCGCCATTTGAAGTTTGTTAATCCAAATATTGAAGCATTTTGATGCAGCCAATCAGATGCCACCACCTCACAATAGCAAGGGCACCCTCCCTTGGCAAAATTAAGGTGAGCAAATCGCTCGCCATGGAGCTCTCAGCTCAGCCCGGAATTGCTTTGCATTCCAAACTTTTCCCACAAAAGACAATATGGTTTTTTTTTTAATTTAGTTTTCAAACATCTGTTTTTATAAATCTAACATCTTTTCTAAGCTCGACAGTTACAACGAAAGACACATGTCACCTACCGTGCTATAGAAACTAAGCAGATGCTGCCAAGCTACATGAGCTAGACAGCACATATCAATCTATAGCTGCTCGGCAGCACCTAACACTAATTAAACACAATCAATACTAATTAAATGTGCTCAATGCTAATTAAGTATATGTAATAATTAATTATGATTAGTAGTAATTAAATATGATTAATGCTTGATGAGGATATAGTAATCCTTGAATTTATTATATCATTATATACCCTAAGTATACCTCTTATCAATAAAGGAGAAAATTCGTAAAGTGGTCGTAAGTTCTTCTACGACTATCTTACAGTCGTAAGATATTCTACGACTATTTAGTCTCAATCCTCATACGACCTCCTCATAGTCGTAAGTTCTCCTACGGACATGAGATGGTCGTAAGTGGTCCTACAACCACCTTATGGTCGTAGATCTTTTCATTACCAGTATATCTTCGACTAGTCTATCTACGACAATCCATCACACAGCGGGTTCATCTGATAAGACAGTTAGAACGTGCGTTTTAGGTCCAATAATCGCACACGATCTCTCTCTGACAACAGCCACCACACGGTGAATGACTAAACACGTCTATTTGACGATAACATCTCTCTGGTGGTTATACCCTGAAACGTTGAGACGTCTCTTGGTACGGGACAATAGCTGCCATTTCGCGGGCTATATAAGGATTAGTATCAGAGGAGGAAGGGATCAGAGGCCAGTAAATCCAGAAGATATTGCAAGTTCTATTGGCAATTACTTTGTTGTGATCATTATTTTTTAGCAATAGTAATACAGAACGTATGGTTGTTATTCTTTAGGAGAAGGTCTAAATCTATATAAAAAAATTTCGTGTTTTCTGTGTACTCGTAGCCTATCCCTTGTGAAAGGTTCTTCCGAATTCATACAAATTATATGTAAGATTAATATTAAAATATTGACAGCACTAATTAAGCATATGCACTAATTAAAATGGGTGGCGGCCAGCGGCCTACCAAGCTACGAGAGCTTGGCAGCTCAAAAAGGGGTTAGATTTGAAAAAACAGGTGTTTAAGGGTCAGATTTGAAAAAAAAATGGTTACAGTGTTATTTATGTGAACAGTTCTGACATTGTTAAATCTTTTGATGCACGCCAATTTATTGGTACCAATCCAAAAACTAGCCAAATCTTTAGGGTATTATTACTAAAATTTGTTATGGCACGCTGAGGCAACAATCCAAACAGCGCTTACTCCTAGCTTAGCAACTCGTACTGCTACTCTCCATTAGTTTAGTTTAGAGTGGTACTAACAAATTTGAGTGCCTTTTTCTCTCATTTTTCCCTCGTGGAAGCCCGGCCAACGATGCCAGATGCATTCTGTTATATGCCTTAAATCTCAGTACGAGTATATAAGTAGCTCAACGGGGTCTGTTACATGCCTGGCTGGTGGCTGCCTACCCGGGCCTGTTGATAAAAGGTGGGTGTTTTTTTGTTACAGCAGGTGATTTTTAGTGCTAACGTGAGTGTTTGTGTTAATAAAATTAAATATTGATAAGTTGATAAAATATTTCAAAAAAATTGTTCTAATAAGTTGCTTTAAAACAGTAATAGAAAAGCTATTTATTTATTTATTTTAAAAAAAATAAACCATAAGTTATTATGAAAAGAAATAGGCCAAAGTTTCTTGGAGGTTCAAGGGTGACCCTCTTTACAAGGAAAGTACTGCCATGGCCCGTGCATTCACCAGACCTCAAACAAATATTCCGGAACCCACCGGAAAACACGGTTACGGTGCCTGCAATTTGATCACTGCAACTGCTACATTGTGACCAAGACTAGCTGTCGACGACATATGCGTAGTCCTTTCTACTGTATGTCTTCCCGTTTTTTTACCACCGCTGTAGTTTCACGGAGACATAGGAAACGCTCGACCGGGCATAGGTTCAGTTTTTTAGGTTTTGAAGCTGTTTTTCTGGTTAAATGTGTGGGCTTTGAACACCAAAAAATAGACTATGAATTTAAAGCCAAGTCTGAAATGAATTACGAATTTGAAGTCTGAATTTCATAACTTCTCTTGAAATCTAGCGTCGAAGCAAAAAAAAAAAAGCCAAGCACGGTCTAAATTTACCTCAAAGCCTGAATTTGAAACCGTATGAACGTGTCATTTCTTGTGCTTGTACCATTGTTCCGTATGTATGGTCATCTGGTCTATTCTTTGCGCTTTTGATTTTTGCTACAACACCTAATTTTCAATCAGAATATTTTTTTCAAAATAGGGTCTACAAGTTAATTGTAGTACACGTTAAAAACCCAACATCTATACCAGCCAAAATCGTAAACGAGTATCTTTTTTTGTAACCTCTGTCACAAGCAATTCAAATTTTTTTAAAAAAATCATAAATCATAACCAGAAATAAATAAAAAAAGATCAGATCTAATGTCGGAGACGCCCATACGGCGCGGTACCGCAGCCTGAATGAGTCTAGCTGCCTGCCTGAAACACCATGTGCGGCTTCATTTCTTGTGGGTGCCCTTCCGTCTCTTCCCCAGTGCAGTCCGAGAAGTGTCAGCCTTGCCGCCGGCTGTTAATGGTGTTACTGGGATTTTTCGCCCGCTCCAACCACACCGTTAAAGGGCACGGAAAAGGAAAAGCCGCTACTCCGGAGCACAGGTTGGAGTAACCAGAAATGTCCGTTCGTTTCATGAAATGACATAAATCATATAACAAACGTTAAAAATAGAGATATCTTATCACCAAAAATGAGATTGGTACAATCAAATCCGTTGGTATATATTAAGAAAAGATGTGGTAGTATACTACGGTAGTAAGAAGAAAAGGAAAGATGGTTAATAGACAAATTCTTCTTTTATATTAGTAGAAATAATCAGATAAACTACCTGATATGAACACCTGCATAAAAATAGAGACCGTAAACTCATGACAAATTCCTGGTATTTTATTCATCAATCTGTGTCAGAAAATTTTACCCCTCTTCGGTTTCGAGCCGATTTTTGGGATTTTTTTTGTCAACTAGACCACATTTGGAACGGTGGAAATTTTTTACCCTACTTCTGTGGAAGTTAAGGTCATGTTCTTTGCGACTTCTAAAAATCGTTTTTGACTTTTGCTACAGTAACTAACTTTTAAACGGAGTATTTTTTTAAGATAGGGTCTATAAGTTAATTGTAGTATACGTTAAAAAATTAATATCTGTATCATCAAAAATTGCAAACGGGTATCTCTCTTTCCGCAATCTCTGTCGCAAACAGCCAAAAAACCATCAGCCGTAGCCGAAAAAAACAAGTCCTAAATTGTTTGATGTGACAACTAGTAGTAGCATGTCCTGTTGCAACGGACCAGCGACAACAACACATCCAACTATTTGGCCTTTTAATTACCATAACGAAAAAAATGTTCAGGGTTCAACAGAAATTACTGTTAAATTACAGTATTGGTAGTACTAGTACTCCTCGGTGGACAGTTAACTGTTTAGGGGCCAGCAGCCATCCTGTGCCAGTGTAAAGTGAGGGGGCATCTGCATTTACACACCTCTCCTCCCCATCACTTCTCTGTTGCTCCACAGGGGACCATCATCTCCTTTGGCTCCCCGCCCCACCCCCCTCTCTCTCTCCTGTCGACGTAGCCTACGCAAAAGCAAGTGCACCCTGATCTGGCAAAACTGTGCATCTTGAACGTCCTGGCACTCTGGTTGTACTGACTTTTACTTCTAGTTTTTATTTAAAAAATTAAGAATTAATATAAACATCGATTTTTTAAACGATTTTTTTACTCATTTTGTTACCATCTCACTTCGAAGATAAGTCAGTGAGTCACGGGTCACGCACAACACTCCTCTCGCTCCCGTCACACGCACGTATCTCTCACTCGCTTTTTTCATCGTTCACTCTCTCTTTCTAAAAATCACTTCCGTATTTGTTAGATAAAGCATCTAGGGACGTGATAACGTCTTGCACCGGGATGGCGATAGTAATCGAACTCACGCATGGTTCATGTTTGGATGGCTCAAATTGTGAATTCGTACGCATGGCGGTAGGAATTGGTAAACTCAGCCTTTGTAAACGTGAGTGCAATTATGTTGATCTTGAACTTACTAATTAAGTTTGGAGCTTCGCTTGAGCCGGGTGGTGATCGACAATATATGGCTTGACAAAGTTGATATGCTGATCAATGATTTAAGTCACCAAAGGAATTAAAGTTTTGCCGTCTTTAAAAAAAACACCTGGAAAGTTGATAGGTAAGTTATCCACATCTTTTTTGACTTGATAAGTTGATAGTTTCGTGCATCTATATATAGGTACATTTATAGTTAGATAGTTAATTCAATTGTTGCATTTGTCCACTTATCTCCGTTTTTTATTTCTAGAACGATTAAAAATTAAAATCGCCATGGTAAAAAAAAACACCTGGCTGCATCCTTCCACTTAGAAATTTTATGCCAAATCAGGTTCTTAACAATTTATCTAGTGATTGAAAAGGTACATAGTTATTTTCCCCGTCTCGAACATATGAGAGCGCACAAGGACACATGATACTGAATAGTGAACACCTAATTAGAAGTTCTCTACAATATATGCACATGGCAAGAGAGAAAATAAAAGGCAAATGATTATCCAGTTTGATGCAGTTTTCAGCATATAAACATGTCGTTTGCATGCACTGAAAAAGAATGGATTTCTGTTTTCATCTGGAGTGTACACTACGACAAAAAAGTTTATATTAGACGCCTCATCACAGACAATTCATAAAAATCGCATGTATTAAATGCAATCACATACGGTTCTTAATAAGAACCATCTGTGATACTATCACAGACGGTCCGTATCGTCTGTGATATTGCGGAATATTACAGACGTTTTTAATTAAGAACCGTCTGTGATATGTTTCCCGCTTCACACACATCTAAAATTTCATAATTTTCCATCTGAGTTCGAATAGAATTTTATTTTAACACACCTTCAGTAAAACAGGCATAACTTTTGCATACGGTGTCCGTTTTCGATGTTCTTGTACTCGTTGGAAAGCTAACGACGAGCCCGATCCAAAAAAATGACCTGCTTGCACTAGTTGCCCTCGAAAACCCCCAAAATCGGCCATCTTTAGCCTCAAATTCGAATCGAAAGTTTTCGAATTCTGTTTTTGCCAAAAAAATTTTATCTTTCCTTTGAAATTTGGGGTTTATCTCAACTGCAAGTTGTAGATCTCGTTGAAATCTTTCAAATGAGTATATATAAGCCATACAGAATTTTGTTATTTTATATTTTGAGACTAATTATTTATATTGTATCAATATATATATAATTAATATCATAGATTGTTCTTAATAATAACCGTCTGTGATAAATTCTGACCGTTAGGTCCGTTAATCCTCCTCAACCCAATTCCAGTCAATAGAAACCGACCAACCCATACCCCACAGATTGTCCCACCTCTCCCTCCCTTATAAATACTCACCTGAACCCATCCCCTACCCTTTATGCGCACAAAATCTCCCTAGGTTCCTTACTGTCTCCTCCTCAATCAAGCTCTTTGTGGTTAGGGTTCTCTCCATTGTTTCTTCTAGTGTTTGATTCTGTAACTTTGTATTACTACTTTGTGGCGTTTAGGGCTTCCTCCCTCCATTGTTTCTTCTACTTACAGTGAGGCGGCCACTAAGAAGGATTGTATTGCTTGTGATATTGTATAGCTTGTTTAGGGCTTCTCATACTCGAGCTGCATCAGGGACGAGAGGTATAGCTTGTGATATTGTAATAGTGAATTATAATCTTGTGATATTGTAATGGTGGATTGTAATATAAATAGAATGTTCTCTGCTATGTTTGCTATCGTATTTGCTTGTTTTCAAATGACATAGCTAATATTTCCTGAGACTAATTCAAAAATAGAAAAAAAAAATTTAGATATAGAATGAACTATCACAAACGATTTTGTAGTATAAACCGTCTGTGAAGAACATCATAAACGGCTCTATATATAGAACCGTCTGTGATAATGTTTTTCACAGACAGTTCTAGTTATAAACCGTCTGTATTGTATTTATCATAGACGGCTCACAAACCGTATGTGATAACCTTCGATTATCACTGATTCATAAATTCAGATGGTTCAAAAAACTGTCTGTGATGACGTTTTTGAACCGTCTGTGATGATGATTTCTGTAGTAGTGATATGACTATATGAGCAGGCATAAGGTCACGAGGTACTGAACAGTGAACCCCTAACGCTCGGTGTTTTCTATGATATACGAGCATGGCAAGAGAGAAAACATGACAGATAAATGTTCAGTCGATGCATGCGCCTGAAGTAACGGATAATTGTTGTGGTTTGCCTGTAAAGGCTGTAATCTTGGAGCATCTCCTATACCCCACTCAACATCCAACTAGCGACATGACATGTGGATTGGAGATCGACTAGGGTGTTTTTTTATTCATAAATACAGCAAGGACACACGTACATGATACCACACACAGTCATATGAGTGTGTCTAATATACACGCTAAGACAAGGTAGAGATCCTAGAGTCTCATAGAGCGCAAGCACATATTTTAACTACTAAACGCACACATGTGTGCGTCTGAGCTTGAACTCAGGTGGGCGGACTACGCACCAAGTAGCTACACCAACTGAGCACAACTTGGTCCTCAGATCGACGAGGATGTTGGTCACATAAAACACGTGAAAGGAGGGACAGTCCTATTCATCTGGGCTTTTCAAGTAGCCTTTTCATTTCGATTTCTTTGAAAACTGAAATAAATAAGGTGTTTTTTTGTTTTTTTGAAGTAGCTTCTTCAAACGGTTTCTCGAGCCTATCGGCACATACGCTATTCATGTCAATATCTCTGATATCCATCAACGTCTTGAAAAATATAACAAAAAATCACTAACCATAAAAAAAAACCACCAATCGCTCCCAATGTGAGTCATAAAAGGATTGAAGCAACGCCCCTCCATACTAAAATACGTGAAAGGAGGGATATGGTTATATTCTTTTGGCTTTTCGAATGCCTTTTTTTATTTTGGCTTCTTTGAAAGCTAAAACAGATAAATTTGGTTTTTTTCAGCGTTTTACGAAACCACTTCTCTAAACTATTTTCTGAACCTATCTGTAAGTATGCTATTCACATCAACGTCTTCATCCTTATCTATTACCTCTAAAAATATAGCAAAAAATTATCCACTGCACTAAAAAAACCATCAATAGCTCACAACAAGAGTCTGAAAGGATTGAAACAAGGCCCCCATACTATGCATGAACGTCCATCTCTTGCAGGCACGCTGACACTTGCTTCAACATAAAGCTGGCACAAACGAGGCAGTGCAGGAGGGCGGAAGCGACAAGGATGTGCATGGACTGGAGATGGGCCTCCAACTCATCTTGGTAAGAAATCTTCATGATTCGCTGTTTTGCAATGCATGCAAGGAAAGAAAATGCATGCACCCTCTCCTCACGAACCAAATAAGGGTATATTTATATTGTCTTTTAGCTTTTACTTGTAAATAAAATAGTAACAGTTTATAGAAAAGTTTATAGATAGAGACACTCTATAAGCAGATATAAATGAAATCGTTGTAGTGTGTATTATAATTGATTAGTAGATTTTGTCTTGATAAGATACTCTGTTTGAAAATTAGATACGGTAAAAAAAATATTTACTATAAAAATATCTTTTAGAAGTGAATATGAGCAGAACTTCAATCACTTGCAGAAACGACTGTTTCTACGTAATGCAGGAGGGCGGAAGCGACAAGGATATGCATGCACTAGAGATGCGCTCAGAGTAGGGGTGGAAACGAGCCGAGCCGAGCCGAGCCTCGGCTCGGCTCGTTTAGAAACCGAGCTAGAAGGTAGGCTCGGCTCGGGCTCGACAGAGGCTCGAGCCGGCTCGCGACGCGAGCGCTCGAGTAAGGCTTGGTCTGGGCTCCCTCCCCGCCGGCCGCCGCTTAGAATCTGATCTTCAAAGTAGTTTGCATCGTTCACATCATTTGTTGCTGCAAGAAATCAGATAGAACAAGAACATACGAGCCTCAGATCCGCCGCCGCCTCTCGGTCTGGGCTCCCTCCCCGCCGCCTCTCGGACTGTGCCGCTTGGAGCACCGCCGGCCCGCCGCCGCCCAGACCCGCCGCCGCCGCCTCTCGATCTGTGCCGCTCGGTTGCCGGGGTGGTCTGGTCGCGCCGGGAGCGGGAGGAGGAGGCGGGGGCGCGGCGGGAGGAGGCGGTGGGGCGGGGCGGGAGGAGGTGGTGCCGGTGGGGACGGGGAGCTGGGGGGAGGTGGTGTCGGTGGGGGCGGCCGGGCGGGGAGAGCGAGGCGGGCGGAGGGAGCGAGCTAGGCGGAGGGGAGCGAGCGAACCAAGGGAGCGAGCGAGGCTCGGGTGGAGCGAGCGGGCGGACCGATTCACCGTATATTATACCTCCGTCCGGCTCATTCCGGCTCGCGAGCAGTTCGCGAGCGGCTCGAGCTCGACTCGAAAATGAACCGAGCTAAATTTTGGGCTCGGCTCGCTTGGAAAATTTTCGAGCTCGAGCCGAGCCGAGCCGAGCCGGCTACGAGCTTGAGTAGCTCGCGAGCCTCAAGCTTTTTGTCCAGCCCTAGCTCAGAGCATCTGTTTTCCCTTCGTCTAGCTCATCTCGGAGAAAAAATCTCCACGATTCGTTGCTTTGCGATGCATGCAGGGATGAAAATGCATGCATCTCTCACCTCGCGGGCCAACTCATTCACTCGCAGAAAGGACCGTCTGCGGGTCTGTTTTTTAGCTGCGATTTATAGTTTTTAGTTGAAATTTTTAAATTTTAGCTGTTTACGACAGAGATTACGGAAAGAGATACTCGTTTGCGATTTTAGATGGTACAGATATTAGGCTTTTAACGTGTACTACAATTAATTTGTAGACCTTGTTTTGAAAAAACATTTTGTTTGAAAGTTAGATACTATAGTAAAAACTAAAAATTATTTTTAAAAACTAAAAAGAAAGACTCTGTATGTTTCACATCTCTCGTGCATAGCATCTAAAGTAGTTTTCAACATCTTTACCTTCAGACGGGCTAAAGCGTCAGAGATGCTCTTAGAATTATGTCTCGAGAAGCTTACAAAAGATATCTCGTAAAAATTAAACCTTATAAATTATTATAGTTACAAACTAAACAGTAAAAAATAGATCAAAGCCGTGAAGTTCTCGAGAAGAGGGAAGCGGTTCTAGTGTGAGTGAACAGGTCTCTTGCATTAATAAAATTGTTCCCACTCCCTCCCTAGGCTATAGGGGGCCTATTTACACTATTACATGGATATACGAAGTTACAATGCTATCGCCTAAAGGACTTGGACCACAGGGGCTCTACGGTCATTGCATTCCTCTCCATACAGCTTTTGGTGCACGGTGGACCACTATGTGCTTTGTCCACAAAATCCTCTTCCTGATTCATGGGTAGCTGACTCGCCCTTTCGGCCCGTACAGGGTAGGCTCGGGGGGCTTCGCGACTGGGTACGGGTACCCTTGTATCGGTTCTTGAATCCCCTCGTCTTTATACTAGGGGTTCATCCCGTCTTTCCTATACCCTTCGGAGTCACACGGATCTTTCTGTACTCTTTGCTCTGTTGTGCGAGAGGATCACACCAGCCTTGCTATACCCTTCGCTCCGTGCGAAGGTGCCGTGCCTATACGATGGATTTGTCAGCTGGGTGAGGCCGGTGGGGAGCCGCTCGTACAAAACAGACGAAATGATGCCATTCCGTAGATGAGACGGACCGTGTAGGCTACTGCACTGCACGGTTCACATACAGTGGCGTCGCACAGCGTTCGGATCTTGGGCGAAGGATACGGAAAATGGTTTCTCTGTTTCTGTTTTCGTGTGCTCCTCCGTATTCTCTCGATCTGGATCGTTTGTTACGATCAACGAGCGATCTAGATCGAGAGAACATGAAGGAAAATATAGAAACAAGAACAGGAAGCCTCACTCAAGGATACGACCACACGGGGAGCCAGGTAACCACGCGCAAAGGTGAGCTGTGCCGTGCAGAGGCCGCAAAAAAAGGGCCGGAAAAAACCGTTGCTAGGCGCCCGCTGGCTATCCGTTACGCACGGGCACGGCACTACCGACGCCGTAGGGTTGCGGCATCGGGCGCGCGCCCGCGCCGAGCAAGGCCGGCCTACGCTACTGACAAGTGCGCGCAACCAGTACTGCTGGCTGCCGCCGCCGCCGCTGTTTCCCGCTAGCCTCTGCCCGCCCTACTGCTGCAGCAGCACGGCAGCAGCGCCCAGCGCGTGAGGAGAGAGAAGTGCGTGCGAAATGGCCGAAAACACAGCAAAACCATCGAGAAAAAAAGGCGGTACGGGCGATTGGGCGGGCGCGGCAGGGCGTGTAGGGATAAGATCGTAGTGACACGCACCGGGCGGGCGCGGCGCAAATCTGCCGGAAAAGGCCGAGCCCCTCGAGCAGAGCCCGTTTGCCCTTGCCACCCTCTGACACCGCCCGCCCGACCAGCGTACCCAGCACGAGCTCCATAAAAACGCCACATTTCTCGCCGCGGCGTATGTGCGCTTGCGGCGGGGCGATATGGAGGCCGTGGGCGACGCAGCGGGATCGGGGGAGGGGGCGCCTGGCCGCTCCCAAGGCGGGGCCAAGCGCGGTCGCGGCGTGAGGGAGAGCGTCGGGCTGGAGGTGGCGCACGCGCCGTGGGGGCAGCCGCCGCAGCAGCAGGGGGTGGGGGCAGCGTCGCGGATCTACCGAGTCCGGGCTACCGGGGGGAAGGATCGACACAGCAAGGTGTACACGGCGAAGGGCATCCGTGACCGCCGTGTGCGGCTGTCGGTGCCCACCGCCATCCAGTTCTACGACCTGCAAGACCGCCTTGGGTACGACCAGCCCAGCAAGGCCATCGAGTGGCTCATCAACGCCGCGTCCGCCGCCATCGACAAACTCCCGTCCCTCGACCCTGCCGCCTTCGCTGCCGTCACCGAGCAGGCCGAAGCCGATGCCGGCAAGGTGAAGCATCAGCAGGTCAGCAAGTCCGGGTGCAGCAGCACGTCGGAGACGAGCAAGGGGTCCGAGCTCTCGCTCTCGCGCTCCGACGGCCGCATGGGCGGCTCCCGGGATAAGGAGGTCACCGTGGCCAGCACCTCGGCGCAGGCCGCGTCGTTCACTGAGCTGCTCACCGGGGCGGCGTCGGCCGGGGCCATTGGGTCCGCTGAGCACAGGCAGTCCTGGCAGCCGCCGCCCGTCTCTGCTGTCGCCGCCGACTGCGTCGGCATCGCGCAACCCGGGAAAGGCGCGCAGGGGGCGACGACATATGGCTTTTCCGCTCCCACCGCTTCCACTTTCGGCAATGTGCCTCCGATCGGCATGTCGCCGGCGCAGCCGTTCAACTTCGCCAGCTCCGCCGAGATGACGCACTTCTCGCTCGTTCAGGACGCGTTGGCGGCGGCGTCGGCTCCTGCCGGAGACTACAACCTCAACCTCTCCATGCCCTCGGGTTTCTTGGGTGCCAATAGGGGGACCCTTCAGTCCAATTCGCAGTCGCATTTCTCAGGCCACCAGCATCAGCTCCAGAGGCTGGACGGTCCGAGCCCTCCGTTCTTGTTTGGCCACGCTGCTGCGGCCGCGCACCCCGCGTTGGAGAACCAACTCACCGCGTCCGCCGCGTTGCAGCTGTGGGATGGGTTCCGGCACTCCGGCGTGAAGGAGAAGAGCAAGAACTGATCACACCGCACATTCTCGAATGGTAAGATGAAAAACTCTCGAATGCGCATGTTTTTTTATCTTTGGCTCCCGTAATGTCCTTAAATCCCCTTTGGATGCGCTCGAGGTGGCCTCGTGTCCTTAAATCCCCAAAAAACACTGATCTTCTTATTTTGTTCCAATTAACGGGTGTCAAAATTATAGGGGTGTTATGCTAGCATTTAGCTCAACTTTAGATCTGTTGTTTTGGGTCGCGATTTATAGTTTTGGTTATGATTTATTAGTTTAATAAATAGTAGTTACTAAGAGAAGTTGAAAACCGTTTAAAAACAAAAAAGACCAGGACAATTGCTCCATTGCGGAGATTTTTCATATGAGACAGGCCAATCACATGGGTTCTGATTGCCCGGCATTGCAATTTTTTAATGTATTAAATTGTGATAAGCCCTATCTACGTCGCATTGCATGGAAAAGGATCGAAGTTATCTAAAACTCATGAACATGAAGTGGAGGGAAGCTGAATATGCAGGTCACATTAACTAAAGCGAATTACTGTTCATGTGAGCAAAATTTTTAATTAAAAAATAAATTTATGGCCTGCAGTTATAGAGTAATACAATTACCTGATCTGTACCGTTGCACTTCAGATTTCCGTACCAAAGGGAAGTCTGTTCCCCCCTTGGATGACTAATGGTTTAGATTTTCCATTTATTATTGGAATATCATGAGTTGCTGGCACATCCAGTTCAGAGTTCAGATGGACTAGAAAGTGTCATAGGCTACTATACTCCTATTAGACAAGTGAACGAATTGGGGTTAAGCTCGAGAAATGTATTGTGGTAAATTTTGTTTCGCGTGGACATAGATTTTTGAGATGACGTTGTAATGCAACCACATAAAGAAGGACGAATTTTTTCAATCAAAACCAATCATATACTCCTACATGCTAAAATCACAAGGTGTGATATATGGACCATTGAGTTAGGGCGTGACTCATATTCTAGTCTTTTAGGATTTAAAAATGTATATTATAAAGAGTCCTACATGAATCATAATAGGATTAGGATTCCTATTTTTTTAGAGTATGATTCCTACTCCACTTTGAAGGGGAGCTAGGGGGATTATATAAACCCATGAGGTGGCCATAGAGGACCTAAGCAACCAAACAATAAAGTAAAGAAGACACTCATCCAAAGGTAGTGTTGCACGAGAGAATTAGAGTTTGTTATTCTTTAACACTAGATTGTTGTATAAGACAAGAATTCGAGGATACTAAAAGATTCAAGAGGTTTGATAGACCGAAAATCCCTTGTACTCTTTTGATGTTTTGCTTAAGGAATTTATGGTTGGCATCGCCAAATCTTTTCTCTTTCATTGTGGTTTTTTCAATGTCGTTATTTTGGCTCTCCACGAGATTCATCTTCTTTATTCTTGATACCGCGCACGTTTGTGTCGTATCTCACAAACTCTGATTTAATCTTGGGGCTGCTATGCATGAAAAGGGGTACCAGAGTGTAACAAGTGGTATCAGAGCCAATGCTAGATTAATCTGATTTGTGAGAAGGTCGGCAAAGCGTAAGGTGTCACAAAATCATGATCAATATCGATGATGTGGAATCAAGTAGAGATATTTGACGGTGGAGGAAATTTCAACGTGTGGCAATGCATGATGAAAGATATCCTTATCTAGCAAGAGCTAATTGATGCTCTCGAAGGGGACAAACCGAAAAAGACGTCCGCTGAAGACTGGAAGGTGATGGAGCGAAGGGTTGTTAGTACAATATGTCTGTCTCTCCGATGAGGTAAAGTACTAAGTGATCAAGGAGACTTCATCGAAGAAATTATGGAAGGAGTTAGAAGAACTGTATGTGGTAAAGTTGCTGACAAACCGGTGAGTGCTGAAGCGATAACTGTATAGTTTGTGTATGAAGGAAGGTACATGGTTCGTTGACCATCTCATTGTCTTCAACAAACTCATCACATTGCATACTAGCATACTAGTGTAGATGACAAAATTGAGAAAAATGACAAGGTCGACATACTAAAATCATCTCTATCACCATTATGGGAATAATTGGTGATGAATATTCTTATCGAAAAAACTACTATCAACTTCAATTATGCGGTTGCATATCTATTAGAGGCGGAGTCCTTGAAAAAACCATCTAATTCTTTATCATTGGTTGATCAAGCATTGGCTGCAATAGGTATTATAGGCAGAAGCAAAAGTCATATGAAGAAGAAAGGCAAGAGCAAAGACATACATGTATGCTATCTGTATGACGAGGAAAGTCACATGATAAAAGATTATCCGAATTTGAAACAAATGAAGGGTGCATGCTCAGCGGTGGTAGCAAAAGATGATTCATACATATTAGTTGTCAGTTAATCAGGTACTTCTCATAGACGGATATTAGATTTAGGTTGTTTTCATATATGTTTAGTAAGGGAGATGATTGACGAAGGATCTCTATGCCTAACGCGGAACTGTTTGCTTAGCGGATTGTAAGGAGTATGCAATTACTGAGGTGAGAACGGTTATATTGGAGATGTATGATTGGAGCATATCGTACATTGATGAGAGTTCGGTATGTTTATGGTTTAAAGAAGAATATAATATTTATGAGATCGTTTGAACTTGAAGATTATGAGGTATCACTTTAAGGTGGAGTCATACAAGTTACTTGTAAAGAGCACATGATCATGAAAAGTAGTTAGAGCAATGGAGAATATCGATTAATGGGTACACCTAAAGGAAGGGAATCAATGGGAGGTCTCATAAAAATCCTACTCAAGAAAGAAACCGTGTCGTCAATAGTAAATATTCTGATCTCATCTGCAGTTATGTACGGAACTGCAAAAACAGTTGCAAAATCTATCAGACGTAAAGGCGAAGGTGCAAGCTATTGGAATAAGGAAGATGTGGTGAGACCAACCATACGGTACCGATGAGCAGGTAGAGTTCGGAGGCGATACAAATCTGTGTCATGAAAAACTATAGGAACAGAAGATGTAGTTAATCAAACTACATAAAAAGAGCTCTTAAGTGGAGGGTCTGAGTAGGTTAGCTCAGACACTGACACATACATTGCGGTGATGTGTATGAGCCTCTGTGGTGGGGGTGCTCCTAAAGGTGGGAGAAAAAAAAACGGAGCTAGCTTGGAGTGAGTTCTTAGAGGAGCATAGTAACTTTAACGTATAAGAGTTAATATGGACATTTGTTGAGTTATGGTGTGATTCATATTCTAGTCTTTTAGGATTTGGAAAGGCCTGCTATAAGGAGTCATAGATAAATCTTAATAGAATTATAATTCCTATATAAACTCATAGGGTAACCATGAAGAACTCAAGCAACAAAACAAAAAACGCACTTATCCAAAGGTAGAAGTACACGAGAGAATTAGAGGCTAAGCTATTCTTTAGCATTGGATACTTGTATAGGGCAACAATCCGAGGATACTAAAAGATTCGAGAGGGTTAAGAGAGCAAACATCCCTTGTATTCTTTTATAGTTGTGTTTAACGAATTTATGGTTGATTTTGCCAAATCTTCTCTCTTATTGAGGTTGTTTCAACATTGTTATTTTGGCCCTCATCTATAAGATTCATCTTCTTCATTTTTAATACCATATATGCTCATGTCGTATCTCACAAACTCTTACCCAAGACATAGGTTTGAATGTCCATAGAAGCTTTAACTATGGACTGTGACTCTGAGATGGTTGAAATTAAAAGAGTTACGGCTCTACTCACACGATTACAGATCTTAACATTTTGATTTTCATTTAAAATCATCTTAACTGATTCATAACCTATGACCACTGAACAGTGAGAAGCTTACAGTACCTCAAATCAATTCTACTTCTGCATGATAAGTTTGTACTTATTCAGTTGTTCTCCTATCTCGAGAAAAAATGGAGTTAGTACTGCATTCTACAATCCACTTAGTACTGCATTCTACAATCCACCTTTTTGAGTCTTACTATAAACAAATTCTAGCTAGTGTATATGTGATGATCTTGATGACACCATTCTCAAGGCCATAAGTCCCAATTTTGTACACAAGCATTCTAATAAGCATTTCATAACTTCAGCTTGCTGCGGCATTGATGCTACCGTTACAAATTGAAATCAATCTTTTTTTTTTGTCTGGGAATGGATAGGCCCCATGCATCTCATGTGTTTTCCTTGAATAGTGCTATCCAAAGTGAGCTAGGCACTTGCAGCCTTATAAATGATTGAGCGGAGCTTTCCTTCAGATGTTGGCAAAGTGCTTCCTGGTTGGGGACCTAGTCTACATGTGCAAACTTGAGCATTATAAACCAGCCTACCAAAAAGAACCCCTCTGTTTTTTATGCTTTCTGACACATAAACTTGCTGTCGTGTTTGTTATTACCTTGTTTAGACACTCTAAGCCATCTGTCTTCTTAATTTTCTAGCAAATTAAGACTAGGCTGTAATTTGAGTACATGTACCTACCATCCTACCTAAAAGAAACCCTCAGTTTTTTATGCTTCCTGACCACATAAACTTGCTGTTTTCTTTGTTACCTTGTTTACACATTCTTGAGTCATCTGACTTCTTAATTTTCTAGCATGTACCTCTGGTTGTGCTTTTCTGGCTTTGGATGATCTCTGGAACATGATAGCTTTAGTGCATCAATAGGTAGAAAAGTAGTAATAAAAACAGGTAGCAAAGTCCGTTTTTAGTACTTTTATACGTTACATTGCTAACTGTATGCTGCTCCTTATTGCAACAAACTTTCATGATTGAAGGATGTTTCCAAATATTGAATATGTATGCATTTCCCCACACATTAGTGGTTGTTTCAGTTCATTGTGCGTAGTGTAAGCTTTGCATGCAAAGGCACAGTACCGCATCAACAAAAGAGTAAAGTATCAGATGTCAATTTGCCTGCCTCCATCATCTCTTCAATATTCAGATATCAGTATATAAAATTCTGGTCCTAAAGGCAACATAATTTCTGCTTCCCTAATGCTTGGTAATTACTTTACAGATAGCTATATCAATTTATGAGTTGACTTCTGCAAGTAACATCTTGAATAAATTTTTTCTTAGCATTTGGTAGCACGTATTAGTAACTTTGCATCTCGATGAACATTTTTGTCAACTTGCAGGAATCGAAAACACCAAAATGTTTGAACCTGTTCCAGTAAGAATTCATCTTTTGGAGCTGCTATAAGTTTATCGCGATGACTGTCCGTGTTCTTGGAAGTTTGGAAGTGTCATCGTTCATGTCTGCTTTGGTCGTCATGAACCCAGCTGCCATTATTCAGACAATCTTGTGCCTTCTCTTCTCTTCTTAGACGAAGCTGTTGTACAAATTTTGTGGGAGACGAGAGTTTCGAACAAGACTTGCAAGCGTGCCCCGTGATCAGGGTTGTAATCCTTTCCTTTACAAACTTTGTCGAGTGAATTCATGTGCCACTGGGCAGACTACTCTGAAGTTTCAACTTTGGAGGAACTAGTCCATTGAACAAGAATCTTCCTCTGTCTCGCGGTGTGCGTTACGAGACAAATCGTGATTGGGATTTGGGAGGTGATCCAACTCTCTTCCATAAACAGATGACGCAGTTTTTGAAATGAATTGCGGCTTGATTTGCAATCTGCCTTGCTCATACCGCATATTTAGTTCAGGATCAGATGAATCTCTTCCAGAGCTTGTAAAAAAAATCATGGATTTGCACAGTAATGTCTGAGAAGAAAATTCAGAACGCGCACCACTTTATTAATGCAAACACCACCGCCTAGTGCTTTCTGCATGCATGATCTTGACCTCTCATCTCTGCCCGAGGACCTGCTGCTTGTAGAGCCCGACGAGCTCGTACACCTTCTCCGGCGCGCACATGTTGTCGGCGCCGCGCGCACCGCCAGCAGCGGACAACTCTGCCCCAATCGCTCCGTAAATTGTCATACGGTCGGTGGGAACTAAAATTTTACAGCGAACATTGGGGAAATTTACTAACAAGTCGAACTACCTAATAAATCGAGCTCCACGGCTGGTGCGTCGATTCTCATACGCTTCAGATTTTGAGGTTTAGCGTGGAGCGGTGGAGGACGTGGGCTCGACGGGCGAAGGCCGCGGCGCGGAGGCTCGACGCGAAGACCAAGGCGCGGAGGCCGGATTCCGCGTGGAGGCCGGTGGGCTCGGCGGGCGAAGGCCACGCGCGGAGGCCGGTGGCCTGCGCCGGGACTGGGCAGCACGGAGGCTGCCCGGACGTACTATGATCCGCCCCTCACTGTTTAGCGCTCGAACCCCACACACACACACATACATACATACATACATACATACACACGATGCTGAAACAAGGCACCATAATATCTGGGTCAGTGGTAATACATTTTCTGCTAACTGACCATTGAATTAGATACCGATTAGTTTCAATCAATGCTCCATACAGTTGAGCACGATTCAGCTTTCAATAATGTTGTCTTTCAATCACTAACGTTTGAATTTTGTGTGGAATTTAGTTTGCAGCTTTAACCTGTGTGCCCTGTTATCTCATGATTGTTACATTTGTGTGAAGTTTGTACCTTTGTAT
Source organism: Melocanna baccifera (assembly GCA_036346265.1). Lineage (NCBI taxonomy): Eukaryota > Viridiplantae > Streptophyta > Magnoliopsida > Poales > Poaceae > Melocanna > Melocanna baccifera. Next base: position 3,302,067 of record CM070683.1, on the reverse strand, counting down.
TGAAAAAAAAAAGTGAGTGGAATAAATTTGGCTAGTAATTCAATATGCGACTATTGACTAACTTACGGTTTTGGTATGCTTTAACCTGTGAAGTGCTTGTTGGGAGGACAACATTTTCTTAACTCCATCTCTCATTGAGTGCAGTTGCATGGTGTTGTGAATTTCTGTGGGCGAGTTGCTTTCCTTATTAGCCAGAACACTCAGGCATTCCACATGTTCATCACGGCTCTTTTGCAGGTATCTTTTGACGAGTACTTTTCCATTTGAACTCGATTTAAGTATAATTCTTGTGTTCTTCCTAAATCTGATCCTATGTTATTATCACCATAGCTATGTGATCGATCTGGAGTGCTTTATGGTGAGCTCGCACTATTTGTTGTAAGTTTGCTGGGATCCAAACAAAACCGAAGAAGGGTGGAGTTCAGGGCGCAGAAGCTCCATCATTCGAGGGACCAGGCCAGCAGTTCGTTGAGGCGTCAAAAGCTAACAACAACTCATGGGACAACCTCTGGACTGAGGGTGGTAGGGGAAAGTAAGGTACCATTGTGGTTACCGGCCGGTAACCGCCGGTTACCATTTTTATCGGTGGAGATTGGTAACCTAAAAAACCGGCCGGTATCAATTTTTGAATTTCGAATTTTGACCGGTTTTTTCCGGTTTTTCCGGTAACCGGTTGGTTTTTTCCGGTTACCGGTTTCAAAACATCACAAAATTCAAATTTTGATTTCCAAATTTTGACCGCCCGGTTACCATTACCGGCCGCCGACCGGGATTTCTTCCGGTTCCGGTATTTGGAACCTTGGCCGCGAGACATCTTTTGTAGATGACGAGTTTGCTTATGGGGAGAAAATTCTGCTGACTTCAGTTCAGATGCATTTTGCATTGAAATTGGGAGGAAAAAACCAAGCAATCCCTAATGCTCTTTGTGTTGTCATGTTATTCCCTAGTATACCTGTAGCTCTGTTACAGTGATGTTAGTTTGAAATTATGAGAAATGTGAGTTGGTAAAGTACCGGGATCTCGATAATGCAGTAAATATTACCTTGTCTGGAAAAAAATGGACCGCAATATACTGTATTCCTTTTTATCTTGCCAACTAAAAAGAGTTTATTTTAATTCAGTCTTAGCATATAGTGAGAGAGGAAACAACATGGAGTTATTTGCTGTTCTCACAGTTGTTTTCTGCAAACAGATGAACCGTCATGAGTTCACAGCATCCCTCGGAATAGTTGCTGGGACAGATAAATTCTTAGTTCTTACACAAGGTAGTGCTATGAGTAATTGTAAGCTGTGTGAATGTGATGCCGGAAATTAGTTTGCTTTAGTTAAAAGTTGGTCTAAAACTGAAGTGCGTTGTCCCTTTTCCTACAGGGAGGACAACATGATAGGCATTTCTGGTGGTAACGATCGTCAGGTTTACCCGTGGCTGACTCACTTCAGGTCATCAAGTGCCTATGTTGAGCATGGTTCGTCCCAAAGGCTGGTCTTGCTTTGGGAAATCGGATGACATGAAAATTGTTGTAAAGCTAGCCTAATATCTTCTAGGACTATATGACGATATACATGTGCTGTTCCGAAACAAGAAGGAGCGTATTTTGGCTGCATCCTCTTGTGATGACGCTTCCTTCAACTATAGTTGTCTGACTCTAAACGCTCATGTCGTCCCGATTGGATGTGTAATTGAGAATCAGGTCCATTGCAGTTCCCAAGAAAAAATGTCAGGCCCATTAAGTCCTCAGGCGATGATGAGGATGATTCCTTTAAGTCCTGCTACTTTTCTCATCTTGCAGCCAACAGCCCATAAGATGCCAGCAAATTGCCACGCCAGAAAGCCTCTTATCCCTCCATACGTCCTAGCAAACAATCACCACCTGCCTAGTAGGCTGGTATGCTCTTCTGCCTCACCCCAATCCTGAAAAAACTTGGAGAGAAAAAATTACAATTTTTTGTGACAAGGGGAGATAATCCACTTCAATTACCATTTGCTGGATGGAAGGAGGGAGTGAGGGGCAGACAGGAGTGGTGATGTCAAGTGGATGAGGAAGTAGTGTAGGAGGAGCCATCCTTCATGCCAACCTCCAATAGCTCATCCATAACCTCCCTTTGTCGTTTTTCCTCTCTTAACAGTCTCCACGTCTCCCCCCATCTTTGTCTTCATGTGCAGAAGCCTCTCCCGGTCTCTCTCACCACCCCCGTCTCCTCCTATAATACTTGCATTCTCACCACTCCCTCCTTTCTGCAGAGACATCCTTCTCTAAGGTAAGAGAAATTCATCAGAAGATTCATTGCCATGTTCTCGATTTAGTTAGCGTCGTATCTGTCGCAGTTTTCTTGAGACCCGTCTGTTTTTTTTTTTTTTGGTTGTCTGCCAGAACGTTGTTGCACGCGTCGCGTGAAACTGAAAACAAAGGTTCTTGCATGTTGTATTCCTTTTCGATCGCTTTGTTAGTTGTCTGTACGAGTAGTGAGAGGAATTTTTGCTTTGTTTCTTCTCAACGTTGTTTGACGATGTTCTTTATGAAGAACAGAATTATTGTCCGTCTGCAAACTTGTTTTTTTTTTAAAAAAAAAATTGTCCGTCTGCAAAGACGACTACTTCACGTTCGTTGGCGCAGATGATGAGTTCTTGCATCGTTTTGTAAGATAAACCGTATGTCTGTTTTATAGTCCCTGCTAAAATAAATCGCCTGTCCGTTTTATCCTTTCTGCTGAAAGAGCAGCATATATATCTTTTATGCAGAAAGAAAATGGGTATTTGCATGCACTCTACGAGAAAGGAGCCCCTTCGTGTCTCTAATGATGGAACGTCTCATTTTTCTGTTACCTTGTTGCTTTTAAGGGACTTGCATAGTTGCATGTATCTTGTCGCTCTAAAGTTTTTTCATGAAAGCGATAGTCCTTTTGGTAGGAAAGCTCTATCCTTTGACACTGTTCTTGGTTGTAGAGAGGTGCAGGGCTTAGTACTAGACAAGAGAAAATGGGGGAGATCACCAATGTCACGGAGTACCAGGCCATCGCGAAGCAGAAGCTTCCGAAGATGATCTACGACTACTATGCCTCTGGCGCCGAGGATGAGTGGACTCTCAAGGAGAACAGGGAGGCATTCTCCAGGATCTTGTAAGCTCTCCTCGCTTGATTGTTTTAGGATCCTGTAAACCCTCCTCACTCCTCACTTGATTGCTTTGTTATAGATTGCACGACTACTGCATGGTATACATGCTTGCCTTAATGCCCCATCAACATTTCATTCGTGTAAATGCCTCACCGTAAGAGTTTAGCTTCATGACTGCATTGACAATTTCACATAGGCCCAGTGTGAATTACGAATCGAGGAAACATTGCAGCTGGTTAAATTGAGAACAATACGTACCAGAACCCTTCCATGTTTGTTAAAAATGAATCCTTTATTTTCTATCCTGACCATTAAGTCCTTGTTCTCTTTATTATGTAGGACATGTTTCACGTGATCACATCACTTTTCAGAACTGTATTCAGAATTTGCAATGCAGAGAAAAAAAAACAGTTCGTAAGTTCAGTAAGATTTCCAACCAGTGAATCTTTTAGCCAATCTGATCCCAGAAGTATCAGGTCGCCTCTAAAGATCTAATGCCCAAGCTATCTCAGAACAACTAAGATCATAAGTTGCTCCTAAAAAGTCATTAGCAACAATCTGACTACAATTTCTCAATCACATTCCCATTATAAGTCATTGAGCTCGTTAGGTGGACATTTGGTAATTTGTCAAAGCCTCAATCCGACTGTAATCTCCTCTGGCCAGGTTTCGCCCTCGCATACTGATTGATGTCTCGAGGATTGACATGACCACAACTGTTCTTGGATTCAACATATCAATGCCCATAATGATTGCTCCCAGTGCCATGCAGAAAATGGCAAACCCCGAAGGTACGTTGTTAATTTCAACACCTCTATCAGCTTTGCAATTGGTTTGGTTTATGGAATAATGTCTTTGCCAGAACCACTAATCATAGATGGCATTCAGTCAGAACCAATAATACCATAATGTAGTAACCGTACTAATTTAGTGAGAGTTAACCAAAGTAGTATCTAAGGAATAATCGGAGTATCGAGCAATCATTGTTGATTTTTGCAACATATGTTTGTTGAGCTAATTGAAACCCGTTTGTCTTCAGGAGAGTATGCAACAGCACGGGCAGCATCAGCAGCAGGAACCATAATGGTATGTTGCACACGATATTTTTTTCGAGGGATCAAATCACCAAAGCAAAAAAGAGCAATGAAAATATACGCCATGTTCGAAAGATTCTGGATCCACCTTGATGTGTTGCCTTCATTTGTTCAGACACTGTCGTCGTGGGCTACTTCAAGTGTTGAGGAAGTCGCCTCAACTGGACCAGGAATTCGTTTCTTCCAGCTATATGTAAGCACATTTCACTAGTCATGGCAGAGTTTGTGTCATTGTATACGTCGTTAGACATTGCTGTACCGTTCTTCTCGATCATGAGGGCTGAATTTGTGTCAATTCATGGATGTTTTTAGGTCTACAAGGACAGGAATGTTGTGGAGCAGCTTGTCAGAAGAGCTGAAAGGGCTGGATTCAAGGCGATAGCACTCACCGTGGACACCCCGCGACTTGGCCGTCGGGAAGCCGACATCAAGAACAGGTTAATCTCCGAATGCAATTTATGCCTTCCTTACATGGCAAAACACCAACGTTCGTCGTGCTGCAGGTTCGTTCTGCCGCCATTCCTGACGCTGAAGAACTTTGAAGGCCTGGACCTTGGCAAGATGGACAAGGTTTGCCGCTTGCGTTAGCTCCACCGTACATTAAAAAACTATCCGTGCCATTTTCTCATCTGCGCAGCATTTCGTTGGCATTTGCAGAGCAATGATTCCGGGCTGGCGTCGTATGTTGCTGGGCAGATTGACCGCACGCTCAGCTGGAAGGTAGTGTTGGTGTCACCTCTCTGAAATGTAATCTTGCATCCTGTTAATAGCCGTGCACGAGCTGAACTCTGAGATGTGTTTGGGCTTTGTGTACCGCAGGATGTCAAGTGGCTGCAGAGCATCACTTCGCTGCCAATTCTTGTCAAGGGAGTGATCACTGCTGAAGACGGTAATTAATCTCCCGGTCTTGCGTGCCCCTGTTCTTTCTGTCCGCAAACCGAACAGAAATAATGTGACTAACTCAGACTGACAATGTCGACGGATCCGTGAACCGCAGCGAGGCTCGCCGTCCACTCCGGCGCGGCCGGCATCATCGTGTCGAACCACGGCGCTCGCCAGCTCGACTACGTCCCGGCGACCATCAGCGCCCTCGAGGAGGTACCATGCATTCTTTCAGTCTTCAGCAATACCACTCATCTACTAACGTGATCAGCGAAGTAATCTCTGACAAAACTGTGCGTTGGTACGTGTCAGGTCGTGACGGCCGCCCAGGGACGCATCCCGGTGTACCTCGACGGAGGCGTCCGCCGCGGCACCGACGTCTTCAAGGCGCTCGCCCTGGGCGCCTCCGGAGTCTTCGTAAGTGACCGCCAGCAACTAGCTAGCTCCTAGCTGTTAGTACTAGAACGCGGTTACGTAATCAAACGCGTGCTTTGCGTTGGTTCCCTGTTTCAGATTGGGAGGCCGGTGGTGTTCGCGCTGGCGGCGGAGGGGGAGGCCGGGGTGCGGAACGTGCTGCGGATGCTGCGGGAGGAGTTCGAGCTCACCATGGCGCTCAGCGGCTGCACCTCGCTCCGCGACATCACCCGCAGCCACATCTTCACCGAGGGTGACCGGTTCGGCCGCCCGACGCCGAGGTTGTAAGCGACGGCCGCGCCGGCTCGATCGGCTGTTATTGCTGCCTGTCTCGGCGTACGGCCGGGCAGCTAAGCTGGCCAGTCATGCTATGCATGCAATAATCCGTCCTATTTTAACATACATACATCGTCATTAATCGATCGCGATCGATGGTATATATAATTGTTGGACACGCGCGCGGACTTGAGTGAATCTCGCAAATCAATCTTGCTGGTGTTGCTCCATTCAGTGTTACAACCTGGGTCTGGGCCATCTGCGTGCCAAGAATGGGGAAGAAGCTAACAACCTGGGCGATCTTGCTAGAACACGTCACGCATGAGAGAAGCTAACAACCTGGAGCTCGGTCACATCGACGGCGCAAAGTACGCGCCGGTCGTACGTAGACGGTAGGCAATCGTCAGGTTCCTCCGCACCGGCGCCCGGGCCGTCGGCGCCGCTGTCCCAGTGGTTCTCTTTACCGACCGAAAACGATAATAACGGTTTTACCATTGACTTTGGCAAAATTTTAAATCTGTTTTGAAAATTTTGATTTACATAATTTTTTTCAAATATAGAAGAAATTTTTGTCGATATTTATTTTTAAAATTTTCAGCTGATATTTCCATCCAAATTTTGGCCAATTTTCTCTATTTTTAATTTAAAACTTTTTCACCCAAAATCTTTGAAAATTTTCGATTATCGGCCATATCGGTCCCCGGTGAAAGCTTAAAACCGACTTGCAAAACATTGGCCCCAAGCAACCGTTGGATCCCATGCGGCCATGCCGGCGTCGTTCCTCCTCGCCATTTCACGGCCGATCAGCCAGCCGTCCCCGGCCATTATATTTCTTGCCTCCCTCGACCGTAGAGCCGACGGATCGGCACTACATTGACTGGTTGGTCGCTTGGTTATATGGAACGGAGACACGTTGTCAAAGTCTGGTGTGTCCCCGCACATGCGTGCAACGCCGGACGGGTCGGTGGCGCCGCGCGGCCGAGGCGTTGGGCACGTGAAGAACTCGCAAATTAACACGCACCCGCGAGCGCCAAGAAATGCTTTCTTCTCGGTGGCCGTACGTACATGTGCCATCCGTACGCCGTACGACTTGAGTCCTCAGCTATGGGGTTCGGCTGGTTTCAGTTTTTTTTTTTAGTTTCAGTTTTTTTCACTATCCAGTAATTTATTTTTTTCTGAATTTTTTTAGATTTTTTAGGCTTTTTTGTATTTTTCTTTTTTTCCTGTGTTTCTTTGCACTGTCCGTGATATGCTAACATATTTTTTTCCATTTTTTTAATTTAATTATGCCCAAAAGGTCAAATCAGCTACAGTAAAATTTCAGTCAAAAATCAGAAGCCATCGCTAAAACGAACGCCCCTGGGAATATTCGCAGGAGAGTTAATGAATCAAAATTAATACCACATCATCATATGAATAGAGTCCAACTCCACATATATAGGATCTAGGTCATATAGAACTATTCGCCAAAGTTGAATATATGCCACTCCAAAATATTGCATTTTGAAAAACACAACTCCAAAATATGAAATTGCAAATTTGCCACTCCAAAACTTGCATCTTTGGATTTTTACCTCTTGGACATTTTTGCCCTCCTCCTTTCTTCCTCCTAGGCGGCTGCAACTCTGCTTCTCCGATGAGCTCCAACTGCACTACCTCCTCCTCCTCGCTACCATGAGCTGCACCACTGAGGCTTTGTCGCTGACCTCCCGACGCCGCTGCCACGAGCTGCAAGCTATGCGGCCTTCTTCCTCGAGGCCGCTCAGCCTCACCGCATGTTAGATCCGATGTCGCCATTGTGAATCCACTCACTGCCACATCTAGAGGTCGCCTCGCCGCAAGGTCAAGAGAAAGAAGGAAGGGAGAAGTAGGGGTGTAGCGGAGGAGTGGTTGGCTACGATGCCTCAATGGCACAACTCACAATGGAGGAGATAGTGTAGCTCACGGCGGTGCCATGACTAGAGCTCACAGGAGAAACGAAGGCTTCGTCGACCAGGAGGCCAAGAGGAGGATGGGCAAAAATATCCAAAAGTGGTAAAAATCCAAATAGACAAGTTTTGAAATGGCAAATTTCTAATTTTATATTTTAGAGTGGTATTTTTCAAAATATCACCGTTCGAAGTGGCATATATCTAATCTTACCGTTACTGGACCATTTTCCACAGCCTACGTACCAATTCAGGGGTGATCGGAATAGCGATGGCTTTTGATTTTTGCTGAAAAAACACTGTAGCTGAGTTGGTTTATTGAGTATAATTAAATGTAAAATTTTTTAAAAAAACCGAAAACAAAAAACAAAAAAAGTATAAATAAATTTTAAAAAAATGGGAAAAAACGAAAAAAAATAAATTTTACTGTAGAAGGTACTGTAGCTACAGTACCTGTTACAGTGAAAAAATCGCACCAGTTAGCGATGGCCGAAGTCCAGTTGAGCGGGACCCCAATCTCATTTGTTTTTTACCTTTTCCTTTCTCGGCGGCCGCGCAATCAGCGTGTGGTGTGGTGTGGCCACACGATGAAATTAGTGGAAGGCAAACTAGGATCCGAAAGATCGTGAAACATCAACTTTGTTTATAGTAGTAGGACAGTACTTGAGCTTGGAAAATGCAGATAGCACTGTTGGGCATCTTGGCCGTACAATCACGCGAGTGCTCGTCGATTAATCACATGGCACCAGAAAACGATATCGCAAGAATATAATCACATGGCGTTGCTAATTAAAGGAAATGCAAATGTTACTATAGTTGGAGTTTCGACATGGTTGGGTAGAATTAATTTCCGTAGTACGTACAAGATTGACAAGACCGGTTCCGAAGTCCTAACCAAGCTCAGAATTTTGGGCTATATAAGCTGCATGCATGCCTATAGTGAGGAGTGAGCGACAAAGCTAAACCAAGAATATTAAGAGACCGTTCGGTAAAGTTGAAATTTAATTATTTATGATTGAAATTACACTATAATTGATAATAGTTTATTTCGCATAATCAGTTTTAAAAATCTAAAAATAAAAAAAATAAGTTAGCACATCACATATAATACATATGAATACAGAAAAAAGGATAAAAATTCAAAAAAATACCAAAAATAAAAAAGACAGAAATTATAAATAGTAAAAAAATAAGTTAGAAACCAAAAGTTTAGACTCAGATGAGTGGGACCTAAAAGAAACTTTCTTTTAAGGGACACAATGAAACTTCAAGCACTGCAGATCATCAGGTGATATGCCATGCGATACTAGCATGAAATGGGCCTAGGAATAGATGTGGCCCTCCCTGATTGATTTGTGTCGTGTACACCATCGCAGCCCAACAAGATTACCTGTCTGGATATGACAGACGAGCAGCGAAATCTTGATGTAACATTGGCTAGGGAAAAAAAAAATCTTGATGTAACAGGATCAATTGGCATCTTCATCTTTCGTGCCTAGCTAGCTATGTAATTATTCATTTCTATCTCTTTGCCTTATCCATTTGTACTAGATAGATAGATAGTAAATTGGTGTGGTGGCGCACTTCTTTTCATCTGGCTGGGTCCCCGGCTATGACCAGGACATTTCTACTTGGTACTTTTAGTTGTCACTTCCATAAGATGAAAAAGAGATCAGGGAGAGAAAGCAGCTAGCAGTTATAAAAAGGAAGGATTGGATCGGATTCCATACCAAAGCTTGGTACTGATGGGTGGTTGAACAGGAGAATAAAAATAATAATAATCGGGACCACGTCCATTGCGGCAAACAGGAATGTTCTCTTCTGCGCAACTTGGAAAATGAAATGTTCAGAACACATATATTCCAGACAAACACAAAACTGAAGCTGTGTCCCATCTCTCTCTCACACACACAATTTTATTTTTCCTTTTTAGTCTTTTAAAAAACAATTTTATTTTCCTCGTTTTAAAAGGCGCTCTTTGGACGGAGGAATTTAGCAATTTGGGTCTTTCTAATTATCGATGATACTATTTTTTTTTCTACTCATCCACTTATTTCTCTTCAGAGCTACACGAGTAACAGGACTTCGATGTGACGCTTGTTCAGTAACGATAGCAACCGTCACACATGCACACGACAAGATAGCTCAAGCTCACTGCCCCTTCGATTGAGATGCTGCTAGCCAGGGGCAAACCCACCCTTCGAGTGAGCCATAGTGGCCGCCCAAGCTCCCTACAGGCAGGAATACCCCTCCCCTCTTTGCCTTTCAATCCCAGATTCCCAGTACTTGGTGGTACCCACCGGCCAGTACATGAGCGGCGAGCTTGAAGACGAACAAGAGCTAATAGTCCTTCATGTAATGGACTTAAAGGAGTTGTGGGTTATCACTGCACTTGGACTTGGAGGCTTGGCCCACTGTCCACACATCATGACAAGAATAGGAGGAGATAAGGGCAAGGGACGCAGTGCATCGAGCGACATCACCTCACGCACACGCCGCACCTCCTAACCCTAGCGAGCGATGTGCTAGTTGGCGGCGGGGCAGTGGGGAGGGCAGCGGTGAGCGACGACCGGAGTGGCTGGGGCCTGGGAGTTGGAGCAGAGGCGAAGGGCGTGAGGTCGACTGGACGTGGCTGAGGTCCGAGGGATGGCCGACGGCGGGTGCAGCCCATCGTGCACGTCGTGAGGCTAGCTGACTAGCCGAGGCTCGAGGGCGTAAGCACACGGCAGCCAATTGGGAATGGGCCAATGGCCCCACGCTCCTCACAGTGCACTGTCGCTGGGGGCAATTGAGCAAATGCTGACCAAGGAATTGGGCAAGATGAGAATTGGGCAACATGTTTTTTTTCTTTAGCTCCTTCTGTTTTGTGTCCAAACGAGTGGAGTGAGCCTGGATCGATGTGATTAACTAGACTCTATAATGCAAGAATATTGCTCCTCCAACTATTTTGGAATTTAACTGAATATGTAGTTGGAAAGGCGTGGGAAATATGGTGGTGGTTGGGAGAAAATGACAAACGCGACTCTTCTGTCGGGTTTATATGTTGAGATAGCGGGTCCATAAGTCGACACAGGACAGAACGTAGCGGTTCACACGTTACAACATGAGTACACGCGCATATAAAGCTAGTTCCATTAATTATAAGCAGAACAAATCGATCTTAATTATTAGCGTCAATAAGACAAAAGAGTTAAATCGCTGGCATATTACATCACGGTGTACTAGTCGATCCCAAACACACCTAATCGTATCCATGTCCAATATTATTTGATAATAATTGTCTCCCTTGAACTATAGTATAGGTTATGCAAATTAAATCTCTGTGTTCCAAACACCCTCTGCGTCTTATCTATGCCCTAGCAAGACGAGACATGCGCTGTGTAACTCAATAAACTTGAGTCGTCCTTATTCTTAATGCAAAAGATGCACAGTTCACGCCTGAGTATTCAAGGAGATAAAGAAAAAAACATGCTCTAAACTTTTTATACTAACTCTTAACCACGTGAATCTAATGGCGGCTAATCCACTCCTCATTTCCTCTTTCCATCCAGAACGTGTATTTCACAGTAACTATTAAAGAGGAAGTGCAAATTTCCCCCGCAAAAGAAAGGGAGGAATTGCGAGCATTCGTTTTGAGGAAAAACACAAAACGTCTATTCTGCATGGTCAGTTTTGGTGACACTAACATTTGGACCATTGAAAGGGACTAGCGCAAGAACAACATTCCTCTACGGAACTACTAGTGCCAGTTAATTTCTGGTTATAGTACCTCGAGTTTATCCAGAAATGGTCTTAGTGCCACTCGGTTCGCTCCAAAGAGCTTAAGTTTCTGATTTTTAACTTTGTTAGTTGGTTTTGGTTAAAATTACACTATAACGATTATTATTTTTTTCTAAATCATTTAATTAAAAGAAAATAAAAACTGTTATATCGTTACGGACAATGCAAATAAATAAGAAAAAAGAAAGAAAAACGAAAAAACCAAAATAAGTTAAAAATAAGCAAAAATTAGAAATCAATATATGAAAAATAACTTTTAAATTAAATAAATTATAAGCTAAAAAACAGAAATTAAAATGGTTTGGAGTGAACCTAAGCAACTAGCCAAAACGACACGGCGCGTTAACTCGAGACAACTGTTTATTCCGTTCGTTGCCGGGGAAGAAAACCGGGGTTGCAAGTGCAACGCTAGCTACAGGAGTGTCGACCCATCTAACGTCGAAGGGGTATGTTGCTTATATTCGAAGGAAAGCCGTCCGAAAGGGAAAGAGGGTTCCCTCGTCGCAGCGTGGTGGCGCCGCTAGATGACAAAACCAACAAATTAAAAGCCCATACTTTTTTTTCATTCGCGAGCATGGATTGTGCCACAGAGAATCAAACGACTGCTCCAACTGAGGAAAAGGGCGGGGGGGCACGCATGCAACGCGATTAAATGCTACGAGAGGCAGCATTGCAGAGCAGCGCCGGGACCGAGGCCCCTTCTATCCAGTTTTTATTTAGCGGTTTCTCCGATCCGGCGGTTAGTTTTTGGCTGTAATTATATTATAATAATTATTAATTTTTTAAATTATTTGATAAAAAATAAAAAAATATTATTATATTTTCAAAAACAATACAGAGGAAAAATAGAAAAAAAAATTCTGACTTCTAGAAAACAAAAACCGAAGACAGATTGATCGGGCCAAGCAAGCCCATCCGCCTATCCCATCCATCCGGCGTGCTTCAGATTGCAAATATTTGCGTTGTAGCAACTCGGCAAAAACAGGAGGCGTTCTCTTGGAGTGCGATTTATAGCTTTTAAGTATGACTTATCTATTTAATAAATAGTGCTAATTAAAATAAGTCAGACCTAAAAACTAACTGGGAAAACGAAAACAACCGCTGTACGCAGCAGCGGTAGGAGCCCACTTACCACCAAGGGCAGCCGTGTCGCTGACGGGAGAGCCCAACATCCGTACATGCCTGCCGCATCCCTTCCCCGCGGGTCCACCCTTTCGCGGTCTGGCAGCTAGGCTGACCACGAGGGCAACCCAAGACGGTTGCCGCTGCTGAGCTGGGCGGACGCAGCAGTAGCGGCCGCCTGCTCTGGCAGGCTCGCACACACGGCACTGGTTATCTGCACACGGGCCTGTACGTCGCCGTCCCATTATTCCCGGCCATCCATGGCGGAGTGTAGGGCGATGGGCGATACGAGCCCGCAGCCCGTGTCATTCGTAGTAGACCAAACAGACACCCGCGGGCGTGTCGACATGCACATTTAGTACCTCTCTCTGTTCAGGACGGTCACTGCGCGAGCTAAGGCCTAGCTTCGCATCCTCTTAGCTGTCCAGGGTCTCTTCTCTCTTTTTTTTTTGTTACGATTTTAGATGATATAGATGTTGGACTTTTAATGTGTACTGTAATTAACTTGTAGACTCCGTTTGAAAATTAAGTACTGTATCATAAACCAAAAACCGTTTTGAAAAGGTAAAAAGAACAAACTCCCAACCAGCTTAGCAACGGACGAACCGATCGGATCTGACGGCCACGAGGACCGTCCTCACGTGCTGATCAATTTTATGTATTTTTTTAAGATTATGATTTCTTCCGAGTAAATAAATAACAAAGTTTCGGTATCGTTTTTAAAATGACTTATCTACATTTGGTTCATTTTACACAATATGCATACACCAGCAGCAACGAATCTCGCTGCGAAAGCGAAGCCATCGGACAGCATCGATTACGTTTTTGACTAAGCTCTGTGTAGCTCGATGGGTCGGCCGAGCTCGACCCCGGTGATAACGTAGGAACAAGATTCCGGCGGGGAAGAACCTCTACAAAATTTGAAGGAGACGGTTTAAATCTTATAAGAATCGGGAAAAAAAATCCCGAATACGGATCTTCAAATCCCCGTGTTCTTAGGGGGATCTGAAGTGAACATTAGTTTGGTCAGGTCGGCCAGGCGCATCCAGTTCCTCACAAACTCGATCCGAGGCGATGGGACACCAACCTAACGTACACACGCCGGTGGGAGCGATTGCTATCCTGCACCCCCACCCAACCAGCACGTAGGCATCACGTTCATGTGCACGACGGATTCGCATCCTCTGCCATCGCAACACTACGCTTTTACGGTGCAGAGGCAGAGGATCCGAGTCCGCCCGTAAACAGTGAAGAAAACGACGAGCAGATTGATAGGTAGAGCCGCACAGCGACGACGCACCGAGGGCAGGCATTGCGCTACCGCATGCCTGGGCACCGGGCTTCGTGCCGGCCGGGAGCCATCAAGCTACATAGAGCAGCAACGGCGAGCGGAGGCAGCGACGAACCCCAACCAGCAACCGGAGGGCGAAACAAGGGATCGATCAAAGCCTCGAGAAACGAAGAGAGGAGGAAAGGAAGAAAGAAAACGATGACGATGAACATGGCAGAAAGAGGAGGAGATCGATTACAAGGAGTAGTAACATTAACATACAGGTGAGGTGAGACAAGGCAAGACGAACAGCAAATTAATTGACGTCCCTAAGAGCTAATTAAGGCGTACGTCATAGGTAGCACACGGGTAGGAGTAGGAGTAGTCCGATAGAGTACATGGTGATTGACCTTGGATTGGATTGGAGGTACGTAGCAGGTTGTAGCTAGAGGCTCAAGCTGAGGTCGAGCTTCTCCTCGTCGTTGTTGCTACCGTCGGCGCCGGTGGAGGTGGTGGTGCTGGCCGGGGAGGCGGTGGTGGCTGCCGCGGAGGCCGTGGGGCCGTGGGAGCCCCGCCTCCAGTTGAGCATGTCGATCAGGTCGTCGCGGCCGGCGCCGGGCTGGTCGGCCGCGCCCAGCATCGCGAGCCCGCTGCTGACGGTCGCCAGGAGCGGCTGGTGCGTGGCGAAGCGCGGGACCTGCACGCCGCTGTACACCTCGCCCGCCGTGGCCGACGCTGCGGAGGCGCCCTCGGGCGGCGCGTAGTACTGGAGCCCGCCGGAGCCCACCACGCTGGAGCTGTGGGAGGCGATGGGGAACGATGCTGGCACGGCGGCGTAGCCATGGCCCGCGTACGAGTGCACCGGGAGGCCACCAACACCACCAGCCCCGGCCGCACCGGCCACCGCGGTCGTAGTACCCGCACCGCCGTAGCTCTCGGACGCCGTGGAGACGGACGAGTTCGTCGGCGCGGCGGCCGTCGTGGCATTGCCACCGTGCGTCGTCGCCGTCGTGGGCATGTAGAAGTAGGGGTTCCAGCCGATGCTCCTCTCCTTCTTGTGCGCGTTCTGGTGGCCGCCGAGCGCCTGCGACTTCAAGAATTTTTTGTTGCAAAAGAGGCACGGGAACAGCCGCACGTCCTTGCCGTCGATGCACGCCGACGCACCGGCCCCGCCACTTCCTCCCCCGCCCGACGGCGCCGACGGCGCCAACGTCAGCGACAGGTCGGCCGCCTGCGACGGCAGAGGAGGGGAGTCCATCTGGCCCGAGCCGGCGGCGCGGCGCGGCGATATTTTTTGCAAACGCAAGGAAGAGAGGTGATTATTAAACGGTGATATGATTTGATTTGATGACAGCCAGGAAGGGGGGAGAGAGAGAGCTGCTGAGTAGTATGGTTTGGCTCAGGGGGAAAGGGAAGGGTTGTTTTTCTATATATGGAAATGGAAGATGAAGAGTACTTCGGTTGGGGGAAGTGAGCTAAGAGGCTAGTAGTACTAGTTTTGTCAAGTCGAGTCGCAGAACTACTGAACTCGTAGTACCAATCACGGTTTAAAAAACCGGTTGTAAATTTTAACCGGGAAGGGCCAGAATGATTGGAAATTGAAAAAATTCGGAGAATTTTGGACCAAAAATATCGGCCAAAAATTTTGAAACAAAATTTGGAAAAAAAATTCTTCTAATTTTAATAAAATTCATGTAAAATAAATTTTTTAAATACAGTTTGAAATTTTACTGGGGTGACCGGTAAAACCAGTTTTTGGACGATAAAAATTTCCCAGGTACTAATACAATGAAATGTGACTTTCCTCGTGATCTCCACTGGTATCCATTGCCTCTTCCTTAAGCCTCCTTATCTTCGTCCTGATCTAGGCCCTATCCTCTATCTTCTCACCGGCAAGTTTACCGACGATGAGTTGGGAGGGTCCCCCCCCTCCCACCTCTTTCCCTTGAGTACATTACATTGAATGTAGTTTTCCTTCCTTTCTTGGTGGATCTACTTCAACTCGGTGGTTAGCAACATCAACCACCCCTTCGATAAGATCTTGCCTAGCTTTGCAATGGAGCTCGTTGACCGCCACCGAGAGTAGTTGCCTGGAGCCGACCAGCCTCTTCTAGATCCTAGATATGGATCTGGCGTGGCCAATCGGTAGCCCTTTTTCTCCGGCCTGAAGTCTTTCTCCACTGTATGCCTTTCCATCTGTGTTGCTTTGGTGCTATCTGTAGCCATGCTCTTGGTGGCAGTCTTGTACATCGCTGACACAATAACCTCTAGTGAGTATACTTCGATTACTTTCCTTCTGTGGATTTGGTGCTTGTCGCTATACTTCCCGACGTGCCTATTCTCTCTAGCCGCTGTGGCTTCCTCCCACGTTTCTCTGATTTGGTCTCCCTAATTTACTTGTCAAGTCCCAAAAAGACATCTACTAGTTTCCACAGGCCATCTTAGGGTCTTCTTTGTTCATGCCAACGTCCTTGTATGTGATCCCTCCAAAATCTTTTGTTTCGACGACGCAGACTTACCTCCAACATGGGCATGTCCCGATGTGGAGGCTCACAGCCGTGTTAGTTCTACAAACGGCGTCGGCCAAGAACAGTTGTTTGACGGTCTCAGTTCGAGCAACGTCCCGGTCCACAAGAAACACTAGAAGGTCATCTCCGGCATCATCAAGAGAAACCGGTTAGAGCCGACCGTCTCCACCACCTCCGGCGAGCTATCCTCCCGTGCGATGAACAAGAGCTGTTGGCAGTTTGCAGTTTGGTCCAGATGAACTAAGTAGTAATTTTTATTTTCCTCTAGATTTTTCTGTAACTAACGGGACTACGTACTGTTCTATTCTTTAATATACAAATCAGGAGAATCCCTTAAAAAAAATACAGTACAATGTACTAACGATGAATAAAAAAAATAAAGTTGAGAATTCTTTTTTACGCTACACACGAGTGGAGGAAAAAGGCGGGCTTAGAAAAACAGGAGACAGGCCACTCGCTCGCTCACACGGTGGTGCCGTGGTGGTAATGGGAATATATCCTGTGTGAGTGGGCACTGGGCAGCACCGGGCGCGGCACTTCCCGTCGCCGCCGCGGACGGGCGGGCTCGCCGCGCGCGCGGCGCCGTTGGGGCGGAGGGCACGCCGTTCGCTCCATCTCCATTTTTTTTCACAGGGAAGAAAATAAATGGGTGCAGATCGAGCAAGCGGTGCTGGTGTGTTATCCAGCTACAGGAGCTCGGCTGCTCTGATTTCCTGCCTGCTACAGGAGTAGGCCGCATCCGACAGCCGCGCCAATCAGATCCAGGGAAAGGCATTTGTGTACGACGCACCATGTGCGCAGTATTCAATTTTGACCTAATTTAAAAGGCCCGATCAAAACAGCCGTGGCCTTCGGCGTTAGGCGTATATTTCACTGTAGTAGTGATCATATGCACTGTAGTATTTTTATCTTTATTTGATTTTTTTTGTATTTTTTGTATTTTGTTTTTTTCCGTATTCCTTTGCATCGTTCGCTCTAGATTAGCATGCCTTTTTTATTTTTACATTTTTTACATTTAATTATACCTAATAAATCAACTCAGTTACATTGTTTTTTCAGCCAGCTACAATGTTTTTTCAGCAAAAGCTAAAAGCCATCGCTATTCCGATCACCCCGATCCGGCCACAGGCACACAATAATACTCCTACTTAAAAATGGAAACTCAATCTGAGTTTAACTGCCTAACGTCTTGTACTGCCGGAAGATTCTGAAGCTGTTGGTTATCAGGAACCACGATGATTCCCCAACCAGCCACTAATTCTGGAAACATGTGCTCAATTTGAGTTTAACTGGCTGGTAATGCGTGTCATTTCCGGTCGCACAACATGTGCTCTTCCAATTCTGAAAACTACTAATGTCCCATTCTAAATAGCAACGTCTTTTTTAAGCCAAAAGCTATTTGGAACACGTTCGTTTCTTAATACAGTTGTTCTCTCTATTTCTCTTTCCTTTTTCTCTGTATTATCTGTAAAAATATAACGGTTTTTTTATTTTTCCTATTTTGTTTTTATTTTTTTTTAATTAAATACCTTAGAAAAAAGTTAACAACGGCTAGATAACATTTCACCTAAAAGCTAAAAGTCACAGCACTTTGAAACATAGCCCACAACAGCAGCCAATATATGCTCTGCCACGGTGAGAGAGACCAGCTTCTAGTTTAAGTATTATGATACCTCCACTTTTGCCACTCAAAGGTAGAGGATCAGACATGTAACTCCTCAGCTGTGGGAGAAGAAAAGAAAAATACTACGACTCCAGCAAGTAGCAGCTAGCGGCAGTTAAACTTTGACCTGAAACAACAGCAGCAAGCTTTTCTCACCTCACCCCCTAACAGATCTGGACGGATACATCGCCCTGTCACGTCCACCTCATGCTTTTGTCCAAACAGGGACACATCCATCGAGTTACCGTCCAAAAAGGACTTGTTTCGAACTCAAGTGAAAAGAATTTTACGCATTTATACACGGCTTTTGTTTTGGCCTTCCGCAGAGTCGATGGAGGAGAGATTATATAACAGCAACCGTCTCACCTCACCTCACCACACCCCACCTCACATTTCAATGGCTCAAGTGGTCCTTATCCTCGTCTGTCCATAAGCTGATTGTTCGCATCGCTTCTGTTCGTATGTCAGGTTTAGAATACGTGAATTGTACCGGTAACAAAAACATTAATTCCTATGAAAATCATACGTATGACCTCTTTGGAACGCAGAAAATGAAAAGTACATGGATAGAAAAAACACAAGAATTGTATAGGAGTGTCGGCGCGATCCTATAGGAATGCAAAACGAAGGAATCGTTCTTCAAAGGTGTTTAAATACGAGAATATATTGTACCGGTAACAACGAAATTCCTATGAAAATCACGCTTATAACCTCTTCAGAACGTAGAAAATGAAAAACACATGAATAGAGAAACACAAGAATTGTATAGAAATGACAGCGCGATACTCCAGGAATGCAAAACGAAGGAATTGTTCCTCAAAGGTGTTTGGATGCTCTATAAGAATTCTGCAGGAATTTGAAGAGAGAGAAATGCAAGACAAATGAATTTTTCTATAAGAGGGTGATCGGAATGGCTTCTAAAAGCTTCAGCTTCTAGTTTCAGTTTTTTTTCATTATTCACTACACTATCCACTAACTCATTCATGATATTTTTCATCCAAATTCTGATGTTTTTAAGCCAAAGCCATATCGCTATTCCGATCACCCCCTAAGTCTAACATCATGTTACAGTTCCTCCAAAATTCATATGGATTAAGTCATTTCCTAGAAATTTCATAGGGATCTTGAAGCCTCGTTCCTTTGTTCCAAAGAGCAAAGGCCGTATAGAAAATTTTCCTATATAATTCCTAATTCCATTCCTACAAAATTCCTCCAAAAATCCCGTTCGAAGAGCCCTAATAAAACAGCCCTAATAAAACAGCCGCCCTGCTTACACACATACAGGAGCAGAAACTTTTTGAAAAGAGAGAGAGAGGAGTCACAAAGAAGCTAAGCTGATGGAGAGGAGGGGAGCGAAAAGACAAACGATGTGACCTACGAACCAATCAGCACGGAGAGATCTGGTTTAAGATTTCGTGGGAATTAGTGAATTACCTCATTTGGCGTGACATGATACGAAGCTGCCTCCCCTGTGTGTGGCCCAACCACACGAATGAACACGATAATCATAGCAACAATGATACTGCTGGTAGTAAGGTGAAGCCGTGCTGCTACTGTGATACTGCTAGTAGTAGTGCAGCAGCACATGATATTCCGGCTAGATGGGGGCAGGCACGGAGGGCCACACGGGAGAGCCGCACAGTGGATGCCCCGAGCACTATGTACAATAAGTTGCTAAAAGCAAGCGAGACAGGACAAGATGCAGTACAGTTTGCAGCACTCCTAAAAGGAGCGGATATTTCGTTCGCTCGCCCGCGGTCGCAGCACACCAACTGGTCATTCTCGACACCGAGTGATGGATGTGAGTGCGAGCGAGATTTGGTGAGGTCTAGCACGGGGCCTTGTTCTTTTCGGCTGCAGTAGTTTATGAGTTTATTTATTTTGGTTTGAGTTTTAATATATTATTTTTTTGGCTATAGTTTATAAGCTCATTTATTTTGATTTGAGCTAATCTATTTTTTCTATTTTTAATTTTTTTAATTTAGTTCGACAAATAAATCATCACCTATAATACAAAATAAGCTAACTACAATAAAAATAAGCTATAACACATGACTTATTAAGTCCAATTGAACACCCTCTATATCTTATGTCTTTTAAATTCTAGATATTTATAAGAGAGAATTAGCCACGTATAATTTTAATCGATATAGTTAAAATTAGTACAGTGTCTATTATAATTAACTTATAAATTTTACTTTAAGATTTTTATTTAAAAATTAATTAATATAGCATAAAATCATAAGACTAAAACTACAGACATCCCCTGCCCTTGTGGACAGAACGCGGCACAACACGAAACACGGCCCAGGGCCGCACCGGGCAATGGGCGACCAACAGGTGTGTGTGGTGGGGTCCATGGGGCATTTACGAGAGGAAGGCCCTACCGGCCTTCTCCGCTATGCTTCATGGCCCTTTCTTCCCTCGAGAGTCGAGAGTACCCCCAGGTGGTCCTTGGATGCGGCAGCGGCAGCGGCAGCTAGCGGAGCGGTGTGCCCGTTCAATAGTGTGCCAAGAACGCTGGGCTAGCTTGCTACCTTTGCTTGCTTGCAATGTTGCTTGCTGGGTGCCATGGGGTAAAATAGTATGATTCTGTTTTTTTGGTTTTTAACTTCTTTAAAATCGAAATAAATTAACACTTTCTTAAAGCAAATCCTTAACGGTTTTTTATTCCAAAACCGTGCGCTGTTTGTGGGGCTCGTAAAACGCACTCCGTTGGCTAGTTCAATACCCTGTTCGAAACAGCTACTGACTTTTGAACGAAGTGACTTCTTAGTTGAATTACCCCCGCTGTTCGGTTAGTTATACATGTTATATCCGCTTACGCAGCTTTCCTGATTGCCTCAAGATCGGGCGAAGTTTGATTGATTTAGTTAGTTTTTTTTTCCTGTATCAGCACCTATAGTTAAGGCCATGCGAATAACTGAAGATTTTATTACTGTGAATCCTCAACTGGCATACAGCATGATACTATTCGGGGGAAAAGAAGCCTTGCAAATCTGACTCTCAACACCCATGGGGGCAAACTAACCGAGATGCCTAGACCTCCAAAAGAACCTATAAAGATTGTCTTCAGGATAATCCATCTCCATCAACAGCACATTGACTGTTGGGGTAAATCATCACTCTATAAAAGCACAGAGCGCAGGTAACAACAAAAGGCCGACCGAGTGGACAGCAAACAAATAAGCAGCAAATCCGCCCCCAGCAAAGGTTTGGCTTCGCAGTGGAGGTGGCATCTTGGATCTACTACCGCCCCAGGGGGACCCCGAGATTGCCGAGAGAAACCGACCTGTGATGTCAGGTACCATGGCCGAAGACTATTCAAAGCCTAAGACTATTCAACGCCTTTGCAGTGACAAACAAGAAGCACATGCCGCGGCACCATCCGTCCCGCCGTTCAACCGGCCGGCCGGGCACCAGCCACCACCAGGCAGGAGGACCACAGCCTCTTGCTGAACGATGATTGCTGCCGCAGTCTAGTGCCTGCCTCTACTCCACTCCTCCTCCTACTATCCAGAGATTCCTTGCCTCACGAGCTCAAGACCATGTGCCCTTCTGTGGCCTTGAGTGGATAGCGTTCTCTCGATTGGGGCATCGATACTTTGTTCCTGTCCTTTGACAGCTGGGTCCTAAGAATGGCGCAGTGGCTGTGCGTATTGAGATCGTCCGCACAAGGGAACAACTGTTCCAATCTTTTATGGCTGTCTCACTTGTCAGAGGCGGGGCTAAATCCAGTATCCTACAGGGTCCAGGGTCTAAACTCTAAAGAAGTGTAGTAAAGAGTGTGGCTAAATCAAGTATCCTACAGGGTCCAGGGTCTAAACTGAACTCTGAAGAAGTAAAGAGTATCCTATATACCCCTCATGCAAACCTCCAGATATACCAAATCTTCAAAGGGAGCAAGATCATATATAGGCATGGAACTAATATAAAAGTGCAAGGCGTGGGGATGAACATAGGATCTATAATTCTTGTTTACTTAAGGTGGAAATGACTAAAGCAGATAGCACATATTCCACAAAGCATATAGGATAAAGACAGAAAATATCCAACAGTAAATCCCATTACTGAAGCTAAAGTAGCAACTAGCAAATGGCGTCGACAAGAGCGCGTACCTAAGCAACACGTGGCAGGGGCATCCGTCCAAGTTTCGTATGGCATGTCCATGTCAGTTCAATTGAGTTCACAGGTACCTGCTATCAGTATCTGTTGCTGTTCCATGAACCCAAAGTAGACGACGACTTGACATGGCTGGCGACGGTACCAGCACCACAATTTGCGGTAGGGCAATCACGGGACCAGTGACCAGCCTTACCACACTTGAAACACGCATCGGGCGAGCTTGCTGAAGTTAATGTTCTCCCACCTTTGCCAGGATAAGGATCCGAAGATTGATTCGGGCAGTCTTTTGCCCAATGATTCTCTTGCCCACATTTGAAGCAGGATGAAGAGCTCCTATTGCTGGAATTTTGGCCGCTTGAGGTAGCATCAGTTTGATATTGCGATGAAGCTTGCAGTGGAGCAGCTGTCCTAAGCTGTTGATAATCACACCATTTGAAAAAGCCACAAGAGCTACCTCCCTGGGTGATTTTGTCCCAACAGCAAACCAGGAAAGAGACATAAGAAGCCCAAGTTACACAAAAAAAAGAGAGAGAGAAAAGAATACAACAATATAACAATAAAGAAAAGGGTGAAAAAAGCTGAATATCACGGCTAATTAAAACACAGGTGATGTTATCCTAGAATCAGTTGCAATCCAGAAAGATGCAGATAGATGAAGTGCACCACTACAACAAAAGGGTCTACTACATGTAGGAACTAGGAACAACCTCTATATCTCTTTAAGCAGGGCAAGCAGACTTTGGTCTGAGCAACAACATATCATTTTTAGTATGTTGAGAAAACATGCCATAGAATAGTGACAATAAAATAAGCAGCTTCAAAGGCAACAAGAGCATGCTATTATTGTTCTCAATATGACTAATGCTGTTATTGTTCTCAATATGACTATGTGATTCCAACGCAAACAATAAAGAACAAGGATACAGTATACTTCATTACCAATTGCATGGCAGTCAGTGGAAAGAATATTGCAGACAAAAAACCATGAACGAAAACATATAGCCATGCACATCGGTGTTAAATGATATTGAGCCAATTTAAACTGGTAACAAAACCACTTTGCCATCATCAAGAATAATCGTGTTAATCAGGTCTAAATCCAAGCTGAGCCCAAAACTAAACTAGTCGTTCAGCCATGAGAGCAAAAGGTGAAATGACATGAGGTGATACTATAAAAACTTAAATCTGCATTGTTTCCAATTAAATCTTAACTCATAAATACACTCTGCAAATGTGGCTATCGTACTGTCAACATCTTCGATCAGAATAAAATAGAAGATGTGGATAATATGCTAGTCATGGTCACAAGATAAACGCTTAAAAGATGCCTTGGTCACAAGATAAACACTTAACAAACGCCCCAAGTTACTATCTAAATAACTACAGCAGCTTCCATCCATAGGAATTCATATCTTGCTTAAAAGATGCCATGGTTACTAATATTTTGCAAGAAAAGGCAACCTCAGATGTTCAGTGTAATTTGATGTGCAAAACTTCAAGATTACATCACATAAAAGCAACGAAGTTTAATTTCCAGAGCAACATGTCAGCAATTCAGCATAATGTGGTTACAGTAAAACATCATGCACTCAAGCATGGAACAAAGAAGAGAGTAACTTTGGGGTGGGGGTGGGGTAAAAAAAATCACATGAATGAACCTGATTAGCTGGGCAGCGATAAAACTGCCTCCCAGCATTCTTTCCCATCTTTGTGGTGAGTATTAAGCAAGTTCCAGCACCACAAGGGCAAAGCATATCCGCCAACAATGTCTCTGACTGAAAAACTGTGTTGCTACCAGCATTTACAGGGCCTGGAGATGGAGCATCGCACCACTCAAAGAAGTTGCAACCTCCATTGTCCTAATGGTGACAAAAATAACATCAACATAAGTGCATAACAAATCAACTAAAACAGGAAAAGCAGCAGGAGACCAACAAAAGGTAGCCTTTTATCTTGCCTAAGGATTAAAATATCCAGTTTTGACTAGACACATGTACTTGCATGCAGGGAAAATAGTTTCGTTTTGGAAAAAATCTCAGAGGGCAGCGAGATGAACGAATGGAACGAAATTTCGTTCTTTCGTTTAAAATTTTGAATGAAATGTTCAAATGCCATTTGAATTTTGACGAAATTTAACCAAAATCTGGACAATTAAAATTGTTACAAATTCGACCAAAATTTGACCGAATCATAAATACTTCGGAGGGTAATGCAAGCAACGAAATGAGCAAAATTTCGCCGAAATTGTGAGCCATGCTTACATGTGCATGTATACATCAGCCAACAGAACAGCAGTCCTTTATTGGCTAGCAGAATCTTCCAGAGGTTATGCATTTGCGATGATCACACCTTTGAAGGAGCATGCATACAATACAAACACCGGAAATACTGGAGGATGGTTATGGATCATGGATCATGGAAGCAACAGACTAATGTACACATCCGCAGTCGCGCTAATGCAGATTTGGCCAAAGCCAAATGAAACAACAAACTTATTTTATGTATCGATGAAAAACTTTCTCAAGTCAAATGTGCATCTAATGTTCAAACTCAACAGAGGTTCCCTGAATCCGGACTTCATTGGTACTTTAATGGTTAGTTTTGCACTGCAGTGATTGCTTTAAATCTACATTTTTATTTTACTATTTTTTTTGGATATGTTAACTAACTGATAACCTCTTTTTTAGTACACAACAAAAATATTTTACTAGAACCGGTAAAAACTCTCTTAGCTAACATGCTGCAACCCAGCACAGCAATGCCAAACTGGCCCTAAGACAACAAAAAGGGCACTTATATTAAGAGACCATGGTTCTACAAAAAAAAAATCAACAACAACAACAAAGCCTTTTGTCCCAAATAAGTTAGGGTAGGCTAGAAATAAAACCTTCTCAAGGTCAAAGAAATGAGAACCATAAAATAAAACCTACAATACCAAAACTCTAAGCTGTACATCCTGCCATCTGAGCCGAGAGATTAAAACGCTACCTCTAAACTTTCTTATGGTTCCGATACATAGATCGCTAACTTCCAAACGCTCATATCCAAAGTTAATTCTTTAGATACTCTACAAAAAAAAGGAATTTTAAAAAAATCAAACAAAAAACTCTTTCCTATTTCAATAAAAAAAACCCGATGGTGCCAAAATAATAGACAATAGCATTTCAATGATACACCAGATAAAAGAGGTGTACTATGGCATCTGCCAACATCATTTGTTATTGAACTTGTGAGCGACAAGCCGACAACCTAATAGCATGTAAATCAAATACTAAACAATTGGCAGGGCGCACTATCTAAATGAAATTAAAACCAACTTATTTTTATAACCCAGCTAGGGGTAGGACTTCATTGCAATAAGCATGGTTTCATGTGCTATTATACGGCAAAAAAGAAGTTTAGGACTGCAATGCAATAAGCATGGTTTCATGTGCTATTATATGGCAAAAAAGAAGTTTAATAATTGCATCAAGCAACTGCTAAGAATTGAGATATGACGCCGCTGTTCATGTAACATATAAGCAAGTTTGTTAAATACTGCTAATAACATTATCCTAACAAGCTACTAGAAACTCAGCTTATTTTTATAACCCAGCTAGGGGTAGGACTGCATTGAAATAAGCATGGTTTCATGTGCTATAATACGGCAAAAAAGAAGTTTGATAATTGCATCAAGCAACTACTAAGAAATTGAGATGTGACATCACTGTTCATGTAACATATAAGCAAGTTCATTAACTACTGCTAATAACATTATCCTACCAAGCTACTAGAAATTCAATGGAAAAGATCTAGTGAAGGTTCCTACCAAAGTCAGCCCCCCCCCCCACCCCACCCACACAAAATCCTGTGCGGGGAAAATAGCTAAACACCTAAACCAAGACATGACAAGCATCCAAGCAGTAACTGCCCCAAACATCATGTAAGGAACAACAAGTGCCAAAGGCCCCGTTCTTTTCGGCTTATGGCTTATACTACAGTAATTAGTTTTCAAACGAAGTGTCTTTTTAAAGCAGGATCTACAAGTTGATTATAGTAGACATTGTACGACTTCAGCTATATCGGCCAAAATAGCACGCGAGTGTCACTCTCCGTACTCTCTCTCTCACGCGAACAGCCAAAATTCAAAAATTTAAACCATAGCCACAGTACAAAAGAACAACCCCAAAAAATCATAAACCAAAACACTATTTACCCAGGAAAACATGCATCAAGCAGTACACCAAAGCACCTTGGCAAAAGCAACTCTGACAAGCCACATTGCAACAGTATTATTACTTTGACCAACCAGCACGGGGACATCCTTACACGATCGCAAATGCATCATATACGAGTCCCAGACCAGGTTTCTATTTACTAATTCTGATTAAATAGGAGCCAGGGCTGTTGCACCTTCATTATGGAATAAAAATGCATCATAGTAGTATCCATGCGCAACATAGTACAAGGAATATCGTAAATATGGAGTTCTGGACTACCCGAGTACCTCCAAGTCCCTAACAATCCGCAGAGTAGCATTGCAGGCAACAGCTCTCGAAATTACACGCTATAGGATATAGGATGGTGCGATCTGTAACACTCAGGGCCCTGACAGTTACACTCACCCGCATGGGGCACTTGTAGAACTTGCGGCCGGGGTTCCTGAGCGTGTTGGACGTGAGCACAAGGCAGCTCCCGGCGCCGCAGGGGCACGCCTTATCCTTCACCGCCGCGCCCGCATCAACATAACCGCCGCCGCCACTACCACCGATCCCGCCAAAGGCACCGCCTTCACCTCCTCCTCCGCAGCCACTTGCCGGTCCGGATTGGGGGCAGTCTCTCGCCCAGTGGCTGGAGTCCCCGCACCTGAAGCACGCGCCCCTCGCGACCTGGGCGCCGCCGCTGCCGCCAGAAGGGGTGACGGCTGGGGTTTTGGAGCCGGGCCGCTTATGGGCATGGATTAGGGTTTCCTGCTGCTGCTTCCAGGCGGCGCTGTGGCTGCCCTTGAGGGCAGCCAGGTAGGACCCCTCGGAGGCGGCGGGGGGCGTGGCGGGGGTCGGTGAGGAGGAGGTTGAGAGGGCGGCGGCGCTTGGAGGATGCGAGCGCGGCCGCCTCCGCGTCCTCTACGGCGAGGAGGAAGGCCTCGTCGTCGTCGGCGTCGGACAAGGACATGGTCGGGGCGTGCAGTTGTGAAAGGGGAGGAGGCGATATGGTTTGAATTTTTTGGGAGGGTTTGGTGCGGCGTGCGGGAGCTTGGTTTTTTGCCGGGGAAGAGTCGACGAAGCGAAATGGTGCGACGAGGGGACGGGGTTTTTTTTTTCTCGAGCCGGGTGGGCTGCACACAAAGTGGTTAGTATAGCTGGGCCTTATTTAGAATTTGGATCGTGGGCCATGGCCATTCTGGCCCTCGTAGATTTTTTTTTTTTTGCGGGGTTTGTAGATTCTTGTGAAATGTTTATGTTTTACGGTGAAAACGTTGTAGATGTTTTACAAATGTGCATATCCAAAATATTACATTTTTACATATATCTGTGTCCGATGAATTAACGTGTACATGGATTACAAGGTTCTGAAATATCCACTGTCTGTTTTGACAAAGAAAAATTTTGATAAAAGAATTTCACCCTGCTTATACTGAAAGCAAATAACAAGGTCTTTTGCAACCCAACCAGGAAGAACAAATGCGCTGGGGACTCCAGCTACCGTTCCAATACAAAAACAGGCACCGCCCAACACAAGTAGCAGAACGACACTCAACATAACAAAAATCACCCCAATACCTGGCAAGAACTCGGGACAAAAACAACCTGTGCTCATCTAGATATTCAGCAAACTTAAGAGATCTTCTACAGTCCGAAAACTGAAGTTCTCCATCCAATCTTTGATCTTTTCGTCTTGATCTGGTTAGTTAATCCTGCATCATTATATTCCTCCTCACGTGGCATGATACATCATAACTGCATATACAGGAGCACTTTATAAAAGACATCGGGTCTGTTCTTTTCAGCTTCTTAAAACGGCTTTTGACTTTTGTTACAGTACCTAACTTTCAAACAGAGTATTTTTTTAAGATAAAGTCTACAAGTTAATTATAATATACATTAAAAGCCCAACATCTGTACCATCCAAAATCGCAAGCGAATCTCTCTCTCCGTAATCTCTGTCGCAAACAACTAAAATTCAAAAATTTTAGCTAAAAATTATAAGCCACAGCCAAAAAGAATAGGCCCGATCGTCCGGTTTAGCAGGAAATTTCTTCTCTATCGCCATCTTGTGACTGCCAAATTGCCCACACCAATGTAGCAAAGCAGAACAATATGATTGAATAAGACGAACCACACCACAAATGCAGCCAACTCTGAAGGAAAGCATCCAAATTTGAAGGCACAGAGTACCATCCAAACGCCTTTCTCAAACAACAACAAATGAATCGGGAAATATTACAGGCAAACAAAATGTGGTCTGACGTCTCTACAACCCACATCCCACACAGAACACAATTATTGTCACCTTTCAACTGCTAGTAGCCCCAGCTGATGACCAAACCGTATCGTGTCCTGAAAGAATTGCCACAAGAAAACCTAACTTTCAAAGGAATCTTACACTTGCATAGCTTCTTCATCATGTAGCTTTCCACATTCCTGAAAGTTATCATTCTGTACAAAGATCTAGCAGTAAACACCCCCGTTTTATCCAATGCCAACCTATATTATCCTGCTCATTAGTTATCTGAATCCCATCAACGACCTGTAGGAGTCCCATTCTATCCTCTCTGCCCCTACAAATGATCTCTCTTAATTGCAAAGCAGCACACATACTATTTGAAAATGTGGGTTGTAATACTCCATAAAGAAACCAGGCAGTCCAAAGCATGCTATGATGATTTTCTACAAGAAAGATTCCAATACAGACACTTCATTCTGCAAAATGAAGAAAGTTTTGGTATCAACTGTTATGAATATTGTGTATATTGATATGAGGCCCAAATAACCATATATATAGGAGAGTACAAAGAGTATATGACATATAGAAATAAAGCATATGTGGAATAGAATACAAACTCTATCTTCTAATACAACTCTATCTCCTTAACATATATAAAAGAACTTGTTTCCGAAGTAGATAAAAGAAAAGCATAATTGTATCAGAAAATCTCAAGATTGTATCTTTTGCAAACAAGGGAGTGCTGGTTGGAACGAATTGGTAATATACAGTAAATTCAGTTACATTAAACTTATCACTAGACTGGTAGTCTGGCCTATCTAGGATCACTAGACCGGATATTTCCCACTCTGTCCATATCTTGAGTTAGTTTGTTTCGACTCCCACTCAGATCCACTACAACCACCTTCTTTGTGTTCTGCGATATTTTCACGGGACCATCTCTCGTTGTCTTTTCTTTCCTAGTTCTAGCTCCTTACAACTTCAGACATACTCCGATGTGACTTGGACCAGTGATCATTCTGATCGCCGGTCTCTTTCTGCCTATTGTCTTTCTTGGTTCCTCTCTTATTGCATGGAAGACTAAGAAGTAAACTGCAATTTTTCGTTCAAATGCTGAGACTGAGTTGAGAGCTATGGCATCGCTGACTGCTGAGATCACTTGGTTACGGTTGCTCCTAGCAGACTTTGGTGTTTCTGTTTCTGCATCGACTCCTCTCTTGTCAGATAGCACGGGTGTGATCAGTATTGCTCGTGATCCAGTGAAGTATGAACTCACAAAGCATATTGGTATTGATGCTTTTTACATGAGATCGCAACTGCAGGCATAGGTGGTTGCTCTTCAGTATGTACCTTCAGAGATTCAGCTGGCAGATTTCTTTACCAAGGCACAAACAAGCGTTCAGCATAGTTTTTACCTCTTCAAACTCAGTGTTTCTGATCCACCATGAGTTTGAGGAGGATGTTAGACATGTAGAGATTGCAGGGTTATCACATTGTAAGGGGCTCATTGCATATTGTCTCTCATGTATATACTTTGCCTTTTGGCCCATTGGAATATAAGCCCAGATTCCTAACAGTAACAAGGTGAAACACAACTAACTAATGGTCATGCAGTGTAACTATTGATGTAGAAACAAGTACTTTGACACAGAAATTTCAGTTAAATCATTCACATGTTAAACTAAGCTTAAGTAAAAAAATACCTCACTTGTCCAACAAATCAATCGATGCCGACGTGTAATTGCCGGCTATGGTTTACCTCTCAAAAGAGGAAATTAATGTGATCTATTTTGTGATACCACAAAAACTGCATAAAGCATTTGCCGCCAAGAATTAAAGCCCCCAATCAATGGAAAGCTAGCACATTCAGTTATCTGCATGCCAGAAAAATAGAAGTATACTGAATTCTGACAAGCATTGTAAAAGCTTATTGTCAAAGATGGACAATCGGACAGTAATGCACGGATGTATGTGTCGTGTGTGTGTGTCATGTGTGTGTGTGCGCGCGCGCGCTGTGTAGGGTGGGGAGGGCCGGAGGGGCATCAGCTAGAGAAATCAAATATAATGTTTTGTAGGAACTTCTCAAGTTAAAGATAACTTGCAGCATACTGAAGCGCAGCGAGAAAAAACTAGGACCAAAACCTATACTGAGATAGTACTGTGATGTAACAGTCAATGAATTTCGCATCCTACTCGGCCAATCTTAGCTATTTTAAAGCAGACATTCTAACTTTTATATGTAAGAAGTAACTAAAAAACAAATTTACTAATTTACACTTGTTTAAGATGGTGGTACATTCCAGAACAAAAATAGTTCAGCAAACTATTTTCAGATACTTGGCTTAGCTGTTCGTTAACTACTTCGTAGAACAATAACAAAAATGTTTTATTAGATATGACAAGTAGTTTCAGTGATTACCTTACCCTGTAGCACAACATTGATTGAACCACACGCCCAAACTAAGCCTTACAAGCAGTAACTGCTATCATCCAATAATTGATTCCACTGTACCAATGTAATATAAGCAAGCAAATATGTTTTCTATTTTCCTTTGCAGTTTGGTCTTGAAGCATTTTTCAACAGTCCCAACTTCCAAGCTAAGTGAACAATGACAAGAAGGATAACACAAGGATGCAACTTAAATTTGCCATAGCTAACAGCGAAGTACATTGCTTTGCTCATTGCTTCTAGTACCAGTCAATTAATCTAAATGAACACACTAAATCATAAACCTGACAAAACTATATTAATTTAATGTCATCAAGGCATTTCAATAATAATATATAAAAGTGAACAATGACAAGAAGGATAATATAGGATGCAACTTAAATGTGTCATAGGCACCAACCTGTTGGTACATGCTCCTGTATTTCTATGCAAATAATAAGAAGTAAACTCGCTGCTTCCAAGAATACAACCCCCTCATTATTGTCGCAAAAATCATATTGCACATGCCCTTGTTTTTCTGATTAGTCAAAACCATAACTTTCTATCGAAAGATTGAAGTAGAATTCATGCCCTCAATAGAATCCTCACTCTCCCCATAATTCTCGGGCTCCAACTCAACAGGCTTCCCACTCCGCCGGCACCTTATGATCTCCCTTGACTGCTCCATCAACTCAGCATACTTCCTCCGCACCTCCAGCATAGGGTGCTCCTCAATTGCCGTGCCTCCCCCAGCCATGTATGCCTCTTTGAGGACAATAAAGCATGTCTTCTCCTTCAACAACAAATAGAACACATGTGGGTGCCGCTCAAACACACGGTGGAACTTCTGTGGCAGCCCCAGGTGCTGCCTGAGGCAAAGTAACCGCCGCCTCTCAGCAGAGCATGTCACGAACAGACTGAGCAACTCATGGAGCACCCCGACCACCCGCTTCTCTGAAATATCACTGTTCCGATCAATGTGGCTGAAATCCTCATATGGAGAGACATAAGGCAGCTTCTGGAACCCCTCCAGCCAGACCTCAATCTTCTGCTTCAGCCGAAGACCCTTTGACTGGAAGAGTGGGATGGGCACATCCTCCGCCGACCTGAACCTCCTCATAGCATTCATTTGGAGCACTGACAGCGGCTTTTCTTGATTATTCCCATCATCAATGAGCCCCAGCTCCTTGCCATCGTCCTCATCCTCACGACAAATGCCATCTCCAGATGTCATAATATGGAAGCCATCTTGCGCAATGTCGTAGTCCTGGTACTTTAAGTAGTCTTCCGGGAGGCCAAGGTGCCAGAGCATGCCTTGTGCGACACGGAGAGGGAGGCGGCGGCGCGGGGACATGAGGAGGAGGCGGCGCAGGCGGGAGGTAATATCAGCACGGCGAGCGGCGAAGGTGTCCCGCTCCTCCCGCAGGAGGCGGGCGGCGGATCCGGAGAGGTGGAACCAGGGGAGGTTGTGCTGCGGGCCGACGGACTCGACGAAGGCGGCGGGGAAGCGGCGAAGGAAGGAGGCTACGCGGCGGTCGGGGGTCTCGAGCGAGCGGCGGAGCTTTGAAACCGCGGAGACGGGGGTCGGCGACGGGGCGAGGAGGCGCACGAGAGAGGCGAGCGGCCGGAGGTCGCGCGCGTGCCAGAGCACGGGGACGGCGTCGAAGGACGCATCCTTCTTCCACCGCATCTTCACATCCACGTACGCCATGGACTGGACGAGGACGGCAAGCGGGGAGAGGAATTTGGCCGACCGGGGTTTCGCGAGGGACCGCATGGTGCAGGCCGCCGGGTTTCGAAGGATTAGGGTTTTCGGGGTTTTTGAGGGGAAGAGCGGTGGAGAAGGAAGCGAAGGGGACGGAGGAAGAAGAAGCGAAGCGAGGGCTGGGCCTACGAGGGTGGCTGTCAAGCCCCGAGGCGAAGCGAGACACAAAAAAAAAAAAAAAAAAAGACTGGTATGTCCTTTTTAGCTACAGTTTATTATTTTTAGCTGAAACTTTTAAATTTTAGTTATTTGTAACAGAGATTATAGAGAGAGATAATCGCTTGCGATTTTAGATGGTACAGATGTTGAGCTTTTAACATGTACTATAATTAACTTGTAAACTTTATCTTAAAAAAATATTCCGTTTGAAAGTTAGATACTATAGCAAAAATCAAAAGCTGTTTTGAGAAGCTAAAAAGAACATGCCAAGCAAGAAATCGGTGAAGATTTAGCACGAACAGATTTTTGGAAAAACGGACATTAGGGTTCTACGATATACTTCAGCTAGAGAGAATATTTGTAGGCATAACATCCTGCTTTTCGTTCATGCAGTTTTGAGTTATATACCTCCAGTTAATCTCCAGTAGTATCAGTACAAAAGATGGTTTCAATAATTGGGTTTAAGCTTATATGAACTTAATGATAAAACGTTACCGCTACAGTGGCCCACAATACCATCCGAAATCACTTCTAGCCATCCGATCTCTTTTAACTCTTTTGATCCTTGGATCTTGACCGTAGCTTGCGTCGTTGCATAGTCACCGAACCGTTACCCCCTCTGCCGACTTCCTTCTGAAGCTTTCTCCCAGTTGTAGCTGAAGAACTGAGCCTGATATTGTCCGGCCCTTAACAGAAACCTTGTCCTTAAGGTTTAAATTCCGGAAAGGTAGTGATAATGAAACTCACATCTTCCCAAGTTGCGTCTTCTGGAGCTAGACTGTGCCAGTGTATAAGCCACTGAAGCACTACTTCTCCTTGTCAAGGCACAATTCTTCTCTTCAAAACAGTAACAGGTGCAGTTTTAACCCTTCTATTTGAACCAACCAAAGGTACAAATTGTAATAGTACAGCATGTGATCCCAAATGTTTCTTCAATTGGCATACGTGGAATAAGGGATAAATCCTTGTTCTATTTTACAGTTGCAATTTGTATGCTACCCTGCCAATTCTCTCTTGAACTCTAAAGTTCCATAGTACTTAGCTCGTAATTTCAGAGAACCTCTCAGCCCAAATGCATTTTGTCAGTATGGCTGCATTTCAGGTACACCATGTCACCAACCTTGAACTCTCTTTCAGATGTGAGTTTGTCAGCAAAATATTTCATTCGATTCTATGCAGTATGTAAGTTTCCCTTTAGCTCATTTAGCATCTTCTCTCTATCCTTAATTGTAACTCTAGCTTCAGTTGAAATATCACATGGGATAGCCACTTCACCCACTTGAGATGGAGAATACCCATATAGAAATGGTGACGTTTTCAGAGAAGTGTGATAAGAGATGTTGTACCACCATTCCGTCATGGGAAGCCATGTAAACCAGTTTCTAGGCTCTTGGAAGGTCATGCTCCTGAGATAACTTTCAATACATTGATTCACTCTTTTGGTTTGTCCGTTAGATTGTGGATGATATGTAGTGCTAAACCTTAATGAGACCTTCAAGGTTTTGCATAACTCCTGGCGCAGTTTGCTTATGAAAACTCTATCTCGATCTGATACTATTGCCAAGGGCATGCCGTGCAACTTGAATATAATGAATATATTATCCATGAATAATTTGAATACTTGCTAGGCTGTATATGGATGTGCCATTGCAATAAAGTGTGCATACTTTGTAAGTCTATCCACCACAACCATTATAACCTTCTTCCCCTTAGATTTGGGTAGCCCCTCAATAAAATCCATCGAAATGTGGGGTCCATGCCATGTGTAGAACCTCTAATGGTTCAAGCAATACAGGTGGGTGAGTATTTTCAGATTTGCTAATCTGACAAACTGGGCATTTAGCAATAAATTTTTCCATTTGTTGCTTGAGCTTTGACCAATAAAATTTTCTCTTGATTCGATGATAAGTAGCCCTCTGACCAGAGTGTCCTCCAAAAGAAGAGCTATGGAATGTTTGGATTAATTGTTGCCTGAGATCTGTTTTCTCCCCCCACATATCTTCTGTTCTTCTATCTAACAAATCCTGCCACTAGTGTGTATTTGTTCTCTTCCAATCTACCAGTTTGAATTTGACTTAATAAATGTGCACAGTGAGGGTCATTTTTATAGCTGAGTTTGACATCATCTATCTAGTTTGGTTTCAAAGTAACAATTGCATTCAGTTTCTCAAGAGGATCCTCACACTTTCTAGATAATGCGTCTGCAGCCTTGTTTTCCCTGCCTTTTTTGTATTCTATTTGATAGTGAAACTCTAGTAGTTTCAACAAAAGTGTGTGTTGAATTCCTTCGGTAAGCCTCTATGAAGTGATGAACTTCAAGCTTTTTTGGTCGATTCTAATGATAAGATGGTTTCCAATTAGATAATGTCTCCACCTCTTTATAGCTTCAAGTGTTGCCATTGCTTCCTTTTCATAGATGGACTGTGCTGCAGATTTGGGACCCAAAGTTTTACTGAAATATGTTAGAGGTCGTGCATTTTGCATAAGTATTGCTCCCAATCCATATCCACTAGCATCGGCCTCTATTGTGAAAGGTTGTTGAAAATCAGGCAATCCAAGAACCGAGCAAGTCGTCATGATCCCCTTTAGTTGATTGAAAGCCTTAGTTTGCTTTGGTCCCCAGTTAAATGCATCTTTTCTTCAACATATCACGCAAAGGTCTGCATATTAATCCATTATCCAGTTAGACCTAGAAACCCTCTTAGCTTTGTTCTTCACTGTTTTGGAGTTGAGCTGTCTATAATCCACACATAGCCTCCAGCTCCCATATTTCTTTGTCACCATTACTGCAGGGGGAGAGTAGGGACTTGACTTAGACTAGGTCTAATCTCCTCTGAATCTAACATTTTGTTTTGATAATCTCTTCCATAACTTCCTTCTGGTAATGAGGAACCCTATAGGGTCTCAAGTTAGGTGGTTCAGTCCCTGCCTTTAAGGGAATCGCATGATCACATTCCCTGTGCGGTGGTAGCTTTTGAGGTTCTTGAAAAATATCTTGATATTTCTGTATAAGATCTTCTACTTCAATTCTTGCCTTTTTGTTAGCTTCAGGTTCCTCCAATTATGCAGAATTCACATGGATAACATAACTCATAATCTTCTTATTAGCCATTTTTTGTAGTTCCTCACCTTCTATACAATATTGACCCTTGGGTATGGTATGATCTTGAAATACCACTATTTTGGCTCTATTTTTTATGGATAATGTCCTCAGTTTGGGATATAAACTTATGGGACTTTGCTTATATATCCAGTCTACCCTTAATATTATATCATAGCTTTGCAAATCCAGCAACTAGAAATAATTATTAAATTTAATTCCTTGAATTTTATAGCTAATGGGGCAGCTACTGTATCAGTTATGAGCTCTCCTCCCCCAACTACGGCTACCTTCTTCCTGTTAATACTCTTCATGGGACAATTCACCTTCAAAGCAAATTTAAAGTTTATGAATGTATTAGTAATTTCGCTGTCCACAAAAGCTATAGCCCTCCTTCATCCCAACTGAGCAAGCAATGAAAAAGTGGATGGCCCTATGGTTCCTTTGATAGCACGTGAGGATATTTGCATTAGTTGCTCACTAATCTCCATCTTCTCTTTTTGGACAGGACTGTCAAGAGCCATGACATATCCAGCCTCATTTGCCGCCTCCCCTTCTTCTATAGTGGTCTCCTCCTCCTCAACATCTCTTGTAAGAAGAGCATTAATAGCTCTTTTTAGTTTGCATTTGTGTTGTGGAGACCATGGCTCTTTTCAGTACCAACAAGATTTCTTACCTCTTTCCATTGGTTTATCCTATCTTTGTCCTTTGACAGGGTTCGTTCCCTTTTGTCCATTTGATTAACCGAATTTGGTTGCTGAACTTGTTTATGTTCAAACTCCCTGGGTAATTTGACCTTTTTGCAGCTGCTGCCTTCTCATAGACTCTAGCATACCAATACCCCTCCATAAATCCTTGTGGTCTCTACCCACTAACATCATGTTTGATGTCTCCACAAAGCCCTCCAATAAAGCAACTTAGCAAAAATTGCACTTGTAAGTAGGGGTGATCCCTCTTTACCAGTGCCATGCATTCTTCAAATTTGTCAATATAATTTGAAATAGTTGACTGATACTGCTTGATATTCTACAGCAACTCCACGCATCATGCGCACTGGCTTCAAAAAATCTGTCGGCCACCATAGAGCAAAATTGGGGCCATATCATTACACTGCTTGGGACTCCCACTCCCTTAAACCAGGTTGCAGCTCTGCCCTGGAAATGGGCAACTGTTAACACTACTCATTGCTCTTGAGGAGTTCCAGACAACCCAAAAAACTGCTCACACATTTTCATCTAATTCAAGACATCTTCACCCTCAAACAGTGGGGTTTCTAATCTAGGCCCCTTGATTATGGCTTCAGCATAAGGTTGGTTATGATGCCGAGTTCATGTTCTGGTGTCGCTGTGAGTCGAATACCTGCACCCTGGGTTTAAACTGAGTAGCCCTCGCCCATTTTGCTGCCGGTCTGCGGTCTTACCGTCTGCAACACTGGGTTTCCCAATCCATTGAAGGAACTCACCGAAGTATACATATTGTTTGATACAATGGGTCTACCCACTTCAAAGGCAAAGGGATAATACTCTGGTCTAGTTGTGTTGGGTTCAATGATAAATTGGACTTCAGATCTCCTGGTTCCCATAATAGCTTGCGGATCATGAGTATTATTCAACACAGGTGCAGTAGGGATTACCTGAATCTCATTAGTGTTTAAAGGAAAACATCATGTGCCTTCCCCTTGGTTTATGCCCTGACTCACAATAGGTCGCTTTGATGTTCCCGCAGCATCTTCCCCCATTATCTTGGTCCACATCTGGTCGTCATCATCTTCATTTCTGTGAATTACGGTTGATAATTCTTCAATTCCTTGATATCTTCCTTCATGGCTAAGATTTGACTTCTGAGTTCTGCCACTTCTTCTTTCCCTGCCAAGGATACCTAAGATTGCGATCTTGTGGTTACCAAGATTCAGTCCAATCTACACCGCCTCCCTTGTCTTTCCTCCTCGGATTTAGGCATTTTACGGATTTCTGGCCAACGTAGATCCAAATCGGATAGATCAACGCCGCCGAGTGTCAAAACCCGCACAGGCTCAGAGATTTTACAAGAAGAATCAACTTATTCCTCCCAACCCTCATCGCATCAGTTCCTCACTCCAAGAATCGAGCTGAGGCTTTGATACCTTTGTTAATCCCCAATGCGAAGCAAGACAAAGAAGCAAGAAATCAGGAAAGATTTAGCATGAATAGATTTTGGGAAAACTGAACATCTAGGGTTCTACGATATACTACAGCTAGAGAGTATTTGTGGGCATAATATCCTGCTTTTCATTCACACTATAGGTGGCAAAGGGGCCAGGGTTTAGCGTGCCAGCCCGTGGGTTGCCATTGTTGGTCCGAATTAGACACGGCACATCCTGTTTAGGCTATAGGTTATATCGACACAGCTTAATAGACTGTGCCGTACTTGGGCCAAGCGGGCGACACGACATGACAAAGGCTAGGTTGGTGAAAAAAAGCTATTCTATAATCTTTTTTTAACCTTTGGGTATAAAAAATCCAAAAAATAGTAAAACATTCAAACAATATGGAATTTTTTCCTATAAATATAGTGGGGCATCTGGCATCTATTCTCTACACCTCAAACCTGACTCTCATCTCTTTGTTTAGCTATGAAAAATTTGGTAGTGTTTGTGAAAATTTGGCAAAAATTAGTGAGAAATTCGTGCAGAATTCAGAAAATTTAAAAAACTTTAAAGAATTTTTGTAGAGCTGCAGAAGAGGTAATAGTGCTGCCTTATTTCAATTTTTGTTATTATTTATTGATTTAATAGTAAGTTGATTGTACTTTACTATTTCAATTTGTAGTTGATTCAATGGAGAACTACAGTTTTCAACTCTTCGAATGCGGTCTCACGGTGGTGGATATGCAATCCTTTCAAGAACGATATCTATCTGCGAATGGTCCATATTCACAACAAATTGTAGAGTCATAAGAAGCGGTCGGTCTGGTGGCGCTGGGTCTAATCAATCCATTTTCTACTGGCTTAATGAGTGCATCCACAACCTAGAGCACGGGTGCAAAAAAAATAAGAACTACTACATCAGGAGTCTGGAATGATTTCGACAAGAAATTTAAGACCGACGACGATGGAAATTCGGTGAGATATGCTGTTTATAAAATTTATGATAATGGATTGTCTGCAAAATCTTCAGGTGGAATAGGTCACATGCAATGGCATGCTAAAACCGGCAAAAGAAGGCAAGGAATACAAATACGCCAAATGCAGCTGCGATATAATCCTGACGGCTCGATATGTACTTAGGAGTACAACCCAGAGGTAGTCCGAAAATTCCTTTGTAGATTAATTGCTTCTTAAGATTTATCTTTAAATTTTGGTGAGTCTGATGCTTTTGAAAAATATATTAGGACTACTCACAACCATTGATTAGTATTGTATCAAGGCAAATAATAGCTAGAGATTTAATTAAATATTATTAGTATTGTATCAAGGTAAATAATAAGCTAGAGATTTAATTAAATATTATAACAACTGTCGTGAAAAATTAAAAAAATTATTTCATACTTGTACATTATATATTGCTTTGACATCAGACATATGGTGTGATAGGGTTAGGGAGGATTATATTAGTGTTGTTGCTCATTATGTTAATGATGACTGGGTAATGGAAAAAAGAATTATATGATTTAAATTAATTAATATTTTACATACTGCTAAAAATATTGTAGAATGCATTGTTAAAATTGTAGAAGATTTTGACCCCACGGATAAGGTTTTTTCTATAACTTTTGATAATACAACTGCAAACACTAAGGCTATGCAAATTCTTACTTAGGCTATAAAATTTTTTACTTCTTTATTTAATACTTATGCACAATCTTTCTTACTGCATCAACGTTGTGCTTGTCATATTATTAATCTTATTATTAAATCTGGTTTAAAAATATTAAATGCTTGTATTGATTCTTTTAGGGATGCAATTTCATATATTAATTGTTCTAACTAATGAATAGCCACATATAAGAGATTTTGCGTAGCAATGAATGTCCTCCCTATAAAATTTGACTTAGATATATCTGTTAGATGGAAGTCTACTTACCTTATACTTAAACATATATTGCCATATAAGAGCACATTATCTATTTTTCTTCACATCCAAGTTTATCAATCTCATAGCTCCTCCAGTAGAACCCAAGTTAGAGACCCCGAACTTACTAAGGATGATTGGGTTGTTGGTAAAAAAATATTTTTTAGAACTTTTTCATAAAGCTACACTTTGTATTTCTGGAGTATAGTACTCAACCTCTCCTCTAATTGCTCATAACATTCTTGAAATTGGCACTCACCTAATGGGTTTTGAAAATGATCCTGTACTAGGGATGCTGTAGTTGACATGAAAACTAAGTTTTTAAAATATTATAGAGAAATTTCTATTTTATATGCATTCACCTTTATTTTGGATTCTAAGGCCAAACTTCAAAGATTTATAAATGTATTATAACTTTTAAGTGATACTACTAGTTTAAATTATTGTACATACTATAGAGTTGTTAAAAATAAATTATATAACGTATACGAGAAATACGAAAATAAGTTTTGGTCCGTGCATTTGGAAAGACTCTAAGTAGCCCCTAGCATCTCTGTGGGGACTATGCAATGGGCAAGATTTTTTGTTCTTCCTCTAGAGATTCTCGAGTTTCTCGTACAGGTACACACCAGTTAGGAGGAAGACGGCAAAGCACCGGAGACTTATTAAGCTATCTCAACAGTGATAGCGTTAGCTTTGAGCAAGAGTTAAATATCCTTTAATGGTGGCAAACTCAGAAAGTAACATATCCAATGTTATCAATATTAGCACGGGATATGTTGATTGTTCCTGTCTCTACGATCTCCTCGAATTCAGTCTTTAGTCTATCTGGAAGAATAATCAAGGAGCGGCGAACAAGTCTTTCGAACGAGATGGTTGAAATCCTTCTGACCATTAAAGACTAGGAACAAGCTAAATCAGGACTCCAACATACTGCAGATAATAGAAATTTAGAAGAATCTTTTGACAATTTGTATCTAAAATGTAATGAATAGGATTTCCAATATTTTTCCTTCAGATGTAGCCACTAGTGAGTTTTATAGGTTGTACTCTTTTTTCTTTACTAAGTTTTTTCAAGTTGAGTTTTTATTTGGTTAAGTTTTTTAACGAGACATCCATGCAATATAATTTAACGAGTTAATAAAATTCATTTTGTTGTTGACAATAATTATCTTGATGATTAATAATGTCTATAATTTTTTAATATTTTTTTACAATTTTCTATAATTTTTTTATTTTTTCTCATTTTTCCAGCTAGACGGGCCAATCATGCCGACATGGTCCGTTAAGGCCTAATTGTGCCTGTACTGGTACGGCACGGTCATGGGCCGTGTCTGGGCTCAGTCTTCGGCCCGTGGGCCAGCATGATATGACCTATTTAGTTACAGCGACACCCTTCTGATAACTGAGCTTTTTCAGCAGGTGACACGGGGAATATTGACTTGATTGCCTATATTCTTTTCCTCGTGCCACAATCTGACCTTATTATCTCGATGCTCCCCCTCCTTTCAGCTCAAGTTCCCGATTAAGCCAGCGGATATGAAGAAAAGAATATAGAGCTTAGGGCCCGCTCATTTTCGCTGTGCGATGGAGCTGCGCGATGGTGTTGGGCAGCCGAATCACTGTGCGCGACTGTAGCTTTTTTTTGGTATTTTTGAGTTTTGTTTTTTTCCTGTATTTATTTGTATTGTCCGCTGTAGATTAGCGTGCTATTTTTATTTTTATATTTTTTTAGATTTAATTATATTTAATAAGCCAACTCAGCTGCAGTAAAAAAAAATTGAGTATGTAGACATTGTAAAAGAAATTCACTGTGCCGCTTTTGTTTTAGATTGATCATCATCATTTTATTGTCAGAAAGACATTGTAAATTAATTGAGTATCGCTGTTCCTTGTTCTTTGTTCTCTCTCTCTGGGAGGTGTAGCAGTTGCAACTCTTCTGTATACGAAGATATAAAAGCTGCGCATCATGCATGCACCCCTGTAAATGCACCCCCTGATGAAGAAGAACCATCCCTAGTATTCAACCGGACTCGTATTTATGATTTGTATCTGCCTACATCTCTGTCATGCCCAAATCGTCATCTCAGTAGTCACTTTTCGAACTAGTATACACAACAATAATTAGAGTTGTCACATGGTAATGATATTAACAGATTTAATCGAAAGTATTTCTGTGTCATTATGCTTTGCTAATACGAAATTAGAAAAAAGTAATGATCTGTTTATTGGGGGCCTGCTTTTTTTTTGAGAGTATGGATGCCTCGATCGACTCAAAGAGAACGGAGACAGTGCAAGTGTGCAATCCAAAATCG
Source organism: Melocanna baccifera (assembly GCA_036346265.1). Lineage (NCBI taxonomy): Eukaryota > Viridiplantae > Streptophyta > Magnoliopsida > Poales > Poaceae > Melocanna > Melocanna baccifera. Next base: position 3,259,634 of record CM070683.1, on the reverse strand, counting down.
CAGAAATGCTCGCAGCATGTGTGCTCGGCGGTAAGAACTTGAGCAGCTGCAGCACAAATATTTTGTGGGACGAACTTGAGCAGCTGCAGTACAAATATTTTGTGGGCCTTGAATGCGAAGCCGATGGATGACATCGCCCCGCGAAGCCCACCCCAGCCAATGCCCAATACGCCCAGACTGCTCAGTCGTCGTCTTCTCCCGTACCGCTCTCCCTTCCTGATCAGATCAGATCACCACCACCATCACCGCCTCGCCGTCGCCGGAGACCTCTCCGGCGACCCCGCCGCCGCCGATCCCGGCGAAGGTGGGCCGCCCTCCTCGTTGCCCCAGCTCCCGCTCCCGCTCCCAGATCATCGGGCAATTCGCCTCGTCCGTTTCTCGGATCGGCTCCGCTCGATCCGCTAGGGTTTTGGCGCGATGGATCCGCTCCGGAGCTACCTGGGGCGTCTCCTCCTCGAGGAGATCACCCCGGTGGTGATGGTGCTGACCACACCGCTCGCTGAGGCCGCGTGCCGCAAGAGCGGCCTCAGCTTCGTCGACATGCTCTCCCCGTTCTCCCTCTTTAGAAAAATCGACGGTGATGCGCCTCGCCATGCTTGGCTTCTGCTGATTCTGTGATGTGTGCCGCATTTCGTTTGATTCGGTTCTGTGACCTCATGGAGAGTTCTCTGTCTCTGTGCGCGTGCTTGAACAGTGCCCGTGCGGACGGCGAGTGACCAGCCCTACAGGCTGCAGATGTTTAAGATTCGGATGGTTTACGCTTCGGACGTCCGGAAGCAGGACTACGAGGTGATTCTCGATCCTTCTGGAAGCTTCTGGGATGAGTTGTAGACTTTTTTGCTGTTATTGAGAAGCCTATTGTTGTTAAAGTGTTTGAGGATGGCCTTGCTTGTTTGGGAACAGGTGGCAGATGAGATGATTAAGCCGGTGGTTTCCGAGGCCAATGAGAATGCTCTTCCGGATTTGCTTGCAGACCCTCCACAACTTGAAGATGTACTTAGCAGTGAGATCTCTTGCACTGCTTGTATGAATTCACTTCTTTATGTCCTCACCAATGAAACATATTTTCACATTGAGCAAAATGATGGGGCTATAGTTGAGACTTTATGGTTGGCCTGCTAATTTGTTCAAATACTTCCAATCATCTTAACGTTAGAAACCTTTAAGAGGAAGAATAGTGGAACATGTAAGACCTGAGCTAGGTATGATGTTTAACTAGCAGCCACAACCTTTCCTTCAAATGTTATAGTTGCAACCTAATTTTACGGGATTATTTTTGTAGTAATGAAGTAGCTTTATAGAGTGAGCACATATAGAAATCATGCATGCTCTAATATGGATAGCTCCAATTGCCTGTCAATGGTGTGGAAGTTTTGTGATGCTCAGTGGTCAGTGCTCTGTGTTCCTTTGTTAGTAAACAAGGATTTTTGTTGCGTTGCTGGGAACACGAAGTCAACATTAACCTTGTTGCTTCAACATGCTGTCCACCTCCATCTGATGTATCTAATTGGCAGATGTCATGCTTATCCCTTGTTAATGTTTGTTTGGTCGTGTCATGTCTTACTTAAGTTGATCACTGTACCTGTGAGGCAGTGAGGCTCAATTGTAGGAATAGTGTTTGCTGTTTATTGGCTCCATTCTACATATGATTCCTTGTTTGCTATAATTCCAGAGCCTGAAGCTGAGTTGTGCCCATTGTGGATTAAGAAGTTCAACAGAGAACTAATGCGGACACTCTCATTTTCAGAGCATGAAACCTTTGACCACCCTGTGGCATGTGAGATTTGGCACTTTCGGTTCTTAGGTGTTTGTATTTTTTTGGTGATATATGTTCTTGCTCATACTTTGACTATTGTTAACAGGTCTATTAGTTGTATCATCAAAGGACAAAGAGCCAATCAGAAAATTTGTTGACCTCTTCAACACAAATCAGTTGCCTTCTCTTTTAAATGAAGGCATAATGGATCCCCAGATTCTGAAGCACTATCTTGTACTTCATGACCAACAAGATGGACCACAAGAGATGTATTATTCCTCTCTCGTTCTTGTAATAGAGAACATGCTCTCCCCCTTATGCATTGATGAAATGAACTATTGAAAAATCCTAGCTAGTGTTGGTTCTTCTTGCATATCCCGCCAACTTCTTGAGAATTGATAAAACATGTTTCCAAGCTTGTGTTCATAATGCGGATTCAAAACCCAAAATGCTTACATACATATTCATTTTTAGGACCGCTTTCTCGTCACTGAGGTAGATAGACTGACATCCCTAGTTCAATGTATTTTAAGGTAATTTATACTTCAATAAGCTAGCTGAACTGTCAAGTTTCTTGGTGAATATTAGCTTATTAGCATTGTTCTGAATCAAGTCCACTTGAGCCACGTAAGTGTTAGTGGTAGGTTCACCACTATGCTATGCCACTCGGCCGCGTATGTTCACTTATGTGTTTGTCATGTTCAAAATATAGTGGTTTAACAACAGTAATAACATAGTTTGGTGATTTTAGTGCTTAAAGTCCTCTTTTGTTGTTTTAATAATGCATGTTGTATTTGGCACAAATCCTATGCCATAATATAATGAATATGTATGTTTTTTCTTGGTAATAATTAAACTAAGCTGCATACCGCATAGCACTTAACGGTGGGTTGCCATTTGCTTACCGCTATTTAGAATACTGCTTATTGTTAGCCAGGCTTATGAGCTTAGCTGTTGGACTTATGGCCTTGGGCCCATAAGCTCCTAGTCTGATTCTGTTAGGGTTTCCAGGCTGGTTGTTACACCTAACCCTAGACTCCTTTGCCTATTTAATCACCGTATCTTCTTTGTTTCTCAAGACATCAATAATATACATAGATTCCAAAGGCCTACACTCTTACATGGTATCAGAGGGTCGATCCCTCCCATTCGGTCGATCTCGACCGTCCACTTCCGCCCAACCCTAGCTCCTCCTTTCCTAGGCATCATGCCGGGCGATCCGTCGCCAACCTCCTCTTCCCCTGTTGCTCCCGCCGATACCGATCCATTGATACCAAGACGCCGCTGGGGTGGAGGTGACGCCGCGTCGCGATCGCGCGCTTCTGCCGCCGCCAAGGTCCGCTGCTGCTTTCTTCGCGCGGCCGGTTGCCGCCGCGCGAGGCCGCCATCGCCGCCAAGAACGCGCGCCGCCGGCGATTGGGAGCGTCTTTGCCGCGCGCGCGCGCCGCCCGTGCGCCGCCATCATCGGGACGACGACTCCGACACCGAGTCCGTCCGCGACGCCCATCCCCTCCATGATGCTCTTCTTCTTCATGAAGCCGCCGCCATCGCCAATCTTCACGCTCAAGCCGTCGGTGTCCAGAACATCCGGTCGCTGGTTCTCCTCGTCCTCGACCTCACCTCCGGCCACTACACACGGTGGCGCGAGCTCTTTCTCCTCGCTCTGGGGAAATACTCCCTCGAGGACCATGTGCTCAGCGATGCTCCCCACCTGGCCCTTCCCGATTGGATCCGCATGGACTGCGTTGTCAAATCCTGGATCCTCGGCACCCTCTCCACCGAACTCGTCGAGACCATGCTGGAGCGCCGGGCCACCGCTCGCGTCACCTGGCTCGCCTTCGAGACTCAATTCCTCGGCAACTGGGAATCGCGCGTCCTCTACCTCGACGCCGAGTTCCGCACTTTCGTTCAAGGAGATCTCTCTATTGCTGATTACTGCCGCCGATTCAAGAGCATGGCCGATGCACTCACCGATCTCGGGGTGTTCGTCGCCGACCGGACTCTTGTCCTCCATGTCATTCGCGGCCTCAATGAGAAGTTCGTTGCCATCGGCCTGCACCTTCAACGGAGCAGACCTTTCCCCTCCTTTCTTGAGGCCCGTGCTGATCTCCTGCTGGAAGAACTCCACATCGCCAACCGCAGCTCCCTCGGCCACCGCTTTGCTCTCGCCGACGCTCCGTCAGTGCACGACACCACCAACCGCTCCTCCTCTCGCTTCCGGCCCGGCGAAGCCACGGAGGCGGCGGGGAAGCGATGGCCCTCCCACTCCGTGGTCGTTTCCAAGCGCGCCGGCCGAGCCGGCAAAGACGGCGCGCAGCGAAGCCGGCCCCGACGTGCCCAAACCCGTGGCCGCCCGCTTTACAACCCCGACAGTACTATCTGAGATGTGGCTCGCCCCATCCTCCTCTTGCTCCTCGCAGGGACGTGTCTCCGGGCCGGCCGTGTCCTCGCAGGCTCCGACGAGACATCCACAACCCCATGCTCTGCTGGCCGCCCAGAACCAGTGGGCTCTTCCCGGCCAGAACGCTGGGTTCTACGGAGGTCCACCCGCCGGCCATGCTGGATTCTACGGCGGCACTCCTACCGGCCACACTGGACTCTACGGAGATTTTCCCGCCGGCCCAGCGACTGGAAGCTACGCCGCCCCTTCCTGGGACCAGCAGAGCCTTGCGGGTGCCTTCTCCACCATGACACTCACACCCCCCCGGCAACCTGAGTGGTTCTTCGACACCGGAGCTACCTCCCACATGACCTCTGATTCGGGTATCCTCTCTCACTCCTCAACCCTTCGGTCCTCCACTCCCTCTTCCATTGTTGTCGGTAATGGCTCTTTACTTCCCGTTACCTCCACCGGCACAGCCGATCTCCCTGGTTCGCTGCGCCTTCATAATGTCCTTGTTGCTCCCATACTTATTAAAAATCTCATTTCTGTTCGTCAGTTTACATCTGATAATAACTGTTTGATTGAATTTGATCTTGCTGGCTGTTCTGTGAAGGATATTCGGTCTCGGAACGTGATCATCAGGTGCAATAGCTCCGGTCCGCTCTACCCCCTGCATCTTCCTACAGCCGAGTCTATTCTCGCCGCTTCCTCCGCTCCGCTTTGGCATAGTCATCTTGGTCATCTCGGTCATGAAGTCTTGTCTAAGTTAGCGAGTTCTTCTGTCATTCCATCATAGAATAAAACCGTAGGTCCTCAAATTTGTCATGCGTGTCAACTGGGTCGTCATGTTCGTCTCCCTTTTCATGTATCCGCGTCCCGTGCTTCCAAAAAGTTTGATCTTATACACTGTGACCTTTGGACTTCACCTGTTGATAGTGTTTCTGGTTACAAGTATTACTTGGTCATTCTCGACGACTACTCACATCATCTGTGGACTTTTCCTCTTCGATTAAAGTCTGACACCTTTTCGACACTCGCTAACTTCTTCTCGCTTGTTTCCACTCAGTTCGGTGTCACCATTAAGGCAGTTCAGTGCGACAACGGCCGCGAGTTTGACAACTCCAGCGCCCGCACGTTCTTCCTCACCCACGGTGTCCACCTCCGCATGTCTTGCCCCTACACCTCCCAGCAGAATGGTAAAGCTGAGCGTATCTTTCGTTCTATTAACAATGTCATTCGCTCACTTTTGTTTCAGGCTTCTATGCCACCATCCTATTGGGTTGAGGCCCTGACCACTGCCACCTACCTCCTCAACATCCTTCCCACCAAGACGCTGAATTTCTCCACACCTCACTTTACACTCTGAGTCTTCACCCTCCTATGATCATCTTCGCATTTTTGGATGCACATGCTACCCAAATCTTGCCTCCACAGCCTCCCACAAACTCGCTCTTCGCTCCGCCTTATGCACCTTCCTTGGCTACTCCGCCCACCATAAGGGATACCGGTGTCTCGACATGGCCTCCAATCGAGTCTACCTCTCCCGTCATGTCATCTTCGATGAGACTTCCTTTCCCTTTGCCGATCTTCCTTCCACCCCTCCACGGCAGCCTTTGAGTTTTTGGATGACTACACTAATCCTATGCCGACTCCCATTGGACCGTCATGCATTTCTTTGCTGCGAGTCCTCTCTTTGCGCTGTCTCGACGACGCGCGGCGTCTGGTATCTCCGCGTGCGTGCCACGTGCGGCCCCGGACGTTGCCACTCTACCATGTGCGGCCGTTGACGACCCTGCACCACCAGCCCTGCCGCCCACACCTCTGGAGATCGATGCGGTGTGCGCATCTCTCCTCCAAAGATCGCCATGTGCGGCCGTCCCGCACTGCGTTGCCACATGCGCAAACCGCCGCACTATTCGCCAAGTCTACACACGGCGTGCAAAGCCGATCTTCCACCTCCGCACCGTGCACTCCTGTGCACCTCCTTCCCGGATCGCGCCTCCCGGCGCCTCTTCCTCCGGTGTCTTTGTCTGCGTGTCCCCGTGCTCAATCAAGACTCCGATGACGACGCGCGGCAAGTCCGGTTTGGCTCCCGCTCTACCACGCCGCTCCATTGTCACGATCCCCGGACATACCGCACCGCCCTCGCCGATCCTAATTGGCGGGTTGCTATGCAAGAAGAGTATGCGGCCCTCTTGCACAATCGCACCTGGGATTTGGTTCCTCAACCAAACAAAGCCAATGTCGTATCTGGTAAATGGATCTTCAAGCACAAGCTCAAGGCAGATGGCTCCCTCGAGCGCTATAAAGCCCGTTGGGTGCTCCGTGGCTTCACTCAACGCCCGAGAGTGGATTTCGCCGAGACCTTCAGTCCCGTTGTGAAACCGGCAACCGTGCGGACAGTGCTGGCTCTTGCCCTCTCCAGGAAGTGGCCGATCCATCAGCTTGATGTGAAGAACGCCTTCCTTCACGGGACCTTGTCTGAGACAGTTTATTGTTCACAGCCATCCGGATTCGAGGATTCTACTCATCCGGAGTTTGTCTGCTGCCTGAACAAATCACTATATGGTCTCAAGCAAGCTCCTCGCACTTGGTACAGCCGGTTTGCCTCATATCTCCTATCTCTTGGGTTCATTGAGGCCAAGTCTGACACCTCCCTGTTTGTGTACCACCGTGGCACTGAGATGGTCTACCTGCTTCTTTATGTTGATGACATCGTCTTCACCGCCTTATCTGCCGAGCTCCTCCGTCGCATCATCTCTGCATTGCAGCAGGAGTTTTCTATGAAGGATCTTGGTGAGCTTCATCACTTCTTGGGAATGCATGTGCAGAAGTGTCGTGATGGTCTTCTTCTCTCACAACGATAGTATATGATGGACATCCTGGAGCGTGCAGGCATGGCAGATTGCAAGCCATGCATCACCCCTGTTGACACCAATCCAAAGGTGTCAGCCTCAGTCGGTGACCCTGTCAGTGATCCCAATGATTTCCGCAGCTTAGCGGGGCCTGCGCAGATCTCACATTCACGGTGCCGACATCTCCTATGCAGTTCAGCAGGTGTGTCTTCATATGCACGACCCTCGCGAGCCCCACCTTGCTGCCCTAAAACGGATTCTTCGGTATGTTCGTGGCACTCTCCATCTGGGCCTCCTTATTCAGCCCTCCTCGCAGTCTGATCTCGTGGCTTACTCTGATGCTGACTGGGCCGATTGCCCGGACACGCGCAAGTCCACCTCGGGCTATGCCGTGTTTCTCGGAGACAACCTTGTTTCCTGGTCCTCTAAGCGTCAGAACACGGTGTCACGCTCCAGCGCGGAGGCTAAGTATCGCGGTGTGGCCAATGCTGTTGCCGAGGCATCCTGGTTACGCCAACTTCTGTTGGAATTGCATACCCCTCTTCAGCAGGCTACCTTGGTGTATTGCGACAAAATCAGTTCAGTCTACTTGTCCTCCAACCCAGTCCAGCATCAACGCACCAAGCACATTGAGATTGACCTTCACTTCGTCCGCGAGAAAGTATCTCTTGGCGATGTTCGAGTACTGCATGTACTCACTACTTCACAGTATGCCGACATCTTCACAAGGGTCTTCCTTCATTGGTTTTTAGTGAGTTTCGGTCCAGTCTTAACGTCCGAGGTGCGGACGCTCCGACTGCGGGGGGGTGTTAGCCAGGCTTATGAGCTTAGCTGTTGGACTTATGGCCTTGGGCCCATAAGCTCCTAGTTTGATTCTGTTAGGGTTTCCAGGCTGGTTGTTACACCTAACCCTAGACTCCTTTGCCTATTTAATCACCGTGTACTGCTGTTTCTCAAGACATCAATAATATACATAGATTCCAGTGCCTACACTCTTACACTTATAAGGTCCCAATTCTCTACCTCCTTGAAAACTTGACTTATAAGCCAAAAAACCTGCCCATAAACAAGTTGGTCTCTATTCTCATAAGGCAGCTAAGGCCCTGTTTAGGGGAGCTTCCGCTTAAGCTTAAAAGCCACCAGAAGCTTAAGCTCCCTCAAAACTGAAACAGGGTGTGGCTTCCCTAGCTTCTTAGGGAATGTTAAGCCCCCCTTTGTAAGAAAAGGCTGAAGTCCCTCCTTTCCAGCCTCCCAGAGAAGCCAGCTTGCCTCTCATGTAAGTCCCATTTAGAATCTGTTTGGGGCTAGGGTTATGGCTATCTGAGTTAGAACATGCATTTAAGGTCATAGTTCATGTCTTAACTGCTTGAATTGGTGAAGCAAAGTGCAGAGCACTTGAATGATGTGGTATTAAATAGTTTTCTTGCATTCTTTTATAATAATAATAATAATAATAATAATAATAATAATAATAATAATAATGTTCAATTGTTGATATTCCATGTCTTCTGTATTCTTCAGTTTCAGTTCTATGCATATTGTTTTCCGTTGACTGTGTTACTTTTTATGTCAAGAGCTGTGAACATCTTAGCGGAAATGAAGAGCACCCTTGGTTTGAACGATTGTAAATTGTTGTGTATTAATTCTTCTACAGAAACAGATGATAGTAATGCTGACAATTCGTGGTTACCTTATGTGAGTTCACTAAATTACTTCAGATTAAATTGAAGTAACACCTACATAGTTCAGCAGGTATGCTATCTACTTATAGTATTTTCTTGACTAAATGCAGAAAGCTCATGGCTTCAACAATCATGAAGGAGCCTGTTGCCTTAACATGGATGATTTGAATGAGGTATTGCAGCATTTGGTGTAACATAAACTCATCTGCTTCTCCATTAAGCTTTGCTGGGCACAGAAAGTGTCATGAAACTTTGTTTAACTTTTAACAATACCTAACAACTCATCAGTTCAATTATGGGTATTGTTGGGTGGGTTGAAGCACTATTGATCTTTTGACAGTCAGTACTGGATTAACCACCAACTTGTTAGCCAGTTGATTCAAGGCTTTTATGGGCACTGATGCCAAGGTGGCCACATCAATTTTTCTCTTATTTTCCTACTACTAGATGTCTAGATCGATGTTCTTTAGTTCTTCCTCGGTTTAGTGCTACATGCAAGCATCGTTAGCTGGCAGTCAAGCTGTACAAGATACTTAATTGCTGAGGTTGTTTCTTTATCAGATCAAGGACTTCATGCAACATTTCGCTTCTAACCATATCATCCCCTACATGGAGCAAAAGATTCGTGTACTCAATCAGCAGGTATGTTGTAAAAAAACTATATTGTTTTTAATCTTTTTTTAAACAAGATTCAGTATTGTTCTAGGTAGCCACAACAAGAAAGGGCTTTAGAAATCAGATAAAGAACTTGTGGTGGAGAAAGAGAGACGATGTCCCAGAAGCAGCAAATCACCCAATGCAAGTGGTTATTTATAACATCTTAACACTTCTCACTGGATAAATTTTTGTAATTTGCGGTAAAACTAATTTTCCCAACAGGTATACATTCACCTCCATAGAGTCACAGATCAGAGTTCTTGCTGACTATGCTTTCATGTTACGGGACTTCGAGCTTGCTTTGTCCAATTACAGATTGCTGTCAACAGATTTTAAGCTTGATAAAGCTTGGAAGCGCTTTGCTGGTGTACAGGTGCTTGACTTTTTTTAGCTCGTTTTGTAACTTTTTGCCTGGATATACATATAGCATGTATAGTATTTTTTTTGTTTGAAGTAAATGCACAGTTAGAATGACAACTCTTAAGGAATATCCTGGTTAGTTGTTTCGATCAAACAGGATGGTGCGCTTTAGCCTAAAATTGACACCGGACTAGTACTATGCTCTCTTTAACAACCTGAGTACGTAACCGATACTTGCCCTTAAGTATGGGGCTAGGTCTTGTAGATAGATTAGATGATATGCTTCCAAATTCATTGCACAGAATTGCTGAATTGCTTTTCAATGAGTAATGAAAATATGAAATAAGACTGAGTATGTTGTGATGGCCCAGTATCCAACTTGATATTCACTCCATGATAATAACGTTTGCACTTTTTGCAGGAGATGAGCGGACTTTGCTATTTCATGTTGGATCAGTCAAGGAAGGACGCTGAATATTGCATGGAAAATGCCTTCAGTACATATCTGGTATTTATTTTAGAAATTCACTTCTATGTTTTGACACATGGGCAAATAACCATTGCTTAACATGTTAGATCCATTGATACAATATTTTTGTTCTGTACTATTGCTCGGTGTTTTATACACAGAAAGAGAAAAGGAGTTCAAATGCCATTTTGCATTAAAAAATTTTCCGTCTATTCTAGTTCAGGTACGTCTGGTGTCCAATGAATAATCAACGCAAGCCTTGTTTAGCAATGAATGTGTCAACCTAGCAAGGAGGCCTGTGTGAATTTTTGGGACTTCTTGCATCATGTGTCATTGAACTTACTGTACAAATTGTTCATCATTGGAACTTATGTAGATCCATATGATACCAATAGTAGCAGTAAAACATTGATGTTTATGATGATGGTGTTGGTATACTATGGAGTCATTTTGGTGAAAGTGGGGTTACAGATATCTCCCTTGATGTCTTGTACCAGAATTTAGTTCGGATAATGGCTTCTTGGACAGATCACTGGTTTCAGGCCGGATTTCATTTTGAATTTTAACTTGTTCGTAATAACCTACCCTGTGTCAGAGACATAGTCAGGTTGCTCAGAATTCCACACTGATTTAAATTTATCCTCTTTTAAGTTAATTACTTAAATTTCTTATGGATATTCTGGTATCTACAATTACAATCTGAAGAATCTGTGCTGTGTTTAGAAGAAATGTGTGGGATGCAACAAATATGTGGTGTTGTGGTGCTCACAACAAGACAGCACCACATTCAGATAACACTGTATACTCTTCAAGGCATAATATGGAGTTCCCATAGAATTATTATGGAAATATGTGCCTGGCACTCTCCTTTGTCTTTGAGGTCTTTAACCAGAGAAAAGTTGTCGGTAACAGCCAAAATACACTAAATGTAACATCAGTGATTCTAATTTCTAAAATCCCTTAGTAGATAAATAAGAGCCCAAAGTGGGACGGTGCCAAACTGGGCTAGAATTTTGCCCTCCTATTTCCTTTTCCCCTTAATTGTTTTTGGGAGGGTTTGTTGGATAATTATTGTTCAGTTTAAAAGCTCCTGGTTGATAACCCATTTAGTGTGTTGCAGTTTCTTGTGCTGGCAGTTTGTAACCTGCATGCATGCATCATTACTCAGCAGTTTCTAGTAGTATAATTCAGCATGCAGCAGTTTTCTAGTAGTTACTCATCAGTTTTTCAGTTTTCATGCAGTGAGAAGTTAGTGTGTCTTTAATGTTTTGCATTATAAAAGAGGAAAACGCTGCAGTGGGCAGTAGTCTTGGCAACACCAAAATACCTGTGTTTTGTTAAGGAGATAGAATCTGTATTAGAAGATAAAGTCCGTATTCTATTCCATATATGCCTTATCTCTATATGGCATATCCTCCTGTACTTATATATATATATAGCTCCTTAGGCCTCATATCAATATACACATAATATTCTTAACATGATATCAGAGCCTAGATTGTATACCTAGCCTCTATTGCTCTTCCGCTGCTACTGCCCCGGGAGGATCAATCTCCACTCCCGAGGGCGGTGACTTTTTCGCCCCGATCTGTTCGAGATGGCTTCCCTTCGTCCGCCGCAGGAGCTAGCAAGCACAAAGCCTCTGCCTCGCCCTTGCCTCATCAGATCCGGCAGCCACTTCTTTGTCAAATTCAGATTTTCTTTTGCTTCTCTCCGTCAAGATCGATCTGACGCAAGTTCTTCTCCCGGTCTGCGGGGTACCGTCTGCGTCTACACGATGGAGGGGCTCGAGTACCTTCTCGCCGTTGACTCTGCGTCGATCTCCGACGCCTGCACCGTCCCGTCCTGCGCGGTCTTCCGGGGCGCACTGAATCTCCATATCCCGTCGAGTCCGGCAGCGAGTTCGCCCTCTGCTTCCTCGATGAGCCCGCGTGTGCCGCCGTCTGCGCCGCCATCCCCTTGTCCGCCCGGGGCCGCCGCCTCAGATCTGCCTCTGCTCCGATCCAGTTGGATCCGGCGAGCGGCTGCTCTGCTCCAAGCCGCCCGCCTCGCCGCGCGCCAGGAGCCACCGTCGATTCCGCGCGCGCGCCGCTCGCTCCGATCCCGTTGGATCCGGTGACTCCACCAAAGGTGTGTCTCCACCTCGTGGGATCCGCCTTGTCGCCTAGGGGAGCCGCCGCCTCGACCTCGCGCGTGCCACCCCCTGCTCCGATCCTGTTGGATCCAGTGACTCCACCGAAGGCGTGTCTCCACCTCGTGGGATCCGCCTCGTCGCCTGGGGGAGTCGCCGCCTCGCCTGGTGAGGCTGCCGACATCCGCCTCGTCTGCTCCGCCGGCCTCGTTCGCCTCGTCTCGTCAGCCCGGGGCCATCTCGTCTCGATCCGGCGGGCTGCATCAGCCACCGCCTTCGAGGACGCCCAGATCCGAGCCACTGTCGCCTCGATCCGGCGGGCTGCATCAGCGTCGCCGCCTTCGAGCTCATCTGGTCGCGCCGCCTTTGGGGTCGCCGGCACCAAACCGTCGCCGCAGACATCGGGGTCTCTGCATCGAAGGCTTCTCGGGCTCGTCAGATCCACACCTCGGGCCGCATCTGTGCCGCCGCCTTTGGGGTCGCCGGCACCGCCGCTCGTGTCGCCGGCCCGCCGCCGACATCGGGGTCGCTGGAACCGCCCACTTCGCGTTTCTATCGGTTGTGCAGGAGGGAAATACCAAGGAACTAGTCAAAGTTGCGTTTATCCAGTCAAAATTGCCTTTTTGCTCACTATTAATATCAAGGCACTAGTCAAAGTACCAGGCCTTTCAAATATCTGCTCACTATTGGCAAGCCCAATCGACATCCACCTCCGCTGACTCAGTCTTCGTCAGATCCGCCTCCACCGCCTGATACCTCGTCAGATTCGTCCGCTTGTCAGATCCGTCCCTTGGGCCGCAGAGAGGGCAGCCGCCCGTCACGGCTTCCCTCGGCTGCCATCCGCCTGTTGCGGTCGGCCGTCGTCCGCCCGTCGCGGTCCCTGCAGGCGTCCTCATCCTCGGATCTCCACGGCCGTCCGCCTGTCGCGGATCCCTTCACCGCCGTTTGCCCGTCGCGGACTCTTCCTCGTTAGATCCGCCGCCGCATCTTGCAGCCGCCCGTCGCGGCTCTTCCTCGTCAGATCTTAGACGTTTTCGGTTTTGCTTAGTATTTTGATACTCAGTATTTCGAGTCTTTTAGGATTTTGAGTCTTCCGTTTACATCCATTTAAGTATTCGGATTTTGTTTACTATTTTAGTATCAACTCTTTCTAAATGCAATGCTATTGCATACGCTTTGTATTTGAAGAGGGGTGTTAAGGAGATAGAATCTGTATTAGGAGATAGAGTCCGTATTCTATTCCATATATGCCTTATATCTATATGGCATATTCTCCTGTACTCCTTTATATATATTGCCCCTTAAGCTTCATATCAATATACACATAATATTCTTAACATGTTCATCCTGTGCTCTTTGTGCTTGTGTGCGTGTTGTGTGCTTGTCTTCATCGTCTCCGGCAAGGGGAAGCCTGAGGTGGAGACCTCAGGGTTGGTAGGTGGGCTGTGTGACATAATCAAGGAAAGTCTGAAGTTACAGTTTCAAGAAATGAGACACATATTTTGCAATTTTGCATGATTATAAGGACTATAAAGCATTATAAGGACCTTCCTTTTGGTTTATTGAGTTTTGAATTATCAATATCTTTTTTTGCTTCGCTTGTTTGGCCTTGCTCTTCTTCATTCAAGGTGTAATTCAGTATTCATATTTGCAGAGAATTGGATCGTCTGGGCAGAGAAATGCTACTAGATGTGGCCTTTGGTGGGCAGAAATGCTTAAAACAAAAGGACATTATAGGGAGGCGTCAAGTGTGTATTTCTGCATTTCAAATGAGGTATATCTAGCATTAAAGCATGCAGAATGGTGCTTTTTAATTTATTTTAGGGAAGTTTTTTATTTCTTTACACACATTAATGATGGAAACTTGTACTATTCAGGAACCTTCCTTGCATTCTGCTGTACTGCTTGAGCAAGCCGCTTGTTGCTATTTGTTGTCTAGTCCACCTATGCTTCGGAAGTATGGATTTCACCTAATCTTGGCTGGCAATAGTTACTACATATCTGATCAGGTGTATAGTAATTTCTTTACTGCAGTGATATTTTAGTATAGGGGTTTATTGAAGCTTTTTTGAATCCTGAGCACTCTTCCTTAAAATGCAGAAGCAACATGCTGTTCGGGCATACAGAAACGCTCTGTTTGTTTACAAACAAAATCCTTGGAGTTACATCAACGATCATGTACATTTTAATGTTGGAAGGTAATTGCATTTTATTCTCTTCTATTCATTTTATCCTTGCCTCGTCTGTAAACTGTCATTGACACTGATGATATGAATTAGGTGGTATGGAGTCCTTGGTATATTTGATGTTGCCATCAAGCACTTGCTGGAGGTCATTGCTTGTAGCCGTCAGTCACTGGCAACACAAAGCATGTTCCTCAAAGATTTTTTCCATTTTGTTCAGGTACTTGACCAGCCCGACTATACTTTGCACCTGTTGTACCAAACTTGTGTACACTGCTAATTTTGTGTGTTTTTGTTAATAGGGTATGGGGGAGAAAATTGATGTATACAAGCTTCAACTTCCTGTTTTCAACATGTCATCACTCAGAGTTATATACGAAGATCATCGCACTTATGCATCAAATGAAGATGTAAGGCCATCACAACCTATGTTGCCTAGATACGCTGTACAGATACGGATATGCGATACGCCACTTTCCCAAAAACACCGATGCGTTAATATATATGTATGTGTACATGTATGTATGTACGTGCGTGCGTATGAATGTATATGTATGTATATATGTGTGTGCATACATACATACATATATACGTACATATATACGTATGTTCATACATACATACATATACATAAGTCTTTTCCTTACTCTTAAGAATACATACTCTCACTTACAATATACCATTTAAACAAACATGTTATACTTATTTAACATTTTTTGTATGCTTAAATACTAATTATAAGATACTCTAATGTGATTTAGTTGAAAAATTTTCATCGGTGTTTTGTATTTTTGCAATACCTTTTTCCATATATAAAAAGAATATATATACAACTTATGCTATAAAAAGTTAATTTTGATAAAATTTTTCATGGAACTTGCTTTGGACTATCTTATAATTATTATTAGAGTATAATCAAGAGGATAAATAGATATAATCAAGAGGATAAATAGATATAACATCATTTAAGCGGTATATAAGAAGTGAGAGTGCATATTACTAAGAGTATGTGTGTGTGTCTATATATATATATGTATGTATGTAATGTGCATATAAATTAAAGAATTCTTACAAGGAATAGGATTATAGAAATACATTACTCGAGCAAGGTTATTAAGTCTCATGCACAAAATATCACTCTTTGTCAACCAAGGATCCAACTCTTGGTTGCAGCCAACATGTGTCCAACAGTCGCATTAGATCTTTGGATTGGATCATTAAAATAAGAAAAAAGAAAACCAACACAAAGTCTGCAGCCTGCAGCACTGCAGTTCCTCTCTTATCCCATGAAGCTCGTCTTCCTTCCTGCTCCTCAAAACTCTACTTCAGCTCATCTCCTCTATTCCTCCAGCTCTTCCTTCCCTCTCCAACCTTCTCTGCTTCCAAATCCATTAGCATCAGATCTGAGGAGTGAGAACAAGAAGTGAGAAGGGAGAGAAGAAGAATGGCAGATTAGGGAAAAGGGGAGAAGAGGCCAAACCGGAGAAGGGGCAGCGGCGTGGGGGGCCTGAGCAGCGCCAGCGTGGGGGCTAGAAGTTGGTGGGATGGAAGGGGAGCGGCAGCGGGTAGAAGGGAGCGGCGGCGGTTGGCGACAGTGGTGGCTGGCGTGTTGGCGAGAGAAGGTAAGGGGCGAGATAAATAGATCGAGCGTGCGTTCTTGAGTGGAACAAGGGGTGTTAAGTTAGAGGTATCGGGGAAGTACCGGAGAAGTATCCAAGAACTACTAATACGGGCAGGATACGTATCCAACCATATTGCGTCTGTATCCATATCGGATACGGTCTCTGATACTAATATGCCGATTTTCCCATGTATCGGGGTAACGTAGATCACAACTATAGCAGGAGTATTTCTAATTTATCTACCATTGCATTTCTGGGAGTAATCAAACATTGAATCTATGGTGTTTGTTCCCCTATGTTCTAATGGAATTAGTCTTATGGCTACTTGAACTATTTGCAAAAAAAGGGGCATAAACTGAATTATGCATTGGGCTTTTTCGCCGTGAACGTTAACCAGGTCTTTAATCATTATGTGCTTCTGTTATTGAAAATGAAGGCATTCCTAACTTGTGTCAGTTGTCTTCTATAACAGGTTAATGTTAGTGAAAGCATTTGGCAGGAGCTGGAGGAAGAAATGATCCCATCATTATCTGTTGTTAGAACTAACTGGCTAGATTCTCAGCCGAAATCGTCTGCTTTGAGAAAATACAAGGAGTCTTGTGTTTGTGTTGCTGGAGGTAATGTCTTTTCAATATTTATACAACTGCTCCTAAGATAATTAACTGAATTCGAGTTCACACTGAGAGTTGCTACTTGCTAGTTGCCTGAACAGTTGAACTTCATCTGGAATTGCCTGGAATCTAGCTGCTTTCAGCTGAGAAACGTCCAAAAGTTAGCAAGTTATGAATCTGAATATAATTGTTCATGGGGACATATGTAGTGCTGCAAAGTGCAAACTCATGTTCAAGTGTAATTGTACAAACTCTCCATGTGGGCCGTTGGATAAGGGATGGTTGGACCAGATTTGAGGGCCTTGAGGGTAACATGATGTGCAACTTTCTGAGTAAGCCCTTCATGTGTTGGAAAATTATTAATGGGGGCTCCCACCTTCCCAAATCTGATCTATTCATCCCTCTATTGTGTGGAACCAATGGTACCAGCATCACCATGGGTCCAAATTGGTGCAGGGAGCAACTGAACGTTCCCCTGATGGCGACGCCAGCAGCTGAGAGAACTCCTGGAGACTTCAAATCAGCTAGCACATCACCAGGCTTACAAGATCCAGTGCTGTAGCCACTTATAGTTACCCATTTGTTGGAGGCATGATTTCATCCCTCCACTAACGGGGTCCCGCTATACGGAAAACATCTACATACAGATACAAAATTGCAGCTATACTTAGAAAATGCTATAATACCCTGACTTGTACTCATAGACTAGCTATCATATTAAGGGGGTATTTTCGTCATTTGTATAGGCCCAAAAGCTTATAAATACTCCATATATCCCTCACTTGAGGGGAGAACTCTCTTAAGCTCTCATGAGCAATAAAGAAGCCTATTCAAACTAGCGAGCCCTCGGGGGCTCTCTCCCCGGAGGTAACCCTCTGTTGGTTCACCGATAGTAGGGCGGTCCTCTCGGACCCCTGAATTGTATAAATCCCCGTGTCATTTTTACTCTCGTGGATGACGGCCCATATGACGGTCGACGTCCATCCCCTCACTTGTGTTTGGGTTTAACACCTACAATACCATTGGATAGTGCATGTCAGGAACTTTGGCTGATCAACACGCCTGAGCTCACACACGAACACACATGGAACTAGGAAAACAGAGCAAGAACACAAGAGTTTTGCGTTGCTGGAAACTGGGCAGCATTTTCTGTTGTATTAGCCTCCTATTTAAAGAAAAACTTAGTCTAACTTTGGTGGTTAAGCCACCCTTATTATTTGCTGCTATCTGCACGATCCCACAGACCTAGACCATGACGCACACGACGCTAACAAAATGGAGCATGTGCTCCCACGTGGACTGAGCACGTGTCGAGCATTTCCGACCACTACAGATAATTGTACGACCACGACCGCTATGACTACGACCACAACAGCTATGACCATGATGAACGCGCTGGATTATCCAACATTCACCCCCTAATTCATGCGGCGTTCACCTGAGATCTCGACGATGCTAATTCTTGCGCGCTGGTTCTGGAACTTGACACGCCCGAGTGGCTTCGTGAGAATGTCTGCGAGCTGCTCCTCTGAGCGAGTATGCTCGAGGACAATCTTCCTTCCATCAACACACTCCCGGATGAAATGGAAGCGAGTGTTGATGTGCTTGCTCCGGTCGTGAAAGACCAGATTCTTGGTTAAAGCAATAGCGGACTTATCCACCTTCAGTACCGGCACGCTGTTACTCGCTGGAGTCTTGCTGTTGGTGATAGCAAGATCCTTACTCTCATTGAGAGGATGACACTCTGGGAATGGGGCAAATTTTCTTGTTTATTTCTTGCACAATGCCATACCAACTGAGAGGTTGGGGATACAAATTTATAGGCCGCTAACCACCAAGCATATGCCAAGATGCTAGTCCTAGATGCTAGTCTAAAGCTGTCCTAAAGCTAGTCTAAGATCTTTGTCCTTAAAGGAGATCTTTGTCCTTAAAGGAGTCAAGATCTTTGTCCTTAAAGGAGATCTTGTCCTTAAAGGAGATCTTTGTCCTAAAGAGAGAAGAAACAACAACACAACAACAACACAATGACTTATCCATCACTCTCCCCTAAGTCTTGTGCGTCGTCTTGTGGAAAAGTTGAACCACCCCACCCTAGAGCGAGCTCGAGGAATTTGACCCTCCCAAGAGGCTTGGTGAGCGTGTCCGCAAGCCGATCCGTGGTGTTGATGTAGCTCGCCTTGATGTCGCCTTCATCCAAGCGACCTCGGATGAAGTGGTACTTCACCCGGATGTGCTTGCTCGTTCGTGGAAAACGGGGTTCTTTGCGAGCCGGCGGACTTGTTGTCCCACCCCGAGCGCCACCGCCGATGTCTTTGCCGAGAGATCACCGCGATCGAGCGAGCCGAGCGCTGAGTCGAAGCGGTGGGCGCCGCTATGTACTCGGCCTCACACCGACAGGCCACCACTGCCGCTGATCGATCGCCACCGGTAACGAGGCACTTGCCGAGGAAGAAGAGAATCCCGCTTGTGCTCTTCTTTGGTGTCGATGTCGCTGCGTGGTCGCCGTCGGCATGCGATGAAGTGTCTTTGCGCGCGACACCTCGGGTAGTGCAAGCCGTAGTCGGAGGTGCCCGCAACGTGGCGAAGGATCCTCTTCACGGCCGCCGATGCTCGTCGTCGGTCGCCGCATGAACCGACCGACGTGCCGACGGCCGAACGCCAACTGGGCGCGTGTGGGCGAGTAGCGAAGGTCGCCCACAATGCGCCAGATCGCGTCGCGTCCGCCTCCTCCGCCGTGCTCTCACGACTCGGCCACCTCTCCTCCATGGAGTGTGGGGTGGGTTGCGATCGGTGAGCCCGCCCGCTTCGACGGTGCGCTTGGCGTGGCGGTCGGCGAAGGAGATATCGAGCCGCCCCGCGGACCTCGATCCGTTGGTGTGGCGCCGGTCAGGAGAGTGGGGCGTGGCGGTGCCGAAGGTGGTGGAGCACTCGCGGAGCTAGTGGCGAGCAAGGTGTCGAGGTGGGCGAGCTTGGTGAAGACGAGCCGCTAGCTCCCGGCTCTCTCGAAGTGGGCGTGATCGACAACAAAGTCCCTAAGAGTTGAAGTCGAGCCGTCGCCCACCGCCTTGTCCCACGCCCGGCCGCCGCCGTCGAACACAACGCCACGCGAGATGCGGGCGGCCGTGTGACAGGTCGAGGATGCGGTAGGCCTTCGAGCCCTCGCGTGGCCGATGAACACTCGGTGCTCCGTCATCGAAGCTTACCGATGTGGCCAAGCTCCTTGGCGAGCGGGAGGAGCCAAGACCCGCAAGTGGGAGACCGCGGCTTGCGCTCGTGCCAAGCCTCGACGGCCCCGCCTGCCGTCGGCGCCTTGGTAGGCGAGCGGTTGAGGATGTAGACGGCCGTCACCACCGCTCTCCCGTAAGATAGCCGGCATCCTCTCGCTGAGAGAGCGAGCCATCCCGCACAACCGCCTCGTTGCGCTGCTCGACGACGCCGTTACTGCACGCGGCCATGCGGCGCGGAGTAGTGGCGCTGAATGCCCTCATCATTGCGATGACGCGACCAATCCGCCGTGAATGGTCGCCGCCGTTGTGTCTGCGCGGCGCGTCGCGCCTTGCGCGCGCTCGCCTCCACGGCGACTGCGTGCGCTGATGGCGTCCCGACCTCTCGCTGCCGCGAGGACCATCACCCACATGTAGCGGGAGAGGTCGCCGACGGCGGCGGAAGTAGCGTCATCCTCGGTGTGGCGGTGTCACCGCCACACAAGTCCCCGTGCACGAGCTCGAGCCTCTCCTTGGCTCTAAACTTCGCCCGCCGAGAAAGAAGTCGCCTGCGCCGTCAACACGCAGACGCCGCGAATCGCTCCACATGGTCAATGCACGGCAGCCTCGCACCATTTCCGTAGCACCGAGCCGCCGGGGCCTCGAAGTGAAGGTGCCCAGCGCTCGTGCCATCGCCACGCCTCGTCGTCCGACGAGCGCGAGACAGAGGGTTGTGCCACCGCACGTGAAGAATGTAAAGTCGATTTGCGCTCTCGTTACCTTGGCAAGAAGGCGGCGCGAAGATCCCAAATCCGCGGCACTCGTGCTCTCATCTCGACACGCGAGCCGTTCTCATCCACCGTCCCAAGCCGATGATGGAGTTCCGCAGATCGGGGATGTAGTAGACGCGGTGGCGACTGTGCTCGCGGACACGGTGGTGAAGATGACGGGCCGACGCCCTTGATTTCCACGCGGGCGCCCCAAACTTGACGCGGAGCCTCGGGCGCTAGAGTCAAACTCGGCGAAGAGCTCCGTCGACCGGTCATGTGATGGGTGGCGCCAGGTGTCGAGGCACCACCCGTCGATCTTGTCGTTCTTGGCCGTGGCCGAGGAGGCATGTGCTTTGGCTCGTCAAGGTGGAGAGAGCCATCGCGCGGCGGTGCGGCGGAGATAGTTCGGTGCTCGCACGAGCAATGAACAGAGCCGGCCGCTCCTCCGCTTTGCGCGACATGGGCTCGCCACGTCGTGGTCGCCGACAATCCGCCCAATGACCAAGCTTGCGCAGCTTGTGGCAAGAGTCGCCTCGTGCGCTTTTTGCTTGCCAGCCGCCGCCGGGCGCCCACGGCCATCACCCTCGGCGCCCCGCGCG
Organism: Melocanna baccifera; assembly: GCA_036346265.1. Classification (NCBI taxonomy): domain Eukaryota; kingdom Viridiplantae; phylum Streptophyta; class Magnoliopsida; order Poales; family Poaceae; genus Melocanna; species Melocanna baccifera. The sequence goes on along the minus strand of CM070683.1, from coordinate 3,238,353 downwards.
CCCTGCTGGCGTCTTTGCGTGGCTTGCCGCGCTTGCCACGCTTGTGGCGCTGTCGTGGAAGAAGGCTCCCTTCTTCCTGTCACCTTGGCCGGCGACCAGCTGCTCCCGAGCGAGGAGGAGCTTCCGCCAATGGTGACGGTCCCGAGAGACGTTGTGGCTCATCGTTGTCAACGACCTTGAGGCGACCAGCGACCTCCTCGATCGTCATCGCGGAGAGGTCCAGCAGAGACTCGATCGAGCGAGCCATCCGCTTGTACTTCTCGGGGCGCACGGGAAGAGCTTCTCCGCGCCTCTCTCTCGCCGTGGGTGTCGTCGCGAACGCACTAACTCGCAGCGAGTGTTGAGGCGAGAGCAAAATCATCAACGTCCTCGCCGCTTGAAGGCCGGGTTCTCCCACTCCTTGCGTAGTGCGCGCAATAGACTTGCGCGCGCGATGCGGCTGCCGTCGTCTTTGCGGCGATGGCGTCCCAAGCCTCTTTGGCGATCCGCTTGTTGGTAGCGAAGCGCATCTCGGCGGGGCTGCGGCGATGAGAGCATCCAGCGCCGTCGATCTGATCGTAGTCGACGCCGCCAGACGGATCGCATCCCACATATGCCGCGCTGAGCTTTACCTCATCACCGCGGCCCACTCGGCGTAGTTGGTCTTGGTGAGGGTAGGCCACTCGCCGCCGGGCCGACGCCCTCGACGACGGCACGGTACTCGTGGTGACCACGATGCCGGCAGGGAGAGCGCGTCGCTGTGAAGGCCGCGCTCTCGAAATCAACCCGTCTGCGGACCGTCGTCGCGCGCTCCTCGAGGCGTCACCGGCGTTCGCGTCTGTCTGGCTGCCGCGCGCGCTCGTGGCGTCGCGCGGCCGCCATCGCGCCACTCGCCTCCTTGCGCGCTCCTCTCCGCCGCTCAAGATCCTCGTCGTGCGCCGCCATCGAAGATGGAGCCGCCGTTCTTTGCCATGAGCCTTGACCTCATTCTGCCGCCGCGCCGCTGCCTGCCCGCCGCCGCTTCGCTTCCTCGCTCTCCGCTTGCCGCCGCTCCCGCTGCCGCGGCCTTGACGCTTTTTCCGCCGCCGCGGCCGTCTCTGCCGCTTCTGCTGCTGCTGCTGCTCTGCTGCGGCGAAGCTTCGGCCGTCTGCGACGCCGCGTGCTCGAGGCGGCCGAAGGCCGAGATCGCCTACGGACATGGCGCGCTACTAGAGGCATTGCGTGGAGGAGGTGCGCCGACGAGCCGCCGTCTCGGAGAGGAGGCGAGGGACGGCCGAGCCTGCTTCTTAGCTCTGGTGAGTCTTCTTTGAGGTGGAGAAGGAGATGAGCAGGAGATGCTCGGGCTACAGGATAGTATGGCTCGATACCACTTGTTACTCATTTGAGTCTTCTTTGTTGGTGATAGCAAGATCCTTACTCTCATTGAGAGGATGACACTCTGGGAATGGGGCAAATTTTCTTGTTTATTTCTTGCACAAATGCCATACCAACTTTGAGGGTTGGGGATACAAATTTATAGGCCGCTAACCACCAAGCATATGCCAAGATGCTAGTCCTAGATGCTAGTCTAAAGCTGTCCTAAAGCTAGTCTAAGATCTTTGTCCTTAAAGGAGATCTTTGTCCTTAAAGGAGATCTTTGTCCTTAAAGGAGTCAAGATCTTTGTCCTTAAAGGAGATGCTGTCCTAAAGAGAGAAGAAACAACAACACAACAACAACACAATGACTTATCCATCACACGTTGGGCTCCAAGCAGAGTAGTTCGCCCATCAGCCGAGCTAGCCAAATGCCTTGACATGCCGCGGCCATCGCGGTGATGTACTCTGCCTCGCAGGACGACAGCGCCACCACCCTCTGCTTTTGTGACTGCCAGACGATGGGGCTGCTTCCGAGGAAGAAGAGCACTCTACTCGATGTCGCCAGCCATGTCGTTGTCACTGAATCCTAACAGCAGTGGCCGGCCGTCTCTCTTGTGTAGCGGATGCCGTAGTTGCACGTTCTGGCGATGTAGCACAGTATGTGCTTGACCGCGGCTAGGTGATCCTCATGCGGTTCCTCCATGAACCGGCTTGTGTAGCCTACCGCATAGGCTATGCCCAGCTGCGTATTCACCAAATACAGAAGATTGCCGATGATACTCTAGTACTGGGTGGTGTTTACCAGCAGGTAGGAGCTCGACTTGCTCAGCTTCAGATGGGCTTTCATCAGCACTTGACAGCTATTGCAGTCCTCCGTGCCGCTCTTTTTAAGCACCTTGAGCGCATAGGCCGATTGACAAAAGAAGATGCCACTTGGCCTTTGGTTCACTTTGATACCAAGATGGTAGGATAGCAACCCCATGTCGCTCATCCAAAACATCTTCATCTCAGTCTTGAACACGCAAATGTCATCGACTTCGGTGTCGGTGATGATCAGGTCGTTGACGTACACTCCGACGATCAGCTGACGCACGCTATCGCCGCGTGTGTACACAGCTTGTGAAACCCCAGTGTCATCAGGCTCGCATTGAGCTTAGCGTTCCAAGCCTTGGGTGCTTGACGAAGGCCGTAGAGTGCCTTTCGGAGTCGGAGTACCTCACGCTCGCTATTGTCGATGATGAAACCAGGCACCTAAGCCACGTATGCCTCCTCTGTCAGGTCGCTGTTGAGGAATGTGGACTTGACGTCGAGTTTGGCGTTCCAAGCCCTGGGTGCTTGGCGAAGGCTGTAGAGCGCCTTTCGGAGCCGGAGTACCATGCGCTCGTTGTTGTTAATGACGAACCCGGGCCATGTACACCTCTGTCAGCTAGCCGTTGAGGAACGCGGACTTGACATCCATGTGGACTTGCCACCCCTCGTGCGCCGCCACAGCAAGCATCAACTGGACTAACTCCATGCACGCCATGGGAGCGAACACTTCCTTGAAGTCGATACCGGCCCGCTGTACATAGCCCGTCGTGATCAGTCGCGCCTTGTACTTGGTAATAGCACCGTGTTCGTCGCATTACACCTTGTAGACCCACTTGAGCTCAATGGGTCGGTGGCCAGCAGGGAGATCAACGAGCTCCCAAGTGCCGTTATCCTTGATTGACTTTATCTCCTCAAGCATCGCCTTGTGCTAGCACTCGTACTGCTCTACTTCACTGAAGGATGCTGGTTTTTCAGCTGCGGTGAATAGTAGCCCAGTAGAGTTGAGGTCGCGTGGTGCAAAACCACGGGGTGAAGCCAACCTAGTGCGTCGTCGTGGGCGGCGTTGAGTGCCTCTCCCTGGTTTGTTGGCGGTGATGCGAACTCCATTGTGCCTGGCATCACAGGCATTGCCCCGTCCGCCCTAGACATAGCTGAGTTGTTAGAACGCGTGCCGGCGGGCGTGCATGGTGAGCCCTGGTCTCCATCTGCGCCACTGATCTTCGCCGTACCTGATTCGTACTCTACAGTGTACTCCACGGTTAAAGGTTCCTATCCACTCACCATACCTCCATTGTGAGCTCTGTAGTCTCACTGCGCTGCTTCGTTGAAGACGACGTCGCGCGTCATGTGCACGCGTTGGGTGACCGGGTCATACATACGGTACACCTTGGACCCGGACTCAATACTCGACGAAGATCATCGGCGTGCTCTGGTTGTCCAGCTTCTTCAGGTGCGGTTTCGAGTTCTTGACATGTGCTACACAGCCGAAGGTACGGAGGAAGTGCACCGTCGGCTGCTTGCCAAGCCTCATACAACGTCTTCCCGTTGATGCTTCGTGTCGGGGCACGGTTGAGGATGGAGACAGCGGTGGAGACAACTTCACCCTAGAAACTCCCGGGGAACCCCTTCGCCTTCAACATGCTGCACGCCATGGCGACCACTGTCTAGTTGCGGCACTCAACAACCCCGTTCTGCTGCGGGGAATAAGGAGCCGTGAGCTGCCGCTGCACGCTGTGCTCGGCGTAGTACTCGTCGAATTCCACCGTCGTCAATTCCCCGCCGCGGTCGGTTCGGAGCACCTTGAGCTTGCGCCCTGACTCCACCTCCACCATGGCCTGAAAGTGCTTAATCGATGTTGGAGCTTGGTCCTTACTTGCATGGAGACTGAGCCACATGTAGCGGCTCAGGTCATCCACAAGCAATAAGTAGCTGTTGCTGCTCGGCGTCGTTGGCGTGATCGGCCTACAGAGATTGCCGTGGACGAGGTCGAGAACGTGCCGCACGTGATATTTTCCCTCCGAGAAAGGGGCCCGCCACTGTTTCCTAACGAGGCAGCCGTCGTAGACTTGATCCACCTGATCAATCCGCGGCAACCCTCGCACCGTGTCACATTGTGCGAGTTTGTGCAAGGCCTGGAAATTCACCATACCTTGCGTACCATTGCCACGCCTCCTCCGAGCTCCTTGAAGACAAGCACTCCAGCTGCATGATGTTGAGACGGAGTGGGTACAACTGCAAGGGGAGCGCTTGACTCTTGCCAACAATGTTGCTGCTCGTCGTGTATCCTTAGGAACCTGCCATCGATCAGCACTCGACAGCCCGCCTCATCAAGCTCCCCGTATTTGCACGCGAAGAGTATCGTTCCGTGCCCCTCGATGTTGACGACGGAGCTGTCCCCGAACTTCACAGTTCCGACCACCTCAGAGCTCAGCTCGGAGAAGACCTCGCACGAGCTGGTCATGTGGTTGGTCGCATCGGTATCGAGGTACCAAAGCTTCTCGCGCGCTTCCTCCAGATCTAGTTGTGCGAACACTTTCGCCTCGACCAGTCGGAGGGGACCACAACGCAGCGCCAGGGAGTTGGGGACGGTGTCTTGACGTGTCGAGGACTCAAGGATGGTGATGGCCCTGGCCATCAGGAGTGTAGCCTCGTTGTCATCCCCTTGCGTCAGGTACGCCTCAGCCCGCTTCTGCCGGCTACGGCAATCCTTGGCCCAATGGCCCATTTTGCCGTAGTTACGGTATTTGTCCTTCGAGAAGTCGCGGCTGCCACCAGATCCTAGCCTCTCCTTGCTTTCGTCCGTGCCACCGCTATTAGCCTGTCGTCACGGCGGCTTGCGCTGCCGGTTGCTGGGCTTGGAGCTGCCAGAGGATCCCTTCCCCTGCTAGCGCTCCATCATCCACGTAGACCACTCCTCCGTGAGAAGCAGCTTCCCACTAGCATCGGCGACAGGCGTCGGGTCTAGCTGATCTTCCGCCACCTTGAGTCTTCCGGTCACCTCCACCGAGAGTGTTGATAGATCAAGCAGAGTTTCAATTGAAAGAGTGATTTAGGAGAATCTGGAGGGGACGACATGCAGGTACTTCTCGACGACCTTGTGTGGTGGCTACGGGTTGCCGAGAGTGCTAAATTGGTTTACCAGCCCAATGAGCCTCAATGCGAAGTTGTTGACCAACTCCCCGTCGCGGAATGCAATGTTCTCGAACTCCTTGCGGAGCTTCTGAGCATTGGCCTTGCGACCTCGATCAATGCCGAAACACATTTTCCTCAAGGTATCCCACGTCGCTTTGGCGGTTGCCTTGATGGCAAGTGTGGAGATCATCTCCGGTGGAACAGCGCGCAGGATGGCCTCCAGCGCCATCCTATCCTCCTGGAATTCAGCACCGCCGGTGTCGATGGTGTCCCATAGTCTGCGCGCCTGGAGCATGACCTTCATCATCAAGGCCCAATCACCATAGTTTGTCTTCGTGAGTGTTGGATACGCCGCTGATTCCCGGACCTCCTTTACCACCCTTTGTACCATCTGATCATCGCCGCTTCTAGCGGTGCGGTCTCTAGGATGTGGCGATGAAGACTGGGAGCATCGAGGCAACGCGGAATCTACGGCCACATCGTGGATCAGCGTTCCCTGGCTTTGATACCAATTGTTAGGAACTTTGGCCGATCAACACGCCTGAGCCCACACACGAACACACACGAAACTAGAAAAACAGAGCAAGAACACAAGAGTGTTGCGCTGCTGGAAATTGGGCAGCATTTTCTGTTGTATTAGCGTCCTATTTAAAGAAAAACTTAGTCTAACTCCGGTGGTTAAGCCACCCTTATTATTCGCCACTACCTGCACGATCCCACGGACTCAGGCCATGACACACACAACGCTAACAAAATGGAGAACGTGCTCCCGCGTGGATTGAGCACGCGTTGAGCATTTTCGACTGCTACAGATAACTCTACGACCACGGCAGCTACGACCATGATGAACGCGCTGGATTATCCAACAGTGCACACTCATGATCTCTTATAGTTACCCATTGGATAGTGCGTACTCTCATGATCTCATCCAACAGTCCACATGTGAGTTTGCATGATTGCACCCAAATATTAGTTTGAATTAGATATGTCCTGGTTAGTCACATCAAATGTATATGTATAATCTGTATGAAATCACTTTAAATGGATCATAGTTTACCTTGCTCTATGTCCAAAAATTGTCATTGTTGACTGGGTGGAACTCGCCACTCATCCCTCCTGATGCTGACTGGTTTGACTGGCAGGTGGCGCCTGTAACTTGACACAAGGTCCTAGTAATATAGAAATCACTAACTAAAGATATAGATTTTGTTCATCTTTTGCTCATTTGAACTATGGATGATTTTAACCGGCCAATCAGCTGTTAATTTGTTAGACCAACCGTGGCTGGGAATGGGTATTGGATCCAAAAAGCTTTTTCCTTTTTTTTTTTGTCTGAGTTAGCCTAGCTAGACTGATCTCTATCTGACTTTGACCAAAGTTGAGCCATGGGTTTCTGGGAAAAAACTGGAAACTCGCTGGTTTTAGCCTGGTTATGGGTAAGCCAGAGGCGCCCCAGAACCAGACTGGATCCATATTTTATGAACCTTGAACATAGCTCTCCTGGTGAGTAATTTATTCATCGAACAAAGAGAGACAGAGACAATGTAGAGGGAATTTTTTAGTAACAATCTGATATCATCTATCTAAAACCCTTTTAGGCATCTCATCATATTTTACTATATATATAGTGTTCTGAATTCTTGTTTTCATTGGTTGCAGAAGCAGTAAAATTGAACGTTGAGGTTAAGAATCCTTTACAAATTTCTGTTGCTGTTTGTGGCATCCGCCTTATTTGTCAGCTTTCCACCAGTTTGGACACTTCAAGTGCTGGTATTTGATTTTTTTCTTCCCAAGAGTTGAAGATGTTTTTTTTTCTTAAGAGCTCCATGTACAGAAAAGTTGCTTTGATCACTGATGGATTGAATTGCCATGCAGATATAAGTGCATTGACCATAGATTCTGGAGAAGATATGGCTAACACAAAACCGTCTATTTCAATGTAAATTCTATTTTTTGAGGTTTTATTTATGTAGATGTCTTTGATTCCACCCAAGATTCTCATGGCCATAATTGTTGTTTCTGATTGACCACTACAGATTTGAGAGTGATGAAAATAATTTCACAGTATCAAAGCTTGACATTGTATTAGGAGGAGGTGAAACTAAAAGAGTATGCCTCTGTTTCTTTGCCTTTCTCTACTCAATAATCCGTGTGCCTGGAAAAATCTGTCAGGATGTCTCCATGGTGTAACTTGGCCATAACATATCCATTGTTTCCTTTAGTAAAACAACTAGGTGAATAGCAAATACTATTTAGGAATTTCCATTAGATTCTTCTTCCTGTTCCATGATCCCTATATTTTTAGGAGGTCAAACAGAAAAAAAAGAGCTATAAGGGTCAATTTGCCATTGGTGTTCCTAATAAAGCCAATAATATTTCAATTTAGTGTCATCTATATTCTATGCTTTTGCTTGATATTCCTTTGAACCAGCCATGTGTCTTTCCTTGGATTTATTATCGTTTTCTTGAATCTGCTAAATCTGATGTTACAAGAAACCTGCTATGAAAATCATAACGATAGACAAATACTTGAACTGATTATTGTCTTGGTTATTTGTAATTTCACTGATAACATTTTGGTAGTACACATGCATTAAAGGTGTCATTCAATTCTGGATGGAGCAGTACCTTTTCACTTTTTATGGCGCTTTGTTACCTTTCAAACTGGTTTCTTTTTTATTGATTTATATTTGACATTATTGTTTCATATGGATATATGTGTTGTGCATTTCTGTAATAGTTTTTCAAGATAATGTCTAATTTCCTTTTTAACTCTATCAGATACAACTTGAAGTTACTCCAAAAGTTGAAGGTGTTCTGAAGTTAGTTGGGATAAGGTGGACACTGTCAGATTCAATAGTAGGCTATCAATACTTTGAATTTGACACACAAAAGAAAAACAAGAAAGGGAAGAGGGTGGCTCATTGTTCTGTGATCAATGACCTGATTGTAATCAAGGTTCTCAGTTTTTCTGGGTCTCTCTTTCAAATATTTGTTTTTGGTGATATGTGAGTAACTTTGTTGAAGTATAAGTGAATTGCCTACCTTTCCTCATGAGCTTAAGCTTTGGGTGAACTGGTTGGTGCATGCAACTCAATATGGTATCAGAGCTAAGAGGTTTTGAGTTCAAGACCCGGCTGGCGTAATTAAATAAAAATAGTTGCAGCCCACTTCTATTTCACGTCTTAGGTTTGAGAAAGCTTGCACGTGAGGGGAAGTGTTGAAGTATAAGTGAATTGTCTATCTTTCCTCATGAGCTTAAGTTTTTAGGTGAACTGGCTGGTGCATGAACTCAATAACTTTAATTTATTTGCCTCCAGGGTTTATGTAAACTCACAGGACATATTGATCACTTGCCAACAAAATCATTTACCGGTGATTTACAGCTTCTCACGCTGAGCCTGAGAAACCAATCAGAATATGCTGTGAAGGTTCAAATTATTATCATTGATGTTCCTCTACCTTTCCTTTTCAATAATTCATAATGAGTTACACAGCTTTACACAAATGAGCATATTTTTTTGTTTTTTATGCATGTTTTCAGCACCATGTTCTGTGTTAACCATTTCCAATCCTGTAATGCAGAACATAAAAATGAAAATTAGCCATCCAAGATTTTTAATTCCGGGTGATTCATTGGAACTCGACCTCGAGTTTCCACAGTGCTTGAAAAAGCATGTACAATCAGAAAGCAATGTTGTATCGTCTAAAAATACTAACGAAAAATTCAAGGGTTTGCTCTTTGCATTTCCTCAGGTGAGGTGATTCAAGCCTTCAAGGCACTGTCATATTTTGTACTCCAACAGTCCAATCCTCATCATCCTTTTTTACAGATATTTGCCTTCCTTTCTTGGCAGGATATTAAAATTCAAGGAGGAGCCACATTTTCTTGGCCTATTTGGTTTCATGCTGCAACTCCCGGAAACATCTCTCTTTATTTATCTCTATATTATGAAATGGAGAGTTCCAGTGACATAACATATCGCACATTGCGCCTGCATTACAATGTTGAGGTAATGGTTCATGCCCAATTGCCCACATTTGTTTTTTGTAAGGTTTAATGTTTATTGTTTGGATTATTTGCACATGCGCAATATATGAAATTTTGAATGCATTTTGATAGCTGGTATTGGACCAGTTGTGGCTTGGTGGTTGGCACCGGTTTGCTGCAATAACTAGTTGACCTAATGGAATGTAATGGCAGAAGGATTAATGGCATCCAACATATTGGCAGGAAACTAAGCTGATTAAGGGCTTGCTCATACTGAAATGTTCATTTCGATCATTTTCTCCAAGAATTCACTTAAATATGTGTTCTTTTTTGTGGAAAATCTCTCATAACATGGAAATTGGAATTACTCATCCCAGAAATCCCTAAAACCTCGTTACGCCAGCTGGTTTACCAAATATATGTTGCGGCTGGCGAAACCGGTTATGTCTGTTACCACCATTAGCCAGAAGTGCTCCGAGTTCTTCGCTAAACGCAACTAGTTATTTTAGTTTTATTCTGAAGTTATAGCAGCTCTACAAAAGTTTGGTGGTCTTGTAGAATTGAGATCGCTTCTCTAAGTTTTTTCATGACTTGGGTTTCAGTTTTCAATCTCGTTGTCATTATTTGGGACCAAATTATAAGCAGCTAATATGATGTGTGTACAATTAGGTTTTATTTGAGATATGCTTTTCTTTAGTTGCTGCAATTTTTCGTCCCAGACTATTTAAGGAAATGTGTATCTTGCATGTATTGTGCAACATAAAGAATGCAGTGGAAAATCAATTTTGCATTATGGGAATTATTGTCCAATCTTGTCACGTCCCAGGATTAAGGTGTGTATAATTGGTATCCCCATAGACCACCAGTGGTTGCATCCTTAAGGTTTGGATCAACAAAGAGTTGGGAGGGAGGGAACCTAGTTAATTGTTTGTTTGCTCTTATTGCATTGTTTAGTGTCATTTTTGCTTAACCAGCAGCTGTATTTTTTTTCAGCCGGCATTTCCTAAATAGATATGATTTATTTATCTGTAAACAATTCTTATTTACAGGTATTGCCATCACTTGATGTATCATTTGCTATCAGTATGTGCTCATCAAGATTGCAAGAGTATATTGTGCGCATGGATGTCATGAACAGGACTCTGTTAGATTCATTTGTACTTCATCAGTTGTCATGCGTTGGGAGTAAATGGGCAGTTTCAACATTGCCATCTTGCAATTCCATCTGCTCTGTTGAAGCTATATCAGGAAATCAAGCTGTGTCATGCTTCTTCAAGATAAAGGTTGTATGCCCATTCTTTATTCTTTAAATAAGCTATCAAAATACTCAACACTTATTGCCTACCCTGTTTTCCATTTTTTATTTTATTTTCTTGTCTGTTATATCTGATAATTTAAAGGCAGTGATATGTTTGCCCCCATGCATGCTTCTTTTCAGGATTTAGGGACAACTTCATGTAAAGAGGCCGAAAGCAGTTTCTGTAGAGGTGATATTGTTTTATCTCCTGGGGGCAATACTGATTTGTTTGATGTTTCTCGGTCTCCCATCGTTGATTTCCACTATCAAGAAAGATACCAGCAGGGGAAGTTAGCTAAGGTGAGTGCAACTTCTGACTGAGGTTGTAAGACCATTCTGGACCCTTTGGTGGCACTGTTTTCCTGCTGATTCCCAGTAGGGAGGTGATTCCATGCTTTTTTTAAATAGTAAATTGCACAAATATTAAAGCACCTTTAAGGGTGGATTGATGCTACTTATTCCTTGGTTGTGCTTTAAGAACTGTGCATGTTTATAAGGGTGGAAAGTATGGAATCACTCCTCTTCCCAGTATTATCCAGCTGGGTTGGGTTTTTACCCTAGGATTCATGCTCAACACAACAGGAAGTTGGCTGGAAAACTGACCAGTGGCTCGATGCGTGTGTGCATATTTTCATTGATTTTACCATTGATTAATTAAATGCTGACCTATATATCAACTTCGTCATTTTTCAGGGGCCATGCAGCCTTCTTGATTTTATTCTAATCTCGAAGGCAGTAGCTGGTAATTCTTCCAAGTCAGAACAAGACCATCAACTACTTTCTCATCATACATGTCATTGCAGGCAAGTGCTAGAACCTTTGGCAGGTTAACATTTCTGTTAGGCTTTGGTGATCTTGAACATATGCCGATCTCATCTGCTGTTTTTGCAGTGCACTCAAGCAGAATCCTATATGGTGGCTTATGGAAGGACCTCGAACAATTACTCATGATTTCTCAAAGTATTACTGTGAGGCTAACATCCAGTTGGTGATTCACAATTCTGCAGAAGATGACATCTCAGTGAGAGTGGTTACTTTCGATGCTATGCCAGAGAAAAAACAAATTGCCCATTCGCATGATTCTGCCAGTGGTCAGGGTGGATGGTATGATGTATCACTGGAAAATGACGTAAAGGCCATCTCTAGCACCAAGGGGACACATTCTCAGACACAATCATCAGAAAGCATTTCACCGTTTGTTTGGTGCTCATTGAGTTCTGCTCAAGTTGATCTCAAACCTGACAGTTCTGCTAAAGTTCCTCTGAAAGTGTGCATATTTGCACCTGGAACATACAATTTTTCAAATTATGAGTTGCATTGGAAAGTACATCCATCCGAGGGAGGACAAGTGGATGAAAATGGGAGATCCGGTGGTGGTCAAGGTCATCCTTTCTATGTTACTGTTCTTCAAGGTGCTCAATGATCTACAAGGATAGGGAAAAACAACCTTCTTTTGAAGCTCAGCACAGAACTTCCATGTAGTTCAGCGCAGAAGCTTGTCCAGCGGCGGCTGAGCGAAGATGTACAATCCCACCAACCCAAACCATTGGTGGCCAAGTGAAGATGTACCCTGTAAGTTCCCCGATTGAATATAGAATATACGTGGATCTGCTTACGATAGTTCAGCTTCAGTACTGATACATTTACACAGGTCATTTTCAAGGATAATTCAGGTGACTAGATGTATACCATTGTTGTTCCTGAAATTTTGGTGCGAGTAAGGATACAGACAACTGGGCTTTTGTTTGCCAATTTGTTTCTGTAGCCTGTAGGTTCTTGTACTATTCTTGTAAATCCTTTTTAATCTTATCACACAGTGAGACAACTCTCGGATACAGTATGTAGTGATAGATTAGATAATGTTCTTTTTCTGCGAGGGAATTAGATAATTTTCTTGAAACTGTTGTTCTATGGATGATAGTCTTTGCCTGGCTAATTGTGATGCTATTTCATATTGAGTTTTTTTTATTTTCTTCTTTTTATATTAGCAAACTGAATTACTGTATGGCTGGATAATCTTGTGTGTAGCCCATATTTGTTGCCAGTCGTAATGCTTGCGGAGAGTTACATTTTTTGACTTATCATAATAACATTTTCTGTAAGTTCTCGTACCATACTTTTTGTTTCATACTCCCATTGCCTTTTTTTTAAAAAAAATGCCTAAGTAGCAAGATGTTCTATGTTAGAGTTGTTGACATTGAAAAATGGTAGAATAAAAACTCCATGCTTTATCTATGTGCCAGAACAATAAAACTTGGATAAAATCGTCGTAAATCATCTATCAAGCTGAGCTCGATTTCTTGCTGTACCGGACTTTCGGTGTAATATCATCTATTGAGCTCGAAACTAAACAATTCTAAGCTCTAGCTGATTAGATACTGTCGTTCCAATAGTGGTTCAGCTAATATGATACCAAAGCGCAGAATTCGTAACTGCGCCTTTCGAGAAATAGGCATATTCTTGATTCTTTCTATTGAATTGACAGCATTACGTCCAGAAGGGCACTCTGCCTTTAACAAACTACAAGGCAACCAAATACTACTTTTACTAGCATCCTCGTTGATCAGCAGGCAGCTGGTCCGTCAGTCGCATTCAGCCGCTGCAGTAGCAGAAATCAAACGATCCTGCACTTCGTACACACCAGCGTCTAGCAAGACGCACTCTGGACTATCTTAATCCAACGCAATACCAAACAGTCTGATAAATGGAGGGAAATGCGCACTGGTGCTTGAATCTGGAGCCAGTAGCCAGCAGGTGTGGCATGGCTGCCTTCTTTTTAGTTTATGGATTCTTTTAAACAAACAAACCAGATGACAGTGCTATGTGTACGATGATAGTTATACAATTGCTTACCATGACACCATCCTTCACTGTAACTCTGTGAGCATCAGCTCTTTACGAAAAAAAATCTATAGGACAGGCCTCAAACTCCACCTCTAAAATCATCTTCTTTGATTTTGCCACGTAGCATACCACTAATCTGAGATATGTGGTCACGTCCCGTATAATGTTTTCCCCAGCTTTTTTTACTTTTTTACATGGTCCTAGGCCAGGAGAATCTTTCAGACATTAAAAATTAGAAAATTTGGTTCCATGACATTTAAAGATCCCTACTTTTGTTTTATACCACTTAAAGGACTTGCTGCACTTTGATACCTAGAAATATGTTGCCGTTTTTTTGCCATTCCGTCCAACTTAAGCCAACTGACTGTCAAATATAATCATTTTGCCCTTTGGTTCGTCCATGCCCCTCTAGTCTTCACTTTTCACCGCACCTTCTCCTTCCCTTCTACTTCGACGGCCCACCCCTCCTCACATCCTCCCTTCTGTCTCCACTCTGGCGGCCTTCCCCTCCTCCCCTTCCTCCTCATATCCTCCCCTCCGCCTCTGGCCACACACGACGGCCCCTCACTCTGCTCCGCCACCACGAGATCCGAAGGTAGCAAGATCTGACAACCAAGGGCTGGGGTGGTGGGATCTGTTGGTGGTGGTCCGGGGTGGCACCATCCGATGGTGGATCTGGAGGTGGCGGGCTCGAGGTGACAAGATCCGCTGGTGACATCTGACAACCGATCATTAGGGACGTCGAGAAGAACGTCTGCTAGGAGGAAGATGATGGTGCTCAACTGGCATGGAGAAGATGTCGTTGGCTTCGATGAAGACGATGACTGCTGTCAGCTGTCACCCTCCTCCACCCCAATGCCACCTCTGGTCCTCCTCCGCCTCTCCCCCTCCTCGCAAACAACAGGAGCACATCAACTAGTGGCAGATTGGTCATCGAGGGCGATAGTGACATGAGTGGACGAGGTATGTTTGCTCAAACTGTGAGGGTAGTTCAGTCATTTCACATAAAGGTTTTTGGCAAAAAAATATTGAAACAAAGGGTAAAGGCTAACGGAGAGTGGACTACCGGACTAAATGGCGAATAGGTGAACGTCATGAACTTTGGATTGTATTAAAGTGTACCGGATCTTTTCGGTCGTATAAATCAAAACTCTTAATATTTTGATGTCACCAAACCAAATTTTTCTTAAAATTACACATGTACCCTAGCCTCCTCTTTGGCTGAAGCCATGGACTCTACCTCGATTCCTCAAAGTCTATCGATAATTCTTCATGGCCCCCCGACGTTGCAGCAACTGCGGGGCTGCTTCCTGGTCAAGGCGAAAACCGCCACATGGCTCGTTGCCCTCAACCCACTGCACCGTCCTTCCTTTGCCATCGATCGTCGCCATTGATCTTCTATTTCCTATATTTTCTTCACCAAAAAGGGAGAAAAGAAGCACATGGTTGGAGACTTCAAGTGTATATCTCTACTACTTAAAAAGAAAATTTGGTGGTAATTCTTCTCACTTTGTGGTTCATCTGCCATCCCACCACCCTCTCTTTGATTGCTTACATGTGGAACCATCCTCCATCACGAATCGTGAGTCCCTACCATTCATAAATTTATGTGTCAAACACGTGGGCCATTAGGCCCACACAATTCGCTCGACCATTCAACCTTCTCCCCTCACATATGACAGTCACCGATTCAAGAGGCACCATTCAATGACAAAGGGAGGCGACGACAATGCTATTTTTGGTCGTACGACGGTCATGGATTCAGGAGGCACCATTCAACGACAAAGGGAGGCGACGACAATGCTGTTTTTGGTCATACGGCGAACGGAGGTGTGTATTATGGCGAGCTGACCATGCTCAACAACGCCAACGAGTTCTCTAATCCTCGGTTCTAGATGGTCGTCGCCATTGTCAGGCTTCTTGTCCCTTGTGGCCAATGACAGGGTGCTCTGTGGCAAATTTCTGATAAGTTTTGTTTTGGAATTTGGGGTTGACAACATGAAAATACCATCAACAAATCCTTTTGATTTTGTGTTTGTACCATGATTTTGCTCCTGTTCACTCCACTAAGATGGCTTAGATAGTGTAAACGCAATCACAATTTTTTAATTTCTTGCCATTGTTCGTGACAAGTTTACATCTTTGGTTTGTTGCTGCTATTAGTAACTGTCATACCAAAACCCTCTTTCATTCTATAACAAAGTTCTTAATATTCAATGCAGGACCCTTGATGGCTGCTAGTAGGGGCATTAACTAGCATCTGAGAACTCTCCATAACCAGTCTTATGTAAGTGTTTTTGAGAACTCTTGCTTCTGTATGCGGTCGATTGAAAACAAGTCTGCATCATTTCTTCTGGATTCCACTCCATGGCTTTACTAAAGTTATGGTGTTGTAGAATCAAGGATAACCGATTAGAGGGGGATAAATAGGAGATTCTAAAAATTCTCGCCTTTAAAAATAAATTATGACAAGAGATCACTAGGCAAGAATACTAATTAATTTTGACCTACTCAATTCTATAAATTCTAAGGCACCACAAGAATGAATGATAACAATTAAACTACAAGCACAAGAGAATATGATAATTGCAAAACTATGAATGTAAATACTAAAGAGATGAAGAAATAACCATAAATGGACACAAGGAGTTTTTCCCGTGGTATCGAATACTTGCCGGTCTTCCCTAGTCCACGTTGAGGATAGCCCAAGCAATCTTGGACCGGCTTTACGAATTAAGCGTCAATTTCTCAATCCACTATAGGTTGCTCTTACTCATCTCCAAAGATGACGAGCACCGAACCACTCACAATCTTGCTCGGGTCTTTTCACATGCTTCTTAAAGAGATCACCTTGCAATCAACCACCAGACCGTCTAGGTGCCGGCAAAAATCAAGAGTAAAAGATCACGCTTCGCTTAACGGCTATCAAGTGTCAAGGATCAATCTAAATGAGTATACACTTGACTTTGGCTCAAAACACATCAAAAATGAATGCACTCAAGAGAAGAGGTGTGAAATGAATGTTCAAGGCTCAAAGATATTTAATACAAGTTCAGCAGCATGTCCTTGAGCTGGTGGAGGGGTATTTATACCCTCACCAACCAAAACTAGCCGTTACAAAAATCAATTCTGAAAAATCAGAGAAATCAGAATTACCGACGTGTAAAGTGCGGTACTACCGTACTGTACTATAGCACACAGTAATGGCTCTGTCAGAACATCAGAACTAACCGTTGAAAGTCGGTGCGGTATTACCGGTGTTATAAGTGCGGTACTACCGCACCACAGTAGTTCCGTCGTGAAATCCTCGGTACTTTCGATTTCACCGCACCTAAGTCACGGCGAGGGTGCTCTCTGGAAAAAACGTGCCGCTGAATTTTTTCGGTACTTTTGAAGATCGGTAGTTCCAATTTCTGATGCGGGACTACCACACTGCGATAGTTCCATCGTGTAAATCCCGGTACTACCAATTTTGGCAAGCCCAAGTCTCAACCGAGTTGCTCTCTAGAAAAAACATACCGCTGAAAAATTCGGTACTACTGGCGTCCGGTAGTTTCGTAGTTAACATGGCGGTACTACCGGACTCCGGTAGTTCCGCGTTTTATACACCGATACTTCTGATTCTTCTGAGAGAGCACAGTTGGTTTTCAAACATAATTTTATGTTCATGTATGATTTTTAAATTGATCCAAATGGTACAAGAATATGCTATCAAGTTGTTTTCTATGAACCCTCTTAATAGTATGGCGACTATCCTATAATTTGGTCTTCTAACCTTTCTCCTAAGACCGGTAAAATAAGAAAAGAGATCCTATATTTCTTGTATCTTTGTGTTTTATCCATTTTGATGTCCTTTTCGTCCTTTTGCATGCAACTTGCTTTCAACATACGCGCACTTATGAGACTTAACCTATGCAATCCTCAACAAACATATTAGTCCTATATTCATAAATTATCATTAATTACTAAAACTAATTTTTAGGGGTCTAGATGCTTTCAGGTGTCCAAGTAGGGGAAGATAATTGAAGTGTCATGTAAAAAGATATCATCTTGTATCATTGTTGCATGAATTGTATTGAATGGGGTTTTCTACTCATATGTTGGAAACAAATCACTGTTGGCATTTTTAATTTGTTAGAATATGCATGCTATGTTTTTCATGATAGAGAATTCGATTCTCACACAAACTGTTGAATGTTTTTTTCTTTTTTGAATGTTCATATTTGTCAGGATTTACCTTCTCATATTGTATAACATAGAATAAAATAGTTCTTAGTACGATGCTTTTTAGTTATCCTAATTTTGTCAAAATTAATAGATCTGAAAGTGGGTTAACTGATTAGAAGAACAAGTTTATTAGTTTCAGTAATTAAGGTATACTTTTTTATGATTGTTCTTTCTAACATTATGACTATTTTTTCTAGGGTTCATCTCTACTTTCCTCATTCTAAGCAAAGCATGAAGAGTCCTCGACTAGACTGAGAGAATTAGCTCTTCTTGGAGTTAGTGCTTCTGGTCTTCTAAGTTTTTTTACAGTAGCATCTGCAGATGAAGCTGAGCATGGTTTGGCAGCTGCAGACTATCCCTGGCCACATGCTGGCATTCTTAGCTCTTATGATCATGCATCATAAGTCAAGCATATTTACTTCTTTTTTTAGAAGCTTTCTCTATTAATATGGCTATTTGTTTATAGTTTTACATAAGCTCATTGCACAGAAATGAATGAATCTACAATAGACCTATTACAGTAATGTAGTTTCCCTATAAGATACCGAAAAGAATGTCATAATGATGATATATGATCATTGTCTTGCTTCCAAGGGATTGTTTTTCAGTTGCTAATACCCTTTTTCCTTGTGTACTGCTAATACCTTGTATTTGAAAACTTCTCCGAGCAGAATTAGGCGTAGACATCAAGTTTACCAGCAAGTGTGTGTCTCTTGTCACTCCATGTCATTGATTTCATACTATGATTTGGTCAGGGTGGCCTATACTGAAGAGGAAACGAATGTAATGGCTGCTGAGATTGAGGTGATTGATGGTCCTAATGACGAGGGTGAAAAGTTCACACGTCCTGGCAAGTTGAGTGACCGCTTTCCGCAACCTTATGCAAACGAGTAGGCAACCCGATTTGCAAATGGCGAGGCATACCCCCAGACTTGAATCTTATCACAAAGGTAATAATAGCTCATGGCTTTGCATTGCATTGGTGTAATATTTTATCTCTAGCTTGTGAACTTACTGTTTTCAGTGCAGATATTCAGGCAAGGCACAATAACCAGAACTATGTGTTTGCCCTTCTTACTAGTTATCATGATCCACCTACTAGTGTTCAGGCAACCCTCTCTTGTATATATTTTATTTCTCATAAGGTCTTTGAGCCAACATACGTTTCAATCTTCTCCCAATCACGATCAAACCTGTTACATGTAAAGAAATACAACGAATGAGAATAAAGCAATTCCAATTGACACATGGGCTGCTCTAGGACTATGAGTATCCTTAAGATACTAAAGAATTCACTAGAATCAATAAATTATGTAATACCCACTAGATAATGTCTACCCAAAATCCTGCTGATCTTAAGATGCAAGACGAGAATTCAGAGCTCCTACTACCCGTAGGATCGAATCGTTAGCAAACCCGTTGATCTAGTCTATTACTATAACGCGAATTAGATCGGCAGTGACCTTGGAAGCACATTATTTTAATGATGTAGCAGATGCCACTAAAAGAGCAGACAAGATAAGGTCGTACTAGCTAGAGATTTGAAGTTAGAATAATAATCTCTACTACTTAAAAGAGAAGTTGATGGTGATTCACCATCATTTAATGGTTTATCTGACTCTCTACCCCCTCTCACATTAATTTTGCGCCGATAGGTGATCCCCCGCACCACCGCAACCGCCTCCCTACCACACCCCGTACCACCGCAACCGCCTCCCTACCACACCCTGCACCGCCTCACCCCACTCCCTTCCCATCCCACCCCACACCACCGACGCCGCCTCCCCACCACACCCCACACCGCCTCACCCCCTCCTATCCCCGCTTCGCCCCTATTCACCCGGGCGACGCTTCCTCCCTCATTCGCCAATTTGACTTTGAAATACTTGAGCACCGCTGTGAGGAAGGGATGAGCTGGGAGTTGAAATACTTCACCACTTTTCAGGGGTCATGCAGCCTTCTTGATTTTATTCTAATCTCGAAGGCAGTAGCTGGTAATTCTTCCAAGTCAGAACAAGACCATCAACTACTTTCTCATCATACATGTCATTGCAGGCAAGTGCTAGAACCTTTGACAGGTTAACATTTCTGTTAGGCTTTGATGATCTTGAACATATGCCGATCTCATCTGCTGTTTTTGCAGTGCACTCAAGCAGAATCCTATATGGTGGCTTATGGAAGGACCTCGAACAATTACTCATGATTTCTCAAAGTCTTACTGTGAGGCTAACATCCAGTTGGTGATTCACAATTCTGCAGAAGATGACATCTCAGTGAGAGTGGTTACTTTCGATGCTATGCCAGAGAAAAAACAAATTGTCCATTCGCATGATTCTGCCAGTGGTCAGGGTGGATGGTATGATGTATCACTGGAAAATGACGTAAAGGCCATCTCTAGTCTCTAGCACCAAGGGGACACATTCTCAGACACAATCATCAGAAAGCATTTCACCGTTTGTTTGGTGCTCATTGAGTTCTGCTCAAGTTGATCTCAAACCTGACAGTTTTGCTAAAGTTCCTCTGAAAGTGTGCATATTTACACCTGGAACGTACAATTTTTCCAATTATGAGTTGCATTGGAAAGTACATCCATTCAAGGGAGGACAAGTGGATGAAAATGGGAGATCCGGGGTGGCCAAGGTCATCATTTCTATGTTACTGTTCTTCAAGGTGACCGTGTTAGCTTTTAATGTGATTTTTTTCTTTGTATTATCTATAGATTTAACGATATTTTTTATTTTTTTATTTTTATTTAATTGAATATCTTAGAAAAAAGTTAATAGTCATTACAGTGATATTTTACTATAAATCTCAAAAACCGCAACAATTTTAGACGAAGCATTTATGTAGCCCATACTCTGAGATAGCAGTGCTGTGTGAATCCGCATCACCTGAAAGTTGGAACCATGAATTCGGTATCCTTTGTTTCTCTTATTAGAATTAGAAGGCTGCAAGTTGCGCCCTCTTTTATCATGTTATCACAAATCTGATGTCGCGAAATCGAGAGAGCGCGTGGCAGCGCCAATGGAAGAGAAGTCAATGGAGAAGAGTGAGAATAGATTACTAGAACAAATGAGGCGTCATCCGCTCGATCCAATGCAGCAACTCGCCATTCCAACCAGTGGTAGCACCTATATGCGTACTTGTGCGACGTCCATCCAATGAATGACATCCGATTCAACTGGATACGCTGCACAAATTTGGTATCGTTCATTTCAGTTTAAAGTTAGTTTCTGTTTTTTTTTTCACTATTCAATAATTTTTTTTTCTAGGTTTTTTAGATTTTTTTAGGCTTTTTTGCCTTTTCTTTTTTTTCCGTATTCCTTTTGCATTCTGTGATGGGCTAATATGCTTTTTCTATTTTTAATTTTTTTTAAATTTAATTATGCTAAATAAGCCAACTCAGCTACATTAAAAAATAAATCAGTTACAGTAAAAAAGTTATAAACCAACACTATTCTGAACGCCCCCAAAACCTCGACCATGATTTTGTGAGAATTCACTTGCTATAGCCAGTCGCTGGTAAGCACTTAGTCACACTAGGGAACATGCTAGTAGTCTGATACACCTACGAAGCACCGATACGCCGCCGAAGCGCCGTATTCATACTCGATACGTATCCGATACGGTGATACGCGGCGATATGGTATCGGTGGAGTATCGAAAAATTTTGGTCAAAAAATAAATAGAAAAATACATGATACGTATCTGATACGTTTCAATACTCTCCAATACGTCTCGGCCATCAACTCCTGGCCCAATGAACAGCCGGCCCACTCCCGCATTACTACCTCCGATACGTTCCAAGCTTCGCACATTTACATCTCCCGTCGCCACACCAGCGCCTCTCGCTCACCGCCGCCGATCCAAATCCATGGCGTCGCTGGGTCTCCTTTCTTCTCCCGATCCTAATCCATGGCGCCTTTCCCCTCATGCCGCTGGTACTCGACGACGCGCGCCGCCCCAGTCCTCGCTCGCCACCTCTCTCGGTCTTCCGCTCAGCCCGGGTGGCTGCTGCGCCTGGCTCCAAGCTCGCCTCCAACCTCTCTTCTGGCTTCCCCTACTCAGCCCCAACCAGAGGCGAGTGCGGCGCAAGCGAGCTTGGCCGGATCCAGCGCGGAGGTGCTCAGATCCGGGTGGGGCGAGGGCGCAGCGGCCAGATCTGGCCTGGAGGCTGTCGGATCTGGAGGCAGAGCGGTGGACGGCGGCAGATCCGACGGCGGGGAGGCCGGATCCCCCCTGTTGCCTCAATCAGCCTCCGCACGCAGTCGGCCGCCTTGGTCCATCCTAGGAACCCCACCGCCTCCTCCACCCTCCGGACGGCCTCCTCCCCTCACGCCACCAACTTCTAGATGGCGTCGCCAAGTTGGTCCACGCGGTCGATGAAATCGAAGGCGCCCACGACCGTAGTAGCCTGGAGATCCGCCGCTGGTCCCCCGCTGCTTCCGCCGCCTCCCGTCGCTCCAGCCGCCACTCCCCGCCGCTGCTCCCCCACCACTCCCGCCTCTGCTCCCCCGCTGCTCTGCTGCTCCCACCGCTCTCCCTGATCCCGCCGCTCTAGCTGCTTCTCCACCGCTCTAGCTGCTCCCCCGCCGCTCTCCACTCTCCCTGCTCTCGAATGCTTTTCATGCAATAGGCAAGTCTCCCAAATGCTCTCGCTGTTAGTACATTCTAGCAGATTGTAAAAGCTAAAGTTCTGTTGAAGTTCTCATGCAACAGGAAAGTCTCCATAGAGGAAGGGGGAGCCAAGGCAAAAGATCTCGGTGTGATGTTTATTGAAATCATTGCTAAAGCCGGTTTTAACATTAAGGTATGCTTCACAAATAGATATTGCTTGTGTATAATGTTGATTGTTGAAGATTACAGACATTAATGTTGATTGTTGCTTGTGTATAATATTGCTACATGAGAATACAAGATTTTCTCCATGCTTGTAGTACTGAACATATACTAGAAATGATGATTGACGACTATGTATATGAAGGGATTAGCCTTTGAAATTGAGAAGTTTAAATACTGTAAGATGTTTACTTCAAATCAATCTTTTCAATTTATAATCTATATCTGCACATCCAAATGCTATCTTGTCCTGTTGATTAATGAAATATATAGCATTCAATTTATCAAGGTAATCTTAGTTTCTCCCTCACTTTAGCATGTTTATAATTTTTTATTTTCAATTATATATATACTTGCCGTATCGACGTATCCTTATTTTTAAAAAATATCGTATCGATGTATCGCCGTATCCGTATCGCCCTACCCGTATTGTGTATTAGGGTATCTAGTGATACACTGGTGAAAGGGAGGCTGTTTAACCTCGATCCGCTTAGGTGTCTGTTTAACTGTATCGGTTAACCTCGACCCGCTTAGATTATAGTACGTATTATAATAACTTTAATTGTATCGGTTAAAATCATATATTACTATCTCTTTTCATAATCTTTTGTAAATAATCAAAATTTAAAAGTTATAAATCAAAAAAATAAAACCTAAAAACCCCACCTCGGTCAGCACTGGCATCGGTATAGCTAGCTAACAGTATGGTTCGTTGACCATTGGTCAGAGAGACCAAACGATGGCCAATACCTGGGCAGCACTTGAAAGTAGTAGTACCAACTTGACAGGTACTCCAAATATGGAATGGACCGACGAGCCAGCACCGGCACGCCACCGCGTGAACTGATCTCGTGCAAGAGCGGGCCGCGACGAGACCCGGAGGCGAAGAAGCCATCGTGCATTCGCGCGTTTGCGTGTACTCGTGGCACGGGCGCACGGCTGTCTCCTTCCTCCCACCTTCCTCTCACCTCACCTCACCTCACGTCGCCCTTCCAAAGACGAGACCGTCCAATCTCTCGTTACTCTCCGCTTGGTTTATTACCTCCCACCATAAATACATATCATTTTAGTTATTCTTTAAAACGTAAATTTAATTACTAATTTTTATTATAATACATTTATACAATCTAATAAAATTATAATATTATAAAAATAACTTTCAAGACAAATCTATGTATATAATTTAAATATGGGAGTGTCTAGCAATTAACCGTATATTGTTTTCAAACAATTATCTAAATTTCTGATCGTTATCAGAAATTCAGTAACCTTCTTTTTTATGAGGGATTTTTTTGAACGAGGGAGAAATTCGCGGCCGTTAGATCTCTAGTCTAATCTGAATGATAGTTTGGAAGAAAATCTTCGAATGATGTTTATCAACTCTCTTTAAATATTTAAAAAATATTAATAATAAAAGTTTTGAATGTTTGACTCTACCTAGAATCAAAACATATATTCATAGAAAGAGGGAGTGACCAGTAGTACTGCCTCAGTTTCTTCTCCCGATCCAAGAAAACAATTCAAGGAACCATTACCAAACCAGGAGAGGAAGCGAGAGGAGCCCGGCTTGGTTTAGCAAGGCGAGGCCGGAGAGGCGCGATCCCGATCCCGCCATGAACAACCTCTTCTCCAGCTCGTGGAAGCGCAGCGGCGCTGGCGGCGACATCGAGTCCGGCGGCGGCGTGGAGATGTCGGCGCCGCCGGGGGCCGCGGCGGGGGCCAGCCTCGACAAGTTCTTCGAGGACGTGGAGTCCATCAAGGACGACCTCCGCGATCTGGAGCGCATCCAGCGCTCGCTCCACGACGCCAACGAGGGGGGCAAGTCCCTGCACGACGCGGCCGCCGTGCGCGCGCTCCGGGCTCGCATGGACGCCGACGCGGCCACCGCCATCAAGAAGGCCAAGGTGGTGAAGCTACGCCTCGAGTCGCTCGACCGCGCCAACGCAGCCAACCGCTCCGTCCCGGGCTGCGGGCCGGGCTCCTCCACCGACCGCACCCGCACCTCTGTCGTCGCCGGTCTCCGCAAGAAGCTCCGCGACTCCATGGAGGCCTTCTCCTCCCTCCGCTCCCGCATCGCTTCCGAGTATCGCGACACCGTGGCGCGGCGCTACTACACCGTGATAGGGTCGCAGCCTGACGAGGCGACCCTGGACGCGCTGGCGGAGACCGGCGAGGGCGAGCGGTTCCTGCAGCGCGCGATCGCCGAGCAGCAGGGCCGCGGCGAGGTGCTGGGCGTGGTGGCCGAGATCCAGGAGCGGCACGGCGCGGTGGCGGAGCTGGAGCGCAGCCTGCTGGAGCTCCACCAGGTGTTCAACGACATGGCGGTGCTGGTGGCGGCGCAGGGGGAGCAGCTCGACGACATCGAGGGCAACGTCGGCCGCGCGCGCTCCTTCGTCGACCGCGGCCGCGAGCAGCTTCAGGTGGCGCGCAAGCACCAGAGGAGCACCCGCAAGTGGACGTGCATCGCCATCCTCATCCTGCTCGTCATCGTACTCGTCATCGTCCTACCCATCGTGCTCAAGAATACCAACAATAGCAGCAACAAGAACTAGTAGCCTTCCTGCCTGCCTCGGATGATCCTGGTGTGATCATACATAGATGATGTTTTTTTCATTTTTTTTGGTCCATTTTACTTTTTGGTGATTTAGTTAATCGCACTTGGATTGGACTTTGGAGCCATTCGTAGTTATCTTGTGTCAGTCTGAGATGAGCTAAGCTAACTTGGACTAGGCTTGCAGGTCAAAACTTCAGAATAGTCCGAGCATATGCACGGTTTTTCTTTTTTCGTTTTTGGTTAACGTCCCTGCCCGGCTCACCCAGCACGAAACGAGAGAATTGCCGAGCTGCCACACAACGCAATCAATCAAGCCGCTGCCTTCAGTTCACCGCCGGCGTCGCCTCTGCCTGGCCGCTGTGTTTTTTCTACTGCCTCGCCGCCCGAACTGGCTAACCGGCCTCCCGCGCCGCGCGTCCATGTGCCGCCCCCGCCCGCCTATCTGCCTCCGCCCTCTCATTGTTTCAGCCCTGTTTCAATCGGTTTCTGATTCGGAAGCTATAAACTATTCTGCATATGTTATTTTCTTAACATATTTTCTCTTTCCTTTTTCTTTATATGTGAAGATATAACAATTTTTTATTTTATTTATTTTCTTTAACCAAATGTTTCAGATAAAATATAACTATCACTATAATGATACTTTAACTTAAAGCCGAAAACCACAGTCAAATTAAACGGAGCTTTAGGCCGCGCTCAGCGTCCAAGGACGCTGGCGTTCGGCGATGGCTTTGACTTTTTTTTTACTATTTACATTTTTGTTGTTTTCTGTTGTTTTTGTTTTTTTATATTTTATTTTTTTCATATTCTTTTGCATTGTCTGTGATAGACTAACATGTTTTTTCTATTTTTAAATTTTTCAAATTTAATTATGTCAAATAAGCCAACTCAGTTATAATAAAAAATCGACCAGCTACAGTAAAAAAATCATAAACCATCGTCATGCCGAACGCTACCTTAGTTGCTCAAGTACGCAGCAACCCATCTGGTCCTAGCGCCATTGCCCCAACCCCACGCGGCATGTCACATGCTAGTGAGGCAGTGACCAGCTCCCGCCGCCTCACGCTGCTCACCGCATGGATTGCTCCTCCATAGGGCTGTTCATTCAGTTTTTTCGAGAAATATGCTTCCGTAAATACGTTATATATATGATAAATATAGTATTTTTTTAAATATAGTTTACTATCACTAAATCCCAATTTATTTCGGTACAATGCAGTAAATACTATATTTACCAAAGTTGACGCGAATTGTAAATGATATAAATTGGGATTCGTCTCAAGTTTGGTAAATATGGTATTTACCTCACCGTTCTAAAATAAATTAGGATTTACCGATATTAAACCATATTTTTTTAAAAAAAATACATATTTACCAAACTAACAATACAATATTTACTGAACTGTATTTCCTAAAAACATCGAACGAATAGCCCTAGCCTTAACCCCCATGATCTTGGGTTCGAATCCTAGTTCCCCCGGGTGCCCGCACGCTACTACTAGCCATCGGTTCTTTCAATTTCTTCAGTTTTCAGCCGGTTTTTACCCAGAAAACCAAACGCAAAAAAAAAGATCTAGATCTCGAATCGAATACCGAAAACTCATCAAACTAAGTTGGCCGGTTTTTTTGGTTCGGCTTAATTGTGCACAGCGCTACTCCTCCATTCGCACATGCCGGCTGGTGATCACGATGATGGTACACGCTTAACCACACAAAGCACGCAGATCAGCTTTTACCTGCACGCGCAACGGCATAGGTGTTACATCCTCCACCACGGTCATTTCTCCCAGGCAAAAGCTTACACAAGGATGAACACGGGCAGCGAGAGTCAACTCAAAACTCAGAAGCTCAAGAGTAAAAACAAAGTCTCGCTTACATTGCCTGGTATACACAAACAAGTATAGGGTCAGATGATACACAAAGCGTTTTTGTTACAAACAGTCAGAACTAAACATATATATAGATGACGATAACATGAACAAACATATGTAGATATGTAAGGGTGCCTTCAAAGCTGTACGAAGTGGGAAATGCCCGGGGGGACGCTACCTCAACAAGCTAGAAGAACTGGCTGAACTGGCTCGTCAACGAGTCCTTGAGGTTGGAGAACAGCCCGAAGAGGGAGTACTGCCGCAGCTTGGACACCTCGTACCACGAGTTGAGAACGGTGTCGTGCTTGTCGGTGCCCGAGAAGGCGAGCTGTATCCCGGGGCTGCAGTCCACCTGGCCGCCCTTGCCTTTGCAGCTGGACGTTTTGATCGCGCAGCTCTGATCGACGCAGGCGAAAGACGACTGCCCAGAGCACGAGGAGCAACCGTCGGTTTTCCAGTATAGGTTCTGGAGCGTGCCTTTCTGGAACTCAAAGACCTGAAACAGAGAATTCGGTTGAACAAATGATCGGTGGTGAACTCTGTGAACATACAACTGAGTATCCAGGTTACAGTTTATGGGCGCACCAGGGTAAAGCTGGTCACGGTGTATGAGCTGTTGCTAACAAAAACTGGAAATGACCTTGCTGCATATTTCCTCCCAGCAAAAGCTACCATGTATCCACCAGCAGATGCCTGGAACACAGTGAAGGAATTGCCCCTTAGAACAAATGGTTCCATTAGCTTTTGAGTTCAGAACAGTAAACAAGGCAATTGATATGTATGCCTATCTACAAGAAAATATTGGATGTATCATCTATGCAAGCTAATGTGCAGTTTTTTTAGATAATCTATTGTGCACTTCTTCTGGAGTTAATCACGGGTGATAGATGCAGCAACTTGTCATCTATTCCAGGTTGTCTCAGCAATTGAATTGTGTGCTCTGAGTTTTCCAGTTTTTTTTCCCTAAAATCATTACTTTTTTTCGAGAACACTCAAAAAAACTTGTATGCCATTTCATTAAAGAAGATAGAAAGGAAGATACAACGCGGTGACTATTAAGGCACAGGCCAAGTCACCTAAAATCATTCTTACGCAGCATCATTCTGTATTTGTAATACAAATGCTATCACCAATGATTGAAGAAAAAAATCCGTACCTGTACGATCAACAAAATGCCCATCAAAGAATCAGGTAGAAGACAAAGAAAAGGAGGGCCTTCATCATGTTAAACTGCCCCATTATTTAAAATATCAGGATTTGCCCCATTATCTAAATTTTCAAAAATTCTTCTAAGCCATTTCAGTACGTGTTGATAATTGGCTGCCTGCAACCTATTACTACGCCCAATCAATCAGAAGAAAAAAGTCCCAACCTTGAGGGGACAGCACATTCAATAAAACTTGAGAAGAAATTGCACCATCAAAGCTAAATAGATAATAACCCGGAACTTGGACCACAGAAGACATAGAGGCATGTTCAGAGGGCTATCTGCCCTATTGAACTCCTCCGATCAAATCATGATGCTGTCAGTTGTTTCGACGTGTTTATGGGACACTGTCCAGCTCCCCTGTTTTTTGGCTTAAGCCTCCCCAAGCAGGCCGTGATTACCAATGTTTCTGACAAACTATTCATCTCTCACTCACTAGGGAAGTGTTTGATTCCACTGCAACCTATTGCATGACGAACTGGTAACCGAAATTCTTTCTTGCAAGCAATATCACTGAATCTTTTTAAACAAAAAAGAAAAAGAAACTAGATGACAAACTACTCGTTCCTAAGCTGCAAATGTGCAATCGATTAGGGTTCCTCCTATCTATTACATTCCATACACCATCTCACACAAAACATTGCAATTAAACACAAAAACTGGAAGGTTAACAGCAGTAACTCGGCGAGGGCCTCACCGGGTCG
This sequence comes from Melocanna baccifera, assembly GCA_036346265.1. Classification (NCBI taxonomy): domain Eukaryota; kingdom Viridiplantae; phylum Streptophyta; class Magnoliopsida; order Poales; family Poaceae; genus Melocanna; species Melocanna baccifera. The sequence continues at coordinate 3,209,542 of CM070683.1, read as the reverse complement.
GAGCCGGCGCCGGAGGAGGAGGCGTTGACGGTGAGGAGCGAAATCTCGTCGACCTTGGGGCGGAAGAGCGCGACCTGCGCGCGGGACGCCAGGGCGAGGCGGCCGTCGCAGGGGGAGAGCTGCACGCCGCCGGAGAAGAAGGCGTCGCGTCCCGCGAAGGCCACCCCGAAGGTGAACCCGTCGCCGCGCTGCACCGCCGCGTCCGCGCACGGCTCGTACACGCCGTTGCCGTCGTCTCCGACAGATGCGGACGCCGCCGCGAGGAGCACGGCCACGGCGGCTGCAGCCGCCGCCGTCCACCTCGACGTCGCCGCCATAGCGCGAATTTCGGGCGCGACGGGGTCGTTGACGAGTGGGCTCGGACTCGGTCGCTTCGTTACAATTCCCAAACGCAGACGCGTCGTGGGGACAAAGGAATAAAGGCTTTAAAAAAGAGCTGGCTTTGTTGTCGGGCTTACGACTTAGGGCCTTTGGACCAGCTCATACTGTGGGCCGTATGTAACAGATTACGATCATGGATCTGAAGATACGGTCTCGAAGTGGCTGCAATATCATATTCTTACTTGAAATTAACTATATTTTTTGCGGTTTCTAAAAATCGTTTTTAATTTTTGTTATAGTAACTAACTTTTAAATAAAGTATTTTTTAAGATGGGATTTACAAGTTAATTGTAGTACACATTAAAAAATTAATATCTGTATCATCAAAAATTACAAACGAATATCTCTGTTTCTGCAATCTCTATCGTAAACAGCCAAAAAACTATCAGTCGTAGTCAAAAGCTATCAACAGCAATCAAAAAGAACAGACCCATCATTCGGGACCTTCGACTCTAATACGTACTGAGTTTTACGCAACAATCACTTCGTTCAAAATCTTAAGTTGTAGAGAAAAACTCGGCAGAGCCACGTGGCAGTATTTTTTAGTTGCCGGAGAGTGTAGCTGAATCTTGGCCATGGGAGCAAAATATTCAAATCGTTTACACATGCTAATCGTATACACTGTTTCTCTCGTCCATTGGATAAAAAAAGTGATGGCAAATCGGTTCATCTCTACCTTTACATTGTTCCTAAGCTAAAAATATTGTGAAGAAATGTGTGCATGCGACAAGAGAACTACAGCACATACAGTTCAACCAAATTTACCAAATTTAAACTCCAGATAACAACTGTACCGACAACTCCATAGGTACACTAGTAAAAAAAAGTTAATACTTGTCTTAGCTATAAGTACAGTAGTGCAGTACAACCAATACTACCTTAAGATATACAGGCACCCGCACATTACATATCCAACTATCCAAGTACCGTTCTGATCTCATGAGATGAGCAGCTGACTGCATGTTTATGGGGAAGAAATGCTGGGATGCAAAGCACATTAATGGATCCTTGCAGTCTAAGGCCGCCAATGCATCCAATGTAGCAACGAGGCCATGAATGAACATCTTAGCTGCACGGGTTTCTCTGATGGCTTGCCAAGTCTGCAGCTAGACTCTCTTAGGCAACGGATCAATGGAACTGGCGAGATGATGCATTGCCTCCAACGTTCGAGAAACTTTAGTGTTGAAGTTTAAATCCAAATTCGTATTGTGTCCTTATAGAATACTGCATCACTTCATGTCAAACGTGGCATAATCAGTACTAGGGTCATACACATGCTATATTGAATGTGGTGACAACCTGTAGCAACCGATGATATTGTATCAATATTATCTTTTTAAAAGAAAGATATTGTTCAATTGCACAATAATTTTCCAGTTTCAAGAGGGAGATAGAGGAGCAAAACAATGAAGTGCATGTAGTGAACAAACTCTGACCTTGTGCTCCTCGATTAGAAGTTCAGACCATCCTCCTCCCATACTTTCCCACATCCCTTCCTTATATTATGGTCTTGGCGTGGTCGCTCCTTACGTGACGGTGTCTGAGAGTTTGGCACTCAGGCACTCACTTGTTTTGTTTTCAAGATATAGACAAAGGACAATCATATTTCCTCACAAAGCCTATTTAACATTAAGAAATCTTATGACATACTTGTTCACGGTTTGAATAACCTCCGTAAGCTTTTGTCCGGTGACCTACAAATCAATCAGGGATTGTTTTAAGTAGTAAAGATATATTATATTATATTATATTATTCTGTTTCTCCTTGGAAACAGGTTCTTGATTGAGTGCCCTGTTACCCGTCCTACCCTACGACAAGTCCATGCATCAAACCTTTTCCTATGTTTCTTCTTCTGTGAAAGATGTTTTTAGAGGAAATTTTTCAGCTTATAATTTGGATTTCGGAGAGTGGCAAATTCAAATTCATGACATGCCAGATGAATTGCCAAGAACTAGAATCCCGCTGACGTTTTTCCCGAAACTTCGTCAATGACATTTTTTTAAAGGGGAATGGACTGATTGAGCTGGGATGATCGTAGGAGTCTCGTATGAACCAAAACCGGTCGTGCATGTACCTATCAAGCTTAACAAAATTATTGGTAGTAGAATGGAATCAAAAGTGACACCATCATTTTAAGTGACATGTAAATCATGCTAAGTGACACATAAAGTGCATATACGGCTTTATGTTCGTAGCAAACTGCACCTCAACTTGTCACTTTATCGTGTAGCTTTACGAATATTTACATGGGTTATACAATAACCAATGTAGGTTGATTTGTCTAAAAAACACTTTTCATAATATTATATTTTTATGGGTAAAAATTAGGAGTCAATCGTATTTTCAAGACCATGTTAATATAAAAAAACAACACTTGTGACTGGAGGAAGGAATTAGAGCTTTTGATGTCTTACGTCCTACAAAAGTGAAATCATACATGTAAACTCAATCCTGTTGAACTTTCGGGTGATAAACGAGAGCTAATATCAATTATCTAGCTTGAATTACTCCTTGAAACCAAGCATCTTCTCTCCAGAAGCAACAAGAAAAAAAGCAAAGCATTCATTGAAAGAGGGCATCATCTTTTCTCAAAGTGGAGGGATCTATTTACCGGGTAGGGTTCCCTTCGCATCGGACCCGCACCCGACAACGCGCCAGACCGGCCTACCGGAGTCAAGTCAACACGCGCTTCCCTTCCTCAAACCCGCATAGCCCCCGCCCACCGCCCTTTCTCTGGAAGGCCCCGGAAGCATCTGGAAGCCCCGCCCGCCGCCGCCCGATCCTGATCTGACGGCCCACGCCCGTCGCCCCCGGCTCCCGCAGCTTCCAGAGCATTCACTCCCCCACCACCCACCCCTTTCCGCGCTATAACTGCCCCTGCCGCCGCCTCTTCTCCTCCTCACAAACCGATTCCCACCCGCGACCTCGCCTCCCACCGGATCGAACAGCTAGGGTTTCGCGAGAAGAAACGGGAGAAATCTGAAGGCGAAGAAGATGTTCGGGCGCGCGCCGAAAAAGAGCAACAACACGCGGTACTACGAGGTCCTGGGGGTGCCCAAGGACGCGTCGCAGGACGACCTCAAGAAGGCCTACCGCAAGGCCGCCATCAAGAACCACCCCGACAAGGGCGGCGACCCCGAGAAGGTGAGCACCGGCCTGTCTCTTATTCCGTTTCGTTCCGATCGGTCCGTGGCGGGGTCTGGCCGGTGGGCTTGGACCTGTTTAGGCTGGTCGATTTGGTCTGGTGGTTGTGGGGGAGCTGGATCTGTGATGGGGTTGTAGAATTCGATGGGTTTAGGGGATTGGATTGTTGAACGCGTGCTCCGGGGTCGAGGTGTTTAGGTGGGGGAAGGGATTTTTGTGTCTGTGGGAATGGGTAGGATTCGGAGCTTCTGTCTAGGTGCACACATCTGATCTAAGTTGTCCTTTGCTTAGGATTCAACGTGAATCGGTGAACTCAGCCTTAGACATTTGTTCCGTACTTGTTCATACGCCTGAAGCTATAATCCGTGATTTTAGATATTTTTTATCGGTGCAATTCAATAGAAGCTCGTCGCTTATGCGGGTATCTTGGTTGATTTGCTATTGATGTAGTCACTAGGTTCGTCTTGGACTACTGTGACAGCCGGTGTAGGTAATTTCTATGTTCTGTTCGATCTGATCGATTCGATCTGTTGATGGGTGCTTGTCTTGTAATTCAGCAGTGATGTGGTAATCTTCTCTGATTAAATAATAATAATAATAATAATAATAATATAATTCAAATGAATGTCATTGTTGAGATTGTAATTATCCTGATTTGATTCAAACATTTTGCAGTTCCATGCTTGTTAGACGGAAGTAGTATATGTAACCTAACTTAGCGAATCACCTATTCTGGATTGCCATTTAATAGTTAAAGATGTGTAGTAGCTGACATGCAGGTTGTTTGATTTGGATAAGTGTTCTAAAAACGGGTCTACTAGGCCGTATACAAGTAACAGGTGCCCTTACCTGCTAGTTGGTTATCTACATAATCGGGAAGGTTATGTCGTATAATAGGCCGATAATCACTACTAGGTTGGGTGACCAGAGTACCATTACCGATTTTTAGAACATTGATTTCGATGCCATATGTTGACATTATAGTACTGATGCTTGGGTTTGTTAAGCTGCGTGTGTAGTGATGCTTTGGGCAGTTAAGCTGTTTGCGTGGAACAACTGTTTCTGGTTGATATGACAAACTAACAGTAGTTGTTCTATTACAGTTCAAGGAGCTAGCTCAGGCTTATGAGGTTCTGAGTGATCCTGAGAAGCGAGAGATCTATGATCAGTATGGTGAGGATGCCCTCAAGGAGGGGATGGGAGGTGGAGGAATGCATGATCCATTCGACATCTTCCAATCGTTCTTTGGGTCAGGTGGTAACCCCTTTGGAGGTACGTCCCACAAGAATCGCCTAAATTCAGTCTCTGCCATTGTTGTTTGCCTACATTGTGACTCAAAATTTATGTTAACTGTGTTCTACAGGTGGTGGGAGCAGTAGGGGCAGGAGGCAGCGTAGGGGTGAGGACGTGGTTCATCCTCTGAAGGTTTCTATGGAGGAGTTGTACAATGGAACATCAAAGAAGCTTTCTCTTTCCCGCAATGTGCTCTGCTCCAAGTGCAAGGGGTGAGTCAATCTGCTTCCTTCCTTGAGCCCTAACCGCGCATTTAGATACCACTGCCTGTTTTAAATTCCCGTTGTGCTGCATTCGTGCTACAGCAAGGGCTCAAAGTCTGGAGCTTCAATGAGGTGTGCTGGTTGCCAAGGCTCTGGTTACAAGGTCCAAATCCGGCAGTTGGGACCAGGAATGATTCAACAAATGCAGCATCCTTGCAATGATTGCAAGGGAACTGGGGAGACCATCAACGATAAGGACAGATGTCCACAGTGCAAGGGCGAGAAGGTTGTGCAAGAGAAGAAAGTTCTGGAGGTGATGGTTGAGAAGGGTATGCAGAATGGACAGAAGATCACCTTCCCTGGTGAGGCTGATGAAGCGGTATGTTTCGACTCTCAACTTGTTTGTGCTAAGTTTTGAATTAGTGCCTGTGTCCATATAGGTGGAACCAGCTAATTTTTTGCTTGTTGAACAGCCTGATACTGTCACTGGAGACATCATCTTCGTCCTCCAGCAGAAGGAGCATCCAAAGTTCAAGAGAAAGGGTGATGATCTCTTCTACGAGCACACCCTGACCCTCACCGAGGCCCTGTGCGGCTTCCAGTTCGTTCTGACTCACCTGGACAACAGGCAGCTGCTCATCAAAACCAACCCTGGTGAAGTCGTCAAGCCTGGTAAGCGTGTGACCTAGACCTGAAAGAAAGATATCACGTAGGACGGTAGACATTCAGCAATCATTTGGTCTATGGAAATAGCAAATGCTCACTGATCATGCCAATATCTTGCTGCAGATTCATTCAAGGCGATTAACGACGAGGGCATGCCCATGTACCAGAGGCCGTTCATGAAGGGGAAGCTCTACATCCACTTCTCGGTGGAGTTCCCGGACTCGTTGAACCCAGATCAGTGCAAGGCCCTGGAGGCCGTCCTCCCGCCCAGGCCCGCCTCCCAGTACACGGACATGGAGCTCGACGAGTGCGAGGAGACGATGCTGTACGACGTGAACATCGAGGAGGAGATGCGGAGACGGCAGCAACAGCAGCAGGAGGCCTACGACGAGGACGAGGACATGCACGGCGGTGCCCAGCGGGTACAGTGTGCCCAGCAGTAAGCAGATTCGATGGCGGCGGCTTGTGCGATGTTTTATCTCCCAAATTTTCCGTCAACTCAGGCGCATTATCTGAAACTTTTGGTGCTGTATGATACGACAAAACACAATATCGGGTTGTTCGACCTTGAACAGCAGCAGCTCTGTCGATGAAAATGTTTGCGTTATCGTCTAATTGGCTGTCTCCGCGCGCGCTCTTTAACTTGCTGGGGGTTCTACCGAGATTCTCGAGAGTTCCGTTAAAATTTTGCCAAGGGTACGTGGTAATGTTGTACCGGAAGCAACGGAATGTCAAGTGTGTTTCGTTTTCGATAGGTGTGTCGCGTTCAGTCTCGAAGTGTTTGTTCGCGGTGAGCAGTGCGCTTTCCTCTCGTAGGTTCTCCGGAGTCGTGAGCCCACACGGATGGGGGTTTGAATGCACTTGTAGCTTAAAAGAACCCACAGGTTGCGCGAACTGGTGACAAATCACAAGCTAGCATAGAGAGAGACGCGCATAGATTGTAAGCTCCACTGTGGAGGCCGGCAATGACGCCGAACGGTCATTACTGAAACTTTGCCGGTTCCTGCGGAGTATATGTAGAACAGGCTTTGGGAGTGACCGGAGCCGGGGACCGGCCAAACACCCTATGATCTGCTGCCAGCAACTGCTGAATAATCACTACTGTTGCATCAAGCAAACTGGAAATAAGTAGGAAATGAAGCACAGGCAGATGCCACAAGGATGGCAGGTGTAGAGATGAGTAGTATCCCATTTAATATCCGTGAATATGTGCCTTGCTCGATCCAATTGGAGGGGGAGCATTTGGGGAAGGCATCACTGGAGGCAGGCTGCTCAAGTAATGCACATACAATTGCATGATTCCAATATTCAACTCAATTCGACAAAGTTTATTTATGTGCTTCTGGCAGTTGACCTTCCAGACTGATCGCCAACTTATCTTTCTGACCTTGCGCTGAGACATGACAAGGAAAAGTTCAGAACAAGGATGTGACATATATGTATTTCTGAACAACCAATGTTCGGTTCCATAGTAGTCTCTTTCTCTGGATCTTTGACGTCCCCTTAGATGTGAAGCAAAACCTTGCCTTAATTTGCTGTCTTTCCTGTCGCTTTGCATGGCTGTAGTTGTCATGTAACCAGTCCACGGGCAATCGTCGACAACCATACCATTTAAGCACGCACGGATGCGTCACCTTCTTGCTTTACCCTCCACCTCCATTCCCCCCACATTTCTTCCTCCACCCGAGCGTTGCACCGCCACCGCTGACTTGAATCTTCTCAAAGCCTTCCCCGGCACCGGCGGAGCACCGCCACCGCTGACTTGAATCTTCTCATCCTGTGCTAAATTCAGCCAACTATCCACGTCATTTCCCGTCGAATCAGTTTCATGTTTCCCGGAGCTCCAAGCCGCATCGGTCGCTGTCTTCTTCACTTCCAGTCCAAACCGGTGTCCCCATAAATCTTTCGTCATGGAGACCGTCCGCCAAAATTCTCTCGGCCACACCAACCCCTCTTGTCCCTGTTCTCTAATCCGTTCTTGATGTGGAGCTTCGTCCACAGCATCATCGCCGCCACGCACGCCCTCCTCCACGGCCGGCCACCATCGTCGTAGCTCTCTAGCCCACTGTTCTTCGTACGAACATCACCATTAGCTTCGCACAGACTCCGCGAAGCTCACGACGTGCACGATTTTTAGCACAAATCACTTCCGTACCCTCGCCGTCGTCACTGAACTTCCTCCAAGCTCCATTCATGCTTCTGCTGACACCAATCGATTCATTGTGAGTCACTCAACCAGTTTTGCTAGTCGCCATCTCCTCGCCAGCCACCCTCTGCCGCTGGCGAGCTCTACAGAGTGGTAGCGTCCCTGTTCATTTTCATCATCTCCCATTAGAGCCAGAAACTATCCTAGCTCGAAACTTAAGCCATTAGAGTGAACCCATTAGAGCCATCTAGTTTTTTTTAGAAGCAACTATCCTAGCTAGTTTTAATGGTGTGAACAATGATTCCTTCGTGGTGAATCACATGTGCTTGAAGAAAGGATTACTCCAGAGTAATAAACAACTCAAAGCAACGGGCAGCAACACTGGGTGCATCACACGTCAAGAGACTTGAAGTGAACTTGAGATGACACCACGAAGACTGTAATTGCAACTCAAATAACATTGCCTTGTAAGGCAATATGACTCTTCTGACCCATAGATTTGGATTTACTAAAGCATGCTGATTGAGAGCATTTTCGCGACACTGGAATCATCTTTTTTATTATTATTATCCGAAAACTTGTTAACGTGAAAAACAGAGGCTCCAATCACATCCAGGCCTCACACACTTGGGAAACAAAAATTGCAAGAGCAACCGGGCAAAGTCAAATCTCGAGCACATGATTGCATTGACCATGACAAAACAAACAAATCAACAATGACAGTACAGGAGCACAACCTAAGAATGGAATTTAATCAAACACAAAAAATCGTATAAAAAAACAAGCCAATGCATTGACCTCGAAAGTATTGCCACTCTTCACCTCACCTCGCCATTCCGGCATCCTCTTGAGGTTGACTTGGCCAAGAAACCAAGGAGGCAAGGACCACGTCGATCCGGATGAGCTCCGGTGGCTCGCCGCCCGTCAGGCTCACCCCGGCCGACGGCAACTCCGCCGGAATGTTCAGTTCCGGCCGTATCGGCGGGTTCGGCTACGGCGTCGGCGTCTCCATCGGCACCTTCCTCCTCATCACCACCATCACGCTCGCCTCCTACTTCTGCACCCGCGCGCCCGTCACGGCCGCCGACCGCGGGGGCGACAGTGGCGGCGGCGGCGACGGGCACGACATCGAGCTCGGCATCGACGAGGCCACGCTCAAGGGGTACCCGGAGGTGGTGTACGGCGAGGCCAGGAAGGAGGCCAAGGGGAAGAAGGGCACCACGTGCACGTGCTGCTCGATATGCCTGGACAACTACGGCGACGGCGACGTGCTCCGGATGCTGCCGGAGTGCGGCCATCTCTTCCACCGGGAGTGCGTCGACCCGTGGCTCCGGCAGCACCCCACGTGCCCCATGTGCCGGACTTCGCCGATGCCGAGCCCCATGCCGACGCCGCTCGCCGAGGTCACGCCGTTGGCAATGGCGAGGCTGTCATGACAATAGGCACCGGAGGTTCTTGCTTGGTTCTCCTTCTGATTTTTCTTGTTTTTTACATCCTTCTTATTTCTATACCACCAAAATGTGGGGTTGGAATCTGCGTATTCTTTGGAAATGGAATGGATGAAAATGTTCAGGGTAGAATTAGATTTGTTTTTCATTTAGTGGATGGGTTTTGATAAATATCATCCGGATGTTTGCTGCTAAATAATCATCCGAAATTCTAACATTTGCATGTGTGCGAAGATTCATACGCCGCCACCTTCACCTTCTTTCTCTTCTCCCGCGACCACTTCTTCCTTCTCGCCGGTGAGCCTAAGGAGAGAATTCCGCCTTCACGTCTAGAGTTCACCATTCCCCCTGGGCATAGAGAGAGGCCAGGGGGCGATGGCCCGGCGGTGGGCGGCAGTGGGGGCGACGGGTGGGATAGGAGGGTGGTGGGCGGTGCCAAAAGGCGGTGATAACTGAAGGTATTAGCTATTAGGTTGGACAGGAGCGGCACGGCGGGGAGGGTAGGGGCGGCGTGGCTAGACAGAGTGGAGAGTTGGGCCGTGCTACGCCGGCATAGCCTGGATCCATCGTGTTTCGGGGCGCTTTGTGCCGTGCCAGGTTAGCTCAGTCATTTCGTCGTGCCATACCGTACTGGCCCACGTCATCTCCGGCCAGACCCAAACACAGCCCTCATTGAATAAAGGTACACGCTATCGCATTTTTCTTTTTCTTATTAAACATTCTTTCATTGCAGTAATACACCATTGAGCTATCTAAGCACACTTTGCTGATAATCCAGTCATGTTTCTATGGCCGCCCAATACCATCGCTTCCCAGCGGGCCGGTTTGCCGATGAAAGAGGTAACGAGTTTGATGCAAGTTAAGTTCAGAGTTTTTATGGAAAGTGCGTGCATTCTTGCTTCGCTTTGGTTACTGAACTCAGAGCGTGCAGTCTGTTTGTTCGCATCGAATTGACGCAGATAATCCAGACTCGATGCCAGGTCCTTGTCTAGGTCGTTGTCGCTTTGGAGATGCTTCTCTTTTTCTTTATCAGAAGAAGATAACCGATGTCAAGTTGATATGGTACTGAATCGATTATTTTTCTTGGTGGGAGAGCGGAGGTGGTAAAAAAGAGTATGAACATATAGATTACACAAATTGTAAGTTTTATACCATTGTCATATGAAAACACTAAATTTATGTTTTGTGTGTAATCAAAGAAATAATACAAACCAACTGATCAATAAGTTGGTGATCGATCTTACATACTTCCATTTTCCACGTCCATTCAGAAACTCATGACCTCTGCGACGAGACTTCTTGCCCAACAATCGGTGAACTAGATTTTACCGTCATTCACCCCACCAGTAAAGCATAACCTGAGTCCACATTCAGTTTCAGTTGTGGTGGTGAACTAGATATTCTTTCGTTGCCGGATTTCTTTAGTACTTGAGACAGATGAGACACTGAATAGATCCTTAGGACTTATAACCAGGTACTTCAGCATCATATCCTGACTATTTTTGTTGTGCGTCCGGGTTCTTACAGCATCATAATGATTAATGAAGCTGCAGGGAGATAACAACGAGGAACTGACCTGCATCTCGTTCGGTTTCGGTATCGGGTTTATTGCACCTGTTGCCGTTAGCTAAACTGAAGCGGTGGATCCGTTTATTTTGGCTGCGACTTATAATTTTTAGTCTTAGTACGAACGTATATATGAATGAATCAAATACCAATAAGTTAATACATCGTTCTAAAAGATTGTTCTGTAAACTACTTTGAAATAGTGATGAAGATGTTTCATTTAATTGTTTAAAGAAAATAATAAGCTAAAAAGAAATGTGTCATAGTTGCAAAAATGCACCGGGATGTACTTATGGAACTCTTTGTCCCTACGTACTTTCGAATGACATAGAAGTAGAACACGTGTTCAACAGAGCCATTTTTATTCGGAGTTGAACATCTTACTGGTTACTATTTTTTTTTTGACGGATACTAGTTACTACTTTTTTTTTGACGGGTACTAGTTACTACTTACTACCACATATTGTGTTATGGAACTTAGGAACGTTTATATTGGCTTTTACTAATAGATTTTAGTTTTTGTTTATAAATAGTAACAGTTTATACAAAAAACTATAAAGAGATATATTCGTGTGCGATTTTGATTGATATAAATAAAGTCATTACAATGTATACTAAATCGACTAATAGATCTCACATTGAAAAAAAAATACTATGTTTGAAAGCTATATACTATAGTAAAATCATATACCATAGAAAAATAGCTTATAGAAATTAAAGCAAACAGGACCTTAGTTTGTTGCTGCATCTTACTCGTTACTACCACATATGGTGTAATCGACCACAGCCTCATGTTAAGCTTGTCGCTCTGGCCGTGGACTTGGTATATCAAATTTGGCCCGTTGCTTCATTCATTCCTCAACGGCCCGCCCGACAAGAGCATCGACGACGCGTCGTGGGCTGCTGCTATCCATCCAGCCAGACGAGGAACAAGAGGCTGACACTTGCTGAGTGGTACACGGCCATCACATGGAAGCAACAAGAATGGGCGCGTCTTTTTTTTTTTTTTTGCCCTTTCGAAATTAACAAGAATGAATGCGTTGCCGACTTGCCGCGGCGTGCTTGCCCCCACGCATAGCTCTACCTGGCAGCTTCTGGAGCGTCCGCACCACGTGCGTTGAAATGGTTTTTGTTCCATGTTATTAAAGTATAAATAAATTATCTATTTTTTCTTATCGACTTTGTTCTTCTTTTCTCATTAGCTTAAACTAATGAGAAAAAATGAACAATTCATTTATACTTCAACACATATGACACCATCACGTGATATCAACCAGAATTAAACTTATGCGTGGACAATTTGTTTATAATCGCGCCAATCAGCGCATCCCTGTTTGGTTTCAGTAGATGAAGCTGGGGAGTCTCTCCTACCTCGAAAAGAAAGTTAACCAGAACATCAGTTGCTTGTTACTGCCATGTAGTCCAACTGGCTACTTTGACTATGCACCGACATGGATCGAACTAGATGGTGTTTGGTTCGGCGGTTTCACGCTGTAATCCCATTACAGTGTAAGTTGATTCCATTTTTTTTGCGTTTGGTTCGGTTGGGCTGTCTGTAATCTAGTACCATGTTATCGAATCCTGATTTCACCGTAAACTGGGTGTTTTGGGGATCCTGAATTCCCCGTCTCGCGATTTCCTCGCCTTGGAAGCAATCCTGTAGCACCTCGACCCATAATAGCTAGGGACGGAGCCAGGAATTAGATATAGGGGGTAACATGGACAACAAGTAAAGTAAAACCATGCCGAATTTACCGATCCAATAGTAAACTAGACAACTACTAGGCCTGATTGTCTAATGGCTTTCAGCCTTTCTTCAGTGACCTCACCAGGAGGGACTTTGCAGAAGTCAACGCACATATTTTGAATGATTTTGCCCGATAGAATAGGTGGTATAGCATTACATGCTAAACAATTTTTATCCAAACAAGCCTAACACAGGTTGCTTCCCATGCCTAGGTTTCATGTGCAGAGACAGACGGGATGTAAAACTGAACCATACAGAAATCTCTGACTGAAATGCGCAGTACATTGATCTAACACAGGTTGCTTCCCATGCCTAGGTTTCATGTGCATTGAACAGAAATGAGCAACAAAAATGCGCAGTATTATAAATTGTTCCATATCTACATATGTTCTTGCATGCTTTGTTTCATTGCGATATAAATAAATGGTGTGTGTGTGTATGCCCATTCCCTGGAAAGAGATTGTGCGGACCACCCATGGTCGTCAAATGATCTTCGACATCTATCTACATTTGCACACTTAGATAAGAAAAAGAAAAGAACTGATAGAAATAGAGGACAATGCAAGTGCTGTAAACTTTATGTTCTTTTATGTTTTACAGTCCAAATTTTAAAAGAGAGTGGAAGAGAAATGGAGTAAGGCATGTCCAACCTTAGGCCAGTTCATTGAGCGTTGGGTTGATGATCACTAATTGGGCTGCATAAGGTTGGGGGGTGCCAGGCCCCTCTCTCTCCGCCACTGATAATAGCCTATATGTGTGCATATGAGGATATAGATTAGTCTCACGTTGCTAACTTAACATGAGAAGTACTAACATATAAACACATAAGCACCATTGGTAATAACTTCCAGTTAACCGAAAATAGGTGCTCCGTGCAAACACGACGAAGAAATAGACCACCAAAAGTGAGCTCACGTCACGTCTGTCTCCTCGCGCACCGTTCACTCCCGCTCTCCCGTAATCGCTATCGCAATCTCTTTTGCAAACACTCACAATAACTCTCAAAGTCTCTTCGCTCGCACTCGTCGCATGTGCTCAAAATCTGTAATCTAGTACCATGTTTATCGAATCCTGATTTCATCGTAAACTGCGTGTTTTGGGATCCTGAATTCCCCGTCTCGCGATTTCCTCGCCTCGGAAGCAATCCTGTAGTATCTCGGCCCATGATAGCCTATGTATATGTGCACATGAGGATGTGAATTAGTCCTACATTGCTAGCTTAACATGAGAAGCACTAATATATAAACTCATAGGCACTATTGGTAATAACCTTCGGTTAATCGAAAATAGATGCTCCGTGCAAACACGACGAAGAAATAGACCACTAAAAATGAGGTCACGTCACGTCTGTCTCCTCGCGCACCGTTCACTCCCGCTCTCCCGCAATCGATATCGCAGTCTCTTTTGCAAACACTCACAATAACTCTCAAAGTCTCTTCGCTCGCACTTGTCGCATGTGCTCTTCGTCTGTTTTCTTGACAGCCGATTAAATATTGTTTAGTATCGTTGTTAGCAGTCATATCAATATGTAATTTTTTGTTGTATAAATTATTTTTGTTAAATGTGTACATAATTAGTTACAATTATTTATGTGTAATTAATTTAGTCCTAATTATTTAGGCATAACTAATTAATTTTTAATTAGTAAGTATATGTTGTTTAATTATATATTTTTTATATGCTTTATGTTGACTGCATTAGACATTACAATCGTAAATACTAAATGTAGCAATTAATTAAACTGTGACGCCAGAGAAAAAATTATGTTAGAAACATAAATGCATGGCTACTATTATACGTGTGCGCCTTATCAGTATGTCATGTGAACCTAAGCTAGCTAACTGAGTAGTGCTACTCCTAACTTATTTTAATTCTTAATTAATCACACACAAACATACTATAGCCTATATATATCAGATCTTAAACCATACTATTGCTCATTAACTTAACCACTTAATTTGCTTACTTTTGATCAAAAGACACCTGAGGCAAAGAAAAGATTTAAAATAGAAGATTCATCATTGAATAATTTCTCCATAGACCCTCTGGTCTTATGTTGCTAAGTAACTTCACATATAAAATAATAAAGTTAACGACTCAACATACCATTGATTTTTCAGTGGAGCTTAAAATATGGCTAGCATACAAAAATCAATCTCGAATGTAAAGGTAGGGTGCCTACATGCCATGATTTATTTCACCATAAACTTAAATTTGTAGTATTTTATTGTCATTATTTATCATAATTTTTAAGTAGTATGTACTGTCATGAAATAAATATTTATTTGTAGTAATGTACTGCCATGAAATAAATAACTATGTAATTATTTATTTGTAGTATTGTACTGTTATGAAATAAATATTTCTGTAATTATTTATTTCATCATAAATTTTAATTTGTAGTCTTTTATTGTCATTATTTCATCATAATTTTCATGTAGTATTATACTGCTATGAAATAAATATTTATTTATAGTAATGTACTGCCATGACATTAATAACTATGCAATCATTTATTTGTAGTATTTGAAATAAATATTTATATAATTATTTATTTCATCGTAATTTTTAATTTGCAGTATTGTACAACCATTATATATGTATATGCATACGTATGTACGTAAGTATGTATTGTTTATTTCATCGTAAATTTTAATTTATAGTATTTTATTATCATAATTAATCTTCGCACTAATAATTTGTCTATCCCATTTGTTGGAATCTATGGCTTTATCAGAGCTTCTTGAACAATACTATGATGAGAATCACCGGTGCTGCTCATGGATGACGGGTGACGCGGCTGGACTTCCGCCCTTCAAGATATGGGGAGGGAGAGATCATTGGGAGATGGACGATCGCTATATCCTGATCCTACGGGCCACATGCTTGTTGCCCTTTGCGAGGCTGGTCTCCATTGGACGCCAGTTCACCATCGATGGTGGTTTGCTCGTGGCACTGGTGGATAGGTGGAGGCCCGAGACGCACACATTTCACTTGTGGTGGGGTGAGATGACGATCATTCTGCAGGGCGTCCCGTTCTTGATCGGTCTCCATCTCCAAGGTGATGCACTTGCTTCATCCCCTACATCGACGAACTGGAAGGAGAGGCTGGCGGACCAGTTCGGCCTAGCTATCCTGGAGGGTGCTTGTGACATCCCCTGCACTTGGCTAAAGAATTTCAGTGTGTGCCCTCAGGATGCACTGGTCAAGGTGTCAGGACACACCTCATCGCGTACCTTATTTAGCTCTTTAGTTGGAGCATATTTCCAGCCACACAAGGCAATATTTGCAACGTCGAGTTCATCCGCCTCGCCGAGTATTTGTTGACGTAGAGGTTGGGGTGATGCCTTAGTACTGCTGGGGATTAGTTGTCCTATGCGCCACATATCGGTGTTGTGTGGCGCTTGCCAGCATGGCACTGGTGGTATCCCCAACCTGGTCAGCTACTACGTGCTCTGCAACTGTGGTGTTGGGAGCACTTCCCTGTCGGGTGTCTGGCCATCGTGACACCAGTGCACTCGTTTGGCGAGTTCACCGACCTGATAGACGGGCCCATTATGGACTTCCGATGGACTGGTGTCCGTTTGCGCTAGGCCAAGGGTAGACCGTCAAGGTGCTACTTGTTGTGGCATAACGAATTCAAGTCATTGCATGACAATGGTATCATCTGGGGTCCATGGACTATAGACTTCATGGATCGTGTATCGCCGTACGGGCTATCCCTGCAATGCCTAGAGGATGCAACGCTATGGGTGATGATATGCCATCTGGCGTTCTTGTACATGGTGAAGGCTTATGCGTCGCAGTGCGTAATGCGATAGTTCGATTTGCACCAGGTTAAGCCCTCCTTCGGTTCGCAGATTTCTATCGTGAGCCATATATCGGTGAGTCAAACTCTATCCAAGTAATGTTTACACTCTATATGTCTTACTTTGTAATATCGATGATTCCAGAAATGCAGACAATCATGGGCGGGTCAGCATGATACGGACTGGCAGCCACTGCAGCAGGAGTGGACGACGGCATGGATAGACAGAGTGCTACTAGATGTCCTTACGGAGTAGCATTCGTACGATGCCCAGACGTACAACAACTACCTGCAATGGTATATACTCTAGTCGTGTGGTAGACTCACCGCTCCTCCACCAGATCACCCCAAGCAGGTCACGCACGAAGGCCACACATGACGACAGTCTATAACACTCGATCGATCGTCACAACGCTTCGCAACACCATAACAGTGTAAGACAGTTGTAATTTGTAATTGTTTAATTTTCAAAATTCATATTAGTCATTACTGAGCCTGTTTCGTATATCACTTTAGTTAGGCCAGGCGCAGCGCATCGCTAGCACATTTGAGACCACCATCGGTAGCCCGGACACACCACCAGCCCTATAGAATACTTTGAAGTACATCCTAAAGCAGACTAAAAAAATAGTGTACAATCTAAGCTACGACTGTTTGACGGATCACGTCGTGCACATCGAGCACCCAGTGGGGCACCATGCTCACTCGCCAGGTCATCGCACCTAACGAGTCCGATCGACCATCGCAATCTACCAAGTCTGCCCGGTGTCATAGTTCTAGCCATCGATCATATGTCGGCTGTATTGACGAGGAGGTAACTTCCGTACAAACTTACATTTTATTTTTCTGTTAGGCCTTACATTCCGCTGACATCATGGTGTTCTCTCGCGCAGGTCCGTCCTCAAGATGCATAACTTTTGACCTCTGCACCACCTACACAGATTACCACTCCCCATCGTTTATCTTCGCTGCACATCTAGGAGGTACGAGATTCATATTCTACATCTAGAATATTTATTGAGACTAACATCGTTTCATCTTGTAGCCTCCAATTTATCGTAGGGGTGATGTCAAGTCTACCGATGACGATACAGGCCTCCTACATGCTTTTAGGGAGTAGTACACAACGTCAGGGTTTGCAGTGTACGTAGGGTAGAGCTCATCGTTTATACTATACCTAGGGTTTGGAGACTTCGATGGACAGAGCTTCTCTAACTTCGCTGCCACGTCGTACGGTCAAGGCAAGAGCTCCTTCGCACTATGAGGGAGATTTCTAAAGTCCTTCGCTCAGGACTTGATTGCTGCCGTCCCGCAGTTCAGCATGTCTCAGCAGGAGAACATTGATGCTTACCAGACACAACCTGCTGTACCTCAGCCAACTGGATCACTGCCTGCCACTCAAGAAACGGAATGATCTCTATATCTCCTTTGAACCGACATGCAAGTTCCGGACCAACTGACGTACCCCACGGAATATACTCAATAGAAAACAATGCCACACACGAAGAGGCAGACGCGGCGAGGAGATAGTAGTGGCTCAGATAGTGAGCCGTATCGCATCCCGTGCGATACGTTTTTTTGTACTATTATATGTACTGATACAAATATTCATAATGCATAAAATTATCAAAAAATAGATAATTACTATAACTATATTAGAAAGATACATATCAAATTTCGTAATTTTTGAAGCTCATTTGCTATATATACAACTCCTTTAAGATGTATATACAACTATACACGGGCCTCGCGTCTCGTGAGAGCTCTGGCCCCCGACTCACTCGCCGTCCCCTCCGCGCCGCGCGCCTCCTCCTCGCTCCCCCCCCCACCCCCGCCTCCGCGCCATGCAGCCGAGCCCCTACACAGGCGCCGGCGGGAAGATCCGGCGCCGCCTGCTGCCCCGCGCAGCCGCCACCCCCTACGACCGCCCTCCTGCCGCTGCCGCGGCCGCGGCCGCGGAGGCCTACTCGGGGCCGGGCGGCGAGGGCGGCGGGTGGGTGTCCCGGATCGTTGACCCCGCCTCCCGCCTCATCGCGGGCGGCGCAGCGCGCCTCTTTTCCACGGTATTTCGCAAGCGCCTCGCCCCTGCGCTGTCTCCGGCTCCGGCGCAGCCGCCGCTGTCTACGCCTCCCGGTGAGCCTAAGCTTCCTGTATGCACCTCTGAGATTGGTGTATGCTCCTGCGATTCGTGGTTTTGGGCTTGGGCTAGGGTTTCAGGCTTCCCGGGCATGCTAGGGTTTAGTTCGGATTAGCAAGCACCTGCTTCTGCTTTGGGCAATTTTAGCTCTAGCAGGGCTGTTGCTGTTACTTAGCAGCAAATTCGTGAGGAAACGAGGATGTTTCATTATTTTGCAATGGGTGTTTACTGGAGCCGTGGAACGTTCCATTTTTTCACCTTCGTTTATGTTTAAAACCGTAGTCTGTATTAATATGGATGTGACATTAGTAATACCTTAATCTACGTTCTGAATAATGACACAAGGATTTGGTGCTTGAAGTTGGTAAGGTTGGTCAACTTTGGGATAAAACATCTGGTGCTGTGCGATTAATGTTTTTAAGCTACTTAAGTGGTGTTAACTTTGTAGGAAAATCGTCTGGCCTATTGGAACCATGTGTTTGGGTGGGAAGAATGCAACATAGGAGATGCCCTTACCATTTCCATTTTATTTGTGTTTGCTATTGAAGCTCTGCTTGTAATTGTCTAATGATAATATTGAGCTTGGCATATTAAGCTGCAGCATTGCTGATTTGATGGCTGCTTTATGTGTGCAGGAAGAGATACTGAGCCAAAACAGGACTGGCCTGAGTCAACACACACCGTAAGTAGCAACCAACTGTTAGCAATGAACCATACTCTGTTATATCATATGTTTGGTGTCATGTGTTGTACTTTTGGTAGTAACTGTTTTAGTTTGTTCACTGTTGTTGTGACTAGGGGTTGTTTGAAATTTTGATGCAGGTTTCAACTCCAATCCTGGAGGGTGGAATGGAGAAAGGGAAGAACCCCACCGGTACATTGGACGACAAAGCATTGTCTGAAGTAGAACACTTGTTAATGCGGAAAACATTCACAAGGCAAGTATCTGCATAATTATTCTTCTTGAACTTCCAGTGTTCTACTAGCTATATTTTGTCATAAAATATCAAAACATGATGATTTTTAGTAGTCCATGACAAGTTCTCACCCCCTAGTATAATGGCTATTATTTGGTTCTGTGATTTTAACTCGCTTCAGTCCACAATCTATATAGGCCAAACAATATTCTCTTTTATTTTGTTTGTGCATTCCTTTTGTTATTGTCTTTCCTTTGTTTCCACTTGGTATCCTCTGCAACAAATCTCTTTCCCCCCGCTGCTTCCAAAGTTGTTCATGGCTATGAGGTTTTTCTGTGCAGGGTTGAGTTTGACTCTCTTACAGACTTGCTGCGTGCAAGAACAGTAGAGTCTGATTTGCCTTCACAGGTAGATTACCATGAGGATAAGAACGAATCAAGAACCAGAATTGATGGAATAGGAGGCTCCACATCACATGGGATGGCTGCAGATCATTCTCCGACTGCTGATGTAAGGAATTATTTTGCTCATGTAAATTTTTATGTAAGATGTTAATCCGTGAATACAGGATTATGGATAATTTTGTATTGAGGTGATGTCATGTTCATAGAAACACATTTGTGAATTACTGGTACAATTTATAAACGCACTGTTTCAATGATTTCTAATGTCAGGTTATAATGTATATTGTATTGCCATTTCTACCTTCTGTTGGTTATGGAAGTTTATTTTCTTGTCTTATTTCTTCTGTAGAGTAAAGTGCGCTCTTGGTCCCTAAACTTGCATGGGTGTATCAGTATCACTTAGACCCCTGGATTTGAGAACTGCAAATTCAGGACTCTACACTTGTACAAGTGAGCCAATGATCCAATTTAATTAGCAAATTAGTGATGACATGTCACTTTGACCTTGTTTTAGGTCAAAATTGGCTACATTTTTGTTAACTAAGATTGATGGGATGTAGGATGCTAGTAAAATCTGTCCATATAGTTTGAGAACTTACTTTGAATTCAATACATTGATTTCACATTTTCACATAAAAAGTCATGCGGTCAAACAATGATTTGGACTGAGCTAAGTTACTGTGTCTTCTTTAATTACCAGGTTAGAACCTCTATTGACACTTATACAATTTTAGGGGCATAAATGTACGATTCCCAAGTTTGCGGACCCATGCCCCTGCATGTTTAGGACCTGCAGTGGCCTTTACTCTTTTATGTATTCTGAAAGTTGATTGGTTTTGCTTGATTTGGCCATTTTTTGCTCGGTTGCTCTGACAATGTTCTTTCCTGACTGTTTAATGTGTAAAATTGCTAGCTCTAAATGGTTGGTTTGTAATGCCAGAATTTCATAAGAAATTTGGAGGAATCAGTACAATTCCTGCAGGATTCCTATCTAATTCCCACGCTCCAAACAGGGCAGCGTGGATTTTACTTTGTTGTTTCTTTGGTCTGGTTGTCAACTGCAATGCACTTTTCAACTTAAGTCCTTATGTGTGTGAATTAGAAAGAAGCAAGCAAATGCAGCTACACTTTTATTCATCTCATTATGAACTTCAGTTCCCTGTTTGATTTAATTCATGTTTAACTTGCAGGTTCCTATTTGTGGTGTTAGTTCCCCTGCAGAGATTGCAAAACAATATATGAGCTCACGTTTTTCGAGAGAACCCCAGTCAAGTAGTTTGCGGAGCCGGGTGTTTCTTGAGAACAAAACAGAAGCAAGCAACATTGCCTATGATAGAAGGAGATCTGGAGCACCACTTGCTCAGGAGCTCAATGAATTTGGCAATGAAAACCCCGGGCTTCCTGTGAATGGCTATGTGACTCCGGGATTACGTGGGCGGTCAGCGATATATAGAATGTCTCGTTCTCCATTTTTTAAGGTCATTTTATTTACTGCACACCATGTCGTATCCTTCTCAGAGATAAATAATCATGTGTGCTCCACGTGGCATAATCTTTGTTTTGTATGGCGCTTGAAATTTTCTCCTTGTTAAATTTAATGATTTACTTTACTTGAAAAACTGCAAAAGTTGTTGACAGTAAATATTTATTTATACCTAGCAGGGTCCGAGCTCTTCCAGTGGTATGCATGTGTCACCATTTGCTGCATCCCAGGCACGAGATCAAAGTATGGTTGCTAGCGTCAGGCAGGTAATTTATTAAAGACTTATGAATATGAAATACTCTACATACTGCAGTATGTATTCTTGTTCTTGCTAGATATTCAGTTGAACAAGTATGCAGTTCATTGAAAAACATTACACATATGGTTCAGATTTATGGTTGATAACATGCAACTAGGGTTTTTTCTTTGCATCTTTTATATGGTTGTATTGTTGCACATGCAACCATCGCTGAGGTAGAAAGTAGCAGGTCATCCTGTTTGATTGATAATAGGTTTTTCATCAGCAAGGAACTTTCTCCGTCGGATTTTACATGGTCTGAACTGTATTTGCCAGAGGTTTTCTCAATCATCCATCTTTCTAACAGGTCTTGAAACGAAGAGGCACCGATTTCGAGAATGAACTTGGATCTATTGGTCCCGTTCGTAGGATTCGTCAAAAATCAAATATGATGTCTCCTTTCAGAGATGCTCGTGTGAGCCCCCGGGGAAACTTTCTTCCTTCCCGTACAATTGGTTCAGACTTCACTGAAGGCAGTTCACCCGTTCAGGAATCTCCTAGTTCGAAAAGACTATTGCTTGGGACTGGTCAATCTGTGCGACCTGTAGAAGCACATAAGAATGGTGAAGATGGTAAATCCTCTGGTGGTAATGTTCCTCCTGTGCCACCTCAATCAAACCAGATGGCTGAGAAGATATTTGAGCAGCTTAATATAATAGCCCCATCACCAAAAGAGAAGCAGTCTGGACAACAATCTGTTGCTGGGAATGCGAGTTGCTCCAAGTCAAAACAACCTGTTTGGCAAGATAATGGGCCAAACAGTGTAAGTGACCCCACTAGTTCCCTGAAATTTCAAGATTTGGATGGAGTTAATCGCCCCCTCAATCCAGACCTGAATGGTTCCCCATTGAATAAAGACAAGCTGACAAAAGATGGATCATCAAAAGTTCCTTCATATTCATTTCAGGATTTAGGCAACAAAGACATTAAGTCTGATCATGTTGCTATGTTTGATAAGCCCGCCATTTTAAGGAATTCAGTTTCTGCTTCTACATCTCGGAAACCAGGCTTTAAAATGGCTGTTTTCGAGGTATTGGAAAAAAGATTAACTCTTGGTTCTTCAGTTGTAAACCAGTCCTATGTGCACTTATGACCTGACAA
The DNA here is from genome assembly GCA_036346265.1 of Melocanna baccifera. Taxonomy (NCBI): domain Eukaryota; kingdom Viridiplantae; phylum Streptophyta; class Magnoliopsida; order Poales; family Poaceae; genus Melocanna; species Melocanna baccifera. Next base: position 3,186,799 of record CM070683.1, on the reverse strand, counting down.
TGTTATTTACCCCCTTTTTGTTATGTAGGATTTATCAGAGTTCGATGATGATCAGGAGGCTCCTGTTCCATCAAAGAATTCAATGAGCAAGACAGAGGTAAAGACAATTGAGCAGAAATTTGATTCAAAAATTAAGGAGAAGAATGTTCAACCAAATATATTGGAGCACAAAGTTGAATCAAACTTATTGAAGGAGAAGGTTATCAGTTCTCCAGTTAGTGAACAGCCTATAACACCCCCATTGAAAGAAGTCTCTTCATCAGGCTTGTTTTCATCTAATGATGCTGAAAAAAAGACTACCCCCCATGTTTCTGCGGATAACAACATTGGTTTTACATTTCCACATGTACCTCCTGGTGCCCGTCCTGAGACTACTGTGTCAGCACTGCCACACGCTTCAAATAAAGACAATAAACTAACCGGTGCCTCACCTTTTACGTTTGGCCTCAATCAGTCCAGTACATCAGATTTGGAAACGTCACCAACTGCTGGTGTAAAAACCGAAGCAAGAGTTGGAGAGAGGTGATTCCCCTTGGCACTCTTTGTTCCTCCTTTCTCCTTATCACTCATGCCAAATTGCCAATTATTTGATTGCACTAGTATCTTTTGGAAGGAGAAAAAAGAAAACGATAAAACAAACGCAATCCAGTAGTAATGAATTCATTTTATTATTACCTGGAAGGACAACTGGAAAGATAGGCTAGAAGAAACCGGTTAGGAGAAGAGTCTTCATGTTAGTTGTTCACCTGTGAAGTATCTCTTTGAAGTACCTTTTATATAGTATTCTTCTTATAGTGATAAGATAGTTATGTAAGGGCAGAACAGCCTGCTCAATTTCCCTTATTTAACTCAATTCAAACACGTAGTAGACATGTGGGGAAAAAATATATGTTGGGGTTAAGAGATATTGCAATTATTCTGGGATTTATTTATTGGAATAAACGCTTGTGAGATTTGTGGGACTTGGTTAGTATTGGAAAGAGAAGTGCATCCTTAGTCATATGCATGTAGTATTGATCATAAAGATGGAGAAGATAATCATAAATTCTTGCTTCTCTATGATATTTATTTGTTATTTGGAATATGCATTTGTTCATAGAAAAATAAGAGAGGAGTTAAAAATTGTATCTCCCTCTTAATAGTATAGACAGTTGCATGCTATATTTTGGACTACCTGCTAATCTTTTCTGCTATTTATCTTTCTAGTGCCAAGAAGCCCACAACATTGGACAGCACTAATTTAGAGAGAGGTAATGAAAAGGAAAAAGCAGAAAACGGCCATAAATCATCTGACAAAGTGTTACCGTCGGGTGCATCAACATTGACTGCCCCTCTCCATTTTGCTTCTGCTGCATCTACTTCACCAAGCCTGAGCAATGGCTTCTCACACTCATCACCACCAAAGTTATCAAATGTCACACCCACCGATAAACCCGCTGTTAGCTCGGCTGCATCCACCACGATCACCACATTTGCTGTATCCAGTAGCAGCCCACCCATTTCATCATCATGTCCTGCATTCCCAACGTTCCAATTTGGTTCCAGCACTTCAATAGTAGCAGCAGCAAAATCAGATAGTACAAATACAGAGGCAAAACCAGCTAGCACTCTATCCTTTGGTACCAGGGGTACTACAGCTGCAGCCACATCTATAGCCCCAGATACAGCCAGCAAGACTGCATCCAATGTGAATGCTGTGCCTATTTCATCAAATGTCACAACTTTTTTGAGTTCTTCAGTCACATCCTCTTCTACTTTCTCGAGCACTGCAGCTTTTATATCTTCTCCAGTTACATCTTCAAGTGATGGAACCGCCAAAACTAATTCTGCACCATCTACTACATTGTCAACTGCACCTGGTGTACCATTTACATTTTCGAGTTCAGGAAACAGCATCTTCGGGTTCAGCTCTCCAGCCCAATCTACTGGTCTGAGCACATCTGTTGCTGGCAGTACCTCTCAGCCATCTGCTGCTAGCACGGTCTTTGGTAGCAAGCTGCCACAGTCAGAGGGCACAATGTCACAGCTGTCCCAGAGTTCAGCCACACAGTTTAGTTTGCCATTCCCAACTGTGACTTTTGGAGCACGAGCTTCCTCATCTGGGTGTGGGGCTGTATCTTTTGGTGTTGGGACTTCCTCAACTGGTTCTGGGACCATGTCTTTTGGAATCGGAAGTTCCTCATCTGGGCCTGGCACTGTGTCTTTCGGAGTGGGAGCTTCCTCATCTGGCCCTGGGACCTTGTCTTTTGGAGCGGGAGCTTCCTCATCTGGACCTGGGACTGTCTCTTTTGGAGCAGGAGCTTCCTCATCTGGATCTGGGACATTGTCTTTTGGAGCTGGAGCTTCCTCATCTGGACCTGGGACTGTGTCTTTTGGAGCGGGTGCTTCCTCATCTGGACCTGGGACTGTGCCTTTTGGAGTGACAACTTCCTCATCCGAGTCTCGGTTTGGTAATTCACTATTTGCATCAGGAGCTGCCTTCTCTGACACTGGAAGTGGGTTTGCATTTTCATCACCTAGCTCTTCTGCTGGCTCATCTTTAGCAGTGCCTAGTACAAGTATGTTCAGCAGTAGCTCCACAGCTTCATCATCCGCCACTTTCAGCAACCTTTTTGGTTCAAGTTCATCCCCAGCCAGCATGTTTACATTTGGCCAATCAGCTTCTTCAGGAGGTGGTTTTTCATTTGGAGCGCAGTCAGCTCCAGCTTTCTCTTCACAAGCTCCAGTTTTTTCATTTACCTCGGCAAGCACAAGCATTAATTCATCTAGTCCACAACCTGCATTTGGGATGACAAATGCCAACACGGCCTTCAGCATGGGATCTCCTGGAAATGATCAGATGAATGTCGAAGACTGCATGGCGGATGACACTAACCAAGCAGCACGAACTCCAGTACCTGCACCGGTGTTTGGTTCTTCACCATTTGGGCAGCCTGGCAGTTCGTCTGCCGCTCCAGTTTTTGGTGCTCCAGCAGTCCAGCCTGGCGGATTTTTTCAGTTCGGGAGCCAACAAGGCTCCGTGCAGCAGAACGCGTCATTCCCACCTGGTGGTAGCCTAGAGTTTCAGGGTGGGAACTTCTCGTTGGGCAGTGGTGGCGGCGGTGGCGACAAGTCCAGCAGACGAATGGTCAAGGTCAAAAGGGGGGCACAAAAGAAAAGATAGTCCCTCTGTTGAAATACGCATTGCATGATGCCATTTTGGATAGCGCACTGCTCGGGAACATCTCTTGCTCATCTGGATGGATACTCCGGAGACAAAAAAAATAATTATGACCATGGTTCGTATGGTCATACAAATTTTCCGGCATCAACGCAGTTGAAATATCTCATGGTTGGCTTGTAAACCAAGGTCAGTGTAGGGTATCCACTCAATTATTTCTTCCTTCGTCAGCCGGCTGGCATGGCATGGCATGTTGTAGACTGTACTGTGCTTGTGTTCTTGGGGTGTAATATAGAACACAAAAAAGTGTTATCTCAAGGTGTAGCTTTGTTTTCTTGTTCCTGCCGGCTGCTTTCTCTCTTTTTGCCTCTGATATATTTGGCTCGGAGTGTATTGTACCATTGTATTTTTGTTTACATTCGGCAAGCTCAGAACTCTAGTCTAGAATCTCTAGATCCAAAGCCCACTATAGCTTACATCCTGCATGTTCCTGTTTTTCTTTGCGTTGCAATGTAATGTAATTGTTTACTGTACCAGTATGAGTTGTTGCGTGCAATGGCCACGCTGTCCTATCTTCACCAAAAAATGTTGTCTTTTATATGCGATGTGCTTGACCACTTCTTCACAGAATTAATCAGCACCATCGTTGAATTTATAATCACATAGCATGTAAAGCGTGGATAAGAAGTAACTGGGACGTTGCCGGCCACCTGCCGCGACAGGGAGTGCTCCAGTCGCGCCTCTTCTTGGATGTTGGCGCCGTGCGTTTTGGACTTCTGCACAGCGGCACGACCCGGTAGGCCACCAACGCGCTTTCTTCTCTTCGCGATCGCGTTAGCCATTGGCAAAGGAAGAATCCGGAAAGAAAATCACGAGAACACGCAAATCTTCATCTTTGAGTCGAAGAATATACAATTTTGTGCGCGTGAAATACCCGTTGTGCCCCTTCACTACCGTCCCACACTCCGTGCCCTCGTCCTCATCCCCCGCTCCTTGCCATGTCCAAATCACACCTAAATAGCTAGGAGCTAGCTAATCCGTAGGATCAGTAATAGCAACAAAAAAAGCTGAATGGTGTATTCTTATTTTTTTTAAAAAAATACTAGAAATCTCTAACTCGAGAGTTAGAAAGCTAAAAAAAATAATCATATTTTACAACCTACAACTAAGCAACAATCTAAAACAACAAAGAGCTCAGCTATACATCTGGCCGGTCTGATTGACAGGCGAAGGCGTCCCATCCCATCGAGGTGATGCCTGAAAGGTGGGCAGCGAGGACTCCTGACAAAGGTGTGCTGTCCTACTGAGGTGATGCCTACGAGGCAAACGACGAAATCATGCCGCCCCGTCGAGATGATGCCTCCAAGGCAGGCGGCGAGGGTCCACGTAGAAACCAAGCCGTCCCGTTGAGCTGATGCCTGTAAGACAAATCAAAGCCAAAACTGTCATATCAAGGATTCACAATATTGGCTCCAAACTAAGCAAGAACAGGGCAACTTCAAGAACTTTCAAAACACAGTACCTAGGTGGATGGGATTTGATATATATGAGTTATCTCCATCACTTACATATTATTGACACCAGCAAGATCAAGAAGATGAGAGAAGAGGGAGAAAAATCAACAAGAACAACAGCAAATTAACCATGATAAGATGGATTCTTGAGAGATCAACAAACTTGCCTTGGCCTGATCTTCATCTTGCCTGTAAGCAATCGCATGCCTACCACATGTAAGTGCATCAATAGCTTGCCACGTATCGGTAAGTCTATTTTGCTTTAGTTCCATCGGACCATACCTAACTTGGACCGATCAAGCCACTTGATACAACCCATCACTCAAACATTCCCTTCAACCTTTATTACCTTTCCTATGCTATACTTAAGTTCAATCATCTCACCCGATATCTTTAACCATTCTAAATCTCGGCTCTTCCATGAACGTAGTCCCGGTCCTCGGTATTGACTAGCTAACTCAAAGTTTCCATGCATATCTAAAGATAAAAAATCGTTTTCGGGCACAAGTATTTTACAACCTGACTATGTTAGCTTAGACATGTTTCATGCAATATGAATACACCAATCTAGGACCAAAATACCCAATCCGTGATCAATTTCTCAAATTTTAGAACTCACTATCGAAATCAGGAGACAATAAGTCTGACCACCTGGCCGAGCCAGCCAAACCGATTTCACTGATCAGTCTGACCGCTTGATTGAGCTGACCATCAAGAATCAAAACCTGAAATTTAAATATTTCGTAAATTTAAATTTAAATTCTATAAATATTAACAATAGTTCACCGTAGATAACCCTAAACTCTCTCACGTATCCCTCCTAATCAGTGCCCCTTGGGCCGCGACCACCTCTGTTCCCACCTGCTGCTCGTGGATTTCTTTTTGTTTGTTTGCTTCGTTCGTTCGTTCATACTTGCCGTCACGTAGTACTTGTTTACTGTTCCCTTCATCTTAGATATCACGGTTCCTGCTCAGGCAGGGGTTTGCTTTCTTTCCTGTTCCCTTCCCCTCTGTGTCATCAGTTCTTGCCAAGGAAAGGACTTACCTGTGTGTTCGTTGCTGTGTGATTCTTGATCCTAGAAGTTGTCTCCACCCCTCTTCCTTGAACAATTTGGTTTCTTGCGTTTGTATTCGCCTTTGACTGCTTCTTGCGCCTGCCGCCGGCTGGAAGAGGTCCACCAACCCTTGATGTTCATTGAACATTTCTCCGTTCTGCTTTCGATACTACAAGTGCTGATCCTTTGATGCATAACTGCTGTCCAAAAATCGTCAGATTCCGGCATTCCACATTGCAAATTGTTGAGTTCTTGGAGGATAATCTCGTTGCTCTTGGGTAGCGTTGACTTAAATGCGTCATCGTGCACGCGAGGTGATTGGGACCAATTCCATCTTTGATCCTGTTCGTTCTGTGGCAATCCATCTGATTCCCTAGCAGAAAAGGTAAATTCTTTGATGCGTTACTCTTTTGCCGAGGGCGCATTCGCGGCGTGACCTGGGCCGGAGCACAGCTCGAGGAGTTGGAAGTGTTTCTTGGATCCATCCAGGGGGGAGTGGTTGGCTCCGATCCCGGCGAGGTGTCCGATAAAGATTTGACCGTCTTGTTGGATCACCAATGGGAAACACGTGCGTCGGCCCCAGCATCACCAAGAACGGCTTCTTCCAGTCCGTGTCGACGGTGCTGTGGAAGGCGCGGCAGGACGGCGACGCGCTGCACGACGCCAATGGGCCGGACGGCGGCAGCCCGGACCGGTCGCCGCCGGCGCCGGAGGACGTGCCGTTCGCCGTCCAGAGCAAGGCTCCTGAGCCCGTCAAGATCGCTGCCAAGGCGGAGGATGCCGCCAAGCCGCCCAAGCCAGCCGAGCAGGACCCAAAGGCGGGCCCCGGCTCCAACTCCGGCGAGGCCAGGCCGCGGCCCAAGGTGCCCCAGGTGAAGCGCGTGTCCAGCGCCGGGCTGCTTGTCGGCTCAGTGCTCAAGCGCAAGACGGAGAACCTCAAGGACAAGTACAGCCTCGGGCGCAAGCTCGGGCAGGGGCAGTTCGGCACGACGTACCTCTGCGTCGAGCGGATTACCGGGAAGGAGTACGCGTGCAAGTCCATCCTGAAGCGGAAGCTGGTCACCGACGACGACGTCGAGGACGTCCAGCGGGAGATTCAGATAATGTACCACCTGGCCGGCCACTCCAACGTGATCTCTATCAGGGGCGCCTACGAGGACGCCATCGCGGTGCACCTCGTAATGGAGCTCTGCGCCGGCGGCGAGCTGTTCGACCGGATCGTGCAGAAGGGGCATTACACCGAGAGGAAGGCGGCCGAGCTCGCCAGGGTCATCGTCGGCGTCGTCGAGGTGTGCCACTCCATGGGCGTCATGCATCGGGATCTGAAGCCGGAGAACTTCCTCTTCGTTGACCAGACGGAGGAGGCTGCTCTCAAGACTATTGACTTTGGTCTCTCCGTTTTCTTTCGGCCCGGTGAGTTTCTGCATGCAGAGTTCTCAACATAAGCCTGAACATATTTTCTAGTTTATGCACTGCATTTTTGCTTGTCATAAGGAAAAATAAGTTTGATACCTTGACAATGTTCAATATGCTTGAGACGCTCAACATGGCCTTATGTTTAAGATGCTTGTTGTCTCAAGACATTCTGCCATATGTGCATAATCAAACTTCTTGCGTCCTGATTGCATGAAGCGCTAACTAATGCAATGTGATGCAGCCGTACTTGGTATCAGCCTTAATCGTTCTCTACTATGCAAATAATTTGTGTAACCATGATTTCAATTCTTCAGCAATGCCTCATTTCATTTCTGACAAATTATTTGTGTCCTTCAACTCTGACCACATACAGTTTGGTTACAGATCTTCATCATTCTGCACCATTTCCTTGAGTTTTTTTTTGTTTTCAAGCATATTTAGTTGAGCTTTCAATCATCCTCCGTTGGATCAGTATTTATATGTCGATCTTATTTCAGGTCAAATATTCACTGATGTTGTTGGTAGCCCTTACTATGTCGCACCAGAAGTACTGAAAAAGAAATACGGTCCAGAAGCGGATGTCTGGAGCGCTGGTGTAATCATCTACATCTTGTTGTGCGGTGTGCCACCATTTTGGGCAGGTGCGAATTTTGTTTACTCTTTGATTAAATGATACAGCATTGTACTGTTACTTTCCTGAAAAAAATGTATCGCTTTTTTGTTGGAACTCTTGGACTAACTATACATATCATTCTTGCCAATCAGAGAATGAGCAGGATATATTTGAAGAGATTTTACATGGGAGGCCTGACTTTCAGTCCGAACCATGGCCTGGCATCTCTGAAGGTGCCAAAGATCTTGTAAGGAGAATGCTTGTTAGGGACCCAAAAAAGAGACTGACAGCTCATGAAGTCTTACGTGAGTTCTTAACTTCCCATCGTATGTTCATGCATACATTCCACTAGTTACTTCAGTCTGCAGAAATACAGACCATGACCATGAGCAATGCAGTGTAGTTTCTCTGAAGAGTTCTTTTTTGTCATCTTGTAGGACATCCGTGGGTTCAGATTGGTGGTTTGGCTCCTGATAAGCCGCTGGATTCTGCTGTTCTATCTCGTATGAAGCAATTCTCAGCTATGAATAAGCTGAAAAAGATGGCTCTTAGGGTAAGTACGAATTGAAAGTTGGAAGGATTGTTTATTTCTCTTTCTACAATTATTAGTATCATCTTGCTTTTGTACTCTTATGTGCCAAGCGCATAGGCGTTGGAAGTTTGGCTTATGGAAGATACATTACATAAACATGCAAAAAAAAGAATGTTATCATAATGGTCTGTTAGGTGCAGAATGCAGTTCCCATTGAAGAATTCACTCAAATTACTTGTCCTGATATGTTTGTTCTTTCTAGGTCATTGCCGAGAACCTCTCTGAGGACGAAATCGCCGGCCTGAAAGAAATGTTCAAGATGATAGACGCAGACAACAGCGGACAGATCACTTTCGAAGAACTGAAGGTCGGATTGAAAAAGGTTGGTGCAAATCTCCAAGAATCCGAGATCTACGCACTCATGCAAGCCGTAAGTTTTTTGATCACTTTGGCTTTTTTTTTTGTTTGGGAATCAGAACAAGTGAAACTTGTTGCGTCTGACTTCTGCTGCTGAAATGAATCAACAGGCGGATGTAGATAACAGCGGCACGATAGATTACGGCGAGTTCATCGCCGCCACTTTGCATCTGAACAAAGTTGAGAGGGAGGATCACTTGTTTGCAGCCTTCCAATACTTCGACAAAGACGGTAGTGGATACATCACGGCCGATGAACTGCAGCTAGCCTGCGAGGAGTTCGGCTTGGGAGATGTGCAGCTCGAGGAGATGATCAGAGAAGTAGACCAAGATAACGTCAGTAACTTGCTTTTCAGGGCATTCTGATCGAAGTCAAGCCTGTTGTTCACCACTGAAATACTGATATGTTTTTTTTTTTTGCCGTTTTTGCAGGACGGTCGCATAGATTACAACGAGTTCGTCGCGATGATGCAGAAGCCAACACTGGGGTTCCCAAAGAAGGCCGGTCTGCAGACTAGTTTCAGCATCGGTTTCAGGGAGGCCTTGAGGATGGCTTAAGGAGCTAGATATTGCTTGTGCTCGGAGATTAATTTCTGCCGTTCCTTGTCAAAATCTGTAGTCATACTAGTAGAACGAGCGTCTGACTTGAGAAACTACTGTCCTTGTAGAGACGGTGATAAGGCGAGTGAGTTGCCTCCATTGGGATTGAAATGGCTCGTGGCAACTGGCGACGGCTCGAGATGTGTGTACGTAGAGGCAGGCATGGTGATCATTGGCCACTCCTGAATTGGTTTCATTGTTTGATGATGATGAACCACAAAAGGTTTTTCTCTTTTGTGTGTGTGTGTGTGTGTTGTTGTTCTTCTTCTTCTTGTTGTATATACAGTCACCATATACCACATTATCGTTGTTAGTATTGCTTGGATGTACGTGTACGTGATATCCCTTGGCCACAGCGAGAGCTGGACGTGAGATTTAGACGCAAATCACCACCCATCTCCTTTGCCTTTAACCCTTTCTCAGAGACCCCTTACAGGTGGACCCCATTCCTGGCCCACCACACACACCAACACCCCTTGCAACGTCCTTCTGGTTTGGCGCCTTTTGTGCCTTCCGCCTTTGGCTCTCCTGTGTCTCCAGCTCACGAACGCCCTTCTCTGTTACAGTGTACCCTCCGAGCTCGGTGCATTCGGTCGTCGTATTCTTCGGCTACCCCGCGTACGGGCCGACGCCGTCCCACGCGGCCCATAGACTTTGGAAAGCCACATCGAGCGGGAAATCTCAAGTTTCTCGCGGATGTTGCCCACGCGCTAGCCTAGCCGCCTGTTTCGCCAGCCCGGCACCGAGTTCCCAGCGCGTACGGCGCCGAGCGGACCATCTCGCGTGGGACGCGAGCCTTGCGGCTGCGGGTACGTGCAGAGCACTCCAACCGCGCGACGCACCGGACGGCAGCTTCCCCGCGGGGTGCGGCTCACGACCTCATGGGCACGGGCGCGCGCACGGTTCGTGTGCGCTTCAGCCTGTTGCGTTTGCCGGCCCAACTCCTACCTCGCTTGGATCAGATGCACCGCACCATCCACTTTTTCTTCCCGAATGACACCATCTCGACGGGAAAACTTGTTGCTATCGTCAGGTTACCTTGCACGCACGGGCTGGTTCAGCGCGACATGAACCTTACAATTGCCTGGTGCGTAAAGTTGCGTTTCACTGCTGGTAGTACCAAACAGCAACCTCATTTGCCTGGTGCGTAAGCTGTCTGCCACTAGGACATTGATCATAGTAGTAGTGTCAGGCAGAGTCAAATCACATTAGTTGCCACTTGTTTAATTAACATACTAGCTGCTTAATTGCTTCTTAGGGGGTGATCGGAATAGCAATGGCTTTTGACTTTTAGCTGAAAAAATACTGTAGCTAGTTGAAAAAACACTGTATCTGAGTTAGTGGATAATGTAGTGAATAGTGAAAAAAAAAACTGAAGCTAGAAACTGAAGCCGAAAAAAGCCGAAACGATTAGCGCCTATAGTTTATTGTCCGGCAGATCTATCATGTTCTCGGCTGATTCGTCCAACTGTTCCATTGAACAATGCAGGTAGTACATCCTAAAGAGTGAAAGACAAATCACAGCCTTATAAATCTTTAGGAAGACAAATGTACCAATATCTTGAGAAAATAAATTAAAAATGGTTCCGTCAGAATGACAAAAACGTGCAGAAAATAATGAAGGTAAGGCTTTAACCCATGGAACGCAATCTTTACTCGAGATTCCCGTTGTCGAAATAAACAGATGCAAGAACGACGAACAAAAACAAAACGTTTAATTCCTATACACAGACGATCTTGGTCTTCCGGTATGAACAAATTTTCTGCCTTTTTTTCTGGGCACACAAACAACCACCAGCTTACATTCCCCACCTGATTCATTATTCATAATAAACAAAAAAACAATAATAATGTGGACGGCTCCAGCACAGTCCTATCACCTCATTTCAGTTGGTGTTTCGGTATCATGAGATCAATCTTTCTCCGTCTACTAGCAGCTTGCGAATCGCGATCGCTGACCAAAGATGCCAGCCATTTGGCACGTTGCTTCTAACAACTTGCCTGCAGTATTTTCAAAGGAACAATGCATAAGATTATTGTAATTGAGTGGTTAACATAATGACACTAATGTGATACCGAAGAGTATAAGGCTGAGTCAGAAAAATAATGTTAGAAAATGTTATAACAGATACCCTATCAAATCAGCATCAGATGCCCAATATGATTTATTACTCGAAACAAAACTTGCAGATTTTGACATCTTTTCTATGCTAAGGACGTGACAACAGCTTCAGGTAACTTAGCTTCAAAGACTACGAGGAAGGAACAAGTTCCAAATGACCTATGCCAGGTGGAATGGCATCTGATGTCAAAACTGCAGACATAACTGAAACATAGGGTAGAAATTACCCAAAAACCTAGAGACCAAAAGTAGCTAATTAAGCAATCAGCATCACCATGTTGCAATCCTAAATGTAATCAAGGATCGCCAGGAGATCCTGATTCACAGGCTATAGGAAGAGTATATCTTCTCAGTCACAAACCATGGTCAGCTAGGCAAATCATAAAGGGGTGAGGAAAATTGAGCCCAAAGAATGTAAGGGACATTCCTGGAAGGAATGGTATATTTCTGGTCACGAGCATCTAATCCTGAGATTAAATTCAACATGGAATTTTGAACAAGTGAAAGTGTCCAAAGGTCTAAGTAGCCATCTGATTTCACAAAGGATGCTAGCTAGACATACATCGAACACAGGTTTAGCAAGGTCGAACGGTTCAGATTGATCTTAGCCATCTATGTCCCAAATTCTGATTTTGTTCATTTGTCAATGCACCCATATAAAGGCACACAGTTCAACCCTTACCTTCACTCAACACATACCAATTGAGCTACTATTCCACCAAACTATGCTAACAAGGATATGGCCAAGGCTTAAGCATGAGCCTTTGGTGCTTTTCAGAGAGGCACAATTGTTGCTCGTGCGTCGTGTGTTAAAAGAACTGCGCTTACTTGTAGTCACAGAAACAGTATCAAGAGATGGTGAAGACAGGGACCCACCAGCACAGGTAGCACGGTGAGGCTCAGCTAGTCGTGGGCAAATGGGCGGCACAGTATAGGCCCTTTACGGGATGGCTCATTTAGGCACGGCTCACTTAGCCCATCAGTCTAGACGGGCCGGGCCGGGCTGGCCCGTGGGCTTAGTCATAGACCTAGGCATGGCCCATTGAGCTCGCAAGCCATGCCATGCCGGCCGGGACCCATTTAGCCCAACAGGCCAAAGAGGCCCATCTAGCCCATTCCGGCCCAAAAATTTTGAAAATTTGCAATGATTCCAAAAAAATGTGTTAACCATACTAAAACAGTGCTAAACAGGTCATGCCTACCGTGCCTAATGAACTGCTATCATGCCTAACGGGCTAAGCGTACCTATTCACGCCGTGCCTAATAGGCCACGTTCATGCTGGACTGTGCATAAAGGGCTAAATAGTAAATAGGCCGCTATTGTGCCTGTTTGTAATGTGCCTAATGGGCCGTGCTCGTACTTGGCCTAGCACTATTCGTGCCAGGCCAAGCAGGCACGCTGGGCCGGAGTGGCGACCCAAGCATATGCGCAACCCATTTATGTCGTGGGACAGACCAATAGTGCCGTTCTTTGCACCGGTCCGACTAGCAAGGTCTATTTGGCCACCTCTTGGCTCAACTATTCCTATGTTTTAGTTTCCATCGATGTTTCCACAGTGCTTAATGCACTGGCCATCCCAGGTGTAATCACCAGAGTATTTGTGACCGCATGAACACCAACGGAAACTACTGCAATTTTGGGGCGGTACATGGCAGGAAGTGCCCACACGGCACCGACAGGCCCATATGACCTCCAATACGGTCATGAGCAAAGGACAGCAGTAAGGAACCCTAATTCCTTCTATTTTATGCTTACACCTTCGTCTTTATTCTACTCAGTACTCACCACCCACCAACCGATAAATTAATCCCTGCCGCTGCGATGGGAACACTCACCGGCAACATTCTTACCATCAACCCACATTGATTTGACCAATTGCAAAATTCATCTACTAATCTCTCCAATATAGATCGTGAAATGTAAGTTTGTGTGGCAATTTTGTGCTACTACTAAACAATCTAGTACTGATAATACTAGATGGATAGAAAGTGCCAAGTTCAGATCTACAGATACTGACCTCGCCGGAGTTTGCTCTTGGTGGTGCCGGTGACGGCGGGCGCCTTCCTGGCGGGCGCGGCGACCGGCGCGGACTTGGTATCGTCCGGCGGGAACAGCACGGCGTCAATGCCCTGCACCGAGATCCTGCCGTCCGTGTAGATGTCTGGGTCGAAGAGATACGCCGACCCCTCGCCCTGCCCGAACTTGACGGAGCCGTCGGCCTCCCGCGCCACCACCTTGTGCGGCAGCCGCAGCGTGTCGTACCGCACCTTGCCGAACCGCCGCACGGCGTTGTACATGCTCTCCTCGGTCTGGTACTCCGGGATCATGTGGTAGTACAGAATGTTCTCCGGCGAGCCGGGCTCGCTGAGCTGGTCCGTGGTGAGGCGCGCCATGGCCTCGTCGTTGGGCGCGAGCACGGTGAGCACGTACCCCTCGGAGACCAGCCGGCCCATCTCGGTGGCGAGCGAGGTGAGGTTGACGAGGATGTCGGCGAGCTCGTTGTAGCCGCCGTACAGGAGCAGGGTCTGGATGAAGTCCTTCACCTGGCTGTGGCCGTCGAAGTGGTGCTTCCCGGAGCCCGGCCCGGGCGCCGGCGCCGGGGCGATGGCGGGGCCGGGGGCCATGGCGTCCCAGATCGGCAGCACGGGGGGCGCGCCAGGGAGCACGGGCGGCGCCGGCTTCTTGAGGCGGTGGGTCCTCGGGTCCACCTCGGGCGCGCCCGTGGGCAGCACGGCCGAGATCGCGGCGAGGCTGCGGCGGCGGTTGAAGTCCTCCTGGACGGACCGCGGCACCAGGAGGCGCTCGATGCCGTGGATGACCCCGTCCGGCCTGAGCACCGCGTCCGGGCGAGTGACGGCGGCGTGGGCGACCCGCATGGCGCCGTCGATGCCGGAGGCGAGCTCGACCTCCTCGCCGGATAGGGTGGGGTGGGGGGCGGCGGGCCAGGAGCCAGCGGGGAGGCGGGAGGGGAGGACGTGGAAGAGGAGCAGCGACTGGAGCGACTTGAGGTTCCGCGGCTCGAGCAGGAAGCGCTTGAACTCCGGGTCGAGGTCCCGCTCCAGCGCCTCGTTCCGCGGCGCGAAGATGGTGACGTTGTGCTTCCCCACGGCGTCCTCGAGCGTCTGTAGTAGGAGGGCCTTCTCCACCAGTTCCGCCAGCTCCGTGTAGTGCGAGTCAAGCAGCGCCACCAGCACAGAGTTGGAGTTGATCCCTCCCCCGGCGGTCGTGCCGGCGGCGGCGGAGGAGGGCAATGTGGGTTCCCCCGGCGATGTCTCTGCGGCCGCGCTGACCAGGAGAAGGACGATCAAGAGGAGCGCGCAGTGCACCGGCGCACCCATGGCTGCGTGCGGCGGCCGCGGCCTCTACTCGGTGGATTGCTCTAGCCGCCGCCGCGCTGCGGTGGTGGGTTCTTCTTGGCTCGTGCTGTTCTACTAGCTAGCTCCTGTGGAAGAACAGAGTAACCAAGTGGAGGTGGGTGGGGTGAGCTTTTCTCCTCTCTTATTTTTCTTTCCTCCCCTTTTTTTACTCCAGTGAGAGAGGGACGAGTGATGTGTGAGCTTGCTTATAAGTGAAGAGAGAGAGAGAGAGGAGGGAGCCGAACCGAACCGAGGAAGGAGACGCGGTGTGGCTTGTGGGGGCAGCGAGCGGGGCCCGAGGGGAGGAAGTGTCGGTGGTGCGCACGGCGCTGGCGCACAGCAAGGTTTGCAAGTCGTTTTTTTTTCTACGCCGTTAGTTTTTATGTATTTAAATTTAAAAATAAAAAATTTATAAGCTCTGCCTGCCCTCGCGCTCGTGTTCTGTTGCCAGGCTTGGCACGCGGTCGCGGCCCGTGCCAAGCGAGAGGCGGCCAGGCGCGCGCGGTGACGCATTGCGTGTGAAACTTTTGGCCCCCACCCGCGCGCGACGCGAATATTCCTACCGGCTTCGCCCGCTTTTGCGGTTTTCGCCACGCCTGCCGCGCTTTTGCTGCGCCCTCGGCGCCGGATCGTACCGTCATGACGCGTGAACCCTTCACGGCGTGGGCCGATGGGACCAGGAGACGTACTTTGGTCGACCAAGGAATGGGTACAAAACTCGTGACCTGCAGTGAAGAGCTGTTTTGCGACTTGTATAGCGACAGTGCTGGTGAAAAAAATGGAAAATGGTTTTTCTATTTCTGTTTCTGTGTCTTCTTTCGTGTTCTCTCGATCTGGACCGCTCATTGCGATCAACGAGCGGTCGAAGGAACACGAAGGGGGACACGGAAATGGGAACAGGGAAACCTCACTCGAAAAAATGTTGCTACATGCTGATCTCATCTGTAGGCTGGTAGCGTTCAAAATAAGATGTTTTTTAGTTTTTGCTGAAATTTTACTGTAATTGATTTATTTTTTACTGTAGCTAAGTTAGCTTATTGGACATAATTAAATTTTAAAAAATATAAAAATAAAAACGACATGCTAATTTAGAATAGGCAATGCAAATGAATATGAAAAAAAATAAAACACAAAATTTTTTTAAAAAAAGCAAACGGACAAAATAGTGTACAATACCACAAATCGCCGAACAGTGCTATTCATCACTAAACGCTAAAAGCTACAGCAACGCTGAGCAATGCCTTATAACCAAGCAAAATGAACTCTTGTAAACTGTCGTGCACGTTGATAGGTTCTCCAATTTCTACAACTAAGCCTGTTTCTAGTTTCTACCGGGTACTTGAGCGGTCCCGAAAGGAACTACTATATATTGAAGTGTTCAGGTGCACCTCCTTAGGTACCACCAGAACCGGAGCATAAACGACGGCGCCTAACGGGGTTTTATCATGCTAGGGTATCTTTTCTGGAGGTCAAACAAGAGGCTCCATGTGCCCCCGAAATACGCTCGTGTCACCAAGGCATGTACAGTCAACCGTGTACACAGAATTGTTTCCATTCTTCTCTCAGGTATAGAAGAGAGATTAGGTTAGGGATAGTCAAATGGCTCCTTGTAGAAAAGACATGGAGAGACAGCCAGCTCTTAAACCTGTATACGGTTTACGTAAAAATGACAGATGATGGATCTGTGATCTATACCATTCTTTTGTAAATGTCAAGCATATATTATCAGCAGGACGTTCGGAATAACGATGATTTCTGACTGAAATTTCACTGTGATTAGCTTATTTTTTACTGCAGTTAAATTGGCTTATTGAACATAATTAAATTTTAAAAAATGTAAAAATAAAAACGACATTCTAACATATCACGGACAATACAAAGGAATACAGAAAAAAACAAAACAAAAAAAAATAAAAAAAATCACTATAAGATAAAATATGCTACAGTACCTTCATCGCTCATCGCGCAACCCAGAAGCCATCGCGTCGCTGTGTTGAGAACTGCTAAAAATATGTCGATAAAACGAATGTATGTATTGTACCACGATGTATCACCATGACTTTCGGCGTTGCGCAACATGCGTCCGCATCAGCTTCGCAAACATTGATCGTTGGTTCAGAGGCATGGTTGGATGGTCTCCGTCGCCAAATCGTGCTTCGCTGATGCCGCAACCAAAAACGGCAATCGATTCGCACCCAGAAAAACAAACCCACAGGACATCACCCCGTACTACAATCCTCCTAGCTTTCACACAACCGCAAAAAAAAGGCTAGGTCGTACATACATCGCAAATGTGAAGCAAAAGATCATTGCTTAATCATAGTAATCAACGAGGTGTCACATCGAGCAATTAGCAGTATTAGGGCACTTATAATGGATCTTAGTCAGCAACGTCTATAGTTTGGTGGTGATCAAAATAGCGATGGCTTTTGGTTTTTGCTGAAAAAACACTGTAGCTGGCTGAAAAAATATTATAGCTGAGTTGGCTTATTGGGTATAATTAAATCTAAAAAATGTAAAAATAAAAGCGACGCATTAATCTAGAGCGGACGATGCAAAGAAATACGGAAAAAAAACAAAACACAAAAATACTAAAAAAACGCAAAATTTTTTGAATAAAGACAAAATGCTACTGATCTTAAAATCATTTGCTCTGATGTAAATATCGCCCATCGCCACGTCTGGAAGCTGTAATGATCGCAGCCTTAGTATGCCAATTAGAATTTGTGATGAGCTAGAGGGAGACTTAAAAAAGAGATAAGTAGTGTCTCATATAAGATATTATTTAGATATAAAATTTAACAATAAAACATTAAATTTGGTGAGATAAGAGAGGGGAGGAGTTAGATGAATTTATTTCTTATGATTAGATATAGATGCACTATTAAATAAGTTATATCTAGAACTATTTTCTCATAATATGGAGGGATATAGACATTGCTTATACCCTTAGTTTCCTTGCGGTTGTTTCATCCATTAAATTATTGTGAAGTGAGCTGTCTCTTTATCGATAGTTTGGCCTGAGGTGTCGCCTTTTGCTTGACTTGGGCTAGTCTCCACTCCACGCTAAGCTACCGGCGTAGCCGGTCTGCCAGTTCCCCAGCCTCCAACTTCTTCCGATACATGTTTTTCTTCCTTGCTATTCACGGGCTTTGGCCCTATTTTTTCTACTGTCTGATAATTTTTATTAACGTTTTAGATTTAAAAAACTGTTTAAAAATACCTTTGAGAAATTGCTTAAAGAAAACATTCTATTTATTTTGACTTTTAAAAAAATAATCAGATAATGTGCATGATTGCTTCTAGATTTTCCCTTTAGTTATTGTTAATATATCTTTCACATCAAATGCTATGAAAGCCAAGAAGATTATATTACTCCACCTATTTGAATTCCAATAGCTAAGAAAAATAATAAATATCAAGGCCTACAATAAAATCTCGAAGAAAAACTAAGCAAAACAAGACTTCAAACCCCTGAGTGGTTTGACCTCTCATGCATATCGGTTTGACCGTCTTTGCAAACCGATTAGACCTCTCTCCTTCAAATAGGACTAAAAACAACAGCCTGATCCTAAACAAAAATTGACATAACTTTCACATCGAGGCTCCAAATGATTTAAAATTTTGAATGCACCTTATCTAGAGTGTTAGAAACCTAACCAAGACAAGAAACACGAGGTTCTTGAACTTGGTTCCAACAATTTGAAGGAAATTGATCACATGCCTCAAGAACATCCAAAACCATAAATCCAAACCACTTGTTGCTCATGGGGTTCTAAGACATGAGATCATACAGATCTACTCCCACATGTCCTAACAAGATGCTCTAGGCTATGATTCAAGCTAAAAACACATAGATCACAATTTCAAATTTCATAACTTGAGAACATGAAAATCAAGAAAAGAATAAGTGAAACACCAAGAAAGGGATTAAGGAGTTGATCTGTTGCAGTAGAGTAGGTGATTCACAAGTAAATAGATGGTTACAACTCATAAGATGCTCTTAAACTACCAACCTTACCCAAGCTTTCTCACATAGGCATGAAGTGGAGAGAAGCTACTACACAAGATTTGGACCAAAATCTCTCGACCCTAGCTATCCCCTCTCCTTCCTCTTATAACTAGCCGCACTTAGTGAGTCTCAACCCGCTAAGCAATTGGGGAGACTTGTCAACCCCACTAACACGGATTTTATGCACTCGTGTATGCTTCTCAAAGCGTTCACAAGACTCAACCGGGCACATCATTAGCAATTGATTCACTTAGCAATTTCTACCCTCCTTGACCTAAACTACTTCCCCTTAGTGCCTCTTCGCGTCGCGGTTTTGATCAACTACTAACCTGGTATTTGACCAACTACCAAAATACTCTCGACGAAGCTTCAGGGTACCTTCCCCTTTTATTCCGTCTTCACCTTCACATCAAAGCATCTTCGCATGCTTTGACATATAGTCCGTAGTATCTAATGACTAGCCATCACATATTCACATATTCGGTTTCCCCTGAACAATCTCTATGTGAATTGACCTCGTTACTCGACACACCATATGTATCAACTAGTCTATTTACAATCCTTGTCTTTTCTATACTTTCCACTTAAGCCACGTAGCCTTACTCAAACTTACTTGACCGTATGAATCTCAATTTTTTCCGCCTAGTTCCGATCCATAGCCGTCAACCGCTAACGTTCTCTAAGATACCTATACATCCAAAGATCAAGTAACTATCTCGAATACAAGTTCTATGCAATTGACTCACATTAATTAAAATAATGTATCATGCAATATAACACAACCAACCAACGGCACACATATTGTGCACACTCATACAATTCAAAATCTATGTTCACTGTTCTCTGACAGTAGCACCGGTCTGATCACTCTCTCCATGGCAGTCAGACCACCAACCATTGACCGATTTGACCGCTTGAAAACATCAGAAAACACTTTCTTTAGAATTTTGGTTAAACTCTATTTATTTTCAGCTCCAGTTTTCAATTACAGTACACACCTAGTACAAACTCAATCTCTAAATAAATCTACACAATTGGTTGGTGCTCAATTTTCAAAAATCTACAGATAGTCTAACCGCTTCCTATGGTGGTTAGACCGTCGGAAACCTAACAACCCTGACTGAAATTTGAATTTTACTAAACTTCTGCAAAAACTAAATTATTCGTCACAGATATCCTAACGTTCTGCATGGTCCCACCTTTCTATCTCATGCCTTTTTTTTTTTTTGCCTGGAAAACTCCTGCCCTGGTCGTCCGGTCCGATCGACTGCGCTGTACTTATCAACGATAGTAGCTCGTAACTGCCAGTATATACATTAGCTGGAGACTGTTAGTCTCTTTCGAAGCCAATTCTTGTGCCACCTACGTACAGGAGTACCGGATGGACTTGTCATCAGCAAACACACGCGGCGTTTCGTCTTCCAGAGATCGTAAGGGAAGGCGGATAGGAAGAGCTGGTCGGTGTCAAGAAGGAATGTCCGGCCGGCGAATCGGCGCGAGCAAGACACGGCACGGCAAGGCGAGGAAGGCGCCGAGTCGTTTCGTTAAGCAGATGCGCTGCAGTATTGATATGCTATGCCCCGGCTATATCCTGGTGCGGGGTCGCGTCTCTCTCTCTCTCTCTCCCCGTCGCGCGCGCGGGGACGGAGGCGTCGGTGTCGGTGGTTTCGGGCTGCACGTCTGCGCTTGTCGATACGGAAGTGGGAAAGCGAGCTCCGCACCTTGTTCTCGTGACCATCAAGGCATTATAAAGTTAGACGCTGCTAGCACGCACTGCACTCATTTTAATTTAAGCTTATTTTTTTATTATTTTTAAATTTTATCTTTTTTTTGATTTTTTTAGTTTTTTAAAATTTTTTATCAGTTCTTTTTTCCATATTCATTTATATTGTCGATGGGCTAATCTGCTTTTTCTATTTTTATTTTTTTAAATTTAATTATATCAAATAAGTTAATATCAATTATAATACAAAATAAATCAATTACAGTACAGATTTAGCCATATACAAATTAAAAAGCCTAACGGAGCGGCATCTAAGGGGGTGATCGGAATAGCGATAGCTTTTGGCTGAAAAAACACTGTAGCTGGTTGAAAAAACACTGTAGCTGAGTTAGTGGATAGTGTAGTGAATAGTGAAAAAAAAACTGAAGCTAGAAACTGAAGCTGAAAAAAAGCCAAACCGATCACCCCTAAGTTTGTTGGTTCTGCCGAGCTCTAGGTGGCCATCACCTGCACATGCACATCAGCTAGCACATGGCAGAGTTTACTGCTTGGACTGGGCCAATGGGGAGATCGTGTGAGAACAATCTCCGTTGTTTTGCCGAATCTTCAGCGCTCATGGGGAAAAGTATATCTATTGAATTATGAGGGCACAGTACTTCAGAAGAACGATTATCATGTGCCCCTCATAAGAAGAAGACGAAGGATTAACATGTACTAGTACTTACTGTTTGTGTATCCAGGGGTGCAAACTGAAACTAGTGACCTTTGTAGCCTTTCCTTTCCTGCTACATTCGGAGCAGCGATGCTGTAAATAAATACTGCAATTCTTCCGATTTTTCTAGAAAAATTGGATCGAGCACGTGTAGGTGGATGCAGCGGAAGGATAGATTCGGCTACGAGGAATCATTCACGCAAGATGGGTAATGAGCAAACGCCCTTGGCACAGTAGATTACATGGATAAGAACAAGAACTGTACCACCGACATTCGTATTGTTACAAGGTACAACCATTTCATCAAACCCTTGCAAAATATTACACAAGGTAAAACGTAAAGGTTCGTCGAGTGGAAGCACATGTCTTCCGTCTCGTGATCTGGACGCAAAAGCTTCAGCGAACTTCTGAAGCACAGACCTACCAAAGATCATGAAGCATCGCTGGATCGCAGGTGCTCTGAACAAATGGCGTCTCACTCTCTCTCTGGACCTGAAGAAAGTTGAATTTGGCAGCAGTTAGAGAAACTACTGAAAGAAAGGTTTCCTTCATCCTTGATAAGACTATCAGTCTACATCAGTGCATTACATACCAGCAATGAAAGTGTCTCGTGATAACAAAATAACTCAGTTCCATAGACACCAAGGATAATATTATGCCGCCTTGAAAGCTTAAGACTGCTGGATTCAGAGATTTCTTGTGTACAAGGAGAGCACATACCTGTCTTTACAGTTGTATCAATTCTTCACCGGATACGGAGTAGCTCACTGAGAGCCAGATACTGATGCACAAGTTACAGAAGAAGCATCATTTACAAAAGCACGGCTGGGGGATATCGGTCTTCGATTATTTGCATCTGAAGCAGCGCAAACACTAGCTGCGGAAGTAGCAGATGGTCCAGTGCCATCCCTTATTTCGTGCCGTTCCATCATGCGAGCTACGGCAGCAATCCCAGCATTGACCTCCCTCCTTACTTCAGAACCAAGATCTGATATAGTGTTACTCCGAGAAAACCACCGTTCCTTCCATCCACGCGTACTCTTTGTTATAGAATCCTTGTACCTGGCATTGTAAAGAATGCCCACAAGTTAGATACCATCATACCAATGCCTGTGTGTTCCATGTGTCAGGTGTTTTATAGGAGTTGGAATGTTGGAGAGTACTTAATCGAAGCGGAGTGCAGACGAGATCTCAGTGTATCAGAGAACGACTGCAAATCAGATGGTCCTGCTCTATCTTGATTGACATGTGCAGATTGATTTTCAGAAGTCCTGATGAAAATCAACATATAACGAGAGTAAACCTCTAAAAAGGAAAAGAACATAGGCTTAGTATCATAGGTTGTAGGAAATACCTATTGATTGATCTACCACCATGCATAGATGGATTGGTAGCACCAGGGTCGGAATGACCCAGGTTTAGCTGCAAACCTCCACTCGGATGTCCCTGTTCTGTAGCAGCAAGAGTAGCAAAAGGGCGAGCAGAAACTATAGCAGGAGATTGTACACCTTCTTGGCCCGAACTTGAATGCGTGGAGCCACCAGGGGTAATCTCATTTGTTGAAAACACCAGAACTTGTGGGCCACCATTTACTCCTGATCTGCTGTGGTGCCCATCTCTTCTAGCATGTCGGTGTGACCTTCGCATTGCAGCAGCAGCAGCCAAATGCTGTATAATGCGTTCTTCAAGTTCAGCATCATCTGCTCCTACAGGGATCTGAAATCAGAAATGGAGATATCAATAGAACTACATGCATTAAGTCCTCCAGGGCAGCAAACAGGCCATTATTGCAAAGATCATCAAATGTGAGTGATAAACATGCCGCACCTCAAAATCACCAAGCACTGGATGACGAAAAACAGCAGCAGCATGCGAACGGTCAGCTCCAATATTCCTCTCTTGTTCAACAGCCTCCAGTAGCTCTTGGCTGTATACTTAAAAATAGTAAATGAGAACCACCAAAAGATGACATTCACTCACTGAGATACACAGGGTACATTCCACCTCATAGGATCCTTCATGCTGATAGGCTGCCAACACATGGGACACTGAGAGCTTCTCTGGCACCTAGATTATCACACAGTGAAAATCATGTGAGAAAGAAAATTACAAACACTGTGGATGGTATAGTATTTTCAGTACACATTGACTGGATGTTAACTTCATACATTTTTTTCACCTGAATCAAATGAGTTCAATCCCAAGCATTCTTATTTATAAAAATTTACCATGAGATTATTTTATATATCTTGCATTATAGATAGACAGCATGGAAATTATTTCCTGTATAATTTCCAATATTTGAAACCGCACATAGAAATAGCTTCATCTAATTTTTAAGAAAACTTTATAATATATTGTCATGCGCCGAAGTACTGTTCATGTGCACTGTTCGTTGTCATGCGCTAAAGTACTATTCACGTGAACCGTAACCACGCACATGACATATATCCCCATGAATTCATACCTACAAGTCATTGGAAAGGGCAAAAATAGCCTACTGTAAAGGGACTTTCATGCCAACAGCTATTCCAACAAAACTATCATTCTAGGCTTCTGGCACACATGGCACAAACTCAATAAACAAATCTTGCATTAAAAAATTCTTCCAGCAGGACAGCTCAATCAAGTAACCTTGCAATAAAGTTAGTAATGGGATTTGCTGCAGCATGGTGCCCCATCTAATGGGAGAATAGTGTTGCTGAAACTATGCGACCCGTTTAAAGTATAGGTGATCTTTCCAACTTGTATAGACAAGTGAATATAGCCTAAGAGAATCGGCCTGTACCAAATACATGATTCATTTCTCAAAGGTAAGAATGCATGATTCATCTTACAAATCATACATTAAATTCACTTCACTGTGAGCAATTCGGCGTTACAAGTAGCAAGGATTCAAATGCTGTAAGCTGATCACCTTAAAACAGGCAAAATCTGCAATTCTTGCGAATTAAAATGCTATTGCCGGAACACCACAGTCAAATTGAATCAGGATTCAGGAATGTGTAACCACAACTATCAGACAAACACCATCTTACTTCATCACCGTGGAGCCAAAAGCAGGGTTGTTTCTCTTGGTGGAAAACAAGATATTATTACGACAATAGGCCAAACAACACAGGAATTGTGCCATACAAGGCAGAGTGCAAACGGACTAGGAGAATATTGGACAATTTTCATCATGGCATGGCATAAAAAATGTGCTACCTTTGTTCAGAAACAAGACTAGCCTATTCCTCACAATACATGAATCAATTACCACAATTTACATTGCTTTACATAGATTGGCAATTTTTTGCATCACCAGCTACATAAAGAAGTACAGGAAAAGAAAACTAAGACACAACAAGATCGTTGGATTAGGCCAGCAAGAAACATTACCATTCAAGAATGCACTGGAGATGGTATTCATGCTTGCAACTTGTCACCTGCGAGAGAAAACACCAACAAACAGAAACAATAAGCGCATCGATCGAAAACATACTACTGAATCGAAAGACTCCTCCAAGGCGAATGCAGACCGTGGAGGGGTCGCTGTCGCAGAAGGGCTCGAGGCAGATGCTGCAGGCGTCGTCGCAGGCGTCCTGCACGCCTCCCTCCACGAACGCCGCCGCCGAGGACAGCTTGCTCTCCATCTTCGCCTTCTCGTCCATCTCCGCACGACCAAACAGACTCGAGTAGCTCTTCTCGCGCAAGATTCCTACACCGATAGGCCAAAGAAAAGCGCATATATTGGTGAAATTTTCCTGAGACAAAGCAAAACCAAGCTAGTGTATCGATCCAAAGAGGCATCCATTGCTGAAAATTCCCCTACTCACGCAACAAAATCCACCAAAATGGCAAGAGACGGCGCAAAGCTAAACCAATCCGACCAAAAACCGTACGGGAAATCCGAAAACAAAACCCACAAACATCGGAGGCATGAGAAATCGAAACGCTGACCAATTGGGAGGCTACCTTCCCCTGATTTCTCACGGGAAATTTGGGATTTCGCAGGGTCAATCAGCGGATTCAATCCCCGTGGAATTGTTCCACCTCGGCGACGAAGACGTCGCCTGCAGGAGTGCGGGGCGAGGAGAGGAGACGGGAGGCCTTCTTTAAAAAAAAATTCCTCCCCCCCCCCTCTCCCTTCCAGTCGAACCAATGACTTGTGGGGCCGAGGAACGGTGGGCCCGCCTTATCTAGTGATGTTATTGCAGGGGCGTTGCTAAAATTGATATGCGCGCGTAGTAGTTGCAGAGTATGTTACACTGATGTACGGGCCACGCGTTGTGTGGCCCACTTGCGAGCGAGACGTGTATGTTGTCGGGAGGTGGGGAGTGGTGATCGGTGGACCACGCCTCGGGTTCCGAGATATTATTAGGGGAGACTGTGTCAACCACGTTGCGGTATTTGGGTCAAAGTAGCATTATCGTACTGGGGTCGTGCAGGTGATCAAATAACAAGAGGATTATTGTGTTATATATCAACTTGATACCAGAAAATATTGTTTTCAAAATTCGAACACGATGTTTTTGTCTTGTATATCGACCTATAGATCGGTGTGAGTGGAGTACTTGGGATTGGCACCTACGTGGGCCTCGTTTGGGATATGCCAATCTGTGCATAATAGAAATGGAGAATTGATCATTTGTCAAAGCCAAAGATGTATTATTTTAGAATTTGCCATTAATATCTTATTGATACGTAGCCACATACTAATGAGATATGAAGTGATAAATTCTACTATGTATATTTTTACATCGATGAATAATGAAATATCCTAATAGAAAATTGCACCGTCCTATTGACACAAGGTTCTTACAATAGTGTTGCGTTCCAACTTCCAAATAGCGGCCTTTAAGATCATTTCTTAGGCATAGCGTAAGATCATTTGCCACCGTCAAAGTTTGTTATTTAAGAATTTGTTACTAATATTTCATTGACATGTGGTTTTAGAACTCATATATCAGTGAGTCATAAAGTAACAAATTCTAAAGTGCACATTTTTATATGGGCAAATAATTAAATGTCCTAATAGGAAATTGCACCGTCCTTCTGACGCAGAGTTCTTATAAAAGTGTTGTGTTCCAACTTCCAAACAGCGGCTTTTAAGATCATTCCATACACATAGTTTAAAATCATTTCAGTTCAGCTTATATAACCAGCTTATGTCTTCTCTTATACTGTAATTGTTGATGGTTTTTTTTTGCTTAATTAAGTTTTTAAAAATAAAATAAAAAAATATGTTAATATATTATGGACAATACAAATAAATACAAAAAGGTAAAAAAACAGAAAAGGGTGAAATTAAGGAATAGTAAATTGGGAGTCGAAAACTGAAACGTTTTGTGCTGTGTGCTCTATCGTTTTAACATATATGAGATACAATATAAGCAAAGGGTCCATAGCTCAGTGGTAGAGCAATTGACTGCAGATCAATAGGTCACCGGTTCGAACCCGGTTGGGCCCTTACGTTGTTCGTCTTGTTTTTTTTCCACAACGACCCAGTGTGGACGTCCTATGATCTCCCAGACGTTCATTCGAGTGCCACATTAGCTGCACTAACCAATGATATTGTAGTTTTTTGAACAAACAAATCACCTATTTATTTAGGCTTAGATTTTTTTTGTCTTATAACTTAAAGCCAATTTTTTGGTTTAAGGAGTTTAAAAGCAGTCCGCATTTAAGTTAAATCAGGTTGTTTGGTATTCTAGCTTTTGAGCGATGGCTTATTGTTGAAATGTCTAAATTACTCTTGTTCTAATGTCAGTGACGAATCACAACCATAATTGGTAGAATACATAACAACCAGAGGTAATTCAATTCATAAACATAAACTTGGTAATCACAATTCAATTAAGAAAAAAAGAAAAATGTAAAAAAAAATCCATATCTTCTATGATCACCACTGTGGTGTCTCTACTACCGCTAAGCAACCATTGGTCTTCCCGGCGGGTTATCGTTGTTGTCTGGATGCCATGGTTCTCGCCATCAGAATTTAGAGATATCTGCTGTCGCTATCGCCTAGCCTCCCCTCCTACCAAGTTGAACCAAAGAAGGATATCCGCCAAGGCTGCAAATGAGGTCGGCGGAGGAAGGTCGGAGGAGGCTAGTGGTGGTGGAGCACGACATTGGTCAGGTGCAAAGAATTGGAAGTGGCTGGCCGGACGGAGGCAGAGATCATGAAGGAGATCCAGTGGAAACAGTGGAGATCCGAATGCGGGTCGTGGTGGAGACCTGGAGGAGATGGACGGGGCCGTAGAGAAGTGTCTGAGGAGCGGGGAGGACGGGGCCACCAACGTTGGGCTTGGGGATGGCGTTGGCACGTGCCAATCTCTAGACACGAGTCGTGCGGTTTGGTTTGGTAGAAGCGGAAAAATGAGGAGAAAAGGAGAAGGATTAAGGCTATATAAAGAATGGTATTGGTGAGTAATTTTCACGAAGTTGAGTGGCTAACATAGTTGTTGCCCATAGCTGGGAGACTCTACGCGGACGGCCACGGTGACAGTGGAGGTGGGCGGTTGGATGAAGAGGCGGAGAGGGAGGAGAGAGCGAAACCAAATAAGGTGGGCCTCAGAGAGCGGATTTGTGTCACTGACCCGGTCTCTGTGTGAGACTGGTTGTCAGTGGGTGAGGATGGGTGGCAGTGAGGCAGGAGCCTGGATGGCGCAGGATGCGGACTGGGGTGCTGCGCGCCAAATCGGACGGCGTGGATTGTTGTTTCCCAATCAATTCAGGGCTGAGTTTGCTATTTGGATATCCATTTATTTGGCCCATTTCCACGGCAGTGCACAGCACAATGAATTCATATAAATTTTGCATGAGTTTTGTGGATCTGTTCAATTTTCATAGGAATAAGAAAAAAAATCTCGTGTTCCAAACGAGCCCTGCAACAATATTGAGCACTAGTTGAGATCCAAGGAGCCTAAGGCAGGAGCAGAATTTAGGTCTTAACAAGAATTTTACTGAATTTTGCAAAAAATCTTATGAAATTTCTGCGCTCTAAATATGTATTTAGTGTGATTTTTTCTCGTACAATTATAAACGAGTAGTTCACAATTGATACTCGATAACAGTATATTGTTGGTCAACTCATTCCTAGTTGGGCTTCATGCGGCCGGCTAAAACCAAGATGAAAGTGAAATCTCGTTCAATTTTTCCCTAGACTCATCGGCCTTCATTTTCAATCAAGCGCCGACGTGCGTTATCTTCAAGATAATAAGGCCAGAAATTCCATTTTCCATATGGACACATTGAACTGAACTAGACACTTCAAAAATTAGATAGGTCATACCTACACTACGTAAGTTCCCAGTGTATGAATTCTCTCGTGGCAATACAAATTTAACAGCTTTGAATCTGCCATCACGTTCCACGTGATATGCCCTGAGCTAGGAGTTGGGCTGTGCTTTGCCGGCACGGACTAGACCTACAGTGCTTCGGGCCGTACCGGCTCAGTCCAGTCACCCCGTTATATCGTGTTAGCCCGCCTTGTCCTTGGTCAGATCTAAGCACGGTCCAAAGTCTGTCGTGCCGACGTTCGTGCTGTGCCAGCCCAAATCTAGCCAGAAGTAACTATACAAAATGAAGGCAGCGGCGACAATGGTGGCGGTGGCCGCCATTTTCCTTTCTCTCGTACCTGCTTCATTAAAAAATAGTTAAAACTGAATTAGTTGCATAAAAACATGGGCACGTAAATATTTTGGGGGAAAATTAACAACATACATACGATATACTAGTTTTGTGACATATATGCGTATTTGCCAAATGTAGGCATATACAGAATGGAATCGTATTGTATGCTGTATATTTATATAGATACTAAGAGTCTACCAGAGAGAGTGTAGAAATGGCAAGTGTACAATATGTTAGCCTTGATGTTAGGAAGGTTCTGAAGTTTAGAACTGCTACTATATTTGTTAAACCTCAAACCAACAGAGTGAAAAAATAATGCAATTAGCAATAGTTGCATGCAAGAACAAAGATAGCGCTATCCGGTCAAGCATCTTATGCTGCATATGTGTAATGAAAGTATAGCATAATAAGTTACGTATGTATGATGTATTAAGGTGTTAGCCAATATTTTGTATCTATATACATACGTGCATAATTTCATGCAGGTAATCAAGATTAATTTCTATATGATACTCGTTGCTTGACGTTATTTTTTTAGTGTGAAGCCGTGTGGCTTATTTACAAGGTAGGCTATGCCTGTTATTGATTTCTGGTAATTTATCGATTAAACATGATTAAATAGATGTACGTATAAATGTAACGACGAATATTAGGTCTTAGGGTTACTCAAATAAAATTTTCCTTCTTGGTACTGTTGCTTTTCTCGTACTTAGTACACACGTGATTTTTACAACTTACCTGCTATTTAAATCGCCATGTACAAGCTAGTTTAATCGGTGTGCATGATTTTAAATCATCGTGTACTATTTTAAATCACGTGCACTATTTTAATTGTCGTGAATAGTTTTAGATCTTCTGATGGATATTAATTTATCCTAAGAATTCAGAATACTTATTAATGGGTTTCTATAATTTAATCTATGACGTCGAGAAGATGACATGGCATAAATAATTGAGTGAATTATACTAATGTGTTTTAGCATAATTTCTAGATTTTCGCATTGCGTATTATCGGATATCTTGGGTTTCTTATTTATTTTAATTGTCATCTAACCATTGGCATAATTCGACTAGCGTTATTTAATTGCGAAGAACAATTATGTGGCGAGATTTCTATGATTCACCACTTTTAACGAGCCTTCCTAGATTTAGTAAGATTTAATTTGCAAAATTTTATTTTGGTCTAATTTTATTTTTCTTCTCTTACCTTCCCTGTTTTCTTTTTCCTTCCTTCTTCTTTTATTACCCGGCCGACTCCCCTCATTTTCCCCCTCTCCTCTCCATCTTTCCTAGCTCTTCTTCTCATACCGATCTGGATCTGTAGGGCACCCCGACCACGCCTCCCCCGGCCAACCCCGTGCCCGTCGCCCGCCTTCGTCCCGCCTCAACCCCCTCGGCGACCCCTTGCCTCCCTCCTCCCTCGGCCGCCCCCCGGCAACCCTTCGCAGCCTCGCCTCCCTCCTCCGACCCTCTCGACGACCCCTCATCCCCGACCCCTCCTCCTCTCCCAGCCCCTAGCCACCACCGTCCTCCCTCGACCCCCCGACGACCCCTGCCTCCTCCCCCAGCCGCATCTTCACTCAGCGTTGGGCCGCTAGGTCCCAAGCGGCGGCGCTCCCGTCCTTGGCGCCATCGCCATCATCCACGGCTTCACTGGCGAGTCCAGTTGGATGGCCCGGTGCTCGACGACTGTTAGGCAGCCTTCACCCTTTTCCATGCTGACTACCCGTCGCCACTGCCGTGCTTCCTCTACGGGGAGTCCCTGGGCGGTGTTGGTGGAGATGCCGCTGCTGGTGGTGCACAGCGGCGATGAAGTATACTCCTTTCCCTCTAGTCCTCTACTCCCTCTCTCTGCTCTGTGATGGCTTGTGAGGAACTAGGGATTGGGGAATCTATGGGATGAGATGGCGACGGGAGGCGGGAGGCCGAGGCGGCCGCGGGCGCTGGTGTGCCAGCCATGCCCCTTGTGCTGGCCGTGCTCGCCGGGTTGGGCTGGCACGAGCACAGTACAAAATGTCGTGCCGTGCCGTGCCGCCTGACGAGCAGGCTTCCTAGGTCCGGCTCGGTCCACCATTCGTGCTATGCCAGCATGGACCACTACATGGCATGCCTGTGCTGTGTTTGGGCAGTGCCGGGCCAGCCGGGCCTCGGATTGGCATGGATAAGCCTGGCCCAACTCCCAGCTCTATGCCCTGGGTTAGGTACTACTCTGAACAAGCAATGAGATGATGCAAAAGATGCTAGTATGAGAATAATAGGCCCGGTTCTTTTGTGCTTTAGAAAGTCAAAATAAACAGGATGTGTTTTTTAAACGGACTATTCAAACAGTTTCTCGAGTCTAAAACCGTATGTATCGTCTGCGTCGGTGTCTCCATTGTCCACATCGGCATCTCTATCGTTCGCTGCCGTCTCGAAAAGTACAAACAAAAGTCATCACCCATAACTAAAAGGCATAGATCAACCACAGCCTAAACGAACAAATCCATATACATTGTTATGTAGAAGTTGGTTGACTTCTTAATTAACAACGTCCTAGTACATGGTCTTCTTAAGTTTCTACTACTTCCATCTTTCTTTTCCATTTAAGAAACGTCACAGGTAACAGTAATTAAGAGCTCTTGTCGTCTCGTATGCGTTATTTGACCAGCTCTCTTGGGCTGCTTCAACAGTACGTAGAACGTTGCCCATATAAAAAACTTGAAAGTCGACCATCTTCCAGTCGCAAAAAGTAAGCCATTGTCATTTGTCAAAGGGATTAGGTCATGTCACCTAGGTCAACTTTGATTTCAGCTGTTCGTTTCAGATCCAACTCTCAAATGAAATTATAGATTGACTATATAAAAAGTACTACTTCCTCCATTCTTTTATAATTGATATTTTTTTATTTTTTAGTTCTACGAGATATAACTTTGATGGTTACTTTTTTATAAATTTATCTTATTATATATTAATAAAATTATAATATTATAAAAATATTTTAAAGATAATTTAATGATATAGTTTTCATATAATCAATTTAGATAAATTTTAAAGTGGATAGCATAGATTCTAGAACACCACTTAAAAAAGAACGGAGGGGACACGAATAAATTGATTGGGCCTCAATTGAAACGCGTGATTCAAGTTATAATCTCAGAGGGTTTATAATATTTCTTAAAAATTCTATAATCCTAAAGAATTTATACCGTTTCTTAAAAATTCATGTAAAACTGCATCGTCCCAAACAGGCAAGATCGTAACCCGAAAATCCGAAGGGTTAGGGCTTCTCATGAATCGTGCGCACTTTGTGGTCAAGTGTGAAACTAAAACCAAAGAGAACACCCAATAAAAGCTCTTTTTTGTCGTTGCAACCCCATTCCCCCTACAAGCAGAAGTCTTCGCAAAACAAGTTTGAACACCTCGAGTGAAACTGTGAACGCACCATGCAGCTAGCTAGCACATGCATATATAGGGTGGGTTCTTTTGGATTAAGATTTATAGCTGTAGTTTTTGAAATTCTGTTTTATTCGTGAGAGGCAATATACGGAGCAAAATAGTCGTATGCGATTTTAGTCGGTACAGCTGAACTCGGTACACTTTGTACTATAATTTACCTGTAGGCTATACTTTAAAAACGTACTGTTTAACGGTAAGTTACTGTAGAAATAGAAGCCAAACCCAAATTAAAAGATCTGAGCCTTATACATGCACTGCTTTGATAAGTTGATTGATCGATTGGTCAGCGTCAGCCAGCTGAAAGGGAGAGAGAAAACATTCATCGGGCTGTTCTTTTTGATTTCGTCTTATAATTTTTGGCTGCTGCTTGCTTTTTAGCTGTTCATAAGAAAGAATACGGAGTAACAGAAACTCACCTGCGGTTTTAACCGATATAAATGATTATAAGAATAAGTACAGAGTAACAGAAACTTATGTGTGATTTTAGCCGATATAAATGAAGTCAGTATAGTGTATATTATAATCAACTTATAGACCACATCTTAAAGTGATATTTTATTTAAAAACTAGTTATCATAAAAAAAAACTAAAAAATAGCTTTTAGAAGCTAGAACGGAGTGTCCCTTCGCTAACCACTTCTAACCTAACTTCGCTTACCTCTCCAATGGAACGTCTGACCTTCCCGCGCGAGCCAAAGTCCATCGTCTGCCGTACTTGACCGACGACTTTTGACATTGTAAGTTGCACTCACACCACGTCCTTCCTTCTTCCTTGCATGCCATCTCTCTTTTCCTCTCCATAAAACCTCGTGCACTCCATCGCAACGCTATAGCACAGGCAGCTAACAGCGTCAGTGAGCAATCACAAGCTGCCATAACCATGACCATGGCCATGCCTCCTTCCTCTTCCAAGAGAGGAGGAGGCCTCCGGGGGCCACGGCCGCAGCCGCTGAAGGTGTCACCGTCGTCGTCCAGGCCGTCCAAGAAGCTCCACGGTGGCGCCGGCGCCGCGGCGCCGGTGATCGTGTACGAGCACACGCCGAAGATCGTCCACGCCCGGCCGCAGGAGTTCATGACCGTCGTGCAGCGGCTGACCGGCAAGCATGCGCAGACGCCGACGTCAACGTCCCCGCCAATGCCCACGACGTCCATGTACGCGCCGGGCTTCTCGCCGGCGGTCGAGGAGGGAGCAGGGGACCCTTTGCAGCTCATCCTCGGGCAGCGCCCCGGCTTCATCTTCTCCCCCAACACCATGCAATCCATCCAGGAGCTCAGCCCCATGTTCTAATCAGAAGTTAATCAGGAGAAGTTGCTGGAGTTACTAGATAATGTTTGGTACATATATATGAACAAATTAAGGAGCTAACGATGCAGAGAGTGCATGCCAATTCGCGCTGTTCGTGAAAAATTGTGCATGAGAGGGACCGAAATTTCGCACGCACAGCAGTTTGCATGCTTTGCATGGTTACACAACACTTGTACATTTCTTCCCCATGGGAGCTTCCTGACACAAGCATCCCTAATTCATATGTATCTATGTAAGACAAGTAGATATATAGGAGTAAAATACAGTTGCTATTCGTCTTCTGATCCTGACTCACTTTGGTTAGACTTTCTCCCAAATGCTTACGATTTGACATTAGACCAGCGACAATGACATGCCGGCCCTCTCGAGAAATCTTCAGTATTAACTTACATGTTTCCACCAACGGGCTGTGTATGCATCGATGCAAAGTAGACGAGCTACAGTTTTTCAAACTTTCTCCATCCCTGTACATTTATGCATGTTTGACTTCTTGAAGCGGATTTTACTTAAGTCTCCAATCCGGCAACATCTTTGGCACCAATCAGTTATGATGTTTTGGATTATTGGAATAAATCCAAGGAGACCTGGCTCTGAAATTCAGTTACAGAGAACATATATATGATATATACCATTGCTGTGCAAATTTGACACACATGCAGAAGTCAGAAGCTGCAGTTATGCAGTCAGAAGGTAAAACAACTTAATTCAAGCAGGATAAACGTGCCAACATTACTGTAGCAGATGGGTCAGAAGAGAAAGGCCCTCTTTTTTTTAGGGCTGATAGTTTTTTTGCAGTGGCTAATGGTTTTTATCTGTATTTTTTGAGACGACAGCGGACGACGGAGATGTTGACCCAAACGCCGCACACGGTTTTAGACTCAGAAGCTGTTTGAAGAATCTACTTCAAAAAGTCATCATGTTTTTTTGTTTGACTTTCGAAGAAGCCAAAAATCCAAATAAACATGACCAAAGTTTAAGAGGATGACAAACCTAGCTTAGCTAAAGAACGCAAGATTAAGAAATTCAGCTTGGTCAAGCAACCCATAGAGCTTATGACCTTGACGCCTCAAGGCCAACTCGGATGTTTGAGCCTAAAGATACATGTCATCTTGCTGAATCTGAATTAGTGACACATAGGTTTCACTTAGGAATGAGGTGGCATGTTTGAGGAAGGAAATATAGAGAACAAATACGAAGTTTATTCCCCCCAATTGTAGCTGATTAAACGAAAAATTAGCTTCTAAAGGGCAAACATGTCCAACATCAACTTTGTCAGGCCTGGGAGATTTGGGAAGTGTTAGGGCCTGTTTGTTTCAGCTGTAGATTCTGAGAAGCAGCTGGTGAGTATCTAGCTAGTCAGAATCTGGAGAAACTGGATAACCCCAGCTTCTGGCTACTAGTTCATTTTCTAGATTCTGTAGCTTCTGGTCACTTAGAATCTAGATGAAAATTTGGACTGTTTGGGGTAGCTGCAGATTCTAGGAGTAGTTGCAGCTGTCAGAAGCTAAAACAAACAGGCCCTTATTCACGGCAGAACAGATCATAACAGCCCAATGTGGCTGGTCCTTCTATTGCAGGTTAGGTTACCTTGTTGGTTTTGAGTCCAGATTAGGCACAGTGTTTCGGAATTGCTTTGGGGACAGGAGTTATAATTAGAAGGAAGAGTCCGGGATTAGTTGAGATTGTTAGGGAGTCCTCTCCGATATATAAGGGGGAGATATTTGGCAATAAAGTTAAGAAGAGAATTACCAATCCCTTTCTTCTTTCCCAGCTATTTTCTGCGCCCTCCTCCTGCGCCTCTCTCCTCCTTCTCCAACGCAGGTTATCCAGCACGGCTCCACTGAAGGGCCAGGGCCGAGATACCCTACAATGTACACATACAACCTCAAGTCAGGCTCAGGGCGTGACAAACTTCAAGAAAGACAAATATGCATAAGCTATCGCAACAACTGTACCATTCAGAAGGCATGCCGCTGCACTGAATAATTCTAGGTTAAAAGAGGTAAAATCGGCCATTCAGATCTAAATACAGAACATTTACGTGCAGCGTAGACAGAGACAATCCGATGCAGCACTCCAGCGTCAAACCAACAACCACCTAAACAACATCAGATTCCATAACTTACTGTCATGTGCACTCTATACAGGGCATGTCAGCTAGCTCCAGATTACAACAAGGTACGCAAGCCTAATAGCCTGAATAATACACTGTATGACAAGCTCAAAGCTTGGATTCCAAAACTTACAACTCAGATACTGTGCTCAGCCAAAGAAAAAGAAAGATAGAGATCATCAAAGAATGCAATACACACACAATAGAGTGATAAACAATAACTCCAAGCTCTGCATTTACAGTCGTTTCGCAATAGGATGGAGAAGGTTGTATTCATCGCTGTGGCTTAGGTAGACTTCGCCAGGGACTCAACATGGCTGATCTGTCAAGCAGGAGGAGGATGCCAAGAAACGTAGTTGACAAGCCAAAGGTATACCTGAGAAATATCCATAGCAGCAGTTTAGTTTTGCAGCAGAGTGGAAAGGATAAGCATAGAATTATAGTGCATAATGGATCCATTATTTATAATCAACCTGGCAGTAGAACTTCTTCTCCAATAGATTATTGAGAGCACCCACTGCAACAGATAGGAAAAGTTATTAGTTTCTCAAGGATGAACAGTCGCAATGCTATGCATATGGAATACCAAATTATTCCATTGGGTATGGAAATTTCAGATGAAACTAGAAGAAGGATCAGCTATTAACTGCAAACAAATTCTGTGGGAAAAGAAACAACTGAAAATATTGTATCTTGTTTTCCCTTTTACCAATTACAGCTCCATATTTTGAGACAAATAAATCTATATAACTGAAAAATGAAACTCATATAGCATGCAACACATGTTTCTTGCGGTCATTTTTATAGTGTCATTGTATCTCAATACTGTTGCAGTAGTCTACCACATCTAGCATGTCTGCAGCGCATTGTGTCTTCACATGTTGAAGAAAATCTAAAGAAAACAGCATCAGAAAGTTTAGCCTGAAGAAAGTTTTTTTTAAAAAAGGTTTAACCTAAAGAAAGTAAAAGTTGAGATAAAAATTAGTTCAAAAGACAAACCAAGGCCAACAACAGTCTTGTTAGCATTTGCCATAACTTTGGTAAATGATCTCTTTTCAATTCACAGATTTACCTATAAAAAGCCGTCTTAACCAGTGAAAGCATTTTGATCTAAAGATACCTGTTGTCTAATATTTCAATTATCAACTGCACCAATGGACCTTTACTGAATTGCATGATATGCGTATGAGTGGGAACAATATAATTGCTCTCATATGCCATTTAGACATCTCAAGCAACAATTTGTAAAAATCAGAGAACACATATGGGGTATTAAATTTGACAAGACCAAAATGCTGATGATGTGCAAAGTATCAACTGCTCAAAGCTACTCACATATTGAGTGAACAATATAGATACTGACCAATGTATTTATATTAAGAAACTCAAAAGCAATGCATTTCTACCAAATAGGAAGTGCTTTTATACCCTTCCAAAAAGAAAACCGCACATATCCTAAACTTCTTCATATAATAATATGTGTAGATTAGTTCCTAAATTGCGACTTCACTGTTTGAAACTTGTCAAGTTTTTGTTATCAGCAAGAGTACATAAGCTGATAAGCACATTTCCAAACAAGTTTGTGCACTCGGTCTAGCTGCAAATGCCAAATCACTAAAATGATCACATCGGATGGCCTCAACTTATCGGTGAGACCATGGCAAACCACCAACACCCTAAATTTATTTAACTGTACCAGTTGCTGCCATGCCACTTCAATTAGTAAGAATTACGAATTCAGTTCATCTAAGCCACTGCAAGATAGTGCACACTTACTAATTTCCTTTCCAAGATAGAAATGCCAATAATCTAATTCTATCTCCCACCCAGCCAAGGTTTGCAACATTACGTTTCATCTAAGGCACCAACAAAATCTTCCAACTAAATTCATTAAACCTCCAGCAATGCAACAAAATTTTCCAAAATGCTGTAGTCTCCAAATTTAGCATAAATGTACTAAGTTAGCACCTTTTTAACTCACATCACTAGTGCATACTCAGATTACCAGCTTACTAATAATGACCGAATGCTGATCAAACTTGATTATACCTTGCAAATCCCAAACGTCGAGAAGCTCCCCGTTGGGGCAGACGCCTTCTTCACAATGCTTCTCTGATCGGCAAACACCTCCCAGCACAGCCGCCGTGCCATCTCCCTCGCCATCACCAGCTGGGCTCTCTCTGCCCGCAGCGCCGCAATCTCCATCCGCATCGCCACTCTGTCCGCCTCCAGCGCCTCCACCCTCGCATACAATCCCCCTGCATTGCCTGCCACATCCCCCACGTACTCCCCCACCACCGCCCCGGCCTCCTTCGTCGGGCTCGCGCACCTAACATCCACCGTGTACTCGAACTCTTTCTCCACAAGGGACGATGGCTCTTCCTCCTCGTCGTCGACCGTGGCTTTCACCTCCATGCCACTGCTCGAGTCTCCGCTGTTTCCCTCTGCTGCCTCTAATGAGGCCATGTCGATTTGCTGTACCTGCTCGCCTTCCTCCTGATCCAGCTCATCCTCCTCGTCGGAGAGAGTGTCGGGGTCGATCCCGTGGGACTGGAGACGGGAGAGGTAGGAGGCGGCGAGGTCGGAGAGCGACGCAAGCTCCTCCTGAACCTCGAGCTCGCGGTCGGCGCGGCCTTCGGCGTAGCGCCGGAACTGGCGGGCCTCCATCTGCGCGGCAGCCTTCTCGCGCTGCAGCCGCTCGATCATGAGCATGGCCTCACTGGCCGCCGTCTCAGCCGAGGCCCGCTCCGCCTCCAGCTCCGCCTCCAGCCCCCGCGCCGCCTCCTCGGCCGCCTCCTTCTCCCCCCGCAGCCGCGCCACCGCCGCCTCCAGCTCCTCCACCCGCCGGATCAGCTCCGGCGCCTCCCCGCCCAGCGCCTTCAGCGACAGCTCCGACCATCGCTCGGGTGGCCGCCGCTTCACCGACCGCCGCGACGGCGACGGGTCGGCGACGGGATCCATGGAGGCATGTATGTATCCAGCGAGATTCGAACCCCCAGCTTGGAGCCCGGCTCTCACCGCCTGCGCCGCGGCCGCCGTCGGGACCAAACGGTTGGTGCGACGCCGGCGCGGAAGCACGGCGGCGAAGTAACGGAACGGAACGTTTCCGTTTTCGGAAGGGGAAAGGCAGTGGCGTCTACTCACAAGCGACGTGAGCTAGGCTGGAATAGAACTGGATTAGAAGGCAGCAGCAATGAATCATTGAATCCAAATGAACTGAATGGATTAAAACTAGGAATTAATAAGCGGGCACTGGTGAGAACAGCATCATGCTGGTGAGCTTTCCACGTCGTGTTACGCTAAACAACCTGTTTCCTGGGGAAGCAGAAAAGGCGCGGTAAAAACTAGAACAGCAATTGCTGCGATTAATCTTTTTTATTAAACCTGGTGGGGCCGGAATGAGGAGCGCGGAAGAACCGGCGGAAATTAAAGGGGGAAGATAAATAGAGCAATTTTTCTAAACGATTTGGGTGGGGTTTTTTTTTTCAATTTCGTAAGTCAAAATTAATAGAGCAATTTTTCTAAACGATTTCTCGAAATTAAAAATATATATTGTTCACATAAACATCTTCGTTATCACTATCATTTTAAAAAATGTAGATAAAAACCATCATTTGTAACTCAAAATAATATGGCCAAAGGTGCACTGGCTTATCACTAACCATGAAAATTATACAAAGGAATTTGTTGCCAAAGGCCGCAAATTTTACCAAAGTTGCTGCCTGCAGAGATAGCTGGCCACAGAATTATCCAAATTGACATGGAAATCTTGCAGCTTATTATTAAGGGACAACTTTCTTGTACTACTTACATCTATTGTTCTCAAAAAACCAATAAGATATCTTTTAAAATAAATGATTTTTTATGTACGAAACTATTATGAAATTTTTATAAAATTACTACGTTGTAAACGGATCCTATTATCCTAATATAGTAGTCCATAGTTTCGAGTCACGGCAACAGAAATGACACCGGCAGCGCACAGAAACTGAAGTTTATGCCACGCAGGTTCATTCTGTTCAATCGTCCTCTACGGGACATGGTTTCGTCTTGGACAAAGGTCAAGGCCTTCGGCGAGTGCAGGCGTTGGCTAATTGACTGTGCCGGTACACGTGATATAAGTTGCTGAGATCGGTATAATTTGTTAAGAAACCTGAGTCCAGGTCAGAAGTCTTGGTCTATGGTGGGTAATTCACCATGTTCTATAAATAGAGAGCCATATGGTAGATTTTGTACTTATACCAATGCAAGCAATAAATAAAGACTAGAAGTTCTCTCTATCTCTCTGTGTGTTCAGTCTATTTTTTGTCTTCCGTAATTGATTCGATTTGTTCTAAGTAGAGGAATCGATTGGACTGGTCGCCAGCGACGGTTCCTCAACATAATCCACTTGTTGGTATACTAGCAGTGGTATACCATGTGGATGAAGTAAAAGTTGACAATTTATGGGGGTTTTTTCTAAAAAAAATCGAGGATATATATGTATTTAAAAAAACGAATGGTTTTGCTGAAAAATGAAGGACTCATGCATAATTCTTAAAATTTATCACGTAGAAAGAGAGCCTCTTTAAAAAAATTAAGGACACATACATAATTTCAAAAAGTGAAGGACCATTTTGAAAAGCGGAGGACTTTATCGTGAAATGGTAGAGATCTTTTTGTAAGAAATAAGGATTTGTACATAATTACAGAATATAGAGGGATTTTTTCGTAAAAAGGTGACGTGGCGTGCGGAGGCTAAGAATCCACCCGGCTTTAATATAGGGAGTATATCACGTAGAAAGAAGGCCTCTTTGAAAAAATCAAGAACCCATATGTAATTTTGAAAAATAGAGGACCTACTCATGAAATGGCAGTGATCTTTTTGTAAAAAAAATAAGGACATGTACATAATTCTAAAAAATAGAAGAGCTTTTGCAAAAAAGTGACGTGTCATGGGGGGAAGGCCGAGAATCCCCGGCCTTAATGTAGGGAGTATTTAGTTATTTACCCATTTTAGCTGGGGCCCAAGTCCTAATAATGCATAGTAATCTGTAACTTCTGTTTTATGTCTTCAGCTGATGAAAGTTGGTACAGACAAAGCTATTGCATTGATGAGCGATCTTTTACTTGGTGGAGCCATACCCAACTAACCTGACTTGTCCATCTGCTGTCCTTTTTAGATGTAGCTGAATTTCAAGCAACATTGCACACTTCATATCGACAAAATCTCCATCCATTCCTTTTCTTGCTAGGCCAAAAAGGCCCAGGGCCTCGAGATAGCCTACCCTTGAGCCCAAGCCCCAAGTTGTCTGTCTGGGCCCTAAGGCCATTCTAGCCACACTGGCCTAAATTGGGCTTTCAAAAAATTCCTCAAATTGGCCTCACGATGATGATACGACTCCAGTGAAGTAGGCGTACTTTAAGAGGGCCCTCTTCTGGAGCTCCGGACGCCAGGCGATGCGACCTCGGCCGGCAGCGATGTAGCGTGAACCATGCCGTGACTGAAAGTGACCTTCTCTGAAAAAATATACTCCACTTTGCAAGGCACTTTTATTAATATGGTCGTCTAAAATTCAGTGCAACTCTGACCCAGGCACTGCAGATCGTGAACATTGCCACTAGGGGGGGTGATGGCAATGGAACTAGCATGTATCCTAGTTGGTCTCTATGCTACATCCTGCTCAACTTCGCCACTGCTCACCTCGGCAATCGTCGGTGCCGTGGCAGCCAGTGCATGGCTTCTTCCATCCTCTTTCTTTGATCATCTTATCAATGTGAAGCTGGACAGTGACAACTATTTGATGTGGAAGTTGAGACTTAGTTGCTCCCTATCTGCGTAGCCAACAATTACTTAGCTATGTAGATGGATCAATTGTGCCTTCTGCAAAGGCGATCGTCCAGAAGCAAGAAGGTAGATTTGTTGTGATTCCTAACCTGCAGTACGTCACCTAGCTCCAACAGGACCAGACGGTTCTAAGTGCGCTGCACTCATCTCTCACCGAGGAGATTCTAGTGCAAGTTATGCTCCTTAGCACTGTTGTTAAAGTTTGGCAGGCATTGGAGCGATCCTTCTCGTCAGGCTCGAGGGCAAGAATTATGCAACTTCATTGCCAACTATCCAACATTCAGAAAAGAAACATGATAGTGCTGGGGTACTTCAACAAGGCGAAAGCCCTGGCGGATACACTAGGATCCATTGGCGTTGTCCTTCCAAACGATGAGGTTGTCAACTACCTCCTATGTGGACTTATGCTAACCACGATCCACTGGTGACCTCTATCACTACATGAGCCGAGCCGGTCTTGCTCAGTGACATGTACGCTCTCCTCATGAGCTATGAGATGAGGCAAGAGTAGAACAACACCATGATCCAGATCCAAGGCAACACAAGAGGCTCGATGAACTTGGCAACATGAGGACGTGGCAAGATCCAAAGGAGAGGCAGCCAATACAACATGTTGTCAAACACATCTCAAGGTGTGATGCGCAGCCAAGGTTTCGGATAGATGTTGAACAACTATGATGGATGCTCGAGCCGACCTACTTGCCAAATTTGTGGCAAAGTTGGTCATGTCACCATCAAGTGCTACTATAGATTCAACTACTTCTACCAAGTTTGAAGACAATCGAATTGCTGTAGCGGTGAATGTCCCATGATATACCATTGATTCTAATTGGTATACCAATTCGGGTGCAACAGATCATATCACAAGCGACTTGGATCAGTTGACTATGAAGGAGAGATACCATGGCAAGGATCAAGTGCATATTGCGAATGGAGTAGGTATGTTTACTACCCATGTTGGTCATTCGCAGTTGCGTACCCTTAATCGAACCCTTCATATAAATAACATCCTTCATGTTTCTAATACTTACAAAAATCTTTTCTGATAATTATGTCTTTCTTAAGTACCATCTTGATTTTTCCTTGTAAAGGATCGAGTCACAAAGGAGGTTCTACTCCGAGGGGAATGTGAGGGTGGCCTATATCCTTTGCTGATCCATGGTGTTGGCCATCCAAAGACCGCCTTTACTACTGCCAAGCGTACTTAGGAGCAATGGCATTGTCACTTGGGTCATCCATCTACCTGAGTTGTCCAACAAATACTTCAGCACAATAGTCTTCCTTGTGTCAATAGTGCAAGTTGTCCCTTGGTTTGCCATGCTTGTCAGTTGGGCAAAGGTCATAAATTGCCCTAGACCGTGTCCACTAGTGTTTCTACTTTCAAAGTATTTCCTATTTTCATGCAATTTCAATCTATTGTTGAACACCAACTCAATAGAAAAATTATTTGCATGCAAACTGACTAGGGTGGCGAGTATCGTAAGCTTCACACCTTCTTTAACAAAGCAAGCATTGCGCATCACATCTCTTGTCCCTATGCTCATCAGCAAAATGGTTCCATAGAATGCAAACATCGCCATATAGTTGAAGTAGGTCTCTCTCTCTCTTTTGGTTCTAGCCGTAGTCTCTCAAATTTTGTGATGAAGCTTTCTTAACTTCATATTTTTCTTATCAATCACCTCTCCAGTAAAACTATCAATTCCTCCACTCCCTTGGAACGGCTCCTAGGGTTGAAACCTGACTACAAATTCTTGAGAGCTTTTGGTTGTGCTTGTTGGCCAAATTTGCATCCTTACAAATAAGCATAAACATGACTTTCGCTTGAGACAGTGTGCATTTCTAGGGTATATACCACTTCATAAGGGATACAAGTGCTCGTGTGTTCCAACAGGTCAGATATATATATTTTAGGCGACGTAGTCCTTGATGAATCTCTCTTTCCATTCGCAAAGCTTTAGTCAACGTTGAGAGGCTATGATCCTGTATCTCCTCCTGTTTTGCTTCCCTCATTGCGTCCTGGTCCTTCCTTTCATTCAGAAGCAGGTGGTGACCGATCTTGTAATGAACATATTTTACATGCTCCTGTACAAACCGATGGCTCGTTGCAGCATGATTCTATGTCATCCTCAGGTTTACTGTTTACAGGGACACACAAGAGACAGTGGAACTGATGGGCATGAGGACGCGACCTTAGAACATGTGCAACCACAACCTATGCACTCAGCTGCGTGACAATGTACGCAAGCCCAAGGCACACACTGATGTCATAGTGCCATATCCAGCAAATGGGCGACAAGCTCTAACTGCAGATGCCGAATCAGCGAGCCATGTTGAGGCCATGAATGGTGAAAGGTGGAGGAAAGCCATGGACGATGAGTACAATGCTATGCCCTGCTCAAAAATGATATGGCGGCTTGTTCCTCATCTTGGTCGAAAGATCAATATCATTGATAGTAGATGGGTATTCAAGGTCAAGAAGAATGCAGATGGTTCGATCGAAAGATTCGAGCAAAGTTGTGTGCGTACTAGTTGATCTCTTTGTGTAGTATATTTTTGATGTACTAAGAATATGCACTCTAGATTGATAGATGGACTTACTGGGTTGAATGATGAATCATTGGCCAGAGATCATCAAAGTATCATCAAATAGATTGTTGTTTGAACTTCTATGCTGTTGTGCTGTTAACGAGTTAGTATTGCCTCTTGTTATTATAACCAAAAACTTCCTGTGATGATCTTTGGAGCCTCTATTTCATAGATTCATTTGCCTTGATTGTTGACTGACGGATGGTTGGTACGGGCAAATCCTATGCTCGATGGGTGGCAGGCAAAGATACTTGTTGGGCTGCAGGCATGTTCTGCCACGCCCTATTACCATCACTATCCCCCAACATTTTTTTTCCTTTCTAGATCCACCCCTTCATGTTAGCATTGGCTCTT
The DNA here is from genome assembly GCA_036346265.1 of Melocanna baccifera. Taxonomy (NCBI): domain Eukaryota; kingdom Viridiplantae; phylum Streptophyta; class Magnoliopsida; order Poales; family Poaceae; genus Melocanna; species Melocanna baccifera. Next base: position 3,142,330 of record CM070683.1, on the reverse strand, counting down.
TATGCATTTTTAAATGTGAATTTGCCTATAAATCCATTCGTTTTATCACAGTTTCTCTTCATTTTGTGATCCGCTTGGAGTAATATCTATTTTATGACATCAGTTCATTTTTAATGACAGTTGGTGCCACACTTGTGTTCTATTTTTATTTTATTTCTAAAGATGATATCAATCTGCAGATAGAAAGACTTGCCAGAACTGATTCTGACTTCTCCCGATTTCTACATTCATGCTGGAATTCCCTGTGTGGACTTGTACTATGGAAAAGGTGTTTGAGCATGTCTAATCCAATAGTTGCTCGTAGATTCTTGTTGATAGTTTGTTGAAAGAGATTACTTTGTAGCTTCCCATTTTCTTACTCTTACACTTTAGAATATATGTAATTTGAGAAGAAAATGGCTCTTTCCAAAAGACAAAATACTTTATTTTGAAAGTCGGACATGTGTCAAAATCCGCAGTTGCTAATGTAGAAAATCGTTTCCCTGTAACTGTCAATTTTAGGATCATTACTGCTTACTCGTTTTGAAGTATTTTGTTTGAGCTATACAATGCAATTTTGAGGCTATGTGTATCTATCATTTATTTCTTGATGTTTTTCCTGGTTCCACCTTAAAAGTTGGCACACACAATTTCTCCTTCGCTCTACGGCCTCTAACTTTTCCTACCATGTGTCTTGTTGATTCTTTTAACATATGTTGTAAATCACATTACTAACTAGTGTACTACTGACGAAGAATTTCCTGGCTATCATACTGCTCTTGTCTCTTATGTTTGGATGGAAAAGCATGGTGATCCATTGTTTCGTCGTCATTTGGCTAGCAAGTACCAACATGATCTGTTAAAAGTGATTTTTGAAAGGAAAAAAGGAGGGTGCAGTGCCTTACAATTACAGTTTTGTTGGTCAAAATTATGAATGTACTGATGTAAGATGGATCAAGAGTAAGAATGGCACTGGACTATTGCTTAGAAAACTACACATACAGTTATAGTAGCTTTTGGTATTTTGGTGCTTGAAAAATAATGTGTAGCAAGCATTTTTTTAGTACGCATCAAATTGCTCAGTTCTTCCACTTCATCAGTCACTAAAATTTGGGGACTAACTAGCTCTTCACTTGGCAGATGATCTTGTGCTGCCTTTTGATTTTCAGACTTACGCCTGCCAGTTGCAGGTACATCAATTCTTTTGCAGAATTATGTAAGCACATTCATGTGATTGGGCATTAACTTTCTCTGTCATTCCTCTGATTTCTAAGTGGACTTTTCTTATTTCTTTGGTGCCATGCATGGGTACATGACTAGTCGTTTCACTTAAACGATACTCCCATATGAGTATCAACCCTCCGTTTTAGACATCCACACGGTTTATATACATACATTTAACCATTACCTTTTAAAATTATATGCTAGTAAAAATTATTAAAAATATATAATAATATGAAAGTGTTTTTTTTGTGACAATCTAGTATTATCATTTCCGTATGATAAATTCAAATACTTTTATATATTTATTAATGGTCAAAGTTTTAAAATATTGGCTACGCGTATTTAAATCGAGGTCTAAACAATGGAGGGAGTAATTTGTAACTGGAACCAGGTTTCTTAATTAAACTGCACTCCAGGCAATTGACGTCACTTCCTCCTGATTGTATCGTGCTCCTGTGGATTCAAATTTGTTGCCATAGAAAAGAACGCAACACGTGCATGTCGTCCGCTGGATTGAGGGGGGCATTGAGGGGGCGTTCGGATAAGTAATGGTTTTTTATTTTTGCTGAATTTTTATGTTTGCTGGTTGATTTTTTTACTGTAACTGATTTGATTTATTGGGCATAATTAAATATAAAAAAAATATAAAAATAAAAACGACACGCTAATCTAGAGTGGACAATGCAAATGAATACGGAAAAAAAAACAAAACTAAAAAATTCAAAAAAACAAAAAAAACACTTCGTGACAAATTACTACAGTATTTTTGAAGCAAAAGTCGATCGCCACCACGTCAAAAAAAACTAGATTGAGCGCTCCCAGAACGCTCCTGATTAATCCAATCGATATCTTGCAGAGACTCGAGACCCAAGCGTGTAACGTGCGTACCCTACCGTCTAGTCTCCTTGGCTCTCACGCCGCAGCCGCTCGGCTCAGAGTAACAAGGTAGGTTTCTTTTTAGTTGATTTTAAATTTTGATATTTTCAGTAATCACTATCTATATAAATAAAATCAATCGATGATAATCAAAGCATTTTCTTCGTTTTGAAGGTAAAAATTTCCACAAATAATCTTGAAAAAAAATTCTAAAAATTCTTACATTAATAAAAAAAAGGAAATCTTCACCGTTTATTTTGATGGGCTAGATTACATTTTGGTTCTATCCAATTCCGATCTAACAGCCAGCAGGTACACACGCATCAAGACATAGGGTACAACATTGCAAAACTACAAAAAGCCAATCCAAGGCACATGGTTTCCTTCATTTATTAGTACTGTCTTTCCTCTTCTATACACGTCACAGCAACACAGGAAAACACCATGTCGCATGCACTGGACCCAGCAGCACACAAGACAGCCAGATTATTATTGTTCGGTGCATGCCTGCCCCAACCTTTGCTCATCTCATTACACACGTCTCACTAATTAAACATGCCATCTCTACGCCACTTAACCTCATGCGTGCGCGGGCGCAGGGTTGTTTCAGGCTTTCGCGGTGTTTAGGCTGGCGGAGAGGCTCTCGAGGTACCTCTCGACGACGTCTAGGCCGCAGAGCTCCTTGACGGCGGGCATCGTCGCCGGCACGTCCATCTGGAACGTCACCGGGGAGTTCGCGGGCCCCGTGCACACCGAGAACTCCTTCCTGGTCGCCCGGATGGCCTCCCTCATCGCGCAGTGCACCGAGGACGCGAGGAGCAGCGGCGGCTCACCGGATGCTGCAATCAAAGATTCACAGGATATATGTCAGGATTGCGGTTGCAGCCATTGCTGATGAGCTCGAGCCGCGGACTTCTCAGGAAGCTGACGCTGACAGAGCCTGCACGCAAGAATGTACGAGGAGATGGAATGAGATCATGAGAGAGAGAGAGAGAGCTTCACCCTTCGAGGAGAGGACGCGCTTCTGGTCGCGCGCGCTGTTGATCAGCTCGACGTTGAGCTGCTTGGGGATGGTGTCCACCGTCGGGATCTTGTACGTCCACGTGCCGTCGTTGATGACCAGGCCGTCGGAGTTGGTCGCGTACTCCTCGTTCGTGAAGAAGCCTATCCCTTGGACGAATGCGCCTTCGACCTGAGCAAATCATCAACTACACAAATTCAGAGCGGCACATCTGAAATTCAATAGATGCCATGCCACAGGACGTTTGCCACATCCATTACATGCCGCTCATGGTCTCATTGACATGTTGGCCCTAGGTCCACCTCGAGACAAGGAGGGATTTCGCAAATATTCAGCGGCATATAAAGAATTAATCCAAATATTTGCTGCAACAAGCAGTGTATGCTTTGGTGCTAACCTGACCCAAGTCCACGGCAGGATTCAGGCTCTGCCCACAGTCGTACACCAGGTCGCTCCTGAGGATCGTGGTTGCTCCTGTCAGGACATCGACTTCCACCTGCGATGTTCATACGCAAATTCCCAATCGGACATGCATCAGCATGTAGCGCAAGAGAAACTGCAGTCTCCAGCTTCTTGACTGGGTAAAATGCAATTTTTCAGTATTGCCACTGCAGTATGGATCAGGTTACCTCACTAATAGCCGCTCCATAGTTCAAGTAGCTTGAGAAATTTGGGTCAGGGGTCCAGTAGGCTTGCGCCGACAAGTTCACACTCGCCATAATTGCCTGCAAGCCAGGAGCAAATGCCATCAATTGCCAATTGCAAATGCCGTCAGAGACTAAACCAGTTGCAATTCTTGGCATGCATGTCACTGACAGGATCAGAATTCGCGAGGCTTGTCCTCACCTGAGCGATCAAGGCGTTCCATGGCGCCGTGCCAGACTTAGCCTCCAGAGATTCTTTGATAGGCTTCAGCCGCTCGACGAGCGCGGCGCACGACTGTCGAACCGCCTCGCAGCTAGTTTCGGAGGTGGTGCTCCCGCCGGTTTCCCCTCCCTGTATCATGCTCAGCGTGTCGGCCTGGATGACCCGCACCTTGTCGAGGAGGCCCTCGCCGCTGTCGGGGCACAGCTGCCCCAGCGCAAACGCGGTCATCTGCTTCACTTTGGTCCACAGACCTTGGCCGATCTCGACGCCGCCGACCTCGACGGCGATGGAGCCGTCGTTCATGATGGACACCTTCCCCGGAGTCGGCCGGAGCTTCACCCCGTACGTGATCGGCACGCAGGAAATGCCGCGCTTCTTCCACCTGCTGCCGCCGTTGAAGTGCTCCACCATCGCGGCCCTGCGCTGGTAGTCCGGCGACGAGGCCAGCTTATCGAAGATGGATACGAGGCTGTACGTCGGGGCCTCACCCGCGCTCTCTCCGTAGAACACAGCGAGGCTCTCAAAGTTATGGAGGTTCTTCCTCCTGATGGTGTTGGTGTCGGCCGAGAGCGCCGAGGCGACGTGCTCGATGATGGCCTCCGCGATGAAGGAGCCCTGCACGTCCCCGGGACCCCTCATCGCCGACTTCGACGATACGTTCGTCTTGCAGACCTTGATGTCGAACGCGAGGGCGCCCCAGTTGTACTTCTTGAGAGCCCCTATGATGCCAGTTGGCATCAATGGACTGACGTCCGGTGATATTCCGGCATTGATGCCGAGATCGAGGTGCAGAGCCGTGATCTTGCCGTCCGACTTGAACCCGACGGAGTACTTCGCCTTCATCGGGTGCCGGCCTCCAGCCATTATCATGTCCGTCTTGCGATCGAGGTACATCCGAACAGGGCGCCGCAGCTTGAATGCTGCAAGGGCACACGCAGCTGCAACCTGAAAACACAGATATTTTCATGATCAGACTATGTACAGTAGCTGAAAACAAAGATGCTCTGGTCAGTTGGGCTCTTACATGTAATGCTTTCATTGCCTTCCCACCAAAGCCGCCTCCAACTCTTCTTGTGATGACACGAACATTGTGGAACGGAATGCCGAGGCACCTCGCGACGACATTTTGTGTAGCCTCGGGTATTTGCGTTGAGGAGTAGACTGTCATACAGTTATCTTCATCGGGAATAGCTAACGCTGCCTGCGTCTCCAGGTAGAAGTAGTATTGGGATTCAAGTTTCACCTGTGGGAAGAAAGATACTAGGTGTTAGGAGTGTACAAGTGTGCACATCCCTTGGAACATGACGAAGTGTGTACCTCTGCTGATAAAATCTTGTGATCAGCTTCAGACATCCCTTTGTTGAAGTCACCAATTGGCTTAGGAGCTAAAAATTGGAGAATAGGGAAGTAGCTGTTACGTTGGATGGCATCTTCTATTGTCAGGATTGGTGGCTGCAGATTTTCCGTGCTATACTCGATGGCAGCTTGCTTCGCCGCCATGTAGGCGTACCTTTGTGTTTCAGCGATCTGAGTGATACCAAAGCAACACGATACGGTAAGCTCGAATGATTTCTAAAAGGGAGTTTAGATCATATACCCTCCTCATAGTTGGGAAATTGAGGATTTACCCTCCCCACTTAATGACATATGAGGTCATCGTAGGTCACTGACACGTGGGTCAGGAGAGTAAATCCTCAATTTCCATCTAAGTGGAGGGTATATGATCAATAATTTCTTTCTAAAAATTCAGGGTATACATGACATTTCTACTTACTGAATGAAACGCAGTGCTCATGGGTTTTCGAGAAAAAAAAATTCAGGGTATACATAGGCATCATACTTGTTTTGCCTTATCTGAAAGAAAGTTCAAGTGGTTAAGAAGTAGGTACCACAACGCCAATATTTTGACCAGCAAATTCAGCAACCGGATCAGCGAAAAGCGCTTCCTCTCCTAGCATTGGGAAGCTGGATCCAATATTTACTCCACCGCGCGGAATGTCCTTTGCAGAGATAACCGTGATGACCTTCTGTGAAGCCAAAGATGATCTGAAGTTGATACCCTTTACATGAGCATGAGGGTGTGTGCTGTAGATAAATGCTCCATAGAGGCAATCCTTGGGAGCAGGGATGTCATCAACGTACACAGCTTCCCCTGCACAAGAACCAAGAATACGGTCAGTTGCCTTTCTCGGAAGAAAAAAATATAAGCAACAAATATGTGGGAGAAAAATATGTTCCTAAAATTAAGCTTCTGGCAAATGAATCTCGCAGAGTTGCAGATTGGCATACGTATTTACTGATTTTTTTTTTTGGGTCTGATATGAAGGGATGTGGCTTAGTAGATGTTCAGCATTGACTAAACTAGTGTACTAAAAGTGAACAGAACTGTTGAAACATATCTTCTGAAGTATGCTGCAGAAAAGGTTATACAGTGAACATGTTCAAAAGTTCAGGCTATGGAAATTCAAGGAGTTGTGTGTACCAAAGACTTAAAAGTTGCAAGATCAGGAATGTTTCCAAAGAGCCAAAATGGAAAATAATTAAAAGAAACAGGTATGAGCTAAATCACTTATATATACCAGAAGCTTGGAGCTCTGCCCCGGCTTTCTTGATCGGTTTGCCGACTGGCTTGTATTCGTCAGTGAAAACCATTTCTTGCCTTGAGCGAATTGGCAAATCATCACTGTCAACCTTAATACGCTTCTCTGGTGTGGACTCGGCGCTACCATTCATGATTCCATTAGTGCATGACCCATTGGGAGCATTAACCTTCGCCGGTTGTTCATTCAGGTTGTTCGCAAGGGAAGACATAAAACTGAACAGGAAACTGACAGACAAGCTGACTCTGTATTCAGGATGTGTGGTGCCTTCTGATGGTGAAATAGTATCCTTAAGCAAACGAACTGCTTCAAGTACTACCGATGCATTCACTGATTTTCCCTTCAGGAAGTCCTCAACTTTCCTAGCCCTGATGGCATGATCGACTCCGTAAGCGCCAAACGATAAGCATATATCCTCAATGAGAAGGTCCCCTGATGCTGCAGCCTCTGAAGTCCTTGCCAAGAAAGCAGAATTGACATATGAGACAGCATTGCCAAATGGACGAGGAGCTGCTCGAAATGTCTCAAAGACGATATTATCTGAACCCCAGTCAGGGATAAATATGCTGAGCAGTATGGTCCTAGAATCACATGAAGGCTGCTCCAAGAACTCCTCCAAAGTGAGGCACAGCCTCTTGGAAGCCACCTGGATGGTGACAGTTGAACCCGCAGCTAGCAGTACAGTTGCGATATCCGAGGCGAACGGCAGCCGCTGTGACATGATTATGTTTCCTCCTACGGTCGCCGTGTTCCGAACAAACGGCGAGGCCACCATATTCAGGTGATCAGCAATCTTTCTGAAAACCAGATTCCCATTCGAGAAAACCTCAATGGCTTTGGAGATGGACACGGCCGCTCCAATCTCAACCCCCTTGCTGCTTCTGTCGATGACTGAAAGCTCTGGGATCCCTTTGATGTCGATGTACTTGTCATAGAGGTCTTGATCCTTGTACACTCCAGAGCCAGTGTTTGAAGCCACAATCTTCACTGAACTTTCATCAAACCAGTTGGATTCAAACAGCCTCTGAAGCTCTTCGACGCTCTTAGGACGGTACCAGCCGTCGTCGGAGATCGCCACCGGAGCACCATTTGTTTGATTTACTGAAGACTTGATCTCGGACTTGAGGAACTCCGGGAAGGTGCACACGGAGCCACTGGAGTAGCTCGGCAGCTTGCTGACGTCTGCACGGTCGCCACCTTTCTTCCAGAAGGAGTTGAGGCCCAGGTCCTCGAGGTCGACGTCGGCGGCGAAGCTCTTGCATGCGTCGACGATGGGCCTGTAGCCAGTGCACCGGCACAGGTTGCCGGAGACGGCCTTCTCGGCCTCGGACGCGGTGAGCTTGGAGAACCCCGCCAGCGGGTCGGGGCGGTCAGCCGCCTTATCGGCCTTGACGAGCGCGGAGAAGATGGACATGCACATGCCGGGGGTGCAGAAGCCGCACTGCGAGGCGTGGAAGCCGGAGAGCCGCTGCTGCACCGGGTGGTAACCATCCTTGGTGTTGCCGATGCCCTCGCTGGTGGTCACCGAGCAGTGGTTCACGCTGCCGACGAGCGTCAGGCAGGAGCTCGCAGAGAACTCGGTCACCTCGTCGGTGGCCGGGTCGTACTTGGATACGAGGACGACGCATGCGCCGCATCCACCTGCAGCGACGTGGAATTGCAAATTTACCGGTCAGGGTCAACTATTGTATTCTCAGTTTTGGAGGGGTTGTTTCTGTGAAGTGTAAAGTCACATGGGTTTATATGTAGTAAATATCAAGAAGTACAAAAGCATTTTGCAAAGTGATACACGGGCCAGTTGACCCCGCGGCTAATGCACAAGATTGCTACTGACAACAATATCTATGCTGAGATCTTGTGAGGCAAGGTAACATGCATGCGTACATGAGCAGCTCTCGGCCGGCCGGGACGCCGCCTAGCATGAACAGGTAGCATGTGGCTTTCTACGACTTCATTTAGGTTGGGTTTGGTTGGTTTGTATGAAGTCGTGTATCCTGAAGTGGATCAACCTGTTCAACTCGAGAAAACACACCCTTAATTTATTGGCATGTTGGCTTGTTCAAAAGTACTATATCTTATAGCTTTTAATTATAGTTTTTGATTTTTAGCTAAAATAACATTGTAGCAAATGCTATCTTTTTCTAATATATTAATTAGAAAATAAATAAATAATAGAAAAAATAAGTGGAAAATACAAATAAAAATAGTAAAAAATCATGTTGTTCTAAACAGTTTTGACTTCTAAAACCTAAAACTATTTGGAACGGCCGAAAGTTCTAGGAAAAAAACTCTGCGATGAATGAATGGACGACAGAGCTAGAGCCTCCAGCCCAAAAGAGGGGGTGCAAATCAGATGAATCTATAATCGGCATGTACGCTGAAGCCTACATGCACGCGAACACAAATTCTTTTCGCCGCTTGTTTCTTTTTGTTTTGCGTTTTTCCCGCAGGAAACTATCCACTCAGATAGCTTATTGAACAAAAGAACACCCATACTCATGAACCGTTGTGAGCCAGCAGCTCGATCCGCTTATTGAGCTAAAGATTCTCACGAGGAGTGTAAGGAAACAGAGGAGATCGAGCAAGCCCGATTAATTAGATGCATGGATCGGTGAAGTTTTAACGGTCGCTCACCTTCGCCGCAGCCGAGCTTGGGGCCCCTGACGGGCGTCTGCGTGCGCAGGAACTCGAGCAGCGTCGTCGACGGGTCGACGCCGGCCGCCTCGTACCTCGCGCCGTTCACGGCCAGCACCACCCTCTCCCCCGCCGCCGCCTTCCCCATGGACCCCATCTCCACAGCCTCCTCGATCCTGCGCCCGGGCCACGCAAAGAAGCCGCAGGTGCGCAGAGCAGAGGCTCTCGATCTCTTGAGCTTGCGGCCGTCGGTTCCTCTTTATACGGGTGTCGGGAGAGCGGCAGGTGAGGTAGACACGGACGACGGCCGGTGAAAGCGACGGGAAACGGAGACTAGTGCTCACATGCTTACTTGCAGGTCAAGGAAATGGGCGCGACCATATACACATGCACTCCACTAGGGTATCGCGGAGTACTCTATGCTATCATCTGTTGAACTTTTGATAGTACAAGCGAATAGCGTGTTAGCATGCACGATGGCGTCCCGACGCCTTAGCCGCCGCGGCATCATCAGTGAGGTCACGTGTTGCAGCGGGAGAATAACAACCTTATATATCTTCTGTTGCTATTACTAAGGAAAAGTTTATAAGTATAAATAGTACAAAAAGTCTAGTACTCCTTTCAGAGCTAATCGCCCCCCTTTTTAACATCAACCCTTATATTGGTGACGAAGTGGTGACAATTGTTTCTTACCAAAAGACGTCTTGACACTTCGGGAATTAAACCGCTGGATGATGGTTATTGTCAGAGAGACGTGGATAGCCGTTCGCTGTAGGACGGTTGTTGTCAGAGAGATATGAGCACGATCGTGTGCGGCTATTGAGTATAAATGTATGTTCTAACTGTTTTGTCAGACAGACTAATTGTGAGAGTAGGTTAGTCGAACATAAAAGAATAATTATAGAATCGTAGCATAACTTACAATTAGTAGACATAGTAGATCTCACGACTAGTTAGTCATAGCAAAACTCACGACTAGACAGTTGTAACAGAACTTACGATTAGGTAGACGTAACAGAACTTACGACTATGATGTAGTCGCAATAAGACCTATACTATCATACGAAATTTCTTCCTTATCATTAAGAGATATATTTCAAAAATATGATGACGTAATAAATAGAGAATTATTATATTCTCGTCAGGTTTGTTCTTATCGACTTTTGACTTTTGTTACAGTATCTAACTTTCAAATGAAATATTTTTTCAAAATAGGGTTTATAAGTTAATTATAGTACACGTTAAAAATCCAACATCTATACTAGGTAAAATCACAAATGAGTATCTCTATTCGTAATCTCTACCACATACAGTTAAAATTTAAAATTTTCAATCAAAAGTTAAATTCATAGCTATAAACACAAAAAAAAAGACCTATACGCTCTGAAAAGAATCGTCCGAAGATGCTCGATGGTTGGACGTTAGTGCGCCCGTGTTCTTTAGTTTAAGGGGCGTTTGGAATAGCGATGTCTTTTGGTTTTTGCTGGAAAAACACTATAGCTAGCTTATTTTTTTCTGTAGCTGAGTTGGTTTATTCAGTATAATTAAATTTAAAAAATATAAAAATAAAAACGGTACGTTAATCTAGAGCGGACGATGCAAAGGAATACGGGAAAAAAAGGAAAAAAAAACTAAAATTTTTTTACTGTAGCATGCACAGTACACATTATAGTAAAACGATCTCCCGTCGCCCAACGCAGCGATGGCAAAAGCCATATTGAGTGGCGAGCTATCTGCTATGTGCCGGACTAACCGTCATTTCATGGGAAGTTTTCCAATGGAGTGGCGAGCTATCTGCCGGCTTGGTCTCTGTCAGTCCCGGAGGGTGGAGATGTGATGTCCTGGCTGACGCAACTCCACGTCCATGAAGGCGGCTTTGGGCTTGAAAACGGTGGCGTACCCGTCGCTGCCGATGAAATGGCGGTTTATTCAGATATTAACATGCACTTATCTTGTTTGTATGGCCAAATTATGGACGCGCGGCTTCCTGCTACGTGACTTCTACTATAGTGATTTCCGTTCTGAACTGATTGTTTAGTATCTGAATTAACTGTAATTCATTTTAAAATCGAAATGTTTAAGAATATTTTAGGTTAGGCCACAGTTTGAAACACTGGGATCTATTCATATCCTACAGGAATTGAGCTGTTACATGCGATTTTTTTCATTGCATTCAAGCCCTTGATTATATGGATTTTTTGAAAGTTGAATTTTATTTCAGTTCTATGTTTCAATTCGCTGGGGAAACTGCAAAGGACCTAGATTAAGAAAGATAATTAATTTACCAATTTAGACACTGCTCCCTTTCGTAAAAAACACACTTTTTTAATTAATTTTCAAACACATAGGAGGAATCTTTAGACGGATGCGTCACCCATGACATCTTAAAAGATGGTCAGACTGTGAGGCCCTCACGTCATTATCCCTCGGATAATTATGCAGTGACATACAGATTACTATTTGCCTGATCAGTAAAACACTGCTCCAGCAAATAATAAGCCTTTACCAGAGTAGCGCAACAGAACAATAATATAGATACTGTCTTCTTTATTACAACAGTTGCCACAGGGCTTAAAGTCTGGCTTTACAAAAGTAGTTAACAAAAGTATAAACTAGCTCCCCCAAGGCCCTCCTGTCCGCTCCACTGGGTCGCCTACACATCCCAGCCGAAGTATACGGGGTCCACCTCGTCTGGCTCCTCTGAATCGCCATCCTCCTCTCCAGCGAGCTCTGCGAATCCTGTTTCCCCTTCATCCTGCTCGTAGTAAGCCTCGAGCGGAGTGGGGTCTAACAAAGAAAAATAATAGCAAGGATGAGTACCACGGTACTCAGCAAGCATAATATTAGCAAGGTGCACTGTATGCCTCTCATGTCCTTAAATCCATATTCTAATCTTTTTATTTCTAAAATACTCTTACCCAAAATAGCTGTCATCTTGTGATAAAAACTTTCTATTCTCATACCCGGTGGGCAAGATCCCTTGTGATCACCGTAGTCCACAATCCAGTGGACTAGCATGAATTCATGATTTAGGCACTGCGCAGGCTTTGTACCACTGTACCCAAAACTACTCTGAACCTTTTTGAACAAGGCTTTCCACACTGCCTTAGGTGTGGAATCAGGCTCAAAGTACAGAACCTTTCTCCGATTACGTTACTCCATCCACCAGCCCATCTATTATCCATCGGTATACCAAGTCGCTCGCTTGGGCTCCACCGATTTCCAATAGTGTTTGGTTGGACCGGCTCTCGGCTCCAACACTCCCCCTCGTGCTTACCCTATGTGGTGGCATGGTTAACGTAACGGGATACTGATTTCTGCCCGTCCGAAACGGGAGATTGGTTGGTACGATAATTACGGTATCCGATCCGAGTAAAAACGTGTAAGTCCTTACATCATAGCCATATGTAAAGGGGTCCGCCTGACCTCTCTCATTCCTTTCCCTGAACCCCTTTACCCACCATATTTACATCTATACACACACACACACACACACACACACACACACACATATATATATATATATATATATATATATATATATATATATATATATATATATAAAACTCTGTTCGTAGCTCTGCTGCTCTTCTCAGCCGAACCACGGATCCTAGCTTCTACTCTTGCTCTTGCTCTTTCTCTTTCTCTTTCTCTTTCTCTTTCTTACTCTTTCTTGCTTACATCTATACTAGTGCATTTCTTCTCTTTATCAGAAAACAGTTTTTATGTATTTAAATATACATAAAACAGTTGTTCAGAAAATACTGCATAAATTTGACATAACTAGGTGCATGATCAAAATAAAACTTGCCTGAGCCGTAGTGTGAACTAGAGTCAATAAAAACAGTTGATTCTTCCTTGATGTACGTCGGCTCGGATTCTGCAATGCCAAGGCTAACTTAACAAAAATAGGTATTTATAATATAAATTTTAAGAAACTTATTTTCCTTCCTTAATATACATATACACACATAAGTATATACGCATATATACACACACACATGTGTATATATATATACATACACACCACTATATATATATATATATATATATATATATATATATATATATATATATATATATATATATATGAGCTCTCACACATATATATACATACATATATACACAACTTTACCAATTAAGAATTTAATTACTGAAATTTTATTAACTAAATTATCTAGTTGAGATGTTCTTGAAATGATCAAAGTTACGATTACAGAAAAGATTTTGATAAATAGCAGAAACCTAAAAATCAAAATTATAGCAAATAGGTCCCAATTCCTCTCGGCCCACGGCCTCTTGCGCACGCGCGGCCCAGCAGGCCCACGCGGCCCACCCGGTACTCCTATTGCCCTAATCCCCCTTCTCTCCTCACTCTCTTACTCCCTGCCGCCGCCTCACTCCCCCTCTCTGCTGCTTCCTACGCCGCCTCCCTCCTCCTCTTCTCTCTATGCCGCCGGCCTGGCTTCCTTCCCCTCCACCGCCTGCTCTCTCTCTCCGCCTTACTCCTTATCCTGCGCCGCTAGTCCCCTACCTCTCTCTCTATCCCCGCCGCTGCTCGGCTCTCCTCTCCCCCAGGCTCTCTCTCTCCCCCGAGCTCTCTCTCCTCTCCTCTCCTTGCCCCTTGCGCGCTGCCTCTACCTCCACTGCCGCCGCCTCTCCGACGCCGCCGCCTCTCCTCCGGTCTACCCCCACCTCTCCTCTCTCTACTCCCCTACCTCCTTCCCTCTATACTCCCCTACCTCCGCTCGGCTCCACCTGCCGTCCGCCTGATCCGTCGGGTCCACCACCCTCCGGCCACCGACGGTTCCGCTCGGCTCCTCCTCACCTCGCCTTTCTTCCACCGCCTCCCTGCTCTCTCTCCTCTACTGCGCCACTCCTCTGGTTCACCCACACCGACCGCCTGCTCCCTTGCTTGGCCCAGATCCAGACGGATCCGACCCCGGCCTCACTCGTCTACCCCGAAGTCTACCACACGGCCTCGGGTCAACAGGGAGTTACTGCTGCTTGATTGCTATTTGCTCTGATACTTATTTGGGAGTTGGACAGGGAGAGATGGTGGGGGACCTACTTGCTGTCGGCTGGAAAGGGGAGGTTGGGGTGGAGGTTTGCAGGATCTTCTTCACGTGGTGCTGCCAGGGTGAAACACAGCTTGCGGTCCCTGTCGGGGTGGAGGCTTGCCTTGCGGTGGTCCCCGCCGAAACGTCTCTCGCTCCTGGGCCCCCTCTGGCTGGTGGCTTGTCTTGTAGTAGCCATTCCCTTCCTCCTCGTAGCTCCTTCCTTCTAGTTGTTGTGGTTGACTTGGATCTTCATCTTTTGGGTCTCTGATCGAAGGTGCATTGGTGGAAGAGGTGGTAGTGCCGATGGTGCTGGTGGTTCCTTACCTCTGGCTGGTTGAGCTCTTGTGACTGTGTGTGTGATGGTAGTGCTTTGTGGTATGCAGGAAGGAGTAGATATAATGAATTTTGGAGGGGAGGTTACTTCATCGCCCGGACTGCCTCGTGCTCGATCAGCAGCACCGGGCATCCTCGATCTTATCCTCCCGAATGCTTCTGTAGTGAAGGACATTTGGTCCTAAGAATGTTTCATATACTGTGCTTGCGGGCTAATGGGCTTTTGGGCTGGAACAAGGGAAATATTTGTGGGCTTTTATGGGCTGGAGGCAAGAGAGCTGGTCCATTGTGGGTTGGAAATAGTGGGCTAAAAAGAATGTATATATTTGTGGGTTTTCGGGCAGAGTTAAGTATTGTGGGTTTGGTTTCTTTGAATTGCCGGATGATGACGCCCACAGAGACGAGAGGTGCCGACCGGCCCGGGACGGTCTGGGAAACTCGGAGATAGTCTCGAATTGGCCCTCGCAGCCCAGGGGCAACTGACGGCAATCCACTTCTTCATTCCCTTTATTCTCCCTTGGATTGCTAGCTATCTAGTTTTCTAGTTACTAAAGAAAACAGGTTTGGTCGGACACTAATGGCAGTCTAATTGCAGGTTATGGATGAAGGCGCTACTCGGTTCCCTCCCCGACACTACGAAGATACAAACTCTCACTCCTCCACCTCCCTTTTTGAAAGCCAATTTTTGTAAATACAATGCAATTAGTATATTTGAGGCAATTGCAAAAGTAAATTTCAATTGTAAACTTGTTCGTAAATATTTTCATGAAATGCATTGCAATATGTAAATTCATTTTGTATTTGAAATTGTAATATAGTTTGATAAAATGCTATGCACTCATGAAATTTTAATTTTGTACCCAAAATTGCAATAGAATTGATGTGATGAATGATTACAATGATTAGATGCTTAGATTAATAAATACTACAGCTTGTCTACTTAATTAGGGTATTCGGGTTAGGGTTCTTTCAGCCTTCCCCCCTTTAGGCGATTTCGTCCGCGGAATCGGGTCTTCGCTTAAACAGGTTAGGATAGGACTCGCGCAATTCCTCTTCTTTCTCCCATGTAGCTTCGCGCACCGAGTGATTTTTCCAAGGGACCTTACAAAAACGAATAGTTCGGTTCCTTAACCGTCGGTCCTCTGTTTCTATAATTTTCGTTGGGTGCTCTTCATAAGTTAAATCTGCTTGGAGAGGTATGTTTACATCTGTCAAGTGTTGAGAAGGCTCACGTAGACATTTCCGAAGTTGTGAGACATGAAAAACATCATGTATCCTGGATAGCTATGCAGGGAGCTCCAATTGATACGCTAAGGCTCCTTTTTGTGGTAAAATCCGAAAGGGTCCGGCGTATCTAGGACTTAACTTTCCTTTCACTCCGAACCGGTAAACTCCCCGCAGTGGTGAAACCTTAAGATATACATAATCTCCAACATTAAAGTGAATGTCTCGCCTACGTTGATCTGCGTAGCTCTTTTGTCTGGTTTGAGCTATTTTAAGTCTTTCCCTGATAATCTGGATCTTCTCACCATTTTCTCTTATTAGTTCTGGCCCCATCAGAGGTCTTTCTCCTGTTTCATACCAACATACAGGGAATCGACACTTCCGTCCATATAAAGCTTCATACGGTGTCATCTGAATGCTAGACTGAAAACTATTATTGTATACAAACTTTGAAAGTGGTAGATACTTGTCCCATGAACCTCCAAAGTTCGATACACACGTTCTTAACATGTCTTCAAGGATCTGGTTCGCCCTTTCTGTTTGGCCATCTATTTGAGGGTGGCCATCTAATTCAACAACCATAAATCTAGACGATAGTTTAGAAAAAAAATCATCTAGATGATGTTTAGCAATACCCTATAGTAAATCGAACACACTAATTTGATCATCACAGCAGGTTGTGTTTGAGGACATTAGAATTTTTTTCGGGGAGAAGCATCACTTGTCATGATTTTAATTTAAAAGAAATTTTAAAAATTACCATCAATTACTCCTGAGTTACTCCCAACGTGACTGATCTATGGGCCTCCCATGTGATTGGCCAAACAAATAAGTCGAATCTCAGTAAAAGAAAAACGTGTGCGTGGAATTGAGTATACATAATCAACCGTTTTGAACTCACCAATCTCACATGCATTATAGCCTTGTGTGTCTGCGAATTGGGCCCACATTATTTGGCCCCACCTATCATGACATGTGTATTCATTTTTGTGTGTGCCACACGACCAGACGACTCCAAAAAAAGACCCCACCTTGATCCAAGAAAACGAGTTTGTCGTGTCCATGTTATGTGCACCCATGTGACCCATATGATGGCAGCGAAGATGGGTAGTCGGTAAGACTAATGCATGCCTAGGCGCGATATAGAATTTTCGCATAATGAATGACATATTGTGAATGATGTAATTATTCAGTGGTAAATTGTGAATTTTCTCGAGAAAATACCCCCAAAGGTATAAGCTTCTGTCTGTACTTTTTTTCAAAAAATAATTTCATCTATACCTGTTGAAACAATCGAAAAATTCAAAACTTGAATTTCATTGTTTTCCTTTGTTTGTTTTCGCCCGCAATCCGAGCCCTTGATTTCTGCTTCGGGATTTGTGCCCCTCCCCTTTTTCATCCCCGTCTCCTCCTTCCCTTGGCGCATTCGACCGAACTGCCTTCCTCCCCTTCCCTGCGTTGGCACTGCACGCGCACGCCCGTGCCCACACCCACGCCACTGCCGTGCCCTTGCCACGTCCTCCCAGGTCAGCAGCTGGCACTGTGGCCATCCCTTCCACGTCCCCTCCCCAACCGCCCCCTCACTCCTCCCTCGCGTCCAACGGACGCAGCACACCCCCCTCCGTGCGGCGCTCCCACGGACCGGTCTTACGCCGTCGCCATTCCCGAAGCTCTCCCTCCCCACCAATCCCCTACAGACAACATACAACAACTCGGCATGGCCGTCCCCCCTTGGGAAGGAGCTCCCTCACCCTCTCCCATCCTCCGCCATCAGCTCCTGTGCGCTCCCGAAGCTCCCTCCACCTCTCCCGACTATTAAACGCCAATTGCTTCCGCTGAGGGCACCGCACCACTCCCCTCTCCCTCCCCGAGCAATCAATTTGAACTCTCTCCCTCTCTAACGCCACCGTCGCACGCCCCTGGTCCCGGTGAGACAGCAAGCCAAACTACCCCTTCAACCAATGAAAACCCAATTCACTCCGACCATAGCACCACCAAAGCTCCAAGATCATAAATCACAAACCAATCTTTCGTGTGAATTCGTCGTTTTGCCCCGCACCGTTCATCTACTCCGGCCGCCACCACCCTCTCGTGGGCAGCCCGACTGGATCTCTCCCTAGCCAAGCCAGTGCCTCCTTAGTGATCCTCTCCCTCCCTAGTTGATGAATCCACAACACTCCTTGCTTGAGCATGTCCCCAACTCCCCCGAGCCACCACCTCACCCACAGCCTTCTCCCTCACCGGCGACGGCCAACTTAAACCCTCATCTAGCTCCGAGCTCATAAATGGGTTCCCCTCTCCCCCATGAACCCTTTGGCACCGGTCATGCGTTGAGAAACCCTTGCCGAGGCCGAATCGCGAGGGAAGGCGCGCCCCTGTTCTTTGCCTTCGCGCCCGACAGGAGGTGGAAGAAGACCTCTCCGAGTGCGACGTGGCCTCCTCCCCACCCTTCATTTCCCATCAAGCGGCCCCGAGCCGATCACTTAAATCCCGAACCGTTACGGCCGATTCTTTCCCTCCCTCGGCAGTCGTGGCTCCATCCCGCGCAATCAGTGGGCCGGGCCGGCACTGTTTCAAGAACAGTGACCCGTGATATTTTTCCAGTGGCAGAAAATACAAATTTATATTCATTTGATTCGTTTCGTTGCCCCGATTCCAATTCCGATGTTCATTTCTCCAAACTCCACTGCCAAAATTACCAATCCCAACCATTTTAATTATTCTTGCATTTATTTCTTTTCTTTTAATAAGTTTATTTATTTTATTTTCTTTCCAGCTTGTTTAGAAGTGAGCTCGGATTTTGATTTATTTTGTGTTTTGTTTTGCGTTAGCACACGAGGAGTCTGAAGCGACGGTGTAAGGTTCGGAGCATGCTTCCACGCACTACGAGATTGTCCATGTTGCAGCTCCGCGAGGCAAGTTGAAAATTTTGAACATGTTGATCCCATAAACTTTTATACTATTTAATTACGCTATTTGCATTATTGTATTTACTCAGATTATTTGCTTAAAGTAAATTGTTTAGAATAACATGTGACATATAGTTATGTCCTACCACCGATAAAAGCCCCACTTTACTTTAAAGCCACTTTCACCTCGACAAACTTTAACCCTGTAGTGGACAAGCCACAACCCTACCCTAGGGTGGAGAAGTTAACAGTCGGGTGCCGGTACAAGTATTGGACGGG
The DNA here is from genome assembly GCA_036346265.1 of Melocanna baccifera. Taxonomy (NCBI): domain Eukaryota; kingdom Viridiplantae; phylum Streptophyta; class Magnoliopsida; order Poales; family Poaceae; genus Melocanna; species Melocanna baccifera. Next base: position 3,123,324 of record CM070683.1, on the reverse strand, counting down.
ACCCGATCGTGGTTGGCAGTCTCGGTGGAGAAATGTAAGGACTAGACCCTTATGCTGCGTATAGAGCACAGTAATCGCTCAACCACAAGTATTGAACTGTCAATCCTGGTCTGTTAACTGCTCACTTTAATTGAATCCCTACATGAGTTTGCAGTGTGGTCTTCACTAAACTTGTGCGATCGTTGTTGTGTTCCACATTGGCCCGAGGCCCGTGGATACTCAGTTTGGTGAAGGTGCCTACCAGGTAGGGTCTATATATTAAATTGAGCAGCTAAAGATCCGGTTTTCTCAATTCAGTCGCACGCTAGCTGAGTGTGTCTTTTGCATGACATTGGTAATTGAGAAATCTTGAGGGTAAAGCTGAGCAACTCTGCAGAGTGAAATTAAATAGTATTCGAACACGCCGTGCTTCCAGTTAATGACCAGATTACCAGCTTACTAATCATGACTGAATGCTGATCAAACTTGATTATACCTTGCAAATCGCTAACGTCGAGAAGCTCCCCGCTGGGGCAGACGCCTTCTTCACAATGCTTCTCTGCTCGGAAACCACCTCCCAGCACAGCCGCCGTGCCATCTCCCTCGCCATCACCAGTTGGGCTCTCTCCGCCCGCAGCGCCGCAATCTCCATCCGCATCGCCACTCTGTCCGCCTCCACCCTCGCGTAGAATCCCCCTGCATTGCCTGCCACATCCTCCAAGTACTCCCCCACCACCGCCCCGGCCTCCTTCGTCGGGCTCGCGCACCTAACATCCACCGTGTACTCGAACTCTTTCTCCACAAGGGATGATGGCTCTTCCTCCTCCTCGTCGACCATGGCTTTCACCTCCATGCCACTACTCGAGTCTCCGTTGTTTCCATCTGATGCCTCTAATGGGACCATGTCGATCTGCTGTACCTGCTCGCCTTCCTCCTGATCCAGCTCATCCTCCTCGTCGGAGAGAGTGTCGGGGTCGATCCCGTGCGACTAGAGACGGGAGAGGTAGGAGGCGGCGAGGTCGGAGAGCGAGGCAAGCTCCTCCTGAACCTCGAGCTCGCGATCGGCACGACCTTCGGCGTAGCGCCGAAACTGGCGGGCCTCCATCTGCGCGGCAGCCTTCTCGCGCTACAGCCGCTCGATCATGAGCATGGCCGCGCAGGTCGCCGTCTCAGCCGAGGCCCGCTCCGCCTCCAGCCCCCGCACCGCCTCCTCGGCCGCCTCCTTCTCCCCCCGCAGCCATGCCACCGCCGCCTCTAGCTCCTCCACCCGCCGGATCAGCTCCGGCGCCTCCCCGCCCAGCGCCTCCCGCTGGGCGCCTTGGCGGCAGCTCGGCCATCGCCGAGCGCGCTTCACCAACCGCGCGGCAGCGGGTGGCGGCAGGATCCATGGAGGCATGTATGTATCCAGTGAGATTCGAACCCCGGCTTGGGCCGGCTCTCACCGCTGCGCCGCGGCGCCGTCGGGACCAAACGGTCGGTGCGACGCCGCGCAAGCACGCGCGAAATGTGCAACAGAACGAACGTTTCCTTTTCGGAAGGGAAAGGCGGTGGCGTCTACTCACAAGCGGCGTGAGCTAGGCCGAATAGAATGGATTAGAAGGCGGCGAGAATGAATCATTGAGTCCAAATGAACTGAATGGATTAAAACTAGGAATTAATAAGCGGGCACTGATGAGAACAGCATCATGCTAGTGAGCTTTCCACGTCGTGTTACGCTAAACAACCTGTTTCCTAGGGAAGCAGAAAAGGCGCGGTAAAAACTAGAACAGCAATTGCTGCGATTAATCTTTTTTATTAAATCTGGTGGGGCCGGAATGAGGAGCACGGAAGAACCGGCGGAAATTAGAGGGGGAAGATAAAGTCACTGTTCTTTTGGGTGTTTTGGGTGGGTTTTTTGGTTTCAATTTCGTAAGTCAAAATTAATAGAGCAATTTTTCTAAACGATTTATCAAAATTAAAAATATATGTGTTGTTCATATAAACATATTCGTCATCACTATTGTCTTAAAAAACATTGATAAAAACTATCATCTGTAACTCAAAACAATATGGCCAAAGGTGCACTGGCTTATCACTAACCATGGAAATTATACAAAGGAATTTGTTGCCAAAGGCCGCAAATTTTACCAAAGCTGCTGCCTGCAGAGATAGCTGGCCACGGAATTATCCAAATTAACATGGAAATCTTGCAGCTTATTATTATGGGACAAACTTTCTTGTACTACTTGACATCTATTGTTCTCAAAAAAACAATAAGATATCTTTTAAAATAAATGATTTTTATCTACAAAACTATTATGAAATTTTTATAAAATTACTACGTTCTAAACGGATCCTATTATCCTAATATAGTAGTCCTTAGTTTCGAGTCACGGCAACAGAAATGACACCGGCAGCGCACAGAAACTGAAGTTTAAGCCACGCAGGTTCATTCTGTTCAATCGTCCTCTACGGGACATGGTTTCATCTTGGACAAAGGTCAAGGCCTTGGGCGAGTGCAGGCATTGGCTAATTGACTGTGCCGGTACACGTGATATAAGTTGTTGGTATAATCCGCTTGTCGGTATACTAGCAGTGGTATACCATGTGGATGAAGTAAAAGTTGATAATTTATAGTGGTTTTTTCTAAAAAAATCAAGGATATATATGTATTTAAAAAAATGAATGGTTTTTCTGAAAAAATGGAGGACTTATGCGTAATTCTTAAAAATGTATCACGTAGAAAGAGAGCCTCTTTAAAAAAAATTAAGGACTCATACATAATTTCAAGAAGTAGAGGACCATTTTGAAAAGCGGAGGACCTTTTCGTGAAATGGTAGAGGTCTTTTTGTAAGAAATAAGGACCTGTACATAATTACATAATATAGAGGTATTTTTTCGTAAAAAAGGTGACGTGGCGTGCGGAGGCTGAGAATCCGCTCGACTTTAATATAGGGAGTATATCACGTAGAAAAAAGGCTTCTTTGAAAAAAATCAAGAACCCATACGTAATTTTGAAAAATGGAGGACCTAGTCGTGAAATGGCAGGAGTCTTTTTGTAAAAAAAAAATAAAGACTCGTGCATAATTCTAAAAAATAGAAGAGTTTTTGCAAAAAAAAAAGTGACGTGTTATGAGGGGAAGGCCGATAATCCCCAGCCTTAATATAGGGAGTATTTAGTTATTTACCCATTTTAGCTGGGGCCTAAGTCCTAATAATGCATAGTAATCTGTAACTTCTGTTTTATGTCTTCAGCTGATGAAAGTTGGTATAGACAAAGCTATTGCAATGATGAACGCATGTTGCGCTGGTGGAGCCATACCCAACTAACCTGACTTGTCCATCTGCTGTCCTTTTTAGATGTAGCTGAATTTCAAGCAACATTGCACACTTCAGATCGACAAAATCTCCATCCATTCCTTTTCTTGCTAGGCCAAAAAGGCCTAGGGCCTCAAGATAGCCTACCCTTGAGCCCAAGCCCCAAGTTGTCTGTTTGGGCCCTAAGGCCATTCTAGCCACACTGGCCTAAATTGGGCTTTCAAAAAAATCCTCAAATTGGCCTCACGATGATGATGCGATTCCAGTGAAGAAGGTGTACTTTAAGAGGGCCCTCTTCTGGAACTCTGGACGCCAGGCGATGCGACCTCGGCCGGCAGCGATGTAGCGTGACCCATGCCGTGACTGAAAGTGACCTTCTCTGAAAAAATATACTCCACTTTGCAAGGCACTCTTATTAACATGGTCATCTGAAATTCAGTGCAACTCTGACCCAGGCACTGCAGATCGTGAACATTGCCACTTGGGGGGTGATGGCAATGGAACTAGCATGTATCCTAGTTGGTCTCTATGCTACATCCTGCTCAACTTCTCCACCGCTCACCAAGGCAATCGTCGGTGCCGCGGAAGCCAGCGCATGGCTTTTCCATCCTCTTTCTTTGATCATCTTATCAATGTGAACCTGGACCGTGACAACTATTTGATGTGGAAGTTGAGACTTAGTTGCTCCCTATTTGCATAGTCAACAATTACTTAGCTATGTAGATGGATCAATTGTGCCTCCTACAAAGGTGATCGTCTAGAAGCAAGATGGTAGATTTGTTGTGATTCCTACGTCACCTAGATCCAACAGGACCAGATGGTTCTAAGTACGCTGCACTCATCTCTCACCGAGGAGATTCTAGTGCAAGTTATGCTCCTTAGCACTGTTGTTGAAGTTTGGCAGGCATTGGAGCGATCCTTCTCGTCAGGCTCGAGGGCAAGAATTATGCAACTTCGTTGCCAACTATCCAACATCCAAAAAAGAAACATGATAGCGCTGGGGTACTTCAATAAGGCGAAAGCCCTGGCGGATACACTGGGATCCATTGGCGTTGTCCTTCCAAACGATGAGGTCGTCAACTACCTCCTATGTGGACTTATGCTAACCACGATCCATTGGTGACCTCTATCACTACATGAGTCGAGCCGGTCTTGCTCAGCGACATGTATGCTCTCCTCATGAGCTATGAGATGAGGCAAGAGCAGAACAACGCCATGATCCAGATCCAAGGCAACACAAGAGGCTCGATGAACTCGGCAACATGAGGACGTGGCAAGATCCAAAGGAGAGGCAACCAATACAACATGTTGTCAAACACATCTCAAGGTGTGATGCGCAGCCAAGGTTTCAGATAGATGTTGAACAACTACGATGGCGGCTCGAGCCGGTCTACTTGCCAAATTTGTGGCAAAGTTGGTTACGTCACCATCAAGTGCTACCATAGATTCAACCACTTCTACCAAGTTTGAAGACAATCGAATTGCTGCAGTGGTGAATGTCCCATCATATACCATTGATTCTAATTGGTATACCGATTCAGGTGCAACAGATCATATCACAAACGACTTGGATTTGTTGACTATGAAGGAGAGATACCATGGCAAGGATCAAGTGCATATTGCGAATGGAGTAGGTATGTTTACTACCCATGTTGGTCATTCGCAGTTGCATACCCCTAATCGAACCCTTCATATAAATAACATCCTTCATGTTTCTAATACTTATAAAAATCTTTTCTGATAATTATGTCTTTCTTAACTACCGTCTTGATTTTTCCTTGTAAAGGATCGAGTCACAAAGAAGGTTCTACTCCGAGGGGAATGTGGGGGTGGCCTATATCCTTTGCTGATCCATGGTTTTGGCCATCCAAAGACCGTCTTTGCTACTGCCAAGCGTACTTAGGAGCAATGGCACTGTCACTTGGGTCATCCATCTACCTTAGTTGTCCAACAAATACTTCAGCACAATAGTCTTCCTTGTGTCAATAGTACAAGTTGTCCCTTGGTTTGCAATGCTTGTCAATTGGGCAAAGGTCATAAATTGCCCTAGACCGTGTCCACTAGTGTTTCTACTTTCAAAGTATTTCCTATTTTCATGCAATTTCAATCTATTGTTGAACACCAACTCAATAGAAAAATTATTTGCATGCAAACTGACTAGGTTGGCGAGTATCGTAAGCTTCACACCTTCTTTAACAAAGCAAGCATTGCGCATCACATCTCTTGTCCCTATGCTCATCAGCAAAATGGTTCCATAGAATGCAAACATCGCCATATAGTTGAAGTAGGTCTCTCTCTCTCTTTTGGTTCTAGCCGTAGTCTCTCAAATGTTGCGATGAAGCTTTCTTAACCTCATATTTTCTTATCAATCGCCTCTCCAGTAAAACTATCAATTCCTCCACTCCCTTGGAATGGCTCCTAGGGTTGAAACCCGACTATAAATTCTTGAAAGCTTTTGGTTGTGCTTGTTGGCCAAATTTGCATCCTTTCAAATAAGCATAAACACGACTTTCGCTTGAGACAATGTGCCTTTCTAGGGTATATACCACTTCATAAGGGATACAAGTGCTTGTGTGTTCCCACAGGTCAGATATATATCTTAGGCGACGAAGTCCTTGATGAATCTCTCTTTCCATTCACAAAGCTTTAGTAAACGTTGAGAGGCTATGATCCTGTATCTCCTCCTGTTTTGCTTCCCTCATTGCGTCCTGGTCCTTCCTTTCATTCAGAAGCAGGGGGTGATCGATTGAGTAATGAACATATTTTACATGCTCCTGTACAAACTGATGGCTTGTTGCAGCATGATTCTGTGTCATCCTCAGGTTTGCCGTTTACAGGGACACACAAGAGATAGTGGAACTGATGGGCACGAGGACGCTACCTTAGAACATGTGCAGCCACAACCTATGCACTCAACTGCGTGACAAGATACGCCAACCCAAGACACACACTGAAGTCACAGTACCATATCCAGCAAATGGGCGACAAGCTCTAGCTGCGGATGCCAAATCAGCGAGCCATGTTGAGGCCATGAATGATGAAAGGTGGAGGAAAGCCATGGACGATGAGTACAATGCTATGCCCTGCTCAAAAATGATACAGCGGCTTGTCCCTCATCTTGGTCGAAAGATCAATATCGTTGATAGTAGATGGGTATTCAAGGTCAAGAAGAATGCAGATGGTTCGATCAAAAGATTTAAGGCATGGTTGGTAGCCAAAAGATTCGAGCAAAGTTGTGTGCATACTAGTTGATCTCTTTGTGTAGTATATTTTTGATGTACTAAGAATATGCAGTCTAGATTGATCGATGGACTTACTAGGTTGAATGATGAATCATTGGCCAGAGATCATCAAAGTATCATCAAATAGATTGTTGTTTGAACTTCTATGCTGTTGTGCTGTTAATGAGCTAGGGCCTGTTTGGTACAGCTCCTGCTCTCAGCTTCTCAATAGATTCTTATGGAGCTGTGCCAAACACCTAGATTCCCAAAATGAGTAGATTCTGCTTCTTGCGAGAAGCAGACTTCAAAATGAACTAGAAAGGAGAAGCAGCCTTTTGGTGGATTCTCGTGGGGAGCTGTGTACCCTACATCAAATCTATCCATTGAAGTTAAAACAAAGTACCCGTAATTGCCATCCAATTACCCACCCGAGCGCCCCTCCCTCTCCCCAGTCGGCGCCCCCTCACGCTCCCCACCCAAGCGCCCCCATCCCCTACCCTTCTCGCGCCGCCGCCCCTATCGCGCTCCCCACCTGAGCGCCCCCTTCCCCTACCCCTCTCGCGCCGCCGCCTCCCCCTTCCCCTACCCCTCTCGCGCCACCGCCTCCCCCTTCACCTACCCCTCTCGCGCCGCCGCCTCCCCCCTTCCCCTCTCGTGCCGCCGCCTTCCCCTCTCCCCTTCCCCTCTCGCGCCGCCGCCTCCTTTCCCTCTCCCCTTCCCCTCTCGCGACCACGACCACAACAGCTCCGACTGGGGAGAGAACGACCACGGCGTCTCCTTCACCTTCGGCGCCGACAAGGTCGCCGAATCCTTCACTAGGCAAGCCTCCCTCACTCCGAGCATGCCGGCATGCCGCTGCATGCATTCCTACTCCTACTCGTTGCAGAATCAACTTGACATTGACAGTTCTTGGCATGCCAATGGCAATGGAACAGGTTCTGGAGGATGGGTATGAGTTCTGCGCGGATCGGCAGCTTGTGACCATATTCTCCGCGCCGAACTACTGCTGGGAGTTCAACAACGCCGGCGCGCTGATGAACGTCGACGCGAGCATGCTCTGCTCCTTCCAGATCCTCAAGCCATACAGAGGCAAAGCGCAGATGGAGTGACGAGGAGAGGCCGCCGATCGAAACAGAGATTTTGATTATTAGAGCATTGTTTAGAATCATGGAAATATCATAGATTTGCCTGCGCAGGTTTCTCCTCTGGCATTTTTGTTGTTCGGAGGACAATTGATACCACCTCCTGTTCTTCTGAATCCTTTGCTTGTAACTGGTTTAATACATGTATATATAAGCATATAGTTTCTAAATTTCTTACATCCTACTCCTGTGTTCATGCGAGGAGCAAAATGTTATCTGAAAGTGCAGCAGAAGTACTATGAAGGAAATGTCAGAAATTTTTCTGAAGGGTTGGTAGTATCTTTTAGAGAGTATTTAATAGAAAACAAGACCCCATATCCATCTTCTAGCAAATCAATGAAATGGTGAGTGTACGAAGTCTCATGAATCTTAAGCAGGCTTTATGTCTTGTACAGCTACTGTCTTATCTACGAACTGATGATACATTTTCTAGGCACTTCTCTTTAAAATTGTACTTACCAGATTGAACTTTTGCACATTTCAGCTGCGTGAATTTTGATGATGTTGGTTCTAGACGAATTGCTTGTATACGAGACATGTTTAGTAGGATATTAGATAAATAAAAGGGTTACAACTAGGGGTAACATGGTCTATTTCCTTCTAATCTTCTTTTTTATGAATCTGAAGCTAACCCACTAGCCAAACGTTTTTCAGAGATAGTTTCAAATTCTTAGAGAAGTGAATTCTTATAGAATCTGAAGCAGAAGTTGAAAAATAAGAATCTGGAGCTCTACTAAATAGACCCTTAATATTGCCTCTTGTTATTATAACCAAAAACTTTCCGTGATGATCTTTTGAGCCTCTATTTCATAGATTCATTTGTTTTGATTGTTGACTGACGGATGGTTGGTACGGGCAAATCCTATGCTCAATGGGTGGCAGGCAAAGATACTTACTGGGCTGCAGGCATGTTCTGCCACGCCCTATTACCATCACTATCCCCCAACATTTTTTTTCCTTTCTAGATCCACCCCTTCATGTTAGCATTGGCTCTTTATGCATTTTTTTAAATGTGAATTTGCCTATAAATCCATTCGTTTTATCATAGTTTCTCTTCATTTTGTGATCCGCTTGGAGTAATATCTATTTCATGACATTAGTTCATTTTTAATGACAGTTGGTGCCACACTTGTGTTCTATTTTTATTTTATTTCTAAAGATGATATCAATCTGCAGATAGAAAGACTTGCCAGAACTGATTCTGACTTCTCCCCATTTCTACATTCATGCTGGAATTCCCTGTGTGGACTTGTACTATGGAAAAGGTGTTTGAGCATGTATAATCCAATAGTTGCTAGCAGATTCTTGTTGATAGTTTGTAACTGGAACCAGGTTTCTTAAATAAACTGGACTCCAGGAAATTGACGTCACTTCCTCCTGATTGTATCGTGCTCCTATGGATTCAAATTTGTCGCCACAGAAAAGAACGCAACACGTGCATGTCGTCCGCTGGATTAAGAAAGAACGCTCCTGATTAATCCACGTCGATAACTTGCAGGGACTCGTGACCCAAGCGTGTAACGTGCGTACCCTACCGTCTAGTCCCCTTGGCTCCCCGCCGCAGCCGCTCGGCTCAGAGTAACAAGGTAGGTTCTTTTTAGTTTTTAGTTGATTTTTTATTTTGATATTTTCAGTAAAAGCAATCGGTGATAATCAAAGCATTTTCTTCGTTTTGAAGGTAAGAAAATTTCACAAATAATTTTGAGAAAGAAAAAATTCTAAAAATTCTTACATTAATCAAAAAAGAAAAATCCCCATCCATCGCTTATTTTGATAGGATAGATCACATTTTGGTTCGATCCAATTCCGATATAACAGCCACCAGGTACACACGCATCAAGACATAGGGTACAACATTGCAACACAGGAAAACACCATGTCGCATGCACTGGACCCAGCAGCACACAAGACAGCCAGATTATTATTGTTCATCTCATTACACACGTCTCACTAATTAAACATGCCATCTCTACGCCACTTAACCTCATGCGTGCGCGGGCGCAGGGTTGTTTCAGGCTTTCGCGGTGTTTAGGCTGGCGGAGAGGCTCTCGAGGTACCTCTCGACGACGTCTAGGCCGCAGAGCTCCTTGACGGCGGGCATCGTCGCCGGCACGTCCATCTGGAACGTCACCGGGGAGTTCGCGGGCCCCGTGCACACCGAGAACTCCTTCCTGGTCGCCCGGATGGCCTCCCTCATCGCGCAGTGCACCGAGGACGCGAGGAGCAGCGGCGGCTCACCGGATGCTGCGATCAAAGATTCACAGGATATATATCAGGATTGCGGTTGCAGCCATTGCTGATGAGCTCGAGCCGCGGACTTCTCAGGAAGCTGACGCTGACAGAGCCTGCACGCAAGAATGTACGAGGAGATGGAATGAGATCATGAGAGAGAGAGAGAGAGCTTCACCCTTCGAGGAGAGGACGCGCTTCTGGTCGCGCGCGCTGTTGATCAGCTCGACGTTGAGCTGCTTGGGGATGGTGTCCACCGTCGGGATCTTGTACGTCCACGTGCCGTCGTTGATGACCAGGCCGTCGGAGTTGGTCGCGTACTCCTCGTTCGTGAAGAAGCCTATCCCTTGGACGAATGCGCCTTCGACCTGAGCAAATCAACTACACAAATTCAGTGCGGCACATCTGAAATTCAATAGATGCCATGCCACAGGACGTTTGCCACATCCGTTACATGCCGCTGCTCATTGTCTCATTGACATGTTGGCCCTTGGTCCACCTCGAGACAAGGAGGGATTTCGCAAATACTCAGCGGCATATAAAGAATAAATCCTAATATTTGCTGCAACAGGCAGTGTATGTTTTGGAGCTGACCTGACCCAAGTCCACGGCAGGATTCAGGCTCTGCCCACAGTCGTACACCAGGTCGCTCCTGAGGATCGTGGTTGCTCCTGTCAGGACATCGACTTCCACCTGCGATGTTCATACGCAAATTCCCAATCGGACATGCATCAGCATGTAGCGCAAGAGAAACTGCAATCTCCAGCTCCTTGAATTGGTAAAAATGCAATTTTCAGTACTGCCATTGCAGTATGGATCAGGTTACCTCACTAATAGCCGCTCCATAGTTCAAGTAGCTTGAGAAATTTGGGTCAGGGGTCCAGTAGGCTTGCGCCGACAAGTTCACACTCGCCATAATTGCCTGCAAGCCAGGAGCAAATGCCATCAATTGCCAATTGCAAATGCCGTCAGAGACTAAACCAGTTGCAATTCTTGGCATGTATGTCACTGACAGAATCAGAATTCGCGAGGCTTGTCCTCACCTGAGCGATCAAGGCGTTCCATGGCGCCGTGCCAGACTGAGCCTCCAGAGATTCTTTGATAGGCTTCAGCCGCTCGACGAGCGCGGCGCACGACTGTCGAACCGCCTCGCAGCTATTTTCGGAGGTGGTGCTCCCGCCGGTGAACCCTCCCTGTATCATGCTCAGCGTGTCGGCCTGGATGACCCGCACCTTGTCGAGGAGGCCCTCGCCGCCGTCCGGGCACAGCTGCCCCAGCGCAAACGCGGTCATCTGCTTCACTTTGGTCCACAGACCTTGGCCGATCTCGACGCCGCCGACCTCGACAGCGATGGAGCCGTCGTTCATGATGGACACCTTCCCCGGAGTCGGCCGGAGCTTCACCTCGTACGTGATCGGCACGCAGGAAATGCCGCGCTTCTTCCACCTGCTGCCGCCGTTGAAGTGCTCCACCATCGCGGCCCTGCGCTGGTACTCCGGCGACGAGGCCAGCTTATCGAAGATGGAGACGAGGCTGTACGTCGGGGCCTCACCCGCGCTCTCTCCGTAGAACACCGCGAGGCTCTCAAAGTTATGGAGGTTCTTCCTCCTGATGGTGTTGGTGTCGGCCGAGAGCGCCGAGGCGACGTGCTCGATGATGGCCTCCGCGATGAAGGAGCCCTGCACGTCCCCGGGACCCCTCATCGCCGACTTCGACGAGACGTTCGTCTTGCAGACCTTGACGTCGAACGCGAGAGCGCCCCAGTTGTACTTCTTGAGAGACCCTATGATGCCAGTTGGCATCAATGGACTGACGTCCGGTGATATTCCGGCATTGATGCCGAGATCGAGGTGCAGAGCCGTGATCTTGCCGTCCGACTTGAACCCGACGGAGTACTTCCCCTTCATCGGGTGCCGGCCTCCTGCCATTATCATGTCCGTCTTGCGATCGAGGTACATCCGAACAGGGCGCCGCAGCTTGAATGCTGCAAGGGCACACGCAGCTGCAACCTGAAAAAACAGATATTTTCATGACCAGACAATGTACAGTAGCTGAAAATAAAGATGCTCTGGTCAGTTGGGCTCTTACATGTAATGCTTTCAATGCCTTCCCACCAAAGCCGCCTCCAACCCTTCTTGTGATGACACGAACATTGTGGAACGGGATGCCGAGGCACCTCGCGATGACACTCTGTGTAATCTCGGGTGTTTGCGTTGAGGAGTAGACTGTCATACAGTTATCTTCATCGGGAATAGCTAACGCTGCTTGCGTCTCCAGGTAGAAGTAGTATTGGGATTCAAGTTTCACCTGTGGGAAGAAAGATACTAGGTGTTAGTATTTGGCCTCGTCAGAAGCTCAGTGTGCACATCCCCTGGAACATAACGAAGTGTGTACCTCTGCTGATAAAATCTTGTGATCAGCTTCAGACATCCCTTTGTCGAAGTCACCAACTGGCTTAGGAGCTAAAAATGGGGGAATAGGGATGTAGCTGTTACGTTGGATGGCATCTTCTATTGTCAGGATTGGTGGCTGCAGATTTTCCGTGCTATACTCGATGGCAGCTTGCTTCGCCGCCATGTAGGCGTACCTTTGTGTTTCAGCGATCTGAGTGATACCAAAGCAACACGATACGGTAAGCTCGAATGATTTCTCAAAATTCAGGGTATACGTAACATTTCTACTTACTGAATGAAACGCGGCGCTCACGCGTTTTCGAGAAAAAAAAATTCAGGGTGTACATAGGCATCATACTTGTTTTGCCTTATCTGAAAGAAAGTTCAAGTGGTTAAGAAGTAGGTACCACAACGCCAATATTTTGACCAGCAAATTCAGCAACCGGATCAGCGAAAAGCGCTTCCTCTCCTAGCATTGGGAAGCTGGATCCAATATTTTCTCCACCGCGCGGAATGTCCTTTGCAGAGATAACCGTGATGACCTTCTGTGAAGCCAAAGATGATCTGAAGTTGATACCCTTTACATGAGCATGAGGGTGTGTGCTGTAGATAAATGCTCCATAGAGGCAGTCCTTGGGAGCAGGGATGTCATCAACGTACACAGCTTCCCCTGCACAAGAACCAAGAATACGGTCAGTTGCCTTTCTCGGAAGAAGAAAAATATAAGCAACAAATATGTGGGAGAAAAATATGTTCCTAAAATTAAGCCTCTGGCAAATGAATCTCGCAGGGTTGCAGATTGGCATACGTATTTACTGATTTTTTTTTTGTTCTGATATGAAGGGATGTGGCTTAGTAGATGCTCAACATTGACTAAACTAGTGTACTAAAAATGAACAGAACTGTTGAAACATATCTTCTGAAGTACTCTGCAGAAAAGGTTACAGTGAACATGTTCAAAAGTTCAGGCTATGGAAATTCAAGGAGTTGTGTGTACCAAAGACTTAAAAGTTGCAAGATCAGGAATGTTTCCAAAGAGCCAAAATGGAAAATAATTAAAAGAAACAGGTATGAGCTAAATCACTTATATATACCAGAAGCTTGGAGCTCTGCCCCGGCTTTCTTGATCGGTTTGCCGACTGGCTTGTATTCGTCAGTGAAAACCATTTCTTGCCTTGAGCGAATTGGCAAATCATCACTGTCAACCTTAATACGCTTCTCTGGTGTGGACTCGGCGCTACCATTCATGATTCCATTAGTGCATGACCCATTGGGAGCATTAACCTTCGCCGGTTGTTCATTCAGGTTGTTAGCAAGGGAAGACATAAAACTGAACAGGAAACTGACAGACAAGCTGACTCTGTATTCAGGATGTGTGGTGCCTTCTGATGGTGAAATAGTATCCTTAAGCAACCGAACTGCTTCAAGTACTACCGATGCATTCACTGATTTTCCCTTCAGGAAGTCCTCAACTTTCCTAGCCCTGATGGCATGATCGACTCCGTAAGCGCCAAACGATAAGCATATATCCTCAATGAGAAGGTCCCCTGATGCTGCAGCCTCTGAAGTCCTTGCCAAGAAAGCAGAATTGACATATGAGACAGCATTGCCAAATGGACGAGGAGCTGCTCGAAATGTCTCAAAGATGATATTATCTGAACCCCAGTCAGGGATAAATATGCTGAGCAGTATGGTCCTAGAATCACATGAAGGCTGCTCCAAGAACTCCTCCAAAGTGAGACACAGCCTCTTGGAAGCCACCTGGATGGTGACAGTTGAACCCGCAGCTAGCAGTACAGTTGCGATATCCGACGCGAACGGCAGCCGCTGTGACATGATTATGTTTCCTCCTACGGTCGCCGTGTTCCGAACAAACGGCGAGGCCACCTTATTCAGGTGATCAGCAATCTTTCTGAAAACCAGATTCCCATCCGAGAAAACCTCAATGGCTTTGGAGATGGACACGGCCGCTCCAATCTCAACCCCCTTGCTGCTTCTGTCGATGACTGAAAGCTCTGGGATCCCTTTGATATCGATGTACTTGTCATAGAGGTCTTGATCCTTGTACACTCCAGAGCCAGTGTTTGAAGCCACAATCTTCACTGAACTTTCATCAAACCAGTTGGAATCAAACAGCCTCTGAAGCTCTTCGACGCTCTTAGGACGGTACCAGCCGTCGTCGGAGATCGCCACCGGAGCACCATTTGTTTGATTTACTGAAGACTTGATCTCGGACTTGAGGAACTCCGGGAAGGTGCAGACGGAGCCACTGGAGTAGCTCGGCAGCTTGCTGACGTCTGCACGGTCTCCACCTTTCTTCCAGAAGGAGTTGAGGCCCAGGTCCTCGAGGTCGACGTCGGCGGCGAAGCTCCTGCATGCGTCGACGATGGGCCTGTAGCCAGTGCACCGGCACAGGTTGCCGGAGACGGCCTTCTCGGCCTCGGACGCGGTGAGCTTGGAGAACCCCGCCAGCGGGTCGGGGCGGTCAGCCGCCTTATCGGCCTTGACGAGCGCGGAGAAGATGGACATGCACATGCCGGGGGTGCAGAAGCCGCACTGCGAGGCGTGGAAGCCGGAGAGCCGCTGCTGCACCGGGTGGTAACCATCCTTGGTGTTGCCGATGCCCTCGCTGGTGGTCACCGAGCAGTGGTTCACGCTGCCGACGAGCGTCAGGCAGGAGCTCGCAGAGAACTCGGTCACCTCGTCGGTGGCCGGGTCGTACTTGGATACGAGGACGACGCATGCGCCGCATCCACCTGCAGCGACGTGGAATTGCAAATTTACCGGTCAGGGTCAACTATTGTATTCTCAGTTTTGGAGGGGTTGTTTCTGTGAAGTGTAAAGTCACATGGGTTTATATGTAGTAAATATCAAGAAGATTTGCCCCGCTCGTTTCGGTTTTTTTTCGGCTTCTGTTTCTAGCTTCTGCTTTTTTTCACTATTCAATATTTCGTCTTTTTCTGAATTTTTTTAGATATTTTAGGCTTTTTGTATTTTCTTTTTTTCCCACGTTTCTTTGTATTGTCTCTAATGGGTTAACATGTTTTTTTCTATTTTTACAATTTTTTAAAATTAGTTATACCCAAAAAACCAAATCAGCTACAGTAAAAAAACCAGTTATAGTGAAATTTCAATCAAAAATCAAAAGTCATCGCTAAAACGAGCGCCCCAGCTATTTTGCAAAGTGATACACGGGCCAGTTGACCCCGCAGCTAACGCACAAGATTGCTACTGACAACAGTATCTATGTCATCCCCTCCAAAAGGGTTGTAAGCAGTGGCTAGGTCTCGAAACTTACGGCCAGCTATTATAATTTTTTAGACTGTTACGAACTTTGTATAAATATTAGTGCTAACTTCTGTATCCTCACGTGCTGTATCCTCAGTAGAAACTTATGGTCTAGATGATGCTGTATCCTCACGTGCCAAATTCCTTTCGTCTGCTAGGTATGACGGTTCGGACATACTACTAGTAATTCCTCCTGTTCAAGAACATGTTTCTTGTTTTCTGATGCTGTATGGCCCGTCAGTGGCATCGAGGCATCAGTGATCGGCGATCATCTGTGCTGTTCAATGTTGAGACGCAGCACGGTAAAAGATTAACAGTAA
Organism: Melocanna baccifera; assembly: GCA_036346265.1. Classification (NCBI taxonomy): domain Eukaryota; kingdom Viridiplantae; phylum Streptophyta; class Magnoliopsida; order Poales; family Poaceae; genus Melocanna; species Melocanna baccifera. The sequence continues at coordinate 3,107,455 of CM070683.1, read as the reverse complement.
CAGCTGAGGAGGTTGGAGAATTTTCTGCTGAGATCTTGTGAGGCAAGGTAACATGCATGCGTAACATGAGCAGCTCTCGGCCGGCCGGGACGCCGCCTAGCATGAACAGGTAGCATGTGGCTTTCTACGACTTCATTTAGGTTGGGTTTGGTTGGTTTGTATGAAAAGTCGTGTATCCTGAACTGGACCAACCCGTTCAACTCGAGAAAACACACCCTTAATTTATTGGCATGTCGGCTCGTTGAAAAGTACTATATCTTATAGCTTTTAATTGTAGTTCTTGATTTTTAGCGAAAATAACATTGTAGCGGATGCTATCTTTTTCTAATATATTAATTAGAAAATAAATAAATAATAGAAAAAACAAGTGGAAAATACAAATAAAAATAGTAAAAAATCATGTTGTTCTAAACAGTTTTGACTTCTAAAACCTAAAACTATTTGGAACGGCCGAAAGTTCTATGAAAAAAACTCTGCGATGAATGAATGGACGACAGAGCTAGAGCCTCCAGCCCAAAAGAGGGGGGGGGTGTGCAAATCAGATGAATCTATAATCGGCATGTACGCTGAAGCCTACATGCACGCGAACACAAATTCTTTTCGCCACTTGTTTCTTTTTGTTTTGCGTTTTTCCCGCAGGAAACTATCCACTCAGATAGCTTATTGAACAAAAGAACACCCATACTCTCATGAACCGTTGTGAGCCGGCAGCTCGATCCGCTTATTGAGCTAAAGATTCTCACGAGGAGTGTAAGGGAACAGAGGAGATCGAGCAAGCCCGATTAATTAGATGCATGGATCGGTGAAGTTTTAACGGTCGCTCACCTTCGCCGCAGCCGAGCTTGGGGCCCCTGACGGGCGTCTGCGTGCGCAGGAACTCGAGCAGCGTCGTCGACGGGTCGACGCCGGTCGCCTCGTACCTCGCGCCGTTCACGGCCAGCACCACCCTCTCCCCCGCCGCCGCCGCCTTCCCCATGGACCCCATCTCCACAGCCTCCTCGATCCTGCGCCCGAGCCACGCAAAGAAGCCGCAGGTGCGCAGAGCAGGGGCTCCCTCTTGAGCTTGCGGCCGGCGGCTCCTCTTTATACCGGTGTCGGGAGGGCGGCAGGTGAGGTAGACACGGACGACGCTGCCCGCCTGGCCGGGGAAAGCGACGGGAAACGGAGACTAGTGCTCACATGCATGCTCACTTGCAGGTCAAGGAAATGGCCGCGACCATATACACATGCACTCCACTAGGGTATAGCAGAACGGAGTACGTACTCTATGCTATCATCTGTTGAACTTTTGATAGTACAAGCGAATAGCGTGTTAGCATGCACGATGGGATCGAAAGGTCGAGCTGTTTGTTTATTGACCCTTCCGGCCGTCCCGACGCCTTAGCCGGCGCCGCGTCATCAGTGAGGTCACGTGCTGCGGCGTGCTTCCGGCTTATTTTAGGAGGGGTGGTATGGGGGAGTGTAGCACGCAGACGTTTCCGCTCAAGGACTCAAAAGGGGTTGAAAAGTATTAGCCGAAGCGGAAAAAACGTACTCAAAAGACTCGTATTGGTGTGACGCAAATATCATTTTTCTTCTTTATAATTAAGAGTCTTTTCTTGTGGAGAGAGATACATGGGAATGTTTTGTTTCCAAGATTTTTACGATGTATATACGGTACCACAGTGGGCACTTCGAGGAAAAGGCTGGGCAGCGCAAGCTTAGCCCCGATCGGTAACGAAGTTACGGTTAGATTGACACCGGTGCACACAAATCCGGAACCTGAGTCGTTAGATGTTCAGTCAACGAAGAAGATGTGGCCACCGTGATCCATCCTCGAGTCCGGCACAAAAGCGTCTGTCGCATACAGAAGAGTACTCCGTGTCTTTTTTTTTCCCCAAGGCCAGAGGGCTAGCTATTGACTACTCTATATTACAACGCAACTACAGCGCAACGGCCAACCGGGCTCACCGACGCGAGGACAGATTGGTAGGTCGCAGTAACACGCAGGTGGTCGGGCGCAATTGGACAGCAACGCAAGGTGACAGCAATACGCAATACGCTTCTACTTAGGTGGTGATTATTTTAACAATAATTTTTAATTTTTAGTTAAAATTTTACTGTAACTGATTAAAATTTCACTGTAACCGAGTTAGTGGATAGTGTAGTAAATAGTAAAAAAAAGTTAAAGCTAAAAATTGAAATTGAAAAAAATCAAAACGATCAGGACCTTAGTTTTTGTGTTAGATCCACCGCTGGATGCAAACACATGCCGGGCGATGCAGATCACGGACGCGTACGTATAAACTTGCTACCTATCCGTTTCTGTTCCAATCTAGCTACCTAGCTAGGCGCTGTACGTATGGCCTGTGGAGATGGATTCGGCAGTTCACGCCGCGGCAGAAATGAGCACTCCAAGCCGAAAGCGACGACGACGCTTTTTTCCACCCCAGCTGGAGGGTGGCACGAGCACGACACGTTCGTTCCCACGTGGACGTAACCGGGGTGAATATTCCACGGTTATGTGGTAGGTTGCCGGATTGAATACCACCCACCTTGGGTCATTGCTCAACTTAGAGCATATACATCACTTAGCATCTACAATATATAGGTGCTAAATAGATATATTATCTCTCTCCATAGTACTGTTCTTAGCTACTTCTATTTTAACTCTTAGCATCTGATATATATGCTAAAGAGGAGAGAGAAAGATATGAGAGGAGAAAAGGTTGCAGTTGTATGTTCATTTTAAGTATTTTTTTAGTTTCTGTTTTTAACTTCTGTTTTTTTTTTACTATTTAGTAATTCTATCTTTTTATGGTTTTTTAGATTTTTTAAGGCTTTTTTGTATTTTCTTTTTTTCTTGTATTCCTTTGCATTGTTCGTGACAGGCTAACATGTTTTTTCTATTTTAAATTTAATTATATCAAATAAGTCAATTCAACTACAGTAAAAAATAAACCAGCTAAAATAAAAAAATTAAAAATCAACACCATTCTAAATACTCCCTTAGTAGTCCCGAGAGAAAAAAAAACCAACGTTATTTCGAATACCTCATTAGTAGTGCCGAGAGAAGAAACATTCAAGCTCACATCCTAGCATCGGCCGGTAGAGAATGCGTTGGTGCTATGCAAATCGGCCCTAGCAGCGATTGTCACATCCCTTAGCTTTGACGCCATCATTTTTCTTTTTCCTCCTACTTCTCGCTAGCAGCGAACGATGCATATGCTCTTACAAACGTACTTGTACAAGAATTAGCGGTTTGCACCGTTTGATGGAGATCAAAAGATTGATATCCTGCCTCTAGATCTTGAATTCTTGATGGCTCGCCTTCCATACAACCCGATGGCTCAGTTGCACACCGCATGCACACGCAACAACTTGAAGATGGCCTGTTATTTTAGACTATGGCTGGTGGTTTTTTGCTATGATTAATAGTTTTTAATTGTTCGTGAGAGAGAGTACAGAATAAAAAAACTCATATACGATTTTTATTGATATAAATAAAGTCTATACTGAGTTTATTATAATTTATTTTTAGACTTTGTCTTAAAAATAAACGAAGACTATGGGCCTTGTCGCTGTTTCAATATTGATCTTACGTGCGATTTCTTAGATTCGGGGGAAATCTCTCAAGATCCTCATATGATCATACAAAGTAAAGACAAAGAAATTTTTATACAAGTTGGAAGCTTCTCCTGAGAAAATAATAACCATAGGTCATGTGTTGCTATTACTGAGGAAAAGCTTACAAGTGTGAATAGTACAAAAAGTCTAGTACTCCTTCCAGAACTAATCGCCTCCCTTTCTAACATCAACCCTTATATCGGCGATGAAGTAGCGGCAGTTGTTTCTTACCAGAAGAAGCCTTGACACTTCGAGAATTAACTGCTGGATGCTGGTTATTGTTAGAGAGACGTGGGTAGCCGTTCGTTATATGACAGTTGTTGTCAGAGAGACATTGGCAAGATCGTGTGTGGTTATTGAGTATAAACGTACGTTCTAACCGTCTTGTCAAACAGACTCGCTGTGAGAGTAAGTTAGTCAAATATAGAAGAATAATTAGAGAGTCGTAGCATAACTTACAACTAGATAGACGTAGTAGATCTTACGACTAGGTAATCGTAGCAGAACTCATGATTATGTAGTCGTAACAAAATTTACGATTAGGTAGATGTAACAGAACTTACGAGTACAGGGTAGTTGCAATAAGACTTATACTATCCTACGAAATTTCTCCCTTATCATTAAAATGTATATTATGAGAATATGATGACATAATAAATAGATAATTATTATATTCTTGTCAGGCATATTCTTACCGGCTTTTAAAACCGGTTTTTAACTTTTGTTACAATACCTAACTTTCAAATGTGGTATTTTTTCAAGACAAGGTTTATAAGTTAGTTGTAGTATACGTTAAAAGTCCAATATCTGTACTAGCTAAAATCACAAACAAGTATCTTTATTCGTAATCTCTGTCGTACGTACAGCCAAAATTTAAAAGTTTCAATTAAAAATCAAATTCATAGTTATAAACACAAAAAAAAGAGACATATGCGCTCTGAAAAGAAGTCGTCCGAAGATACTCGACGGCTGCGAGTTAGTGCGCCCGTGTTCTTTAGCTTAAGGTCATCCCCACGTGCCGGACGAACCGTCATTTCAGGGGAAGTTTTCCAATGGAATGGCGAGTTATCTGCCGGCTTGGTCTCTATCAGTCCCGAGGGGTGGAGATGTGATGTCCTAGCTGACGCAACTCCACGTCCACGAAGGCGGCTTTGGGCTTGAAAACGGCGGTTTATTCAGGTATTAAAGTGCACTTTTCTTGTTTGTATGGCCAAATTATGGACGCGCGACTTCCTGCTACGTGACTTGTACTATAGTGATTTCCGTTCTGAACTGATTGTTTAGTATCTGAATTAACTGTAACTCATTTTAAAATCGAAACGTTTAAGAATATTTTATGTTATTCCACAGTTTGAAACGCTGGGATCTATTCATATCCTACAGGAATTGAGCTGTTACATGCGATTTTTTTCGTTGCATTCAAGCCCTTGATTATAAGGATTTTTTGAAAGTTGAATTTTATTTCAGTTCTATGTTTCAATTCGCTGGGGAAACTGCAAAGGACCTAGATTAAGAAAGATAATTAATTTACCAATTTAGACACAGCTCCCTTTCGTAAAAAACACACTTTTTTAATTAATTTTTAAACACACAGGAGGAATCTTTAGACGGATGCGTCACCCATGACATCTTAAAAGATGGTCAGATCAAATATACGGTGGGATTCGAGTCATTAAGGCTGTCAAGCATTCCAAATAACTCAGCATGGACGACCAACAGGCCACTAGATGTTGTTTTCTCTATACATGTTTGGAAAATTGATTTTTCCTTAATCTTTTGTACTTCTATTACGTTGCTCGATCTTGAATATTGACTTTTCTAAGGGATTGACTACAGAGTACATAGGTGCTCTTTCGTCTAATAGAACACTCATTTTTTTCTTTTCTTTCATGGAATAATCATAAAAAAATATTCGGTCTTCTATTTATAACAATTACCACTAAATTATATCATGTAACGCAAGAAATTCAAAAATATAACTAAAAAATAAAAGTCATCATTTGAATTTTTAATAAATTATCCGATGAAAATCACATAAATTATCATCAATTAAACCATAAGTTACCACTAATAGCTTGACAAATCATCAATATATGTTTTAAAATTACCACCAGTTTACGAATTTAAGAAAAATTAAGGAATTACCATCACTCGAACCCTAAGCTATCATTATAGCTTTAAGAAATTATCACCCTAAGTTCAAAAATTACCACCATTGTCTATAAGTCTAAAACATTTTAAAACTTACTATTAGTTGCACCCAAAGTTATCATCTGTATTTTTAATAAATTATCGTCCTAATTTTTGAATTTACCATTATTTTATGATATCATCAATTGTAACCCAAAAATAAACCAAACCTTCAAAACTTACTATCAGTTTGATCCTAAGTTACCACCTACAGTTTTAAAAAGCTATCACCATAAGTTTAGAAATTGTCATTATTTTAATTTAAAAGAAATTTCAAAAATTACCATCAATTACTCCTAAGTTACTCCCAACGTGACTGATCTATGGGCCTCCCATGTGATTGGCGAAACAAATAAGTCAAATCTCAGTAAAAGAAAAACGTGCGCGTGGAATTGAGTATACATAATCAACCGTTTTGAACTCACCAATCTCACATGCATTATAGCCTTGTGTGTCTGCGAATTGGGCCCACATTATTTGGCCCCACCTATCATGACATGTGTATTCATTTCTGTGTGTGCCACATGACCGGACGACTCCAAAAAATACCCCATCCCGATCCAAGAAAACGAGTTTGTCGTGTCCATGTTATTTGCACCCGTATGTCCCCCATGCGACCCATCTGATGGCAACGAAGATGGGTAGTCAGTAAGACTGATGCATGCCTAGACGCGCTATAGAATTTCCGCACAATGAATGACATATTGTGAATGATGTAATTATTCAGTGGTAAATCGTTAATTTTCTCGAGAAAATACCCCCAAAGGTATAAGCTTCTGTCCGTACTTTTTTTAAAAAAAAATAATAATTTCATCTATACCTGTTGTTGTGTGAGACTGTGATTGCCTCATGCATCTGTTACAGCGGTGAAAAAGAGAATGAGAACAAGTATAGCAATTGAATCGGTGCACCCCAAATGTACTGTCCGCACTACCCATTTGCATGTGCTCTAGCACATGGTGCAATATCTCAATGTAAAATCAACTCGTGAGAAGGGCCGTGTAAGAAAGTAACTCGTGTTGTGATGGTGAGAAGGTAATTCTACCCAAATCTCCTCTACAAAAAAAGTATACCCAAATCACTAAGCAAATGGACACTCTCTTGTCTTGAGCCTCGACTACCAGAGACGTTAAAAAGGGCCTATAGAATACTGCAAGCTCCTGCCCAAGCCTATTAGGCCACAACAGACTGTGTGGCTGATGTTCGCTCGCCAAACTGGATCTTGTTTGCTCACGCTCACACGGACAGCGTGGCGGCTAAGCGCGCTGTAAGATTAACGCGCATCTAGTCGCGTGATAGATTTTGCGTTCGTTTATTGGAGAAAGGGACAGATTTGTTAATTTCCTTCGTGTGTAGATCAAAGGAATCTGCAGCTTGCTTCTAGCTAGGTCAAATCCCGTTCCCATCAGATTATGATGTTGGATAACTTTGTTTAATTTTGGGACATGTACGATAACTTTCGAAATGTCTACATCCTAGTGCCTATAGGGCGTGCTCAATTAGGCTTCGTGACTCGCATGGGTGGCGTTTTTTTATCAGAGTGTGCATGAGCATGCACCTTTCTGATAAAATTTATTTTTTTTCGTTTTTTTGTTTTTTTAAAAAATTTACTTATACTTTTTTCATTGTTTGTTTTCGGTTTTTTATATTTTTTATATTTAATTATACTCAATAAACCAACTCATTCTGATGTTTTTGACCCGATTCTGATGTTTTTCAAAGAAAAGCTAAAAACCATCGCTATTCCGATCACCCCCATAATCTCACGATCTGAGCAACATGCAGTTCGGGCCGCTCAAGTCAGCGGTGAGAAGCCGCTTTCGGCTGAAAATGCATTGTTCGGCGTTAGGCGAGCACTGTTTACTTTTTGTTATTTTTCTCTTTTTTGTTATTTTTTTGAATTTTTGTGTTTTGTTTTTTTGTATTTCTTTGTATTGTCCGTTCTAGATTAACGTGCTATTTTTTTATATTTTTTAAAATTTAATTATGCCCAATAAGCTAACCCAGCTACAGTAAAAATAAGCCAACTACAGTAAAATTACAGCAAAAGTCAAAAGCCATCGCTATTCCGAACGCTACCTAATCTGGTTTATGTAACGGTCAATACTGAGCACCATCGTTCTAGAGTATAATATAGTAAAGGATATTATTGAGATGTTTTCTCTCAAACAATTATCCGATCTTTTTTTAGAGAGAGGGATTTTTTAGGGGGAGAATTCACATCCGTTGAATATCTAATTTAACAGTCACAAATCTAGATGATAGTTTAGAAAAAAAAATCATCTGGATGATGTTTAGCAATACCCTATAGTAAATCGAACACACTAATTTGATCATCGCAGCAGGGTGTGTTTGAGGACATTAGGATTTTTTCCGGAGAGAAGCATCACTTGTTTTAGAGGAAGGGATATTAGGATTTAGGAGCAGCTAAAATTTAGAACAATTAAACGGTCCATATAGGTATCTTGCCAAGTATATTATACCGGGCCGTTTCTTCAGCAAAGGAGATGGCCACGCTATCTGGCAACTAGCATTACAGCCCACAAAGCAGCAAGCCATTACCTTCCTCTTCAAAACCTCCTCTCACCAAGGCAAGAAACCCTAGAGGGAGGCGGCGGCAACAACACATATGGCGGAGACAGCGTGCGTCTCGGCGGAGATGATCGACCTCGAGCTGCGCCTCAGCCCGCCTACGTCATGCTGTAGAGACTCACCCGCCATACAACAGCCGGAGACGGCGTTTCGCCTCGACCTCGTCCTTTATGCCAATCAGTCCAAGCTCGGCGAGCGCAATCGTGTCAAATCGAAGCGTCCGACGAATGGCGACAGAACGCTGGCGCTCATGCTTGTGCAGCCACTCCGCGCGGTAGACCTTGTAATTTCTGCCGAGTAGTCGACGACTGGCGCGGATGCACCGGACCGACCCGCCGCGCAACACGGAGCCACCGTCGCCGCGGAGCCGCCGTGGGTGAGCGCCGAGCTCTTTCGTCGCCACGACCTCCCTGAGGACCTGCCGCTGCACTTTGTGGAGGAGAAGCTATTGCAGCCGTCGGACGTTCGTGTACTCGGAGGGGGAAGGCGACCACAACGTTGTGCTGGTGGACTAGCGGAGCTTCGAGGCGTGCTTCGTTTCGAGCAACGCGCCGACGCTGAGCTCGGGGGACGACAAGGTGGCGCTGACGAAGGCGGGGCAGTGGTTCTTCATCTTCGGTGTCGAGGGACACTGCCAGTCCGGCATGAAGCTCGCCGTCAACGTTCGCTGATTGCTGTCCATCACGGCCCGATCGCGGCGGCCGGTTAACAGCCGTCTGACATGCATACGCACCGGCCGGAAATAGTTTCAATAGTGTCCACAAAACCTTCACTTCAGACTTCAGATCAATTTAGAATTGTCACTTCATATATCTGATATTGTAGCTATTTTTTTTAAATTTAGTTTTTGAATGATCGTTTTTGTATATCTAGCCTCCTTTCCGAGCTCGGCAACCGCGGTAGGTAACACGTGTCATCTGTCACACTACAACAGCTTGGCAGGTTCTGCACGTTACCTTACCGAATTAAGATAGCTCGGCAAAACCGAACTAAAAAAAAGAGCTAGATTTATAAAAATGAACGTCCAAGAGTCAAAGTAAAAAAAAGACTATATTACAATTGACTAATTTACTAGTACGAATAAACAAAGATGTATGCTCTGCTCTGGTCCAGTTTTTCGGTACAGACCCTAAGTTTTCCTTCAATTTACTCGATTCAAGTCAGAACTTGAAGCAATGCTTTTTACGATGTTATTTTAAGTATGCAATGATGGACAATTAGACATATCACATTTGTAGTAGGTACCGGTACCCGAAGCATGCAGGGACATTCCTTGCAGACGCTGTTCGTCCGCGTTCAGGAATCCGAGCGCGAATAGGACGTGGAATAAAGTGAATAAACCGCCACCATCTTGCAACCCGTCTCGCCCGGCCTTAAAGCGTACCGCACCCCCCAGGCTCAAACGCAAACAGCCTCACGATACATCACCAACGCCTCGGTGTCCCAGTAAAACGTGCGTGTTCGGCTAGCCATGGCACATCGCAAGTTAGCTATGGCGCAGAAGCGGAAGAGCCCCGACGAGGAGACGGCTGGCGCCGCCGTGACGAGCGTCTTCGTCGCTGCTTCCAGCGCACCGCCGGAGAAGAAAGCCAAGACGTGCGTCACCGTCGCTTCGTCCTCTGATGGTGCTGCTGCCGGGGTTGAGCCGTCGTCGTTGTCCGTGACGGCCATGGAGCAGCCGGCTTCCGCGAAGCCATCGACGGCGGCGAACCGGTGCGTGACGTGCCGGAGGAAGGTGGGGCTGACGGGGTTCCGGTGTCGGTGCGGGGGCACCTTCTGCGGCGTGCACCGCTACTCGGACGCGCACAGCTGCGGGTTCGACTACAAGAGCGCCGGGCGGGAGCAGATCGCCAGGCAGAACCCGCTCGTCGTTGCCGACAAGATCGTCAGGATTTGAGCCCTCACTTCACTTCCTCTCTGAAGATCAGCAAGCAACACATGCATCCATCAGGACGATGGAATAGATATCAAGAACTGTTCGAGAATTTTTTTTTGGGTTCTTGTCTTAATTTCCCAAATCCTAGTCGCGACATGGGTGCAACGCTAGCTAATATACGGTGACGGTACTATTCTTGCTGTCGATGTATGATCTGTGCAATGTGTTGCCTTTGAAAGAACAGCTCGTTTTCCGTGTTGTTTCTCTCTTTCGTGTGAGTTTCTGGTTCGACGGATCGGCCCGGCACCGATACTGCCAGGATTTGAAGCGCACCGGCGGGAAATAGTTTCAAGAGTGTCCATGAACCTTTACTTCAGACCAATTTACTGGTACAAACAAACAAAGATGTATGCTTTGCTCTGCAGCCTCTGCTCCAGCTGTTCGGTCCAGGGCCCTAAGCTTTCAAGTAGTACCTGAAGCAATGCCTTTTACAATGCTATCTGGCGGACCCCAAGCTATAACGATTTAGATAAAAAAAAGAGAGCCTATGTCAAATATAATAAATAAATAAATAAATAAAATTTGGAATAAAAAAATAAAAAATAGTAATTTAATTTCCATATGAATTTCAAAGTAAAACTGAATTTCGGAATAAAAATTAGTAATTAGATTTATATACAAGTTCCAACCTAAAATAAAATAAAAAATAAAATAAAAGTAACAATCTAATTTCCATATGAACTCTAAAGTAAGATCCGTAAATAGTTTAAAATTGGAATATAAATAAAATAAAAAATACCAGTTGGATTTGCTTACGATTCCAACATAAACTATATAAAAAAAGTCTGTGTCATACCATTCCATCCCCAAATCAAACAAGTAACTTGATCATCCCATCTCATCTACCCTCATCCAGCTAACCAAATAACAATCCGTACCATCTAATCCCCAAACCAAATAAGTAATTAGGATCAATACATTCCATCCTACAAAATTCTAGATCATCCCATCTCATCCATCTTTATCCACTTAACCAAACACACCCTAAAGCGTCAAATAAAAGTTGGCTTTGTTGTCCTTTCTGAACAACCTATCCAATCTGTATATACTAGTTCGGAAAAAGACCGTCAACTTTTGGAGTACTCTGTTCTAAGCGCTCAACTGCGATGTACGATAGAGCAACTGAGTTCTTGTCGTAGGGAAAGAACGAGGTGAACATGTGAAGTAGTAATTGAGACCGTTAATTACCTAGTGTGTCGCCAACCTTGAACTGCTTGGTCTCGGCCCAGGCGGCGTAGTCGAACCCGAGGACCCGGCCCTTGTCGTCGCCCACCGTGTGCTTTTTAGATTTTTTAGGTTTTTTTGCATTTTTCTTTTTTTTCTCGTGTTCCTTTGCATTGTCCGTGATGGGTTAACAAATTTTTTCTATTTTTACATTTTTTAAATTTAATTATACCTAAAAAATTAAACCAGCTACAGTAAAAAAGACAGCTACAGTGAAATTTCAGCCAAAAACCAGAAACCATCACTAAAACGATCACCCCCCCTAAGTCACTAGTCGATCAGGTCTTGTGTGTGCTGAAGCAGGAGCAGCAGGCCAATGGCGGCATGAGGAGTTTGCGGGTACATTCTTTTCAAAATAGCTTTTGGTTTTTGCTACAGTACCTAACTCTCAAACAGAGTATTTTTTTAAAATGGAGTTTATAAGTTAATTATAGTACATGTTAAAAACCTAACATCTGTACCATCTAAAATCGTAAGCGAATATCTCTCTCCGTAATCTTTATCACAAACAGCTAAAATTTAAAAATTTTAGTTAAAAATTATAAGTCGCAGCAAGGAAAAAGAAGAGGCCCGATGCATGTGTGATGTGTCCGTGTGGCGCCAAATGCGCTGCTTTGGTACCATCGGAGCAGAGGAACGCACGGCAGGAGACAAAAAATATTTCTTCTTGGGCTGTTTCATGGGTGGGACTGAGACCTGGTGGTGATGTGACACATCTTGTTCGTTGCTCGCCACAGTAGTTGCGCGCTTGGGCCGGCCTCCATAAGGCCGACTGGCCGCACAAAGATCCTTGGCATTTGGCGGAGCACATGCATCCATTCTTCCCCATTGCCTTGAGGGTGCTAGTTTAACAAATAACCAATAATTGCACGCAATAACAACAGGATACTTCACCGCTCACCACTGATCTAAATCTACAGGAGTACACGCACTCCACCTTCCGGGAATCCATGGTAGCACTGGCAATTGGCACAGCTACTTAAGTATGGTCTATTTATATTGATTTTCTGTTTCTAATTTTTGTTTAGAGAAATCATAAATCAATATAAATACTCGACTTTTTTCAAAGCGATTTTTTCACTTTTGTCGTTCTGTCTCGTTACAGGGATAAACCAAGTGATTACAAGTATATCACTTACCCCACTTCTCCTACTCTCATCTCATGCATATATCGTTTACTTATTTTCTCACCACATATCTTTTCTTCTAAAAACTATTTTTTTAATAGTTACTATTTATTTTCAATCAAAAATAATCTATTAGCCGTAAGCTATATAAACATGCTGTACACCTAGCAGGGAACGTACCAGATGAGTGCTCTCTTTGTATGTGTGTGCGTATGTGTCGTGCCAATCAGGGAAAGCGAAAAGCCCATTGGTGAAGAGGCAAAAAAACGTCCATTTAAGAGAAACGGATCTCCACCCACCCACTCCAGTCCAAAGTCCACGGCGCCCACCAACTCTCTCCCCTGCGAGGCATTGCCCCGCAACGCAACCCAGCCCGACGCGGAGAGGAGGGGGAGGATGTGCGAGGGGAAGCGCCTCGCCGACGCGAGCCGGCCGGTGTCGGCGGCGGCCGAGCTGCGGCGGAGGGAGGCCGCGGCGGACGCGCACCTGGCGGCGGCGCGGGCGCGGCTGGCGGAGGCGCTCGCGGAGCTGGAGCGGGCGCGCGCGCGCGCCGTGGAGCTGCAGCGGCGCCTGGAGGAGACCTACGGCAAGCGGCGCCGGCTCAAGCGGGTGGCCGCCGCCGTCGGGGCGACCCGCGAGCGGATCCAGGAGACCCGCGCGCTCCTCCAGGAGCAGCAGCAGCAGCTCCCCGCCGAATCCGATCCCGCCGCCGCCGCCACCACCACCTCCTCCTCTTAGGTAGGCCCCTCCCCGCCTAGGCGTTTCTTGATCCCTTGCTCTAGTGGTTTCTTGCCTTGATCGATGGCGCCATTCACCGTCTCCTCTCGATGGGAAGATTTCTTGATTTCTCGATTCAACTTCGTTAATCAAATCGATTCGATGGCTATTTTCTGCTAGTAAATTTGTTCCACTAGTCTATGATCGAACAGTAAAAGCTTTTAACTAAGGTTGTTGTTCTTCTGGTTCATCAATTATCTGCAGGGCCAAGTTGCAGACGGATGGCGTCTGTTGCTGCAGAATGATAGATCAGCTGAGTGCTACACTGCCACTGCTTTATTTTCACTTTTCTTTTCATATTGGGAGCTAGCTAGCTAGGCTTTGTAATATATGACGAGTGTTCCATGGAACATCAAAGACTTGTTATTATCATCCAGTGACTGAAATGAATGGGAAGTTAGTAGTAGAAGCATTCTTATTCTTGGTGCTGAAATCTTCAGTAACCATTGCTCATTTACCTGAGCAAACATATTCAGTTTCTGTCGAGCTGAAATCTTAAGTGACCATTGCTCATATACTTGTGCAAACACATTCAGTTCGTATCGTATGGGCAAGGAACAAATCTGCCAACCACAATGCCACATTGCTGATCAGAGTATCAGACCCAACTTTCGCCATTAACCGGTTGGTGTAACAGCGTTATCTTCTACTGCCGGACCAACAGCAACAAGCTGTTACCAAATCTCCCAGAAATTTCACCCCCTTTTTGTTTAAACAAAACAATGGGTTAATCTTCAGTTCTTCACACATCGAAGAACATCCTAGCGAAGCTAATGTTGAATTTGGTAAATCGTGATGCTACTTGTTTTCAGCAGCTCGTGAATTGTAGAACTGTATTATATCATTGCACACCAAAATGTTGCAAGCCATGGCTTATTATGCGGTGAAGAGCGGGAATAATGGAGTATAGTTCATCAGCCTGAATTCTTACATGAGTTCAGACACACACACAAAATCCTGATATCTAAAAGTCAGGTCTACGAAGCTCTTGCATGTACGGTTCCAAGGTTTCAGAAAACCCGTCTAAAAAAATGTTTCACAAAATCAAGTCCGTTATAAGGTCTATTGTTATGATAACAAACCAATCAGTAAATAATTGGGCTATGAAAAACAATAGATAATGGGGCTATGAAAAGCACACAAAGGGGCTACCCAGAGCCTAAAACTTACAGTTGGGAGTGGTCTAGAAGGTGTATGTTATGCTGGTGCTACCGCTTAACCTTTTCTCTTAAAAAATGAATCATGTCCCTCTATGGTGTCTTGAGGGACGTATTTATAGCCATAGGGAGTTTGTTTACACAAATGTCCCTCTTGAGGTTTGTACTAGTAAGGGCAAATATGCCTTTTTCTTGGTATAGCCATTTTAGGCTTGCTATAGTCACATGCGTAATGGGCCTTTTAGCGCAGTAGGCCAATTGGGCTAAGGTGGGGTCATTCCCCCAACAATAGCCTCTCATAGTAAAGGACTTCGTGACTGATAGGTCGAAACCATGTTGCTTGCCTCATGGCCCCCTCCATCTCCCCGGTTGATTGCCCGGTTTATTTGCCCGCCTCTTTTTGATCGGTGCCATCGGCACGTGCAATGGTGGATCCGGGATTTCGTCACGCCCTGGACTATGGAGGGCTGTTGATCACTATTACCTAGGCTAGGGGGGAAGTTGTGTCTCGAGCTTACCTAGACTTTGCACTAGTAAAAATCCCATGCCCTGGACTGGAGCCTAGGCTGCCAAGGCCTAGAGCCGCCCTTGGGTGTGTGTGAGGTGTGAGTCCTGTTGCACACGTGGCGACCGTCGCATCGTCGGTTGTGCATCGTGGGCTGTCGCGCCGATTATGGGGGCGCGCACATCCCCTGAAAAGGCGCGTTTGCCCTACTGCCATTAATTGTGTTTGTCCTATCAGTACTTAAGGGTTGCGGCGCTTGGGTTGGAGTCATTTGCTTCTTCATTCTTCCTATTGCTTGTCACCATTGGTAGTTCCTTTGCTGGGGGAGTGAGCGCGTCGATTGCGGTGGTACGTCGGCTGCCTCAAGCAATCACGGTAGTGAGGACGTGCGGTCCAACACTCCCACCGGCAAGCGGTGGAAGGCATCAGAGAAGGTGGCTGGCGTGTGCGTCAATACTCTCGGCCGGTTGATTGCGAGAGACAAGCTCCTTGATGCACTCGTGCGTGACGGGAAGGTTTCCAAGCGTCAGTTTGTTCGCCTGCTGGCAGATGATTAGGTTGTGTCGCGTCCACGGGAGGGTGAGACGCTGATCTTTGCGGTCTACTTCGACGCCGGGCTTCGTATTCCTGCTGCGCGTTTTATGGGTGACATTCTCCATACGTACGAACTGAAGCTCTTGTAGCTTACGGCGAACGCTATCGTGCACCTTACGATCTTCTCCTAGGCGGCCTGTTTGGACGGGGACATTCCCAACGCGCCGCTCTTCGTCTACGTGCACGACGCGTGGTGCCAGCCGAAGCAACTGGGTGACGGACAATATTCAAACCTATGCAGCGACAACTTTTAGGCTTGGTCCGGCTGTTGAAAGGACTTCTCTTTGAATTCGATGCTGATGAAATGGGAGTCCAACTAGCTCTAGGGGTGGTTCTACCACAGGATCAAGTCCGGGAGCAGCCTTCGTCGGACCAGGTGCATCATCGACTTTATCTCCTCGCCGCGCGTGAAGCTTGATCGGGTGACCAAATGTGTGCTAGGAGACTTCTCGCGGTTGCGCTTCACATGAATATGCGCAACCTCGCGAAAGAGTTTTGCATGCTCTGCCTATCCCTACTGGCTCGTCGGTGGGACTTGCGGACAAGGTCGGCTTGGGATGATGGCATCTGCCCCTCCCTGACGACGCTGGTGAAGCTTATCGGTCCGGGCAAGGTTTTCGCGCTCCTCTCATCTCTCTATATTGATCGACCCTTTGGCTCCATAGTACGCAGACCCTCGTTGCTTGCATTTTCTGCAGTCCTCTCGTTGGCGGTGTTCCTAGGGCCCTACATCGTAAAGGAGCACAACCTTCGGGCAACCACGACATCGAACGATCCGCGCATTAACCGCATGTGCGAAGATCTTAGGCTCCCCGTGTCCGATCAGCCCATTCCTGCTGCGAGTGATGATCATGGTTGTGGCTCACACAGTAGCGATAGCGAAGATGGCGACGGTTGCAATGGGTGTGAAGACTTGCCCCCGCCCATCGCCACCATGCCTCTATCGTCGGCCCCTCGGTCCCACTTGAGACCAATGGTAGCCTGGATGAATTCAGTGGCAGTGCGGACGTTGAGGCAGAGGGGGATGATGGGGCGACGTAGGGAGTGGCGACGAAGAGTGCCAAGTTGGCGAAGATGAAGAGCGCAATGGATGCGACAGCGAAGGTCGTGATGCGGATGACGAGGGACGCGCCATGGAGGACGACGAAGGGAGCAAGTTGGACGACCTCGAGGTGCGCGTGCTGGTAGCTGTGGAAGTCGGTGCGGCAGACGCCGCTCTGCCCTCCGCGATCGCTTTGGGAGCTGCCCTAAAGACCGCTTCATCTTCCTTGCCTGGTCGCCCTGTGAAGCGTGCTTGGTTGGAGCCTTCCCCAGCGGTCCCCTAGACCAGGTATCACGATACATTGGGTGTACTGGAGGACTCAAGCTCCGAAGCCGGGACAACTCCACCCCTTCTGGGCATCGTCGTGGACTCTACGCCGATGTCATCTCCTGTTTTAACCCCGCACACGGTGAGGACGACACCCTCGTGCGCCTCTTGTAGGCCCACCACAGGTTTTGAGCCCTTCGTTCTGTTCTGGGACTTTGCAAGTCTGTCTCCGATATGCTCCCATATGTTGTCACCCACGTGCGGTTGACGGTCGATGGTTGAGGGTGACCACGGGCGGCGGTAGGCGGTCGCACGAATGGTGGGCTATAAGCAGCAAGCTCCGGTCGGGCGAGCGGTGGCAGATCGGGTGGGTGTCTGTGGATTGATGTTGGGTGGCGGACAACGTAGGCGACAGCAGCCGAAGATGGTGGCGGCAACCTGGGCGACAGCAGCCAACCATGTTTTCTTATTAGCTATGAGACATTCTTCCCAGCAGTTAATATGTTTTGAATACAAGGACATGGTCTCTGGGAGTCAAATGTTTTATGCGCCCACCTACCGAGACCATTCTGCTGTGAAGCTTGCCTGTCTGGATGTCCTCATGGCTCACAGATGTTTCAAATCCTTGCCAGAAATGTGCTCTTATCGTGTAGCGTGTAGCATACTGTTAAACAAAAATTATCCATGTCATCAATTCGTCATAAGTCACATTCAATCATTCTAGTATTGTTCACTCCACCATGGGATTGCAAATTTGCAATTGCTATGCTCACTCTGAGCTGTCAAGATCTGCATAGGCCTGAGCAGCATGGGGACCCATCTGCTTTGGTTGGCATACCTATCGTGGGATCACTGGGATGGAAATTAGTAGCCTAGCTTGGAGTTTAACTAATTCACTGAAAATGAGTTACACCAACAGTTGTAACTTGTAAGCCATTTTGGGACACTCAAATTGATGTTAGGGCGTGTTCTTCAGTAATATACTAATATAGCCAAGTGAACGTTGTGCGGCACTTGCCATTGCCATAGCGTATTTGGCGGTGCCAAACCCCTTATGTACTGCTTCTTCAATGTGAAATCTAGTTTCTGATATGGCTTTTTTCCCCCAGATAGATGCATTTGAAAGACAATGGCATTTTTTCCCAGATAGAAGCTGTTTAAGTTTTTTTTTGACTTAACAAGTCTGTTGTCTTGTATTCTTTGTTGTTTAATTATGGCATAGGCGACAATGTCATACATTTACCCATGGAATTTCTTTGCCATTGTTTTTTTTTTTTGCTGTAAAATTTTGTTTTACTGGCCCCATGCAGTTATTGGATTAAGTTGACTACACTTCATTGGTTGCCCTTTCGAAATTGGGTGGAGGAAATTGCACATTTTCCAGCAAGCAGCCGAAAATAATTGTGAGGAACTTATTTGTTTGAGCTTAATTTTAGCTTGTGACTAATAAGTTCTTACAAACACCATGGATTTTTCTCTGTTACCATTTTAGTTGTTAATTAAATCGCATTTCTTTGTGTTTCTACCAGTGTGTTCTGACAATGACAGGCAATCATGTTGACAAATTGATTGTACGCCGGTGAACAACTGAACATAAATGCAAACGTGTGCTGATAAGTAATGTAGTGAAAAAGTATTCTAAGTGTATTGTAACTATAAGAGTCACCTTAGAATTTTGTACTGTGAACGATCATCTGTTGCATATTGGTGTAATAATTCTATATTGTTTTTTAGTCAACTGATCTGTTTATGAACTTAAGTAGCGCTTGCTGTTGCTCCTGTGTAGCATTTCCGCCTCTCCAGTTACACCATAGAGAACTTCATCATGCATGTAGTACGAACTTTTGAGTGTAATTTTTACATGCATCTTGTAACCATGCTTTTGTTATGCCCATACACGTTTATTTTTTACTAACCTCTCAATGAACATTCCAGGTTCTCCAGCTCCTAGGTACCACATGGGGACGACCAAGGGTTTGTGGATTCTACCTTACCTTTATCGCCCCGTAAGTGCTACTTTGGACAAAGTAGTTTCTTGCTGTACTTCCTGCAATGTACGTAGAGAGTCGGATTCTTGTTCAACTGTACATCTAGTTGTGGATACGGGTAGCGTGATTGATTGCACCTTTTAACTCCGTTCTTGTTGTGCATTTGATGCCATGCTTTCGGATAATCGAATTGACCATAATTAACTTCAACTAGATGTATGTGTTTTGGCTCACTCGTTGATTTGTTGAAATTTTGTGCGTTATGGTATTTCTGAGTGGAATTTTTTCCTTTCTATTGGAATTATGTATCTGCTCTAATGCTTGATCTTGCACACCCAGGTTGGGGTTTGCTGTAGTAGTACGTAACAGGTGAGCCATGGCTAAAAGCCTACATGTGGTTCGCCTGTCAGGGACAGGACAAGTACAGCATTTGCTGGTCGATCTGGCTTGTGCTATTCTTTTTTTGGCATTCATAGGCTCATGCTATTCTGCATAAAGATACACTATATTTCGCTCCTTTTTAAGAACTCTTTCCTAGTGATTATGGAGCCATAATGTGTCAGTTAGTTCATAAGAGTTTGTTTGAAGCGAAAAGGATGATATTACATCTTTGATCCAGAGGTCATGAAACCATCATGATAAAGATGATGTTACATCCTTGGTGCTTCACCCCGTTACTCCTTTCCACTGGGCAGCCATCATCATCGTTATATGTAGTTGTACATGGGCCAGAAAAGGCTCGGGCCACAGACAAGTGTTAATTTGCATGGTCCCAGATGATTCTACACTGGTCACTGGTGCAACACGACCCCAGTCGTAAAGTCGAGTCGAGTTGCTTAGTGGGCGACTAGGGAGACTAGTTGACCGACTAGTCTGGACTAGTCACGACTAGTTAGGTGTAATGACTTATTTAACAGGTACTCTATTGGCTATAATGCTACATACTGTGAAATATGATGCAGAGCAGAATTAAATGGGGGAAAACAACTGAACAAAAGCAGCAAACATCATTTATGATCAACAATCAACATACAACAGAAGCAGCATCGCCGACCTGAACTCCAGGATGCATCTTATGCATGAAGTCATGAACTCAAATAATTTGTTGACCACCATTTTCAAAAACTTCCAATGAGCCCTGAGAAATCTTGGATACTGACCAACAACATACCTAGAAATGCAATCATTGAATTAGCTAAGACATAATTTTGTAATTATAAACATGGGAGAATTGAAACAAATGCTTACATGATGTTACTGGCAATCACAGCTTTATTGTCTTTCCCCTTTGTGATTTCACAGAGATTTAGCAAATCGCAAATAACCATTACCAAAAATCTATTCTCCTGCAAAAGACCCATAGAAACCATTTAGGATTTTGGCACATTGCATGCAAAGGTGGCAATCACAGAGATTTTCCCAATAAACTATTTGAAGTCAGAATGTTGCTGAAATTAGAATCAAGAAAGAGGTAGCGTGAGAGTTAGTTTGGAATGTTGCTCACCTTTAGGGACCTCTATGCTTCATGTGCTCATCAATAGTGCTGCCTTTGTGATATTTCCTGCAATCCAGAAACAAGCATTGACAGTATTGCATTCACAAAACTTATGTATGTTAAAGTATGTTGAACCCTGTGCATTCTCAGAACATTGCATTCTCAGAACTATTGTATTCATAGAACAAAGAGTTAAAGACATAAAATGTGCATTCACAAAATTGACATGGAAATGATCTCCAGGAGATCTTATGTATTAACAAAATTCTCAGAACTATTGCATTCTCAGAAGTAACTATTGCATTCACAAAATTGACATGGAGATCTTACGTATGAATTAAATGGATGCTTTGATCAACCCTCCAAACCGAATTTTGTGCTGCATACTATTCATACATAAGATCTCCAGTATAATTCATGGATGCTTTGATCAACCCTCCAAACCGAATTTTGTGCTGCATACTATTCATACATAAGATCTCCAGTATACATGCAGTATGGATTTTATCACAGATCAGGTATGGATTTGTCACAGAGTGACAGAGGTATGGATTTTATTCACAAAAGTATGGAGCTGTGGACTTATTACAGATCAGACATTTAGACTTCAGAGTAGAGCAGGCTAGCAGGGGAGGAAGGAGGGAAGAGGGGGGAAGGAGAGAAGAGGGAGGAAGGAGAGGGGAGGAGGGAGGCAGGGGGCTGCACTGACAGGAGAAGGCGGTATGGCGGCGGTCACTGGAGAAGACGACACGGCGGCGGTCACTAGAGAAGGAGGCTGCGACCACTGGAGAAGGAGACTGCAGAAGATTAGAGCAGGGGAGGAATGAGGGAAGAGGGGGGAGGGAGAGAAAAGGGAGGAAGGAGAGGGGAGGAGGGAGGTTGCACTGAACTGACCGGAGAAGGCGGCGGTGGCGGCCACTGGAGGAGGAGGCCGCAGGGTTCACTGGAGAAGACGGCACGGCGGCGGTCACTAGAGAGAGGCAGCAGCCACCGGAGAAGACGGCGGCGACTGCTGCTTTGCTTGCGGCGGATCGCACAGGAGAGGAGAGACTCGTCTCAAGATGACGCGAGAGCGAGATTGCTGCGAGACATAGGTGATGATAAGGTTAGGGTTACCACTCGTCTCCAGGTGGCACGTGCGAGACTGGGCCAGGCCGACGCAAGACACACGAGAAATGCTTGAGTGGGCCTCCAGTCGGCCGACTACACATACACGATTAGTCGCGGCTGGTCGCCGATTAGTCGTCCAGACTTCTGACTAGTCGCTCTAGTCGAGTCGGTCTCTTTAGTCATTCATCCTATGCCGACTCGACGACTAGTTGTAGATTAGTTGTCGATTAGTCGACGATTTAATAACAGTGCACGACCCAAAGCCTATCACAGCCATATATTGCGTCCAAAAAAAATGCTCAAATGCTTAGAAGTAATCATTGACATTTGTCTTTAAAGTTGGTTACTCCTTGACGTCTGTTTCTCTTCCCTTTTTTTCACCTCTGCATCCCTGCATATATAGGCACACCGGCGCACTCTACCGCCCGGAACTCATATAAGACCCAACCTTTGACGTCTCATAGCCTTACATTGTTTTCGTGCTGGATCTAATCTCATTGGTCTATATTTTTTTCATCTCTTTCCACTTCTTCCACACTCTATAGTGGCTTCTGAACTGTGATGCATATATAATGCAACTGGTCGGTGTATATAGAGGTGAAAACAGAGTAGATAGTGGTTAAATCATATCTGTATCCATTTTTTTTCTTGAATTCGAATATGAATTAGACAAATATCGGATACGAATACAGATCGGACAAATGCAAGTAGGGCTGTAAACGAGTTGAGCTCGAGCGAGCCTGACTTTCTAGGCTCGAGCTCAATAGAAGCTCGAGCCGAGCTCAAGTTGGGATCCGAGCTTGAACCTACGCTAGAGCTCGGCTCGGCTGAAGCTCGAGTAGGCTCGAGTTCGGCTCATTGAAACTCGATAATAATTAAAATAATTTATTATGCACTAATTTTCAATAATAAAAAAGTTTGAGTTCAAGTTCGGCTCAAGTGAGCTCGATAATGGTCAAAATAATTCAAATATACACTAATTTTTAATAATAAAAAAGCTCGAGCTCGAGTTCAGCTCGAGTAAACTAGGTAAGAGTTAATATGCATTACTATTTAAGCTTAAATCAAGGCTCACGAACTATTCGAACTCGGTTCGATGAAGCTCGTGAGCTCGAGATTAAGTTCGAATTTGGCTCGTTTAAAGCTCGAGCCGAGCTCAAATCGAGCCTAGAATGAACCGAGCTTAAGTAGCTCGCGAGTCTCGAACTTTTTTATAGCCTTAAATGCAAGGTTGTCAGTATCACAATACGTATCATACGATTCTACCGGTGGTAAATGATACAGATCACAATGTGTATTGGAATCAGGTAGTATCGTGGTAGGATCGCGATCCATCTCGTAGTATCGTTAGGATCACGGTAGGATTATGATCCTGACAACAAACTATAAATCATATAAATTTTGATATTACCTATTATTAATTTAAGTTGAACTAGTTTAATTTATTTTTGTTTTATTATTTACATATTGTTCTAAGGTAAAAAAAATTATCTTTAACATAGTGTATTTTTAGATTATTAGTTTATTTAAAATAATTAAATAAGTTTCAGAAATCAACCTTAATTCAATATAACATGAATAAGTGCTCAAATTACAAAATTAAATTCAAAAAATCTACTATATACTTGCATATTTAGAAATATAATTTAATTTTTATATAATATATATGTTTTTAAAAATTTGATAGTATTGTGATTCTACGATCCGATCTCATCAGACGAAAAATGATCATACCTAGTATCGCGATCCTGACAACCTTGGACAAATGTCATATACGAATTTGGATTGGATTATACTCAAAATCGGATTGGATTCGAATATTTTCATATTCAATTATTCATGACCTCTCCTATTTAAAACATGGCACCGAATTGTTTTAATATTTTAAATTGATAAATAGTTGACTCAACATGTAACTGTAGCAACAAATAAATTATTCATCCTACGTATTCATATAATGCAACTTCTGATAACAGTTTCATATTTATATAATGTAGCCACAAATGAAAGAATGTATGGTGGATCAATCCGACTCCAAATCTGTTTCACCTCAAACCGAATCCATATTCAAAATCCGTAATTTTGCTAGGCAAACATCAGAATTTGGCTCCGATTTTCTATTCGGATTCGAATATTTACCATCTGGATCCGAAAAGTCCGGTATCCAGATTATCTGGTGGAATCCAGATCCATTTTCGCTCCTACGCGTATATGCTAGTTATCAGCAGCGGTAAGGGTATCTCCAATGGTGCTGAGTCAGCTGGCTATTTGTATGTACACATCAGCATATATCCTATGTGGAGGAAAGAGAGTATGTAAAATACAAACAGTTAGCTACTATTTCGTCTCTAGTCTATAACGCAAAACGAGGTAAACTCTATAAATGACTGTGTGTGTGTGTAAACATCAAATAGCTATCCTTATAGATAATCCTTTGGAATGTTAGCTTTTAGTGTGTACTCTATAGATGATGTAGAATTCTTACAAATAGTACTTAGCTACGATCATTGGAGATACCTACCTGTAACCGTAATTTGCAGCATTAATAAATGCTCTAACCGTAACTTGCAGCATAAATAAATGCACACCGAAGTCCTCGAGCCTCCAGCACTCCTGTTAGCTGTCACTTGCCACGCCAAAAAGGCCTCATTGAAGCTTGCTCTTTCGCTAGGCTGCGTCAAGGCCCCGCTTAGCTTTTTTTACTGTTTCAATTTTTTTATATTTCTTTATATTATTTGTAATATATTAATATATTTTTATTTTTAAATTTAATTATGTTAACTTATCTATAGTAAAAAAATTATAAACCACCGTCATTCTGAATGATGGTTTCCCAAATAGTACCGTAGCAGCAACATAGATCATCCAACCTTGGTCCCTGCTTGCATGCATGGTACTCTTACCACCTTGGACAGTCTCTTCCACCATCCTTGAAGAATTGCTGGTAGGACGAACTTATATGGGGACTGTCCGAACGGACGGTTCTAAGGGCAGTTCCCACTTGGGGACTGTCCCCGTACAGAAGCGTTCCTCGCTAGCATTACTCTAACGCTAGACCGTCCGATCAGAAATTCAATGGTTAGTATCACACACTTCTCACCGCGTGGTTTCGGGCTCACCGTAGGATTACTTGCATTACACGTACGTAGCAATTGAATGGCTGCACTGCACGCCGTTCTGCTCTGGATGTACAGTGGACACCATGCATGCATGCGTACGGTTCTGTTCTATGCATTTTCAATCTTTTAGTTTTAAGAAACCGGTTTTTAAATGGCATGACTTTTTAAGATTATTTCTATAAGCTAATTATAGGAGTCATCGTAGCAACCGCTTTGAACAGAGTGACTTTTCAATGTGAATATCCTTTTCTCGCTCAATCTCTTGCAATCAACCAAAAGTCAAAAGCCACAACAAAAAATCAGTGTTATAGTTACAGACCAAACAGTGAACAATAGAGCAATCTATCCGAAACCTTAAAAACCATATAGATAGGGGGTAGAAGTTTATTTTACATAAGCTTGATTCTAAGAAAAATGAGCCATCTCCCCTCATGGCGCATTACGGCATATATTTATAGTCATGAGAATGTTTCTTACATAAATGCCCATATCTGGGTGTTGTGGTTACAAGCCAAACAGTGAAATAAAATATGCTCGTGGTATTCGTTGTGTCTCTAGGAAGATCTGAAGCCACCCCCTTTGGGGTCTCCCCTAGGGACTTTTATATAGCCACTATGTCTCCCTTTTTACAATTCTATCCCTATTTACAGGTGTTGCCCTATGACATATTTGTCTTTTACATTTTTCACTGGGCCTCATGAGTTTACACCCTATCTACCATCTCTACAACTGTTTGTGGGCGTCTTGCTGGGCCTCTTAGTCGTATTGGGCCGAATAGGCTAAGGTGAAGACCATCCCTTCAACACTGGGCATATAATCGCAGGGGCAATATTGTCTTTTTCCTTGTAACAACCCTCCCAGGCTAGCTACGTGGCTGCATGATTATTTGGCCTTATGGTGCAATGGGCCGATTGGGCTAAAGTGGGGTTCACTTCACCAACAGTAGCTTTCTATGGTTGAAGGGCCTCGATTTCTGTGGGCCGAGACCATGTTCGATATTACTTGGGCCCCTCCGTCCCTTCGTCCCATTGAGTCGTAGTCTGTTCATATTCTCACAAAATTGCCACTGACCGCATTAGCGTGCGTGACCCTCGGGACTAGGCCACATGTGGCGACAGTTGGTTTTCCAGTCATGCAACACGAGCTGTCGCGCCAGTTACGACATGGTGCACGTCCCCTCGATTCTCATGCCGCCGTGCGGGGATTGAATGGTGCTGTCATATCCTGTACTTAAGCACCGTGGCGATGCCTTTTTGGAACTATTTGCTTCCTCTTTCTCTCTCGCCTTTCTTTTGTTGCCTGTAATCTCTTTAGTCATTGTCATCCATTCACTGTGGAGCCCTTTCCGGTCGTCCTCGTGCCGTTGATCTCCTGCCGCTTGCGATAGTGCATGGAAGTGATCGACACGGATACAACAGCGCACCGGCTTCATCGAGTAGTTACGTCGGTCAAGACCATCGCTCCAAAGTTGCCACCGGCAAGCGATGAAAGGCATCAGAAAAATTTAGCAGTGTGTTTAGGAACACACTTGGCCCATCCATCGCGATGGAGGAACTGATGGAGTCGCTTGTGAGTGATGGCAAGATCTCGTCTCGCGAGGTTGTCCGCCTCCCCGCTAGTGACAAGGTCGTGCCATGGCCATGAGATGGCGGGATGCTAGTGTTCACAACCTATTTTGACGCTGGGCTCCAAATCCCCGCCGCTCGCTTCATGGGTGACCTTCTTCAATTGTACAAGCTAGAGCTTCAACAGTTGACACTAAACGCCATCACCTATCTTGTTGTATTTTCCTAGACAACACTTTCAGAGGGTACTATCCCTAGCGCCGTCGTCTTTGCATCCTTGCACGACGTGCAATGCTAGCCAAAGCAGCTAGATGATGGTTAGTATTCTAACATATTCAGTGTCAGCCTGTAGCTCTACGCCGCTACTTCGAAGGGCTTCCTTGTAAACTCAAAGCGGACAAAGTGGGGGTCTCATTGGCTGCAGCGGTGGTTCTACCACACAATTGAGCACAACAATAGCCTTTGCTTCATCGGGTGCATCATGGACTTCGTTTAG
Source organism: Melocanna baccifera (assembly GCA_036346265.1). Lineage (NCBI taxonomy): Eukaryota > Viridiplantae > Streptophyta > Magnoliopsida > Poales > Poaceae > Melocanna > Melocanna baccifera. The sequence continues at coordinate 3,080,665 of CM070683.1, read as the reverse complement.
TCGCCTCAGGTAAAGCTCGATCGGGACGATGAAACACGTCCAGAAGCTCCTGCGGTCGTGTTCAGCTCAACATGTGCGATTGTGCCGAGAAGTTTTGCATGCTCTGTCTATCTCCACTAGCCTGGTGATGGGATGTGAGTATCAGCCCTGCTCAGAATGACGGGTCCAAGCTTCGTTGATGATGCCGGTAAAGCCGATGAGTCCTGATAAGCTTTTACACTTCACTACAGGTGTCGTTGTTGGTGGGCGTTTCCCTGCCATCTAACCATGAGTTCTTGTAGTTCTTTCATTGGCGGAGACGGAGCGCACAACTGTTGTGTTCCTAGGGCCTTACATCTCGAAGGAGCACAACCTTTGGGCATCGGCCATGTCCCACTATCCGCGCATCAACCACGTGTGCGAAGCCTTGGGCCTTATTGTGCTTGAGCATCCCATCCTTGCCACGAGTGGAGGCTGTTCCCATGGTGCGAGTGAACAGGACGAGACAGACAACAAAGTCCGTGAAGACCCTGATGCGCTCGAGGGTTTAGCTTCTGCCATCGTGGCCATACCCCTTTGTTTGGCCCTGCCATCCTAGGCAGAGTGATGCGGATACACAAGTGTTTTGCACTTTTCAGTTAAATATATTGTTCAACTGGAAAGAATTATTAAGCCGTATGAAATATGGCCAGGTGAACTCATTCCAAACTAAGCTTAATGTTGTTATTTATAACGATGAAATACTACCTTATGTTATCACACGTTGCATTCTCAGGTTTGTTAAATGGAAGATATTAGAATTGAGAGGGAGGAATTGGAGGCTGGGGCCAAAGCAATGGAGAGTCACAAGGAAGAAGATAACTATATTTGGTGCCAAAGACATGAAGGAATAAAGCCCACATAGATAGAGCCAACAACAACAAAGAACATGTGGCTAGTTGGAACACACAAGGAAAAGACCCATATGGATGGGGGAAAGAAATCCTATGTGGTGGAAGAGCATAAGGGGAGCCCAAGAACTTAAAATATAAGTTTTGGATAAGATTTTTAAGTCCAATTCGGACTTTCCACGTGCTCAACCCAATTCAAACTTGGATTCAACTTAGAATTCAATTCGGATTCGGATCGGGACAGCCTAATAGGCAGTTACTAAAAGGTAATAACTTTCACAAACGGAGTCCAATTCAAGTGTTTTTATACTCGTTGGAAAGCTTATTTCAAGGTCTACGCAATGGATCTAGCCTTATCTTCAAATTCGTCACGAATCAAAAGTTATGACTGAAACAATATGACGGATGTGAAATCTAGTTTTCTTTTTATGAGAGTTCGTATCTAAAATCATATAGGGTTAAGTTGTACTCGGTTTGAGGACCATATGGATGTCCCAAGGGGCTATATAAGTCATGTATAAGCCTTTAGGGCTTAGACCACCTTTGAGAAAAATCAATCTACTAAAGTTTGTTCGAGTTCATCATGGCTGCCTAAATTCTATAGAAAATTAGGAGTGTTCTTCAATCAAGATCGTTCAGCCTTTCTGCTGGGAATTGGGTGCACGATAGGTTTTCACTTGGTGATCGGCGAAATTAATGCGAGCATGTTTTGACAGATTAAAGAGTGTTCGTCCCTTGCACTGGTATTAGAGGATCATTGCGATTCATCAAGACTTCCGTGAGTATCCATCCTACATCGAGAAGATCGGATGACCCCGTATCATCTTGGTAGCCCCATGAGTATCCATCCTACGTCGAGAAGATTAGACAACCCCGTATCACAGAGCCTGACTCCAGCCTGGAGGAATGCAGCTGGCTCGGTGACTCCGGTGTGGAAGATGGGGGATGAAAGCGATGACAATGCTGACGGCGACAATGACGATAACAATAACGGCAACGCCGATGCTAGCCTTCGCATCATCGACGTGCATGATTTGGACACTGAGGGAGGCGAGGCACACTACGACACGGGTCGTGCCGTGGACTGGGGCAAGGGCCGAGTCACTGATGGCCTAAGGGCATGTGAGTGTGGGGCGGATAGAGGTAGTGCTGCGGAACCTTCGTTGACCATGTTGATGACTTCACTACCCCCAGTGTAACTTGCCACCTCGACCTCGCTAGGGTGTCCCACAAAGCGTGCCCAGTTGGAGACCTCTACCACGGCCCCCATGATGGGATTTCATATTACAACGGCGCGTGCTGGATGAGGATTCTTGCTCTAAGGGCAACACGCTTCCAACCCTGCCAGCCTATGTGGCACCTTCAACACTGATGCCTCTTAGAGAGAACCTCGCACAAGGCGAAGACAACGTTGTCATATCCGGCTCCGCTTGGCATGTTCCAGGTTTGAGTTTCTCTTTTTGTTCCTAGGACTTCACGTGGTTGTCCCCGCTATGCTCTCTTACACTATCACCCTTGTCAACAACACCCCCCTCCGATGGCAGAGTAGTAATCTCCCAGCATGGAATTGTACTACAGTGGCAAAGGAAATGTCATCATTTCCCATGTGACAACCTTCTCAGGCCAGTTACGTGGCCGTACGATTATTAGACCTCTTGGTGTAATGGATTGACTAGGTCAAAGTAGGGCCATTTTTTAACTAGCATATACACCCTATATTAATGCCAGGGGATTCCCGACCTCCCCTGTGCCACATCACATTTTTTACAAAAAGACCTTTGCTCCTCTCGAATTACGTACAAGTCCCTATATTAAGGTCAGGGGATTCATGGCCTCCTCTCATGCCATATCACTTTTTTTTACAAAAAAGATCTCTACTCTTTTTGAATTACGTACAAATCCTTATTTTTTTCATAAGAAACTCTCCTTTTCTCCGTAAATACGTATGAATCCTTATTTTTTGTTTTTCATATAGAGACACCCTGTGACACGAGGACTATTTAATTTGGTTCATATGATATCTAGCGCGACATATCGCCGCGTTTTCACATCTAGTATACTGTATTGACACTGTATAGGTACGTGCCCGCATTTTTAACAAACGGCAGTAAATTTTCTGTACGACGACGGTTGCGTTCGTACGCGCGCGGCGGCGACGGTGTTTACTCCCTGTTCGGATCGGAGTAACACATGGTCACCATGGCCGCCTCCATGAGGGATGAGGCGATCGTTGGATGCTATGGAAGTCACGGCCTCAGGGGAGTAATGGCGCCAAGGAAACCGCCAGCTACCGGACCAGACGCCGACGTCATTTAATGGGGTTCGTACGTGCCAATTCAGTCTCGACAAAGACAGCGCTCACTCACACGCAGATCATGCATTGTATGCTTTCTTGCTTCCTTCGCAAACTTTGGTGTCCGACGCTACAATTGACTTCCTTTGCAATCTTCGCGATGAGCTTTGCTTAGAGTGTTTAGAATAATGTTGATTTATATTTTTTATAATTAAGTTAACTTATTTAATATAATTAAATTAAAAAATAAAAAATATTAATCCATCACAGATAATACAAATAAATACGAAAAAAAGTAAAAAATAAAAAATAAATAGTAAAGAAAAGCTAACGCTGACGTAGATACTTGAAGCAAAAGCTATATTGAGCGCTGCCTTAATTAGCTGTTAATTTTTCTGGAAGCTGTTAACCAACCTAGCTAGCTACGCCTATTAGTAGTTCAACTCATAAGACACTCCAGTGTTAAGTATAGACTATTGAGTTCAAACCCTGTACAGGGTTTAGTAACTGTTAAAGCGGGGAGAGAATCCAACTAATTGGACATCATTAATTTCTTTGTTTGACACTTCAAAGTTATCAAAAGTATGTTCCAAATGGGCGATTAGTCTGCAAAAGCTCGTATCTCTCTTGACGTCGTTGTAGTAGGGCATCACACCATATGCTAATTTTGATTCTCGTACGATGAGAAAAGCAGACAGGTCTGGCAGTGCAAAAGGTGCTGTAAGACAGGTCACTGGTTTTCTTTTAAGGCCCTGTTTGCAATGGATGAAAAACATAGGAATAAGAAAAAAAATATAGAAATATAAAAGGATTATATGTGTAAAATGAAGGATTGAAAAAATATAGGAATTTTGTAGGGACGAGTGTTTAGAACACAGGAATTGAAGGAATATAAAAATTTTGGAGAAAGCGTAGAAGTGAATAGTAACTTGCTTAAACTAACTATTTTTTTTTCATTTTTGGGTTGTTGGTCTAGTTGATTTGGGTCCTTTTTCTTATGTTCCGATCGCCACTGCTGGCTTCTTTCGATAGTAGGAATTTTTCCTTTGGCTCTAACCGGATATTTCATTTCCTCTAAAAAGTACATGTTAGGAAAACTTTCCAAAGGAATTGGTTTACTCAATCCTACGTTCCAAACGGCACAAACAGTGGCCAAAACTGAGGAATCCTGTTTCCTATAATTTTCCTTTGAAAATCCTCCGATCTAAACGGGGCCTAAAATGGCATAGCTAATTTGTGTATTTTCCCTGTTCTTTTGAGAAGGAAAGTAATTATGCAACATGGTTCTTCTAGGACCATAATTCATTGTTCTTTTTTGCTCGAGGAAATGAAAGATGTTAGGTAGTTTTTTTTTCACTCGTATTTGTCCCACATTAACATGCACATGCACATTACTTCACCGCGTTAATTGGAAGGACCACCGTTTGTGAAGTAGATAGAACCGTTGGGTACGTAACCAGCTCCAAAAGCACTTGATCACGATCTTCATCTTTGTCTGGTAACAGGTGTTTGTGTGTGGTCTAGGCTGGACAATGCACTAGTTCTGCAAGTACATTGTTGATGGCATTTATTTCACAAGCTACCTTGCATTTATCTCACAAGCTACACTAAAAAAAAATACTGTAGCAGAAAGTATAGGGGGTTCGTTTTAACGATAGTTTTTAATTTTTGACTGAAATTTACTGTAGCTAATTTGAATTTTTAGGTATAATTAAATTTAAAAATAGAAAAATAGAAAAAATATGTTAGCCCACACGGATAATGCAAAGGAACACGGGGAAAAAAGAAAAATACAAAAAAGTTCAAAAAATCTAAAATAATTTAAAAAAAGATGAATTACTAAATAGTGAATAAAAAAATTGAAGCTGAAAAAAACTGAAATGAGCGGTTAGAAAAATCTCGCAAACATCAGGGCACTCTGTAGTCCGTAGGGGGTGATCGGAATAGCGATGACTTTTGGTTTTGGTGAAAAACACAGAGTGGTGAAAAACATCAGAGTGAGTTAGTGGATAGTGTAGTGAATAGTGAAAAAAAAGCTGAAGCTAGAAGCTGAAGCTGAAAAAAGCCGAAACGATCACCCCCGTAGTCTACTCTGTAGAGCTAAGGTTCCAGGGCAAATAATTGTGTGCAGTGTCTTTGCATTTTGTGTTCATCTTTTTTAACGACGTCGCCGCACTAAGAGGCTGTCAGCTGTTAGTTTATGATTAAAATTATATTATAATAATTACAATTATATTATAATGATTGTTAGTTTTTTCAAATTATTTAATTGAAAAATAAAAATAGATAAAAAAACACCGTTATATTATTACGGATAATACAAAAAAATAAAGAAACAAAAGAAAAAATAAAAAAGCAAACAAACTAAAATTAAAAAAATCAATATGTTTTAAATAGTTTTTAACTTTTGTAAGTTAGAAGCGGAAGGCTTTTTAAGCCCTTCTTCCATGGCAGGAATGGAGGCTGTTCATTGATTTTTGCTCCCCTGGCCCTTATCTGCCCCCCGCAAAAGCAGTGAAATGATCTACCAACGAATCCAAAAAAAGAAGGAAAAGCACAAGAAAAAAGAAAGGCTATGTTCATCATACTTGATGAATGTAAGTGTTGGGAGAAAGGTCATATGAGGTTCTCACTAAAAAAGGTTCATTTGGAAGGTAGAAGTGGAAGCATATAAGGTGAAAACTACTGGAGTATAAACTTTGTTGTAGCCCTTATATCAATTGTTGCAATAAGTGTTTGATTTTGTTGCAACGTGTAATCTTAAAAATGTTGTAATAAACTTAACTTTGTTGCAATCCTTTTGTTAATTGTTGCAAAGAGTATATTATACTTCACAACAAAATCAAACACTACTTATAACAATGATAAAAAATATTACAAAAATTTCAATACTCAGATGGTTTTCACCCTATACCCCCAATCATCACTGTAGCTCTCTACTTACTGTTACCGTGCAATAATAGCATCACGTCGTAAGTCCTAACGACTGCTACTTGTGTACGTTCCAGGACTGGCTTATCAGTAAGTGGGGATCCCCAGTAAGTGTTAGAAAAACAAAGTTCGTGAAGTAAATCATTACAAGCCCAAGCAAACGGCATAAAGCACAGATCAAAATCTAATCCCAAGAAAGCAAGGAAGCATCATACCGATTTTTAGGCCCGCTCAGCGATGGCAAATACCGCTTTCGACGTTAACGTTGAACTTTTTTTTACTATTTATTATTTTGTTTTTTATGTTTTCTTTTTTCTTGTATTCTTTTACATTATCCGTAATAGGTTAACATATTTTTTCTATTTTTATTTTTTAAAATTTAATTATATCAAATAAGCCAACTCAGTTATAATATAAAATCAGTCAGTTACAATAAAAAACTATAAATCATCATTATATATAAGCCCCGCTCGTTTTGATTTTTTTTGTTTCTGCTTCTAGGTTCTGTTTTTTTTCACTATTTAGTATTTCATTTTTTTCTAAATTTTTTTAGATATTTTAGGCTTTTTGTATTTTCTTTTTTTCTTGTGTTCCTTTGTATTATCTCTAATGGATTAATATGTTTTTTTATTTTTATATTTTTTTAAAATTAATTATACAACCTGTTGTCTTTGGGCGATACTACTATAAAGAAAGAGAGTGAAGAAAAAGAGAGCACTGGACTGGTACTCTCTGTCCTTTGCCTGCTCCCCATTTCCAGCTCAACCTTTGGAGACACCACTAGTCCGTTGCTCCAGCTGCCTCAGGTTCTGCCCTTCTGCTTCTGCCAGTGCCCCCGTGAATCCGTGATGTGCATCGCTTCTACTAGTCTACAACTGTCTGCAAGTAGTAGTAGTAGTACCAGAGGTGTATGACAAGAAACAAAGTTTACCTTCTTGTTCATCAGTGATCCGAGAAGATTTTCTTGACCACTTCATTGATGTTTCAGTTGTTTTGTTGCAAGGTAAGGTTCCCTTAAGTTGTTGTTTAGTTTCTTGTAAAGTAGTAATCTTGGCGCCGAGTGGTACTTAACACGCTGGTTATTTGTTGCTCTTGACAGCTCTTGAAGGAAGGAAGCAAGTATTGTATGAATCTTGCAACGGGTAGCAACAGTGTTGAAAGTCCTCCAGTACTTTGTTGGTTAGGGCTGGGAGGAACTAATAGTCTACTGGCCAGATCTTTGTGAGAGATCTTTGCTCATCCTTTTTTCCTTTGCTCTAAACCTCTGGATTTTAGTAGTAGCCATCTCTTCTCTCTTTACCTTCTACGCAAGTTTCTCGTCTCTGTTCTTGATCAAGAAAGGGAAAAGAGCTGGCTAGTTTTGCTTCCTGATCATATTTTATCGTCCTTGCCACCCACATCAGATCTTAATTCTACTGCTGGTGGTACTGTCCCTCATCACAAAAAGGAGAAATAATCGCCAGAATTTAGTTTAGGCAGTACAGCTTCGTTGCTCATCTTTTCTGCTCATCGTGTTAATAATTGTCAAGAAGCAGACTGAAGTAGTAACACTGAAGAAATCTTACTCCAATGGCTAGTCCAAGCCATCTCCTGGCCATCTTCTTGTCAGTGTTGCTTGCATTGCTCCCAGAAACCACGCAGCTGCAGCCGTCCCAGACATGGACTCTGTTCAAGATCCAGCAGCTCCTGAACCACCCCCCGATGCTCAGCCACTGGCGCCGCACCACTGACTTCTGCGGCGGCGGCGGCACCATGGCCCCCTCGTCCGCCGTCGTGTGCTACGGGGACACCGTGACGCAGCTGCACATCGCCGGCGCCGAGGGCGCCCCTCCCCTCCCCATGAATTTCTCCATCGGCGCCTTCGTCACGACGCTGTCCAGGTTCCCGGACCTCAAGGTGCTCACGCTGTCCGGCCTCGGCCTCTGGGGCCCGATGCCCGGCAAGATTGGCCGGCTTGCGTCGCTGGAGATCGTCAACATGAGCGGCAACTACCTCTACGGCGATATCCCGAGAGGGTTGTCGCGGCTCGGGAGCTTACAAACTCTGATTCTTGACAACAACATGATGAGCGGCGAGGTGCCTGAGTGGATCGGCGCGCTGCCATTGCTGGCCGTGCTGAGCTTGAGGAACAACTCGCTGGAAAGCGCCGTGCCGGAGTCCTTGGGGAGCATGCCATCGCTGAGGTCGCTCGTGCTCGCGTCGAACAACCTGTCAGGGAACCTGCCGGACATGAGCGGCCTGACGAACCTCCAGGTGATCGATGTCAGCGGCAACTCGTTCGGGCCGGCGTTCCCGAGGCTGGGCAGGAAGGTGGTGACGGTGGTGCTGAGCCGGAACAGGTTCAGTGACGGCCTGCCTGCCAAGCTGAGCTCCTTCTACCTGCTGGAGCGGCTGGACCTGTCGTGGAACAGGTTTGTCGGGCCGTTCATGCCGGCTTTGCTGTCCCTGCCATCCATCCAGTATCTGAATATCGCCGGGAACAGGTTCACCGGCTTGCTGTCCGACAAGGTGCCGTGCGGCGACAACCTCCGGTTCGTCAACCTGTCGTCGAACCTCCTGATGGGGAGTGTGCCCACTTGCTTGAGGCCGGACAGGAAGCCGGCGCCGGTGGTGCTCTCGTCGGCCAATTGTTTGGACAAGAGTGATGGTTCACAGCACCCGACACCGTTCTGTCAGAACCAAGCCTTTGCCGTGGGGATAGTTCCTGGCAAGGAGAGGAAGAGAATTGGCCGGCAAGCCGGCTTCGTCGCTGGCATTGTAATGGCGGTTCTCGTCGCCGTTTCGCTTGTCGGTGTCATGACCTTCTTCGCCGTGAGGAAGGTGACCATGGAAGGTTCAAGGGCAAGGCCTCCAGCGACATCGGTCGAAGAACATGCTTCTAGTGCCTACCCTTCCAAGATGTTCGCCGATGCACGTATGATCTCACTGAACGATCTCTGCATTTCATTTCTTGAGAGATCAAAACTTGATGTCAAAAGTCGCTAACTTTTGCTTTCCTATTGGTGTTTGGAACAAAAAAGGTTACATATCACAGACAGTGAAGCTGGGAGCTCTGGGAATCCCACCATACAGATCATTTTCTTTGGTCGAGCTCGAAGCTGCCACTGATAACTTTGAGAACTCTTCCCTACTGGGTCAAGATGCTCATGGCGAGGTATCGCATCATCTTCTCCATTGATCAATTCACAGCTTGTCCAGAATTGGGGCAACTAACATGTTCTGGTTCTGCCCATGAGCTTATCATGTTTTCATGTGATTTAGAGGGTGTCTTTTTTTCAGCTGTATCTGGGAAAAGTAAGTAATGGCGCCCCAGTGACAATCAGGAGTCTGAAGGTTAAGAGGAGCCAGACTTCCCAAAGCTTGAACCGTCACATTGAAACAATATCTAGGCTCAGACATCGGCACTTGGTCAGCGCTCTAGGGCACTGCTTTGAATATGATCTTGACGATTCCACTGTAACCCAATTGTACCTCGTGTTCGAGTACGTGCAAAATGGGAACCTAAGGAGCAGGATTTCGCGTATGTTGTCAGTTCTCCTCTCCTTCATTTCACTTACTCTGAAAATCCAATCACTGACAGTTATGTTGCTTTCTGAGCTGTTTTTCACCAGAAGGAACTGAAGGGCGGAAGCTTACCTGGGTGCAGAGAATATCAGCTGCCATCGGAGTCGCAAAGGGCATTCAGTTCTTGCATGCAGGGATGATACCTGGTCTATTTGGAAACAACCTGAAGATCAACAACATTCTTCTAGACCAGAATCTTGTCGCTAAAATCGGCAGCTACAATATCCCAATCCTAGGAGAGGCTACGAAACCCGAGGCAAGAGCTGGAGGCAAGCACCAAACTGATAGGTACTTACAAGTTGAACTAGACCATATTTGACGGTTGAAGCTTCAACCTTCTGATGTTATCATCTAGCAGTTTCATACTTTCAATCAGTACAACTAATAACACCACTGTTTTTTTCCCAAATGTTACTTTGCAGTACAATGCTCGGCGATAAGACCGATATCTTTGATTTTGGGGTGATCCTACTTGAGGTTGTGTCTGGAAAGCCAATCTCATCCATATATGAAGTGGAAATATTGAAAGAACTGGTATGTATGATTAACCTGAACTTGTGTACCTGACAATACCAACTTGTGTTAACTTATCCAGTAGTACACAACACTGTCGCCTGAATCTCACTGTGTTACAGCTGCTATGGGCAATTGCCGATGAGGACCGGGCCAGGAAGAGGAGCTTTGTAGACCCGGCGGTGAGCAAGGGGTGTTCAGATGAATCACTGAAAACGGTCATGGAGATCTGCCTGAGGTGCCTGGCCAAGGAAGCGGAGCAGCGCCCGTCGATCGAGGACGTGCTCTGGAATCTCCAATTCGCCACCCAGGTGCAGGATGACTGGGAGGGGGACGTCCGGAGCAGCGAGGGGTCGCCGTCGTCATCCCGGGTCACCAGGTCCTCCAGATTTAGCAGATAGATAATCAGGTGTTTTCTCGTTTTCTCCCATCCAATCATCCATCATGTGATCATCATATACCTAAACCATGATCATGCTGCTCAGTTAGATTATGCAATGACTTGTTCCGTTTTCTTGGGCCTTTAGGTCTAGCAGTGCTGTGAGATTTCTTGGATGATCAGTGTGCCTGAAGGCTGCATCTGAAGATGGAATTTTTGCGACAGCCTACATTATCTGTTATCTTTGTTTTGTCAATGTAGAGCTTGCCCCCTTCCTTATTGTTTTGCTATCTGAATCCTTGATGTCAGAAGCGCCTTCGTTTGTTTTCCTCTAGGCTTACAATAACGCTGTGCTGTGCAAGCACCTGTCCCGTTGTCAATAGCAAAGCCTGTTTCTACCAACGCTCATCTCAGAGTTTACGTGATCATTACAAAACTACTACGGTTTATCTCAAAGCACGGGATCAACAACCTTCCCGTGATCACCTCGTGACCGAGCGTTGGTACGGCGACAAAGCACCAAGGATTCAAGGATGAGGTTTCTGCAACCTAGCAACCACTTCTTTGCCAGTATAACTTTACATAAGCGCCAATGCCATGATTCATCAAATAGGTCACCACTACATTTGGGAAACCAGCAGTACAAGCAGGGGATCAAGCACAGCAACACAACCACTGAAGATTTTTAATGTTTTAGAGGATAATACAGGCCGGCAAAGCCAGAAATAAAGATGTTTTAGCATTGCTTATTGCAGAATCTCGCAACGCTGACACGTCCCCTGCCTCAGTCGGCTGTCCAGCTCTGCTCCACGATCTCGCGAACTTTGCGGTTGTACTCGCGCTTGTTCTCGCTGAACAGTCTGGCTGCTTCAGAGTTTGCAGGAGAATTTGGGTTTGGGTCACAGAGCAAGGACTGCAGAGCAAAGCACAACAGAAGTAACTAAGTTTGGCATGTGGATGCTGTCAGAGAGACATAACCCATGGCCCCCCCAGGCCATTATTTTAGCAGTACATGGAAGGCAAATAATCCGTACATCCACCATGAAAAAGATGAAAGGATCTAGTTGGCATGCTTTAATCAAACTTTAGGATGCTGCATCGTTGATAACAGCTTATTGGTGGCATGGTACCTATATGGCAGGTGGTTTGGTAAACATAACAACTGCCAATAAAATCTGGATCTAACGTTGGTGGGTGCAAATTATGTCAAGTTACAGAAGAACAACGTCCTTTTTTCTTCCTTGGCATCCTTGCTATTATGGAAAACAGAACGGGATTTACTTCTAGACCAATGAATGACAGCAATGCAAAATCTTTGTGAACCTTCTACTAGGTATCGATGGCTGTAATCCAGTGAACAACGAGCAATACAAAGTAGTAGAACAAATGAAGCTATAGCAATTCAATACGCTCACAGAGGATCTAAATGATACCTGAATAGAGGTCAATATTGCAGCAACATCATATATAGGGCTCCACTGGTTCTGCAGGATATCCAAGCAGATGCTTCCATCTGCGTAAACTGAATGGACAATAACAGCATTAATTTGTGCAGACTTTCAAGACTTCAGTATCTGAGAATAATTTAATTATTTGAAAATATAACCAAATGATTGAGAAAAGCAGTCTTAAAGAGAACATACTGTTTGGATGAAACATCCTCGAGACAAACCGAACAGTAGGTGGCTTGTTGGGATAATCTTCTGTAAATTGCAGTGTCAGCTTGAACGTGCCTATAAATGTGACACAATCAAATGTTAGTGGACCTACGATTACCAATTTAGCACCACTATTTTGTTTTGAAGCTACATATACAGAAAATGAGTGTAGCGGAAATGAGGATACTGAGGTGAATTTGTAGTCACACAAGATGGGATCGAGTTCGCAATGATGATATACATGATAGGGTGGGGATAGCACCAATTGAAGAGAAGCTTGTCTAACATCGCTTGAGATGGTTTAGACATCTCCAGCGGAGGTCTTTTGAGGCACGGTACGTAGTGGAATTTTAAGATATATCGAAAACGTAAGAAGAGATAGAGATTAACTAAGACTGAAGTAGGGGAAGAGGTTAAAAGAGACTTGAGGGATTAGAATATATCCAAAGAACTAGCTTTGGATAGGAGCGAATGGAAGTTAGCAATCCACGTACCGGAATCATGCCACAAGAAGAAGGTTTAGGGACGGTGTTTTAGGCTCTCGATTCAGATGGCAGGATGTACGGCTTAGGGTTTTAGCCTTGTAGGTTTTATTACAAGTCTATCGTTTCTTTAACTTTGAGAAGGTTTCATCCCTAGTCTATCTAAACTTGTTTGGAACAAAACACTTTGTTGTTGTGTTGTGTTGTATTTTGTTCTGAAGCAATCTAAGGATGCAATGCAAGCCATACTTTACTGGTGCCATGAATCACACTTGCTGTGTTTCATCATGAAGAAAATTTCCTGATACAGATGATTTATCTTACTACACAAGGTTGCAAATCTTAACAGACCAAAATGAAGGTAATGGTATATAATCACATGAACATCGGAGTAGGTTCATAGTTTTGTACTTAATCATCCTAATCCCATACGACTGATGTTTTAGTCTTAGAGGCAAAATATGGATACATACTAAATATCACCAAATACTAATAAGTGTCTTTCCTGTATCACATAATCCTATATCCTGGCACAGTTTTCTTCCAAACAAACAATAGCCCACCAAATGAAGTTGCCATCTAATTTTTACAGCCCTATCTAAGTATCTCTCAAAAGTCCAAATCAATCTGTCCTCTAGAGAGATTAACTATGGATTAATCCCACCCAACAGAAATACTTTATTTCCATCCCGATGAATGATGACAATTGTGTTATGATATCAAATAAATTCCAAGAATTAATTCAACAGTTACCTACTCCAAAATCAATAGACAGCGTGGCCCCAATAAAATGAGGCATGCGCCCATTCCCGCTTATATGATAGATAGCTAGTTAGCTACATGGCATATCCTGTGCCTAAGACTACGACTAAACAAGTAATGGCCAGCAATTCACTAAAAAAGGTTCCAATAACTGCAGCAAGCGGTTCCAATGGAAGTCAATAAGTCTTCCTCAATTTATTATTCCAGAGTGCTACGGAGCATGTTCTTTTATAGAATGTATGCTGATTGCTGATGATTTCAGGTGTGTTTGTTAGTATGCCAAACTGTACATTTAAAGAAACAGATAACTACTTTTCGACTTTAAAGTGCGCATTTACTTGTTAGAATGTGTGCATTTGTTGGCTACAAATGTATACTCCCATAATTGCGTAAACAATTTGAATCATCCCAATCACGCACTTTTTCATTAGCTTGCGACATCCCTTAGCATTCAAGGGCCAATCAAACGCGTGAGATCTAGCTCTTTACCTTTTCAGTAAACAACAATGCATCACAGATGAGATGACATAACTGTAAGTTTCCTAAATCAGGGGAAAAACACTAAAATGGAAGCAAAATGAAGCGCAAGGCTTAGCTAGGCACTAGGCAGGTTGCTCTTTCGCTGTCAGGGGGCAAACGGTTCTTGTACACCTCATTTATTTACATCTACACCTTTCAGATGCGAAATCAAAGTAGAAAGATAGCACGTTTTCACAGAATTACAGACTAAAAATAGGCATAACCTATAGTCCCAATTTGCCAATCACCGAGCCAGGAAACTAGCAGTATGCAAACACTAGGAACCGAGCAACCAAACGGATCAAAAGAAACAGACTGAAATGAGAAATCGAACTTGCTCACCTCCATCCCATGGCGTGTCATCCGGCCTGCACACCATAAGCGAACGGCATCAGCACCAAATTAACCCAACCCAGCAAGGAAGCCCGGTAAAAAGAGGGGAAATCGCGACTCTTCGAGATCCCCCAAGCTCTCCAAAACCCAGCGAGAATCACAGGGCGGCGTGGTTACCCGAAGATGACGGCGTTCCAGAGCGTGATGTTGTTGTCGTGGGGCGCGCCGCTGATGCCGGCGGGCGGGTCCTGCTGCAGCCGCTTGAAGTCCCGCATCAGCCGCTTCCTCGCCGGCGTAGACATCTCCGCTCCCTCGCCCCGGTCCCGATCTCTCTCGCTCCCGCCACGCGCGCGCGCTGCACCCGCCTCCCCTCCTCTCCCTTCCCCTCCTCACCTCTCGCTGGGTTCTGGTAGGAGAAGCTTCGGAGCGAGAGGGAGGCGGGCGGGTAGGGAAGTGGGTGGGCAGGAGGCGGGTGCGAAAAGGAAAATGGTATAAACACGCCACTGCCCTGACTTATGGGTCCCACCAAGAGTTAGACCCATCTGTCGGTGGGGAGCATGCTGCTGGGCGATAGCCGCTTTGTTCGTACGCGAGGCGATGCTCATTGCCCGTGGTCCACGTAGGAAAGTGTTCGCAGGGCCCCACTTGTCGGTAGCGGTGGTGTGCGCTCGGATTCCACGATTTGCAAGAGGACGGTGCGAAAGGTTGTGGGCTGGTGGGGCCGGGAGGGATTGGCGGCAGCCGAGGCCTCTGACTCATGAACGACGCCTCATCAGTGCCATCCTTACCCGTCTTTTTTTCTTGTTTGTTTTTAGTTTTTATCCTGGCCGTAGGAAATAGTACAAGGAATGGATTCCTGCCAGCTTTCTCTCGATATGACATGATCGACAGCATTCATTTGATCCTTTCTGTGCATTCCATTTTGTGTGTGTGAATGTGGCTTCTCTTCATTGTCAAAAGACAGTGGTTCAAATTTCGTTTCTTTTTTCTTTGTGCTTTAAAATTGATAAGAACTAAACCTGGCTTAATCAGGCACCATACCGCTTGCTACGTTCCCGTTGACAGATTGTGTTCCCGTTGACGGATGAATGGGAAGCGCTCCTGGTCTCGAAAAGAGTCCTGATGTACGATTTGAAATATGTCTACGTTCCTCTCAATGGTAAGGCAAGAGAATTTGTTTGTTGTTTCCCGAATATGTAGCGGTTTAGAAGCAGCTATTTTAAATAGTTTTTGTCTTTTGGCTTCTAACTTTTATAAGCTAAAAGTCGTTTGGAACGTGTTAGCTTTTTTAATATGGATTTTTTCTCTTTTTTATTTTCATTGTTTATTGAGATATAACTATGTTTTTTTTCCTTTATTTTTTAATTGAATACATCAGAAAAGTTAACAACCATTACGGTGTCATTTTAGGCTAAAGGAAAAAAGGCATTAGAGAAAAACAAATTGAACATGGCCTAAATGATTTATTAGTTGATTTATGAATATAAAAATTAATAGAAATAATAATACTCTGGACTATGTAGCCAGTAATAAAATGTTTAAAGAGGTGATTGGTTGCCCGCATAATATTTAGCCTGGGTCACATGAGCCATCTCCGATGGGTTGGATGCTTGGATTGGCTCCACGGATGCCGGTAAGCTTATTTCTTCGATTAGCTGACAAAACCTAATCGAAGGTTGTAATATTTGTTTGGCTGTACGAGTCTATACATGTACCGACATACCTCCCAAATATGCAATGCAAAGCAGTTGCAAACCTGTATTTTTTCTATCTGATCGTTTCAGTTTCAGCTTTTTTTTTCATTATTCACTACACTATCCACTAACTTAGTTACAGTAAAAAAATCAACTACAGTAAAAAACCAAAAATCATCGCTAAAACATCACACATAGCCCAGCGAAATAATCAAACTCAGTTTTTGTTTGTGTGGTACGTGTTCATTTTGCTTTGAATTCTGAACTAGGTCTGCCGGTTTGGTTCGCTCTAACCAAAGCTTGAACCCATCTGCGCTCTAACATTGTGAGATGACCCAAGTGCAACCTTGGGCCAGGCCGGCCAACTGCGGAAGTTACCTCATCTCTTCCTCTCCCGGTGAAACCGGAGATTTTCCCCCGGATATTTTCGCAGTGGAGTGGGCGGTCCGGTCCAAATTTGCAGGCGTCGCGTCGCCAACTCGCTACGTCCAAACCAAATCCAGCTCCTCTCCTCCCCCGCACCGCACCGCGCCGGGCCGCACCCTATCCTCCCACCACTCCCCCTCCCGCCTCCGACCACCACACCGGCAAGCTCGGCGCGGCGCTCTACCCCACACTGCACGCCGCCCCATGGCCGCCGCGCTCGCGAGCTCGCCCCTCGTCCACCTCACGGCCTCCCGCCTCCGCTTCCCCAGCCCCAGGGCCTCCGCACCCGCCTCGACCGGCTCGCAGTGGGGCTGTTCGAGGGGCGTGTGCTTGGACCGGAGGAAGAAGGTGGGGCTGAGGGCCCTGAGGCGGTGCGACCGGCTACGGTGCTCCTCCATCGACGGGGGCGGGGAGGACGGGGAGAAGAGGAGTGAGGAGGCGGCGGCGGAGGCGAAGGTGGGGGCCGCGGAGGAGCTGAGTTCCGATCGGAGCCGGTCGGGGAGCTTCTCCTCGTCTTCATCGTCCGGGGTAAAGTTTATGGTGGTTTGCTTAATTGTTTGTGGATTCGTTTGTCCGAGGTTACCGAGCCATTGAGCATGCATTTCGATGGAGTACTGGAGTAGGAGATGTAGTTGTGCTTTCGGTTAGGTAGCGTCTAGGGAGCGGGTGCCTTGTATTGGGTGCAAAATACCGTGTTGGCGTGTTGCATTGTGTTGAACATAGTAGGGCTGGAGTGAGAGGAAGAACTGTGAGCGATTAGAGTCGCGCACATTAAGGATATTATTAGTCAGTTACCCATTGTCGATTCAAAAGGGAATTAAATTCCGGGATGAATCCTTGTAATTAGTGATTAAAATGTTGTGTCAGTATGACGGTAGGCCACACGAACATTCAGTAGTGAGAAATGAGAGGGAGGGAACCACAGCGTGTTTGCTCTGGTGGTCAAAGCCCAGTGCCAATGTATCCAGCTAAAGTTACCCCTCACTCAATATTCTGGCACTGCATGTTGAGTTGTTAGATGAAATTCTACCTAAATGATGAATCTTACTGTGTCTCTCTGGTATATTTAACAATTGTATCATATGTGTATGCTATTAGTTTGTTTAGCCTTTTTTGGCTGCAAGGTCCAATGAATAACTAATAAGACATGCATCCACATTCCTTTTAATATGTGAAGCATATATGTTTTAATACTACGAGCATTGCTGATTCTTTTCTCAAACATATTTTGTAACATCTCCGCTTGGGAAGACTCCTGGTATTTCGAACAAGCTGCCACTTTTGAGCTTCAATGTTGATAATATCGACACAGTTAAGCTATTGGAGCTCCTAGGCCCAGAAAAGGTTGATCCAGCTGATGTCAAGGCTATTAAGGATAAGCTTTTTGGCTACACAACGTTCTGGTTGACAAGAGAAGAACCTTTTGGTGATCTTGGGGAAGGAGTCCTTTTTATTGGGAATCTCCGAGGGAAGAGAGAGGAAATCTTTGCAAAACTTCAACAGCATCTACATGAACTTACAGGTGACAAATACAATCTTTTTATGGTGGAGGAGCCCAATTCAGAAGGTGAAGACCCACGTGGGGGACCACGTGTTAGTTTTGGTTTGCTTAGAAAAGAAGTGTCTGAGCCTGGACCTACTACCCTGTGGCAATACGTCATTTCGCTGTTACTTTTCCTCCTCACTGTATTCTCCTGTGTTGAGTTAGGAATTGCATCAAAGGTATGTTTGCCTTACTTTTCAGTTGTTATATGCTACGACATCTTAATACCCTTCTATGCCAAGTTGCTAATAAATTTTAAGCTCTATGCAGATTAGCAGTCTTCCACCAGAAATAGTTACATATTTTACTGATCCAAACGCTACTGGACCCCCGCCTGATATGCAACTTTTACTGCCATTTGTGGAATCAGCTTTGCCAGTGGCTTATGGTGTCTTGGCAATCCAATTATTTCATGTAATTCACACCCTATATTTGTTGAGCATGTATTTGTCTTCTAGCCTTTTAACTCTTAAAGAATCTATTTGAACTAGAATGCACCTTATAGATCAGTCCAAGTCTTCAGGATATAAATTGAACTAAATTTTCCTGCTGTGTTCCAATTTGTTTCAAAAAAATTTCAGAATTATTGACTTCACATATTTTATTTGTCTTACAGATTTGTTTTGCTGTTGTTAGAGTACAATATATTCGGTAGGATAGAGTCCATTGGGATTACAATCCTTTATACCGTCTTGCCTCCCCAAGTCTTGTACCTCTATATATACTGCCCGAGAGGCTCAATGCAATACATCCAATTCCGCCCAATTCTATCTTCCTTCATGGTATCACAAGTCTAAGTTTAGATCATAACCCTAGCCGCCGCTCGCTTCCGTACCGCGAGCCCCCGGGGAGATCTATCTCTGCCGGGGCAGCGCCACCGTTTAGGCGGCGGATCCTATTGATCCGGCCGCCATCATTGTCATCGTCAAGCAGTAGATCGGGCCTATCTCCTCGCGATCGTCCTCGTCACAGTCGGGCTGCCGCCCCGTTCCCCAGGCTCATTGCTGGGTCGTCGCTGTCCGTCCCTCCAGGCTGCCGCAGCTGCCTCATCAGATCCGTCCGCGCAGCAGCCACCACTCGGATCTCCACCGCCTGAGGACGGATCCGCCTCTCTTCCTCGTCAGATCCGCCGCCGAGCCGCCTGGAGAGGTCCGCCCCTGGACGCCGCCTCCCTCGTTTCTTCCTCACGAGCTAGGTCGCCGCGCCGACGCCGCTCTCTCGACAATGGCGGCCGACCAGACGCCACCGGAAGCTTTGCCGCCGTCGCCGTCTCGGCCGTCGTCCACCGCCACCACGCGCCGGTGCCCTCAAGCCGTCGGCGCCTCGCCCGGCCGCTGAGAGCCTAGATCCGGATCGGATCGAATCAGATCTGGTGTTACCTTTTATAGGTAACCAAAGAAAAAAAACAAAAAACTGGTGTTCCATCTAGATCTGGCATTCCGTCCAGCTCCGATCCTCGACCATATCGGCATCAGGCTAGGTGTACCCGGTGAGTTGCACATGGAGGATCCCACTGCTGCTGTTGTATCTTTTCCTTTTTTTTCCCGATCACTGATCGGGGTTGAGTCGCCCAGCGCTCGTCGACCTCACACGTATCTACTCCGACATCGGCGTCGACTACACCGGCCTCTACCTCTTTGACTGTGCGGCCAGCCGGGCATGTGATGTCGAGGGGACGCCTTCCCATGTCGCGTCTCAGTCATCCCGTCCGCATGTCTTCTTCGCCGGTTCGTCATCGCCACCACAGATCGGGATGCCTCCGCCGACTTCTTCATCGTCGTCCCACCTCGCGCGTACTCGGTCTGATCAACCGATTGTGCGCGATCCACCCGGCTCCCGTGACATCCGTCGTTTAGTACTACGCGCATCTTCTCCGAGCAATAGGGCTGCTGCTGTGTCGCCCCCTCGGGCTGCAGCACCGTCGCCCGTGTGTCCCCTCGCCGTTGCATCTACATCGCTGTCCCCTGTGCATCGATGATTGTGCTGCGCAACCTCTTGTGCGCCATCTGTCTACACTTGGTCTTCGTCATGCTGATCGGGCCTTCATCGCCGACATCGAGCGCTACCGCCATCGCCGTACCTTTTGTGTCGGGATCGCTCGCCGAGCCGGCGTCGCCCGCCTGCATCGCCGCCTTGGTAGGTCCGCCGCTTCTTCGCCCAAAGACAACCACGCTGGTTGGAGCCTCTCTCCTTGTACGTCCGTCGCGCAACACCGGCGTGCTTTCCCCGACGCGTTGCCGGGTCTGGCAAACCCGGCACATGCCTCGGCTTTGGCGGCTTGACTGCATCGACTTCGGCATCGACCCTCCCGTTCTCGTCCCGTCTGCCTCGATTGCATCGCCGCTTTTCGTCTACATCCTCGACGACCCTGACTGCGTCAACCTCGGCATCGCCCCCTTCCACAACGACTGCCTCGATGTGTCTCTGTCATTACCATGGCGCCTCTTTTGCGCCCGCGGCTTCATGTGCGACCGCCTCGACATCGGTAACCCGACCACGACTACGTCGACCACGGCCATCTCCAGCACGGCATCCTCGACCATGACTACTCCCTCGCGCTCGGCTACCTCAACATCGGCACAAAGGGCTATCACCTTGCTTGAGCTACTCGTCGGTTCCTGCTCCAGTCACAGCATACGCGATGCATCAACGGTTATGACTACGGGGGGATGTCAGCTCTTCGGCTTCTTCTCTAGTCTCACCATCTGCGACACTCCCGTTGTGACTGCAAGGGGATGTTAGAGTACAATATATTTGGTAGGATAGAGTTCATTGGGATTACAATCCCTTGTACCGTCTTGCCCCCCAAGTCTTGTACCTCTATATATACCGCCCAAGAGACTCAATGCAATACATCCAATTCCACCCAATTCTATCTTCCTTTAGCTGTCATATAAAGTATGGGGCTAGGGGCTAAGTGCATCTATCTTATTGAATTGCCTTGGTTCAGAGTTACTGTTCAACTAATTATAATAATATAATGCTGAAGTCATTGTTACATAAAGGTTTGTATAAAGACTCAAAACTGAATTAGTGCTATATGACTTAGTCGTGTAGTTTGTTAATTTAAAGCAAACTATCAAATTGATAAGTGTGATGTGAGCAATTGAATGTTAGCCTCAAGTGGGCAGAAAGCGATCTCAGAGGATCCTTTAATCCTGTGAGGCTGTTGTTTGAACCGCTATTTCATGAAACCCCTTTGTTTGTGATTGTTTTAACGTGAACCACCGTGTTGCATCCTGTGTGCAGGAAGTTGGGCACTTTTTGGCAGCATTTCCCAAAAAGGTGAAGCTGAGCATTCCTTTCTTTATTCCAAACTTCACTCTCAGAACTTTTGGTGCAATTACTCAGGTTAGTATTTAATAAAAGAAGTAATATCGATTGGTAATTAATTAATCTGGCACATGGATGTTCTGCTATTGCCTTATTATATACTGATAGTTGATCACTAGCACGCCATGATGGCGAACAATTGGGTGTCATGAACCTTAGTTCATAACGGGATAAACATCCGTTGGGGAGAGGTCGAACGACGACGACTTGATGTAGAACGGCACTAGACGAAAGAGGGCACCATTTGGGGGAGAGAAACGAATCTAGAGTAGCCGGTCGAGGGGAGAGACCAGAGCTAGAAATCGGGGATTTGAGAGTACTTCATTATTCATTGCTTGATGATAATGGATATATACTGTCTCTTTAATAGGGATAACTCAACTTGATCTCTAATAAATAATCTTTATCTCTAAGTAAATCTATTTCTAATAAATAGAACATATCTATAAGATAGGAAACCGATCATATTATCTCTATCTTAACCAATCTGACCCCCGTTTGCTACAGTATTCAGCACGTGACAATAACATCTGGATATTGCAGTGCACTTTATGTTTATTAACGGATTTACCACCTACAAAGGTGATATCATGGTAAATGGTAAACATATGCCTCCCTTTTCAAATCGCAATGCCTATCTTGTCAGATAATATTAAATTCGTTGAAATGATGCCTGAGTAGCAATACATTTTTTTTCAGCTATTTCTAGTGTCATCATTCACCAGAGGTGCACCACTACACACTAGAGTCTAAATGCTAAGGAAGCGATTAAATTTTTCTGGCCTTGCCAGTTGCATTTTGTTCGACATTTCTGGTTTTGTGAACTAAATTACAAAAGTCTGATACAGTGATGCATACTTCTTTTATACAGTGATGCATACTTCTTTTTAACCACTGGCTTGGAACTTTTCTTATTTTCATTATTCACTCCTGTAGTTCAAATCCATTCTGCCGGATCGAAAGACAATGTTTGACATATCAATGGCTGGTCCTCTGGCTGGAGCTGCACTTTCTTTTTCAATGTTCTTTGTAGGCTTGTTGCTCTCCTCAAATCCTGCTGGGGCAAGTGATTTAGTTAAAGTACCTAGCAATCTATTCCAGGGTTCATTGTTGCTTGGACTTGTTAGCAGAGCAACACTTGGCTACAGGTCTCTGATATTTGATGTTTTGAACATTTACTTTTTGTCATTTAAACTAGTCTTTAAGTTTTGATCTGTCTTAGTTCTGTTTATGATACCTGCACCTTTTCCTTCAATCTCTCATTTTTTTCAAGGCTTATAGACACTGTTTCAGAACACGCAGAAAGTTTTGCTACTTCCTTAGTTCTCTCTCACAACTAGTTTCAATCTTTGAGAAGCGTACTGGATTAGCTGAAACTCTTAGTACTAGTTTTAAGAGTTTTTTTTGCTTGATCAATTCAAGTCAAATATCAATTGTTTTCCAAACCTCCAACTTATACATATTTGGTGAATAATTACATGCAATGGGATCTTTTATGGACTTCATCAGTGTGGAAAGCTAAGCACTTAACTGTCCTGTTGGCACAACATCTGAGGAGCATACTAGTCCGCTCATCATCTGTGATATAAGTTGAAATAATCTTCTATATCAACTATTCAACTATATGTATTTATATTTTTAAGGGGAACTCTGTATGCCTTTATAGTTTTGAGTAGGAAATCTATGTTTCTACTTAATGAACTTAAATTGATTTACAGAGCTATGCATGCTGCTACGGTTTCTATCCACCCTCTTGTGATCGCAGGCTGGTGAAGTATCGTTCACTAAATCCTTAACCTCTTTTTTTACAGGAAAAAAAAACTTGACCTCTTGTAATTGTAACCAAACAGGTCTTATTTTTCTTACTGTTCCTGCAAATTTTGTAGGTGTGGTTTAACGACTACTGCCTTCAATATGCTTCCTGTTGGATGTCTTGACGGTGGAAGAGCTCTACAGGTAAAAATTGTTAGATCTATGGATGAATAAATGAATCGCACATGTATTGCACAGCCAAATATGCAATATATAGTACAAGACTCAGAGATATAACTAAACCCTAGAAACTAGGAAAAAACGCAAATACCCTTATATCCTTAACACCCCCTCAAATGCAAGACATATACAATAGCATTGCATTTGAAAGGGTTAACACAAAAAAAGTGATAAATCAAAAATCCAAGTTTTGAAGACGTCATAGCGTGTGGCTCTTGAAAGTTGTGTCGAAGCTAGAAAAACTCCATCTAAGACTGTGCGGCATCCTATAAAGCATGTTTGCAGCCCATAAAGCAGATCGAATCCTAAGACGATGACGGCGCAGTGCACAAAAAACGCAACAGAAGCGCAATACAGAAAAAGTGCGGCGGCCTTAGAAGCTTAGGGCGGCGGCTCAGAGAGAAGCGGCGGCATCATAACAACTTCTACGATCTACACGCGGCTCAGAGAGGAGCAGCGGCTGCTGTCATGCAAAAGGAAATTCATATGTTTCTATAACTGACAATAAATTTATAGACTCATATGGCTTAGACGAACTGAAAAAAAAAAGACTACGGATTTGAATGAATGCAACGGAAGACTAAAAAAAAGGTTAAAAAAGCAACATATACTAGCAGCCACAAAGACACCGTGAGAGCACCACTATTGGCCATGTCGCTTTTGAAGCGCCTCTGATTAAATTAACCTCCCGGAGACCAACACCACAAGATAAATGGCCTTTAAAAAACTTTTGGTGGCACACGGCAGCACGAAAAGCGTGGAGACCCTGTCAGAGCAATCCAGCGGCATCTCCCATGCGAGCGGGCGCGACACTACAAGGAAAACTCATCTCCAGCTAGCGGCAAGTGACGGCTCGTCGCCAGCGCGGATTGGACCAAGCGAAGAGGACGAGCACGCGTGAGCTCGACAAGCATGAGGAGGCGGCTGCGTGAGGAGACGGCCGGATCTCGGTGGGGCGATCCGCGCGATGAGTTTGCCCATGATCATCTTGGTGTCGGCGTTGACGCGGCCATAGAGGAAGCCTGCTCGCTTGATGGCAAGGGCGAGCCATTTATATTGTCTATCTTTTTTACTTGTATGCTGTCTGTGTGACTTCTATTAATGGTGGAGAGTAGCAACCACTCTTTTCAAGATCTAATGATCAAGACATTTGTCAGGCGGGGCCTGACGTATAGGCGTCATTGTGGCAAAGGGGAGGAGTTGGCATCCGTTTCGGATGCGCAGGGTAGCTAGCGTAACCGAGTTGGTTACTGCTAAAGTCAGGGCATAGAGTTATAGAAGGTCTTGAGTAGTTTCCTTTTCAGATTGTTACTACTATGGATGTAATTAGCACTATATAATGAGGCTCTGGTAATAAGGCCAGAATAAGAAAGATAAGATTTTTGCCTACCTCATTCTTCTCTTCTTGTCCTCACGCAACACCGTCTTCTGCGCTTCTTCTTGTCGGCAACACGGAGCCGCCCGGCTCTAATCCAGCCGGTGACCAGGGAAGTATTCCTGTGCAAGGGTACAACCTCCGGCCGTGAGGTCGTGCTCGTGACAACATTAATATTTGCAAAACTGGAATGCATATTTTTCTTAGAGATTCCTGTGGCTGTCAGTGATCACCAGACAGTGTGAAGCACCACTTTGTGCATTTTTTAAGTGGAAAGTATCACCGATTAGCTATTATTATCATTGGTCCAGGAGTTTGAACATGTTTAGAAATTAGAATTGCGACACTGTTGGGAGTATTGCAAATGCAGATGCTTTTCCTGTGCAACTCCATTACAGAACAGTGGGAGTGTCTCCACTCCACCTGTGGTGAAAAATCCTCAGTACTTGTACACTAATTTGGATTGTTAAGTACTTAAGTAACATTGACTGTTTATATTTAGCAAGTACAACTTTACTAATTGCAAGGTTTACTGGGGAGGCTTCATTGGCATGGGCACAAGTGACACAGTCAATATATCATCTCAATGTTCCTTTTTAAATTATTGTCCATGAGTTGTTGAGTAGCTTGAAGTTTCCAGTGCATGTTTTGTCAAGCTTCCATTCAAAATTTACTCTGCAGTGGATAATCTCTATAGAACTTCTGGTGCTTAACGAAAGAACAAGATTGTTTAGCAGCAATTCTCTGAGCTTCTGTACCAAATAGCATGTCTAAAGTTCCCTGATCTGTTCAACAGGGTGCTTTCGGCAAGGATGCTTTATTTGGATTTGGCTTGACAACATACTCGTTGCTTGGACTTGGAGTGGTAAGTTGATCTCGCACTTCGACGTGGATCTTTTGCTTCCAAGTTTCTATTGCAGCACAGTTTGGTTTCTTACCTCTATGACAAAACATTTTCATCCATACACAAAGTACATGACAAGTATGTGTGATTGATTGCCAGTAAACACCATGTAATATTCTATGTATACCGAAATATTGATGATTTTGTAGAGATGCGATTAAAGAAAAATGCTGGAGTTAACAGGAACCAAGACAGCACTGCCTAGTAGACTGTAAATATCAGTTTATTTATTTATTTTTAGTTCTGGAAACCTCTAAGAAGCTAGAGTTGGGACAGAAGCATACATAGATGAGAAATTCTCAGGAGTCACGCTTTTTTACTTTAAGATGAGAAATTGATTTGAATATTTTACTGTATATTAAGCTGTACTAGTGCTGAATAATGAATACCTACTTTTTAAAAAAAAATTGCAAAACGATGTCTATTGTGTTACACAGGAAGTCTTTTTTGGAAGACCTTGTCTGGGAGTCTTGCTTAACCTTCTTAGTTCATATGAATTCAATTCATGTTGCAACATGATATTATTAATGTTTTACTGTTAGTTAAAAGCAAGATGAATCATGAGTCTCAATCATTTGAAGAACCAATAGGACTTGGTACTAGGTTGTTTTCACTTTCGACCTAAGCTTGATGTGAACTAGTTATGACCTAAGCTTGATGTGGACTATTTATTGTTTGACCTTGAACATCATTTACTGCTGATCGTGGTGCCGTTTCACTTCTAATGTTCTTTCTGTCTTTTTTGTTTTATTTAGCTTGGGGGGCCGTTATCTCTTCCTTGGGGCTTATACGTGCTAATATGTCAGGTAAACAGATGAACAAATTGATGATTGTGAGGCACACAAGACATCTTAGTGTTTTATGCCCTAACTCAATCTGTACCTTTTGATTTGTCTCAGAGAACACCAGAAAAGCCATGTTTGAACGATGTCAGCGATGTTGGAACTTGGAGGAGAGCAGCCTTGATTGTTTCAGTGTTTCTTGTTGTATTGACTCTCATTCCATTGTGGGATGAACTTGCGGAGGACCTAGGTGTAGGACTTGTGACTTCGTTTTGAGATACAGTGCTTACCGGTAGAGTTAGGTATGCCAGTTTTGTATTCAAATTTAGTCCCAACAGTAGGAAGTGTTGTAAAGGCGCGTGATATTCCCCTTCTAGGTGAAATATGAATTTACTCCTTGTGCAAGTGCAATTAAATTGCACCGACATAGCCATTGTTTTGTATGGCCAGAGCAGAGGCCTCGTCCCATCCGATTGTAGTCCTTTTTGAAATCATTGTCTGGTTGATGAACAGTAATATTGTGATGTATTACAAGTTTGTTGCTGTGCAATGATTAATTGCTGAGTGCACAATGTAGCGACAAATTATGTGTGTCTTATTATTTGTTTGAAGCAGAAGAAATGCCTGATCTCTTATGTGTGTTTAACTCGTCCTTGTTTTATCGCACGGGGATGAAACATTTGGACAACACTAAATGGAGTATTAGGTCCCGCTCGTTTCGGCTTTTTTTCGGCTTTAACTTTTAGCTTCTGCTTTTTTTTACTATTCAGTATTTTGTCTTTTTCTGAATTTTTTTAGATATTTTAGGCTTTTTGTATTTTATTTTTTTCCCGTATTCCTTTGTATTGTACCCAATGAGTTAACATGTTTTTTCTATTTTTATATTTTTTTTTAAATTAATTATGCCCAAAAAGTCAAATCAGCTACAGTAAAAAAAAAGCTAGTTACAGTGAAATTTCAGCTAAAAGTCAGAAGCTATCGCTAAAACGAGTGTCTCCTTAGGAACAAATCCATACTAATCTCTACACATCCAACCAAATCAATATCATTGTGGGTTGATAGCCTGTTCAGAACACAGAAATTTTACATGAATTTTGCAAAAAAAAACTGTCTAATTCTTGTAGACTTCTTAAATTTTGTCGTAGTGCAAGCATGGCTGAATGTGCTTTGAAAACTACTTTTTGCACCGCCTAAATGCTCTTGCAATATTTATTTACAAAATTATCAAGTATATCGCTAATAAGCGAGTCTCTTTGTCATGAACTTATCCAAAAGTGTAGTACTGCTCTTAGCAGTACAAATCCTATATTATAAACTACCTTCCTTCTAAAGTGTTTTTTACGGTTACAAATGCTAATTAGTTAAAAATCATACGCAAATTACCAAACCAAACCGTAGGCAAGCAGGAGAAGACCAATCCAATCAATTTATTGGACGCCACTAACACACACCAATCATGCGTTAGTGCGGCAGCGCTACCAACCCCTTTCCTTTTCAATTGTACATGGTCGCTTTCTCCCGTCATCCTTTCTTTTTCATTTCATCCAGCCCTCACGCAACCAAAGGACCATCGAGCCACAAGCATCCCCACTACTTCTGCTCCCATCCTCCTCTCCTACACATCAACCAATAGAAACAAATGTAGCAATTCTTTGAAAAAAAATTCCAATAGCAATTATAAGCTTCAAAGAACACCAGAGATCAATTAAAAGAAAAAAATAAGTAGCAATTCACTGACTAAAGGATATCAAACTCATCAACAATCAATTTATAACTCACTGAGAAAAGGTAGTAACTCACTGTAATATTAAGTAGCAATTCACAGAAACAAGTTAGCAATTCACTGTAAAAAAAATGAAGTAGCAATTTACTGTAAAAATTGAGTAGCAACTCATCAAGAAATTGTTATAATTTCACTAAAAATTTGAGTAACAACCCACTAAGAAAATATAGCAATTCACTATAAAATTGAGTAGCAACTCACCAAGAAACGGGATAGCAACTCACTGAGATGGGGTGGCAAACCTTACTGTAAATTCAAATAGCAACTTAATGAGAATGGGTAGCAAACATTACTAGAAATTATAGCACCAACTCATTGAGAATGGACAGCAACTTACTGTAAAACTGAGTATCAACTTACCGAGAAAAGAGATAGCATTTTCACTCAAATATCACTACTAGCAACTCACTAGAAATCGAATAGCAACTCATACCTTCAAAAAAAATCTAGAGAGCAACCCAGTGAAAATTGAGTATCAACTCACTTAAGGAGTAGCAACTCACTCAAAAGGAGTAGCAACTTGTACCTTTAATGAAAAATCAAGATAGAGAAAGATTATGAGATGGTTAGATGGTAGCAAGTGCTCGTCAGATGCGAGATCTGATGCGCACATGACTTGAGGAGCGCGAAGCCAACGAGATTAGCCTTGGCTTTGCTCAAGGCTTCTCTGGTTGAGCCTCTTCATTGTGTATCGTGCGGCACTACACTGATCAATCTCTTTGGACCTCCTTACCAGTTAAGAGCCTGATGTCCAACTCCGCTTGGCGCGCTCTATCAAACATGTATGACAAGATCCATCTATGATAGAGAAGAAATGGTAGAGTGGGTGATAGAATGGAGAATTTTGGAGTAGTCAAGGACAGCTATAGGGATACAAGGAGATTGAGTCATTGTTCAAAAGTGTTGTGGCTTTTGGCTATGGCTTTTAATTTTTGGCTGGTTACGAGAGAGATTAACGGAGTAAAGAACATTTACGTTGAGAAACCACTCTGTTAAAGCAGCTCTTGCAATAACTCTTATAAAAATATTTATAAAAATCATCTTAAGAAACTATTTTATTTAAAAATTAACTTTTAAAAGTTAAAAGACAGAAATTATTTAGAACAGAGCCTCACGTAAAGATTGGGCCATAACTACTAGCTAGTTGAGTTAAAAGCCCGCTACCGCAATATCATGCGGCTTTCTCACCTCCCTCTACATCCAACGGCATACGCGCGACTAGTAGTAGTGAAGCGTTATCGCAGTTTATTTACCTTCCCGGCGTCTCCGTTTCTCACTCTCGCTTGCATTGCATTCCACCC
Source organism: Melocanna baccifera (assembly GCA_036346265.1). Lineage (NCBI taxonomy): Eukaryota > Viridiplantae > Streptophyta > Magnoliopsida > Poales > Poaceae > Melocanna > Melocanna baccifera. Next base: position 3,051,229 of record CM070683.1, on the reverse strand, counting down.
CCCTCATTTCTCCCGTGCTATAACAGCTCACTCGAAGCCAAATCCCCAATCCCCCAAAGCCACCCTTACCTTCCCTTCCCGAGAGCTCCTCAGCTCCAAACCCTAGCCTTTCTCTTATGGAGGACGATGACGCCGGCGGCGGGGGCGACGCCTCCCCGCCTCACGCTGCGGAGCGTGGGGCGACGCGGGACATCGCGGCGTCGCCGACGAGCTCGCGGTCGGTGACGGAGACGGTGAACGGGTCGCACCGGTTCGTGATCCAGGGCTACTCGCTGGCCAAGGGCATGGGGGTGGGGAAGCACATCGCCAGCGAGACCTTCACGGTGGGCGGGTACCAGTGGGCGATCTACTTCTACCCCGACGGGAAGAACCCCGAGGACAACTCCGCCTACGTCTCCGTCTTCATTGCGCTCGCCTCCGAGGGCACCGACGTGCGCGCGCTCTTCGAGCTCACGCTCCTCGACCAGAGCGGCAAGGGCAAGCACAAGGTGCACTCGCACTTCGACCGCTCCCTCGAGTCCGGCCCCTACACCCTCAAGTACCGCGGCTCCATGTGGTAATCTAAAGTCTCTCCCTCTCTCTGCCGCTGCTCGTCTTCACTTTCTGAAACGATCGGCTCGTGTTTAGAGTGGCCAGATTGGTTACGAGGTCTCCTACTATCATTACCGTCGAATTTAGTTTTGATTTGAATGCAGTTGGTGGTTGTGGCGAGTTACTTTTCAGAAATTAGGCCTAACATATGCTGTTGTCCGATCATAATTTGTTACCTGATCTGCTGTTATTCGATTTGGGTGTGTTTGTATATCCCTGGCCTTTGGGGTTGGCAAATTCCCTTGGTAGTGTGGGGATAAATCAGTAATTTTATGGCAGATAGATGTGATTCAATTGTGCTGTGGGCATGTGGTTCTTGCCTGTGGTAATGCATTAATTAAAATTTTATTCCAGTTCTCAACACAAACTCTTAGAAGATGTATTTAACTGGATTCTATATTTGCTTTGGATACTTGATTAATTTGCCATGTACAATCTCCTAAAAGAATGTATTAGTCTATGTTTCCACATTTGTTAGAATTTCCGTAATTGATCAACTTAAGTTGTATTTATTGATCTACACCCTTATAACTTAGGTCCAATGAATGGATGGATCATATGGTTTTCTCTAAAGTAATGACAGAATTTCTAGGAATTTTCAGCTACAGTGGGAGCATCTAGAGAATCTGTAAATAGTACAGATAGATATGGCACCAACTGTAAAAAAAACAGTGCGAGATCAGCAACATTTTGCATTATCTATAAATTGATTAGAATAGTTTGATTGTGTAAACAAGGGCTGGTCATGTTATGATGTTTATGTTGAAGAATCTGTTGTGTCGTCAGAGATACTATACTATCTTTGATGTCAATCTCTAACTTACCTCTTGTAAACAGAATGTATATCTGTAATTGGTTTGTTTCTTTGTATTGCTGATTTGGTGGTTCGGCATAGATAAGGAAACCACCTTGAGTCTGTACTGTTTCCATGTCAGTTCAAGCCATTCACCGTCCGGCAATGTAACTCTTTGGCAATTCCCTGATTCTGTGCGTGCCGAAGCAATCCCATCCTTCCTCTACTCTGTTTTTCCACATGGCATCAGAGCCTCTCCTCTGAAATCATCATGTCTGGCTCATCACCGTCCTCGATCTCCTCTGCCTCCACGGTGGCAGCAGTGGCCATGACATCTGCTTCCGATGCCAACGCTCGGTCATCTGGCCAACGTCAAGCTTGGCAGGGATAACTTTCTGCTTTGGAAAGCACAACTTACGCCCTATCTGAGGGGGCAACAGCTGCTTGGATTTGTTGATGGAACCAACAAGGCACCATTGCCCACCGTGAGTTAGGTCACAGCAGAAGGTGCTCAGGTTGTCCCCAATCCAATTTATCAGGTGTGGATACAGCAAGATCAACTTGTGTTGAGTTCCCTTCTATCTTCTCTTCCCCCAGAAGTGCGTTCACAAGTTTTGAATCTGACCAAATTTGCTAAAGTTTGGACTGCACTCGAGCACATGTTCTCATCCCAATCAAAGGCTCGGATTATGCAGGTCCATATGCAACTCTCCAACACCCACAAGAAGGATATGCCTGCTAGTGAATACTTTGCCAAGATGAGAAGTTTGGCAGACACAATAGCTTCAGCGGGACAACTTCTTCGAGATGAAGAGCTAATCACTTATATTCTTGCAGGGCTTGATGTTGAGTACAACCCGCTGGTTACATCAATCACAACTCGAGCAGACATAATGAGCCTTGATGATGTTTATGCACATCTGCTTGCGTTTGAGATGCGGCTTGAATTCTAGAATTCAGGCATGCAGTTTTTAGGAGCATCCGCCAACATTGCTGGCCGAGGAGGAAGTTGTTAAGGATAGAATATGATTGTGTTATTTGTTTTCTTATATGTCTCGGTTTCCTTATCCGTATATGGCATATTTCTCTGTACATCCCATTTGTACTCCCTATATACATTGCCCTTTGGGCTTCATGAATACACACACAATATTCATAACAGAAGTCACAATGGTGCTACCAAAGGAGGTAACCAAGGTGGCCGTGGCCGAGGACGTGGTGGACATGGTTATGGCTGAGGAAACCGTATCAGGGCCACAATTTCAGGAGGTTGAATTTCAACTCCAATAACAGACCGGTCTGTCAAGTGTGTGGAAAGATTGGTCATGTTGCCCTCAAGTGTTAGCATCACTTTGATCAGTCCTATCAAGCATATGATGGGCGTATTGATGTAGCAACTATAACCTCCTATGGATTTGACACAAACTGGTATACCGACATGGGAGCCACGAATCACATCACTAGTGATCTTGATAAGCTAACTGTGCAAGAGAAGTATCATGGTCGTGATCAAGTTCATGCGGCGAATGGATCAGGTATGTTTATTAGTCATATTGGTCATTCCAAAATTTCTACTCATAGTCAAGAACTTCTAAACAATGTCTTTCATGTTCCTAGAACTTTTAAACATCTTCTTTCTGTTCATCGTCTTGCCACTGACAATGATGTGTTTCTTGAATTTAATTATGATTGTTTCTTCATTAAGGATCGATCAACGAGGAAAAATCTTCTTCGCGGCAAATGTAAAGGTGGCTTGTACCCACTTCGGTTGAACCCTAGTACTAGTAGAGAAGTTCTCTTAGCCGTAAGAGTTACCAAGGAGCAGTGGCATTGGTGCCTTGGGCATCCTTCTTTTCAGTTGTTCAAGAAAATAATATCCCTTGTCTAGGATCAACAAATTAAGTGTTTGTTTGTGATGCATGTCAACAAGCTAAAAGTCATCAACTTCCTTATTCCCTTTCAGATAATATATCATCTAGTCCTTGAGAACTTGTGTTCTCCGATATTTGGGGACCTGCTCCTATCTCTGTAGGAGGATATAAGTACTATGTGAGTTTTATCGATGATTACATGTCATACCTGAGGCCCGTGGAGGCCCGGCCTATGCTATGCCTATATAAGAGAGAGAGACAGGTGGAGGGAGGAGGCAAAACTCGATTTGCTCTTCCCCTCCCCCGAGCTCTCGTTGCTTCGACTGCTGCTGTCTTCCCCACGTGCGTGCTTTGCTGTCACCCTTCTCCCCGCGCTTGCCGTCGTCGCCAACCAGTCGTCGGCGCCACCGCTCCGGCCGCACCTCACGGCCCTCGTCGCCGCTGCCTAGCTGCCCTTATCGAGCTCCGCCCCAGCCCTCATGCGTGCTTTGCCTCCCTCCGCCCAGCCGCTTGCTGCTGCTCCCCCGCTCCGCCTGGTCGCCTGTCGCGCAAGGGGACGAGGGGGAGAGCTGGGGGGATTAGCCGTGGGAAAGAGGAAGGGGGAGGGAAAGGAGGAGCCGGCATGGGGGAAGGAGAGCATAGAGGAGCCCACGGCGTGAGGGGAAAGGAAGAGGACAACGTCGGCGTGAGGAAAAAGGAGGGGGGAGGAGAAAGAAAAAAAAGGGGGAAGGGCAAAAAGAAAGAAAGAAGAAGAGAGGGCTGTGCGTGAGAAATAAAGAAAGAGAGATGGAGAGAAAAGGAGAAAGAAGGAGAAGCCAGCAGCCAGCGTGGAAAAGAAAAAAAAGAGAAAGAAAAGGAAAGAGGAGAGAGAGAAGGAAAAGAAGAGAAAGAGGAAAGAAGAAAAAAAGGAGGGGAAATATGATCCGGCGTCGGATCCGTCAGGTCCATCCAGAGAGTGATAGATCGTGTTCTGATCCGGTCATCGGAGGTTAGGGTAACAATCGAAACCCCTTTTCCGTTTAAATTACCGAATTTTGCATAAAATAGTATGCCGTTTAAAACTGGGACAACGGATCGGTGTCCGGTGAGAGGGAGATCGGCTATACTGGGTTTATGTGTAATAGCGACGTTATTTGCTTACATGTGTATGTATGCATTAGCAATGAATTGAAATGATTGTTGCTTGCTCAGGTGGCGGTTCGAGCTCAGTGCCATTCGCGCATCATCCGTCAGGCTGATAGGCAAGTGCATGGTAGAACAGTATAGTGTGATTGATGACTGCTATTCATGATTTACAATGTTTATAGCCATGATTTACATTGTTTATAGGCTAGGATACAGAATTACCAGTTAGGTAAAAACTGATGAGTGCAATTTATAATTAAATGCCAACAATGGAACCATGTGCATCATGCATTGCACTCATACACAGTGAAACAGGGCCTACTTCGGTAAGAACTCCACAGGAGTGGAGGTGGAACCCCTGTCTGAAAGAGGGCGGGGCAAATGAGTGGTCCATCGACGGGTGGACACTCTGCTATACCGGTATAAGCTACAGTTACAGTTGCATCACATGGCACTGCATTGCATGAAAATGAACAGATCGATGATCGTGATATAATTCTGAGCAGAATGATTTACGATTCACGATAGATTGATTTACAATTCACGATGATTTACTGATTCATGATGATTGGATTTACTGATTTCTGATGATTTACATACTACCATAGATTGATTTACAGTTCACAGTAGATTTACAGATTACAGTAGATTGAATTATAGTTCACAGTAGATTGATTCACAGTTCACAGTAGATGTAATTTACAGTTTACAATAGATTGGCTTTACAGTCCACAGTAGACGTGATTTACAGCTTACAGCCAATTGGCTTTACAGACCACAATAGATGTGATTTACATAATACTACATGCACTGAGTTCTGATTCTGATGAGGTTGATTTGATTTCTGATTATAGTAGATATAATTTACAGATCACTCACATAATTGATTTATAGCTCATAGAGGATGTGATTTATAGTTTCTCAGAGATTGGTTTCTGATTCTGATGAGGTGATTCACGATTCTGATGAGATGTGGTTTCTGATTACGATTGTAGAATTGGATTATAGTTTACAGATATGGATTGATGTACTACTTTATTGTGTGTTTGCTGAGTCTTCGGACTCACCCTTACTCTGTTGTTTTTTTGAAGGGTGATCTGGAATGATGGCATGCATAGAATAGAAGTAGTTCCTTTTGCACCGCACCTGTGAGATAACTGCTTAGTTATGTACTGAGCGTTATAATTAATCTTATATTATGAAGTTTAAGCAAATTTTCTAGTTACAGTATGTTTCAGGAGAACGGGTTCTCCTGTTATTACAGTTCTCGGGCGCTAACCCTGTTTATGGCGTGCCTATGTGAGACAGTAACAGTATGGTGGTAGCATCTTGGGCCCTGTGGAGGGTCGGGGTGTTACATTACAATAAGTTCACTTGGGTTTATTTGTTGAAAAGTAAAGCTGATGTTCTCAAAACTTTTGTTGAATTCCAAAAACATGTTGAGAGACTTCTTGAAAGAAAGATTATCTGTCTTCAAACAGAGTAGGGACAAGAATATCAAAAATTAAATTCTTTCTTTAAATAAATTGGTATCTATCATCATGTTTCCTGTCCTTATGCTCATCAACAAAACGGTGTTTTCACTTCTTGCTCATTTTTCTACACTATTAAAATTCTGGGATCATGCCTTTCAAACAGCTTGTTTCCTCATCAAGCGAATTTCTAGCAAGGTCATTCATAATTCAACACCTTAAGAACATCTTTTAGGTTCCAAATCTAATTATTCTTTTCTTAAGACCTTTGGGTGTGCTTGTTAGCCTAATCTCTGTCCCTATAATCAACAAAAATTGCAATTTCGATCCAAACAATGCATATTTCTTTACTATAGTTCCTTGCATAAAGGCTACAAGTGCCTTTGTCCTACCACTAGTCGTATTTATATTTCTTGAGATGTTGTGTTTGATGAGAATGTTTTATCCTTTTGCTCGATTGGTAGCCAAGGGTTTCAAGCAGAGGTATGGAATAGATTATGAAGATATGTTTAGTCCAGTTATTAAAACAACCTCTATTCAGCTTGTTTTGTCAATAGCGGTGTCCCGTAGATGGAGCCTTCACCAGCTTGATGTTCAAAACACGTTTCTTCATGGTTTTCTAGAGGAGGAAGTGTTCATGAGACAACCACCTGGGTATGAAGATGAACAAACACCTCAACATGTCTGTCGGCTGCACAAAGCACTGTATGGGTTGAAACAAGCCTCCTACCCCCCCCCCCCCCCAGCATCGTATTCTAGATAGAGCTCCAAGCTGCAAGAATCTGGATTTATACCATCTCGATCAAATACCTCATTTTTATATATAATCATGATGGAACGAGATACCTCACTTTTTGTACATAATCATGATGGGAGTCATCACATATATTCTAATTTATGTGGATGACATCACTTCATGATCTGCAATCAGAGTTCGCATGGAAAGATCTTGGAGATTTCCATTATTTTCGTGGGATAGAAGTGAAGATGTCGGATGGCTTGTTATTGTCTTAGTCCAAATACATCAACGAAGTCTTAAACCGTGCAGGGATGACAAATTGTGAACCTATTACTACACCAATGGTTGTTTATGAAAAATTATCATTGACACAAAGTGTTATGTTAGGTACTGATGATGCAACCAAATACAGAAGTTTGGTAGGCGCATTGCAATACCTCACTCTGACGCTTCCAGACATAGCCTTCTCGGTTAACAAGGTTTGTCAGCTCCTACACTCACCAACGACTCAACATTGGACTGCTGTCAAAAGAATTTTAAGGTACCTACGGCATACATCTACTGTTGGGCTAAAGGTGCGCAAGTCTACTTCAACCTTGTGAGCGCCTTCTCAGATGCTGATTGGATAGGATGTTCAGATGATCGTAGATCAACAAGAGGTTTTGCAGTGTTCTTTGGATCAAATTTAGTTTCCTGGAGTGCACGCAAACAACCGACAATTTCTAGATCCAGTACAGAGGCAGAATATAAAGCTTTAGCAAATGCTACAGCTGAGGTTGTGTGGATTCTATCTCTCCTTGTAGAACTAGGAATTTTTTCGTCAAAATCAGCATGTCTGTGGTGTGACAACCTTGGTGCTGCGTATCTATTTGCTAATCTAGTATTTCACGCGAGAACAAAGCATATTGAAGTTGATTTTCACTTTGTTCGTAAAAGAGTAACAAGAAAAGTACTGGACATTCGATATATTCCATCCGAAGATAAAGTTGCTGATGGTTTCACAAAGCCGCTACATTGCAGAAATTGATGAGTTTTCGGCACAATCTCAACCTTCACTCCGTTTAGATACTATCTCTGATGTCAATCTCTAACTTCCCTCATGTAAACAGAATGTATATCTGTAATTTGTTTGTTTCTTTGTATTGCTGATTTGGTGGTTCAGCATAGATAAGGAAAGCACCTCGAGTCTGTACTATTTCCATGTCGGTTCAAACTATTCACCATCCGGCAATATAACTCTTTGGCCGTTCCCTGATTCTGTGCGTGTCGAAGCAATCCAGTTTACCCATTTAGATGCATGCATGTTAATCTCGTTCCTTTTACTCATTCATATATACCCAACCATATCTTCCACGCTTCTGTAAGTGTGATCAGATGTCTGTGACTGTGAGGGTTGGAAAGTAGTAACTGTAAATTGCTTTTTCTGAAATTTGAGCTACTTTGCTCTCTGAAGCTACCTTTGTTTTTCATCCTGATTTCTATTTTCAGGGGTTATAAAAGGTTCTTTCGGCGTACTGCTCTTGAGATATCAGACTTTTTGAAAGATGATTGCTTGAAGATAAATTGTACTGTGGGTGTTGTGGTATCAACTATGGATATCTCTAGGCCACATTCAATACAGGTTCCAGAGTCTGACATAGGGTATCATTTTGGGACGCTTTTGGACACTCAAGAGGGTGTAGATGTTATTTTTAGTGTATCGGGAGAGAAGTTCCATGCCCACAAGTTGGTGTTAGCTGCCCGATCCTCTTTTTTTAGATCTGAATTTTTTGACCATGAATCAGATGAGGAGAAGAATGAGGTTGATACAAGTAATGAAATCAAAGAGATTGTCGTTGATGACATGGAGCCAAAAGTGTTCAAGGTGTGTTCCAATTTCTATGCCGATATTATCCTTTTGATTTCACAGTTTAACAAACTCTGGAGATCTATATTCATCATATGCAAATATTCTCTCTTGCAGGCTGTGCTTCATTTTATGTACAGGGACAATCTTGTTGGTGATGATGAGTTGTCTGCATCAAGCTCTGACTGCTCTGTCTTTGATACTTTAGCTGGGAAGTTGTTGGCTGCAGCAGACAAATATGAGTTGCAAAGGCTAAGAGTGTTATGTGAATCTTACTTGTGCAAGCATATTTCTGTAAACTCTGTGGCAACCACACTAGCGCTGGCTGATCGGCACCATGCTATGGAGCTTAAATCCGTTTGCCTAAAATTTGCTGCTGAAAACCTTTCAGGTAATAAGACTTCACAAGAAATGCATTTCTATGTACATGACGTCCTATGTAGACACCAAACATTTGCCGTTATATTCATATCCGCTTTAACACTTTGATCTGTACTTTCCAGCTTCGCATAGAGACTAGAGTCCAAAAAGGGTTCTATATAACAACACGGTTACATTTGATTCTTCAATATATGCATCTCAATGCATACTCACTGAATAGAATAATGACACATATGATGCCTTTGTTATTCTCAATCTCGGCATAGCTAGAACGAAAGGTGTGCCACTTAGTAATGCTGATACATATCTTCATACCTAGCAGTGTTTAATATGACTTCAGTTATGATGGCAAGATTTTTGTTTCATAATTTCTGGCCAGATTGCAAGAGTTAATACAGTAGTTAGCTGAGCTCACACCAGTCTCCAAACTTCACTCATTGCTTTTATTTTGACCAATATCTTATAGACCATCTTAATACTTTCGTCTAATATACCCTAGTGATTTCAATAGTGCCATACATCGCATTACTGCTTGAAAACTAGTTCCTTAATGCACGCTCTGTTTTACTCGTTTGTTGCCTGGTGGTGCCCAAATAAATGCGTTTTAACTGTATAACATTCCAGATGCCCTTATGTATCTGCAGCTGTAATCCGGACCAACGGGTTTGATTACCTCAAAGACAACTGCCCGTCGCTGCAATCAGAGATACTGAGGACGGTTGCCGGGTGCGAGGAGGAATGCAGCGGCGGCGGGAAGAGCCAGAGCGTGTGGGGGCAGCTCTCGGACGGCGGCGACACCAGCGGGCGCAGGGTGAGGCCGAGGGTCTGACGCCGCCACCGCCAGGACTGACCCGTGTGTAAATTGGGACAGCTATTTGATCCGTGACAACTCTTGAAATAATAGCATCCGCTTGTTGTACTATCTTGCTGTGCTCTCTTACTGTTGTCTTGTTAGTAACCCTTCTGACCTTGGTCGGTTACCAAGCTGCTGTTGCAAGTCTCGCAAGAGCACGGCAAGACTGGCTACAAGCCTTGCAACAAGCGGGGGCAACTGGCTACGACTTACGAGCGTTGCAACAAGCGGAAGCAACCCCTGGCCATGCCATCCTTGAGGCCCAGGTACAAGCAGACGAGATAGAATCATAAGACTTGACAATGGTTCAAAATGAAGACTGGAGCTAGTCATCCACATGAGTTCGGTACAAACTAGAACAAAATACATACAATAGGAGACACCCATAAACCATGCATCGATCTAACGGACTGCAATGACCGAGATGGAGTATCCTTCGCCGCAGGAAACAGAAACTCCTTGTAAATGCTCAACCAAATGTAGCGACCAGAAACTCCTTGTAAATGCTCATAAACTTGGCCACAAAAGCTGCACAAGCGTCGGAAAATGGGACACAAAAGTTAAGTATCACTCTCATGATGTACCTGCTAGTCTAATACCTAATATAACAACCAGAGTATAAGATATGCACAAGAACAATAAAACAGAGTATAAGATCAGTTACTGCTGCTAATAGCCAGAACCAGGACATAGTAAAGTGTACAAAGATGCCTATATAGGCACCCAAACCAAGCCTTCTCTGGGTCACTCAAGCTCAGCTTTGTCTACAGCCCTACCATAGTACTAGCATACATGCATAACAGCAGGGAAAAATTGTTGAGCGCATATCATACCGCATATCATACATGCAGGGGGGGGGGATGCAATATAACAGCAGAAACTATAATAGTGCTAGCATTTCAAAACAACAGTGTGACTGCCTAGGATACAGACATACTAACAGGCACATTAATATTATGTACAAGTCAACAACTAGTAAAAGGGGCAAGAGAAGTACCTTCCAGATGGAAAATGGACTTGGAACCAAGGCGCATCTTGTGTTCCTGCAACAACATGGTATCAGAGCTTGACAAGCAGATACATCAACTTGACTGATAGCACAGACAGGGAATAAAAAAGAATCTAATTTTAAATAAAAAGAACTACATATATGGCCTTAGAACTAAGACATGAAGGCATCTAAACGACAAACAAAGAGCACATGGAACTAAATTGAGTGGGCAGAAATGCTTCCACATTATTTACTCACGTAGTGTGCGGCCCAGTGACAAATTTCATGTTTCAAATCGGAGTCTAACTTCTTTAGTAACTCTGCCAACAACTTCTGCAGCAGTCAGAAGACAAGTTTAGCTTGGCATGAAAGGACATGGAAAAAATGACAGATAGCAGCGGCACAAGGAATGAAGGGATTTTGTCACCTTTAAGATACTTTCAGGTGGGATACAATTGACAAGTAATTCATAGAATTTCTGGCGTACAGCATATAGCCTGAAATGTCAATTTTACAATTCAACATCAAATCAAAGAAAAAACCATAAAAGCACTGAAATGTATCACTGCGTAATGCAACAACACCCAAAAAAAACTGTAGGCGTGGTGTAGAATAGAACTGCATTCACAGGAAGGGGTGATTGTATCAAATCGATATAGGCCATAGGCGATATCTTGCAAAAAAAAGCAAGGAAACACAAGATTCCTAGCATATCCATCACTACTTTCAAAACCAGGCATGTGCAAGATCCCTCAAGACATCACTATTGGCTGCTTGCTGCACGTAGTTAAGATCTGAGCCTTCTTAAATTCTGAACATTGTCCTCGTAGAATTGTAGGAGATACAAAACAGACACACTGATGAAGCTTCAAGCTAGGATAGCTATGTCAGGCCCTTGAAAGGAAAATATAGACAAGCAAGTATACACATGGAACTACTTGTATGATGTATCAAAAGAGGGGGTCCAGGAAACAGTATCACTATCCAAAAGCACACTCCATGTCAACTGTAAGATTCAGCGACTTGGCACAGCCCTTTGTTTTCAACACCAGTACTAAACAATAAGAACCTGTCCGTTACAATACCAAACTTAATATGAACTACAGCTTTTCATGTTTTCTTCAAGAAAACACATACTACAAATAGGTCAGGTCATGCATTCACTGCAAGCTGTGGCGTACAGAACTCATAGTAAAATCAAAGCACTACTGCCAAGTAAACAATTTCTTCAACCTTTCTGATTGAAGATAAAGAATGAAAAGCATGAAACAGGGATAATAATGCAGAAGGAAAAAAATGAGGGATTGCAGCTCAACAGAAGTTGATAAGAAACAAGACAAACCTTTTAGGGCTTTGTTCTTTCATGATATCAGAGGCTATTTCGGACACATACTGCTCCCAGTCAAGAGGAGGCGCCACTTGATTTGATGCAAAGGGATATCTGAAATCCAAAACGGAAATGCATACTTGAGATAAAAATAGACAATTGTAACTTCTCAAAGGGAATAAGATTGAGATACACGTAAAACTGGGGACACAGCGCAACCAGTATGAAGGAAAGTGCAAATAATTAAAGTTAATTGAAGAGCTTACTGCTGCACTTTGCAGGTCTCAAAAAATAATATTGCTCGTCTCAGATTACGGTTTGACTGTGCTGCTATCCGGACAGCAAATCCAGCTGGAAGTTGCAGGCTTTCTTTCTTCCCAATGAATTCCAGAACTTGGACAATCTGCGAGATGAAGAAATTTTCAGCAGGGTTAAGTGCATATGCTTTTAAATTCAGCATAAGTTAAAGAGGATTGGAGCAATATAGCTGCAATGCCAAAAAAAACTTTTTCTTCAACTACTGTCACAATTTCCCACAAAAGCGTAGAATTGAACCTTAAACTGGACAGCTTTAACCACCCCCAATGACAATCCCACTTGTACATGCAATTCACCACACAAAAAAAAAAGAACCAAATTTACTTCCCCATCATTCAACTAAACACTCATAAACAAGCAAGCAACGCACAAGGGAAGGTCAATGCTACTTTTAAACTCCTCTATTAGACAGAGCAGTGTTAACCAAACACTCAATGCATTGGCACAGCTAGTGACACCAAAAAATGATAATTGAAACATCCATCACCAACCTGATCTTCGCTAGGAGCATTCACTCGCACATTCAAGCAACGGGACCTTACAGCCTCTGTCACCTTTGAGGAGCTATTACAGCATAATATCAACCTGCATGATGCACTGTACTTCTCCATTGTCCTACGAAGGGAATGCTGCGCTTCTCGTGATAGCTTGTCAACTTCATTTAAAACGAGGACTGCAAGTTCACACAAGCTCGGTTAAGTTCATGCAGAAAGAAGCAAACAGATTCAATAAAGCAATACATTCGGCCTAAACCAGAGGTGTGCTATCTCAGCGTGGTATCCCTATTTATGCTCTTGAAGGCACAAACATTTCATGGAAAACTATACATTGACAACTAGCAAGCAATCTACTAAATTTTTTAAGACAACTGCACACTATATAGAGGCAAGGTAAAATTTTCTTCCTGAGCCAACCAAGAAATTCCTAAAGATATAGCAACATAATCAGAGTAACATACAGGAAGGAAATGCACCCACCTTTAAATGCTCTCTTGCCTTTGGCATCGATCGGCCTATTCTTTGCCATCTCTTTGATGACCTCCTGAACAACATACCTGTCCTGAAACCCAGCATCACTGGGGTTCATCTCCACGTGGTGGGCACTCGACAGCATTGCCAACTCTAGTTCAAATGTCCTCGTCCCAGTCTGGGGAAAGGAAATAGCACCTCAGCTAATCCAGCTTGACCAAGTTACACAGAAAACTACCGTCTGCCATGGTGCTGTAATCAGCAAGATCGCACAAAAAGGAAGGTTTCCTAGGAGCGCTTCAATGCACTCCCTAAAAGTGAAAGGCACAAATTTTTAAAGCACATTAAGGGTCCGATTTGCAACCACCCACCACTCCATTACTAGAAGTTCAGCTTTAAAATTTGTGCAATTTAGTTTTTTGGGGGGAAGAACATAGAAGCCCTGCTCAAATTCTTAAGTGGACCAGTTGTTAGTACTCGTGACATGTAGGATACTCAATGTGAACTATTCAACACAACATTGCTGTTAGAAATTAATCTTGACTCAGTTTTGCATTGCAGTTAGCTCGCATGAGAACCGGTCTGCATTAGTTGAGTCGTTTGGTATCCAGTAGCTTAGAAAACGGATCAGCTATTACCATCCGTTAGCACTTAGCACTTAAGAGTTTTGTTCAGTTACTCACCGCCTGCATGCATAAAAGAAAGAAGCCACACAGCGGAAGTTGAGGACGGCCCAAACAAGATTCCAGAATGCGCGAGCAGTGAATAAAAAGCTTTGTATAAGCAGTGAGCAAAACACCTTCCATGTGTTTATCTCTCTCGAGTTCACGTTTGTGTGGTTGCCCCGTGATGATGCTGTTATTTAGATGTAGCACTGTGTTGGTATTGAGTAGATGTAGTGTTGCTTCGTGTGTTTGTTGAGAGTAGATTCGCTTGTATGTTAAGCGAATTTCTGAGGTTTTTTTGCCGCGTGCGTTTTGTGCAAGTGTGTGTTCTCCTGGGCGAGACTAACAATTGCGAATTGTACAAGTAGCAGGAAGAACAGAGATGGGCTTAAAAAAAAGGTTAGCACTCACATCGATCTTCCACGTCTTGTTCTCCATCTTCACCTGCAAGGGAGGCATCAAAACACACGAAAACGTCACCACCAAAACCTCGCCTCTCGCACGCACGCACACACAAGGAAAAAAAAGAGTAGAGGTCTGAGCAAAGCATGAAATAAAAGGAAACGGCACACCTTATCCGCGCCGGCGCCAAACATCTGCTTGATGAGGGCCATGATTAGGGTTTTCTTCCCGGACCCCGGTGGGCCATAGAAGAGCAGGTGCGGGCAATCCTGCTCGGACACCTGAACCAAACGAAAACCGAACCGAACGCCATTAGAACAGAACGGCACACAGGGGGGTGAAACCCTAGACTGATCTGTTGACGGGCGGGGATCGTGTGCGCTTACGAGCTTCTTGAGGTTCTGCGCGACCTGGTCGTGGACGGTGACCTTGTCTAGGGTTTTCGGCCGGTACTTGTCCACCCACAGCATCTTCCTCCTCCTCCCTCGCCTCGCCGCCAGAGAGAGAGAGACGCGGAGATTTGGGGATTGGGAGGGAGAGGGGAGGGGAATGGGGGAGAGTGGCGGGAATCCGGGGCTGATGGGGGCGGGGCGGCCACTCAATGAGTTGGTTTAGCCGGGAGCCGTCGCTCCCTTCTGACAGGTTCGGTCCACATGGCAGTGGGCCGGTTGCCGAGCTCGAACGAGCGAGTAGAGGTGGGCTTGCGTCGACTCGATGCTCGTGATGGGAGGCCCAGTTTGCAAATTGCAGTAAGTTGGGCCGAAGGATAGTCGCGCACGGTGGAGCAGAAAAAAAGTGGGTTGGTTTTGCAATTTTGCTCGTACAAATTGAGCTGGATTCATGTCAAACGAAGGTGAAATATCCCGGGCTTCTAACTCGTACGCGAATCACGGAATGCGCCGCCCTTTTTTAAGGGGGTGCTCATAGAGCTTATAAGCTCTGGTTATGAACTTTTTTGTATTATAGCTGTTGTTGATTTTTTTTATGTAACTAAATTTAAAAAAGATTATATTATTATAAACAATACAAAGAAATATAAAACAAAAATATCAAAATAAATAAATAAAATTAAAAAGTTATAAACTAAAGCTAGAAACTTTAGCTCTAAGGAATCGTGTTAAGATACGCACACACTACCCCAAGGCGTTTCACTCAACCTTGCACAGTTGCCACAGCAAACGCAGTGGAACCAAAAAAACATTTATAAGGTCAAGTGGATCGTACGGAAGCTTATTACCACAAGGCACCAGTGGTCTAGTGGTATAATAGTACCCTGTCACGGTACAGACTCAAATTCATCGGGGGCTCTTTTTTTTTGTCTCTACATACCGTGGTTAGTATTAGGCAACGCTGAATTTAGTTTCTAATTTTTGAATTCTATTTTTTTACTAATTATTAATTTTATTTTTATTTGATTTTTTTATTTTTTAGGTTTTTTGTATTTTTCATATTCTTTTATATTATTTAATGATAGATTAACATATTTTTTTATTTTTAAATTTTTTTAATATAATTATATCAAATAAATCAACTTAACTATAGTACAAAAAATAAATTAGTTATAATAAAAAATTATAAGCTAATATTTTTCTAAACATCCGGACCGATAGATAGGAGCTTAAAGCCTGAGACGAGGGGGCGGTGCCTCCGCCCGGTGAGGCTGGCCGGGCTGCCCGCGCTCATGAGCCCCGATCGACAGCGATGTGGTTACTCAAAGTCTAAAGCAAAACGCAAATGCAAACCACTCCTCAACTGCTCTGCCAAGTGCCCAGGTCTACCAAGCAAGCAGTGTGTATATCTCAAAGCCTCAGATTGCTGATTTCATGGAGCATGTTCTTCTTTTTTCCTCTCTGATATCACTTGAACAAACCTTCCGTAACACCAAATCCCTGTTACAAGTACTAATTTCAAGACAGTGATCACATCATGGGACAAAAACCTTCTCTCTCCATTTCAAAGATCCATCACGAAGCAACGCGTGTATGTCTCTCTCTCTCTCTCTCTCTCTCTATACATACACCGAATTGATTAGCTTGAAGAAAAACCGGAAACACGGCGCCTCCATTTTTCCAATGTATGATGTGTTGACGTTGTTCTTCACTCGGTATCAACAGCTCGGCTATGTACGGATGGGTCGGTGGCTTAGTGGCGAGAGCGAGGGTGTTGTTCCCATCTATCTAGGTCTGATTCTTAGGATCGGCATGGTGTACCGTATTTATTTAGAGTCACATCCTTCTGTTCTCTCCGTACTGCTACTGTTATCTCAAATACGCATCGCCCACTATTTTGTGCTGCAAGAGCACATTTGCCAAGTCGCTACAAACTTACAATTGTGGCAACTTTTTAAAGCAAATTGTAGCAAACATTGCTCCTGCATCAGCTTCTAGAACATTAAACCTACGTAATTGCTATACATCATTCGTTTGGTTTTTATATCATTCGGAATTATGACCATATGATTTTCTTAGAGATTTGTGCCCTACGTCGATGTTTTTCTTATCTCCGGCGTCCACCAATGATGTAGCCTTGTTCAAGCTTGCGAGCATTGCCACCGACGCATCCGACCAAACACCGCCAAACGCCGATCCGACAAGTGCATGCTCCACTGAATGCATGCTACCCCCTTTCTTTTCCTTATATTAAGAAGTTCGCCAAAGACACCACCACCTGTCGTCAAAGGTGGAGCCGTCGGTGATGGGGAATAAGACCGACGATGGGGAAGAAGGAGGCAGGGAGTAGAAAGCAAAATCCGAATGAATGATATATAGACACTCGATATCGCCGCCAATAAGTTACTATAAAATTCCTATAAAAATCATTTGTTTCAAACCATGACCTACCAGATATAGCAACCCCCGATCAACAACAATGTGGTTACTCATAGTCTAAAGCAAAATACAAATGTAAACCTTTCGACTGCTCTGCCAAGTGCCCAAGTCTACCTAAAAGGAGTGTGTATATCTCGACGGTGCCATGTGTCAAGAGGAAAGAAACCGTGCAAGTTTGCAGTTAGGGGCGGATTCATCGGGGGGCTTCGTCAGGCTTTAGCCTACCTTCTGGCGCCAAAACTCCCCTCCCTGTCACAGCGTCGCGCACCATGGACAGATGCGAGCTATAGCGCCATGAGTCAATGGAGGTGTTGGCTAAAGCTTGACTAGGGGAGGAGGAAGAGAGGAGAATGGAAATATGCCAGCCCACAGCCCCACGTAGCAAGTCCACAGACAAGGCCCACCGTCCACCGGCCGAAGTAGCTTGTAGTCCTTGCATCCAAATCTAATCCACCCCACCCACCTCACATCCAAAAATTCAAATCCTCACAACTAAAATCCAAGCAGCTCGAGGAGAGGAGATTGCAGTACATATGGGCGGGCTGGTGGGTGATGACATGCCGATAGCCGCACAGGGAATTTGAGGTGCCGCCATGAGGGCGGAGTAGCTGAGAAGGTCTGATAGCTTATTTTTTACTAGCACCAATAACTTTTTTCTAGTCCACTGTTCTGAGATATGCTCGAAGGACAGTAATGCAATTTATTTTACATTACTAGCTAGTATGTGTAATTATTTATATTTTATACTTACCCAGATTAACTTGAGGATAAAATTTTGTTGTACATATGTAATTGCAATATAAATTATACATACTTTGCTTTGCTATTGATTTATACCACTAGGCCCTGCTCAGAAGAGTTTTTTTCAGCGTTCGGCGGCAGCGATTTCTACTGTGCAGCTTTTTGATTTATTGTTCACTGTTTTGTCTTTTTGTGGTTTTTTTTTGTTTTTTGGAATTTTTGTGTTTTGTTTTTTTCGTATTCCTTTGCATTGTCTGTGATAGGTTAGCATGTTATTTTTATTTTTACATTTTTTAAATTTAATTATACTTAATAAATCAACTCAGTTATAGTAAAAAATTAGTTAATTATAATAAAATTTTAGTTAAAAAATAGAAATTATTGTTATTCCGAATGACTCTTAGTTCATATCGCCCAACGGTACTATGAGCTTGTACGCTAGGCCGACGGTACCGACGCTGGCCCTGGCGATATCGATCACTCTACGGCACCGTCGCGGGTGTCCCAGAAAGCTTTGGCTCACGAGCTACCCTTTTCTCTATTTTTTATTCTGGTATCACTGTTTTCGCTCGTGTACTACTACAGTGACACGTCGGTTGGTAAGACGTGCTTGTCCTGGACCTTTTGGAGCGTAACACGATGCGGCGGTGCGTGATGACATGGGCGAGATGCCGCCCCGTTAGATGGATCGTGGCACTTCTGTCCGGGCATGCTCGGAGATATGAATCGAGGGCGACTTGGTAAATGGGCCTGATGTAGCAGACTTGGTAAATGGACCGGAGTCATGGGCACGACGAATCCCGGCAACACGCCGGCCTTCTGGCCGTTTCCTGATAATCCTGATAACCATGCAAATTACTACAAAAATATACTCCTTCTGATCACATATACGCTTCATTTCAGATATTGACATAATCTATAAAATATAACTTTAATTACTAATTTCTATCTAATATATTTATAAAATCTAATAAAATTATAATATCACGAAAGTACTTTTTAAAATAAACATGTATATATGATTTCATGTATCTAATTTAAATATTTAAAAGATATTAATAGTCAATGATTCAAAAGTTTGACCGAATCTTGTAATAGTCAACGATATGCATTTGTGATGAAGGAAGTAAGATTACAACAAGCTTCGGAAGAAAGTTTTGATTTTTTTTCTCACAGCATGTATACAAGAGTACAAGAAGCGAGAGAAGGAAATTTTGGTTTTGCTCATAGCGTGTGCACGCAATAACCTTTTTTTTACTCCGCTTATTTAGGTTTAAGTTTCTGACTTCTAACTTATTTTTTATTATTTATAATTTTTATCTTTTTTTAACTTTTCAGTATTTTTTAGCTTTTTTTTACATGTTCTATTTTATCATATTTGTTTGTATTATATGCGATAAGTTAATATATTTTTCAATTTTAAATTTTTTAAATTAATTATATAAAATAAACTATTATCAGTCATAGTATAATTTTAATTAATTATAATTAATTTTAGCTATAAATTATTGAATGTAAGTATAACCGAGTGACCCCTTGTGGCATAGTGCCACGGGAGGCGCGCAGGAGCGTACACGCGCCGGCCCGCCCCACGTGGGCTCTACTAGTCAACCGCGGAAGCGAGTGCCACGTCATCCGCCTCCGCACCGAAACTCCCGCGCGCCGAAATGACGGAAACACCCCTCCCTCCCCTCCACTACCACCACTCCCCACCTCTGCTTCGCGATATCCATTGATCCGTTCCCACTTCCATCCCATCCCTCCCCCGCGTCGTCGTCGTCCTCCTCCTCCTCCTCCTCCTCGGCTACTAGGCAGTCTCAAGAGTTTAATGCCGGCTCTCTGATCGCTGATCCTTCTCGGTTCCCGTGTTGCTTGATTCGACAGTCTCCGCGCTTTCTCCCATCCGTCTCTGTCCCTTCGATTTCCTTCCTCTGTTTCTTGGTTGGTAGCCGCGTTAATACTACCAGCTGCCGAACCGTCGATCGTTCCCGTTTTGGTTCGTGGGATTTCCGGCATACACACGTGAATTTCTCTGCTTTCTCCGAGCTGTTAATGCCACAAAGATTAGGAAAGGAAAGGATAGGCAAGTGAGAAGAAACCGTGTTTCGTGTGTAATCCTCGTTCTCCCCGCTGACGTTTCTTGGAGCTCTGCGTTTTTGCCATCCGGGCTCCTTTTTATAGGATTCACAGAGCGTCATTGCTCGATTCTGATCGATCTTGCCTCTGTTTGGATCAGAAATATCCAAGCCTTTATCTCCCAAACCATCGCACCCAGGAGGCCTTATTTGTCGTGCTCCGATTAGTCTGTTCTGGGAGGAGATCTTTTCTGGGTCTTGATCAGCTCGCCCGAGGAGCCAAATGGCGAATATTTCCGTGCTCCGTCCGTGGCTCGGCGTGCTGGTGGCAATGGTGGCGGCCGTGTCGTGGCGCGGCGTTCCAGCGGTGGAGGCGCTGGGGATGAACTGGGGCACGCAGGCGTCGCACCCGTTGCGGCCCAAGATCGTGGCGCAGCTGCTTAAGGACAACGGCATCAAGAAGGTGAAGCTGTTCGACGCCGACCAGGCCTCCCTCACCGCGCTCGCCGGCTCCGGCATCGAGGCCATGGTCGCCATCCCCAACGTCATGCTCGACGTCATGACCGACTACGACACCGCCAAGGAGTGGGTCAGGCGCAACGTCTCCCGCTACAACTTCGACGGCGGCGTCACCATCAAGTGAGAGCTTCTGCTTCTGCTCCAATTTCACCTCTTTAATCGGTGTTCTCATTCATGGCGCCGCCGGGTGATGTGACGTCTTGTGCTCGTGTCGTCGTTCTCGTTTGCAGGTACGTCGCCGTCGGCAACGAGCCGTTCTTGGCGGCCTACAATGGCACGTTCGACAAGGTGACCTTCCCGGCGCTGCAGAACATCCAGAACGCGCTGAACGAGGCGGGCCTCGGTGACAGCATCAAGGCCACCGTGCCGCTCAACGCCGACGTGTACAACTCGCCACCGAGCAACCCGGTGCCGTCAGCGGGTCGCTTCCGCACCGACATCGCCGACACGATGACGCAGATGGTGCAGTTCCTGAGCAACAACAGCGCGCCCTTCACCGTCAACATTTACCCGTTCATCAGCCTGTACCTGAACGACGCCTTCCCCGTCGACTTCGCCTTCTTCGACGGCAGCGCGACGCCGGTGGTCGACAACGGCGTCCAGTACACCAACGTGTTTGACGCCAACTTCGACACGCTGGTGGCCGCGCTCAAGGCGGTCGGGCACGGCGACATACCCATCATCGTCGGCGAGGTCGGCTGGCCCACCGACGGCGACAAGCACGCCACCGCCGCCTACGCGCAGCGTTTCTACAACGGCCTTCTCAAGCGGCTGGCGGCCAACGTCGGGACGCCGCTCCGGCCGAACCAG
Organism: Melocanna baccifera; assembly: GCA_036346265.1. Classification (NCBI taxonomy): domain Eukaryota; kingdom Viridiplantae; phylum Streptophyta; class Magnoliopsida; order Poales; family Poaceae; genus Melocanna; species Melocanna baccifera. Next base: position 3,029,914 of record CM070683.1, on the reverse strand, counting down.
TACATCGAGGTGTATCTGTTCGGCCTCCTCGACGAGGACATCAAGAGCGTCGCGCCGGGCAACTTCGAGCGCCACTGGGGCATCCTCCGGTACGACGGCCAGCCCAAATACCCCGTCGACCTGACCGGGCAGGGGCAGAACACCATGCTCGTGCCGGCTAAGGACGTCGAGTACCTGTCCAAGACGTGGTGCGTGGTGAACACCAACGCCAAGGACACAAGCAAGCTCGCCGACAACATCAACTTCGCTTGCACGTTCGCCGACTGCACCTCGCTCGGCTACGGCTCGACGTGCGCCGGCATGGACTCCAACGGCAACGCCTCCTACGCCTTCAACATGTACTTCCAGGTGCAGAGCCAGAAGGACGAGGCCTGCGACTTTCAGGGGCTCGCCGTGCCGACGCAGACCGACCCGTCCACCGCCGCGTGCAACTTCACCATACAGATTGCCACCACCTCGGCGGGCCACCGGCGATCCACCGGGCAGGTCGGCGCGGTTGCCGTGCTAGTGCTGGCTCTGGTCCAGTTCTTGTTGCATTAGCGGGAACGTGTGCTTGAGAGAAATTTACAGTTGTTCATTTGTTGCATTATTTTTGGGGTTAGTAATTAGTACAAGTCTTGTACTGGAGATACAGATACTTCAGCCTTCAGCATATATATTGAGACGATTTTTCACATATTATCTACACCCAAATCACTATTAAAGCTAGATGATGAATAATCGACTAAGTTCAGAAACAATGCTTCACATCATGGCCTCATAGAGTATAAGAACTGCTACTATGCAACTGATCTAGGCTGGGTTCCAAAAGGGTTTGCTGCTTTTGGTTTTTATGCTTTGCTATAGCAATTAGCTTTTAAATAAAACGTCTTTTCAAGATGTTATCTACAAGTTAATTACAGTAAACATTGTACCGATTTCAACTATACTAACTAAAATCGCATATGACTATTTATTTTCGTACTCTTTCTTATAAACAGATAAAATTTAAAAGTTATAAATTATAGTCTAAAAAAATCCACCCCTAAATTTGATTGGCTTTATGTAATATAGTATACAGATGATTTGAATGCAAATCTGAGATGCAGAGATGCACATGGTTCCGGGATCCAGCATAACATGGTCTAGATGCACAACTTTTCCTTCATTGCAAGTTGGCAAAAATAACTGGTTCCGATGCAGTGAGGTGACCCGCTAAACTAGTCTGAAGATGATGCACCCAAGCATATGGAGATTCAATTTCTGCTGCTATTTTTAATTACCAGCTGAGCAAGAGTATGCTCATCAATGATTATATACTCCCTCTAGACACAAATCCATATCGTATCAGGATACATGCAGTCAACCATTCGAAATTTTAGCAATCGAACTTTAAAAAATATATATGTAAATTTATCTCAAAATTTTTATTATATTTTTATAAATATATTAAAAATAAAAACTAGTGATCAAAATTGTGTTTGAAAACTATATCATATCTAAAAGGAAAAAGTCAAAATTACTACCCTCAAGTATAGCCTAAATCCGGATAACCTCCAAAGAATGAAAAGGTTTACTTAACCACCTGTGTTTACTAAACTAGATCAAAGTTCATCTTTTACCTATCTCCAAAATTAGTTTTGCTGAGTTGACTGATTTTACTAAGCTGGCCTCCCTTCTCCCCCAGCAAAGGCACAAGCTTTCCTGGCTCCCCCGATCAACCCCTTCCGATTCTCGGCCTCCACCTCCATCCGTGCCTCCTCTCCAAGGCTGCCGCCTCTCTGCGCTGCTCCCCTAGCTCCTCGCGCCGGGGGAGGATGGGAGCATGACAACCGCATGCAGGAGCCGAGGGTGCCCAGTTCTTGGCTCACGTCTGCTGGAGCGGTGCAGGTTTGGTCCCAAGATTTTGTTAGAAATAGGCCCATAATTTGAGGCCCCCATTTTTATTAATTCCAAAGCATACAACGTTTAGTACCATATTGTTAAGGCAAGGTGGGGAGAACCGATTTATAAGGTGGAGTCCATTCCACTCCTTGAATTATGGAAGTGAATGGCATGAGGATGGCTTTGGCTAAACACACACGCGCGCGCGTATTCGCGTATTTTTGCGTGAAATCGCGTGACTTGTGACTTGCGACGCGTGGCCGGGCCGTGACGTGGCGCGTCACTTAGCAGACCATGTCCACCTTATTTTTGCTGAACGTTGTACCATCTCTATCCTTTTTACTGGTCACGAGACTGCTTAATTACCATTATTTGGTTTTAAATTTTAGCAGTTACCAGTGAATAATGGAGTCGGTTACTTCTTTTGACTGGTAATGAGACTGCGTAAATATTTGGTTTGAATATCAGCAGTTACCAGTGAATAATGGAGTCAGTTACTTGAGCATTATTTCAGTCTAATGGTATCAGTTACTATAGAGTAATTAGCATATCTATAAAAGGCCTGGAGACGTCCAGGTTTGTGACTGATTTTCTCCATTCTTCTCTCCCATTGTTTTCTCCTCTCTAGTGATATTGTGCGGTAGTATTGTGCTGTCTGAACTTCGCCGACCTTTCTTTCTGGCGTGCACCTGGAAGGAAGGTGAGCGGTATCTCCGAACCATTGCTGTCGTGAAGACCTGCACGGGGGCGGCAATAAGGTTTCTAGGCAGCGCACATCTACGCGACCGCTCCTGCTCTGTTTCAAGCCTACACTGCATCGAGCCTGCGCTGCTTCCTGTCCTTCATCAAGCCCAACAGTAAGTCGTTCGTGTGTTCGTACGACTTTAACATTATATTTCTCTTGCGTATATTTCGAAGTATGATGAGTATCCTACTGTTAGTAGTTAGCTTTGCATCACTAGTATATTGTTTTTTGTCTCATACTAAATCTTGAAATTAAAATATTACCTATATTTCCAACAGATTCTACCTCTTTGATCTTTCTTCCGCTCCTGTAGCAGCAACTTTGTGGTTTTCCTCCAATTCTTGGGTACCAATCTAGGGTTGAACAGGCTTTGTTTAATGTGCAGATTGATTCCTCTCATTTCCATTCATGGTGCAATGTGTCTGATTACTTGCTTTTCTATGTAAAATGTTATGCTATCTCAGTAAACCGATAGTTCTGAAGGCTCAATTTGTAGTGTTCAAATGCTATGTGAGTGTTTGTTTAATTTATAGCAGCTCATACTTGACCATTTATCCTCTGTTTGAGTGTCATTAACGCATTCCTCTATTACTTGTGGAGTTGTGATATCTGAATTCACAACTTGTGAGCAGAGAACAGAAACTAGGAAATTCTATGACTGAAATGCCTTCGGAGTAAAGAAGCAAGAAATCCTATGACCGGACTCCGAAGAAATAGGAGCCAATTCACTTGTCCAAAGCACAGAAAAACATAATTGCCATGTAGAATAGCTTATATGTCAATTTTAGTCAACAAAACCGGTCAACTCAGCAAAATCAGTTTTGAAGATAGGTAAAAGGTGAACTTTAATCTGATTTAGCAAACACAGGGGGTTAAGTAAACCTTTTCATTCTTTGAGGGTTATCCGGACTTAAACTATACTTGAATATAGTAATTTGGACTTTTTCCTATCTAAAACGACGTGTATTTATAAACGGAGGGAGTACATTGTTTTCTGCGAATCATCTAGTAGTGGTGGCTGATTTACACTCGAGTTCACGAACAAAACAAGATCACAAACACTTATCTCCAAGAAAAAACATTCTAAACAAGCCCAGTAGTGGAGGAATTGACAATTAAGCTGGACCATCCAAAACAACGCCCCAAGTGGAAGCAATGACTTCCTTCAGAAACAGCAGTAGATAGCACACATGTCATGATATATTAATATTGTCACAGTATTTTTTTTCTGCAACAAATTATTAGTGGAACTTTCAGAAAAAGACATGACAATTTCTCCTCTCCGAAGCACAATATGCAAAAAAAAAGGGTACTATTTCTACAGAAGATCAAGTTCACAGAGAAGCATCTAACCACAAAACACACCGAAATCTATCATGATTTGCACTAACAGATGACCACGGAAACCCGGTAAGCCTTGAGCATAATAATGTAATCAGTAAAATTGCATACAGTTAAAAATAAATATTTACATTATTCATACCGCAAATAAAGAGAAGTGCACCTGTGCCAATGAAAGTTCCCACACAAACACCCACAGAATATAGCCATTGAAGGCGTGATCAACTCAGTGCAATGGCCCAGCGAGCAATGCTCAAGCACCAGCGACAGACATCAGTTGGTGGTGTTTGTCGAAGGCCTTCATATGGCAAAGCAAATTCCAGGACAAACACAATTCAACCCCTGACACATAATTTTGAAGTAAACTTGACAGATCAAGTAACGTCACGAGGAAATAAACGAGCAGCACTCCTCCAGAACCACCATCATATTTTGGTGATCTTGTCAGCTTTCATGAGAGGATTCTGTTTGGCTATCTGCTCCCTGCCAACCTGCTTGTAATCAAATGTGCATTTGTGTGAATCTGCATAGCGGTGCATTGAGCAGAAGGTACCTCCACAGCGGCACTTGAATCCTGTCAACCCGACCTTCTTCTGGCACGACAAGCACCGGTTACTGGCTGGCTTCGGTGCCTCCTCCTCCACTACTTGCTTCCCATCTGTGACTGAAGCAGGTCGTCCATCTGTGATTTCTGCCGCCAAAGGTGTGGAAGACAATGCAACAACAGCTTTCTTCTCCACCACTGTGGACACTGTCCTGGCCTTAACGGTGTCTCTGTAACACTTTGAGCACATGTTTTCTGTCATCCTGCTGCCAAAGAAGCCACAGTTATTAATGCACAATATCGGGGGCTCAGGTGTGTGGACACCAGTCTCCTCTGCCTCCTTTTGCCATCTCTCTTGTGCCATTCTACAGAACACCAATTGCACCTTCATTAGCATAAACCAACAATCATTAATCAACAAACTTCAAAAATAATTCAACATGGCTAGTGCACGAAACGTAAAGAAAGTAGGTGGAACTAGGTAAGAGTCAGATGTCCATCACAATTAATTTTCCTGCAACTGTGGAACATAACATGATTACATGACAGAATTGACCTGACCATGAGAAGAACTCATCCCAACCTACAGAACAAATTTAGTTGGCAGTTCCTGTCAATAAGGTTGTAAGGTCATAAAGAATAGTACTGATAAAACTCCGCAGCATCCGATCAACTGAGCTCGATAACACAATAGAAACTGTCCTGACTATGACAAGAAGTCAAGAACTCATCCCAACCTACAGCACCAATTTTCGTATCTTACGGATTAGAGGTCAAGAGAGGTACTGAACACCACCAAATAAGCACTATATTTGTGGGCAGAGAGCCCCTTGGCACTTAGCAGTTAGCACCCCATGCACATGAACAAACCTCAACACTAACTTGCTCATTACAATTTGCCTGACTGGGCCATATTTCCCTTGTAATAGATATTCATTAGTGATTTAAATATCGCCTCAAACAAGCATATACACGTACGTACGAATGTATGAATGTAAAAATGTGCAGATTCCGGATAGCTTGTATGGAGAATAGAGCGTGAGACCAGCCCGGGAAACTGGACAATTGTCATCGCTGTGTTAAAACAAGACTAAGAAATGAAGCAACCAAGGCTCCATTTCTCGCCCTGGTATGGTGTATTATCATACACAAAGAAACATTGTGCAATTATGCCGTCACCACAGCATCGTCGATGGTCAATGGCCATGCTCGTCAAGCAACACAAAGGTAAATTTCCATGCTTATTGAGAAGTTTTAAACTTCTCGCCTTCACTTTCTTGGCATCATCCAATCTTCCTTGAGTAAAGGAAGAGATCCTATCCACAGCAGCGAAAACCGTAAGGAAGCAATTCTGCCGGCTAAACGATTCACCTTGCCACGCTGGTCAAGAAACCTCGGCAAGGCCACACGGCAGAAACTAAGCCTAGCGTGTAATCCAGACCTGCACGAATTCCCCTATCCGAGAACTAATCCTTTATAGGTAATTAACTAGTCCTTTCTGTTCGGTTCTGCCAAAGTCGAAGGCAATCAATCATCCATCATCAGAATCACAACAAACTCAACCACGCGAATCCCTTACTATCAAGCATCAGAGGCACCAAGCTATTGATCCAACGAACCAACTAATCCTAGATCGATCGCAGCCAGCCAAGAACGACGCATCAAACAATCGAACGAAACTCTACAAAAAACCAAACAGACGTAGAACAGCCGAAACAACAGAGAAATTTTAGCTGCGAACTCAATTCACGGTTTCAGATCGAGCCGTACTTTGTGAGGGTTGGCCGGGGCCTCGACCGATCGATCGATCAGATCTGCGGAGCTGCCTGCGGGCGAGACGGCACGGGGGTTGGCTTCTCGCTCTTCTCCTCCCCTCTTCACCTGTTCTTCCAAGAGAGAGAGAGAAATTAGAATTTTCTTTTCTTTCCCCCTCTGGGTGCGGGGTGGCGTGACTGGCGTCGGGTTATAAAGGCCAGGAGGCTTTTCCGAGTCCGACTACGGCCTTTTCTTTTCGATTTTTTTTAGAAAAATGATTAATTTAAGTTGGTCATTAGAGGTGGTTGGGTTGGGTTAAATTAAGTGGGGATGGTATAATCCGGTGGGATTAGGAGCGGGATTCTTCTAGACGCGTAGATTCACGTGGGCGACTCTGTGGCCCCTGAGCACGGGCCCACAGGCCTGTGGGCCCCGTGCAGCCGGATTATTGAGTATGGCCACGTGTCTGGCTCGTCTCCTGAACCGGACATGTTATGCGTAATAGAGTGCGATTTCAGCATGCAAATAGGGATATCTGATGGGGACTGAGCTTAGCTCAATTGACCGAGGTTGCCAGTGGGCAATTTGGACTCTGAACGTTGGGTCTATTTTTCTTAGCTACGATTTATAATTTTTAGCTGTTTGTGATAGAGATTACGGAGAGAGATACTCGCTTGCAATTTTGGATGGTACAGATGTTGGGCTTTTAACGTGTACTATAATTAACTTGTAGACTTCATCTTAAAAAAATACTCCGTTTGAAAGTTAGGTACTGTAGCAAAAGTCAAAAGCTGTTTTGAGAAACTGAAAAGAACAGACCCTTTAGTCCGTCTGGACATTCATTCAAACGGGTTACTGATTATATAAAGCAGTATTTTTAGGTACTGTTTATATAAATAGTATTTCTGAGTACACATGTAGATATTTAGATGGGTTTTTTTGAATTTGAATTTTGGTTGTTAGTGAGAGACAGTACACAGAGAAAATAGTCGTATGTGATTTTGGTCAGTACAACTGAACTTAGTATATTTTTTACTATAATTTTTCTATTAACCTCGCCTTAAAAAAGTGCACCATTTAAAAGCTAGTTACAGTAGACAGTACAACCATAAACCATATATAAGCTAAAAAGAACCCAACCTTTGTAGTGGTCAAAGCGTGTGCCCACACTTTATGAGACTCTTGGGTTTCCATCTGGCTTCAAACGTGTACATTGAACGAACCCACATGTTTGTAAGTATATGTGGTGTTGTGTGTGCGTGTTGGGACTTGAAAATTTTACAATTTTTAAGGTATTTTACGTGAAAATAATTCAATTCGTATAGTACTAGAGAGAAATTTCGGTGTTCTAATGAGGTACTGTACACCATATTTAAGGGAGTGTTTGTATTGATTTCTATTTCTAGTTTCTGTTTAAAAAAGATAGAAGTTAATATGAACATTTGGCCTTTTGAAACGCCTTCTCCACTCCTATTTCCTATCTCATTCTGAGTATAAGTCAGGAAGTAATGAAAGTATCACGGACTCAACTCCTGTCGTGCACATATCTTTCACTCACTTTTTCACCGTTTGTCTTTTTCATCTAAAAACTACTTTTTTAATTACTACTAATTATCTTTAATTAAAAACCATTATTCGTAGTCAATATGAACACCTCGTAAGGCCCGTACAAGATTCAGACACGACAATCCATCGGGACGGGTTCACTCTCAGGTACACCAACGAAAACGAAAGCGTAGCATGGGACATAATAGAACCGCGGAGGCGGCAGCCGGCCGGTCGATCTCCATCAGTGCTGGGCCGCGATCCGCCGAACCAGTAACTCACATGAAAGAGAGAAACGACATGGAAGACGAGCTGTTCTTTCGAAGGTAGCACATTGCACAGATCATACATCGACGGCAAGGATATTACCGTCACGGCAAACTAGCTAGTGTCGTACACATGCCACACCTAGGACTAGTGAAAATAAGATAAGAACAAAAGGAAAATCCTCAAACAGTCCTTGATTTCTGTTCGTCCTGATGGATGGCTGCATTGGTTGATTATGAAATGAAACCGATTTTTACAAAATTTAAAATTTCTTTGAAATCTTGATTCTTGGTTAATCCCAACCCAACCCAATCTCGCTCATAATTCAGTCCATCCTAGCTCAAATCCGCCGTCAAACTGCCCCTAGCCACCGTTTTCGCGTGATTACTATTCACGGTCCGAAAAACTCCCCGCCGCCCGCGCTCCAACCGCCTATTTGTCGTTGCCACGCCTCTGCCCCGGTCAAGAGACCGTACTCCTCAACTGGCAAACCCCTGACCGGCCCTAACTACACCCCGGCCACGCGTCACACCGTTCGGGCCAAACCGGCCACCGCCACCTGATTTCTCCCCTGGCCAACTGCTCTCTCTCTCTCTCCTGGCCGACCTGATCGATCCCATTAGCTTTTGACCGCCACATTGCACTCCCAAGGTCGCCAATACCTTCCCCTGACCGCCAAAGCTGAGCCTCACCGAGCTCTCTCGAAGCCCACCGATTCAACCCCGTTGCTGGTACTAGGACATGGCCAAAACCACCGCCTGCCCCTATTTAAGCCCTGGCACCCTCTCCATAGCCAAGCGCACTTGCACATCAACCCCCCTCACGCACCCAATTGCCCTAGAACTCACTCTGCTACCAGAGCTCGCCGAAGAACCCAAGGTGAGTTCAAAATTTTAATCTAACGATTGACTCGATTAGAACCCAATTGCATTCATCAATAGCTTACTTAGGCTCCCAGAAACCCCTTCGAAGCGACCCCATAAGCTCCTGAGCTTTTCTACTGTCCTGTTCTCGAGCACCGCCGCCCGGCCATGGAAGGCCGCCGTGGATAGCTCAACTCCGACTTCCCCTGGCCAAGCCACCACCTCTCCGAGGTTCCTTTGGTCCCCAAGATGCTCAAATTCTAATGCAACTGTTTGATAGCCATTAGAACACCCCGGTGCCGTTAGAAATCCGTGCAGAGCAAAAACGCTGTCACTGGCGATCGCCGGAGTTGTAGCCGCCGTTGAGCATAAAAATGGAATCACCATGTCACCAGCAATCCAACCATGCCCTTGACACCCATCACAAACCGCCGGAACCCCATCGATCACCGCCGCCTCTCCCCTCTGCTTTCGCGCGCGCGTCGAACAGAGGAGGAAGAAGGCACTGTAGCAGCAGGTTCGGACGTGAACAGTGAACCCAAGAATCTGTTACTGTTCATAAACCCGTTAACACGTATATACACCGCTGATCTTGAGAGAGGAAGTGAAGTGAAGGCTCAAATCCTGGCAGTATCGGTGCCGGGCCGATCCGTCGAACCAGAAACTCACACGAAAGAGAGAAACGACACGGAAAACGAGATGTTCTTTCAAAGGCAACACATTGCACAGATCATACATCGACAGCAAGAATAGTACCATCACCGTATATTAGCTAGCGTTGCACCCATGTCGCGACTAGGATTTGGGAAATTAAGACAAGAACCCAAAAAAATTCTCGAATAGTTCTTGATATCTATTCCATCGTCCTGATGGATGCATGTGTTGCTTGCTGATCTTGAGAGAGGAAGTGAAGTGAAGGCTCAAATCCTGACGATCTTGTCGGCAACGACAAGCGGGTTCTGCCTGGCGATCTGCTCCCGCCCGGCGCTCTTGTAGTCGAACCCGCAGCCGTGCGCGTCCGAGTGGCGGTGCACGCCGCAGAAGGTGCCCCCGCACCGACACCGGAACCCCGTCAGCCCCACCTTCCTCCGGCACGTCACGCACCGGTTCGCCGCCGTCGATGGCTTCGCGGAAGCCGGCTGCTCCATGGCCGTCACGGACAACGACGACGGCTCAACCCCGACAGCAGCACCATCAGAGGACGAAGCGACGGTGACGCACGTCTTGGCTTTCTTCTCCGGCGGTGCGCTGGAAGCAGCGACGAAGACGCTCGTCACGGCGGCGCCGGCCGTCTCCTCGTCGGGGCTCTTCCGCTTCTGCGCCATAGCTAACTTGCGATGTGCCATGGCTAGCCGAACACGCACGTTTTACTGGGACACCGAGGCGTTGGTGTTGTATCGTGAGGCTGTTTGCGTTTGAGCCTGGGGGGTGCGGTACGCTTTAAGGCCGGGCGAGACGGGTTGCAAGATGGTGGCGGTTTATTCACTTTATTCCACGTCCTATTCGCGCTCGGATTCCTGAACGCGGACGAACAGCGTCTGCAAGGAATGTCCCTGCATGCTTCGGGTACCGGTACCTACTACAAATGTGATATGTCTAATTGTCCATCATTGCATACTTAAAATAACATTGTAAAAAGCATTGCTTCAAGTTCTGACTTGAATCGAGTAAATTGAAGGAAAACTTAGGGTCTGTACCGAACAACTGGACCAGAGCAGAGCATACATCTTTGTTTATTCGTACTAGTAAATTAGTCAACTGTTCATATATCTGATAATGTAGTCTTTTTTACTTTGACTCTCTGACATTCATTTTTATAAATCTAGCTTTTTTTTAGTTTGGTTTTGTCAAGCTGTCTTAACTCGGTAAGGTAACGTACAAAACCTGCCATGCTGTTATAGTATGGCAGACGATACGTGTTACCTACCGCGGTTGCCGAGCTCAGAAAGGGGGTTAGATATACAAAAACGATCATTCAAAAACTAATTTTTTTAAAAAATAGCTACAATATCAGATATATGAAGTGACAATTCTAAATTGATCTGAAGTCTGAAGTGAAGGTTTGTGGACACTATTGAAACTATTTCCGGCCGGTGCGTATGCATGTCAGACGGCTGTTAACCGGCCGCCGCGATCGGGCCGTGATGGACAGCAATCAGCGAACGTTGACGGCGAGCTTCATGCCGGACTGGCAGTGTCCCTCGACACCGAAGATGAAGAACCACTGCCCCGCCTTCGTCAGCGCCACCTTGTCGTCCCCCGAGCTCAGCGTCGGCGCGTTGCTCGAAACGAAGCTCCGCTCGTCCACCAGCACAACGCTGCGGTCGCCTAGCTTCCCCCTCCGAGTACACGAACTATGCAGGCGCGCGCATACACACATCATATCACGCATGCCAGAAGTTGCAATGGACCGTATGTTAATGTTGCGGCGCCATTGCTACGTACCGAGCGTGTTGCCCAAGCGCTGTAATCGATCCCGATGTCCCGTCCCCGACCCTGTACGATGCCGCGGATGCGGTCGCCGGGAGTAAAGCGACCACGGCGACGGTGGCCATGACGGCGACGAAGGCGAGCGTGATCTTACGAGAAGCCATTTGGAGCAAGGGAAGGAGGGCCTCGGCCGGTGTGGACTGTGGTGCGTTGATGGGGGTTTGTTTACCATGCTTATGGTAATGCTACGGGAGCTGCGCGTTCAATGAATCAACCTCGTTGATGGAATCTTTGCGCTATTCCATTAACACACGTAGTGGGATTCCATTTACACATGTAGATATCGAACGTGGCTGCGTGTATGCCGAGCCGGTGGCTTCTGGCTAGTTTGGAACGAGACGGGCGGTTTTGCCGTGCCATCGTTGCAGAAGCAGGCAAATTCGTCGCTGTATCTGGGCCGGTTTCGCGTACGGCGTCCGTGCTGTGACTGCTGTCTCGAATGCTATGTCGTGAATGGTCACAAATCGCCAACCGCGCTGAGCCAATCGGGTAGTGGACTGTGTGTGTGTGGCGGGGGTTAGAAGATCTTTTCCACGGGAAGAGCTTTCTCTATCCATATCCATAGTTGATTTAGTGGAGCCTACACAAAATCAACAGTAGATAAGGTGAGGTGCTCTCCCACTAGATTTTCTTCCGAGAAGGAGGAGCAGCTCGGTAGCAGAGAGTGGGGGCCGTAGAAGGGGAAATCTCAGATAATTGGGCATCCTATGATAATAAACAAGTAATCCCCACTAATTACTATTTCTCTTATCCCACGGCACGCCACGTCATCCCTATTAATTGTAGCCATTGGATCCAAGCTAGACGCTATAGATTTTTCCCATCTATTCCACAGCGTGCTACATCATCTAAATTAGGACCCTTTTTGCTGTAGTTTTTAGCTATAATTTATTAGTCTAATAAATAGTAATTACAGAAAAAAGTCAAAGTCAAAAGGCGCTGAAAAGCCAAAAAATAATGAGACCTTAGTTTTGTTCATTGGATTAAATCTTTGCGCTACAGATTTGGTTGAACTCGGATCAGACAGTTAGCACTACTGCTATTTTGAGAATTTATAGAATCAGTCAGGGCTGAGTGTTTCGGTTTTCTCTTGATGGAGTTCGAAGTTTGTCTGTAAGATAATGTGACGCAGGGGGTGATCGGAATAGCGATGGTTTTTGGTTTTTGCTGAAAAAATACTATAGCTAGCTGAAAAAACATTATAACTGAGTTGGTTTATTGAGTATAATTAAATATAAAAAATATTAAAAAAACGAAAACAAAAAACCAAACAAAAAAGTATAAGTAAATTTAAAAAAACAAAAAAATCACTGTAGCGCGCACAATAAGCATTACAGTGAAAAAACGTTCAACGCCCACAGCCGAAGCTGTTCTGAGCGCAGCCGCAGCCATTTGTGCTGAGTTTCTGCACGTACAGAGGTACCTTTTGGTTTCAGCTCTATAATAAAATTGGGACGGCGTTTTATACTTTTATGTCTAAAAAATAGTGGACTGTACTCTTAGTTCTTTGTATCCACGTGATTTGGCTTCGGTTGAAAAGTGGTAATATTTTACTTTTTTTACTAGTCATAATCTTTTATTTTATTCTCTAATGTTTGCACGAGGCTCTCTGTTGTGGTTTCCATCTAGTTCTCTATCAAGCCAGGGATTATCTCTTTAATTACTCTGAATCAGGGATTTGTTTGGAAAGAGCGTACGTAGAAGCATAGTCCTACTTCCGAGCACTTCACGTACGGAGTGCACCTTCTGAGCCACGTTTTTTCTTGACGCGCAGCAAATGATCTGCGGACACATGGATTAATGGTTCACCAACACTTAGGGCAAATTCTCGGTTTTTGTTTTTGGTTATAACTTATTAATCTAATAAGTAGCTATTGCTAGAAGAAAGAAAAAATCAACGGCTGAAAAGGCCAAAAAAATATAGCCTTTAACTGCATATCAATGTTAACAAATCACAGATTAAAAACACCAAAAAAAAACCGTAAGAATAACCGTCCATGGCTCCGTCACGCTTGCCGGTGAAGCGCCGTCCGCCGGTAGCTAGCCATCCCTACTGGCGACGACAAAACACAGATGTTGAGGCGGCCGCCGGAACGCCCAGATTTCGACGCGGTCACCCACCACGAAGCCGCAGCGCCCAACGATTTGCATGTACCCCCTGCCATTGATCACCGTGCCGTCGCTGCGGTGAAACTTGTTCAGCCTCAGCTCCGACACCTCCCATTCCCCGCCGCACTCGTAGACGGACCCCGGCCCCCCTACGTACCTCGTCGGATTCGCACTTTTCTTCCGGCCGTCCTGTCCTAGCCCTTCGCTTCTCGCCGTCCGGTCGGTGCCGTCGAGGCCGCATGCGTCGATCTCCTCCGCGGAGAGGAGGGCACGGAGGCGATCGGAGGCGTTGGATGGAATAAGGAAGCGGGTCTGCCGCGAGCTCACGTCCGACTTCTGCAAGAACCTCTCTCCGACAAAGTGCAGCGACAGGTCCTTGGGGAGGTCATGGCGAGGCAAGAGCCCGGCGAGCAACCACGCCGCTTCCGTGGCGGCGCCGGCGTCTGGGTGCGGATTGGCCTTTCTCCGCGTTGGCCGTGGCGCGCTGCGGACTGCAAGGGGAAGCGCACGGAGAGGCTGCATGCAAGAGCAGGGGCGCTGTAGCGTTGGCGCCTGTCGCCGGCTGCTCGTCTTTGGCGCGCTTGCTCCCCGGCTCCGTTTGTTCCTCGTCGATTTCTCGATTGCTTGCTGTCCTTCTTGTGTCGGCAGCAGATAGCCGTGCCGCTCCCCTGTCGCACCTGCACGGCGCGGGAGCCTCTGCAACATGGCGAGAGAGAATGCGGACCGAGGCGCAGCTCGAGGTCGATAGGCCTCGCCATATTGGGCATCTCCCCTGGTCCGTTTTTGCGGCGGCCTCTCTCAGGCAGTCAAGCTACGATGACTTGTTGGAGGCTTGACGAAGACGGACTGAAATGCATTCGATCGTATCCTGTGCGGAACTCCTTGATTGCAGCCGGAACCGACGAGGTTAACTGGGCACGTCGGGGCGGGAGGCTCTTCCGGCGCACCTCGACGCGGAGCAACTACCGCCCATTGGTCGGAATGATCACCTGCTCTGCTCGTACCGCTCACCCAGCACGAGGTAGACGCCGCCGTCTTCCTTCCTGCGCGCTCGGGGTCGGCTCGCGACGGGGTACGCGCAGGAGCGGCCTTTGAACGACGTGGATTTCGGGCGGCAACTCGGCGAGGCATCGACAACTCCTACCTGCCCTTGCTCTCCCGTCGTCGTCGTGGTACGCTGTCCAAAACAACTCAGGAATTGGTATATTATTAACAGTCAACTTTGGGACAACAAAGAGCAGCACAAGCAATCACCTAAGCAAACAGATCCATGTGGCCAAGAGATCATGACGAAAAAGAACACTGAGCTGCTAGAATTCCCTGGTCCAAATACTTTTGTTTACTTTTAAAATAAAAGACACATCCCCAAATCATTATCATTCATTGCAAAAGCCTTACGGATCTCAACCCCTAGGTACAACTCCTAGTGACAAGAGAGAAAAAAACATCTCGCCGGAACAAGAACAACTGAGCTCTACCTCCTACCAACCAAACTCTCACTCATGCAGAGGAACAAAATGAAAAGAAACCTAATTGGGTCCACAATTGCCTCACCTTTCTGCAACCTAAAAGCATCGAACTAGCAGAATCTTGAATGCCTTCAACTGCAGCAGCATTATGCAGTCTGCACCCTAGAAGCTCAACTGACTGAAGTAGAGAAAATTAACAGTCATTTGCGACTGTTGTCAGGTTTGCATCTTTTGGGGCAACACCATTTACAGCTACTGTCACCACACCAGTTTCCACCACAGCGTTTTGCTGTCCTCCAACACCATGTTTCTCCGGTCCCTGCTTTCCATCGATTTCTTCATTTTCAGTGTTGTTGGCAGCAAGCAGCTTTCTATTCATGATCTGCAGGACCAATAACAGTTGGTCAAGTAAGTTCTCTAACTCCATTTCTTAAAGTCTAAACACTAAACTGACACAAGGATGTCATAAAATTCACCAGGGCCAAGCTGCAGGAAGGAAAACAATGCAAACCCTTACATTACTAGGAAATGCTAAAATGAATTCTCAAATACCAGATTGTACTCTCATCAACATAAGCCATGGACATTTTGCATGTTAAAAGGCATTCGTAGGACATGTATTAACACAAAGAGCTAGCTCTCAGTAAAATGCACTAGTATCAAGGCAAAACCATTTACTGATAAGATTCACACGCAAGTATATAAAAGTGGGCTCGTCACATAAAGCAAGCTGGTTGCCATTTACCTTCTCCAGCAGATGCTGCCGCCTTGATTTATTCTCCTGCATTATCTTCTCACGGTTATCATAAAAGCCAAAGTCATCCAAGATGGATGTCTTGCAGACATGATCCTTGAAAATCTTTAGCATCTGAAGGCCTTGTTCAAGCTTAACCTGTAGACATCACGAGAAGGTGGGGAAAACCCACTTAGCACAGCATTCAAAGAGTTTAGCATGCAAATTTGTTAAACAAATTGTCAATTTTTTTAATACATAGCAGTGTGCTTGATTAATATTAAGGTTTGCAATCATACTGAAAAACGCTGTCATGATGTGCCACCAGAAACTTTACAGAGGAAATTGGTAAAAGATGACAGAATAAAGTCACTGTTCTCACCTCCTGCGTATCTCTGCTGTTAGTCACTGGTTTGTTCTCATTATACTTAAGAATAATGTGCTTCAATAAGTTGTTGGGAATGTCCTTTACAATGTGCCACTTGACAGGGAAACAGCCAGTCCACTTGTCTTGCTGCCAGTATTCCACTGTCTTGCTAAAATCAACCTGACCAACCATCTCAGCTAGACCAACAAACTGTCCGCTGGTGTTGACCTGCAAAGTAGAGGAAGACCAATAACATCAGCAACCAATCATAAAGGCTGTTCACAGCGAGAAAATAATCCTTTTTTAACAGAACACAATAACTTACAGAGAAGAATAGGAATACAGGGGAATTGCTCAGGTTTCCCTTAGCCGCTTGATAAGCAGTGTCAAGTTTTTTATTTCCATTGGGGGTGCTAGCCCAAACACTGTATTTGATGCTTTTGTGAACATCATCCTCACTGTATGATTTAATAATAAAGAATTTGGCATCTGAGTAAGTTTCATCAAAATCAGCCCAATTGTACTGATCCTGCACAACTGCATTAGAGCCGTCACTAGAAGGAAGCTCCTGTGCTTTCGCAGGTGTCACATCAGCTTCTCCAAAGCCCTGTTGGCTTTTAAAGAGACCGCTTCTTGGTCCTCGCTTCAACTCATTCAAGCCATCCAGGTTTTCGTTGCCAAAACCATAAGACCCATAAGTTTTTCCTCTGGGCTTGTACTTTCCATTGGACAGTGCATTCCACCCACCATATAGCCCGGGGCCATAGATGTGTGATCCATACCAAAACCCCGATCCATAAGCATTTGCATTGTACATTCCACTACTAGAGTATATCGAACTCATGAATCCAGGTGATGGTGGTCGGATTGGTGAACTCTGCCCAAGCAAACCCTGCAAGAAATGTGTTCATGTTCAGATATAGGTTTTCCCAATCCATCAAATATACGAATTTCTAGATATGCAGAATATGTAAATTTCACTTAATCCAACAGAACTCGTCATAGTGTGCCCAATAACCCCAATAATACAAAACCAACGAGCAGTGACATATAGCACGAACCAAAATCAATAAAGAATGAGTGCTCTGACAGGCCACAGCAAATCATGCGAGCAGGATCAAGCAATAAACAGCAGTGCTCGTAATAACTGGAATTCTATGACACATGCGTTTGAGCAATGATCAGAAAATATCACAAAAACATGTTTTTTGGATACAAGCATAAGCACACTAACAAATGAGGAAGAGGTTGTAAATTCTGTTTCTTTGATTGTACCTTGTTTTTAGGATTAGAAGCAATCGAAGGATTGCCACCAGAGTGTCTCTGCTGTTTTTCCGAAAAAGTACGGCTACCAGACCATGGACAAGATGCTTTGCCACCTTGATTCTGGTAACTACCCGAACGCCCATTTGGTTTCAGAGGCAATGCCTCTTTCTTCAGACCTTTTACGCCATCAACGTTGTTTGAACTAGCTTTGGAAGTATCCATCAAGCCGGGCTGCTGATCAGCAGCTGCTGCGGTAGAAACCTCCTTTTGTGATGAAGGAGCAGATTTGCCAGTTTTACACTTGTATGCTGGCTTACTAGCAGTAGTCTGCGATTGGTGGTATGTGGATGGGTACTGATAATGCTGAGATCCATAAATCTGACCATCATGTCCGGACGCAGCAACACCATATTGAGGATAGCAGTACACGTCCCCATAAGCACCCTGAAAAAACCAACAGAAACAGAGTAAACCAATTCATCCAAATACACTTCCCAGCAATTACAATCTTCAAGGTGCTTTACATGTGCTGGCTAACTTAAAAGGGTCGGCCATTAGCCCATTAGATTGAACCAAGTATGCCCAAGTGCCTGCAAGCTTTGTGAAGCAGGGGGCGTAATACTCACAGGGGTAAGTGCCTCCGCTCCATCATGGCTCACATACACGGAATAATCTCCCCAACCTGCAAAGCGTGAAAGGCATTAGTTAGAGTTCAGATTAAATGCTCCAAATTGTGTAAGAACGTGTAACTATATAATTGCACAACTACCACTAATTCACTAAAAACAGGCAGTAATAGACTAAATGGTGCCTTAGTGCTTCACCTCCACAATAATAAGGGTAGGCGCCATAATACATGCCGACATCCTTGTAATCCTGCGGCGCCGTAGCCGCCCACTGCTCCGCTGATGCCACCTGAGGGTTTGGAGATGCCACCACGCCATTCAACGCACCATCCGGCGCTGCCGAGGCCTGCAACGTGATCCGAATTCAGTCGCTGAAAAGATACTACAGTATCACATAGTGATTCGCTCAACAAGAATACGAGATTGTAAGACGAACAGCGGTCCATATGTACCTTCTCCTTCGCCTCTTTGGCCTCACCGGCTTCGCTCTGGGGATCCAGGGATAGCTTCTGCAGCAAATCCGTAGCCTCTGCAGCAAGACCGGTTAAGGGGAACTGATCCAGACAATTCCAAACACATATCACAAGATCACGCACTTAGCACAGAATTCTAAGCCTTGGAGCTAAAACTAGGAGCGATAAACAGGCAAAACCACAGCTAAAAAAGAACACCACACGCTCCAGCTGTAATTGTAAGCCTCGTCCAATCGATGAAATACGAAATTACCCCCAGAAAACTCATAATTCTGAAGACTAAACCCATTTCTGGTGCTCCAAAACACCAAAGAATCGCCTAGAACGAACAAACCAGACTAAGCACCGGAGATCCAAACACTGGTCAAATCCCCCACAAAAAAACCCGAAAAAAAGTCTCCGAAACACGCAAACAAACCGGGAAAGAGCAGAACGGTGGGAGAGGTCGAGGATACGGTCGGCGGCCGGGGAGACGGCGGACATGGAGGCGATCCGGCGGGCCCGGGAGGTGGCGGCGCGGGGCCAAAAACCCAGAGAAACCCTAGCGAGGCGAGGAGGCGGTAGGTGGGAGCGAGGGGAGAAGGCGCCGCAACGTGGGAAAAGGAAAAGGAGAGCGAGGGAAACGAGTGGAGGGAGTGTGAGAGCCGGTGAGTAGTTCACCGAGGGGTTTGGTGTTTTTAATGTCTCCTTCCCGTTTGGATTTTTCTCTTTTGAAGTTAATGATCTTATGGGCCTGGGCATTTGGGCCTTTTTGGAGGAGGAAAGGTGCATGTGTCTCCGGGTAGGATTGAGCCCACTGCGTTGGACACGCTTCGAGCAGGGGTTACTCACTGGTGATACTCCCTCTACCCGTGATATAAATTCAAAGTCTACTATACTTACAGACGAATAAAATATTAAATTTAATAAAAAATTTAATACTATTAGACCATATATACTCCTATTAAATAGTACAGTACAATTACTCACGTATTCTTTAGTATTAAAATAAAGATATATGATGAAAATTTGTAATACCTACACCTTTAGTCTCTGCAATGGATTTATATGATGAGACAACACTTCTCAAGAACGATAACTTAGGGCATGTTCATATTGGCTGTTACTGATGAATTTTTGCTACAGCTGATGAATAGTACTGTCTGATGAATAGTAACATATTATGTAAGAAAAGATAGTGCAATGAAAGGCACTACAATATTTGGACCGTTGTACGACTCACATAATTGTGATATAATAAAATATAAAATATATTACAATATGTAAAAGCGAAAAGTAATAGTTGATGAATAGTAGTGACTGATAGAAGTAACTTATGGAAGCTTAGGCTTTCGTATTATCTTTGCTTCTAGAAGTAGAAGCTAACATGAACAGATCCTTAGTATGCTCTTGCCAATCGTTAACAATAACATACAAATCACTTACCCCTCATTATTTGGGCACTTGTACTAGGCTCAGCTAGGGTTGCACTCGCTGTATAAGCTGTCATCGACCATCTACATCCCACATCACCGGCATAGTACAAGAGGTAGATCTCCAAATATTGCCTCGGTCGCCCCAGTTGATGACTCTGCACGCACCATGGGGCTGCTCCCTACTAGGGTTTAAGTTTTGGCTGGGCTTACAGATGAGAAATGAGAACATAAGGGGATGAGGGAGATAATAGAGAAGTGATGGGAGTGGTATTTCGCGGAATGGAGGGGAAGGGCTGTGGTATTAAACTGAACCTAAAGAATGTGATGGTATTTTCCTAAACTACAGCTTTTTATGGTAACAACCCAATTTTCCCTTTTCCTTTTAGTGTCATCGTAAGGAAGCTGTATAGGTGTATGTGGACACAAAGTCCACGAGGCTATAGCCAGGGCAGCACTTAGCGGAGCCAAAGTTTGGCACATCTCGATGGGCGGAGACGGGAGGAGTGGTGGCGCAAAGGCCCAATTGAGGGTGCAAAGGCTAGACGTCGGCGTGGCCGGTGGTGCGAGGCTAGGGCTGGCAGAGGTGGGTGGTTGGTGCAGCGGTGCATAGCCTAGGGATGCGAAGTGATAACACGCTAGGCTGGCGCACAAGCCAGAGGTTGGGGCATAGCCGAGGCTGTTTGAGGTGGCGCAAAGCCCAACAGAGTAGCGTAGAGTCCAGATGTCAAGGCACAGCGAGCTATCTAAGGTGGCGTGAAGCTCGGTGGAGTCGGTGCGGAGGCTGGGTGTCAGGGCGTAGCCGAGGCCGTCAAAGGTGGCGTGGAGCCTGATGGAGACGACATGGAGGACGAGCGGCATGTAGCCTTGTGAAGGCCGAGCGGCATGTAGCCAAAGCCGTCGGAGGCGTTGGGCCCTGCGGAGGCCAAGAGGCATGCAGCCGAGGCTGTCGAAGATGTGGAGCCCTGCAAAGGCCCACTAGCTAACCCTAACAGCCCGAGGGGCTAGGCACCCCCATAACAGCTACAATCACTATCCAAAAACCTAAAATGTTCATCAAGATTGGTGCACAACCTTCCCATACATATTATGTAAAAATATATGTGGGTCCCATTGTATAGACAATAGCAAAAACTACCTCCCCACCTTACATGTATTCTCCCTCGTTCTCTCCCCACCTCTCTCCTCTCTCTCCCCACCCTATACTAAGAGGTCATCAGCGACGATGGCTCGGTAAGCGCACAGGCAATGAGTGGTGGCATGGGTGGCCCGGAGATCGCACGACTAGCGCTGGATGTGGCTAGCCTAACCTCATTGATGTTGGACCCACCTCCTCTGTCATCATCCTCGCCCTAATCCATCTCCCTCGTCCATGGCTACGCAATATCCGACCACCCTCAACCCTAACAAGCCACCACCATCGTTGGATCTAACCGTCCTCAACTCTAATTCCCTATCTCTAGGGACGGTGGCCACATTGCCACCTTCTCCTTGTTTTTTCTTCCAATATTAGTCCCAATCCCAAAGATTGTTTGCAATGGTATGCATCTTGTGGTACTGTAGATGGAAAAAATATTCTACTCTATATCTGGTTTTGATTTTGCACATTTGGAATTGTGTCATGCTTCAAAGTTATTCTAAACATATGCGCAAAAAATACATGACCAAATTTCAAAATTTTACAAAAATTTGAACCGAAACTATTTCTCTAAAATTTATGAAAAATGTACCGAAAATAAGTACTAAATTAAATTTTTTTGCGAATATACCTCAAAGAATGAGTACAATATTTTTTCCCAACTTTATATGGGAAAAATGAACCGAGAATATGTTCAAAATATTTTTTGTACCAAAAATAATATTTTGCGAATAATTTTGTAAAAAAGTACTTTTTATACAATCAAGCTAACTGTTGTGCAAACAAAATATTTTTTGTACATAGAAAATAGTTTTGCATGAATAATTGTGTGCAAACAAAATAATTATTTTGTGTAAATAACTTTGTACAAACAAAAAAATTGTGAGAAAATAATTTTGTACAAAATATGTTCGAATCCAAAATTTTCAAACTTCAACAAAAAAATGCTCAAAAATTTGGACCAAAAACATGTTCACAAGAATGCTCGAAACTTGAACCAAAAACATGTTGACAAATTTCCCTCCCTCCCTCCAAAAACATTTCAAGCTCACCCCTCCAATCCAATTCATCCACCATCTGATTGTATTCGTCTCTCAACTACAATGATTTCTTTAGCAGTATATGGACATTTATTCATCTTCTCAGCTGCATGAACCTCGAAGTGCTTTCGAGGTCGAGGGTTACCATAGTGGGCCTTTTCTTTTCAGTTTATAAAAGTTTTTTTTGATTTTCTATAATAATTAGCTTTTAAATAGAGTATTTTTTAAAGTAGGGTCTACAAGTTGATTATAGTATACAACATAGTGACTTTATTTATATCGATTAAAATCACATATGTATTTTTATTACTATATACTCTCTCATAAACAGTATAAAAACTATAAACCACAGTCAAATACCATAAATCGATGAAAAAACAGGCTATTGCCGGTATTTGTCCAGGTTGGCCTACAGGGCAGCGATGGCGGGATAGTCGGCAGGTACTCCAAGGATCAGTGACGATGTCCCTGTGGTCTTTGGACTGTGGAAGAGTCGGGCCTGGCGCGAGAGCCGAACACCAATCGTGCCGGTAACCCCGGCCCCAAACCTCCAAACCACAGAGACAAACAAAGCCACTCCCCACCGGCCGGCGGTCAGACAGCCACCGCTACTCGGATCCGATGGCTACGGAGACAACTCTACGAAGCTACCGCCGGCTTAGGAAGGCCTCCGATCTGCCTACCGTCACCGCCGCCTCCTCGTCCTCCAAACGAGTACCCCTCCCTCCCTCCCCCCTGTTACTGTTCTTGTCGAGATTTTTTTTGAGGATTATGTCGAGAATTTTACATCTTTGCAACGATCTATTCGCACTTATGGCCAAATAGTTATCAGATAACACCTCTCTTGAAGCAATTTTGCCCTCTGTGCTCTGTAATGTTTTAGATTCATCCCAATTTCATTTGGGATATTTTGGATTGCTCCACCAAACGACGGCCTCAAGATGTTTTGTGGAATAACACTGATGTTGTAGGTAGAAACAATGCAATTCAAGATGTTCGTTTTTTTACTGCAGGATTTGTTACTTTAATATCTCGATCCGTTGTCAAAATCGGTCAGTTAAGAGTTAGGATACCTCTTATCCATCTCTTGCTGCAAATTAGGGCTTGTTTGGGAGGCTCATTTCCGACCGGGATCCATGTGAATAGGCAGAGATTTTAGTTCAAAATTCCTGTCTATCCACATGGATCCCGGTGGGGAATAGGTCTCCCAAACAAGGCCTTATAGAGCACGTACAGTACCCTTGTGCTTAAATTGTTTCCCTTTTTGATGCCATCATTTAAGGAATTAGTCTCTGAAATTTTGGTGATCTTGATAATTGCTTATAAGGCAAGTATCTTAGTTAGCTGTTCAAGTTATTTGGATTTCGCTGACTATAACCCCATATTCTTTTTCATCAAACAAAGCTAGATGCGTATGAGCAAGAAACACAACAGTTACGAGGACACGATCAGCAGCTTACCTGATGAGATACTAATCATGATCTGCGGCAAGCTAGATATTGGCACAACAATAACCACCACTATCCTTTTGAAGTGATGGCGAGATCTTCCTCGGCGCTTGCACACATGTTATGACCTTGCTGTTGATGACATCCTCCCTCCACGCTACCACAGGCTGAAGTGACTTATGATGGAGCTTAAGGCAGGGTACAAGGCAGAGAAGAATGAGGGGGTGATCGGAATAGCGATGGTTTTTGGCTTTTGGCTGAAAAAACACTGTAGCTGGCTGAAAAAGCACTGTAGCTGAGTTAGTGGATAGTGTAGTGAATAGTGAAAAAAAAGCTGAAGCCGAAACGATCAGGGCCTGAGCAGAAGCTGACCGACATTTATGCCATGAAGGACCAGTACGAACGGTGCCTGAGTAGGATCCGTCCACTCATACCTATCCTGCAACATTATGAGTGTTTGGCCACGCGGTACTATGTCAAACGGGTGAATGAGTTTCTTCTGGATGTGCACCATGGTCGGTCTATCCAGAAACCGAGGCTTCAAACTTTTGGTAGCTGGTGGCATGGTTGCATTGATCAATGGGTTGCCGCAGCGATTGCCAGGTGGGGGGTCGAGGATTTGGAGCTTGTCATTGACAACTATTGTCTCTGCTATGACTTCCAGCGCTTGGATGGATGCCAGAACGTGCGGCTGAAGTGGCTTGTGCTATTCAATTGCCATCCTATGGGTTGTTTGAACTCCTTGACATTTCAGAGACTCACCAAACTCTCTTTGTGCAAAGCTTGATGTGTGGAAATGGCTAGTGATATTTTGAGAAACTGCGTGCGGCTCATGGATTTCAGGCTCACGTATTCTCGTGCTTACCGAGCCTTTTTTGAAATCAATGTCCCAACATCAAAGTTAAAGAATCTTCAAGTGGACAACTGCAACATCGGGAAAATCTATTTGGTTTCGCTGCCTTGTCTTGAAATTTTTGCTTGTCGTGGTCAGCCAACCAAACTGTACTATGGGGAGGTCAGAGGTGCCTCGACTTAGGCATGTCAGTTTGGACTACTTACAAACTGAAGATTATTGCAAGGATGATTTCTCTGGTAGCAACAGGACATATCCACCAAGCAAATTCTTCAGACGGATCCCACCGCTAGAGTATCTTGTTCTGCAATTCAAAGGGCCTCAGGTGAGTAAATCATCCCTCAAATGAACTCGTGTAATAATAAGATCGCATTGCTATGTAATCACTATGTAAACTGTCATTTCATCTTCCATGTAGATGTGGATTGAACCGTTATTCCCAGCCCGTTCAGTCAGCTGAAGAAGCTATTCATTGCAATCGTGCCAATGAATTGGGATATATTCTGGATTCTCCTCCTACTTAATGCCGCACCTTCCTTGGGAGTCGTTCCATGTTCACATATGTAATTTATTGATCACAGAACCTAATAACCATGTCTTCGTCATACATGTACGCTTCAGTTTTGAAAGATTTTGTTTAACCAGGTGTTCTGAAATCTGAATGCAGATTGACAACAACCTAGAAAAGATAAGTGCTGGGCTAGATGTGCAAGTGGAACATTGTCAGTACCATCACCTAAAGGAACTCGTGATCGTGGGCTTCGAACGAGCAGGGTGGCAGACTGGCCTTGTCAAGCAGATCATGAAGGCGTCGCCGAGGCTGAGGCGCGTTCATCTGCTCGACGGGCACGTCGTTGAAGACGACGAGCGGGATCTTGGGGGCCTAGAGATAGTCCCACGTCGGCGGGAGTGGCACGAGTGCGAGAGATCAGAGGTGCTCGATGACCTTATAGATGGGAGTCGCTCGCAGTCTTTTGAAATAATTTTAGAATAACTTGTTGTGAGACGAGAGAGTTTCTTGTGCTAGTGAGCTCCCACGTAGCTGTTTCCCTGTAACAATGCCTAGTAATATTGGCGTAAATTAAGAATGTGTATTAGTGTATATTAAGGTGAGCACCCATGTAGCTGTTGGCCTTGTAACAAGCCTAGTAATATTGGCTTAAATTAACAATGTGTATTAGTGTATATTATATGGATATCTTGTGCTTTACTTTGCTTGATTATGCAAAGGGTGTAGCTTAGCTGTTTAGTTTCCATGGTTGTTCACGAACCAATGTGGCTTGGCTAGTTGGCTTGACTCCGATGAAATTACCGTTTGCACCACCTAAAAGATCTTGAGAAACCTTGCAGTGCACTATGGCTGACTACTTGGCCAACTAAACACGTATTGCATGTGTTCATGTCATGTTTATCACCGATCTATGGTCTTGTCCTTTTTGTTTTCAACGACTTTTAGTTTTTATTAGTAAGATACTTGTATGTTGCAACGGAGTATCAAAAAGGATGATATATATCATGGTTTCCGTCGCAAACCTGAGCATGCTATTGCCAAAGCGTCTAGATCCAGCTGGAGATTGTATCTTTTGCTGCTCATAGAATCATCAATAATTAATTAATTCCAAAAAAGAAATAAAACAGAAACAAAAGAGAGATAATAAAAAAGGTTTCGCTGTTGTCAAGTAGACATCAATGTCTCGCGGTCACAGCCGCAGCCTCCTTCCTTCTCCTCTTTCGCTTCTCCTTCCCTCGCAATGTCTTCTTCCTCCACAATCTTTGCATTGAATCTAAGAAACCGACCAATCCAATCCCTCTGTTCTCTCTCTTCACTCTTTCTATAGGATCCAATAATCTCAAATATTGCATTGCCATCCCCTTGCCGACTCATCGGGCTCACTTCCTTAGTGTCCTCTTCTCCTCTGGTAACTGCTACTCTCTGCATCTCCCTCCCCTCAATGGCTCAATTGGCCCCTCTTCTATCCCGTCTTGCCTCCTCCATAACGCGGTCCCCTACCTTCGACGAGAGCCTCATCGCCAACCTACAGTGAGTGGTGCGGGCCAAGATTGGGCAACAGTGAGTGATGCAGGTCATGCTGATCGATATTGGTTATTGGGCACAGTGACAATCATCAGGAAGTTGGTATTGGCCGTGACACACAAGCGGTTCTGGGGGTGGTGTTGGATCTGAGGAGGGGCACACATGTGAGTGGTGATGGAGATTGAGATTACAGAGAGAGGGCAAAGGCTATGGCTTATTGCTGAATATGGGAAGGTGGTGAGAAGTTGAGGAAGACAGTTTAGGACTTGAGGGGAGGCGGCTATTGGAGATGGTGCTGACTGTTAAGACATGTGAGCGAGCGATCGAACTGCGATCGTGGAGGAAGAAGGGGTATTGACATCATGGCCCACTCATCAACGCGCAGATCAAAGAATGGGTGTAGGGGGTGAACGAACAAACTTCCTTTTATATTAGTGGAGAAATTTCTCTTAAAAATTATTATTTATTAGACTAATAAATTACAATTAAAAAATCCTAGTATACTATACATAGTGTTGGTTTTTTTGATGGCTTTTGTTTTTTTACTGTAATTGACTTATTTTGTATTGTAGCAGCTGGTAACTTTTTTGTCGTAATTAAATTTTAAAAAGTTTAAAAATAAAAAACAAGTTTCTATTACAGACAATACAAATGAATATAGAAAAAATAAAAAAATAAAAAGATTTAAAAAGCTAAAAATCAGAAAAAGTAAAATTAAAAAAAATAGTAAATTAGAAGCTGAAGAGTGGCGCCCTAGCGGTCCACTAGATACGGCTCTTTTCTATTAAATTGAGACCGCCACCTCGGGCCCACCTATCAGTCACCCCACGTCCCCACGCCCAGGTTTCTGCCACCTGCGTGAGCTGCTGCGAGCACCACTTACTCTCCCCCGCAACCCACCACGACAAACACGAGACGAGAGCGCTCCACGATTTCTGCCCCCGGTCGCCTCGTCTCCCTCCCCCACGCCCGCACTGCACGGCTCCCGAGGCGCCACCGCCGCCGACCTCCGATCCATACGCCGCCGCCGACCTCCGATCCGGACGCCGCCGCCGTGCCGATGTAAGCCTCCCTTCGCCTCCCCTTGCTCCATTTCCTCCCCGTTTTTTTTATACGCGCGCGGCGTCGTCTCCATCGCGCCTGACTCGGTTCCCGCACGATCGGATTGCGCGGCGAGCTTCTTTTCGCGCGTGGACGCGATCCGATGGGGTTCCACCGGCCCGATTCGGTCTCCGGTGGCCGATTCGGGCCCGAGAGTGCTTCGGTCTTGAGGATATGATGCTCGTTTCGCGGCGGCGTCTTGCGGGTTTAGGAGGAATGCGTGGTTTTGTGTGGGATTGGCGTTTCGTGGCGGGTTGTGATTAGTTTAGGGGTGATTTGGCGCCCGATCGGTGGTAATCTGGCGGTAAAGGTGGGATTTTGCCTGGGTGGAGATCCCCCTGGGAGGCATCGGGTGATGGAGATGCCCCGCTTCCTTTTGCGCCGATGGCGGCATTCGATTCCGCTTAAAGGACTGAGGAAAGCAGGCTGCCTCTTTAAGGCGTCTCGCAGTGGCGATGAAGGCCCCAGCTTGATTCCTCCCCCACTTTTGTGTCTACCTGAACTGGCCATGTTTGATTGCTGTGACATGGTGAAGGAACAAGTTTTGAGCTGGAACTTTGATGTGTATGGTGATTGAGTGTCTGTTGTGGTTTTTCCTTGATCGGTGATTTATTGTTTCTGTTGGGTGTTTTTGCATGCGGAGATTGGAAGGAGGGGTGTAACGCCAGACCGAGTTGCATGGGGGGATAATGCCAGAGCTGCGAAGTGGTGTTCGGAGAGCTCGTCTGAGGTCCAAGAAGGTTGACGACGTCCAGACCGCAGATCCAGTTGCGAGCCCGGTGTTGCCAGCTCCACGGGGGAGGGCTGGAAGGCGTGGTGGTGGTGCAGCTGGCAGAGGCAATAACAAGGCGGCTGCTGAGGGAAGAGGGAGGTCAGCTTCGAAGCCTAGAGGAAAGGGGTTCAGGGCTATTAATTTGCAGACTGATCAGCCTTGCCAGGATCTCCCTGAAGCTTTCGCTAGAGAGGCAGTTGCAGCAAGATCCCAGGAGGACCTTGGTTTGAATAAGGCAGCCGACGGAGCTGCCAATTTGAGAATGGATGGTGAAAGTGCGGACAGATTTGCTGTGGCTGAAGATGAAGCCACGACAACGCCTGTGCCTGAGAGGGTATGGCTTCCTATTTTTTCCTGTGCACTTCTTTTATTCTTTACATGGACTGTCATTTTTTTACACTGATTGATCAGCCAGATATTTCTTTCCATTCATTTACATGGGCTGTTATTTGTAATGCTATTTGCACAAGTTGTTTGCTTGTTTGGAAGTTTTCTACCATCATATTGACAATGCATTATTATTTATTAATTTTACCTTTCTTCTTCAGCTGTATCATGCATACCTATTTCCTTTAGCAGCTAACGTGCTCTTTTTTGCTTTGTTTGTTTAGTTTCATGTGGAATATAGTACCTAGTATTAGTTACTGGTTACTATATATTAGGCACAAGACATGCCTGTTTCACATAAAGCAAAGAGTGAAATCAAAGTTATAACTTAGAAACTACTATGATGTAATAACTAATAAGTAATAATGAAGGATGATTCATCTGAATGGTGAAGAGGAACAAAGAGTTTGGCTTTGTTCTGCACAAGGGAATGTGTTTATATTTGCATGAGAGAAGTCAAGACAGAGTGCCTGGATTATAGTAGTTTTGTTTTGCAGCAGGAAGCAAACATGTAATGAGAGAGTAAAATCTAGACCAGAAGGACCTGAAAAAAATAGTATATGTTGTTTATTCCTATGTATTTAGTTTTTTTCCTCTGTTATACTTGAGGGATCATTAAAATAATTCCTCACCCCTGTCTTCAACAACATGTAAAATCAGAGGAGGTTTGCTATTTCAGCAGCAAATCCTAATCCTGTTCCATGCTTTTGACATTGCTATATATAGCAGAGTGAACCGCATTTCCCCATTTCCCAAAATTGATGAGACTTTGCAGGCAAGTTCAGTGAATAGTACATTTTTATGAATGAGGACTATATGTTACAACCTTTTGCTTTTTGGCATAAAGTGTCATCTAGGTTTCTCATTTTCTTCTGTTATGCTTAGTTTGCCTCTCTCATGGTGATATTATTAATGATCTAGCACTAACATTGTACATGGTAGAGTTTTACTGCTATGAATTAAGCTCCTAAAATTCTAAATATTATCTTACTATTACAGGTTCAAGTAGGTAATTCCCCAGAGTATTTGACTGACAGGAAGTTAGGTAAAGGTGGATTTGGTCAGGTCTATGTTGGCAGAAGAGTATCTGGCGGACCTTCTCACACGGGTCCAGATGCATGCGAGGTTTCGTTTTTTCCCTGTCTCAGTTGGACTCTGAAGTTCGTTTTGTTGATTTATGTAAATCTTCTCTGTATTAATATCCTGCAGGTTGCATTAAAATTTGAGCATCGGAGCAGCAAAGGATGTAACTATGGCCCCCCATATGAATGGCAGGTTTATCAGTAAGCGCTTTAGACAATCATCTGTTTTTAGTTTATGTTATTCTCTATTTATATTATTCTCTATGGAGTATGACCCCTTAACCTTTTGTGACCAGCACTCTGAATGGTTGTTATGGCATACCATCAGTCCACTACAAGGGTCGTCAGGGAGACTACTACATTCTTGTGAGTTTAACTTTAGTTATGCACTCCAAAATGTCTCTGTACTCAATAAGTTTTTTTTATTCAACCAGCATTCCAAAATTTCAGGTAATGGATATGCTTGGTCCTAGCCTCTGGGATGTTTGGAATTCAGTGGGACAGGCGTAAGTATCTTATCGATCTTTTCACCTTGTCATCCTGTTTTCCGTCCTCCTTACTGAAAGCATCAACATCCCCAACAGGATGTCTCCTCATATGGCTGCTTGCATTGCTGTTGAGGCTATATCAATTCTTGAGAAGCTTCACTCCAAAGGGTAATCTAAAACCACTTGTCTTTAAAAATGACAATTATCCTGAGATGCATGAATTTGCCCATGATTTTGTTATTCATTGATGTTAACACTTCCTACGCCTCCTATCATTGTCAGCTTTGTACATGGTGATGTGAAACCAGAGAACTTTTTGCTAGGTCATCCTGGATCACCTGATGAGAAGAAGCTTTTCCTGATTGATCTTGGTTTAGGTATGCTATTGTTCAAGATAGTTTCATCTGTATATGAAGATAGTCAATCACATTCACGTGCTTATAGGCATTGGCCACTTAATATAATTTTGATGCATTTTATGCCCCACTGACCTCTTACGTGGTTCTGTTAATGTTGAAATTATGCAGCATCCAAGTGGAAAGAAACATCATCTGGTCCACATGTTGATTATGATCAGAGGCCAGACATCTTTAGGTTGGTTAGATCTTGTGGGCATGCTACTGTACTAGCTTCTTTCTGCACAAAATTATGGCACCTATTAGCTTCCTATTTCCTTTGTACATTTTGCAGGGGAACAATTAGATATGCTAGTGTCCATGCCCATTTAGGCCGTACAGGTAGTAGGAGGGATGATTTGGAGTCACTAGCATACACCCTTATCTTTTTAATAAGAGGAAGATTACCTTGGCAAGGCTATCAGGTGGCCTTGATTTGCTCACAGAGTTTGACTAATATTTCCTATTCGCTTTTGAACCTATTTTAGTTTTAATGGCTTAATAATGCAGGGAGATAACAAGAGCTTTCTTGTTTGTAAGAAGAAAATGGCTACTTCTCCAGAAATGCTGTGTTGCTTCTGTCCAGCTCCATTCAAACATTTTCTTGAGATGGTCACTAATATGAAATTTGATGAAGAGCCAAATTACCCAAAACTTATTTCTCTCTTCGATGGTTTGATCGAAGGGCCTGCTTCAAGACCCATCAGAATTGATGGAGCTCTAAAGGTCTGTACTGTTGTACCCACAACCTGTATCTATACTCTGTAGTTTATAATTTACGTGTGTTAAATTTGGTCATGCATATATTGTGCAAACTACAGGTTGGGCAAAAACGTGGAAGAATGCTTGTAAATCTTGAAGAAGATGAACAACCTAAAAAGAAAGTCAGATCGGGGAGCCCAGCAACTCAATGGATTTCAGTTTATAACGCTAGACGGCCCATGAAGCAGAGGTAGTTGCTTTTTAAAATGCAAATGGTGCAAAGTACTTCCTTTTTACATTTGTTTACCCAAACATTGTTTATTTTATGTATTGTGATTCCCTTGCCCTTTAAAAATTGTCTATTCTAGTGCTTCAAGTGCCAACTGAGCATGCAATGCTGCCCAGGGGCCACTGAATGCATTCTTCTACATGTTTGTTCTATTTCCATGGTATTGTTTGTTCTATTTCCCTGGTATCAGGAATTCAGGATCTCATGAGTCATGAGCCGTCTTATCACTGCAATATTGAAAATTGACTTATGTTATCTCCTCTGCATATTATTGACCAAACTTACCCTTGTTACAAGTATTATTTCCCCCCCGAGAAAAGAGGTTGTTACACTCCTGGTTCACATTTTTGAAATAGAAATTAGCAATCTTACAAACACAGAAAAACAAGAGAAAACTATAGTTTGCACATAGTCGTCACAGGGTCTTCATACCTCAGATCAGGGATTAGATGACTCTACATCTTTAAGCATTAGATGGCTCTAAAAAGCTGGATTTCCAGTCACTATCTTGTGGTGATTGATGTGGGAATTTGGGATAACTCTTGTTGTGAACTCCCCTTTTAAGTAGGAATTATTCATCATATACCCTCCTCTTAGACTGAAATTCAGGATTTACCCTTCGGCCCACATGTCAGTGACTCATCCCGACCCCACGTGTTAGTGACTCGAGAGGGTAAATCCCGAAACTCTCAAATGTGAGGAGGGTATATGACGAAGTTTCCCTTTTAAGTATCATCCATCTTGGTCATGACCTTAATTGTACCTGATATTCCGGCGAAAGCAGCGATTGGAAACTGTACTATGCATGCTCGTAACTAAACCCTTCAAGCTAGTTCTGGGATGGAAGTGTTTGGTTTGTGCTTCTTACAATTTAAGCTTTCGTAGCTCCTGTTTCCCTGGGTATGCTTGCTTGCTTGCTTGTTCTTGGGTTTGAGAGATTTGAAGCCCACCTAGTTCCTCAGCTATGGATCAATATTTTTACCTCTTTCCTAAATTAAATATGATATTTATTGATGTCACTGCAAAAAGACATTGCTTCTTTCTTTTTAGATATCACTATAATGTAGCCGATTCAAGGCTGCATCAGCATATAGGAAAAGGTAATGAAGATGGCTTGTACATTAGTTGTGTGGCTTCTTCAGAAAATTTCTGGGCTCTCATCATGGATGCTGGGACCGGCTTTTGTTCTCAAGTTTACGAGCTTTCACAAGTGTTCCTGCACAAGGTGCACTATGCTCTCTCTCTCTCTCTCTCTGATGAATCCAGAATCCTGACTCCATCTTGTTTGTATGTAGGATTGGATTATGGAGCAGTGGGAGAATAATTTTTACATAACAGCAATAGCTGGAGCAACCAATGGAAGCTCATTAGTTGTAATGTCCAAAGGTTTGTAAATTACCTGTTCTTTACCAACAACTGTCTGTTGTCATTCATTGAAACTACCCCCCTAGATCAAATTTCCGAAAATGAGCAGTTATATTGAAACAAATGTTTAGCATAACCTCTTGTACACTAAGGTTGTGCCTTGCATGCTAGACTTAGTGATACTACCATGAAGGCTCAACTGTAACACTTTGTAGGTAAAAATCATCCTGTGGACACTCTGATTGTTTCAGATCTTCCAGGACAGCCATTGGTGTTGCTTTCATAACTGTGATGTGCCTGTTTATGTTTGGTTGTGTTAGATCTATGGATGAATAGATAAACGTACATATATTATACAGCCCAAAGGGCAATATATATAGTACAAGACTCAAGGGACACAACCACACCCTAGAAACTAGGAAAAGACAGAAATACCCTTATATCCTTAACACCCCCCTTACATGCAAGGCGTATGCAATAGCATTGCATTTGAAAGGGTGAACACTAAAATAAGGTAAATCCAAAATCCAAGTCTTGAAGATGTCGTAGCGTGCGGCTCTTGAAAATTGTGTCGAAGCCGGAAGAACTCTATCTGAGATTGTGTGGCATCTCATAAAGCATGATCAAAGCCCGAGACGGTGGCAGCGTAGTGCACAAGAAGCGCAGTGCAGAAGAAACGCGGCAGTCTTAGAAGCTCAGGGCGGTGGCTCAGAGAGGAGCGGCGGCTGCTGTCATGCGAAAGGCTTCACTGAATCGTATTGGATGGACTGAAGCTAGCAAAGTAATCGACTGATATATAAATTTATGGACTCGCACGACTTAGACGAACTAGAAGATAGATGACTATGGATTTGAATGGATGTAACGGAAGACTTAAAACTATAGATACTAACAGCAGCTCAACAAAAGACCTAAAATCTAGCAGTACGCCACCATTGGATGGCAGAGCCTACTCCACCCAGACCCATCCTAATAAAGCAAGCATATGAGTGGGCTCAGTCGCTAGAGACTCCACCACAAAGCCAAAGAGCGCCAACTGGGTACGCGTGTGACGCACAGAGGCTGGCCATGAGGCCGCAGATGGGCTCTGGCATGAGGGTCCACAAGTACACCTCCGACGACTGGTTGGCGGGGTCCATGCGGACTAAGCGGTGGAGTGAGGAGAGGCAGGATCCGGCAGGCTTGGATGGCATCGGGGAGATCGGATCCGGCCATGCAGCGGAAAACCCAGCCGAAGCCTTCTACGGTGGCCTCCCGGGTAGACGGGTGACGGGAGAAGCAGGGAGCCTCCTACAGTGACGACGACCAGCTGGAGGAGACGGCGAACCGGTGGGATCCGTTGCGGGTTGCCTGGATCCAGGCTGGGGCGGCGCGGTTGACCCGACGAGATTCAGTGACGGTGGCCATCTGGGTCGTAGCTACGGCTCCGATGGCGAGGACTAGCTATGCAGAGCACAGAGGTGGCCAGATCCGGTGATGATGCAGCTGTAGACGTCGATGAGCCGGTGGCGGAGAGCAAGCCCAGATCATCGGTTTAAGTGCGGGTGCGGGCCTGAGCGCACGAAGCCGAGGTAGCTTGGATCCGATGGTGAGGAAGAACCCGGCAGCCAGGGAAGAGCGGGCATCCGGATCCGGCAGCGTACTCGGCGAAGATATTGTCAGCCTGGCTGTGGTAGCGTCGGGAACCAACGGCGTCTGCCCGCACCTAAGGGCAGCGGCCGCCAGAGATGTGGTGGTGGCCCGAAACGAGGTGGCCGCCCCCGAGAGTGAAGATCGATCCTCCCGAGGGCAGCGGCAGCGGAAGACGTGCAAAGAGACTAGGGTTTTGAGATGTTTGAATCTTAGCTTTGATACCATGTTAGATCTATGGATGAATAGATGAAACACACATATATTGCATTGCTCAAAAGGCAATATATATAGTACAAGACTCAAGGGACACAACTAAACACTAGAAACTAGTAAAATACATAAATACTTTTATATCCTTAACACGCTGTGCTTTCTTGTATTGGATTCCCCTAAAATTAGGAAGTTATGGGTGCTGGCCAAGTAACATGGTTGATTTCATTTTATCTTCTTTTTCCCTTTTTTACTTTTACCTTTTAGGTTTGCAAGTATGCAAGTTTGAAGGTGCAGTATAAGCATGGCATTGACTGCACATGTACCATCTCATATATGAACTCATCAGCCTATGGTTGTCGGAATTGGTGTGTAGAGGTCACAACAGAATTGTTGGTAGACAATACATAATGTTTCTTTGGAATATCTATACATGCTAACATTGATTTGCCATTGCTCGTAGTTCTCATAAACTAGTGATGAATGGATCGTGTTACCTGCTTTCTGTTTTTGAACATTTACATAAATTTTGGACAGTATACTAATTTAATGAATTGTCAACGTCTGTCTACTGTCTGTAACCCCAGTGTCTCTTGTGAACTGTTGGTACCTTTCTTTCCATCAGATATCCTCCTAATCTGATCTGTGTTATCATTACAGGAACTCCTTACACACAGCAGTCATACAAAGTCAGTGAATCTTTTCCTTATAAGTGGATTAATAAAAAGTGGAAAGAAGGTTTTCATGTAACATCAATGGCTACTGCTGGAAATCGTTGGGGGGTAGTCATGTCGAGGAACACGGGCTATTCAGAGCAGGTTAGAGTATTTGCCTGTCCTTTTTTTGGAAAATTCCTTTTCCTTTTCATGAATTTGGTGGTTCCTCATATGTTAGCTAAATCTGTGCAAAGTGTTGATATGCACCGTTAACTTGTAAAAATGATCTACATTAAATTACTGCACAATGTGTCTGCATTTTAATTCTATAGTTTTGGGGCATGCAAGCTTATCTCTTCCGTTTTCAACATTTCATGGATTCACATCTCACAACCAGCAATTTGAGCCTTGCGGTAAATTACCTACCTTTAAACACATGTGCGTTCTTTTCGTCTGCGGCTTATGACTTTTAGCCCTAGTGTGAGCGTTTGTACGTACAAACTGAAAGTTGATAAGCTGTTTTTAAAAGGTAATCCCGATAAGTTGCTTCGAAACGGCGTTCTGTTTGTTTGTTCAAGGAAAGTCATAGGTTGAAAAGAACGAGGCCGCAAGATTGGACAGCATATTTGTGCTTGAACAGATACAAGGTGCTGTTGGGATTCTTCATGTACCAGTCAGTTTAGTTAACCTTAAAGAACTGGTGCTCCGCATAGTTTTTAACAAACAATCACTACCTGTGTAGAGCTGTACACGTCTGCATTTTTCGTACATATTACGTAAATGTCCTAAGGTGATCAATGTGGCTTGGCTATTGATAAAGTTGAATCTGTCTTGTAATCTGCAGGTTGTGGAACTGGATTTTCTGTATCCAAGTGAAGGAATCCATCGGCGATGGCAGTCTGGTTACAGAATAACTTCAACCGCAGCCACACCTGACCAAGCTGCTTTGATCTTGAGCATACCAAGGAGGAAGCCAATGGACGAGACACAAGAAACACTTCGAACTTCTGCCTTTCCCAGCAATCATGTAAAGGTACATTTGCAGTTTTGCCTAACTCATAATGACGCACAGAATCAGATGATTCGTGCGTTTAGGGAGTCACTTTTGTTACATATTCGTTTATAACCCTGGAGCTAAAATTTTAGGAAAAATGGTCAAAGAACCTATATATTGCCTCAATCTGCTATGGGCGGACCGTGTGTTGACGGTTGTATTCAAGCTCCAAGGTGAGGTCACTTTTGAGTTACGAGTGGAGCCAGAATCCCAGAAGCCAGAGTTGTGAGATGGAACAAGCTTGCCTTGATAGGATTTGGGTGCAGATGGCTGGCACTGGCCTCTTGCGGTATCCTATACTAATTGTAAAGAATCATGGGCGATGTTGTATCAGATCTGGACCTTGTCCATAAGCTAAGGCCAAATGTGATTAGCTTTTTGCTAGCTCTATTAGCAATCAAGATTTGGCTGCTGTACATGCTCTTTCTTCTCGACTTGTTCGACAGCTTGACTCCCAAGAGGGCATGCATAATTGTAGCTCACTGGCAGCTGACCAACAGCTCAACACATTTTGTTACGAGACTGGCTGGATTCGCGTACGCCCAAATATCAAGTACTGGCACGCTGCATTTCTCCAAGTATTTGCAGAACTCTTTGACACATGCGCTACAGGGCAAGATAAGGTCCAGGCCATGCTCGTGTGTGCTTGTGTCTGGTTGGTGAAGACCCTTGTGCCGATCTTGTCATCGAATCCAATTCCTTGTCTCCTTATAGCTGTTGGAACTTTGGAATCGCAGCCACAGGTCACAATTCCGTCCTTGTCTACTTAGCTGTAGGAACTTTTGGAGTCACAATCACAGGTCACAATTCCAGGCC
Organism: Melocanna baccifera; assembly: GCA_036346265.1. Taxonomy (NCBI): domain Eukaryota; kingdom Viridiplantae; phylum Streptophyta; class Magnoliopsida; order Poales; family Poaceae; genus Melocanna; species Melocanna baccifera. The sequence goes on along the minus strand of CM070683.1, from coordinate 2,992,583 downwards.
ATGCCCATGCCTGATCGGTGATCAGAAACGACACTAGAGCATGCACCTTGGTATGCACTTTCTCGCCTGTTGGGACCTGTTGTCAGAATGGACTCGCATCAATTGGTAGCTAAGAGCATGGGACGAAAAAAAAAATTGATATGCCCATACGTCCGATAGGAATGTTCTTATCGGACGTCTTCCTGTCCCACACGCTTAGAGCTACCCCAATTTCTCATCTCAGTGTTATCTAGTAAGCCACATCTTATGTACCTATCCATCAAGTCGCGTCTCCTTGTGCTCTCATCCCTCTGTCATTCTTGCCCTCTCCATGCTTGGAAACCAAGCAAAAGAGACCGATGGCCATGGTCAGCTTGCTCACACCTACACACTAGGTGCCACGCTCCAACAAGCTACAAGCTTAGCTCCTTTACATACCACAAGCTCTGCTCCTCCAGACCTTCACAAGCTACAAGCGCTACTTGTCCCCTTAGAGTCGTCACGGAGATGCCATGAAGCGATTGGTCCAAGGACCACACCATCGACCTCCCCAGCGAGATTCTCGCTGCAATGTTCGGCCTCCTTGTCTCTAGACTATGGGCCGAAAGGCCTCACCCCTACCCTCCTCTATACTCATCTCACATGTCGACACTGATAAATCGAATTGTTGTAACAGTTGTTTCGAAATATTGCAACACAAGACATCAAATATTGCAGATGGTTCAATGGTTTTTCTATTGTTGCAATAGGTTATTATATTTATTGTTCCAATAGTTCAAATGTGTTACACATTTTTTGTTTGTTGATTTCATGTTTGTTGCATCGAGAGTAAAGATTGATTGCAAACTTATAAATTAATTGTTAAACTTCTGTGATTTTTTTGTTGCATCGGACAAATTAGTTATCTTATCATTATCTATTCACCCACCAAGCGTATGTCTCCAAATCCCTATTCTCGCATCCAACTCCTCCCCTCCGGTGGCTTGTTAGTCTTTGACTCAGAACTAGTCAACGTTGTACCAATGCTCCCCCCCGCTCTTCTAACTAGTCAACGTTGTACCAATACTCCCCCCGCTCTTCTCTCTCTTGCTCTCTCTAGATATGTCACGGCGATCGATGACCGAAGGAGCGAGGAAGTGTATCCGCTTCTATAGCCTCCTTTTTCTCCTAGTGTGGCCCTTGTGGAACAACGGTTTGGAGTAGGATCCAATGGTTGAGAGATGGACTATAAGTGATATCCGACGGTAGAAAGGAGAATACAATGGAAAAGTTTTCATCGTACCTCGGGGCGCTAGTATGAACCAAAAAAAATATTTATTTTCCCCTCACGAAAAAGTCAAAAAGCATAGTTGTTCTTTTGACTTTTGGCTACAATTTATTAGTCTAATAAATAGTGATTGCTAAAAGAAGCCGAATAAAAAAGCAAGTGTCTATATAATATTCGCATATTTTTTTGTGTTCAAATCACTCAGATTTTTTAGACGTTGGATCTCCATCCAACACCTCAGATTAGGAGCACCCATATTTTTTGGAGGGGGTATGGGGGATCTGTTGGATAGAGATTAAACGTCCTAGATTCTTGTTTTTGGAGAGTGCTTTGAGCCCAAAAAATATGCGAATGTTGTATAGCACTTGTCAAACAAAAGCCCTTGGATACCCGCTTGACCATCTTCAGCTTGCTCGTGGCGCTTGTCACCTCCATCGTCGTCATGACAACGATGTGGTAGGTTGGCTTGTAGCAGTTGAGCGTGGTGTAGAAGAACCTGGTCACACAGAGCCTACCGCAGCCTAGGTAGCTGAGGTAGGCACGGCCCAGGCACCACTGGGTGCCCTCCATGTGCGCTGCGAGACCATCCACGTCGCCCCAAATGTGCCAATACACCGACTGGCCGGACCCTGGTGCGGCGGTGGTGAGGTCGGCCGAGCACAGGTCATACCTCCCCTGGTCGGGGGTGTTAGCTTGACCTTTTATCTCCAAATCATCATCCTACATCGCCTCATGTCGGTAATTGCACCTTTCCGTTCTTCACCTTAGCAAACACTTTTATTTATCATAATCTTATCTTATCCTACCCTGAATTATCTTAATCTCCTAATCATATGACATGTTGATAATATAACGATTTTCTGGCCTGGAGTTACCCGCATATATGTGAGATTGCCACCCACCTAGTAACGTACAGGGGGCTATACGCTTTCGTTACTCGGGATATTATACTCCGTCAGTGGTTATACAATCGAGAACAGTGATGTGCCTGACTATTCTGGTATAACTGGGTATGTGGAAAGTAATCGTCAGTTCTATTATCATAACTTGCTATATCACAATTGTCATTACCATAACTTGCTATATCACAACTTTTATTGCCGTATCTTGTTTAATAACAATTATCCTTATTTCTACGATTCCTGTTACCTCTATCTCCGATTGGTATCAGTGGTTCCAGTAATCTAGTTTTATTGCAATTAACCTGTGCCAATTACTTGTTTGCATTACTTGTCTTTGCTCACCGTGTTGTGACCATTATTGGGTACTTGATGAGGTTTATAAATATCACGTTTACTCTTTTCATTCTCAGATAAAAGGACAATACAGTGATTGCACCATGTATGGGTGAGAGCATTCGAGTTTTCAGCACCGTGACTTGCCACTATTTTGTTATTTCATCTGTTCTTCATTTGGTTAGAAGTGGACCGGTCCCATATTTCAAACATTTATTTTAGCTCCTGCTGATTTCCTAATAAAATACCTTTTTAAGTTTTTAATTTCCGTACGATTTCTATTACTATTTTTATTATTTATTCTTTACTTTGACGATGATATTTTATAGTAATATCATATAATGGTACGAGAGACGCTACACAGAACTAGTTTTAAGAAGCCAACAAGTGGCATGCTCTTATCCCCTGACGGCTAATTAGCGCGATTCCCGATGGTAGTACGTACGTGGAGCAATGGGACGCGCGTTGATCGTTCCGCCATTGCATGGAAGAACGAACAGCAAAGCTTGGGGGGAGCTTCCCGTCAGGCATCAGCCCATGGCGTTTTCTCATTACCAAATGCACGCCCCAAGGCGAGCTCCTAGCTAGGCTCGTCAGCCGGTGCAAACCATGGATTAGAGGGTAATTAAACTAGTCGCCTTGGGAATCAAGTAGATGGATGGAGAGATAGGATCAGGAGAGAAGAGGAAACAAAATCATCCCTCCGAGCCCACGAACTTAGCGGCAGTGCTGTGCATGACCGAGGCAGGGGTCTAGATCCAAACGACGCGGCTCCATGGCTGTCGCTCAGACGTTGCGTCCAGCAGCCAGAGGTGGTGATCGTTTTAACGATGGTTTCTGATTTTTAGCTGAAATTTTACTGTAGCTGACTAAAATTTTACTGTAGCTGAGTTAGTGAATAGTGTAGTGAATAGTGAAAAAAAAACTGAAACTAAAAGCTAAAACCGAAAAAAATCGAAACGATCAAGACCTCTAGAGTCTAGTAGCACCGCAAGCATTCGTGCATACGATCCATGATGCCTGTCTCCTTGGAATACGCGTTTCCTGACCCGTAATGTTGGCGAATTACGTACCCAGAAATGTATTAGGGCATCTCCAGTACAAATGTTGTAGTGCCACGGCCGGAGAGGCATGTAGGGTCGACGTACGTACGTGCTCCCATGATTCCCATCCTCCCGTCCCAAAAATCGTGCAAGACTAAGGGTATGTTTGAAACTGTTTTTTTTGTTTTTACTATAGTACTTAACTTTTAAACGAAGTATTTTTTTACTATTTTTTTGTTTTTATTATAGTACTTAACTTTTAAACGAAGTATTTTTTTTAAAATGGAGTCTACAAGTTAATTAACACGTTAAAAGCCTAACATCTGTACCTTCCGAAGTCGCAAGCGAGTATCTCTCTCTGTAATATCTACCATAAACAGCTAAAATTCAAAAATTTCAACCAAAAACTATAAACTACAACCACTTCAAACAGACCCTGAAGCAAAAACCATCCATCCATGGCAACGATGATCGCCGTAGTGGGTAGTATTATATGCGTGCTCATGTCGGGGACCCAAACTTGCTCTGGAACAACATGTACAGCAGTATGTACATTATGCATATATACGTACGCATGCGTGGTTCGTGGTGCAGCGCTTGGTTTGGTTGGTTTTCGGGTGCACGTCCGTGAAGACAAACGTGAAAAAGGCTAAGCTGGATGGGAGAAACCATGCTATCGGACGCGTACATCCATAGGGCTGCATGCATGCATGCAAAGGAGCAGCGGTCTCCGTTGCCCGACGGGGAAAAGGGGGGGTTCTCTTGCTTGCTTCCACGAAGAAGAATGAAAATAAATTACACACACACACACACATCATTTATAAATTTTAGGCGGCCTATGTACAAGTGGCCTTTTCTTTTTCTTTCGGCAAAAAAGTAAGTGGTATTACGAGCCATAGGATAAAAATCGTGTGAACCGTCTTTTCTTTCTCGTCTCAAGAATGGAGTTGGGGGGCAGAAGTTTTAATCATGTGGGGTCAATTATTGTTTTACGATATTTTAGTGGGGTCATCTATAAATTTTTGTGGGTTTATATATAAATTTTAACAAATATATGAGTCTGTTTGAAGTAGCTGCGTGGTAGCTCCGCACCGATCTCATCAGCTGCGTCTTCCACAAAACCCTAACTCCACTCGTGGGCCTATCCAAAAAAACGCCACTGATCACGCTCCTTCAGGTCTACCTGCTAGCGGTGCCATCGTGGCCGTCCACTCTAATTCCATGGTATAAGCCCTAATAATAAACCTTTAAACAGTTAAACCCTAGCGAGTATCAGGTGAAAGTATGCAACAAAAAAAAATGGAGAAAAAAAACTGAAAACACGGGTGCACCGGTCCTTACCAAGAAACATCGATCGTGCATTTCGATTCAATGACTGAACAAATGATCAGTGTGGTGCTACGAGCCGTCGTGAGATTGATTCTACAGCTTGCTCGGCGAAGAGAAAAATAGCATTTCCGTGAAAAGAAAACACGAACACACACTTCACAAACCGTACGCAGTACTCTCTCCTGAAAGATTCGTGGATTTCGGTCGAATTCTGGGAGGAAACCCATGAACGGGTACCGTGCGCAGCTCCCTCTCTCTCTCTCTCTCTCTTTATTTTGTTCTCCTTTGAAGTAATATTTTTCTCGCTCTGTTTGCTTTGGCTACCGAAACCCCCGTGAGAGGACTGACCTCTTCGGTTAAAGTTTGTTACGATGACAGGTGGGTCCATTCACGACGTGGGCCACACGGAGCAGTGGGAAGGGCGTCGAAACTCACGGTACCATCTGCCAAGAGAAGACTCAACTGACGGTGAGCAGGAAGTGGGGCCGGGGACGGGGCCCCGTGGTCAGTGACACCTGGCAACTGCCCGTGGGGCCCGATTCTCAGGGTGTTTTTGCCATTCGATCCATAGGCGTTTCTCCGGTTATTTTGTTTTTTCTATTTCTTTCTTTCCATAACCTGCCGTTTACCACTGCTTCTTTACCATTTTGGACCAAGAAAGGTCTCTAGGAGCCGCATTTTTCAAAGATTCAACATTTACATGTTCAAAGTGGCAGGGCTTATTTTAGTTCCATCTTTTCTTCAAAGTTAGTTGCTAGTCGACATAAGAAACTGTGTTGCGTGCAACAGCAAGCGTGTAAACACCCGGTTAAAATTTTTGACGAGGACAAAGTTAGTAACCTGCACAGATTTAGCTCCAAAGTACAGAGAAGAACGTGGCTCGTATTTCCCTACCATATACCAAAGCTAGCAATTTTGTTTACGCTAATTGTTCTCACAAAATCTTTGGAAAGGCTGTAGATGGAATGCAACTAACGCACACGATTTTATTTGTTGGAGACGACTATTTCTTCTCTGTATTGCCATTTGTGCTCCCTCCCTGTTACCTCACTCCTTACGGCTTTGCACCTTTTCCTCCTCCCCAGTACTCCCACCGTCCCACCTCCATTAAGGTAAGCAGCTTGGATTTGGGCGAGCAGGACGAGAACAGGGTGTGATTAGAAAAATAAAGCGCGCAGAGAGAGAGAGAGAGAGAGAGAGAGAGAGAGAGAGAGAGAGAGAGAGGTGCAGCGAGGGATAAAAGAGGCAGCAAAAGCAGAGAAGGCAGATCAGAAGCCTCAGTCTCACACCTAGCATTTCACTTCAGGATTGCGCACCAGTACACCACCATGGCACCATACATACCACTCTAGTCCAGTAGTCTTTAACCCCTAGAGCCCCCTTGGCGTGCTTGGAGGCAGATAGGGGTCCTCGGGAGAGGACAGGAGGGAGGGGGTGTAGATTCTTCTCGCCTTCTGTTGCTTCAGTAAGGGTGCTATGAGACAATGAGAGAAGAGAGCAACCAGAAGAGCAAGGTATGTGCTTAGTTCGTGCTGTTCAGATCAAACTGGAAGCGTTGTTGTTTCGTTCGCTGTATCTTTGATCAAGTTGGTGGTTATTTGGCTCTTGATGTGTGTAGCTCTCATGGTCCAAATCCCTGGTGAGGAAGTGGTTCAACATTAAGACTAAGGCTCAGGATTTCCATGCGGATTATGATGCTAGCCAAGGTAATGCTAGTGTTTCATTTTGATTCAAAGAAGAGTACTTGCGATTTCTTCTTTTTGTCATCACCAAAATTTTAATTTCAGTTCGTAGATATAGCGAATTGAATGGTCTCCACTCTCAACTAACAACCTGTTCTTTTTTTTTGGGGTTGCTTTTGTGTGCTTGGCTGTGTATACTGGTTGTGTAGTTTTAGGAGGGTTTGTTGAATGCAATTTTTGTCATCTTGTGCTTGTAGCTTTTCATTTCCATCAGACATTTCCCATCCAAGTTCCTAGTTTTCATTCAAAGATACATTAGTACCTGACAGGTCCCAATCAAATACCTTTTTCCAGAGACACGGCTACATTTAAGTCTCAGTTTCTGGTCTTGATTCAATGGTGTACAAGTCATTAGAATGTCCCAATCAAACACCTTTTCCTAACTGATGCAGATATTTGTCTGGTGCTGCTTGGAATTTTTGTATGCTTCTCATGTCAAAGCATTTTTACCAGTCTAAGCTTCTACTTTTGATTCTAAGATAAGGATCTACTGGAACAGTCAAACAAATTTCATTTCCTTTACATTTGCTGTCTTTGTTTTGGTTTGGGCTAAATTGTGATAGTGATTCAGGAAGGGATGGTCATGGTGGTGAATGGAGGACCAACTGCTCAGAGAGGGAGCCAGGCACAGCCAAGAAAAGCAGAACTGGTACAGTTTAAAGCATCTGGACCACACTTCTCTCTCTTCAGACATCAAAGATCGCAGCTGTTATGAATATTGTGTGTATTGATATGAGGCCCAAGGGACCATATATATAGGAGTACAAAGAGATATGCCATATAGAGATAAGGCATATGTAGAATAGAATACAAACTCTATATCCTACTACAACTCTACTCTATATCCTTAACACCCCCCCTCAAATGCAAGGCGTATGCAATAGCATTGCATTTGAAAGAGTTAACACAATATTCATAACAAAAAAAAAAAAAAAATTGAGTCTTCATCTCTACTCCTGGGGGCGGCCACTTCATCTGCTGGATCCGGCGGAGCGGGAGGAGGAGGCCGAGCTAGGTCCGATTCGGCCGGATCTGACGAAGAGCAGTGTCGGTGGGCGAATCCAGCCGGATCCGTGAGCGGGCTAGGCCGGCCAACGTCGAGCGACGTGGTGGAGGACGGCGTGGAGGACCTTGACGGCGCGAGCGGCGAGGCGATGGAGGGCGTCGGCGGCAACGGTGGGGTCAGCGCCGCGGAGAGGAGCGAGTGCGCGCGACGGAGCAGAGATCCGGTGAGGACGATGATAGTGGTGGCGCCGTCATCGGCGGCGGCATCCTGGGAGCGGGAGAGCTCGGCGGGACGAGCTCGAGGTAGGCCACCACGAGGCTGATGTCGGCGATGTAGAGGATCTGCGTCCGGTGGCTGAGCACGAGCGTCCAGAGCTCCGGGGTCGACGCGAGGAGGTGGCCGGCGGCATCTTGTTCGAAGTTGGTCGACGGCATCTTGTCCTTCCTGCCCGCCAAGGAGGCGGCGCACGCGTTGGTAGCGTGCTGGATCCGAACGAAGACGAGCCGAAGATGAAGTGGCCGCCCCCAGGAGTAGAGATGATCCTCCCGGGGGCAGCGGCAGCGGAAGACGTGCGGAGGCTAGGGTTTGAGAGGTTTGAACCTTAGCTCTGATACCATGTTATGAATATTGTGTGTATTGATATGAGGCCCAAGGGACCATATATATAGGAGTACAAAGAGATATGCCATATAGAGATAAGGCATATGTGGAATAGAATACAAACTCTATATCCTACTACAACTCTACTCTATATCCTTAACAGCAGCTACCTGTGTTTTTCCCTGGCTAGAACTCTCTTTACTGGCTGAGCTCCTCTTTTGACAAATTAATTTAAATAATCCACCAAATACAGTTTTTCTCTGTGCTTTTACCAATTTATCTGATTGTTCCTTTATTTATTTCTGTTGTTCCCGCTGAGCATTTATAGATCGGTCGTTGAAGCGGAACGTCGATCGCACTCGTCGAGGAAGGAATGACTTTGGTGTGTCACGCCTGACAGAAGTTCAAGATTACCGGTACTCTTCACTGCATGTGCTTCTTTGCCTTGTAAGCTTAGGCATCCAATGCGCTGCTGTTTATCTCTGCAGACCTGACCAAGTAATCTATTTTCTAGTAGTAATCTGGTAGATTGGAATAGAGTTTTGTAAATCAATCAACTGCCACAGTCAATAATGCTTTTAGGTAGTTCTTGCACTTTGACTTCGCTGGTAGAATCCGGTTAATTATTATTTTGCTTACTTATGCTCGTAGAATCTTTGCCTCAACGTGGAATGTCGGTGGTAAATCCCCATCAAGGGGGTTAGATTTGGATGAGTGGCTCCATTCTTCACCTCCTGCTGATATCTATGTGCTAGGGTATGTATTGTCCAAGGCCTTCATAATGTAAACCAAATTAACTTAAATAACGGTCTTCTTGAGCTATTTCCTTCAGCTAATTTTTTGATCTTTCGCAGGTTTCAAGAAATTGTTCCTTTGAATGCTGGAAATGTTCTTGGTACTGAAGACAATGTTCCAGCAAAGAAGTGGGTGTCCCTTATTAGGAGGACATTGAACAGGAACCCTGGGCCTAGCAGCCATGGTGTCCATCACGCTCCATCCCCTGTCCCTGATCCGGTTGTGGAGCTAGATGCTGATTTTGAGGGATCGTCAAGAAGACAGGATAGCTTTCCATTTTTCCACCGTCGATCCTTCCAGAACCTTAGTCGGAGTTCGAGGGTAGAAGGAAATTACGTGTTTTCACAGCCAAGGTTGGACCGTAGGTTCAGTGTCTGCGACCCAGTTAGCTTGGGAGGCAGACCAATCGATTTTGATGGGAATTTCCAGTGTTTGGAATCACCAGATGATGGATATGTTGACGAGGATGCAAGTAATGGACCATATTTTTCACCGTTCCCATATGGCTACGGAGCTTCAGCACCTATGGAAGAACACGATGAGCAGCAAAATACTTCTAGGTATTTTTGTTATAATAATCCATGAACCTTCATGAATGCGTGTTCTTTTATATCATTCTTGCAGCTCCCTTTTGTGAATCTGTTCTAAAATACTCGACAGTGCTGAGCTCACTATGGTACCTCTGTCTTGGTTTTTAAAAAAAACTATGATACTTCTGTCTTCAAAAATAACTTCTGAAAATATTGTATTTGTACCAGGTATTGTTTGGTTGCCAGCAAGCAGATGGTTGGTATATTTCTCACGGTTTGGGTACGCTGCGAAATAAGAAATGATGTGAGAAACTTGAAAGTTTCTTGTGTGGGTAGAGGGCTAATGGGTTACCTTGGAAATAAGGTAAAGGCTGCACATGTACAAGTTGCGCTGTTTTCATTTTAATGCTCTTGGTTGTAGATTCTTGTTCACGTTACTATAGTATACATTTCTTAAGGTCCTTTCCTTTTGCTGCAGGGTTCTATATCAATAAGCATGTCTTTGCATCATACAACCTTTTGTTTTATCTGTTGTCATTTGACCTCTGGGGAAAAGGAGGGGGACGAATTGCGCAGAAATTCTGATGTTATGGAGATCTTAAGGAAGACTAGATTTCCTCGGGTTCGCGGTGCTGGTGATGCTAAGTCACCCGAAACAATTCTTGAGCATGAGTACGAATCCACTTCCCTTATTCAGCATAACGATGCGAAAGCAACAGAAAACTTGCCGTTAAATTAATATCCATTTGATTCTAATTGCAGTTGTATCATATGGCTTGGGGATCTGAATTACCGGATCTCCCTTTCATACTCCTCGGCAAAAGCTCTCGTTGAAATGCATAATTGGAAGCAACTACTGGAGAAAGACCAGGTAATTTGCACGACTCTGCTACACGGCAACGTTGGTTTCAGGGCCATGTCTGAATCACTTGTTTCGGAACAGCTTCGACTAGAGCGAAGATGCGGACGTGTTTTCCAGGGATGGAATGAAGGAAGGATTTATTTTCCTCCGACATACAAATACTCATTCAACTCAGATCGGTATTCTGGTGAGGGTGTGCGTCCCAAGGAAAAGAGACGAACACCAGCTTGGTAACTTCTTCAGTACTTGTATCTACCAGAATACTCTCCTACTTTGTATTAGTTATAAAGAACTTACTGATCAAGGTTTTCTTCTCTTGGCCAAAGGTGTGATCGTATTCTGTGGTATGGTAATGGCCTCACTCAGCTGTCTTATGTTCGTGGAGAGTCCCGTTTCTCTGACCACAGACCGGTGCACAGTGTTTTCATGGCGGAGGTTGAAATTATCCGCCGGAGAAGAAGAAACATGGGCTATTTCAGCTCAAGAGTTGAGGTGGAGGAGCTTTTGCCGTATTCTTACAGCTATGGAGACATGAAGTTCTACTGATTCGGCTCACTGCATGCTATACGCAACCTTTTCTGCTTAGGTATGTGTAGGCTAACTGGTTGCTTCTCAGTTAAGAACTGCATTTCTTTACATGTATTCCTTCTGTTTTACACATTTCTGTTGTTGATGCAGATTGGCGGGTTCTCGACGAACAATAACTAGGGTCCAAGATCTGTTAGAGGATCAGATGTGAACCTGAACATATTTTTCCATCTGATCTTTTTTTTGGATTTCAAGATGCACACTTAGCATTTCAGTAATTATTGCCAAGATCTGAAGCCTAGGACAGATGCTTGGGAAACACATTGTGCGAAAACTAGCATAAAGGTAATCGATTTCTTGATTGGTGAGGAAAACATAAAGCTCTCACATAGGCCTAACGTTCTCTCTGGTGTTGTTGCAGGATAGTTGGGCAATTTTGGAACTAACCATTTGCTGGCTGGTGCATGCAACTCAATATGGTATCAAAACCATGAGGTCTTAAGTTTAAGACTCGGTTGACGCAATTAAAAATAATAATTGTAGCCCACTTCTATTCCACGTCTTAGACCTGAGCAAGTATACACTTGAGAGGGAGTGCTGAAGTATAAGTAAATTATCCGTCTTTCCTTATTAGCTTAAATTTTTGGGTGAACTAACTGGTGCATGAAACTCAATACAGTTCATTTCCTCATTTTGTTTAGAGACTCAATAAGCTTCATCACCATTTCTTCTCCCTTCCCCCTAGAAAACTTTGTAAGCCGGCCAGTGTGTCAGCATGATGTGTAAAATCATGGCAAATCGGCAAAGGGAATGATACTTTAATTGAGCTAATTCTATATAATGATTTCTATTGCGAAGGAAGAATGATATATTGATGTGACTTAAGAGGTTTGCAAAGTTGTAATCATGTGCATACCTTTCTAGTTGTGTACTTGAGAAGCTAAATGATGCCTGCATTCGCTGCACTCATTGCTGTGGCAAAAGGAAAGCTCGGTGCATTGTTTTTCTTGCGTAGAGAGGCTTGTTTCCTTACTGGAATACATGGTGCAGCACTACACCTGCTCTGAACTTGATTGTTACTCAAATCCTCCTCTGCTTGTCTGCATTTGTTATTATCATGCCTTCTCCTATAAAGAACGCTCCATCATGCTATCAGTTTGCATGTATCTAATTGGTTCTTCTCATGCTACATTGCCGTATGAAAGCGTCCATTTGACCAGCTGGTTACTCTTGTTTATTGCTGACATCTTAGAGAGAACAACACACACACACCGGTGAGCTGTTGCTTGATCTGTAGTTCAAATTTGCCTTGTTGAAAGAACAAGCTTTGACCACCTTTAATTTGGTCCCTGGCTGGAGGGAGTCACGTGATGTGATCTCACCTACCAGGGTACAGTGCATTTAATTAACATGATTTGGAATTAAGATTGGAGTTTTCGACTGTTGACTGCATGCATGGTGTTGTTTCTCCCTTTCCTAGTGAAGAGTGAATTTGGTAAACCAAGGACTCCAGTAGTAGTACTTGTCATCTCCATCATCCAAGTAAGAAAATGAAAATTACTTTGATCAAGATTTACCAAGTGCAGTTAATTGAAGATGTGTTGTGGATTGGTTAGTATTCCTAGTGTCAGTTCGACCGCTCCCCACTTTCGGCTTTCTCTCCAGTCTAACTGTCCGTGATACTACTGCTACGACTACAGGGGATATTAGAGTATATTGATTTATCTCTATATTTATATAAGATTTGCAATCTTGTGATATCTGCCTTATCTTTAGAAGAGGCTTCTTGCCCTTCAAGCCTTGTACTACCTATAAATCGTCCTCGAGGCTCAATATAAAATCATCCATCACAGTATATTTATTCTTTTACATGGTATTAGAGCGGCGCCGCTTCTGAGCCGCCGCCTCCACAGCTTCCGTCGCGTCGCCCTTGGGAGATGGTCTTGTCTCTATGATCTCTCCTGGGGGCCATGTAATCTGTAGTTTAAGTCGTGTCGCCGATCATCCGATCGGCTACCAATAAAGTTTTCCCCAGTCATCTTCAGATTAAGTTTTCTCTACTTTTGGCGATCATATATCGGTTTGCGTCGCCCTGCCGACCCGTCGACGTTCCTCGACTATGGACTTCACTGCCTTAGCTTCGACCTCTCCTCCGATTATATGGTGGCATGACGTAGCACGCTCGTCGACATGGCTCTCCTTCTGTGGCCTTCCGAGAGTCCCGTCTACTGTCGTCATCATGTCGGATCATTCTCGCTGGCCCGTCGTCTGCGAGCACGAACCATCTCACCATCGGGAGTCCGCACTTGTGATCACGCCATCGACATGCATGGGTTATAGTGTCACTACCCGTGATCATCATTACCATCGTTGACGCCACTATCTTGTCAACGCTAATGCAGAGTGTAATATGTGTAGGTTATATACGTGTCTACCTTATACAAAAAAAAGTATAACTCCTTGGACAGCACGAAAGGCGGTACGAATCTTGAGACAGCCCTGTGCTCGCCATCCTTAAAAAAGATTTCCACCTTCGTACTGTTTAAAAGTATTATAACTTTTAGTTAATTACGAAAGTGATTAAAAGAGTAAAAAACATTCATATTAAGAAGTCATTTCGTTCAAAACGATTTCTATAATAATTTTTATAAATGATTTATAGAAATAACTGTTTTTAAAGTTGATTTTTAAAAATCAAGAACTGGTTGGAAAGGTTAATATTTTCATCCCATGTCTTGCCTGTCGTCTATCTCTAACGTTGCTCTGTGGCCTGTACCGTTCTGTCCTGCTCGCTGCATGGCCGTACGTGTCTGCAACTGCAAGTGATGGCTCTGCGCGAGCTTCCTCTCGATCAGAACGAAAATAAAAGGAAAAGGCGATGGATTTGAGCTCGAGCTGGGCAAACCAGATTGATTGATGGGTGGATGGATATGTATGCAGTAAGTCCTTTTTGCATTGCCTTGTTATAAAGATATCAGATGTGACTTGCAAGGGGGTGCAACTAGTTATGCTCCTCCTTGCATTGTATACTAGTTAAGTTAGCTACATGAAGGTCGTTTTAGGAATTAATTAGCTGCCTGTTTAATCGCTGTATACTACCTCCATTCAAAGATTGAAATTCTAATGTAAAATAGTATGATATTTTCTCTATGCTCTTACTAAATATTCAATTTTACTTTATATTATTTATATATATGAATTAAATATAGTGTTTATAGATAATAATTAAGGATGGACTAGTTATTTTTAATTTTTTTATCTATAAGCTAAGAAAAAATATATTTTATAAATTTGAACGGATGGAGTATATAGTACATATATGCATTGTGTGTTAGGTGAGACGTTCGGTGAAGAATTAAACTCCGAGTCAAATTAAGTTCATATATGCATTGTGTGCTTGCCCCGGCCGCCCACCACGAGTTAACGCTCGAGCAGAAATGTACTAGCGTACAGAGAACATGAGTACGCGTTAGCTACAGCTACAGCACCAAACCATGTACAGAGATTTATCACACTCTGAAAATATATATACACACACAAACGAAGTCTCTTTTCTACATCCAAATATAATTATACCTTATATCATATCTCATAATATAGAGAGTATCTCGCGTAACGAAGATATGTACGTATAGTATATGAATATTTAAGATCATCTAGGTGATATGTATTTTTTTGATATACTCCTTTTTATGTGTGTGTATAAAGATATTTGCAAAATATGCTAAAAACTATGAATTCCTTTGTAATTTTTTCATGTGGTTCACATTGAAATATCTTATAATTAGTATATGAATATATCCAAGGTGATAAATGAATATTTCAAGTTCGTTTAGATGGTATATTAGATGTGGATTTAATTACACCCGAGAGTAAAATATATTTTTCATATATGTATGTATATATATATATATATATATATATATATATATATATATATATATATATATATATATATATATGTGTGTGTGTGTGTGTGTGTGTGTGTGTGTGTGTGTGAAACCTTTTCTGTTCTAAGTTGTAGTTACTATCTGTACCTATCTCGTAAAATAGGAGTAATTCACGCAACGAAGGAAATGTATGCATAGTATATAAGATCATCTAGATGATATGTATAATTTTTTTAAAAAATACTTATTTTTATGTACAGATATAAAGGTATTAGTAAAATATACAAAACAAATGTATACTATCTTGTAATTTTTTCATGTGGTTGACATTATAATACCTTAAAATTGGTATATGAATATACCTAAGGTGATAAAGTAGTACGTTAAATTCATTTAGATGATATATCATAAGTAGAAGTAACTATACGCATGTATGTATGAATTATGCGCACATAAGTTGTAGCTAGCACTATCTCTCCTTCAGAGGAAAGAAAGACAACTTTTTTTAGGGGTAGGTGCATAAAATGATCATACGCTCTTACAAAAAAAAAATGATAAGTGAGTAATCTTTTTTGTACGTAGGTACGTACGAAAGAGTCATCTCTACCTATGCACCCAGAATGATCAGTCGACATATCAGTCAACACCCTGTGCCCCCAGAAAACGCAACAAAAAAACGTACTCCATCCAGTCTTCAGCATAGACACTGCATCAAGATCCCATGTACGCATAGCTATAGCATACATGCGAAATCCAACAAATACCTCGCGACAAGATCGATCAATTAACTAGTGGAGATCGAGCAGATGTTAATGCAAGGCATACATGGATGCTGTACAACATCAGCACACTGAACCACTGGCTGCGCGCAGATCTAGCCAAATAGGCCACCCGCCACGGCATGGTTAGGTCCAACATAACTAGCTTGAATGAGTTATCATGCCATATCATACTATGTGTGCCCTCTAATCTAGGTATAGTACAGAAAGGGGTTAGACTGTGTTGGGCCGGTCCACACACACTTAGTCAAATAGGCCATCGATGGCCTGTTATTTTTATTGTCAGTCGTAAGTAATTTTACTTCCAGTCGCAAATATTTTACTATCAATTACAAATAATTTTACTATCAAGTCACCTGTTCACACTCAGAAGAGTGCAATAATCCTAACATAATTAATTTTATTGTCAGCCACAAGCAATTTTACTACACTACCATGGGAGAGTTACTCTTTGTGCTGTGTCGGTCCAAACACGACATGCCTAGTCGGACCAGGCCGACCAACTTATTTAATGTTCACGTCATTGAAAGCATCTAGATCCCTAAAAATTGTTTTAGTAATTAATGACAATATATAGATATGAAACTAATATGCTTATCAAGTGTTTTAAAGATTTAGTCCCAATGATAAATACGACAACCTAGATATGCATGTTAAGGGTTAACATGAAGATCAATACGACCCATGATAAAGGTATCAATAGCCTAAGTTTTTTTTTGTTTTTATCGGTCTTATAAGAAAAGATTGAAAGACCGAATTTTAGATTAAATATCATACTATTAAGAGATGTCATGACTAATAGCTTAGAAGCAAATTTTTGTGTCATTTGGATCAACTAAGGATCATGCATGTATTTGAGTTATTTTTTCTGAAGCAAATTGTGCATTCATAGGAAAAACGATAGTACCGATGTGTAAACGGACGCATTTTAAAAGTGGTACTACCGCACTCCGGTTGGACCGGAGATTAGTTGGTGATATGTAAATTTTAGAGAGTCACTTTTTATAGCATTTTTGCCTTTCTGGAAACAATAGTACCGCATGTTAAAATCAGAACTACCGCACTCTGATAGTACCAAAATTTGAATGATGATACGTTATTTTCAAAGAGGGTCATATTTACTCTTCAAAAAACGGTAGTATTGCTCCGTGAAAACAGTAGTACCGCTCTGTGAAAACGGTACTATTGAAGATCGGAACTACCATATCTATAACGGCAGTAGTACCGCGCCGCAAATAAAATGGCTAGTTCGGAAGCATTAAATATGCCTATTATAGCCGTTACTGTGTAGGTACGGTAGTATTGACTGATAAACGATGGTACTATCGCATTTACTGATTTTTTCAATAATCAACTTTAGACGGTCGAATTTGTTGGTGGAGAGTATAAATACATCTCCACTAGCTTAAAGATAGATATAGAACACTTCATTGTAGCACACTTCCAACACCTTATTTACTCCATTTGCATTTATTTGCGGTAGTTGAGACATTCGAGTGCATACATCCCATTTAGTTGATCCTTGGCACTTTAAATCCGTCAGATGAAAGCCGTGATTTATTACTCTTGGTGTTTGCTGGTACCTAGACGGCTTGGCGAGAGTTCGCATGGTGATCTATTCAAAAAGATTGTGAAGAGACCCACGCTAATTTGTGAGTGATTTGGTGTTCGCCATCTCCGGAGTAGAGAAAGAACAACCACTAGTGCAATCGAGAAGCAAGTCTTAATTCATGGATCTGGTCCAATTCGTTAGACTTTCCTCAATGTAGACTAGTGAATACCAGCAAGTCTTTGATACCATGTCAAAACATCATGTATCTACATTTAGTTATTTATTTGTCTCTACTATTCCGCATTAATATTTCTAACAATTAAAATTGTCTTAGCTTGTTGAGCTAAAATCATATTTGTAGAGACTTAGCTTGTGGTGCCTTAGTATTATTAGAATTGCGTAGGTCTTAAATTGTAATAGAAATCTTGCATAGCTCTAAAATTGTAGAAATTAGTTTTAGAAGGTAAGAAATTTTAAAACCCCCTATTCGCCACCTCTAATTAGTTATTCTTGATCGTAGCCTTATCCGTTCCAACAGTACAATGCCTCATGCCTACACGGTTGGTCCGGCTCGTATGGCCAGGTCTAGTTGCAGGTGCAAATATGAGTGGAAACGGATCGAATACGAATAGAATAGTATCATTATCACGTTCGTATTCGAATTTTGTAAACAATATGAATATGAATTCGAATAAAATATCTATTCAATTTGGTTAGATTAGGATATTCTCATAACTTATATAGTATGAAGATATTGTTGTAGTAATTACAATATAAGCATATAATTACACTTAATTCCAATCCAATTATAAATGACATGAGCATGATATAAAAGACACATACAAGACTTGAATATCACATAAGCATGACTACTTTCATAAAAGCATATGTCCAACATATATACCATCAAAATCACCATGACTGGCATAATGTTAGACAATGATAATTTATAAATGGTGCTCTCAGATTGTAGTGTTACACAAGATTAACTCTTAGCCTTCCCGCTACTTATGGTTTTATGCTCTTCATTAATTGGATATGTCTATGAGAATTATAAACTTTGAGCTCTATACCACAATTGACCAATCTCAATCAAACACTAATCAGTTTATATAGTTTCGGCCAACACAGCATGAAAGTAAAGTGATCACTTGAAAACAGTGGCATGAACTTATGCAACTTGATCTACCAGCAGGTTATACAATATCCCTCAACTTATCAAGTTATGCACAACAGAACAAGCCCACTAACATATAATCAAATCTGCATTAAGTAATTCTAGAACACGCACAGGAAGACCGGGCCGCACGGGAGAGCGAGCACGCAGGTGGTCTGGGCCGCACGGGAGAGTGGGCGCGCAGGGGGACCGGGCCGCCGGGTGCGCCGCTACCGCCATCGCCTTCTCTGCCGGGTGCTCGGCACAGCCTGAGCCGATCGGGATAAAATGAGGAGTTGTGCTCCTCCCTCCTCCTTATCCTCAATTCTGCCCACCGACAGGTGGGCCCAATCCTCTCTCCTCCTTTTTTTTCTTTAGCAATTGTGAAATTTCTTTTTTGCTCTTGGCATATACAACAGATATTAATGATGTTTTATGCTTGTACAATAACATTTAATCATTCTAATTCATTTATATGACCTAAAGAAACATAAATTAACATTCAATCATTCTAATTCATTTACATCACCTAAAGAAACACAAATTAACATTAAATTAAAAAAATTTCCAACTAATTAGTCGTATTGCAATAAAATATGTATATTACCTCGTCGAATATGAATAGTCTGGATAAAATAACATTTCGGATGGTAAAATTTTATATTATATTTGTATCTATATTTTTATACAAATTCAAATATAAATATAAATAAAAAATCTACATCATATCCGTGTCATACGAAATAGGATACTCGCATCATTCAGGCAACAAACCAAGCACGGCACGAACCCATCCGTACCGCTCTTACGTGCGAATTGACGTGCGCTAGCTGCCGACTGGTCCGGAAATTTCACCGTGCCGTGCACAGAGCAATCCGTGCCAGGGCGACCAGCGCACAACCTAGTGCGGACGCAACACGACCTCTCGTCCTCCCCTACTGCCTCCTACCTTGCCGCAGCTAGCACCATTGCAGCTCCTCCACAGCCATACATAGACCGACCGAGCGAGCAACCTTACGTAGGCTGACGTACGTACGGTCAGTGCAGATGAATCGGTCGACCTGCCCACGCGTATGGGTTGACATGCCCACACGAAGTTACTGCGCCGCCGGCCGGGACATGCAGCTAGCGCTTCGAGTTTACTGGGGCACACGTGAGAGTTGCATATATGCACGCGCCGGCCCGTACGTGCGGCCCCCTCGCGAGTGCACGCGCGTGCGGGCTCAGTACCTTCGAGTTCGAGAACTGACGTGGACGGTTGCTTGCTACAGCACTGGACGGTTGCTTGCTACTGCACGCTGCGTTGCGCGCGTGCGGACCGCGGCACGCAGGGAATGGGTATGTTGCACCACCCGGCCGTGCGTGCACGGGCGCAACCTTGCCCAAACCGTCAATTACTAACTGCATGCGCATATCGTATTGTACAGTGACAGAGACTACCTCACCTTGCCCAAAACCCTTTCTTTCTGAGAGAGAGAGAGAGAGAGGAGGGAGGAACCACATCGATTGGTAGTTTGATACTGTCTTCACTTTCACTTTTCTGAGATAGAAAGACAACGGAAACAAAATATAGGGACAAAAGTGGCGGCGGCGCACCTCGTTACGAGAGGCCCAGAATTGAAGCTCCCAGGCATTTTGGACCCATGTAGGCCCAATCAATCCCCGTACTCCAGAGTCTGTACGGTACCCGTAGATGTGTCATGGAGGAATGCGTCTCCACACTCTCGTCTGTTCTTTTTAGCTATAGCTGATGGTTTTTTAACTACTTACGACAGAGATTGCGGAAAGAGAGATACTCGCTTATGATTTTTGATGGTACAGATATTAATTTTTTAACGTGTACTACAATTAACTTGTAAATCTCATTTTAAAAAAATACTCCGTTTAAAAGTTAGTTACTATAGTAAAAATCAAAAAACAGTTTTTAGAAACCACAAAGAACAGGACATAACGGCGGCCGACTTGGTCGTCCGGAACTCCGGATGCTTAGATAGACACTTGCCACATGCTACAAGTCCTGAACAAATGTACAGTACTCCCTTCAATCACACATATATATGTTTTGAAATATACACGGTTAAACTTTAATTATCGATATATTTTAAATTTATAGATTGGATATATGAGTTATGTTTTAAGATCGTGACGATTTCCAAAACATATGTATTCCTACTTGAAGGAAGTAGTAGCATATATAGTACTGTGTTCCTGCAAGTCGATCGGGCCGGACCTTTTGCTCCAGTGCGTGCATGCATGCATGAGGCGATCTTAGGGGGTGATCGGAATAGCGATGGCTTTTGACTTTTAGCTGAAAAAACACTGTAGCTGAGTTAGTGGATAGTGTAGTGAATAGTGAAAAAAAAGCTGAAGCTAGAAGCTGAAACAAAAAAAATCGAAACGAGCGGGGCCTTAATCACTCTTGTACATTGAATTGGCTTTACTAATTGGCTCAAAACGTTGATCAAATGCATACACTAAACCCATGCGTGCGACAATCTCCGAGGTAAATGCATGAAACGACACATGAGGCTTGTAGACGTAGTTCCCTGCGCTTTCTCCTCTCCTTGTTTTGGATGCTAAATATGGGTACATGGGATTGGATATATTCAGTTATCCCTTTCCCCTTAGTTTCAGGAGAAGTTTCTAGTCCTTCTCAGATCTCTGTGTTGGTAATTTGTGGTGACCTTCTGAGGTAATAGACTCGAGATGAACTATTGGCTCGTTTTGTTAATTAACTGTTTGGTATTCGTGCATATTGTTTCTGTCTTGTTACTCTGTTCCATTGGGTGCGTTACGCTCCTTAGTCCTTATTGCATCGTGTGTCCTGCGCAATTGCTTTTCCTTATCTTGTTTCTGTCTGTGAAGTGTAATAAAGAGTAGAAGAATGAATCCACTCTTAGACCAATTTTCTCTTAAGGACTCCTAGGTTAGCACATGGTATTCCTATTCCAGATCAATTACATGCACTGCAATGAGCAGCACATGCTCCGGGTTGACGTGCGCAGCAAGCAAGAGCCTCCCGTCCTCTAGACATCTCCCTTCCTCTTTCGCTGCCTCCTTCACCGCCAACCGCGTGTCATCCCCTTGACTCTGGCAACCCCACCTGTCATCGGCTTCTTCCTATAAAAATCTAGGGGTCTGTTTGATATGGCTGTGATTTTCGATTTTTGGTTAAAATTTTTGAATTTTAGCTGTTTACGACCAAGATTATGGATAGAGAGATAATCGCTTGCGATTTTAGATTGTACAGATGTTGGGCTTTTAATGTGTATTACAATTAACTTACAGATCTCATCTTAAAAAAATACTTTATTTAAAAATTAGGTACTGTAGCAATTAATATGTGAGGTCTTGGTCTTGGAGCCTCCGCAAAAATTTTTTTTGTCATATGTTATGGACGTGCACGCGTGTATTTACGTAAGTAGAGTGTGCTTGTAGTGTACGTACTGAAATTCGAAAAAAAATCCTGTAAGTTCTCCACGTACTCACTGAAAAAAAAAGTAGGAATACAATTAAGGTCTCCTCCGGGACCAGTCAACTCTGAAACTTTAACGTCGTCAAAGTTTGTCATATTGACCTCCAAAAATTACTAGGTTAAATTGAGTGCTATGAGAGAGAAAAAATACCGAAGTAATATGGAATATTGCTATGGCAAATCCCATATTAAAAAAATAGTTAACATACCTGACCACACTATCTATGATAGGTCGCATCTCATGCTCATACGAGTACAAAGAACAGGAGATGGTAAACAAACTTCACTTTTATATTATTATTATTATTATTATTAGAGATTATTTTTTTAAAAAAATCCTGGCCAATCACCACGTATGCATCCAGCGGGCCCTCTCCCAAATATGGCCCAATCCAACAACACGAGCCCAGCCCACCGGAGCCTGTCAAACGGCCGAGCCTCGCTCGTTCCCCCAGCTCAAAAGTCAAAACCGCAGCACTCCGGCGACGCGCAGACGCAGCACTCGGAGGAATCGGAAGCGGCGGGCGATGGAGTGCTTCTTCGGCGTCGTGGGGCGGGACTTCGCGGTGGTGGCGGCGGACGCGTCGGCCGTGCGGAGCATCCTCGTCCACAAGAACGACGAGGACAAGTGCTGCTCGACTCCCACGTGGTCCTCGGCGCCTCAGGCGAGCCCGGCGACCGGCAAGACCTCCCCCCAGCCATCTAACTTTTCTCCGAAGGCTCCGCCGCGAGTCTGGGTATCTTGGCCTCTCGATTTGACCTGATCTAGTTGGTTTCGTGCTGGGGATTTTTCCGGTGGTGTTTTGGCAGCGTCCAGTTCACCGAGTACGTGCAGAAGAACGTCCACCTGTACAAGTTCAAGAACAACATGCCCCTCTCCACCGCCACCACCGCCAACTTCACCCGCGGCGAGCTCGCCGCCGCCCTCCGCAAGGTATTGTTGGCTCGCTCATGCCTTAATTTGCCACGGAAAGGGGTTAGCTTCGTGCTGTGATATGCCTTTTGTCATGCAAAGGAGTTAGCTTGGTGTAGTGGTATGCCTATTTATGTGATCTATGGTTTGATTGGGCGGAGCTTCGCTTGAGCTGTTCGGAGATCGGTGGTGATATTGGGGATTGGATTACTTACAATGTGGTATGCGATTTTAGTCATCTGGAGTAGTTTAAGGGGATACTATTGGAGTATGAGATAAATATTGTCCACTAGTAGCGCAGTAAATGCTGGTTTGAACTTTGAAAGAGCAACATGAATGTGAGATTAGTACATGCTTAGTTTCTCTGGTGGTGAAAGAAGAACATGAGCATAATCTGCTTGTATATGAGACTAGAATTGGAGGGTTTTTTTATGTGTTGCAGTGCAAAAAAAAGGGTATATACGTATATCGAGTAGGTGAGGGATATTTGTGTTCTTTATATAATTTGGGTTGAAAGAGGTATACTAAATAAATCCTTACCCTGTAAAATATTGGGATGACATATTTTGTCTGCTTGGTTATTATTATTCATAGATTATGTTAACTAAAAAATTGATCAAAAGGTTTTGCCATGTATGTTATCAGCTTGTAGATAGATGGATTCTATGACCATGGACAGTCCAAACGAACATTGTCCATTGGATGGTGTTGGTATTTGAGAAGTTCTGTGTTCACTTGCAAGTTGGATGTGTATAAATTCCCATGTCGAAGGCGATATGATAGCCTGATAGGTGAAGCATGTAAAGGCAGGATGCAAAAGCCATGGTTAACACTCATACAGTTCTCTTTAACATATCTATTCTATGGTAAGACACATTCACTCATACAGACACGGTGAGCTCACTCTGGAACTGACGACCTATCAATGGAAACAAAACCATGAGTAGTGTTCTTTATTGCGACTGCAGCAAACAACCAATGGTACAAATGCAAAGCACAAACTTCAATCCTCCTCGCCAAAGCTCAGTGCTGAACCAACCAATACCACACAACGGACACACCTTGAACCACCAGTTCTTGGGTAGCCGTAGCGCTCACACGGCTGACATGGCGTAGACCGCAACAGCCGCGAAGCCGAGCACCAGACCAGCCGGCCCCCGGAGAGACGCACCGCCGTTAACCAGGTACGGCGCCGTCGGCGTCGCCTTCGATCCATCGCTGCTTCCTGCATCCAATTAGTTCACGCACGTCCGTCACCATGACCATCAAGTCAGAGAAGCCACGGCGAGCCAATGAGCACCGGTCAGGTTCTTCTTACCTGTTCTGGACGAGCCCGGTGTCTGCACCGCCGGCGTGGTCGGCGTAGCAGCGCCCGGAGCATTGCCACCAGCAGCTGCAAGCAAAAACGGGTTTATTTGAGCAATGCAAGAAGCCAAGAAGCGTAATACTAGTGCATAGTGATGTAGTTTTTGTACAGTGATGCTGAAATTTTAATAGCTTAGCGCTCTAGGATTTGGACGAACACTTACTGTTGCACCTGCTCGCCGGCGGGGTCTCCACGTTGCAGGCTTTCGGGAGATCTAGCGCGTGCGTCTTGTTGATGCTGATGCCACCGAGCGACGACGAGTCGCTGCCGAGCGCGGCGCAGAGGCACTGCGGCTGGGACTGCACGACGGAGGCGAGCTGCGAGCAGCAGCTCCTCGTCGGCGTCGTCCCGTTGCCGCTTATGTAGTCCAGGCAAGGGTACAGGCTGATCAGCGCCGTCGAGCACCCGGACTGCGCGGACGCCGCGGCGACGAGCATCGCCGCCGTGGCGGCCAGGATGCAGGCCACGGGCAATCCTCTCCCTCTCGCCGCCATTGATCTTCCCTTAGTTTGCTAGTAGGACAAGAGGCTTCTTGGATTGGAACTGGTTGCTTGGGTTAACTTCTTGTGTGCTTGTGTTCTTTGCATTCGTGTTGGTGTGGTTTTTATAGGACAAGATTTGCGGGGGGGAGGTGGATGAGTTGGTTATGTTGGTGAGCTGCCTGTTCCTACCTCCTACTCTGTCAGAAAACGATCTTTTCTGCTGAATTCTTGCAGGAGTTGTTACGGACTTGCTACTTCAGAAATTATGCTTCTGCAGAAATAAAAAAAATATATTGGCGTTCATGTGTCGGTCCTTGCCGTGTTAGATGAGGCTCACAACGGCACGAGTGTCGCAGTATGGTTTTTGTTGGCTATCTCTGACAACTGTCATGAGACCAACATCTGGTAAAAAGAACCGTTTTTTTCCAGAGATCACTTTTCTGAAGAGTAAGATCTTTGAATTTGTGAGCACAAAGCATGTAAGAAATACCGTGCTTAAGTAGCATGTATTGTACTGGACATTTTCTTGTACATTACAGAAATCGGTAGAAGCATATGCAAAAATGTAACTGCAAGATCAGATAATCCAATTGACACCGGTGGTTTTGGAAGCTGGTGTTTGCTGTGAATTTGCTGTGTTTTCTGTTTGTTGGATTTGCAGTTGAAAGTTTGCGAGGTAGTGACAGGTGACGTCCTACGTAATTTTGCGCTCGTTTGCGCCAGGTTAGTCAGGTCAGGGCTGCTAACCTCTGACGTCTATGTAGCCCATCTGTTCTTGTTCAACCACCCTGACATCATCACAGAAATTCGTGTCAATTTCTTCTTGTTGTTTCTTCTTTATTAGCATGCTGCGTTGGATATGTGATGTGAAACTCCTGCCTGCTGTCATGAGTGAGCAGCATACTTACACTTCGCTCTCTCTGTTCGAAAATACTGCAAAATTTTGCTATATTTTTTTTCAGAAAAAAGCAGGAGCTCTGCCTTTCATGTCCTTCTACCTTGTAAGCGCAAAAAAAAAAAAAAGGTTTACAAGGCGACCGGTCAACTCGGTCGAAGGGGATTACTCTATGTTTTCAGTGGTGCATTACAAAGCTTTACACGCTTATGAATTTGTAATCATCAAGCTATTGTTTTTACTTGAAATCTAAGCACAACTATCTCATTGTGTTAAAAGGAATAACATCAACAGTTTAAAACATGTACTGTACATTAGTTGACATTTTTCTTGCACATATTCTGCCGGCTTTCGAGCACGCACATCTGTTCTGAATATTTTAGGTCGAATTATGAGGATGGTATCTGGCCCATCAATCACAACAGCACTAGAACACATCGTATTAATCCACACAAAAAAAATTGTTTACACAGTAAAATCAAGGCCCTCAAAACAAAAACTTTGTATAAATTCCCAGACTAGACAGTTACATAGCACACGCATCCTACAACAAGTCAATAGCACACGCTCAATCTAATTCTAGTCAAACCAAAATGGATGCAGCTACGAGCAGTACAACGGATGCAGGCGCCAAGGACAAACGAGCTTTCCTCCATGCCGAGCTGGGCACCACCACTGGCCTCTGGCCCTGGGCGATCGGCGGCGATTCCACCGCCGGCGACGCTGCCGTGGGATCAACCGGTGAATCCGGCTGCACCGATGATTCCGGCGGCATTGGTGCTGCAGAATTGCGAAATGTTTTGGGCGCATTAGTAAGTAAATTCAGATAAAATATTTTTGCAACTGTGGTGTGATATGGGCAAGGAAGGCAAGATCCTTACGCAGAGGGGGCAGTGCCGGAGCAAATGCAATAGGTCCTGCAAGTTAATTGTTCGGTGTTCTATTCAGTAATCTACGTTAGTATGAGATGTGTTAAGAATGCTTGGTTAAACAAGAAGAAGTGAATTACCTGGAGCTGGGATTTGCGTTGCTGTATCTGCAAGTTTCCAAAATGGAACAGATGTTTTTTAATTAGTTGCTAGCAAACCTTACTTGGTTGATCAAACATAGGTTAATGCAGTAATAAGTAATTATGTTTGGTGCAGTAAAAATGAAGTCTGCACAAGCCAACCTCTGCACTGCAGCGGAACGGACATGGAGTTGCAGAGCTTGGGGAGGGAGACGGCGAGTGTGCGGTTGATGGGGAGGCTGAAGGGCACGTTGCCGGTGAGGATGAGGCAGGCGCAGTCGGCGCCGGTGCGGACCATCTCCGCCACCGAGTTGCAGCACTGCTGCGTCGGCGACCCGCCGCCGTTGGTGCTGCCGGTCACGAAGTTGAGGCACGGCGTGAACGTCATCACCAGCTGCAACCCCGTGCACGATGTGGCCACCTGCCCCGATGCCGGCGCCGGCGCCAGCACGGCCAGCAGCAGCACCGCGAGCGCAGCCACGGCTCCACCCACCATCCTGTCACGTCCCACGCGCCTGGATTTCTTCAGTCTTAGTTGGAGGGAAAGATTTCGGAGCTGCAGCAAACTATGTAACTTGCGCTGTTTCTTGCAGTGAATATATTGGAGAATGTTTCAGGTGGTAGATAAGGATTTGGTTAAGGTGGTTGCACGAATGATTGTGTTTAGGTCAGGTAGGAACGGGTCCGTGACCAAATGAATGCCAAAAAAGGTCGTGCACTACTGTCTCTGTTTCTAGACGTGCTAGCTCTACAAAATCATGTGGAAACATGCAAAAATTTGGCCAGAAGTTGACCAAACAAAGACATGCAAGTCTGAGCTCACCGGTGCTACCTAATGGCTAGCTGCTTCCATGGTCTCGAACAAGATTCAGCGTGTGTTGATCCGTCGCGAACAAGATTGCTATAAATGAGAAAACTTTCTTTGTGTGCGTGATACACGTACCTGCACGCGCGGCATAAAACTCTCGGTCGTCGTCGAAGCCAATGGGAACAGCTTACGACGTCGCTGCGCTTGGCCTTGGCCTGGCCGTGGCGGCCGCGCTCCTGGCGTGCCACCGGTGCGCGGCGCAGGCGCCGGCGCAGCCGCCGTCCGGCGGCTCCGGCTGCATGCCGGAGCTCGTCAGCCTGTCGCCGTGCATGGACTACATGTCGGGCAACGCGACGGCGCCCGACGGGCCGTGCTGCTCGGCGCTGTCCGGCATGCTGGGGTCGAACCCGCGGTGCCTCTGCATGGTGCTCGGCGGAACGGCCGCATCGCTCGGCGTCGCCGTCGACAGCGCCCGCGCGCTGCAGCTCCCCGGAGCGTGCAAGGTCCGGACCCCACCCGCCAGCCAGTGCAACTGTAAGTGTGCTAAACTATCTTGATAAAATATTAAAATATATGGAATCTAGCACATTGTCACACTGCATAAGTAGTTTGGCACGCAAAGAATTGGGGATGCCACAACTGAAAAACGTTGCAAATTTGTGCAGCCGTGGTGGTTCCAGTGCCGTCTCCGGCGAACCCGACGACACCCGGCAGTACTCCGTCCACGCCATCAGAACCCAACGTTTCCCCCGCAGGTACAAAACTACCATATAGAGATGAGATGAATGACAAATAGTTGAGGCTCCGAGTAAGGAGGTGGATATCGAGTTAAATCCTTCTTTTATTGAGTTCTTTTTAAAAATTAATATAATTTAATTTAATATCATTTTATTTATAATTTAGAAGTATTTTTAAAATTGAGTGAGAGCAAAATCCAATTTCATTCAAAATCAACTCATTTCTCTGCTTAATCAATTAACGAGTGTAATCAAAACAATTTTAAACCGAGCTAATGGGCACGTTAAGAAACTTTTTTTTCCGCCGAGCATGCACTTGAACAGGGGGCTCCCATTGAGCTAATGAGATATCATTTTCTACCTCTGATATAGGGTCTGGATCAAAGGCTACTCCATCCACCACTCAAGATTCTGACGGGAACATTAACAAAGCAGGAGCAATTCTCGCCTTCGTCGTCGTCGTCGCAGCAATTGCGTTGATCCAAGGTGCCTGAGATATATGCCAGAGCTTCTTCTGTCCAGCATGCATGGACTCATTCCATTTCCTACGACGACTCCTCTGCAATTCTGTATATATATTCGCGGGTCTTTTTCTTCAGGAATCTTAGGGAGCATTCTTGCTGAAACAGTTTCCAATTAACTCACGCATTTTGGTTATTAAGGGTCTGTTCTTTTTGACTGCGACTGATAGCTTTTGGCTGCGGCTGATAGTTTTTTTGGCTGTTTACGATAGAGATTGCGAAAAGAGATATAATCGTTTGTGATTTTTTTATGGTACAGATATTATGTTTTTAACGTGTACTACAATTAACTTGTAGACCCCATCTTAAAAAGATATTCCGTTTGAAAGTTAGGTACTATAGCAGAAGCTAAAAATCAAAACCTAAAAGTTAAAAAGAACAGGGCCTAAATCATTATGTTCCATTGACATGTGATGTGGATGTGTACTCCCACGTCGTCTGCTTTGCAATATGTTTTAGAAACATCTAAGGATTTTGTTTCTAACATCGAATCACGGCCGTCGCCGCATCCTTCCACTCATCTAAGGATTTTGTTTTGCCAATGTTGGAATTGCAGCTATATGTGCCTAACTCCATGAAATTAGCAATCAACTCGCTCATTGTCTACTTGTCTTTAATGGTGTTATAGTTCATCTTGAAAGCTTCAAATTGCTTAGGAAGAGACATCATAATATAATGGACAACAAAACCATCAGAAATTTTCATGTCCATTGTCTTAACTCTGGCAGCAATGTTAATTATGGTCATAATGTGCTCACGAACATTTTCAGTACCATTGTACTTAGTGTTCATGAGCCTGTGCATCAGAGTGGTAGCATAAACCTTAGAAGATCCCTTAAAATGATCCTCAATGGAGGATAAGTAGTCCTTCACCTTTTCCTTTTCAAGGATTGCTCCCCTAATGACCTCACTGATGGAGTTCTTCATTACAGCAAGTGAAACGCGGTTAGACCGCTCCCACTTCTCAGCATTAGTTTTGTACTCCTTCATTTTGTCATCAAATTTGTCCTCTCCTTCATTAGGAGCGACAGACTCATCAAACCTGAACGCATAGTCCAGATCCAAGAGCTGAAAAGTCGTCATAAGTATGAACTTCCATTTTCTGAAAGTTGCTGCCATTAAATAGCTCAATTGCATTAACTTGAGCGGTAACAGAAGCAGCTGAAAAAATTTAAAAATTTACATTAGGAAAACACATAATTGATTTGCATGAAAGTTAACCTTACGTTGGTATGATTAACAACATGCTCATAATAATTTTTCGCATCACCGTTAGGCAGAAACGAAAATTTTAACATAATTTAGAGCATGCAATTACAATTAACGTTGGTCAAAGAGTAATAGCATGGCAAAATTAAACATGACAAAATAAACATAATTGATGACATGCAATTACAATTAACGTTGGTCAAAGAGTAATAGCATGGCAAAATTAAACATAACCCTTTAATTGAATTTCTCGCTGGTTCCATTCAATTATGGGTAAAACCTCACGCAGCGGAAAATGGCATAATTTTTTTTTTAGCAGCTTAAAGATATTATCCAGTAAAAATTTCATGAGAGACATTATATAATCATTAATTAAACATTAGGTATATCATAAATACATGAAATATATATATTGAAAATAAAACCAAACAGCCTAAAAATATACACCATAAATCAATTTCATGCAAATATATATATACCTAAATATATGCATGAAATATATGCTGAAAAAACATAAGATTATGCGCTGGAATTCAGCCGGCCCAAAAGATCAACACGAAAGACATAATATCTGAAAGAACTAAAGGGGGCTTTTGAATATTTCCAACCAATCCAGACTAACTGACCGGTCAACATTTTACTCCTACTTCCCCCAAAAATCGACCAGACCTGCTCCCAATTCCAAAAGACTCGCTCCACCACTTTTCGTCCGCAAAAAACGCATCTGCTCAAGGGAGGTGCCAGACCATGCGCGCAGGGCGGCTCGACGCATGCCCGCTCCGGCAGCCACGCCTCGCTGGAAACACACTGGGTGGCGCAGTACGGCCGGCGCGCACGAGCCAAGGCGCAGTATTGTATGCGGGGCCGACGGCCAGTGGGCAGCAGAGGGTTGCGCAGTGTAGCAAAGCGGCCAGCGCAAAGACAGGAGGCGCGCGCGGTAAATTCCTCCCTTTTTTTGTTTGTTTGCCCCGACCTGAGTTCTCGGGTGATTTGATTTTGGGGATTCTTCATCAGGATTTGCTAAATCCCCTCCTTCTAAATTCTATGTGTTCATCAATGGGCTAGGGTTCTAGGAAAACTAGCAGGTGCTCTGATACCAAATGAAGAGCCTAATCCTTATGCATGTCACATAATCTGCTAGTCTAGCACTAGAACACCTAGGGTTGAGAGGGATCGGGAGACTTACGGTCGCCGATGAAAGCCATCGAAACGGTGAACGTCGGGGAAGACTTGCAGTGTTCGGAGGGTCGTCGGAGCGGTGCAGAGGGTCGTCGCCGGCGAAGTCCTGCAGTGACGGCGCCAGCCTTCCAGTTGCTAGCAGCGCGCAGTAGATCAGTTGGCTTAGAGTTTGTATGGGGCTTTTCCTCTCACGAGAACTGTCTTAAGGCGTGAGAGGTCGGAGCCCCTTTTTATCTTGCGTTGTTGCAACAGGGGACTGTAACCACAGTCGGTTAGGCACCCTCGATCAGGGCGCTAAAAAAACGATGGACGTGGGTTTCCCCACGTCTCTCTCCTCTCGGCCGTTTGGCCTTGCTGATCAAAAGTCCAATATGGGTCTGTTTTTTCAGCTTCTTAAAACGACTTTTGACTTTTGCTATAATATCTAATTTTCAAGCAGAGTATTTTTTTAAGATAAAGTCTACAAGTTAATTGAATTACATATTAAAAGCCCAACATCTGTACCATTCAAAATCGCAAGTGAATATCTCTCTCTCCATAATCTATGTCATAAATAACTAAAATTTAAGAATTTCAGTCAAAAGTTACAAGTGATAGCCAAAAAGAATATTGGTCTCGATGCTGACCACTGAGTTTGGTAGTGACGATGATGGATGAACTCTTTGTACAGGCCTTCCTTGGGCTGGATTGAACTTAAGCTTTTCTGTGTTGGACCAGACTTGGATTGAATCGAAGGGAAATAATTTTGGTCTTGAACTAGGCTAGTGCTGGGCTCAGCCCATTAGCTTGGTCTTGAACTAGGCTAGTGTTGGACTTAGCCCATTAGCACCCCTATTGTTTCTTCGTCAGGGTTAATTTGTTCCGTTGTTAAGTAGTCACAGTCAGGTTGACCATTGACTTTCGTGTAGCTGCCTAGCAGCCGCCCACACCTTCTCCTTCCTCCTGCCTTCCCTCCCTCTCCCGATCTGATTGATACCTTTTTTTTTCCTTTCCTTAATCTATAGCAATCTTGATGCCCAAGATTCTTGAATCGAATTGGAATCGATCTTGGTTTCTCTGCGGTCAAACAAGGCAGGCTTGCGTGCCCATATAAAAGCACAGGGCCAGCAGTATCTGCACTTATCCTACCCATCAATCACCAAGACATACCAGCTCACAAGTGACCAGTCACAAATGGACCAGGGCCGAGAAACGCAGCCCGCCGCGGCGAAGTCCGTGGAGGTCACGCTGCGGCCGTTCGACCTGGACGACGTCGACGCCATGATGGTGTGGGCGTCGGACCCCCAGGTCGCGGCCGTCTGTCGCTGGGAGCCGTACGAGTCCACGGAGCCCTTGCTCGCCTTCATCCGGGACACCGTGCTCCCGCACCCCTGGTTCCGCGCGATCTGCCTCTCCGGCGAGGGCCGCCCCGTCGGCGCGGTGTCCGTGACGCCAACGGCGGACGCGTGCCGGGCCGAGCTCGGGTACGTGCTGGCGCGCGCGCACTGGGGCAAGGGAGTGGCCACGGCTGCCGTGAAGCGGACGGTGGCCACGGTGTTCGCCGAGGTGGAAGGGCTGGAGCGCGTGGAGGCCCTCGTCGACGTGCGCAACGCCGCGTCGCAGCGCGTGCTGGAGAAGGCCGGGTTCCGGCGGGAGGCCGTGCTGCGCAGGTACTGCGTGCTCAAGGGCGCCGTCAAGGACATGGTCATCTACAGCTTTATCTCCACCGATCCACTGGTCGATTGATACGTGCAATAATAATAGCTACCTCGGCCTGTATCTGCTGAATCGTAAGTGGTTTTGCTGTCTTTGTTCTGTACATGGTTCAGTCGACCTCTCTGGATTGCAATGTGTTGTAATGCTGCTGTTTTATCAGTTGTTTGGTTGTAAAATTGATGATTTACCATACAAGATATTGACACTTAACATGGTCAGAACTGAACTGGTGATGTTGATGCAATTTATGCGGTATAAGTATATATTTAGATATAATTTTAGTATAATATAGAATAATTAAAGAATACTTCCAGCAGCATATGAATGATATAAATTGCATATAAATATGTAATTCTACCATGTTATAACTAAGTATAAACAATACTGCCGAAAAGAACATATTTAGCATTTGCATGAAATAACAAAATAATAAACTAGCATAAAACTCAAGTTTTGAATTTGTTACTTTTGCTCTCAGAGTAGAGTTGCACAAGACTTTGATCCTGGCTTTCTCATACGCTGTATATACCCTTCACTAAGTGATAGGACAATTAGAGATTAAATTTGAACTTTAATCAATGTATTCTCTATCACAAAATTTATCATATACAAATGATGACAACCTCTAAACTTCGGTATGACAGAAGATGTTAATCAAAGATTCTAAAGCAGCAATCTGACAAAAGCTTAATGTCAACAGTGACTAGAAAACTCAATCACAGAACTGAAGAGTGCAGAAGTAAAAACTCTTCTATTCATAATTTGCCTTGACTAAGGTCGAGAATTGCAAATTGATGTAATATGGATTGTAATTAATCAATTGTTACAATACGAACTGCTATATTTTTATTTGAGTTAACGGACACTTTTAATTGTCGCTTGATTCATTGTATTTCTTAATCTGGTGTACTTAAATTGTATTAATTCTAGAAGATGGGATTTGTAGATACATTCTATTTATTTACTGCTCTTTAGGTTTCCAACGACTTGATGCATAGGAAAAGCTCAATTTACTTAATAATTTATTTATTAGCTTATTACTTAATTTCGTTCACCTTCATAACTCATCATTTAAGGTTACTCGAAAACGCAGTGCGTTATATAATGGCAGGAGAATGGAACGCGGCAGATATCATCATCAGGTCATGCTTCCCATCCTCTGAGGACGGTGGCGCGGGCAACGCGGTTGACGCCGAGGGTGAAGGCGCCCATGCGGAGGTCGCAGTGGTGGCTCCTGCGCATCTCCTTGACGTCCCTGAACCCGCACGACATGTACGTCCTCAGCTCGTTATTCACCTTCTCCTCGTCCCACATGAACCCCTGGATGTTCTGAACAAACCACAACAACGGAGCGCGTCATGCGTCCAATGGCTTAACCTGACTGCCTCACAGTTACACTGTTCTGAACAACGCACAAGAGCGTTGTGCAGCAAGTAACAGTTGAAGTAGTTACCGACCTGAACCCACTCGAAGTAGCTCACCGTGACGCCGCCGGAGCTCGCGAGGATGTCTGGCAGAATGAGGACGCCCTTCTTCGACAGGATCTGCAGAAGGAATGCAGAAAAAATATTACAGACAGTAGTGCATTTCTTTACTGTCAGAGTGTCGATCTGTCAGATGCTGTGAGATATGACTTGCCTCATCTGCCTCAGGGTCTGTGGGGTGGTTTGCAGCCTCAATGATGTACTTGGCCTTGATGTCATTAGCATTGTCCCTGGAAATAATGGTGAAGAACAATCTTTCATTTACATGTAGGTTTGCAGATACAGAAACAGGTACGATATTATGACTGAACACAGAGTAATCAAACTACTACTGTAAGGATGAAATGGACTACAATGAGGAAGAAGATTACTTATTTGTCACTCCCCCCAGTGCTGCCGGGATGAGGACGTCGCATTCTTCAGTGAGCAGTGAGTGTGGGTCAATCGCATCTTCACTAGCTTGGGAATGTCAAGGCCGTTGGTGTGCTTCACAGCTTCTGTGACATCACTGATGGCAATCACCTTACCACCAGCTTCACCGATCAGTTGAGCATCCCAGGAACCAACGTTACCAAATCCCTGGAAAGGCAAGCTGCAAGTAAGGCACTCATTGCTTATCTGTAACAAATAACCTTTGCAGATACAATGTTCAGCCGTGCCTGCTTTGCAATGCAAATAAAGATAAAGAAATGGCAAGAGTAGCCTTATTCATGGAGTTCATTGCAAACATGGAGGTGAAAAGCGCATAGTGTGCGATTCACTGACTCTGCATAGTTCTTCTGTCATTCTTTTGAATAACTATTCCTTAATTTATGTTGTGTGTCTTAAGAGTGAATCGCATACTCAAACTGCACTTGGTTCTCAATTTCTCATAGTTTTAAAGCCAAAGAGCTGCTTAGCCTACATATCTTTTACCTTCTCTCTCTCTCTCTTTGCAACAAAGCTTTTACCTGTATGACAAAACGCTGGCCTGAATGCTTTTGCCATACTCTGCAAGCAAGGCTTCAGTAGCAAACAGAACTCCCCTTCCAGTAGCTGCATCTCTTCCCAGTGATCCTCCAAGGTCCTGCATTGAGCAGGAAATTCATGAGCATATATAGGATAACGAGAAAGCAGCTTTCCTTGAACAATCAAATCCTAGTGCTTCCATCCGGATAATCATTCTGTGTACTAAGTATCATATTCTTGCTGCAACCTATCCAAAGGACTGTGCTTGACAAATTTCTTGTGGAATTCTCCATGGTATCTTCCAATTGTGATCTGAAAACATCATTTTCATTACACATACATGATAAAGAGTGCATGATAGATGGATACATACAACAGGCTTTCCTGTCACCACAGCAGGAGAGTAACCATGAAACTTTGAGTACTCATCAAGTATCCATATCATTGTCAACATCCATGCAAAAAACACAAGAAGCCGTATCTGAACACACACGTATAGATGATTAATTCTCATGAGTCTTGCCGATAAAGCCATTTTTGAAAAATCAGTCTCGATAAATCGTTTCGAAAAGACGACGAAAAAACTATTATTTGTTTATTTGAAAAAAATCATAAGCTATGAGCTAAAATTGAGGGCCGTATTCTCGAAGGGCTCGCATCTACAGCTGTGTTAATGCGGTAGGGCAGAACGGAACTGTCTAAGCGGGAACAGTCCATTAGTACGCCAGTATGTGTAGGGGTGGAATTAACAACCACCAGATAAATTCACGTCTCCTGAGTGCATCAATATCAGAAAGCAAGCATGCCAATCAAAGGAGTCTTTAACATGTGCGCGCCCCCTCAACCTTCGTAGCGGCAGAAAAACACCTTGATGGCAACTTCACTTCCGGTCGGTCAGGACATCTTGACGGCAACTTCCTCTTGCGCGGGACGGCGGGGGGAGCGAGACACTGATCCTTGATGTACTCAAAGAAACCGGAGCCGACGAGAGAGGGCAGAAGGAGCAAGTCAGATGGAGGAAGGCGTCTGGAGGACAGGAGGTAATCACTATCACCAGGTAGAGCACGACGTCCTCCTGCGCGCTCAGGACGCGGCTCGTCCACGGCACAAGCAGCCCCGCGAACTACTGCTGCTCAGGGCCGGGCCCATGGGCATGCAGCCCGTGCGACCGTACATGACCCCCCAATTTTCAGGACCTCAAAAAATTAGCCCAGCAAAAGAAAACCCATGTATTCGTGTGTGAGGCCTAACACCCCCCTTAGCCTCGAACCCCCTCCCCCTGACCCCTCCGCTGCTCCGCAGTCTGCGCCCCGCCCCCCTCTTCCCCCTCGCTCTCCCCGCCGCCCTCCTCCCTCCTCTCCCGGCCCTGCCGCCCCCCCCGCCGCCCTCCTCCTTCTCCCCCCCCCCGCTCCTCCTCCCCCGCCGCCTCCCCCACCGCTGCCTCCTCCTCTCCCCGCCGCCTCCTCCTCTCCCACCCACCGCATGCACCGCCCCGCCGCCCCTCTCCTCTCTCCCGGCCCCGCCGCCTCCTCCCTCTCCCGCCGCCCCCCCCCGCCGCCTCCTCCTCCCCCCACCGCCGCCGCCCCACCCCTCCTCCGCTCTACACACCGCTAATGCCTCAATTTCATTTGCATTTTCTCTCCTATTTTGAGTGTAATTGCTGCAGCAACCGATTCAATTATTGCATGAAGGTTCATTTATGTTGTTTTGTTCTATCCAGGTATTGCAAAATTGCCTTTTATTGATGAAAGATGTCCATTGTGGAGACTCGAAACTTGAAGATACATTGACAAGATGTAAATTTTAGGATCCTTTATAGCAATGCTCCGTGCTTCTTATTTTTCTTTGAGTTGTATTTTAGGATCCTTCTATGTTAACGTTCTAGGCTTTTAAATTTACTTGGTTGTTCAAGGTGTTTATTATGTTGTTGCCCACTTTTTTCAGAAGAAGAAATATTTAGGAATAGGACAATGTTTGACATATCAGATAAAAGTGGAAACTCATCCATTAGTCGCTCAGATTGCCTTTCTCTATCGATGTACTATCACCATCAATACTAGATCCTTCCTATGTTATGCCCATTGACTCGCTAGGTCAGAGAAATGCCGAATACATTGATATGGATATTTTGTTTCTTAGTGATCATGTTCTTCTCGATAATTATTGTGATGTTGGATATTTGGATATATTTCCCCCGCTTGCAGTGGTGGAATGAATGTATTTTTTTGTTTATCCGAAAGGAACCAGACAAAGATCTCTGTAGTATCTCCGCTAAGGGGTTAAATGGAATTGCCTGCAATGAGTTTTGTAAGTATCTCAGTATGTAATAAAAGCATATTGTAACCTAAAAGCTACCATTAAAAATCTTCAAGTGCTA
Organism: Melocanna baccifera; assembly: GCA_036346265.1. NCBI lineage: Eukaryota > Viridiplantae > Streptophyta > Magnoliopsida > Poales > Poaceae > Melocanna > Melocanna baccifera. The sequence continues at coordinate 2,955,192 of CM070683.1, read as the reverse complement.
TATTGACCTTCTAATATTGTTTTTCAGGAATGCTACCTATCTCAATCCTCAGTATCACAAACACATCCTGGAACCTCCAGAGGGGGTCATTATACCTGCAAAGGTATTTCCTAACCCTGTATTCATTTAGTTGGATAATCAATATTTCCTGGAGACCTGAAAACATAAGCATATATGTTTGCCTCTTATGTTAATAATAAAAACAAAATCATTTCTAGTTCAACCTTTTTGTCATCGGCAATGCAAACAAGAGTGACCTTTTTCCTTTTGGGGTAAATGGAGGAGTTGCTGACTTAGTTAATAAGCGAAAATAATGGGTTCTTGCTTATCTGTTTCATATTATGTGGCATTTTTGACTCTTCATGGTCTCGAAGATGCATATTTGAGTCATTTGACCATTGCTTTTTATAATATTATGTCATCAAAGTATTACAAAGCTGTACTTTTCCTGAAGTATTTTTCTGACAAATCTATTAATGCTATTTTCATGTAACCAACCTAAGTGATGTTATTTTATGTAACAAACCTTGATGAAATTATGAGAATTGGTATGAAATTATTGAAAAAGTACTTTATATAGTACATTTAACAAGGGCATGGTGAGGAGCAAATTAAGTGTGTTCTGACCTTAGCATTGCGAGGAGGTAATTTTATTTGGTTTGGGGTTAGATTCGATTAGTCGTTGTTTCCTGTAAGCATACGCTTTTAGTTTTGGTGGGTGCTTTGGACTACAATTTAGTATGCTACATTGTCTTCTGCATGGGTAGTATGTTTTTTTGGGATACATCTGTTGAAGAGCGGCACGGGCTCGGCACGGCCGGCGGCGGCGTGAAGAGCGGCGGCACGGGCTCGGCTCGTGGGCGCTTGCGTGCGGCTCATGGTGGAATGCAGAGCGATGGCAACACAGAGGCGGTGCGCATGCAGCGACGCGGGTAGGAGACGCACAGCACGGCCTTGGCATTATTTTGGCTATATTTGGTACTTTGGTTTAGGCCTCACTTAGAGCTTTATATAGAGCCTCCAAATTTCACGGTACAGCCCTGCTATTGCTCTACAGGTCCCCCACGCGGAGCTCGCCGTCTTTCCTCCACTCCCAGGGATCCGGCATCAAGGTCCACATGGTCACCTTGCGGTCTTCGGGTTGAGCCATTGAGTAGTTGGGTGCTCCGTGCCGGTGCTGCCGCCGAGGTAGCCGTCGATGGTGACGAACTTGACGGTGTCCCGGGCGAACAGGGCAGACAGGCCGGCGAGGCGCGTAAGCCCTCCACCAGCAAGGCGGCGGCGGCGTCTTAGGCCTTCTTGCTTGTGCTGTTGCGGTCCCTGGGATCTACGGGCGACGAAGTTGCCAAGCACTACGTGGCCGAGACACGGACAACTCGTTGTTCTCAACCGGATTCCTCTTGCCAAGTGAATGCACACATCTTTGCGACTTCAGCAAGGAACTTGCTTGCTTATGGTTATGCTTATGGTTACACTCTAGAACCAACGTGGACTAACATGTTTAACAGGACAGACAATTACATGCTCAAGTGCTCAATCTAGGACTCTTGTGCATGACCCGTGGTATTACAGTACACGCAACCTTGCAGGAACTATCATGTCAAATTCACATAAAATTCCTGCCGTAATCGATAAATCACCAAAATGTTGCTGCTGCTGCTGCATATTTTCTTTGGCCCTGCTTATTTTAGCTCTTTTAACTTCTGCTTTTAACTTCTACTTTTTTTACTTTTTTCGTTATTAAGTAATTTCATCTTTTTCCTATTTTTTTAGATTTTTTAAACTTTTTTACATTTTTTTCTTATATTCATTTGCATTGTCCGTGATGAGTTAACATATTTTTCTATTTTTAAATTTTTTAAATTTAATTATATCAAATAAGTTAACTCAATTACATTAAAAAAATAAACTAACTACAGTAGAAAAAACTAAAAGCCAACGCCATTCCAAACGTCCCGTTCATGTCCCTATCACACTTGTGTTCTAACAGCTCGGTCAACAAATCGCCTTTTTACCATTACATCGTGACAGTAACGGGACTAACCAGCAACATCTACAGGGTTTTCCCTTCAAATCCATATCATTTCACAACAGACTTAAACATAAATTACTATCTTGAACAGCCAATGTGCCAGAATAGTACACAAACAGGTCCTACAGCACGGAGCTGGCACAAACACAACGCATAGATCACACCTTAATAGCACAGAGTTGGTGATCCAGCCATAACCATACAGAACAGGCATGCAAGTAACAGGCTCTTGGCAGAAACCAACCGAGAACGCTAAACATGGAAAGGAGTAGAATCCGCAACAGGCTCATGGAAATCAAATTACTCTTAGAAGTTATGCAAGACATTCAAGATGCAATATATTAAGGTTCAAGAACTGCAAATGATTATCCTAAAGCAAAACATCATCAGAGGGAACTGCCTTAACAAGAACACTTCATTAAGGCTCTCTGGAAATGAACCAGCACAGTACTAGGGCCATGATGTATGGGGTGGATTTAGCCTATCGCTTCTTGGAGACACCAACAGTCTTTCCCCTCCTGCCAGTAGTCTTGGTGTGCTGACCACGGACACGGAGGCCCCAGTAGTGACGCAGACCACGGTGGTTCCTGGAAAACACACAGGTGTGAGCATACAAAGTGATAAATCATATAATTCCACAATAGATAATGGAACTGACATCCTGAAATTCAAGGCCTTAGGCAATCTCATACATCTCCCAGAAACAAAACATTGTTGTACAAAGCACTGGCATCACATACAAAGGAAGCTGAAGCACATGCATGAAGACAATGAAAATCATACAGTCTGGGATAATGATATAACCATTTCACACAGACATGGAACTGACCATCAAGTAACTTGAGAGTTAGAACTGACCAGATAATCCGCATTTGCAACTTGCAAGTAATACCCAGAACTTGATGCTAATAAATTACAAAGTTGAACTTTCATATATCCAATAGTTACAAATGGAATTAAGTTATAACTGGTTTAATTGCAAACCAATGTCATATCTGAACTTGCTGAGTTACCACAAACCAAAATTTCTGTAAGAATGCAAAGCCACTCAACCCACACCACAGCCGGGCGTTCCATCTCATTTCAACAAAAAAAAACACTCTTCGTTTGCACAGCCTAGATCAGCTCACCCTATCTTTGACAAACCTGTCCACACTATACCTCCCTGAACAATCTATACAGTGGGATCATAGTTTCTCCATGTAGATAGAAGCATCACCTTACAATCTATGCGAGCAAAACCAACACAAGCATATCCACACACATAAGCATAACCACCGCAACACCATAAACCCATGTTCTAGCATGAAGCACATCATTTTGATACTTACTACACCAGTAAAAAGTTGCTAGTCAGACATTTCACACCTTCACATGTTTACACGACTGACTTTCAGTGGAACACAAAGCCAATCCACAACCCCCATAGCTAACAGACAACAAGCTGAACAATATATAGTACCAATAATACAACATTAACAACTACTACTTAAGCATGTCCAAAATGTGGAGTGCGTGCATCACTGCATTAGACATGCGGTTGTATCTAACTATTCTAACACAACGTTATTCATCAACCATGATGAGAAATAGTAGCAAGCAAGGGTCAAAGAGAGACGAGTTCAGACCTGATCTTCTTGAGCCTCTCGAGGTCGTCCCTGAGCTTCATGTCGAGGGCGTTGGAGACGACCTGGGAGAACCTGCCGTCCTTGTAGTCCTTCTTCCTGTTGAGGAACCAGTCGGGCACCTTGAACTGCCGTGGGTTCGCCACCACAGTCATCAGCCGCTCCATCTCCTCCGGAGACAGCTCACCGGCCCTGCGCTCCCACAAACACAAGACGCAGCTCAGCTCGGCCCACCATTGGCGAGATCTGACTAGTTCTTTTGAGGTAAAAAAAGCGCGGGGGAGGGTTCTTACCTCTTGTTCATGTCGATGTCGGCCTTCTTGCAGACGATGTTGGAGAAGCGGCGGCCGATACCCTTGATGGAGGTCAGCGCGAACATGATCTTCTGCTTCCCATCCACGTTTGTGTTCAGCAGACGCAGGATGTGCTGGAAGTCCTCACCAGCGATCAGCGACTGCGACCAAAAGCATCACCACAAACGTCAGAACATAACATAGGAAGGGGAATCCACACGCGAAGCAGAGGAGAGGCGAGATGAGGAGGCTCGCCATGGCGGAGGTGGCGGCGGCGGCGGCTGGGTCTCTCGGGGGAGGAGGACGTGGTGGGCGTGCAAGCGGCTACTTGTCTTGGAGGCGGGGTTGCGGGGAGAATTTATGTGTGGGAGGGTGAAACCCTAGAGCTTCATCGGACGGCTGCGATTTTGGGTAGCTTGCTTGGCCTTTGATGGGCTTAATTGGTCGTTACGGAGGCTGTTACATTACCACAGTGTTTGCTTTTTATTATTTTTAATTTTTCCTTTTTTGAGGAAAGCCTCTTTTTTCCTTAAAGCCTCTTTTTTTTGAGGAAAACCTCTTTTTTTCTTAAAGCCTCTTTTTTTTAGGGTGTTTCTTTTCATCCTTGCTGGCGAGCAAGGGCCCAGCTCGTGACATGGGTTATGCATTGTCTAGCATGTTAGTTTTCAGCTAGGTCGCCACGCCCTGGCTCCGCCGGTACAAATAGCTTTATACTAAGGACATGTTCGTATTAATTTTTAAAAATTATTTTTCTTTAATAATTGATTTTTTACAATTTCTAACTTTTAAACGGGGTATCTTTTCAAGATAAAGTCTACTAATTAATTATAGTACACACTGTAGTGATTTTGTTTATATCGGTTAAAATCATGTTAGTATTTGGGTGAGTGAAAGAGAGGGAAAAGAGAGCAAGCTTGATATTCATACAAGTATCAATCCTTAGCAAACTAAGAGTTTAGTATTGAGTATTACGGGGCATTAGAAGGATACCGGACGTGTTCAACAATTCTATAAAGCAGGAGATAAACAGAATGCATGAATAAAAATATTGCATAAACATAGGGCAAAACAAACATGCATATAAAACTGGAAAACTTTATTCATAGATTAAATGTTACCAGAAGTAACACTAATATTGTTGACTCATGGGATAAACCAAAATTTAGTGTTTTATATTATAACACCGTCCTAACACATTATAAATTGACTCCTAATATTTAAGAGGATAGTTTATGGGAACACATATTAGTCTAAAACCCATCTTATTCCGTCGTTCGACGGCGAACACCACAATTCCTGCTACCTTCACTTGCAGAGGTATCAACCGGAGAATCACCATGGACTCACTCCTCTGTGGGCACCTACTAGTTGGATCCACCAAACCTACTAGGACTAAGATCATAGCAAGGTGGTTTCTTAAGGTGTAATCCACCTTCAAGCTCTACATCGTGCAGAGCTCCAATCAAATAGCAACGTTCTTTAATTTTTTTCCCTCAATATCATCCCAAGCTGGATATCTTCATGACGAAGTGATCGGAGAGTTTGATCAATGATATTCTCTTCTAGGATATTTCCTAACCATAGGATTTCTCCATCCGGCGTTAAAAACTAACCTGAATCAATTCCAAAATTCCATTTCCTAACCAAGCTAGCCAAAATATCCCGATTCACCCCACTGTTCATAGTAGAATCGCTAGAGAGCACAGAGAGCAGAAGGAGGAGATAAGGTGAGCCAACCAAGTGAGAGGAGAGAGAGAACATTCTAATGAAGACCAAACTAACACCACTCCATCACCATTTCCCCCAACCTCCCAGATCCAACCCAAACCACATCTATCAACCAACTGAAGGAGGTTAAGGGTAAAACAACATAGCCAGAGGACTAACCACCACCAGGAGGAGGGGCAAGGTCAAGGGAACTAGCCAGCCAAGCTGCAAGCACTAGGAGGAGAAGAGACAAGCCACTACTAGCACAATCAAGCCAAGACAACGACCAGCGAGTTATGCTATGAATCCTACCCTAATTGAGTTGACAAACAACTGACAAGGTATCTGCGATCCATTCCTAAACCTTTGCCATCACTTTATAGGGACCACACCATGGGAACCACCATGCACAGATGAATCATTCAACAATAGCATTAATCGAGCTATCACAAAGCAAACGGGAGGAGGAGAGGAGACAAGTAGAGAAGGGAAATATACCCTAGGTGAGACCCAACAACGACGGTGAATCACCATCAGCATAGCTACTTGCACCCGACGACCATCTCACTCCCAGGCATGCGGGAGGCCTCAAGCCTCGCTGTAGCGAGCCAAGATAGCCTACCATCATCACCCTCACCATTCTTGAGCAAAAATCGACATAAATCGAAAACGAAACAAAGCTCAAGCCATGAAATTGAATTAATAGAAAGGAGGAAAGGGGAAATTAAATCCGAGTGAAGAGGGAGCCGATTCACATCTACAGGCTACGGATCTAGGCCAGAGCCAAGTAAGAGTAGCCTAGGAGGGAGTTGGAGCGGTGCTCAAGCGGCCATGCCCATGGCTAGGGCCGGTCGGGGCAGTAGGTAGAGGTGGCACCGAGGGCCAGGAGGAGGCCAAGCGCGGGGTTGCTAGGGGACTTTGGCCATGTATTCACTACTTCACTATGCATAACATGTTCATAGGGCTTAGCAATTTTTTCAAGAAATGCTAGAAAACAATCGGATGATTTCTCACCCTCAAATCAGTCAAATTACTCAACTTCGAATCAACACCAAGATTCGTGCGCCTGCTCACTCCTCCTTGTCACCGGCGATGCTGGTGTGACCCAAGTTAGGGCTAGGGTTCACTCGGGTTAGGGTCGAGGTTCATCGAGGCCCCCGACCTTAGATTTCACAGGGAGGCGTCGATGGGCGGCAGGATGGCGAGGTGGCAGTGGCGTCGGCCGTGGACTTGGGGGGAGGGCGGTGGGCGGTAAAGGTCAGTGGAGAAAACAAGAACAAGAGAATATTAGGAGACAATGGTGGATTCGGTGGCGGCAGCCGCTTGAGACGAGGAAGAAGGGCAGGACGAGGCGGGGCGATGGAGCCGATCAGTAGGGATGGAAGAGGTTGGCGGTGGCAGCGGTAGGGGAGGAGAAGGTGGGGGCGGCAGTGAAAGGATAGAGGGGTTGATTAGAGGGCCTCGTCGGCATCGGAGGCGACGCCGATGAGGTGGCGGGGCGGTGGAGCGCAGGGTGGTGGTGGCGGCGCCCCCGGGTGGAGACGGGCGACCATGGGTGTTAGGAGGAGTAGGAGGAATTGTATAGAATTTGGGGGGAGTTTGGACAATTGGTTCTAGATTCGGATCTAATCTAACTGTCCAAAAAAAGGCTGATTTTGTGAATTAAATCATTAACTTTTTTTGACTGTGGTATAGACAATCCCAAAAAAAAAATACATTACTCACTTGAATTATTTTTACTAACAGAATGCCTACTGATGCAAACCATACACACAATTCATTCGCCGGTAACCTATTCTAGATAGTCGATGCGAAGAGGCGACTAATTAATGACTTAAGAGCACCAAGGTTGCCAAGTTTTTTCATAATTATTTGCTAAGCTCGCCCAAGGCTAGGCCAACAAAAATTGGCGCCATACTTTCGCTAGCAAAAGGCAATCTTGTCATACTTTTTTTTGGAGTTACAAAACCCAGGTGTTACAAAAGGAATCATACTTGTCCGACTCGAAGTAATGCGAGCACAGTAAACTGTCATCTTGACTATCTTAGAACTTATTCAGTAAAAAAGATACCTTTCCAATTGTAATAGTACTAGCTAGACTAACTACGGTTAACAATCAGCAGACATCGGCTAACAATCAGACAGACATCGGGTAGTCGCAATTACTAGGGCCACGCTGCAATCCTGACCGTCCGAGATACGCATCGTTCCCCTGTAGTCCTCTACTGCACTTTGTTTTTACTGCACCTTTCCCCTGGGTCGGATCAGTTCGGATCGTGCTAGGCTGCTACAGCAACAAGCCGCGGCGGCTTGAGCCCTGAGCCCAACCAGACCCCGCGCGCACGCCGCACGCCCGAGGCCATTACCCTTCGTCGGTCGTCGTCTCCAGATCGAACCGGGGGGAGGGAGCCACCGCCACCACACGCCACCGTCGCGCTAGAAGCTTCTGGAAGAGCCGCCCCGGAGGAGGACAGTCGAGAGCAGAGGGATCCACCAGGCGGGAGGTTCGAAGATGGGAGTCCCGGCGTTCTACCGGTGGCTGGCGGACCGGTACCCCCAGACGGTGTCCGACGCGGCGGAGGAGGAGCCCTTGGAGCTCGAGCCCGGTGCCTTCGTCCCCGTCGACCTCCGCAAACCCAACCCCAACGGCCTCGAGTTCGACAACCTCTACCTCGACATGAACGGCATCATCCACCCCTGCTTCCACCCCGAGGGCCGCGTACGACTCGATTCCCCAATCCGCCTCCCTCCCTGTCTCCTCGCTGAACCCTAGCTAGTGTTGCCCTGCCATTTGCTCTCGATCTCACGGCTCTGGTCTCTCCTTGCAGCCCTCGCCGACAACCTACGACGAGGTGTTCAAGTCGATTTTTTATTACATCGACCACCTCTTCGGCCTCGTCCGCCCAAGGAAGCTCCTTTACATGGCCATCGGTGAGTTCCTTGCTGTTTGCTTCCTGCTACTGCCGTAGTACCTTGTGATGTTAAGCTGGATTCATGAATGCTCTGCCGAATTGCGCAGATGGCGTCGCGCCGAGGGCAAAGATGAATCAGCAGCGGTCGAGACGGTTCCGGGCCGCGAAAGATGCGGCTGATGCGGTAAGTTACTGCTTTTGTGGTCGCCGTACCAGTGCGGGCAGCGGCGGCTGTTCTCATGTTGTTACTTGGTTCAGGCAGCTGAGGAGGAAAGGCTGAGGATGGAGTTTGAGGCAGAGGGGAGGACTTTGGCTGAGAAGGATAAGTCGGAAGCAATTGACTCGAATGTCATAACTCCGGGGACACAGTTCATGTTTGTCCTATCTACGGCGCTGCAGTACTACATACAGATGAGATTGAATCGCACACTTGGGTGGCAGTCTGTCAAGGTGTTAGAGACTGCTTGATGCTAGTTTAGAATTGAAAAATTAGTCAATCCGAGATGCTTTTTATTGTATTAAATGGATACTGCTTTGCGTGTATTTTTTTAAGGTTTTATTGTCTGATTCGAATGTTCCTGGGGAGGGGGAGCACAAGATAATGTCATACATCCGTCTGCAGCGCAATCTTCCAGGGTTTGATCCAAATACCCGCCATTGCTTATATGGTCTTGTAAGTTGACTTGCAAATTTTAAAGTAGCTGTTGTTTACACTTCCTCTGCTTTACACGCGGGTCGCCACATTCTTCAGGATGCTGATCTGATTATGCTTTCTCTGGCAACTCATGAGATCCACTTCTCCATTTTACGAGAGGTAAAACTTCTGATATTTTTTTTTGTCATAAAGTTTGCTTATGCATCTGACTTTCTCCAATTTCTCCAAGCTATTTTTTGTGTTTTTTATGGTAACTTAGGAGTACTTCAATAACTACAGAATTCAACTGACTTTACAGGTGATCACGATGCCAGGGCAACACGAAAAATGCTTTCTGTGTGGTCAAGTTGGGCACTTGGCTGCTGAATGCAGAGGCCCTGGCCAAGCTGATAATTCTGTGGAGCTCCCTCCTATTCATAAAAAGAAGTACCAGGTACTCCGAAGTACATCACCTTTTGTTCTAGTATATTTTCGTTCTTCTATTCCATCTGATGTAAATTTGCAAGTTGCAATTCCTTATCTTTTACTGTCGTTGATTCACTGTGTAACTATTGACCTGTTTACAGTTTCTTAATATCTGGGTGCTGCGTGAATACCTGGAGAAGGATTTGGAAATTGTAGATCCTCCCTTCAAGATAAATTTTGAACGCATTGTGGATGATTTTGTGTTTATGTGTTTCTTTGTTGGGAATGACTTTCTGCCTCACATGCCGACTTTGGAAATTCGTGAGGTCTGTTCATTTTACAGACTTTCCTTGTATTTAATAGGTTTCCTTTTGCTTATTGGATAATTTGCTCGTAACTGTGAAGTGATTAAATGCCTTTTTGTATTTTGTAGGGTGCCATTAATCTTCTCATGAGTATTTACAGAAGGGAGTTCACATCAATGGGTGGTTACCTTACTGATGGGGGCGAGGTGAAGTTTCTTAGGTCTCAAATTCTTGTATTGTTCAAAGCCTTACCAAGTTACCATTGCATCATTTTTGTTATAACAAGTGCTTATAGAATGTAAAAAAGAATGGTGCTACATTATCGATTACCTTATAAGCATAAAGCAAATCTTTATGTCACATCATTTAGCACATTCTGATTTGCTGCAGAATGTATGGATTATCATTTTACTTCAGGGCAATTGCCTGACATGTCATTTTCTCCTTTTCAATAAAAGGTTTTATTGGACCGAGTGGAGCATTTCATTCAATCCGTTGCTATTCACGAAGAACAAATTTTCCGGAAGCGTGCTCGTATTCAACAGGTACTTTCTAACTGTTCTCCTATCAGTGCCCTTCTTGAGTTTCATAATCCTATACATTCTTTATGCATGCAAATGCATGGAGGATTGGAGACCTATCTATGTCTGTGAGTGACTGAGACTTCTCCAAACGACTATTATATGGCCCAAATGTATGATTGGTATGAAGATTCTATGGTGCATTTTATGCTATTGAGCGAAAGTTACTTCAGTGATACTCTTAGTAAGCCAGTCATAAGTTGATGTAGTTATATGTTTCTGCTGCAATGTCATTGAGTGAAGTCAGGACGTTAAGTTTCATTGGGATACTGAAAGTTGAAATGCAATAGGGCTGATGCTTTTTGAGAAACAATCCTTAGTACCATACCACCTTTTAATCAACTTCTCCACATGGAGTGCAGTTCGACTTCCACATGATGACACGAGCACACATTTCCCAACAATTTGTTAGTTTTCCTTATTCATTGTAACCTTATTTACTGCTACGTAAGTGTTAAAAACCTTTTTAACTAAGTCTGTCCTTTGAAAATGCTATGTTAAATGATAAATTAATGTTTATTACTGCATAAATTGCAGGCAATAGAGAATAATGAAGAGAAGAAAATGCAGAGAGAGAACTCCGAGGATAAGAAATATGTCGACAGGGTTTGTTTTCTCTTCTTGTAGCGGATTAGTGGTGATGATATACAAGAAGTAGATCTTATACAATTTCGTGCCACAATGGCCAATCTTTCTAAAAGGATCTCTAGTTTGCACTAGTTTCATTAGTATCTCTATTAACTTTAAATCTTCTTTTGGTTTCTTGACACATCTGGAATATATGTTACCGAAGAAATCTTGAACTGTTTCAATGCAGGATCTTCTGTTACTATCAAGTATTGCAAAAGTGACTAGAATTTATGTGAAACCATGCCATCTGGTTATTGTGTTTCCTAGTCAGATCATAGGTTTTCTTCATAAACCAGTGGTAATAGTGTAATAGGGTGGCGACTAAACCTTAGCCACACGAACATATTGGCACCAAAGATACATAATGGAAGTCTGTAATCAAATCTCATGGGTTCATTGTCCTTTGGTTCATGCATTGATTGGCTATAGTAGGGAACATGTCTCGTTTAAGCCGACAGTTGAACGGAATGTTTCTATCATCCATTGATGCTACTCATTCTGCAGCTAGGCGTTTAAGTTCTGCAGTAGACCAGTGGCTAAATAAGCAGTTAAATGGTTGGAGCTAAGGAAACCTTCACATTTTCTTAAACTTTTATACGATGAATGTAATATCAACATCTTGTGGTTTCATCGTTCTGTTATGAACTGAGCCATGGCTCGAGGAAGAACGAAGGTTGTAACGATGAGATGCTAGAACTGGACAATGTTATGAATAACGCTTGTATTCATTATGAGATCAATGGGTCAATATATATACACGTATAGATATGACATATATACAGGAAACCCCTTATACAACAGGGTAAATACACAGCTTATATAACACACATTTAACACCCCCCTCAAACTTATGGTGGATCAACAATATGAAGTTTGCAAAGGTAGAAGCTGTGTTAGACTCTGGTCTGTGTTTTTGTGAAGAAGTCTGCCAATTGAAACTTGAAAGATACGTACTGAAGAGCAACAATTTGGTCCTGCACCTATGTCCACATATAGGAAGCATCAATACCAATATGCTTTGTAAGCTTCATACTGAAGAGCAACAATCTGATCCTACACCTGTGTCTACATGTAGGAAGCATCAACATCAATATGCTTTGTAAGCTCATGATTCATCGGATTTTTAGCAATGTTAATAGCAACTGTACTGTCAGACAAAAGAAGAGTCGGTGCAGAGACAAATACCAAAATCCTCTAGTAACCACCGTAGCCAAGTAACCTCCGCAGCTAACAAAGCCATAGCTCGCAACTCAACCTCAACACTCAAACGAGAAACTACCGTATGCTTCTTAGTTTTCCAAGCAATAAGAGAACCACTAAGAAAAATGCAATAAGCAGAGAGACCGGTGATCAAAGGGATCACTAGCCCAAGTGGCATCAGAATATGTCTGGAGTTGTAAAAAGCTGGAGCGAAGAAAAAAGAGACGATGGGAGATAGTTCCATGAAAGCATCGTAGAACACGAAGAAAATGACTATAGTGGAGCTGAGTGGGAGTAGAAACAAACTGACTCAAGATATGCACAGAGTACGAAATATCAGGACGAGTGACACCAAAATAAACAAGCCTCTCAACAAAGTGACGATAGTGAGTAGAATCAGTAAGAGACTCACCATTAGTGGGACGAAGATGAACATTAAGCTTCATGAGAGTCTCAGCTGTGCTCTAATCAGTAAGAGGCACGATCAAGAAGATCCTGGATATACTTTTCTTGGGACAGATAAAAATCCTCAGGAGTAGACATAACCTCAATCCCAAGAAAGTAGTGAGGAGGACCAGATTAGACATGAGAAATTGCTCATGAAGACGCTTCTTGACAAAAATAGAATCATATCCAGTAATGATCATATTATCAACATACAAAAGAGGAAGCGTCCGACCACAGGACGAAGTGTGCATAAAAAGAGCAGGATCGTGAGCACTGGCAGATAAATCAACTGCAGTGACAACATAAGAGAAATGATCAAACTAGGCACGAGGAGCTTGCTTGAGACCATAGAGAGATCGGTAAAGATGACAAACCATACCCTTAGAAACAGAATACCCACAGGGCGGCTGCATGTAGATCTCATGAAATTCGCCATTGAAAAAAATATTCTTGACGTCCAACTGAGAGATAGACCACTGTTGAAGAGAAGCCACAACAAGAAGAGTGCGAACGATGGTCATGTGTGCGACATGAGCAAAGGTCTCGTCGTAGTCACGTCTATACTCTTGCTGAAAACTATGCGCTATAAGGCTCGTCTTGTAGCGCTCAAAAGAACTATCAGAGCGGGTCTTTAACCTGTAGACCTACTTGCACGTGATAGGAGTAACGTGCAGGAAGAGGAACAAGATCCCACGTGCCAGTACGCTTAAGGGCAGCAATCTCCTCTGCTATCGCATGCAAGGTTATTAAGTCGTAAAGTCGAGTCGAGTCACTTAGGGGGCGACTAGGGAGACTAGTCGACTAGTCGACCGACTAGTCTGGACTAGTCGCAACTAGTCAGGTGTAAGGGGGGAAGGAGAGAAGAGGGGGAAGGAGAGGGGAGGAGGGCCAACAGGGGAGGAAGGAGGGAAGACGGGGGAAGGAGAGGGGAGGAAGAAGGGAGGAGGCTGCATTGACCAGAGAAGGCGGCACGGCGGTGGTCACTGGAGAAGACGGTCACTGGAGGAGGAGAGACGAGTGACGGCCACTGGAGGAGAGACGAGTGGCAGCCACTGGAGGAGTCGCCGCTATCTCTGTCTCCCGCGCGTGACCAGCCAGGAGTGAGCAGCCGAGCATATATCTGTCTCCCGCGCGTAATTGCCCAAAGTCTGCAACCAGATCTCCTTCCCGCCGACTCTCCCGCAGCGAGCATATAGTTGTGTCTTCCCGCCGCCTCCTTCGGCCCTCCCCCCGCCGCCTCGCCTCTTCCCGCCGCCTCCTCCGGTCCTCTCCCTGCCGCCTCCCCCCGTCGCCTCCTCTCCCAGGTGCATCCCCCCTCCCCGCCGCCTCCTCCCCTCCCCATGGCCTCCTCCCTCCGCCGCCTCCTCTCCCCGGTGGGCTTTAGTCGGCCGACTAGAAATAGGAGATTAGTCGAGATTAGTCGCCGATTAGTCGTCCGGACACTTGACTAGTTGCTCTAGTCGAGTCAAGCTCTCTAGTCGTTCATCCTATGCCGACTCGACGACTAGTCGTGGATTAGTCGCCGATTAGTCGATGACTTAATAACAGTGATCGCATGCTACCACTCCTGATGAACAAAAGCATCATGATAAGAAGTCAGTTCGGTAAGAGCAGCGGCAACAAAACCAAAACGCTCAGGAGACCAAATAGACTGGCGATCGCGAAGATCATAGCGAGGGGAGGCCAAAGAGGATGACCCATCAGAAGGAGAAGGCACATAAGAAGAATCCTCAACTTGTAGACGACGAGTATAGTAGAGATGATAAGAAGGAATAAGATTAGAAGTAACTTTGAGAGAGGGTACTGGTGGTGAAGGATGTGCCGATTAGGAAGGAGGCACTGGAGAGACCAAAGACTGTGGTGGAGTGGTGACTATGGGGGTGGTAGGAAAAGTCAGTAAAGAAAGTGGCTCGACAAGAGATGCTGAAATGGAGGAAGAAGGGTGAGGATAGAAAGGACGAGACTCATCAATACATTCTGAGAAATCTGCATCCGTTGGCCAATAGGATCCCAACAACGATATCTCTTGTGCTTAGCACTATAGTCCAGAAAAACACACTCAATAGATTGAGCGGTCAGTTTGGTGCGCTCACGAGTTGCAAGAAGAACAGAGCACACACTCAAAGAGGCGAAGAGTGGAATAATCAGGAGTTTTACCACAGAGACGCTCAATTGGGATCCCACCTTGAAGAGCAGAGAAGTTTTGAATGTTGATTAGAAAATTGGCAGTAGAAACATGCTCAGCCTAGAAGTGTGGTGGAACAGCAGAAGCAAGCATAAGAGCACGAGCTGTCTCATGAAGATGATGATACTTGTGTTCAGCCACACCATTCTGAGCATGAGCACCGGGACAAGAAAACTGAGAGAGTGTCAAAACCTACCAGAGGAGCAGCAAGCGGCGGCGGTAGAGGTTGGAGAAATGAATCAGCACGAAACCCTAGGTATGGGTTTTGATACCATGTATGAATAGCGCATGTATTCATCATAGGGCCAATGTGCCAATATATATAATATGCAGGAAATCTCTTATACAACAGGGTAAATATACAACTTATATAATACACATCTAACAGACAGAAGGAGAAGAAACAAGACTTGCAGAAGAGATATTTGTATTGATATATATATATATATATATATATATATATATATACATATATATACATACATATATATACATATATATACATACATATATATACATATATATACATACATATATATACATATATATACATACATATATATACATATATATATATACATATATATACATATATATATATACATATATATACATATATATATATACATATATATACATATATATATATACATATATATATATATATATATACAACTTATATAATACACATCTAACAGACAGAAGGAGAAGAAACAAGACTTGCAGAAGAGATATTTGTATTGATTGCTTGCTTTACGTTACAATACTTCAGCCCTTTATATATTGTTAGAGATAGCCCAATTGGAATTGGAAACTATTTGTAACTCCTATTTGGAAACTAGACTTTCTATGTATAGCCTACTATATTGCAATTGTGCTATTCATTACTTGTTTCGGTGCCGGTATTTGATTCCCACAAAATTATCTGTAACACGTTCATCTTACTATCTTGTGTTCTTGTAACTGTCTGTCTGTAAAGTGGATTCCAAAAAGGCAATTTGTATATTCTAGTTTTAATTTGTTAGTTATTTGGTAACTTGTTTATGTTGATTAATAGCTTACTAGATTAGGAAAACGTTCTCTATAACTGCCTCATCTCAGAGCGTAGCACTGCCCAGCCAAACAGAGCAAAATTATCTGATGATATTATGTCAAGGTGTTAGTATCCTCAAGATGGTTGCCTATGATTATTCTGAACCTTTCCTCAAAGCTTCACAGACTTTTCTTTCTTTTTAGAATTGGTGCATTACTTTAAAGCATCATACTCTGCATTGCCCAGTATCTTCCACCTAGCTACAGAGGCTTAGCCATTTAATTACTGGCGTTTTGGTTCTCTGCTTATAATGAGATGGAATCATGGAAGTTTGTCTTTTGTAAGTTTTGCCTATTGATTCTGTTTCACTGACACCCTTTCAGGTAAAATTAGGAGAGCCAGGCTACAGGGAGAGGTACTATGCTGAGAAGTTTAAAGAAGAGGCAGAATCGAAACCCATTGACCAAGTTCGGAGAGATGTTGTGAGTCTTCTTGCTAGCTGTTGATTTCTGGAGTGGCAGTAATTCATAAACTAATGACCAAGCATTACCATCTAACATCAGCCCATGTGCTTCGTCCTTTATTTGAATTTGACATGTGGATATATGGCTAGATTTTACATGCCAGCAAATAAATTGTCCAAAGTAATATTTTATTATCTATAGCAAGTAGCAACATCAAGGATATGTTGCCCTTGTTAAGGAGATAAAGTCCATATTAGGAGATAGAGTCTGTATTCTATTCCATATATGCCTTATCTCTATATGGCATATTCTCCTGTACTCCTCTATATATATGGCCCTTTAGGCCTCATATCAATATACACACAATATTCGTCACATGGTATCAGAGCTAAGGTTCAAACCCTAATATTCAGTTCCGAACGTCTTCCACCGCCGTCACCCCCGGGAGGATCAATTTCTACTCCCGGGGGGCGGCCACTTCTTCTCGTTCAGATGGAGCTGCGCCTGGGAAACGCTCAGGGGGAGCCGCCTGGAAGATCTCCATCTTCCTTGTTAGATGCGCCTGGGAAGCTCCATCTTCCTCGCCGACGCGCTCGCGCGTCCTCCTCCTCGTCGCCCTCCGCGGGCCTCGCTGGAGAGGTCGCCTCGCTCGCCGCTGGAGCCACTCGCCGCCGCCGCCGCCGCCGCGGCTTCGCCGTCGGCCGTCGCGTGGCGCTGCCCTCGCTGGGAGCTCGCCCGATCCGTTCGGGGAGCCGCCTCTCGCCTCGCCTCGCCGCCGCTTGAACTGATTCGTCCGGATCTCCACCGCTCGGCGCCGCCGCCTGGAGTTGTCGGCTTCGATCGAGCTCGTCCGCTCGGATCTCCACGCGCGTCGTCAGATCCGCCGGCCGGTCGCCGGCTGGAGTTCTCGCCACCTCAGATCCGCCTCTGTTGGGCGCGCCTGGGGAGCCACCGCCGGTGGACTTCCTCTGTTGGGGAGCCGCCGCCGCCGCCTCTGTTGGGCTTCATCGCCCGTGTTGCAGTGGAGGGGAGTCGTGGGTCCGTCGATCCGCCGCCGCCGGCTCTTCCTCCCGTCGCGCGGTCATGCCTCGTCAGATCCGCCGCCGCCCGTCGTAGCGGCGCGGATCCCTTTGCCGCTAGTCACCCGTCGCGGATCCGGGGAGCCGCCGTCGCCCATCGCAGCGTCCGCCCTTCGGCTCCTTCCGCGCGCCGGCTACATTGGCCTCCGCCGCCTCCGTCGGCCGCCCGCGCGACTCGCGCTCTCGTGGCGCGTGCTCGGGTCGCCTCGTCGATCCGGCGTGGGATCCGCCGTCGGCTCTTCCTCCAGTCGCGTGCCGCCGGCTCTTCCTCCCGTGGGGCCGACCCGTCGCCGCTCGTCGCCCAGGCTGTCGCCTCGTTCGCCCCGTCGGCCCGGGGCCGCCATCTAGCCTCGTCCGCCCGGGGCCGCCATCTAGCCTCGTCCGCCCGGGCCTGCCTCTCCTGTTCAGATATGATGCTGCGTATTGGGTCTCTCTGTCGGATATTGGGTGCCTCTGTTGGATATTTATGCTGTGGAGCCGAGTTGGATACTGGACGCTGCTGCTCTGCTGGATATTTATCACCTCTGTCGGCTGCAGAGAGGGTAGTCGCCCGTCGCGACTTCCCTTGGCTGCCATCCGCCTGTCGCGGTCAGCTTCCGTCCGCCCGTCGCGGTCTCTGCAGGCGTTCTCATCCTCGGATCTCCACCGCCGCCTTCGAGGACGCCCAGATCTGGGCCACCGTCGCCTCGATCCGGCAGGTTGCATCAGCGCCGTTGTCGCCTCGTCCGCCCTTCGGCTTTCATCTGGTCCGCTCCTCGTCAGATCAGATCCGCCTCCGCCGACTCGGGCTTCGCTCGATCGCGGAGTTCGCAGATTCGCCCGCTCTGCGCAGGCAACCGCCCGCCGCGCTTCCTCGGCCGCCGCCCGCCGTCGCGGTCGGCCGCCATCCGCCCGTCGCGGTCCCTGCAGGCGTCCTCATCCTCAGATCTTCACCGCCTGACGCCTCGTCAAATTCGTCCACTTGTCAGATCCGCCCGTCGCGGATCCCTCCGCCGCCGTCCGCCCGTTCGCGGATCCCTTCACCGCCGTCCGTCCGCCCGTCGCGGACACTTCCTCGTCAGCTCCGCCGCCGCCTCCTGCAGCCGCCCGTCGCGGCTCTTCTTCGTCAGATCTTCGGTGTTTTCGGTTCTACTCAGTATTTCGAGTCTTTTAGGATTTTGAGTCTTCCGTTTACATCTATCTAAATATTCGAATTTGTTTTAGTATCAACTTTTTCCAAATGTAATGTTAAGGAGATAAAGTCCATATTAGGAGATAGAGTCTGTATTCTATTCCATATATACCTTATCTCTATATGTCATATTCTCATGTACTCCTCTATATATATGGTCCCTTAGACCTCATATCAATATACACACAATATTCGTCACAGCCCTCAATAATAAGAGCAATAAAATCAAATTAGACCAATATGGATGGTTCAGTGCTCTAAAATAGTTAGGTCACTGGCGATCAAGATGCCATTTTTGGTCTTGGAATAAGAAGCTACATGATTCTATGACAGTTTATTGACTGCAACAAACCACCAGTTGTATTGGCAATGGTGGCTGCCATATTGACCAATTGACTAATAAAAAGTGGATCTGATTCTGTTTACAATCAACACTAAACTTGATTTAAAATGTTCTCAGATTGGTTTATGAGTAATTATTTATGTATGAATTGACTGAATTCAAAGTGTGTTTTGATTCGTAGATCTATAGAGTATGGACTATAGGTCAAATTATCCAGCCTACCAATTTTCATGTCAAATTTTCTGATGTTCAATGATTATACTTGAGAAGTTGGGTGTTAGCTCTAATCTATTACTAGTTCAATGCCCAAGCTTTGCTACGAAAAAAAGAATCATAATACCCCAAAAATGTCAAACCTTTGCTACACTGCTGGCTTCGCCGTGTTGCTCGGCAGAGCTCTGCTCCACACCTCCCCCCCGGGGGGGTGGTGGGGGGGGGCTCCACCGTGGGTCCCGACTAAGCTCCGCCCATGCTTAAGCCGCGCCTCCGCCACGGTGCTCATCCTAACCTATGCCCTTGCTTTGTCGCTATGCCCAGCAGAGCTCCACCTTGGCTCGTGTTGCGCCATTGCTGCTATGCACCACAACCCCATGACCATGAACTATTCAATTGATCAATTGTTCACAACAAAATGGATATTTTTATACCAAAAATTACAGGGTTTACCTGCTACCTAGCCCTCTGGATCTCTTGCTCAAGGTGCACCAGCGTGGATCGGCTGCGCTCCAACTGCTGAATGTATATGTGCCTTAAAAAATTACAACGCTTCAAGATGTGTGTCCTGAATATATAATTGCTAAAACAAGACTGGTGTAAACTGTAAACCAACATAGAATACCCAAGACAAGGTTAACTGAATGGAAGCAATAGGAAAACTGTTTTGATTGTGGTATTTTAAATTTCTCACAGCTATCAAATGCTTATGGGCGGCAATCTCCAGAAAAGTCACCAATTTGTACCAAATATAATCACAAAACCTCCCATCCGTGTAAATCGCAACACCAGTCTGTATCGTTTATGTCCAAAACAATACTATGATACGTTGACTAGTTTTGGCTGATCCTGTTGAGGCTCTATAAGCTGACGAATGCACAGGATTCAATAACATGCCCTGTGCCCATCCTATAACAAAGCATAAACCAGCAATTAAGTAGCAGTGCATTGCAAGAAACAAATTCCATGCCATTTGCTAACTTTCTCTGCTAAAATAAAATACATGGCACAGTGAACACCTCCCCTATTTGAACAAAACAAATGAATAGAACTAGGAACATGTGGTATGCTATGTGCTGTTCACCTTGAACCTATCTTTCATTTGGTCTCCTAAACTATCTATTTTCCACGTTTCAGGTCCAGAAGTATGTGGAAGGTCTTTGCTGGGTTATGAGATACTACTATCAAGGTGTTTGTTCATGGCTGTGGTAGGTAATTATTGACCATCATCTGTGAGGATGTGTAACTACTGTTCTTTCTCGTGGTAGACGACACATCACTTGATCTTTCTGCAAGTCTTCACTATTTCTGGCCTAAAAATTATCTCCACTTCTTTGGATGAGGCTTGTTAAGGATTCTTAACTCCGTAAACATACTCAAGCAACCTATTGCCTATCTATTGATTTGACGATGGAGATTCTCAATTATCTGATTAGTTATAGCAACACATCCACATGAACAAAATTTTAAATCTTACTAGAATCCAAACGTTGCCATTTGATACAGTATTGTTCTGTAAAAAGGGTGTACCTAGTGTCCAAGCTCTCACACTGTGTGGGGTCTGAGGAAGGGGATTTTCTAGGCAGCATTTCCCCTGCTTTGCAGAGAGGCTGATTCAAACCCGCGACCACCAGCGCACAATGGAGAGACTCCACCAATTCGCCAGGCCCGCCCTTCACAATATTGTTCTGTAACTTGGTGTAAATCAATTGATTCTTGTTCAATTGCCAATCATGAAATCCAAATGATACTCCTGTGTGATGATGTCAAGAACTTCTGTTATTTGTCTGCTGCGCAACTTATGCTGCAGCTGTAGAATCCCCAGTAGGCACTACAGATAGATATGGTTCTAGCAGGTTCTAGTATAGTGATCGTTTTGCTAATGGTTAAATCCCTGATGCTTGTGGTGTTACAACATACAGATGTCAAAGGTTATAGTTATTAAATCAGTCATGCTGTCAGAAATGATTTCCACCTTTCTCATGTCAACATGCATACCTGATTGGTCCTGATCAGTTGTATATAGCAATTACACAGTTAGGCAGACAAAGCTTCTCAGTAGCACTTTCTTGTGTTTGGTATCAACTATCAACTTGAGTTTTTTCATGTGTGACAGGTTCTATCCATACCATTATGCGCCCTTTGCATCTGATTTGAAAGGCTTGGCTGAATTGGAGATTACCTTTTTCTTGGGTCAACCTTTCAAGCCATTTGATCAACTAATGGGAACACTGCCAGCTGCTAGGTTTGTTATTCCCTATGCTACTGAATGTGTTCCTTATTCAGATTCGAAGAGTGACAAATATGATTGATTGTAAGATGAAATTCACTATTTATTCTTCTGTAGCTCCAATGCATTGCCAAAGTACTATGGGGATTTGATGACTGATCCAAATTCGCCATTGAAGTCTTTCTATCCTAAAGGTACCACCATCTCTTATCTAACGACTAATGCAGAGTGAAAATGCTTAAAAATTATAAAATATTTCAAGTAGAGTTAAGGATATAACATAGGCCCTTTTTCTCAGGACTTCATGCATAGGATGGTAGTGCGTATATGTAAAATCTTTACTCATTCCATCATTCCATGATGCCTTCCCATTTCAACTGCAGATTTTGAGATAGACATGAACGGAAAACGTTTTGCATGGCAGGTAATGCAATGAATGGATTAATTATTTTTTGCTGCAGGCAACTGATTCAATTATTGCATGAAGGTTCATTTATGTTGTTTTGTTCTATCCAGGGTATTGCAAAATTGCCTTTTATTGATGAAAGATGTCTGCTTGCGGAGACTCGGAAACTTGAAGATACATTGACAGTATGTAGATTTTAGGATCCTTTTATAGCAATGCTCCAGGCTTCTTATTTTTCTTTGAGTTGTATTTTAGGATCCTTCTGTGTTAATGTTCTAGGCTTTTAAATTTACTTCGGTTGTTCAGTGTGTTTATTATGTTGTTGCCCACTTTTTTCAGGAAGAAGAAATATTTAGGAATAGGACAATGTTTGACATACTGTATGTGCGGGAAACTCATCCATTAGCTGCTCAGATTGCCTTTCTGTATCAAATGTGCTCTCAGTCATCAATACTAGATCCTTCCTATGTTATGCCCATGGACCCTGCTGCTAGGTCAGTAGAAATGCCGAATACATTGATATGGATATTTTGTTTCTTAGTGATCATGTTCTTCAAGATAATTATTGACAGTGTTGGATATTTGGATATATTTCCCTCCTGTTTGCAGTGGTGGAATGAATGGATTCCTTTGTTTATCTGAAAGGAACTGGTACAGCATCTCTGTAATATCTCCAGTTAAGGGGTTAAATGGAATTGCCCAGAACAGAGTTTTGTAAGTATCTCAGTATGTAATAAAATCATATTGTAACCTAAAAGCCACCATTAAAAATCTTCAAGTGCTATATTGACCTTCTAATATTGTTTTTCAGGAATGCTACCTATCTCAATCCTCAGTATCACAAACACATCCCGGAACCTCCAGAGGGGGTCATTATACCTGCAAAGGTATTTCCTAACCCTGTTCATTTAGTTGGATAATCAATACTTCCTGGAGACCTGAAAACATAAGCATATATGTTTGCCTCTTATCTTAATAATAAAAGCAAAATCATTCTAGTTTAACCTTTTTGACATCGGCAATGCAAACAAGAGTGACTTTTTTCCTTTTGGGGTAAATGGAGGAGTTGCTGACTTAGCTAATAAGCGAAAGTAATGGGTGATATTGCTTGGAGTTTCCTTGGTGCTTGCTTATCTGTTTCATATTACGTGGCATTTTTGACCTTTCATGGTCTCGAAGATGCATATTTGAGTCATTTGACCATTGCTTTTTCTAATGTTATGTCATCAAAGTCTTACAAACTTTTCCTGAAATATTTTTCTGACAAATCTATTAATGCTATTTTCATGTAAACAACCTAAGTGATGTTATTTTCATGTAACAAACCTAAGTGATGGTTTTTTCATGTAACCAATCCAAGTGATGGTTTTTTCATGTAACCAATCTAAGTACTTTTATATACTACATTACTACTAGACTCTAGTGGATAAAGGCATAAAGTTTGACTGCACGAAAACTATAGCAACCTATAATGTGAATCAAAGGGGTTATCATATTTTGTTTAATGTGAACACTTTTATTGCTCTTTTAATTGTTTAGATCTTCTTTATCCATTTATGTTTGTACGGTTACCTCTCTAAGAAAAGTGCATTTTCAGTTGAAATATATGATTCTTCTTTTTTTGTATGAAGAGATACCGTGGTATGTTTGACATAAATTCATGGACCAACATAGTGTACCATTTTGTAGATATTGAAACCTAGTGATTTCAAACCCTATGTTTGACATAAATTCATGGACCAACATAATGTGCCATTTTGTAGATATTGAAACCTAGTGATTTCAAACCCTTTCCCGTGCTGTGGCATGAAGATAATAGCCGTCGACAACCAAGAGAAAGGTATGATTGGCTGAACCATTTCATTTGCACTAGAAAGAATTCAGAAACTTCTGACCGTTACTTTTGAATCAAATACTTTGTATAATTACACCCTATTTTGACAAAGATGGATTAATAATTATTTTTTTCATGGGAACAACCAGCCTTTTTCATTAGTTGTAGTGTGACCAATCCGATAATTTGTATGCTCTCATTGTAAATCCTTTCTAATTTCAGGCCTCAGGTTTCTGGAGCTCTGTCAGGTTCTGTCTTAGGAGAAGCTGCACACCGTCTGGTGAAAAACTCCCTGCAGATCAAATCCGGCAGCTCTGCTGGGCTGCTTGACTTGCCATACAGGGGTGCACCCTATGGTCCTGGATACAGACCAAGGCCTGCTGGACCAATGGGATATGAGAGGGGTTTTGTGGTTAATTCATACCATGCACACATGTCCCGAAGCGTTCCTAATCCTCGGCCTCAGTTCTTTGGTGACGCCCATGCCAACAGACAGAATGTGCGGATACTAGAACGGCCAAACTCTCGAAGCCGTGATGGTGACATCCATTCAGGGATGTCAAAACTTACAATCCAAGATGGGCCAAGGTTGCATCAAAATAACATGATGCAGAATTCCGGATATTTGCCTAATCAGCCACATTCGAATCACTATGCTGGGTTCCTGCCCCAGCGGCCCATGCAGGACGGCAGTTTTACATTACAGCGACCTGTCCAAAATGCAGGATTTCCGCAGCAGCGATCTATCCAAAACGCAGGATTTCCGCAGCAGCAACCAGTAAATGGCCTTCCACCACCAATACCTCCCAGTACTTGGATTGGCAAGCAAATAAGCGGAGGCCAGATGGGTGTACCTCCCAAGCAGGATCCGAGGACGGCTCTGGATAGACAACCTACGCAGGATAACTCGAGATCACAGCATGAGAAGAAACAGCAGGCTACCAAGGTGGTATACCGTATCAAAAGTCAAGCTTCTAATGGCTTGTCAGACTGAAGTAACCAGGAAGAACCCACATCCGAAGAGGGTTACTGAATTGCTGCAAAGTTATGTATCTTGTTTAATGTGCACGGGCACGCTATCGCCAGGTGATGAAATCACACGACATGCTCCTAATGAAAGCAACCATAGGGTTTCTTTCCATGTATGATGTACCCCCTGTTTATCTACATTCCATTGTTGTATTGTTGTATTACGTCGAAAGAGTTGGTTACATTTTAGGACACAGGGATTTAGATAAAGCCTTGTTAGTTCTTAGAACAGAATGTGCGCAAAGGGTAAGCCACTGCCATTGTAAAGCTCTAAGTTTGATCAACTCATCAACTCATACTGTTTTGGGCTGAACAATCTCCCTCGCTGCTGGCGAAAGACGGGACCATCGCTCCTGTTGTAACTTGCTGTAAGGTTGCTGTTGGGGTAGTCTCTGATGACGAATAAATATTACAAGCAAATTTCTTTCTTCCCTGTCGGCGTGAGCAAGCATGTCCTGAACACCTGATTGTTTTATTCAAGGGGAATGCTAGCGCCCGCTCCGCACGATCTGCTGTAACATTTTTTGTCATATTTACAATATTTTTTATTCACGTTTGCAACATTTTTTGTCTTAATTTTGCTTGCAACATCAACTTTTATCTCATATATTTTTATTGCATAGGATGATTAAAA
Source organism: Melocanna baccifera (assembly GCA_036346265.1). Taxonomy (NCBI): domain Eukaryota; kingdom Viridiplantae; phylum Streptophyta; class Magnoliopsida; order Poales; family Poaceae; genus Melocanna; species Melocanna baccifera. The sequence goes on along the minus strand of CM070683.1, from coordinate 2,929,779 downwards.
ATATTGCACATATTATTTAAGAATATTGCATCGGACTGTACGATACGAATACTTACATTGTTTTTTTTGTTGTATATATGATTGATAAATGTTGTAGATATAGATAAGAAATACTACAGATAAGAATATTCATATCGTTTTTATTTTTTATTATAAATATAAATAAAAAATATTATAAATATAATTAAAAATACTGTAGCTGAGCGTTCGAAACTGGACATCAGCCGAGCGGTTCGAAACCGGATGTCTGTATCAGACGTCTGGGTCGTAGCATTTCTCCTTATTCAAACAATAAATACTTGCCTAAGCTTTGCTGACACTGAACAGAAAAGACGGCGTGCAACCTTGCCTGCCAACCAAGCCATTTGCTAAGTTGAGTTGTCATCGGCTGGTGTCTGTTGATATATTTTTTTATATAAAAATCAAATTAACTAATCCACTACATTGCCTGATTGCCATGATAGGAAGTTGCAGTAGAAAAAAAAAAGTCCGCATAATTTCTACGAAGAGTCCTACAGCACATTGACCAGTTACCTGCCGGAGAAAAAGTCCCGGTTCCCGAATCATCTCGCGTGCACCCGACCACTCCCACTATTCTACTCCCTCTCACAGCACGCCTGCAGATTTTCCCACCAGGTAAAAAAAAATCTACCACTACACACTCTCCCACCCCGGCGCCGCGCAACCCATCTCACCGACAGATGGGCCCGAACCAACCCTTCCTGCTCGCAACATGTAGGTATAGCAAACCAGGCGAAACTTTCCCGCGACAACCTCACAGTGGCGCCAAAGCCACGCGTCGTCTTCCTATTGGCCCTACCTACCCCCCTCTCCTTTATTCTCACCCCGTCGCATCGCTCTCGTCTCTCCTCTCCTTCCCGTTTCCTCCCCCGTTCCAAACCCCCCCAAAAGACTAGCGCTAGGGTTTCGCAGATCGGGCGGAGCGCCTAGGGTTTCCACCGACCGACCCACCCCATGGCCGCTCCGGCGGCGGCGGCGGCGGGGGAGGCGGTGACTGGGGATGCGGTGAGGGATGGCTTCGCGGAGCTGGAGCGGCAGCAGCAGCTGCTCGCGAGCTGCACGCGGCTGTACCAGCAGCTCACCGAGCACTTCAGCTGTCTGGAGCGCCGCCTCTCCGCCCGCTCCGAGACGCTCCGCTCCAAGCGCCGCGTCCTCGACGTCCGCACATCCCGCGCGCTCGACTCGCTCCGCCGCCGGGAGCTCTCCATCGACGGCTCCGTCTCGCTCGCGCTCTCCCGCCTCGACTCCCTAGCCGAAAGCACGGCGCGGCCCGGCTCCCCCTCCGACGCCGCCGGCATCGCCGAGGGCCTCAGGTCGCTCTGCTCCAGCATGGATTCTCTGGCCTTCCTCGGCTTCGTGGTAGCGCGGCGGAAGGAGGTGGACGCGATTCGCGCCGAGCTGCCCGACGCGCTCAAGCGCTGCGTCGATCCGGCCAGGTTCGTGATGGACGCGGTCTCCGAGGTGTTCCCCGTGGACAAGCGGGCGGTGAGGTCGCCCACCGACCTGGCGTGGGCATGCGTGCTGATACTGGAGGCGGTGGTGCCGGCGCTGGCTGATCCGGATCCAGAGATCGGGGCGGCGCGCCCGATGGTGTCGCAGGCGGCGCGCGAGAGGGCGCGCGGGATGGCGGCGGAGTGGAAGGAGGCAGCCCAGCGGAAGGGTGGGGTGGAGGGCGCCAAGCCACCGGACGCGCACGCGTTCCTGCAGCATGTCGCGACCTTCGCGGTGGCAGAGAAGGAGGACAGGGAGCTGTACAGAAGGATTGTTGTGAGCTTCTCGTGGCGCAGGCAGATGCCACGCCTCGCTCTCACGCTTGGCCTCGAGGATGAGATGGATGGTACTGTCTTAACTTGTGTTCTCTTCTCTCTCTGATTGCTCTTACATGTTATCTAGATTAATTGAGTGCTGAAATGACGAACCAGCCGAGCTGTTGGTAGATGCGGAACATATAATCGTTTGAGTTGGCTTAGATCTAGCGTCCAGTAGTCACTACGATGCTATCGTTTGTTTTGGGAATTGCGGATCAGAGCAGTAGCACACATTTAATTAGACTATTGGAGGAGCAAGTCTTCTTGTTGTTGTAATTGACAATGTGGTTGCTGCGCTGTATTGGTGTTTGGGTTATTGTTGGCATCGTGTGATTAGGCCGTGTATAGTTTCATTAAGTGTGTCCTTTGCCAGGATGTGTTGTCACTGTCGTGGACAAGTGCTGGGAAACGTTGCAGTCTTCCCCAAGTCAGTATGTAAGGCACCATGGACCACTCTGGCTGTTGCAATCATCATAGATTTAGTGATGCTTGTATTGGGGCTAGGGCCACTAAGTACTATCCTGTAGATTCGTTTGGATTCTTATGCATATCATATCATCACAGTTTTATGGTATTATTTCTCCGTTGAATGAGCTCTGCATTATTGATTCCCTGTATGCCCTGCTGTAAGCAGCAACAGTAGAGTAGACTAATGCCTTCTGGATTAAATTGGTAATTTTTCTTTAATGTTTGATCAAATGATGAGTAGCTGTTTGTCAACATCAAAGAGTTATGTCTTTTCATCAAAACCTGGAATGATTTTCTCATGTTTCGACGTCTCCTGATTACACTATTTTGCCATGTTTCCGCAACACAACAATTAGTCTCTGATTTATCCTGTAATTTGTTTGCTGTACTGCTATGTGCTTATGACCTTATTAGGTTCGGTTGATAGTTTTGGTTGCCCTAATTGAGTGCCTATCCTACTGCTGCTTTGTACTTTTTATGGGCTGAATGTTATTGGTCATGTTACTTTTTTTTAGAATGATAGATCATCTCTTTATGTGAATCTGGCCAGAATTAAGCTGCCTTATCTGATTTTGAAATGTGTTTGCAGATATCATTGAAGAACTTATCACCAAGGGGCAACAACTTGATGCTGTGAACTTTGCATATGAGGCTGGCCTTCAGGAAAAATTCCCCCCAGTCCCTCTTTTGAAATCCTACCTGGAGGACTCAAAGAAGTTATCCTGTACTTTAGATAACCTAAGCACTAACACTGGCCAATCTGGGGTAAGTCCAGTGGTTATGTCTAAAGATTGTTTTGAAGTCAGTGCAGAATTCCTTATAAAGTCGACAAAGTAGCCTCGTTAGTGTGTCAACAGGACATTCTGAAAGATGCTGATGTGTACTTCTTGGCGCAATTATACTGCTTTACCTCTGCTTGATGGCTAGCACTGCATTTCTGTTTGCTGTTTTGGTGTGGCATCCAGATTCCAGAAAGGATTTTTCAGTATCTGCCTTAGTTTCTTGCACCGAACTAGAGGGTCTAATATTGCTTCTCTTGCAGATCAATGCGAATAAGAAGGAGCAGTCTGCACTGCGAGCTGTCATAAAGTGTGTTGAGGATCGCAAGCTCGAAGCTGAGTTTCCATTGGAGGATCTTCGGAAGCGGCTGGAAGAACTGGAGAAGGCCAAGACCGAGAAGAAAAAGGCGGCATCAAGCAGTTCCAGTGGCGGTAGCTCTGGTCCAGCCAACAAGCGCATACGGGCAAGCAACGGAGGACCAATGCCCCCTGCTAAGGCGGGTCGTCTCACTGACTACGCTGGTGCATCATCTTTGCCTACCGCCTCTGCCACCACATTCGTCCGCTCCCCGTCTTCCCATGCCTCCTACGGTACAGCATCTCCATACTCTTATGATAGGCCGGCTGGACACACCCTCTACTGTGGCCAGAGCGCCCTTGCAGTGAGGGAGCCATATGCATACCCACCTGAGGTATCCAACGTTGGCCTTGGCATGTCATACCCATCCCCTCCCATGACCTACCCTGCCGCCTATGGTGGATACAACAATGGCTTGGGAGCTTACAGCAATGCAATGGCCCCAGCCTTTCACCGGGCTTATTACCGGTAGGATCAGTCGAAGACGATGAAATGACAACAGCTGATGATGGTGGCTCGTCACCATGGCACTGTTTTGTATTGACTGACTACAACGGGTAGGCTGGGTGTCCTTAATGCTAGATGCTTGTGTTAATTAGTTATTATTAGCCCCCCTCTACTTAATTCGCACTGAAAAAACTGAACGTAAATTATGGACGCATGCAGTGTCTGCGGAGTTTGTGATCTTCCTGTGTTGTAATTCAGTTTAAAGCACTCTAAACAAATAAAAAAAATCGGCATGTAATCTCAAGTACTTTTGATGGTATTGGTTATGTTTCCTCCTGGTTGCCGCGCGTCGTGTATTTTATTGTTGGTGTTTGTTGTAGTGCAGCTGTGCTTTTGGGTAGACGTCGGCGGCGTGAATTGTGAATGCTGTGATGATTGCTGTAGGCCTCTGAACTCTCTAAGCAAATGTACGCCTTGCAATCAGTGATTTCATGCGGTTTTTTTTCCCCTTTCAGCAGCGCTTGCGCTTGCCACCCTTTTGAGTACACTCGTGTCATCGTTACGTTAATGTTCCCTTTTTCTTTTAGGGAAATGCTTATGTCCCCTTGCATGCTTCTTTCCAATGATGTTTCCATGTGATCGGCTTGCTTGTTTCCCTTCCATGTTAGTCTGGTCACATTTGGCTGTCTTGCAGTTTTTCATTTTAAGGTCCTGTTCTTTTGCGGTTTCTAAAAGCTATTTTTGATTTTTGCTACAGTAATTAACTTTTAAACGGAGTATTTTTTAAGATAAGTGAAAGCGGATATATTTCACGCAATATTGATTACATTGGCCAGTCAGATATATATAGTGAGGATTACATCCGAAGGCAATTCAAAGTAGCTAACCGACCATATATTTGTTGCCGTGGTATGTTTCCTAATCGGCAACATGCATGCATGCGTGAGGTCCATGCACAAGACGTGCAGATCTAGGACTGCTAACGACCGCATGCACTGATATATGGCTAACACTCCCCCGCAGTCGAAACGGTAGAAGGGCGAACGTTGAGGCTGGACCGAAACTCGGTAAATACTGACGTCGGCAATCCCTTGGTGAAGACGTCCGCATACTGCGTGGATGTAGGTACATGGAGGACGCGGACCTGACTAAGCGCGACCCGCTCGCGGACGAAGTGTAGATCAATCTCCACGTGTTTGATCCGTTGATGCTGGACCGGATTGGTGGAGAGATAGACGGCACTGATATTGTCGCAGTTGACTAGTGTAGCCCGGTGGAGTGGAGAATGTAGCTCAGTCAGGAGTTGGCGCAGCCAGCTGGCCTCTGCAACGCCATTGGCCACAGCACGGTACTCAGCCTCTGCACTGAACCGTGAGACAGTATGCTGCCGCTTGGAGGACCAGGAGACGAGGTTATCACCGAGAAAAACACCATAGCCGGACGTGGACTTCCGAGTGTCGGGGCATCCTGCCCAGTCAGCGTCAGTGTAGACAATCAAACTCACGAGAGAAGTTCGATGCAATAAAAGACCATGGTCGAGCGTGCCTTGGAGATAGCGAAGAATGCGCTTCACTAGCGCAAGATGAGGCACACGAGGGTCATGCATAAATAGACAGACCTGCTGAACGGCATAAGCGATGTCGGGGCGAGTGAAGGTCAGGTACTGCAGGGCACCAGCGAGGCTGCGATAATGGGTGGCATCATCCACCGGATCGCCGTCACTGGATAGTTTTGAGTGCATGTCAACTGGAGTACTGCACGGCTTGCAGTCGGACATACCGGCTCGCTCAAGAATCTCAAGGATGTAGTGACGCTGAGAGAGATGCATAGATCCATGCTGTCTAGTCACTGATAAGCCCAGGAAGTGATGAAGCGGCCCAAGGTCTTTCATAGGAAATTCCTGCTGAAGAGCAATGATGGTCCGACGAAGAAGATCATCAGAGGAGGCAGTGAGCACAATGTCATCCACATAGAGCAGCAAATATACCGTGTCCGAGCCCCGGCGAAAAATGAACAACGAAGTATCTGACTTGGCCTCCATAAAGCCCAAAGAGAGTAGGTGTGTAGCAAATAGGCTGTACCATGCACGTGGAGCTTGCTTGAGCCCGTATAGAGACTTGTTGAGACGGCAGACATAATCAGGATGAGCCGAGTCAACAAAACCAGAGGGCTACGCACAATAGACTGTCTCGGAGAGCGTCCCATGAAGGAATGCATTCTTCACATCAAGTTGGTGCACGGGCCAGTCATGGGAGAGGGCCAGAGTCAGAATAGTCCGAATGGTAGCTGGTTTCACCACAGGGCTGAAAGTCTCGTCGAAATCAATGCCGGGACGTTGTGTGAAACCATGAAGGACCCACCGAGCCTTATATCGATCAAGAGACCCATCTGGATGTAGTTTGTGGCGAAAGATCCACTTGTCTGTCACAATGTTGACGCCGGGTGGTCGTGGTACGAGGTCCCAAGTATCATTGGATTGAAGAGCGTCAAACTCGGCAGTCATGGCGGCTCGCCAGTTGGGATCGGCAAGGGCCCCACGATATGTCTTGGGAATCGGCGAGAGCACGACAGCATGTAGAGTCATCTTGTCTGCTGGAAGACAAAACCCAGTCTTGCCGCGAGTAGTCATTCGGTGAGTATTGATGACAGGAGGAATGGAGACCACCGTGGGAGGCGCTCCAGGTCACACCGGCGCAGCAGAGCAGCGCAAGAACCGGCGCGGGTCCCGAACATCGATCGAGGGGGCTGCATGGCTCCACTGCCCGATTCGGCGCGTGGGAATCCCAGGCGTGAGCGTGGCCCCAGGCGCAGCGGTTCCGTCTGGTGCTGGTGTAGCGTTTGGCAAGGTCCAACGCCAGGCGCTAAAGGCGTAGGCAGCAGGTCCAGTAGTGAGGCCGGGCCAGCTTCGCTGGCAACAGCCCGTGGTGGAGAGCCAACGGGGGCAGCAAGGCCGGACTGGGAGGTACCTGCAGAGGGCCGCGGCCTGATCGGCAGCGGGGAGCAGTTCATATCCAACAAAAAATCATGGTTAGTGGGAACGGGCGGGTGCATGGCCGCAGCATCAGCAAAGGGGAAAGAGTCCTCATCAAAAGTGACATGACGGGAAATAATGATCCGATTGGAACTCATATCCAGACACCGGTAACCTTTGTGTTCAGAGGAGTAACCAAGAAAGACGCACAGCGTGGAGTGTGGGGAGAGTTTGTGGGCAACAGTGGCAGAAAGATTGGGATAGCAGCGACAGCCAAAAACTCGAAGATGATCGTATGAGGCAGGAGAGCCATATAAAGCTTTGAAAGGGGTGGAAAGCTGAAGGGTTTTGGTGGGATGGCGATTGATGAGGTAGGTGGCTGTGTGGAGGGCTTCAACCCAATACTGGTTTGGCATGCTGGCCTCAATAAGAAGAGTTCGAACAACGTTGTTGATGGTCCGAATGGCATGCTCAGCCTTGCCATTCTGCTGAGATGTATAAGGACAGGACATGCGGATGGTAACACCGTGAGTAAGAAAGAAGGAGCGAGCAGAAAGGTTGTCAAACTCACGGCCGTTATCACACTGGATGCTTTTAATAGAGGTGCCGAACTGTGTTTGGACGTACGCAAAAAAAATGGGATAGGGTGGAAAAAGTGTCCGACTTGAAGCGTAAGGGAAAAGTCCAAAAATGATGGGAGCAATCATCAAGAATCACCAAGTAATACTTGTAACCGGAGACACTAGCAACAGGGGAGGTCCAAAGGTCATAGTGAATTAAATCAAAATTTTGGGTGGCACGAGAACTAGAAGAAAAAAAAGGTAAACGAGTGTGCCGACCTAGTTGGCAAGCATGACAAAGATTATCAATAGTGCCATTATTACATGAAATAGCAATGGAGCGAGCTAAGTGGTGGAGAGCTTCGGTGCCAAGATGACCAAGGCGTCGGTGCCAAAGGGTGGGAGTGCTGGCAAGCATGGCGCATGGACTGGGTGGTGAAGGCAGCAGCGGGTAAAGGTCGCCAGAGCTATTGCACCTGAGAATCTCGCTCCTGGTGCGCAGATCCTTCACAGAAAGATCATATGGGTCAAACTCAACGGAACAGTTGTTATCAATGGTAAAACGGCGAACAGAAATTAAATTCTTAATGATGTGAGGTGTAACTAGCACGTTCTGAAGAGTGAGAGGACCAGGAGTGGTAGGGAGATTTGTGGAGCCAACGGAGGTGATGGGAATCAAAGAACCGTTGCCAACAATAATATTAGAAGGAAAAACACTGGATGGTGGATGGGAGGTGGAAAGGTTATCGGCGTGTGAAGTCATGTGGCTGCTGGCACCCGAGTCCATATACCAATCGGTTGAAGGGGGTGGTGTCAATTGCATGGTGTTGAAAGCACTGGCAAGTGCAGCCTGATCCCAACCGTCGTGGTTGCCGGTGTTGCTCATGGTCGGTGCGGTGTGCGGAGAAGCACCGGGCAGTAGGCCAGGAGCGTAGCCGGGTGGCGCGACATCAGTCCCGTGAGGAGCGCCGAAAGGTGTGGGAACGTAGCCGGGAGACACGACACCAGTCCCGTGAGGAGCGCTGAAGGGTGGAACACTGTAGCCGGGCGGCAGGCCGACGTAACCAGCGTGCGCGGTGAGTGCATGCAGCGCGGGATGCTGGGATGCCGGGCGCGGCACAGGGCCACCAGGGTGACCAGCAGGCCAAACTTGCACAGTGCCCGTCCACGGGTTGAAAAAGGACGGTGGCCAACCACCGTGTGGCACGTCAGACTTTCCTGCACCGGCGCCGTGGTTGCTGCCGCCAGTGGAGCCGCTGCCGTTGGTGCGGGTGTAGCGGCGGCGGCGATTGTTGGGGCGATTTCCGCCCGCAGTTGATGAAGTACCACCAGCAGGGTTGCTGCCAGTGATCGGCCTGCCTCCAAAAAAAGGGCGCTGAGCACCACCATAGACACCGCCAGGGGCGCCGCTAGAGACTCCGCCGCGAGGAGCGTGGTTGGTGGAGAGGAGCGCTGTCGAGGGGGTCTTGGAGCGATCGGCGAGCGTGATCTCTTCCAAGAGTAGATCGTTGCGGACAGCCTCGAACGTTGGAAACGGCCGCTGCCTTTTGAGGAGGGCCACCATATAGACGTAGCGCTCGTTGAGGCCACGCAAGGTGGCAAGAACAAGAGTGCGATCGAGCACGGGTTCGCCCAAGTCACCGAGCTGATCTGCCATAGTTTTCAACTTACGACAATAATCAGATATGTTGAGATCACCTTGGACAAAGGTGCGAAATTCGGTGTCCAGGATCATGGCACGAGTCTCCTTGTTGCCGACAAACATATCTTCAAGAGCTAGCCAAACGAATCGGCTAGTGGCACCAGGGGTCAAGATACTCTCGAGAAGATTGGTGGAGACGGTGCCAAACAACCAAGAGATCACGACGCAATCCATGCGATACCACGGCGCGACGTCGGGAAAAACATCATCGGAAAGTACGTAATTTGTAAGCGCGTACTTGCCGATGGTAATGAGGTGGAGGCCGCGCCACTTGGAGTAGGAAGTGGAACCGACGTCAAGAACCACGGGAACCAGTGCCCGGATGTTGGTGACGGCGACAGCTTGGGCATGAAGATTGGCGACGAGGAGGTCGTCAGCCTCGGCCTCCTGTTTGCGGCGCGCGGCCTCTGCGCTGGCAGCCTCTTGGCGTTGGAGTTCAGCAACGGCTTGATCGTCAGCACGCTGCTGTGCAGCGGCAGCACGGCGTCGATCCTCCTCGGCGCGCTCGGAGATAGCCCTGCGGAGCTGCTCGACCTCGGCACGGAGCCGGTCAAGCTCACCACAGTCGCCGCCATGGAGTCCGGCGGGTTTTAGATGGAGTTGCGGAAGCGGTAGGTCACAGGAGCGACGCTATCTGATACCATGAAAGCGGATATATTTCACGCAATACTGATTACATTGGCCAGTCAGATATATATAGCGAGGATTACATCCGAAGGCAATTCAAAGTAGCTAACCGACCGTATATCTGTTGCCGTGGTATGTTTCCTAATCGGCAACATGCATGCATGTGTGAGGTCCATGCACAAGACGTGCAGATCTAGGACTGCTAACGACCGCATGCGCTGATATATGGCTAACAATAAGGTCTACAAATTAATTGTAGTACACGTTAAAAAATTAATATCTGTACCATCAAAAATCATAAACAAGTATCTCTCTTTCCGCAATCTCTGTCGCAAACAGCCAAAAAATCATCAACCGCAGCTAAAAAGAACATGCCCTAGGTATTGGAAGCACTGCATCGTGCCCATGTAGCAGGCGAAGAAAGAATTGATCAGGACTGGCTTCTCCACTACAGCCTAATGCCCCGGTAGTTGTGGCAAACATCAATGCATTATGCATGCGAAAGAAATCGTCACAGTTCGTTGGCCTCGACAATGGGTGCCAGTATTAACACCATGGACAAGCTAAAAAAAAGGGCAGTATTAACACGATGAACACACGCGAACTACTTTTAAGAGCATCAGTGTGTCCTCAATGTTGATTCCAAAAGAAAAGATTAAAAAACTGAGGTTGCAGATCTACCCACTAGACTCGTTTAAATTGTTCATTGCAGGTCATCACCACGCCAGCCCAGCTTTGACCGATGACTCCCTCTCCCTTTGGCTTTCGACTCTCCCTATATCTCATGGAAGGTCAATTCCAATCCATGAGATCCAAACGATCCTTTAGGAAAATCAAACTTTTTGAGTGCCAATCATGGTATTTTTTTTCCGAGAATGATTTTTCTATATACACATGGACCTTCACATACTATCATCACCATGGAATGTCTCGAGATTGATGTAAACTTTCAAAATTCAAACAAACACCCCCATCTTCTAATAATTTGAATGTCTTGCACAAATCTGAGAGCACTTTGAACCGAGAAGATAGTGTATGGACATTCATATACACGTAGTTTTTCACTTAATTTTTATCACTGTCTCACTTGAGCAATGGCATATATTATTTCTCTCGCCAGTAATTTTGAAACCAAACTGTATTGCCATGATTCAATCCAGCCAGCAGGGATATTTTTCCGGTTTGGGCCCATCAAGGTGGGCCCGGGAACAAAGGAGGAACCCATAAACTGGAAAAAAATTCGATGGACGGGACCTTGAACCACACCTTCTGAGACCCCATCTCAGATTTTGCCATCTAGCATCACAGATCTCAAAGCATGGGCCACCTCTTCCTATTCCTGGAAAAAAAAAAGGCCGCAATCGCGCGCCCCTTCCTGTGTTCGCACGCCCCCTCGTCTTCCCGCCGCCCTCATCGCAAGGACGCCGCCCGTGCCCGTGCACTCACCATGGATGTCGCACCCACGCTGCTACTTGGCGACTCGCACCGGCGCCGACGATCACATGCTTCCTCTTCCCGCCGCCCTCATCACAAGGATGCGATGGACTTCCTCGCCACCGCCCTCTACTCAAACTGAATTATGTTTTGTTTGTACTGCTATCTAGACTCAGATGATTAATGCATGTTTGGTGGTACTCTTTTTATTAGTATGTCATGGTTGAAAAAAATAAAAAAAGTTGAAATTTTGGGGCATTTCACTGGTGCCGGAGAGGCGCCGGACGTTGCTGCTGCGGGACTGGCCCTGGCGCCGCGCGGTGCTGCTCCGTACCATCTGCATCAAGTGCGGACTGCGCGCAAGAGAGGCAGTCATATCACAGCAGGAAAACAAAGTTAGAATTCCAGCAGCACTTGACGGACAGTTAAGCCCAGCTAGCAGAATTTGGAGCTGTAGCCTTACTGGTCGGCGGGAACGCGGGAGTCGTCGTCGATGATCTTATGGGAGTAGTCATGTTTGTACGATCTTTTGGTTATCAAATACTTCATTCTTTTATACTTAGTGTTTAAATTTTTAAGTTTACATTAATTTTATGTTATATTCATATTAATCTTATGTTCACATTAGTCATATGTTCTTATTAGCCATTCTAGACTATATATATGTGTAACCATTTTGTGGCTTTGAATCAATGAATTTATAGCGTGATTGCTCTAAATATTTTACGCTCTCATGGTGTCAGAGCGATGCCGCTCCTGAGCTATTACCTCCACAGCTTCCGTCGCGTCGCTCTTAGGAGATGATCTCGTCTTTATGATATTTTCCAGGGGCTGCACAACCCAAAGTTTAAATCATGTCGTTGATCATCCGATAAAAAAAAGTAGAGAAAATTCGATCTGAAAATAACTAAGAAAAACCCTAATTGGTAGCCGATCAGATGATCGGTGATATGATTTAAATTCGAGGCTACATACACACATATATAGCCTAGCATGATTAATAGGATATACATGACTAACGTAAATATAAGATTAATATGAATATAATATAAAATTAATGTGAATTCAAAAGATTAAATAGTAGAGACATGAGAAGATGAGGTGTTAATCGAAAGGTCGGGCTAATAAGTCAAAAGTCGAGGGTGCGGAGCTTGTCCGGCCCGCGGTGACGGTGAGCCATGTGCGTGGCGGGCAGGCTCGCCAACCGGCCGGCAGGCAGTCCTACTCCGGTCGGTGCGGCTGCGGCTGCGGCGACCAAACCGACTACAACACGTCCGTCCCTTCTGTTTGTGGGTTCCACGTTCACAGGCTACAGCAAAACTACTACTCAAACTTCGGATGATGCGTATCAGCTAGCCTAGCAAAAACATCATACTTTAGTTCGGATGATACACCGTTTCAAAAACTGCATGAATTTTCATGGACGTAGTACACGTAAAGTCACGTAAACATGCCAAATTTGAATATCGAATTCTTCCCTGATAATGAGAACCAAAAAAGACAAGCAGTCAATCTTGCGCTGTTCATATGCACTAGACTTACTACTTGTGTTTATGGACGTAGTACACATAAAGTTACATAAACAAGTCTTCTGCTTATTCTAAAAAGGGTCTTCTGCTTCGCTACAAGTCTAGTCCTGTGTCTTCTTAACGGTTTCTAACTCTGTACTGGTTGCATAAGCTTGACTCCATATGCTACAATGTACTTTTTTTTAAAAAAAAACGCAATTGCATGTAAAAGTAGTAGTACACTCCGGCCTCCATGTTCTTCTGCAGACTGCATGGATCCTGACTGATGCGGCTATATGAGTTGTTGGTCGCGCAGATTGGTCTCTCAACTTTATCCATGGTCGTCTTCATCACCTGGACGACTTTCTGCAGGGGTACCCTAGTACACTCGGCACTGCACTGCATGCCCAAGTCAACTGCAGTTTGGCTCCCATTTCCCCTGATGAGTTCAAGTAGGGGTTGACTATATTCGACTTGCAACCATGCATGGAGAGAGAACCTCAATCGACTTTTGTTTGTCCAATATCTGCATCGGGTGATTCGTCTGGAAGAAGACCCAGGAGAGGCAGAGGCAGCAGGGAACTGAGGTTGCACACGACGATCAGCAGAGTTAGATTTCCAAAGTCGTCTTTGGTGACTCCCAAAAGCTGAGTTAGACCCGCGCCAACCAGACCGCCGACGACGCCTCCTGCGTTAGAAATGGACATCAGAGTGGCAAACAAAGTTGCTTCCACTCCAGGAGGGCACAATCTTGCAGCCAACACCAAGACGGGCATAAAGGAAGCCTACAGAATAATTTAGACATCGTAAGTGTTTAATTAAAAGAGTGTAATTCTAGGCAGGAAAAGAAATGTTATAGGCACAGTCCAAGTCCGGATGATGTCTTGGTATTTAAAAGGTTTAGGCAATCCTAGGAATTGTTTATGTAGATTGAAAAACTATTGTCACGTAAGAATGTTGTCTTCAAATCTGGAAACTCTACTTTTGAGCAACAGGAGACATTTTGGCAGCATCGCCAGGTATTCATATCTCACCTAGATGTACCCAGCTACTTACACATCTGCCTTACCCATCCTGGAATGAATGGTAGGCATATAAAGAAACTAGGTTTATATATTAGTCATGAATAATATAAAATAAAAACAATTCTCTTGCGGTATATTACCTTAAAAATTCTTTTGCAGTACAATGAAATAAATTGCTGATTGAACAAACTTTTGTGAAACACATACAAATTACTTCACTCCCTCCGTACAGTACATAATATCAATTATGACAAACATGCAAATGACTAAGCCTCAAATTAACTAGTTATTGCACTAGTGTTATATACCTGACCAAGGACTGTGATAATCAAGGAATCCCCAATGGAGAACCATTCATCGCTTATCCCAAGCTTCCTATTGAGCCCTGTGACAAGAAGAACCTGGAAATACACAACTAAGTTTGATTTACAGTTGCTAACAACGATTATAGCAGCACCACTAGAACAAGTAAGCACAGAAGAGGACCTGTGTCATTCCAAGGGCAGAACCTAAAATTGTTGTCACGAGAAAGATTTTTCTCAGTGGAACTTCCTTTAAAAATGAATTATATACTCCGATACCCAGTAAGGATGCAATAGATGTAACAAGCCTGACACGGCCTAGAAATTCTGGAGTGAATCCAAGCTTATTTGTGCTGAAATTCATCAAAAGGTAACACATGAAAATTCAACCATTTTAAAGAGATGCCAATCACACAAACTTCTAAGGTATGTATGCACAGAGAAATAGCAATTTATGGTCAAGTTTTACCCTATGTATTTAGGCTATTTAAGCATCTAAGTGGATGCAGCATGATGCAATTGCAATGTAGTCAACTAGCAAAAAAAATTTGAGCTCATTAGCATACTTTGACTCATTATGAATAAATTACTTCAGAGAGAAATATGATTAATACGACACTTTGTTGACATTAATGACAAGTGACAAGCATGCCAAAAAAATTAGGTACCTGCAGCCTTTGGTAGGCAATAATCTATATACCCCATGGAAATTCAATTGACTACAGGTAATAGTGGTACCTATACCCCATGGAAATTCAATTGACTACTAACGGTGGAACCAGGAATGCAGCTTAGAACTCCAGCATTCTTGCGCATGGAATTGTAGCATGGCAGGCAATGTCTTCAGTTCAAATTGTGGGCTATCAAAGATAAACAAAAGGATTATGCAGCATGTAGTGACCAGCTAGAATTAGAACTTTCTTCTAGCACCTCCAAAGTGCTTTTTGAAGACTCCAAAACTGTATTTAGAGGTTTTAAAACTAAATTTAACAGAACAGTCCAGAGTAATCAAGCAGATCAAATGAGTCTGTGGAACATACATAAAGAAAAATATGGCAGAATCCGACTGTGGTGTTGCTTGCCAGAGGAATATGAACAAGGTGGGTAAGAAAATGTTGGGTTGCTTTACTGAAGTCCAAAGCTGCATGATGTGCTGCTTAGAGTTCTCATTTAATCCTGAACCTGAAAGTGAGATAGAACATTCCCCCAAAGGCAAACGTTGTTCATTTACAAGAACTGCAACAGCAGATGTCATCAGGGGTAAAAATGCTGTAACACCAAAGACAAATCTGCATTTAAGGGAACACCTGATCAGTGAACTGTAAACACATGCAGAGGCTTCATTAGGTTTTATTAAGTTTCTTCGCCAAGGAACAAACCTTACGCCATAAGTATCCACTAGAGAACCACTGAAGTATGCACTCACAACTCCCCCAAAGGCTGAGGATCCCCAACATAGCGACTGGAGAGATCCAGATGTACTCTGTGACTCACCTCGAGCTCTCTCAACAACCATAGAATCAACCACCTGCAATATTTTCAGTTATACTAAGGAAACAAAATAGAAGCACTAAATGCTCCATGAATTACATAATAATGACATAAATAATGTATCTATGATCTATTTTGAGTTTCTTATAGTTTAAAAATTAGTTTAAATACATTTAGAGCATCATGAATTACATAAATGCTCCTATTATCAGGCTATTTGTTGTGTCTGCATTTTTTTGGAGAAAGATGCCATAATAGTATGTACATGCCATATAGTATCCGTGCCTTATCCTAGGACAGCTGCTCCAGGGAATGGACAAAACATAAAGAAGATGCTAGCAAGCTATAATCCAAGGTTAGTGAACTAGTAAGGCTTCGAGTTTAAATATAATTAATACTAACAAAATAGGAAACCGAGCTTCATTTGAAACAGTGATAAAAGCATGGGATAAGACTATCACTTTTCTGGACCAACTCACTTTGTACTTACAAAAATATTATCACTTATCTGAGTATTCAGGATTAAACAAACTAAATAACATAACTACTACACCAGCATTGTTGATGATCAATTCAAAGGAACAATCAAAATACTGTGAGAATATTTTTTCTGTTCCCACTTACAACATCAGAGAAGGCAACTGCAAGAGATCCAAGAATAATAGAGAGAGCTGCACTGTATTTATCATCCACAATTGTCGCCATCAAACTCCATGAAAGTACTCCAAGTAGTCCTGATAAAATAAGGTACGACCTTCTTCGATATCCAAAGAGAGGGATGGAGTCACTGTAATGGGAATCACAACAATATAGTATCACAATTAAATGGGAATCACAACAATATAGTGTCACAATTAAGTATATACAACATAAAAGAATGGTAGGAAAGAGATTTAGTATTTTGGTGAGACCTGATAAAACCATAAAGGGGCTTGACCAACCATGGCAAGGCTGAGAAACCAGATATAACTGCAGTCTAGATAACAGGAACCATGTTAATCTCTGTGCCAACACATATTGACCAAGACTTAAAATATTCACAGAAAAAAACTTCTAAGAGAGTAATGCATTGGGTGCACTCGTACTGCTTATGCTCAACTGGAACAAAACCACACATGTCTAGAGACTTGAACAAAATAAATAAAAATATATCTAGAGGAAGCAAACAAGGATGGTCACCACCATACCTCTGCTGGATCAAGCTGAAGATCATCTTTTAAGTAAAAGCTGACAGCAAGTCTGGCAAGACCTAAAACTCCTTGCACAAAATAAACAATGGCGACAGCCACGTTATCAGGGGACAAATCCACCCCAAATGATTTGAAGTAGCTTGGCTTGGAACTGCTCTTGGAAAAACCATCTGTGCTATATTGCTTCTTTTGCCATCCCCCAAAATCTCCATTACTAGTGTCCCCTTTAGTCGAAGTTGCCTGATATCTTTGTGCGGCACTTCCTACAGTAGGTAACATGATAGCAATGACCGCGCAGCTTACAACAATCTTGCAATCTTGACAACTATATATTAAAAGCAGCTTTCTTTAAGAAGTACCGAACAACAGCTCCTAGAAACATGTCAGCGAACCTTTTAAAAGGTTTATGCTATAGCTATAATAATCATTAAGCAGGCAATTCTACTACGACATGCAGATAACAATTCTACTACGACTCGACGCGAAAGCAAAAAATTAGTGCCACTGCATATAACTGCATGAGAGAAAACCAGAGGGATCGATGCTTCCCCACACCAATTTAACAATATCCAGCAAGCTATCTAGTCAAAATTCAGAGTCGTAAGACTGCAGCACTTGCTTTCGCAGCTAATTGCACGTCTTCCCTCTTTCCTCCTATCGCAATACAACCCCCGCCTCCAAAACTTCCTCAATCCCTGACTCCTCACCACAGAACCACGCACGAAATGTTTTAGAAATACGCCACTTAAGCTCGCGAGTAGCTTACCGGCTTGGTGGTCCGAGGAGGAGGCGCCACCATCGAGGTCTAGGGGTCTGCAAGCGCCGGCGCCGGCGCCAGAGGTGGAGGCCTCCTCGTCGTACGAGCCGCGGTCGCCCGAGCTGCTGCTGGACGCCATCCCCGGCGAGCGGCCGCAGCGGCAGCGAAGCTCCGGCGGGAGGCGGCGGCCGCGGTGTGCTATCGCTATGTACGAGGACGAGGAGGTGGCACTGGCAGCGGCGGGGTTGGGGAGAGGGAGGAACGGCGGGGAGAGCAGGAAGCTGAAGGCCATCTGCATGCCAGTGACTTGTGAGCACTCTCCTGCCCCTCTCCTCCCGTTTCCTCAGGCTCCCACCGCGCCAGCCAAGTACCACCGCCTTCCGTCTCCCTCTCTCTCTGTAGATCAGAGCGAAAAGGCCCGTCCAAGTTTCGGCCCACGTACTATGGGCTTGTCTTGGGACCAAACCTTTAATTAGGGCCGGCCCTTTTTGCTCCGGGCCAAATCTCTGACATCTCTGTTGGCCCAGGCTTTTCTAGCCTCCAGAAACACACCACATCAATCAAATCTGACAGTGGAGCAGATCGAGGAGTTGCGGCATGAAACCAGGACTCCGTTCTAGGCGCAGCAATCTTGCTCCGGAACGCCTCGACACAAGAGAACTGGATCAAGAACGTCACAAAAGAACCACGTGAATCCAAGAAACCGGCCAAGAAAAGGAGCAAATCTCTGCGCAAGAACACAGCAGCAAGAAGAGCAGTTGCAGATTGAACCTTGCACTAAAAGGCTTGCTTCTAGGGGGTGAAAAGGGATGTATATGGATTCGGATAGTGTCCTAACGATATTCATATTCGTATTAATGAATATAAATATAAATTTAAATATTCTCAAATACGAATATAAATTCGAATTAAATATCTACTCAATTCGGTCGGATCTAGATATCCTTATAACTTATGTAGTATGAAGATATTAATGATATTTTATCCTCATACAATCACGTTTAATCATTTTACTTCATTTACTTCACCTAAAGAAACAAGAATTCACGTTCATGTTCAATTCAAAAATTTATTCAACTAATTAATTGTATTGTAATAAAATATGCATATTGCTTCGTCGAATATTAAGATGGATTCGGATAGTCTGGATAAAATAACATTTCGGATGGTAAAAATTCATATCATATTCGCATCCATATTTTTTATATGAATTCGAATACGAATAGGATAGAAATTGTTAATCGGATGAAAAAAATCTATACCATATTCGCATCCTATCGAATACGGTAATTAGATAATATGGAAAATTTGTATCCATTTTTCACCCCTACTTGCTTCCCAAATGAAAGTGAGAGATGAGAGGAATCCAACCGGTACGGGCTGTTTCTATTGTCTTGGGTCTATTTGTATTGGTTTTTATGGATGACTTTTGGCTGTGGTTAATAAACAATAGTGATAGATAAAAACAGTTTATAGAAGCTGGAGCGTTTGTATTGGGTTATGTCTTTTGGCTTTTTGCTGAGTGCATTATGTAAGAAAGACGGTGCAAAGAAATTGTTCCAAATCTTACATCATCAACGAGCATGAACACACATGGTATAGGATCAAGGAATAGTTAAGACAATATTTGGTTTTTTTCAAATCCTTCATCTTGAATTTTGTCTTTTGAGTATGAGCTCGCTTAAAGGAGTGCTTGCAAGCACTCGGTGATGAGGATTTGTAAGCTCCAATTTGGAGATTGCACAAGGTCAAATCGTGACTTACAATTTTCAATGGATGGAGTATATTGTTTTTTGAAAAGTATATTCTTTCTTTTCCTTTTTTGTCTAGGGTACTTCATGCTAAGCGAATCATCCTGTCCTTGTAGAATTAAAGAGATCAGGGGACTATTTTATTAAGGGATAAGTTGACCTTTCATTATTTCGGGTAGAAAACGGGTTGACCTTTTGCTGTTGTGCATTCCAGAATTAAAATTGTTATGTGCTTCCTTATCAGAAGTGTTGATGTTATGGATTGTTCTGCTGTTTCCCCCCGAAGTTGGTGAATTGTTATTGTAGCAATTATCGGGTTTGATCATGTGGGGTTTCTTAGATTTGATCATATGTAAACTTATAGTCGTTAAGATTGCTCTATTATTAATCAACTACATCTTCTCTCAAACAAAAAAAAAGTCCAAGTCCCAACAAATTTGCATCGACATGTTTGGAGAGGAGAAAAAAAACCTTTATTTTCTCACGAGGGCTTACATGAAAATTTCAAAAAAGTCCAAGGTCCCAAATCGCAAAGCTTCCAGCATCGCGTGCCTTCTCCGTATGATGAAGAGACGATCCATCCCGGTAGCTGCCCCTCTCGTCCTCACAGGATAACGTAACGGCCATGTCGTCCTCGCCTCTAACCGCCACGCCTCCCAATCTCCTTCCCGCCAAATCCAAGAACCCACCGCCCCACCACCACCCGCTCATCTCCCACCTCCCGCACTGCACCAGCCTCCGGGCGCTCGCCCAGCTCCACGCCGTCGCCGTCAAGACCGGCCTCCAGGCGCACCCGGCCTTCGTCACCAGGCTCCTCACGCTCTGCACCGCGCAGGGCGCAGCGTCGGCCCACCTCGCCTACGCCCGCCAGGTGTTCGAAAGAATCCCCCACCCTGGGGACGTCGTCTGGTACAACACGATGCTGCGGGGGTACGCCGCGCCCACCGCCGCCGTCCCGCCCGGGGAGGCGGTGCGGGTGTTCGTGCGGATGCTGGAGGAGGGCGTCGCGCCGGACACGTACACGTTCGTGTCGCTGCTCAAGGCGTGCGCGGCCGCGCGGGCGGAGGAGGAGGGCCGGCAGGCGCACGGCGTGGCGGTGAAGGCCGGCGCCGCCGAGCACGAGTACGTCCTGCCCACGCTGATCAACATGTACGCCGAGTGCGGGGACGTGCGCGCCGCGCGCGTCATGTTCGACAGGATGGACGGGGAGTGCGTGGTATCGTACAATGCGATGATCACCGCGGCGGTGAGGAGCAGCCGGCCCGGGGAGGCCCTGGTGCTGTTTCGGGAGATGCAGGCAAAGGGGCTTAAGCCGACGTCGGTGACTTTGATTAGTGTGCTCTCAGCGTGCGCATTGCTCGGGGCACTGGAATTGGGGAGGTGGATCCATGAGTATGTCAGGAAGGTGCGGCTTGATTCGCTCGTAAAGGTCAACACTGCGCTGATTGACATGTATGCAAAGTGTGGGAGCTTGGAGGATGCCATTGGTGTGTTCCAGGGGATGGAATCAAGAGATAAGCAAGCTTGGTCTGTGATGATCGTGGCGTACTCTAACCATGGTTATGGCAGAGAGGCCATTTCGCTGTTCGAAGAGATGAAGAAGCAAGGGATAAAACCTGATGATGTTACATTCCTAGGTGTGCTCTATGCTTGTAGCCATTCTGGTATGGTGAGTGAAGGGCTCCAATACTTCGATAGCATGAGAGATAATGGGATCATTCCAGGGATAAAGCACTATGGTTGTGTGACCGATTTGCTAGCTCGATCAGGTCAGCTTGAAAGGGCTTTCAAGTTCATTGATGAACTTCCAGTAAAGCCAACCGCCATCTTATGGAGGATGTTGCTTTCTGCTTGTGGAGGCCGTGCAGATGTTGATCTTGGAAAACATGTCTTTGAGAGGATTCTTGAGCTGGATGATTCTCATGGTGGTGACTATGTAATATTCTCGAACTTGTGCGCTAACACCGGAAGATGGGAAGAGATGAACAGGGTAAGGAAGTTGATGAGTGAAAAAGGGGTGGTGAAGGTGCCAGGTTGTAGCTCAATTGAGATAGATAACACAGTTCATGAGTTCTTTTCAGGAGATGGAAGGCACCCACAATCACAACATGCACGTCGAATGGTTGATGAAGTGATTGAGCAGCTAAAACTTGTTGGTTATGTCCCTGATACTTCGCATGTCTTTCATGTTGACATGGACGAGGAAGAGAAGTTGACTAGCCTCAGATACCATAGTGAGAAACTGTCAATTGCTTTTGGGCTTCTAAATACATCTCCAGGAACTACCCTCCGTGTTGTCAAGAATCTCCGTGTATGTCCAGATTGTCATTCAATGGCAAAGCTTGTCTCTATGGTCTTTAATAGGAGGATCATACTCAGAGATCTAAATCGTTTCCACCACTTTGAGGATGGTGTCTGTTCTTGTGGAGACTACTGGTAGATTTTAGGAACATAATTTCTGTACCACTATGCCCTATCCTTCTTGTATCCATTCAGGTATGATTAACTTGTACATCCATGACAGGCTTACTGATAATTGAATATTCTTTTATCAAAGATTGAT
This sequence comes from Melocanna baccifera, assembly GCA_036346265.1. NCBI lineage: Eukaryota > Viridiplantae > Streptophyta > Magnoliopsida > Poales > Poaceae > Melocanna > Melocanna baccifera. Next base: position 2,908,017 of record CM070683.1, on the reverse strand, counting down.
GGTATTGTGACAATAATAACTGACCCAAGTTTATTAGTGAATGTCTAATGCTTAATCATGCTCATAGCATAATAACTTCCTGATGTTGCATGTATACCGTGATCCTTGCATAGCATTATTTGCTCCTTGTGTACAACTAGGTTTTGTTTTCTCTGTCGGTACAATATGGGTGTATGACATGTGGCTTACACGGTGCTTGATTGTGGTTGCGACTGGTTGATTCCTCTTCTTAATGGAAAGATTTGCAAAGCTTTTGCGTGTTCTTGAAAAAACAATCTGGTTGCAATTTGTTTCTGGCTAAATCATACTTTGTAGGTTCCAATAAAAAACTATGTGGTTAGTTTGATAATCACACTTTAATGTATTCACCTGATTTATTATTCACTGAATGCAATCCTTCCTTCCTTTTAGTTTCACAGAAGCTTTTCTACTATGGAACATGTGAAGTCAATGTATTCTGCAATACCTTGCAAGCATGTCAGTTATCGAATATCACACTGATTTCTAGTATCATCACTTCTCCTTGATGATGCACAACAGCAATCAAAAGCTCTCCTAATCATCTTTCTTTCATATTACTAGCAAATATTATGCCAAGCCCCCTAAACCCGAGCAGGTGATACTGATGTTCTTAATTTGCTATTTTATGTTTTTTTTTCTCTATCTCAATTTTCTGAAATTGATGTTTGTCCCAATGTCAGTAATAAAAGCAAGCCATCTTTTAAGTTCTTTTTGTCAACACTATTACTCTTGCACATGAAAAATCAGAAAATCAGATGTTGTACCACTTTATGAATGAAATTACTATGTGCTCCCCAGATTAGCTTAATGATTTGCACCTAATGATTTGCCTCCATCTGACCAGTTCCACACTAGCATTGCAGATCACCACACCATGCCTTGCCATGGTGTTAGATTAAATCTTAAACGGAACAATTGTCGGATAATGGAAGTAATCCTGATGTCAAAATATTTCAGAGAAAAGGAAGTAATTGTTTGGTACACAACTCCACCTCCTGGAAGGTCATCAGCCATACAAAAGCAATTTGGTGTCTCAGGTTGTGAATGAGAGGAGTTACTTTCTATGAATATGGTTGAGCCTTTGGTCTTTAATTACCCATTAAACATAGGATAGTGCAAATAAGCTGTAGAGCAGAATCATGTGGAGTTTTTCTGTCGGCGTTTACAAAAGATGGTGACGTCTCAAAGAAAGCACATATAGATGTGTCTAGTTAATGGTACCGTAGTTAATTGGTAATGACAGATGGTGAAACAGACTGTGCTCCATTGTACCCTGAAGGTGAAAAGAGAGTGTCCCTTGAAGAAACAAAAGATGTTTTTCCTGAACCATAGGCCGCTGTTATGTTACAAAATACTTGATTGCAAATGCCGATCCAACAACTTCCTTTGTTATTCAAGTTTTGACCACATGTCCCGTAGGATCATCTTCATTTTTTTTATCTCCATATGATGCTGGAATTTCTTACCAGATTTTGTAGGTCAAATTTGCTTTTTTGTGTTGGTACTGCATGAGTTTGATTGGTCTCCCTTGTACTGGTGCCATCTTAAATCCGGTCAGGTGATAATGAAACTGGACTACAATCTGCAATCCACTGGTGCACTGGTGAGGCTTACATCCTATACTTAGATTGTAAGATCGATTTCATTGTGTTTGTAACATCTAGCAAATCAATAATTTTTATGTGAAGTGCCACCATGTTGTGAAATTGTTGCGTTCATTTGAATTTCATTGATACCATAGGAGATCCCCAAAACCTTTATGTAAACCTTTTCTTTTATTGCACGAAATCAACATTACATCAAAGACCGTGCCTTTATGATATTGGCAGGCTAGGAAACTGTCTTTAGGTTGGTAATATATCTCTTTCTTGCATGTGCCCTCCTAATAAAACTCCATGTAATGCTAACCAGTACTATGTCTAAGAATAGTCATAGCGGATGTACAGTCCGGACCTCATGTTCCTGCTACTGACACAGAATAGTGTATCATTTTGGCTTCAGCATCACTATGTTATGTCATAAATAGATTAAAAACCACATTGTTTAGGTGACTGGAGAAGAATTGCTAAAGCAGCCACCATTAATACATGCTGAGATATGTTTAGATTGGCTATACTTCATTTAACTTGGTAAACAGACCTTGTTTTTGTGTCACCGTAGCAACACGACAACACATGAGGTTACCTGCTATCTTAGGGGACTTGATTATCACATAACTTGGCCTGTTACTTTATGACCGATTACTTAAACAGGGCGGTGAGAATGATGCCATCAGCCTTTTGTCAATAATTTAAGGGCAAGTAGCATGTAATACTTGGTCCAACACTGGTTTAGTCATCCTCATTGCCATATTTTCATTTTCCTCTTCCATTATCTGCAAATTTGTCCAGTTCTTGCCTAGTTAACATCTGCTAGTCTGTCGTTCACTCAACCGATCGATGATGAAAAGGTCAACCATGCCATGCTGCATGACTACTCAGTTTCACAATTTTGATTTTGACCGTTTGTATTCTTCATACTGTATATGTTCTTGTTACCATCCGAGTCACCTTCACATGCCATTGCCCTTGCCGTTGTCCGTCTCTGGAAATTCGTTGACGTGCTGTATTACACTGGATTTACTTGAAAATTGTACATCATACTCTTTTTAGTTATCTAATCTTAGTGGGTAAAGCCATCTTGTTGAGTGTCTTGCATAAAGGAAAACCCCGGCCTGCCTGGAGCCAGCCGAGATGAGAGGTAGAAGCTGCTTCTTGCCCAGTGAGTTGATCAACCAAAGAGTAAAAGAAATCCCTCTTTGCAGCTGGAATCCATGAGCAGCACTTGCTTTTTATTAATTCCCCTTTGACCAACCTTTATCAAATGCATTTATGCCATTACTGTTCATCATTTGGTGTTCCTGAGCTAGAATCTTGCTTAATTTATTGTCCGTGTTTGCTACTACTTCCTCTGTCCTCTGTTTTTCTAGCTTCTTTTCTTGACTAGGGCATGTATATTCTTTTCAAATGAAACTTTTTATTAGTTACATGTATCAATCAGTTCATCTAAAAACTTAAACTGATGAGAAAAAACGAGCAACTTCCTTATATTTTAACACCCCCCCTCGCATGTAGGCTCCCTTAGATTTAATACGTGGAATAGAAGTAGGCTATAATTATTTTTTTAATTGCGCCAACCGAGTTTTAAATTCAAGACCTCTTGACTCTGATACCATATTGAGTTATATGAATCAACAGTTCACCCAAAAATTTAAACTCATAGGGAAAAACAAATAATTCACTTATACTTCAACACTTTTTAACAATAGTTGATATCGGATTGACAAATGGCATGAAGTTATGTACTTACTTTCTATAAATCTCCAAAGTTCTTATTTAACTTAATTAATTCAACTAAACAGTCACCGTTTTCAACCTTTAAAGAGCAAAACAGTGATCTTTTTTGTTTTATCTTTTTTCTCCCACTTTAACAGTGGTCCTAATTCTGAACTGAATTCTGGCATAACATGGTCCCTCATCTAACTACATCCCAGATCCAATTAATAACTGATGAATTCTGACACGACATAAAGTATTTGCAGAAGTCGCACTGCTAAGGGCACATTATTTGCAGATGATCTAGTTATGTAGTCCTAGAACATTAAAAACCTTTACCAGGAACAATTATTTTTTGAAATGAAGCAAGAAACAATTACAGAACACTGAAATATTTTTCTTACAAAACCTTCAGTTGAGTTCTGCAATGCAAATTTATCAATCCATTATTACTTTGTTTCTGAAAAATAAAGATTGCAGTATATACCATATGTATGCATTTACCCTTTCTCGCAGCACAAAGGCGGCAAACAATTACAAATTACAGTATTGCCACAGATCAGTAAACCGGCGGCGGAGGCGCATGCACCGGCGGGGGTGGCGATGGCGGTGCTATACACCCGTGTGCGTCGCAGTGCACCGGCAGCCGGTGCAGGAACGCGATGCACTCCTCGCCGGACCGCTGGTCGGGGCGGCCGGCGATGCAGTTCTGCCGGTCGTCGATGCGTGGCACCTCGAGGCACCGGTGCGGCTCGCCGCAGAAGTAGTTGTACGAGTAGGTGAAGTTCTTGAGGTGCGGCAGCTCGCAGATGCTCTCGGGGATCTCGCCGGCGAGCGTGTTGTGCGCGACGTCGAGCTGCTCGAGCGCGCGCATGTTGCCGATGGTGTCCGGCAGCGTGCCGGCTATGCTGTTGAAGCTGAGGTCGAGCACGGTGAGCTGGTCCAGCTTGCCGATCTCCGGCGGGATGCAGGAGGAGATGCCGCTGTTGAGGAGCACCAGCTCGTTGAGCGTCCTGGCCATGTCGCCGATGCTGCTGGGCAGGCATCCCCCCACCCGCGGCAGGTTCGCTAGCACGATCACCGATGCCGTCGAGTTGCTGAAGTTCTCCGGCAGCGTGAAGTCGAAGTGGTTATTGTTGATGAACAGCGCGTCGATCTTCTTGTCGAAGATCGCCGCCGGCACCTCGCCGCAGAAGTTGTTGAACCTTCACACACACAGCCACACCCACACCCATATACACCGACAGCCAGTTATATACTTGTATATAAACGTTTCATCATCCATAGCTTCTCCATCTGTGCAGGTATGTACAGGTGTATACGTGTATAATACACGTATAATACGTGCGTACCTGATGTCGACGTACTGGACGTTGGGGAGGCAGAGGAACTGGGAGGGGAAGGGGCCGGAGAGCTGGTTGTTGCTGACGTCGATCTCGTGGAGGAGGTGGAGTGAGCGGAGGGACTCCGGGAGTGAGCCGGAAAAGCGGTTGGAGTTGAGGTGGAAGACGGCGAGGTCGGAGAGGAGGCCCAGCTCCTCGGGGAGAGTGCCGGCGAGGTCGCCGTGGTTGAGGTCCACGCCGGCCACGGTGCGCGCGCACGGGTCGTCGGGCGCCGGCGCGCAGTACACGCCGAAGTAGCTGCACACGTCGGGCCCGCACCAGTTGCGCGTCAGCTTCTTGGGGTCGTCCGTGATGGCGCGCTTCAGCGCCTGCAGAGCCACGTACGCCTTCTCCAGCCGCGAGTTGTTCGCCGGTGCCGCAGGCATGCTCGGCGCCGGCTGCGACGACGCCAGCAGCGGCGAGGCCACGACGACGAGCGCCAAGAGCACTGCCGCCGTCGAGCTCCTCATCACGCCCGGGCCGCGCAGCGTCTGCATGGAACGGACAATGGAATGTTGGTTGCTCGCTATGTGTTTAGCACTGCTCCAATTGTGATTAGTGTTTTGTATGCGTTTGCCGTGTGTTTAATTTTGTTTATATAGGCACTTTGTGTTGGGTGTTCGCTGGTGTATGCGTGTGTGCATCATTATTTGCTCTAATTTCTTTGTTTAATGTTCGCTGGTTGACTGCTTCGCTGGCGATTTCGTTCGCGACGATTCTTGTTCATATTGCCGGGGGCAAATGATGAAAAGGGAGGAGTGATTCGTTTTTTCCTACCTAGCTAATCGACTCGGCTGCTTGCGGAGTGTGGTACTTCCGCTTTCGTGCTTCCGTATCCAAGCTTTCGGCCTCCTTTTGTGTCCGCAGGACATGGTCAAAAGCGATGTCTGCACTGACAACCACCATATCTTGCACTACCCATTTCCTTCGGAGTTTGTAGTACCAGTAGCGATGGAGCATAGAATTATTTTCCATTTATTGTTGATGAAATGTTTGGATTGTTTATCGATAGTGCTCAGAAAAACAGAGTCCTGAGCGCCAATGAGGCCGGCCTCCGAGCCCACCTAAAAAACAGAGTTATGGGTCTGACAGTAATTCAAAAATCTTGTCTCAAGCAAGCGTCGACTAGCTGCAAGAGGGAGACGTAAACATTAAAATTTTTCCACATCAAAATTGACTCCTGCAGACAAAGGAACTTTATCCAACACCTCACGAGGGAACAAGGTTGGGCGACCTCTCACGATGAAAAGTCTGATGTGCTTTTTGACCATTTCTCCCAAATACTCGGTCACACCTCGCAGGCAGTCACCACCTTCAATTGGGAAATGATACAACTGCCGCGCTTGGACCTACACAATCTAGACGCACCTTTCACCGAATTTAAGGTACACATGGCCATCCTTCAATTGCCGAAGGACAAAGCGCTGGGTTCGGACGGCTTCAATAGAAACTTTTATTGTGTCTGCTGGGACATCATAAAAGAGGACCTCATGGCCGTCCTCCATAGCTTCTATAACCTTAGAACAGCCAACTTCGAAAGCTCCAACATAGCCAATATTATTCTTCTTCTAAAGAAAGATGGAGCCCAATCCACGATAGATTTCAGACCAATCAGTCTCATTCACAATGTCTCCAAGATCATCACAACAACCTTGGCCTTGCGCCTCACCCCCTTCCTAAATAACCTAGTCTCTCAGAGTCAAAAGTGCATTCATTAAAGGAATGTGCGTTCAGGAAAATTTCCTTTACATCTGGAATCTCACAAGATCCCTTCATCGTGCAAGAACGCCAACTCTCCTCAAGCAAAACATTGCCAAAGCTATCGAATCGGTCCGCTGGGATTATTTGCTAGAGTTATTAGCAATTAGGGGGTTCCTTCCACATGGAGGGATTGGATTTCTTGCCACCTTTCCACCGCAACCTCTAGAGTCCTCCTAAATGGCATCCCTAAAAGCATTATTCAACATCACAAAGGTCTTTGGCAAGGCGACCCACTCTCCAGTAACAGCCAAGTTGTTTATTTCAAAAACTAAGGTAAAAAATTAATTTAATTTAAAATATAAATAATCGCTTTGGATTGTCTGAATTTTTTAAAAAAATTTATTTGCTTTGATTTTTTGTTTTTAAAAGGCCTTTGTTTTAAAACTTAATTAAAAACCTAAAACTATTATTAAATAAAGAATATTTTTAATTTCTATAAAATCCTAATTTAAATTAATTATTTGAACTTACTTGGATTTTATTTGAATTTTCTGTTATTTCCTGGTATTTAAACTCAATTTTAAAATTAAAAAGTATTTTTAGTATAAAAATTTAGTATCACAATAGATTGGAAGTATTTTTCCTAAGTCCAAAATAATTCCAGGAACTTCTGTGAAATTTTCTAAAATTTTTAAAATTTATTTGCTATTTTTTTGAGCCATTATCCTCTTTCTCGAGTTTTCTGAAAATAAAAATTAAAACTTTAAAACCTCCTGCCTTCACCTCTAGTCGACGCATGGACAGCCACGATCCGCCCACGTCGCCACCCGAGCCCATCTCGGCCTCCCGCCTTTTCCCTCTCCTCTACGCGCCGCAACCGCCTGATATCCATCCAACGACTCCCGCCAAGGCCCCCCGTCTCCCATCAATGGGTGGGTCCCACCCGTCAGGCCTATCTTCTCCGCCCCGCCGCCCCCTTTTCTTTCTCTCCCCTCCTCTTTCCTTCTTTGCGCCAGCGATCGAAGTTCGCCAAATCCCCGACCTTCCTTCCTCGCTTGTCCCCTGCTTTGGAAACCCCGCACGCCGCCGTGACCCCTAATCCCCTCCCCCTTCCTTTCTTTTCCCCTCCTTTCCATTTTACCCTCCACCCAAATCTCCACCACCACCAAATCCGGCGAGGAATTGCGCGCCTTGTCTCCCCCTCCGCCATGTCTTCCCCAAAACAACCATCCATCTCTTCGTCGAATGCCGCTACACAAAAAAGAATTTGGACTCTCATCGGCCAATGGATTACTTCGAACTCCATAGACCCAGCTTCTTGGCACACCGCCGCCTACATTCGGCATTGGTGGGAGTATGTCATTCTCAAGCTAGACGTGCCTCGCACACCTCTAACTTCTTTAATGATGCTCGTCACTTGGGAGATCTAGAAAGAACGGAATTCTTGCATTTTTCGTACTGTAGAGGCATCCCCCACATCCATTCTCGCAAAAATTAAGGAAAAGTCTCAAACCTAGTTTTTTACCGGGACAAAAAAAGCTAGCAAAGCTCTTACCTAACTTTGTAACGCCTTAATTTCTTCTTTCCGGGTGCGGCCTTTTAGGCCATTACCGTCAACCTACATATAAATTCTCATCTCGGCTTTTAATAGGCAGTGCTCCTGCCCGTTCAAAAAAAAATCTCTTTAATTGATCTTCATTCCTTTTAGGTAGGAAAACTCACTTGTTCCTTAACTTGATATATGACTCTTTTGGGCCCTAACTTCATTTCTTTAAGTTCTTATCTTGCATAGTTGCATTTGTTTGCGTCACTGGAGATCCCATCCAGTCATAACTTCATTTCTTTAAGATGCTAGCTGTTAGTATATCTTTTTCACTGATCTTGATTACTCATGTTGTTCTTTAGAGCATGCATTTTCAAATCAAACACTAAAAGATGGTTTCTAGTGCTCAATCAAGTAATGCCCTGACAAGGCCCAGTATTGGCACCTTTTTAAAAATCGTATTAGTACTTTTAATTTATCTTATTAAAAAGAGAGAAAATGCCTTTGGCCCTAGTTATTCCCCGCGTTTGTTGGCCTCTTGTGCTATTCCTTTTACTTTGTTTATATCTTCTTTAGCTTCTGTGCTTATGCTTGCACGACCCAATGATCAACAGAAACAACCAAAATTAGGCCGCCTGCACGAATTTTGACGATGGGGCTAGCTTCAGTGATGCTTCCTGTTTGGAATAGTACAAAGGCACAACTTGTAGCTTTCCTTTCTGTACTCACTATTCAGTGGTCACCAACTTCAGCTAGTGTTAAAAGAGTCTACTTCTGAGAGGATTTAGATGAGGACCATATCACCTTCGTTATTTTAGGGTCTATTTTTACGGCTTTTAAAAGCTATTTTTGCTACAGTAACTAACTTTTAAACGGAGTATTTTTTAAGATGATGTCTACAAGTTAATTGTAGTATACGTTAAAAAACTAATATATGTACCATCAAAAATCGCAAGCGAGTATCTCTCTTTCCACAATCTCTGTCGCAAACAGCTAAAAAGCCATCAGCCGCAGCCAAAAGCCATCAGCCACAGTCACAAAGAACAGACCCTTAGTCTTTTCCCTTAGGGCATTTTTTATTCCACTCTATGAAGAATTTTCTTCATTGCTATGAGTAGCATGGGCTCTAACTCTTATTATTTCAATCTTACATTTATCTTTCATATATGAACAACACTTAGACCATAAAAGGAGTGTACCAAACTAGGGAAACAATAGATCACAAAAGTAGTAGGAACTATTGTTCTTGTACTTGAAAAACCAAGGAAATAGAGTTAAGCGATGAGTGTTAACGCGTTGGATCACTCCAGGCCCATCTGCAATTTTCCAATTGGATGAACTAAAACAACCATCCACTAGCTGTCCAACTAGATCAAAATCTAAACAAAGAGTCATCACAGGGAAAGCAAAATATCCCAATGAAGAGAGTATCCAAACAGAAATGAAGAATTAGTGGAATATAGGTAGAAATAGTTGCTTGTCTGTTGGTGTAGTACTAGTGTACTGATAGACCTGTGTCTTCGTTCCAGATGTTGACTAATCGAATCGATCGCATGATGTTGCAATGTAAGGTGGTGGGTCAACCATCTGCCTTAACTCCCATCTTAATCTCGCCATTGCTCTTGAGCAGTGCGATTTGCTCGTAATCTCACATGATTTTCGTTGTCAAGCGCGGCGGCGAGAACCTCACATCACGCCCCGGTACAGAACAGTTCGCGTCAGATTCTGACGTGACCTGCGGCTTGCTGCTGTTCATCGCAGCAGCATTTGGTGGCACGTCAAGCTCTGAGGGGTGATAGGAATAGCGGTGGTTTTTAATTTTTGTTGAAAAAATACTGTAGCTGACTGAAAAAAAACACTATAGTTGAGTTGATTTATTGAGTATAATTAAATGTAAAAAATATATAAAAAACCGAAAACAAAAAACGAAAAAAAGTATAAGTAATTTTTTTAAAAAACGAAAAAATAAATTTTATTGTAGCAAGTACTGTAGCTACAGTATCTAATACAGGGAAAAAATCACCACAGCTAACGATTTCAAAAGCTGTCCTGTCTTGAGCGCCCCCTGAATCGCCCGTTGATGAGATATTGCTCTCGTTTTCCTTAACGATTTGCGATGCATTTCATATCGCTCTGCCTATGATTTGTGATCACTTTAATTATGTTGTTTACCACTATATAACATAATCCACCATCGATGCAGGATCAGTTAAAACGTTGATTTTCCGGGGGGTTTTTTCAGAATATACACGAGACCTGTGTATCTTTGTATTAATAGAGGAAAGATGCCGATTTTCCGGGCTGATAATTCTGCTGTTTTTGCCCCCTATTTTTGTTATCTCAAGCAATTGCAACATTTGCACTTGACAAATTAATGTGGTTGGAGATGGAGATGTCTGTTCCAAAATAATTGACCTTAAATTACCTTGGTATGCATGCATGTTAAGTATTTGACATGATTATTTCAGCTAATTGCTCCGTATTTTTCTATAACGACATCTCTCCCCATGTCTGTTGCATGTGTTGACCGAATAATATATCAGAATACTTCTTAATTATGCAAGGGGTGCCACTATCATTGGAGATTATTCTTTTCATGGAAACTATAATTAGAGATTATTGGGACCGAAATATTGTTGGTTGATGGGTCATGTGGTTTCTGAGCTGTATAGTCTGATTTTTGCTTCATTTCTGCATTTAATATCAGGTCTCAAATACATGTTTATAGTTTTTTTCCTTTTTTGCAGAAAGTTAGCCTAATAAACCACATTTCACTAGTTTAATAGCAGAGCTCTGCTGAATTGGGCTTCAACTTTTAGTGTTTAACTTCTTAATTTAGTTTTTTCTATTTTTGAGTTTTTTTATCTTTTTTATCTTGTATTTCTTTGTATTATTCATAATAAAATAATCTGTTTTTCTATTTTAATTTCTTAAAATTTAATTACGTTGAAAAATTTTACAGTAACTATAGTGAAGAAAAAAGTCTCAAATAGTACCCAAAAAAGTTTTAAGTTTGAAGTAAAAGGTCAAATGAGCACTACTGATGCAAGATTTGAACAACACGAGGAAGAACTAGGGTTAGGAGGCGACTTATTTTGGTGCTTTGTTTTGGCAAATCTATATATCTAGGGTATGTCCCATGCATGCATGTAGAGGATAAGACGTATGCTCTTCTCTTCCGTCAGAAAGAAGACTTAACGAGTGCAACTTGGCGCAGAGAGTCGATCCCTTCTTCGTCGTGGAACTTGTATTAAATTACTCACTCCACTGCAAGAATCTAGAAGCTTCGCCCTTCCGTTTGATTCTGTTGCCGTGAATCGTTGGGAACGGAAGAGCTAGCGACACGCGACCATTTCACGATGGAAAGGTTTGGTTGACGTGTGCCCAACCACTGCATGCTCACTAACTCTGCAAGAGATCAGTTACATATAATATTGGTCTCACTCACACGCCGCCGTGTCATATAAAACTATTTTTTATAATCAATAATTTTTATAGTATTTAACTTTTAAATATAGTGTTGTTTTGATACGATATTATTAGTTGATTATAGTAGACATTATAGTGACTTTATTTATATTGATCAAAATTATACATGAGTTTCTCTCTATCATACGACTTCTCTATAAGATATTACTATTTATAAGATAAAATAAAAAAAATATCGTTAAAAATTAATATGAACACCTTTTGTTTGTTAGTCTGTTACTGTGAGCTATACATAACATTTTTATTTATTTATGATCCGCCGACGATGAGATTGTGGCACTATAGTTTTTGTTTTTACAAAAAAAAAGTTACTGCCTCAGTTCTTTACTTTTCTTTTAAAACTTTAACCATATGTGTGTGTGTATATATATATATATATGAAAAATACTTTCTACACCGGTGTATATATATATATATATATATATATATATATATATATATATATATATATATATATAATTTAGATTTCTTATATAAAAATGGTAACGATAAGTTATATTATTCATAAAACATAAAGCTGTACCATTATATTTTTGTTTTCTCTAATGTGACGTGTAATTAGAAAAGGTAATGGTTAAAGACACCATATGGGAAGCATGGTCAGCAACCATCTTTGATTGGGGGAGCGCTTTGGTGGAATGGTAGAGTTGTGATGTATGTTTCCACCCACGAGGGTACAAATCTTGATGCATACCTATTATATATACACGTGTGTGCTTCAGTAGAAAATTTATGAGGATGTGAATTTATTCTCGACCTTCGTCTGTCTAGATATGTGCTTAGGAGATAAACTCATGTGTCTGCATGTGGTATACATGCGTGGTGACATATAAGCATGTGCATCTTCATTATCTTTACTATTATAAAAGAAGGAGTTGGTGGTTGCCGAAGCTTCCATCCAATCTGGACCGTCGGATCTTCCCTCCCCTCCCACCACCCGGCCAACCCTAAAACCCTCCAACCGCCTCCCCCTCCCCCTCCCGGCCTCCCCTCTTCCCCCTCCCCCGCCGGCCCCTGCCCTCCTCCCCATCGCTCCTCCCTCTACCCCCACCGCCCCTCCCCCTCCTGGCCTCCAGATCATACTATCAAAGTGGTGCATACTATCAAAGTGCATATTTTTATTTGGTTTTCCGTTGCAACGTACGGGCACATAACTAGTAATTGAAAAAAGTAATGGTTATAGACCAGACAAAGTGAAGGGGAAGCCTAAACGGACTTTGTAGGTTAGTTGAAAACTAGCATCCTCTACGATACATAGCAAATGTCACGGGTTGAGAGTTCATCGTATACATGGCTTTGTAGTATACTTTTTTTAAAAAAAAAAAACTAGTCTTTTCATGCTCGAAATTGCAAATCTAGCCTCCTTCGTAACAGTGGCACAACGGCAGACAACATGTCTTACATGTCGCACTACCATATCGTGGCAGGAGGTGGGCACCATGGCACCTTGCTAGATGCTCTAGCGCAGTAGGCGATGAATAAGCATGGCAGGTAGTGGGCCCCACCGGCCTGCCACAGTGCTTGAGCTCGGCACCAACCTACCACGGTGCATGAGCTCAGCACCAAATTCTGCCACGCTGGGTGGGCTCGTCACCAACTCCTACCAAGCTAGTATTGTGCGATAGGTTCCTACCGAGCTCCACTAGCTCGACAGCCTGGTGTCACTTCCTACAGCGGTGGGACATCACGGTAGGTGACACGTGTTGTCTATCGCTACTGTTGTAGTCAAGATTTGCAATTTCATACACACGAGTGTCGGATTTATATAAAAAAATTATTATAGAATCAAATATGCGATGGCTTTAAGATTTGAGCCCTTGTCAGCACTCATCACATAGGCTCACGGGCTATGGTATGGTCTAGATTTGAGCCCTCGTCAGCACTCAATCACATAGGCTCACGGGCTATGGTATGAGACCATCTCCCATGCAGATGCTCAGAGACTCCTGATGGGTAGGGGCAGATCCAGGCCTCAGACTGGGTGGGCTGTAGCCCAAGGCCTCGAATTTTTAACAGTGCAAGTTGCCCTATATAGATTCAGAAAATCGCATACTTCATTGGCTTAGCTCGAGGCCAAGGTACATGGCCAACTCCATAGTCTAACCCATCAGCGACTATCACTAGACAGCCCATCAGTTTCTACTCTAGCATTCAATGACTCAACCTACCTGCACAAACACACTTGGGTTGGGGGCATCGCATTGCGTTGTCGCCCCTTGTTGGCTCGCTCGACGCCACCTGATCGCAGAGCATGTCACGCTGCCGTGCATTCGCCACCAGGGGCGTAGCCAGTCGTGGGCTGGGCATTGGCCTAGTCCACTGGAAATTAGTAGGGGCGGCTTGTTGTTTGCTATAGTGCAATGTAGTGAGAAATTTTGCTCTGGGTCTGTCCGTACACACCACGCGACCACACCCCACGCCATGGCTCACCGGCCATGCCCTACGTTGGATGCCGCCCACAATGGCCCAGCACTAGCGCTATTGCCTCCGCCTTTGCCCCCTCCCCTGCCGTCGCCTTCGCCCTCCCCTCCGAAGCTCCAAACTCCCCAGTCCCCAGGTGACAAGCACCACGCTGTCACGCAAAGCGACAAACCAGCCGAGGCGGCCATAGTGCACTTAGATCCGGTGCTCCGTACTCCTCCTCCTTCCCATTTTGATATGAAATCTGGATGACAAAATGAAATGAATGACATGTGTTTTGTATTTTTTTTTTCTATTTAGGAATTATAAATACAAGATAAAGAGGAGTAAAACATTGTCATCTTATTTTTCAATACGAACACAATCCAACTCTAACCACACTCTTCTAGAAAATGGTCGGATCTCTGCTATACTATATTGTTTATGTCTTGCCATATTTTTCTTATTATGTTTTCTATTGAAATATTAAGTTGAAGTTTCATATCAATGATATATTTATAACTTACTTTTGTTATGGTATGATGTGGGTATAAATTGCCGACAGTGAAAAAAATCGCATATCGCAGAAGCCAAAAGCCGAACTAATCGGTGCCTAAATTGATTTTAGTTTTAAGATGTTAGATTATTAAAGTTTAGACTAAGATGTGATAAAACCCTGAATCTGCTGCTATTGACGGGACAGTGTGTACGATCGATCCACAAGGGGAAGAAGCTAGGACCAGTACTAGAACACATTACTCACATAGCTAATCAAAGCATTAAACGCAGTGCAAAACTGCAAATGAAGGGCCATGTACGTCATTGCAGTCTTCTCACTGTGCGCCGGAATTAAACCATGGATGATGCTACGACTACACCACCTAGCTACTTGCAGTTAAATTTTTAGAGTTTTAGCTATCGATATCTTTTTAAATATTTAAATTAGATACATAAAATATATATATATATATACAAATTTAGTTAAAAATACTTTCATAATATTAAAATTTTATTAGATTTTATAAATATATTATAATAAAAATTAATAGTTAAAGTTAAGTTTTAGGGATAATATTAATGTCCAAAGTTAAGTTTTAGGGATCATATCGACGTCTAAAATGGCAAGTTTTTGACTGGAGGGAGTACATTGCAAGATTGTACAGTGTTGTTTTAATTAGCAAGACTTTGGTTCAGGGATTGCAACCACGAAGGTGGCTGATTTGCTTCAGGGATGCGTTATTTTTGGTGAGTGACGATAGTACAGTGTTGTTTTCCGGGGAGGCATGCAGACGTTGCAGGCGCAGGCGTACCCCGCAAATCGAGATGGACTTGTTGCTATTGCATTGAACTACTAGTGGTACATGTGTATTGGACTATTGGTAATCCTTAGTTTAGTATTGGTTTGTATTTTTTTACTGTAGCTAACTTATTTTTTTATAGTAGTTGAGTTGATTTATTTGGTATAATTAAATTTAAAAAAAATACAAAAATAGAAAAACATGTTATCCTATCACGGACAATACAAAGAAATATGGGTAAAAAAGAAAAAGCAAATAAATCTAAAAAAATCAGAAAAAGACAAAATTACTTAATAGTAAAAAAAATAAAAATCAAAAATAGAAACTGACTTTAAAACGTTATGAGCATAGCCATTATACAACAGGCTAACATGCTTCTTCTGGTCTTGGCTTCGTTGTTTTTGTGAAAAGGGCAGGCGATAGCAACGGCCACATTAACGAATTGATGGGCCTAGACATGTACCAGCTAGAAGCAGTAGTAGTATTATGATGGAACTGGAGCAATGGGGAACACTGAACTTGCCGGAGTTCAGTCCGGTCCAGTGCACTTCGAATATTGCATGACATCACATGATATCAGTGGTAAAGTGTTATATTATAGGTCTGTGGTAAAGTGCATCTTTCTCTTCACCTTGTCAAAGTGAATACATCTGCCTTCAACAACAAAAAAAGGTGAATACGTGATATCTATTTGACAGACCCAGTGAACCAGAATGAGCAGCTGATGCCTGATGCTTTCTAATTCAAAAATATCTAGCAATCTTGTATGTTTTTGCGAGTACAATTCCTGAGCCACAGTGATCAATTGAGCCATTTCCTACGTACGTACCCTTTTTTTTACATGCATGATTACCATTTTTGCAGTTCTATTTAAAAAATTGTAATTCATGGTCAAAACCGTCTGGATTGGTAGGCGTCCACGCCGTCCAGTCACTGCGTAAGCATCTTTTGAGTATGGCATTGCACATAAGACCAAGACTAACACTACAGTACAATGACTGCAGACATGTTCAAATGAACAACCTCCTATTCTACAACATGGAAGACTCCCAACTTAGCAAGACTCCAAATGCGGTCCATAAACATTAAAATAATGTAGGAACTAGGTGTTTGCCTTTTGATTCACTCATAGTATGCACAATCAAAACTCAAAAGATCTTTGTCAAATCGTTACACATCTGTTTCAGAAGAATCGATCAGTTAGGCCCGGTCATAGTTTCAAATCAATTTTTTGTTATAATGTTACACATTGGCTTCAGATTTAGATGCTCTCAACCTTAGATTGTCTAAGAAACCAGGTGATTCGGTTTCAACCTCATGTTTTGCAACCTATTAATTGTGGATTTTCTCAAGATAAAACAACAAAACATGTGGAAACCACAAATCCTGTAGAGAAAAATACTTTAAAGTTCATTTATTTGTTCTACAATTGCCTACTATATTTCATTATGATGACGATGATGAGATTTGCTGCCAAGATTCATTTTCATACGGCTAAGCCTGAAACACGATAAGCTGAAGCAATTCCACTGAACAGATGAAGC
Organism: Melocanna baccifera; assembly: GCA_036346265.1. Taxonomy (NCBI): domain Eukaryota; kingdom Viridiplantae; phylum Streptophyta; class Magnoliopsida; order Poales; family Poaceae; genus Melocanna; species Melocanna baccifera. The sequence goes on along the minus strand of CM070683.1, from coordinate 2,891,325 downwards.
AACAAGAACAAAGGTCATATATGATGGAACAGAGTTACAAGATAGCAATAATATACACAAAGACCAGACTGTTAACAAAACAAGCCAAGCTGTATTAATCTCAACTCACTCAGAAGGTTACCACAAATTACTAACACAAGGATCCGACAAAGGACTAGAACTCTGATGAAATTAAGGGGGAAAGGATAGCTGAATATATCCAATCCCACATACCTTCTCTGTCGGCATAGCAAAAGGGACAAACAAGTCAATAGTATTAGTCTCAAATCACAACTAACTAGGAAGGTCACTACAAAGTACAGACACAAGAACCTGACAGAAGAGTAGAACATCTCCTGAAACAAAGGGGTAAGGGATAACTGAATATATATGAGGATCCAGCTGCTCCAACTAGAAGATAATGTTTTGTTAAGATCAGACGGCTGTGAATCATCACGGTCTTTACTATTCATTGTAATTCTTCTTTTCCTATTACTATTCACCGTTTATTTTCACTGATGTTGCCGAGTAGAAGGGGCAGAGTGTTGTGGATGTATTGCGGAAAACTATATAAACCGCTGCTTTGTAAAGGATATGCTATGAAAGAAAAACCTAGTTCTGCTCTCTACTTTACTTTGTTCTTTTATGCTTTCTTTTTGGCGACTTCCCAAATCATCCACAAAAATCCCCAAATTAGAATCAGATTTCAGGTCTAATCAATTTAGGTCTTGGCATTTGGTATCAGAGCCTAGGTGATCCTTGGCCGTGAGCAGATCTGGAATGCTCTGAGCAATGAGGGTCAAGGAACAAGTTTCCTAGGTAAAATCCCTAAGCTAGCTCGGGAGATTATGGTTTTAGTAGCTAAAGCAAGGCATTATTTTTTCAGTGCTTATCCAGGTCGAGACAAGATCAGGGTTTAAAAAACCGGTTGTAAATTTTAACCTGGAGGGGACGGTAGGGCCGGTATGACCGAAAGTCAGAAAATTTGAATTTTAAAAATATCAGCCAAAAATCTGTTGAAAATATCGATCAAAAATTATGAAACAAATTTTTGGCAAAAAATTCTTCTAAATTTGGTAAAATTCATACAAAAAAATTTTAGAGCCAGTTTGAAATTTTACCGGGTTCACCGATAACACCGGTTTTCAGCAATAAAAATTCCCTGGGGCAAGATACCCAATTTCCTGATAGATTGCAAAACCGCCTATGCCTCCTTTGTAAAGCAATTGCCAGAATCTGATCCATCTAACTATACTACTCTTGAGGCTGAAGAAGTTGTGCTTGCAAGTTGTGCTTGTGGCTGCTGGTCGTGTGTTAGGCGCCGTGTGCGACCGGGAAAGCGTCCGTCCAATCCATCGGAGAAGTGCGGACTGGACGTCTTCATTTATTCCATCCGTTTTTTTCCCCCTAAGGGACCGGTTTTTCTCACAGGCCCACTTTGATGCTTATTTATTAGGAGCTAGTCCCAACTTGTACAAAGTTGTATCATACGTACGTGTTTTATTAGTAAACTAGTGTAACTTTGTAAGCTAGCTTGGCTTTCGATTCTATTTTCTTTGAATGTTGTTATCTATATGACAACCTTGATAAAATCAGACTTATATTGTACATGTTATAGAGATATCATAATAGGTTGAATTTTAAACATATAGTTGTCACCTCTATTTAATATTAGTTGCTAGTAGGGTAAATTCAAGCTCCAGATAGTTACTAGCCCTTCTTAATGGGATAGTACTTGATTTTTTTAGTAAGCTTGATATCTTTTTCTCAGTAAGTTGCTTTTCAATTTTTTTAGTGATGTGCTACTTAACTACCAGTGAGATATTATCCGCATCTCAGTGAGTAGCTAACAACTAATGTAGAACCACCATTAACAATTGATTGCACAAATTGTTGACAATTGTCATGAAGAGACCGTAGTAATTAACATGGAGAGTTACTAGCAACTAATGTAATAAGTAATATATAGAGCTAGCAATTAATGTAGCAAGAAGTATGCAAAGCTAACAACTAATGTATCAAGTAATATGACAAAGCAAACATCTAATATATATATTTTGCTGGCAACTAATATAGAAAATAACTTGTTGAGCTAGCAACTAATGCAGAGATTGATTGTTAGCATCACCAGTTGCTAGCAACGAACAAATAGAGTTGCTAACTGGAAAATAATATTATCCATATGTATTTAAAACATATTTAATATAGGTCTTGTTTTGTTTAGCTATCATATAGATCACAATGTTCAGACAAAAAAGAACATGTTCGATAGAGAGGCAACACTATCGACAGAAAAGGAAACTTTTGCCTATTTCTGAACTACATGATCATTAGTCACACTGATGGATTGGGTATAATCCTTCATTTATCCTGGCCTTTGTTGATCTGAATCCGTTTTTCATAACAACTAACCAGTGTTGAACAGTTGCAGTACAGCATTAACAAGAATCAACGAGTTGAGCCAAACATGAGAAAGAAGAGGTGGCTTAGGAGTTTAACAGGTAAAACATAAGTTGGGCAGAATTTTGTCGAGGATCATTATCTCTTTCCTTCAGGATGATTTTTTCTTTGTTTTTTTTTTCATAAATGGTCCCGCAATAGAAAGAAAGAAATTACACCGAAAGACGCTATGACATAAGAATGTTCACCTTTCCCATGTAAACAAAAAGGTGACATACTGCAATTTCCAAGATGTGACATACAAATACTTCTCGATAAAAGGTGACATACAAATATATACAAAAACACTGGGAACCAAACAGATGCATTTTCCTTGTCACGATTTTTTTTTACCATTTTTCTCCCTCTCCTGTGCACCAATCTCCAAGACTTGCACAAATTCTATAACACTTTAACGGTAAGGGATATGCATGGAGGTCCATGCAAATGTGCGAAAACCACTCTCAAAAACACTAGAAACATAACACCTCCGGCCAACCTCTCCACCATGTGATTATGCAAATACTATATCTTTTGTGTGTTTTTATGATGCATACCACAAAATATCCCAAAAGATGCCAACATATGAACCATTAATTCTACGGAAGCCGTTACTTATATAGTTATACGCTTTTGTGATAACCGCATAATATCGCAAAAGGAGCCAATCTCTCAAACATGTGATTCTGCATAAGTTCTCTCTTTTTACATTTTTGTGATGCACGTCCTTTTATGCTATGCATAGGACAACATGTGGTTTGTTGCTGGTTAAAAATAAGGGAGAGACTAGATAAGGGTATACCATTACAATGGTATAGCAACAAGTTTCATAAGGTTTAAAGAAGTTTCATGAAAACTTTTTTTCCCAGTTTTACATGTTTCTCAAAGTTTTCAAAAGATTCTAAGGAAGTTTCAAACCACAAGTTTCAGCGAGTTTCATATTTTAGGCAAATCAAGTTTCAACAAGTTTCACCAAAGGAGTTTCAACCAAAAAGTTTCAAGAAACTTCACCAAGTTTCAATATGTTTCACCAAGTTTTAACAAAAAGTTTAAGGAGTTGTATCAAGTTCAATAGGTTTCGACAAGTTCCAACAAGTTTCAGTGAGTTTTGACAAGTTTAACGTGGCTACGACATCGACGAAAATGGTGATGTTAGTGCCCACCTTGACCAGCATTGGTGGGGATGACAACATGGAGAGCAGGTGTTGACCGCGGTTAAAGGCGTTGGAGCACACATGGCAACTCACAATGGTGCCATAGAAGCAGAAGACGATGGCGCCAGATCGAGTGGTGGAGGTTTTGTTCTTTGTTGGCTCAATGGACCACGCCACCGAAGGGCGAGTTGAGGACAAGCCACGGCAGGAAGGACGAGCATGGGTTGGGTCCCTAGCTCATTGGCGGCCGTATTAGAGGATGACGACTGAATTTGGTGATTTCCATCACTAGCAACGAGAAAGGCGACCGGATCTGGTGAATCTTGTCATCGGTAATGATGAAGACGACCAGATCCTATGGATCCCATCACTTGCGCCTTTCTCCACCCACCGAGCAACCTTCGCCATGCCATTTGCAACCCTCCTCCGTTTACTATGCCACCTCCGTTGTGCCAGATGCTACCTCTGTGAAGGTCACCGGTGCATGAAGGCTATTGAGAGATGGAGAGCTAAGAGAGACTAGAGAGAGATAAAGCCTAGATGCACGTGAATGGGAACTCGGAAGAAGGCGTTGGATTTGACTGCATTCATTCATACGGTTCTACCCCTATACCGTTGGAATTAGGGGTGAAAACGGATCGGATACGGACGGATAATGCCTCTACCATATTTGTTTTCATATTTTTTTTCGGATACGGATACGAATACGGATAACTCGAATACGAATACAAATACGAATAATATCGAATACAGATACGGATCGAATACGAATCGAAACGAATACGGTTACGAATATTTATCGGAACATAAAAACCCCTTAAATTATACATCCACAATTAATAAAAATACATAAATAGTTTGTAACATTATGATTTTCTGGAGTTTATAAAGCCATGTTTTCAAAAATAAATTTTCTGGAATTAAATCAAGCTTAAAATAAATTTTTAGAATTTAAAATAATTTAATATAATTAAATTAAACTTTAACATGAGCTAAAAATATTTTATTTGTGTTCCTCAGGTCTCAAGGATTTTTCTGGTATTTTTGGTGAATTTTTGGGATTTAATTGCTATTTTCTAGAGCCTTTTAGATTTTATTCGGATTTTGGAAATAAGAAAATGGGGATATTCTAGAAAATCCGGATATCCGGTTTCATTTTATCCGGATTATCCGTATCCGTATCCGTATTCGACGGATACTAGGCTTACCGTATTCGTATCCGTATCCGATAAAAAAAATCCGTATCCGTATCCGATCCGAGAATTATCCGAAAAAAATCCGATCCGACACAATCCGTATCCGTATTCGTCCGGATCGGTCGGAAACTATCCGATCCGTTTTCACCCCTAGTTGGAATGGTATAGGGCTCCATGGTTTTTCTCTAAAAATAAATAATACACAAGAAAAGGAAAATGTTGTATATGCAAACTTTAGCTATGAAATATTTCCTACTTCCTACTTTATAGTTTTAGGGCCTATTTCTTTTTGGAGTCATGGACATGAGATAGTCTGCGAGAAATGGAAGGTTGTCTATTGTAGAAAATTAGAAATGGAATAGTTTTCCCCGTAGCTAGGTTAACTTAGTCAAAGCATGTACCCTCTCAACTTAGGATTAAGATGAAATAAAAGAGCAAAATAGCCTAACCCATCATAGCTAGCCCTCTTAAATCAATTCAAACCAATTAAATTCTTTGTGAAATGCAAAGATCATATTGGGCCTGTTCTTTTTTGGCTTGTGACTTTTGACTGAAAGTTTTGAATTTTGGGCTATTCGCGACAGAGATTATGGAAAGAAAGATACTCACTTGTGATTTTTGACTGGCACAGATGTTGAGCTTTTACCATGTACTACAATTAACTTGTAGATTCTATCTTAAAATAATACTCCGTTTGAAAGTTAGATACTATAACAAAAACCAAAAGCCACTTTTAAAAGCAGCAAAAAAACAAGCCCATTATGTTAAGGCCTAACAGAACTCAGTCTAACAAGAGGCAGTAAATAAGTCAATAACACAACACGAGCTCTACCGAAAACGCCTAAAGCAAGAAGGGAAAGAATAGCTTGTAAATTCCGTTCCGTTTCAGTCGGAACGTTCCATCCTGGCGAGTAAAATGTCACAGTAGACCCTCTATCCCGTATCGGTCTAGATACAGGTCAATACCAGCCAATACCAAGGCATTCCGTTATCAACCATGATTAGATATATGATTTTGAAAATTTGTAGGATTTGTTGTTCCATCTATTCCAGTATCAGGCATAATCGAAGTAACCTTTTTATTTTTATGCTATGGTTATGTATTTAAAATAAGATTTTAAGTGAAATTATATGCACATATATTTACATATATATGCTTATAAATAAACATATATTATTATATTAAAATTTTAAAACGATACACTGAAGTGACCAAAAGATTGCCTACTCAACACCAAAACAAATATTATATGCGCTGTCTACTCAACACCAAAACCGGAATGACCTCGGAAAGAAAGTGACGAACTTTCCGAAAGATGCTTCGCCTAACCTGGTTGCCTGTTGCTGTTGCCTCTGGATACCTGGCCCGACCGTGCCGCGGAGCATAGCAGCCGCAAGTCACCTCCCTTGTCGGAGTCGCCCGCTCGCATCGCACGCACGCCAACCCGCCTCTCGCTCTCGAGCCTTCCCCATCCCTACCTTCCAGAAGATTCCGGAAGCCATGGCCACCACCAACGCCGCCGCCGCTGCCGTCCCCGCCGCGTCCGTGCTGCCGCGCGGGCAGGTGGATCTGGTCGACTTCATCGACTGGAGCGGCGTCGAGTGCCTCAACCAGGACGCCTCCCACAACATCGCCAACGCCCTCAAGCAGGTACCGCGGCTACTCCCCCGGTGGAGCCCTAGCTCGATCGATTCCCTCCCGATTTTGCGGATTTTAGATATTTTCCGGTGATCTTTTGGTGGGGCGGTTTCGATTTTTGTTCTTTTGGAAACTTTTCTAGGGTTTCGTAGATGTTGGCTCCGTGCCCGATCGCTCGTGTTTAGCGAAGCCGTGTGTATTTTATGTTATCCTTTTGCGGATTTTAAAGGAGATTGCGTTGTAATGCTTGGTGGTTGCAGGGTTACAGGGACGACGAGGGGCTGTTCCTCGCCAGCGATTCGGACGAGCAACTTCTGATCCACATCCCCTTCACGCAGGTTGTCAAGCTGCATTCCGCGCTCTTCAAAGGCCCCGAGGAAGAAGGTGAGATTTGTCATTCCCCATTAGGGCTCTATGCATGAACGCTAGATTTTTTTATATATACATTGACTGGTTAGAGTTAAGCACTTCTCCAAGTTAGATGCAAGGAGAATTTGTCGGTGTCAGGGGCAAGAGTGTTAGATATTATCTGTTAGGTTTGCGCAACCGTGAGGATCCTTGTGACTAGATTATGGAACTTCAAGTGTGCTGTTGTGAATTTATGATCAGCAGTGATTCGGTGGGACCAACCTGAGTGGTGACCATTGGAACTATATCGTCTATTGTGCACGCTGTATCACAAAAATGTTAGTTGTGGTGCTAGCTGTAAAATTTGATTGTTCAAAGGCTTGCAACAAAGGTGCTCGCTTGTTCAAATTCCAGATACTTGCATTGCATCGATGGCACGTTGTGATAATATTGTCAAATTTGCCCATGCATGCATAAGTCAGTTAGTCACCCATTTATTGGAGATTTGTACCGGTTGAAGAAAGCTGCAGTTGAACCTATGATGCATTACCATTTTTGGTCCACCCACCGGTTAGGACATCTGTAAGCACTCATTGTGTGCAAAAAATCCATGTGTAGTTGATTATTCTTACGTTTCTGGCTCTTTTAAATTTTCTGAAAGCATAAGAGTTGTGTTGTGTTCTTTCAACTGATGCTTTCCACTGAAACAATATATGGCATGATATTGACAACAATTGCTTTATTGATGAAACTACATATTTCTTCTCTGTCACCATAATTTTTTGTTCATGCTTCGTTTTCCCTATCTCCAAGTGAGCTAATTCGTTCTAGAATTTAGTGGTCCCTTTCTTAATGCACTTCCAATATTTCTTTTAGGTCTTTATGATTTCTCAAATAATTAAAATAATAACATCTATTCTGTCATCACAGGCCCCAAAATGGTTAAACTGTTCTCCAACAAAGAGCATATGGGTTTCAGGTATACTGCCTCGCAAATCTTAAGTGAAGCTCATTGATACTTAGTTTTTAAAACATTTTAACTTTTTTCTCTTTAGGCTGACCATAAATTTCTTTCAAAACATTTTACCTTTTTTTCTCTTTAGGCTGACCATAAATTTCTCTAATGAATGGCAGTAATGTCAATGACTATCCACCAAGTGACAGTCTTGATCTGACTGCCGATCATTTAGTAGAGGTATCTTATTATCCTAAATTTTGTCACTCCATTTGTATTCTTTTTCTTGATGGCCATCTAGTCTGCGATGTTAGAGTCATTCCTGTTTTAGCTAATGTTTTACCTCAAATTGATGAGCCTTGGCCATTCTTCTCTGTAGAGTAAGCCTGTGACGCTAAAGTATGTCAAGTTCCAGAATGTTCGCAGGTATGTACATCTCTCTCTCTCTCGCGCGCGCGCGCGGCTGCCCTTTTTAGTGTTATTCTTCTTTTCTTATGACATCTTTTATCATTCCAGCCTGACTATATTTGTTGAGGACAATCAAACTGTAAGTGATGTTACAAAAATTCAGAAGATCTCACTTTATGGAACTACGTAAGTTTTATTATTAGCTGTTTCCTAATTAGTACTCGATGCGTACTACTATATTTCCCTTTTAGTTGGATTGCTCATATTTGTGGAAGGTTATTATTAGTTTTGTTAGAGTAAAAATAAAAAAGGATGCAGTCTCATCTGAAGTAGAAGTAACTGAAGAAAATCTAAACTGAATGTGCTATAGGAAAATCCTATTTTCGAGTCAGGAGACAACAAAGTTCAAGTTAAATTTTGCATCAAGTGTAGATCAAAATTTCCTCTTCATAGAAATTGCAGACTGAAACTCTCTCCTCCCCACCTACCTTCCATCCCAGTACATGTATGATGGAAATTGTCAGTTGTCGCTACTTGTGATTCATCTGCTAAAATGTTTTTGTTTTTTTTTTTGCAGTGTGGACACAACAAATATGAAGGACCTGAAGAAGATAGAAGAGCATTAAGACCCAACAAAGTTAAGTGTGTTCCCGTGGGTGTATGGCAAACTGTTGAATTTCTAGTTGATCTTGGCAAATTTGTGCCCCCATTTTATACATGCGGAAATCTTAAGAGTCTCAGGCTCTAGTGGAGATGTAAAAGCAATTGCCTGTTGGTCTCCTGTATGCTGTAGTGCTACTTATGGGCTTGGTGTGACACATGAAAAGATGTTTCCTCTTAAGAAATTCATATATTCATTCCTTGAATGAACCAAAGCTTGAGCGTCTGCGTGCATGTTGTTTGCGCTACATTTGCAAGCAAAGCTCCATTTTCTGGGGAGTTCGATTGATTTGTGGTAATCCTTTCTTGTTCTCGATCCGCTGCGTTGCCTTGTGGCGCAGCCATTGTTGAATGTAATGCTGGTGCTTTGTTTGCTTGCGTAGCTGCTGATCTTTCTACGGTTGCCAATGTGCCATGACGAAACGAGAGACCCAACGATTGGATTGGCAATACTTCTTTGTTGATCTCCAATCACAGCGGTGTCGTTCGACCCTATCTGTACATGCATTGCATATGATCTAGTATACAGCCAGAACTGATTACAGATGTTTGGTTCCTACATTTCAATCGGCTGCTTCGAGCGCCGTGACGAGAGCCATGAAGAGGTTGACGATGTCGAGGTAGAGCGTGATGGCCGCGGCGACGTACTCGTCGTAGGTGTAGCGCTTGATGAGGTTGTCCGTGTCGTAGATGATGAACCCGGAGAACACCAGCGCGGCGACGCAGCCGTACACCATGGTCGCGGTCTTGCCCATCGGGAACAGAATCTGCAATGCAGCAGTTGGACCGGTAAATCTATCGATTTCTTGCTGGATTTCTTGCCATGGATCATGGGAACTGTTACCTGGACGAGGGCGTAGAGCATGAGGACGAGGCATGCGGCGACGAGGAAGGGGCCGAGGAATTCGAAGTCGTGGCCTCTCTTGGCCGCCCAGAACGTGTAGCCCGTCAGGCCGACGACCACCACCAGCGTTATCGACGCCGCCTCAAATATCACCATCCCTGTTTCGGATGTGCAAGAGCTTCCACAGAATCAGAATGTTCTCATCATCTCGTTAGAATGTCAGAAATCTGTGCACATACACAAGATTTCACAAGCTCACAAGCACAGTGGTAAATGTCGACAAGCCTTGCGTGTATATATGCACCTTTTGCAGAGAGGCAGCCCAGGCCGACGGAGAAGCTGATGCAGACGGTGAAGAGGAAGAGGAACACGAGGTTGATCGGGTGCCGGTTCCGGAAATAGATCATCGGCAGCATCGCTGCTCAACACCGATCGATCGACACACCAACAGATGCATCAATTGACCATGCGACATCGTTCTATTCAAGAAAAGAAACGATGCACCTAGCTAGCTAGCTACGTACCGATGATGGGGGAGATGATGATGAAGACGAAGGCGGCGAGGGCGGCCGGGGTGCGGGAGAGGAAGAAGGACCTGACGGCGTCGGTGAGGTTGACCGCGGCGGCGACGGCCACCGTCACAAGCAGCTGCAGCGCGACGATGGAGTACACCTTGCGGATGAAGGACCACCGGAGCTGCGGGCTCTCGATCATGTACGGGTACATGCCGCCGGCGCCGCCGTGCCCCGGCGGGTAGCATGCCTCCACGTCGTGGCCGCACTTGCCCTGCTTCCCCATGGCTGCCGCCTCGATCGATCGCCTCTCTTCCAAGGAGACGACGGGTTGGTCGAATGGTGGGTAGGTTCGCGAGCCACGAATTCGAGGTCATTTAGAGGTTTGGATGGTGGAGAGATGGCGGCAAGTCTCCTATTCTTGGCGTGGTCGATCAAAAACCATTTTTTCCCTCGTGCTTTCGATGGTCTCTCAAGTCTTCCTCTTCTTCTCTCTCTCTCTCTGACGCTGTATGCGTTGCAGCATTGCTTGCACTGTCCTGGATGACCAAATTCCGGTAAGAGCATAACATCAAACCACCGCAAAAATTCGAAGAAGAGATGCAAACTTTACACTAACGAATTACCAGGCCGAAAGAGCGATCAAGCTCAGCTCAGTTATTCAGACATTATTCAGAAGCTGAGAGCCATCGCCGTACTGTGCTCGAAACAGGTTTTCGCCGTACTGTGCTTGGCAGGGATCATGTTAGCGTTGCGGCAGCGATCAGCGTTTGCTTCGGCTTAAAAATTACTATAACTTTTTTTTGTCTCTTTATCTTTTTTTATGTTTTTTTGGTATTTTTGTGTTTTGTTTTTTTTCGCATTCCTTTGTATTGTCCGTGATAGATTAGCGTGCCGCTTTTATTTTTACATTTTTAAATTTAATTATGCCCAATAAGCCAACTCAACTACAATAAAAAATAAGCCAGCTACAGTAAAATTTCAACAAAAGTCATCGCTATTCCGAACGCCCCCGTAAGTGTGTCCAGATATCAACTACTGCTACCATTTTGCGAAAACCAAATGATTGGACAAGTTCTGTGCGTGCAGAATTGTGCATTGGTGCTGGTTAGCAAGCCTGAACATGTACCACCAGGAGTGCACTGCAAAATGCTTCGCAGTAGGGACTTAAAATTTTGAGAAAATTCATCATATACAAATTACAATCGAATAACTCCCTCCTTCAGGATGTTCTATCGAATAACTCTTTGCTGTTAAAGATAGAAGGAATGCTAAAGAAAGAAATTGTTAAAGATAGAATCTCTATAGATGGTTAGTCCTGATTGTAATCCTTGTTATCCTTTTTTTAGAGTTTCCTTTCCTGCTGTACGCCACGCCATGGGGCTCTTCCTGGCATATAAGATCAACACGCAGTCTGCGGCCTCCTCAAGGGGGTTGATACGCTTCTCCAATTTCACATGGTATCAGAGCTAGCCTCTTCCATCTCATCCTCCACATAATTCAGCAAATCAATGGCGTCTTCAACAACGACGGCGACCATGGCTCTCGGCGGCAGTGTCTCCGAGAAGCTAACAAGGGAGAACTACCTCTTATGGAAGGCACAAATCCTCCCTGCTGTGCGTGGAGCGCAGCTTGCTGGTTTTCTGGATGGGTCTGTTAAAGAACCCTCAAAGATGATCACCATCGAACATGCTGACAAAAGCAAGACAGTTGAAATCAATCTGGCATACTCCTAGTGGCTGGCACAAGATCAACAGGTTCTTTCATATCTTCTAAATTCTGTATCAAAAGAAGTACTAACTCAGGTAGTTGGTATGACAAGTGCTCGGGAAGTCTGGACTGCAGTTGAGACAATGTTCTCCTCTCAGTCACGTTCTCAAATCAACAATCTCAGAATTCAGCTTGCAAACGCTGAGAAGGGGAACATGACAACAGCAGCCTACTTCGCGAAGATGAAGGCACTAGGCGACCAACTTGCTGCAGCCGGCAAACCTGTACAAGAAGACGAGATGGTGTCATACATACTAGCGGGACTCAACATCGACTATAACTCGCTAGTATATGCAATTGATGCAAGAACAGATCCTGTCTCTCTCACAGATTTATATGCACAGATGGAAAATTTTGATATTCGCCAAGAATTGTATCACAGCTCCAAGCAAGGTGGGAATTTTCAGTCTTCAGTCAATGCTGCCATGCGAGGTCGCGGTGGTTTCACTCCGCGCAGCCGAGGAGGACCTCGTGGACGAGGGTGCCGCGGCAATAACCATGGAGGGCATTTTTTCAGTCAGAACAGTGGAGGACGCAGCTACTTCAATAAGGGCGAAAACAGCAGAGGTAATTCTCGTCCCATATGTCAGATCTGTTCCAAACAGGGACATGTTGCTCTTCAGTGCTGGTGGAGATTTGAAGAAAACTATCAGCCCGAAGCAAAAGAAGCAAATGTTGTCTACGGAGTCGACACAAATTGGTACATTGATTCAGGTGCTACCAATCATATCACCGGAGAACTAGAAAAGCTCACGGTGCGTGACAAATATCATGGGCAAGACCAAGTTCATGGTGCAAATGGCAAAGGTATGGAAATTAGGCATATTGGTAGTACTACTGTTCATACCCCTTCTCAGAACTTATATCTTAAAAATATCCTCCATGTTCCTTGTGCCACCAAAAGTCTTGTTTCTGCTCATCGTCTGGCAAAAGATAATAATGCTTTTGTTGAAATTCATCCGAATTTCTTTTCTATAAAGGATCAGGAAACGAAGAAGATAATTTATCAAGGCAGATGTGAAGGAGGTCTCTATCCTTTTGCGCAAAAATCATCAAGTCCAAGGAAGCAAGTCTTCAGTACTATCACACCCTCCATCGATAGATGGCACAGTCGTTTAGGTCATCCGTCCTTTCATATAGTTCAACAAGTTCTTACCACAAATAAGCTTTCATGTTCCAGCAAATCCAATCCTAGTTCTGTGTGTGATTCATGTCAAAAAGCCAAGAGTCATCAACTACCTTATCCCAAATCTACTAGTAGGTCTACAGCTCCCCTAGAACTTATCTTTTCAGATGTTTGGGGACCAGCTCCCAACTCAGTTGGCAAATATTCCTACTATGTAAGCTTCATTGATGACTATAGCAAATATACATGGATCTATCTTATAAAGAAAAAGTCTGATGTCTTTCAAGTCTTTCATAATTTTCAAAATCTTGTTGAGCGCAAACTTGGACGAAAAATTCTCACTGTGCAATCTGATTGGGGGGGTGAGTATGAGAAGTTAAACTCTTTCTTTCAAAGGATTGGTGTGACACATCATGTTTCCTGTCCTCACTCCCATCAGCAAAATGGCTCAGCTGAGCGTAAGCATAGACATATTGTTGAGGTTGGTCTTGCCCTCCTTGCACACGCATCCATGCCCCTAAAATTTTGGGATGAAGCTTTCCTTACTGCCACCAAACTAATCAACATCTTACCAAGTAAAGTTATTGATTTTCAGACTCCTGTTGAAAGATTGTTTCATGAGAAACCTGAATATACTTCTCTCCGTATTTTTGGATGTGCTCACGCCAAATCTCAGACCATATAATCAGCATAAACTTGCTTTTCGATCTCTACAATGCACTTTCTTAGGCTATAGTACTCTACATAAAGGATTTAAATGTCTTGATATCTCTTCCGGGCGAATTTACATATCACGCGATGTAGTTTTTGACGAGTCTGTTTTTCCCTTTGCTCAGCTTCATCAAAATGCTAGCGCTCTTCTCAGACAAGAAATTCTTTTGCTTCCAAATTCCTTGTATTCTCCAGTCTCATTTGATTCCGGGGGTGAACAATGTACTAATCAAATGCCTAACCACAACCATACTAGTGTCTCCTCTGGTGCGCAGGTTACCACTGGACAAAACACTGAAGATGCAGCAGAAATCCATACTGGCAGCGAAGGAGTTAGAGACAGTGATCTCAATGCAGAAAACTCTGGAGTCAACATGTTGCATGACAATAACGTGCATGGGACAAATCTCAGTGCAGCATCGTCGGTTGAGCTAGAAAGCACCACGTCTCCTCAGGCCGAAGATGATTCACAGCGGCTGAGCACCCATCCTGGCGCGACAGCAAATAATTCCAGAGGTTCCTCTGAGCCATCAAGCTCACCGGTGTCCACTGCTCCTTCACTTCGGCCCCAAACAAGATTGCAAAGCGGTATTCGAAAACCAAGAAAATTTAATGATGGTACTGTACCGTATGGTTTTGGTTTGCTGTGTGTTACAGGGGAACCAAGAAATTTGCAGGAGGCAGTTGATGATCCAAGATGGAAAACAGCAATGGATGATGAATATAAAGCCCTCATAAGGAACAAGACTTGGCACTTAGTTCCTGCTCAAGAAGGCAAAAATGTTATAGATTGCAAATGGGTGTACAGAATTAAAAGGAGGGCAGATGGCACTATTGACAGATACAAAGCTCGACTAGTGGCAAAAGGATTTAAACAAAGGTATGGAATAGATTATGAAGATACCTTTAGTCCTGTTGTAAAAATTGCCACCATTCGCCTTGTACTAGCTATAGCTGTTTCGAAAGGATGGTGTTTACGACAATTAGATGTACAGAACGCGTTCTTACATGGTGTTCTGGAAGAGGAAGTATATATGAGACAACCTCCTGGATATGAAGATCCCAAGCAACCTCTACATATCCGCAAACTCGACAAAGCTTTGTATGGCCTAAAACAGCTCCTAGAGCATGGTATGCCGAGTTAAGTGCAAAGCTTCAAAGTCTTGGATTCAATACATCAAAATCAGATATGTCTTTGTTTATATACAGAAAAAAAGGTATAACCATGTTTGTTCTTATATATGTCGATGATATCATAGTAACAAGTTCTTCTAGTGAAGCTGTTGTAGCATTATTGAAGGATCTAAGCTATGATTTTGCTCTCAAGGACTTGGGAGATCTTCACTTCTTTTTGGGCATTGAGGTAAAGAAAATCGAATGGCCTTGTTCTGACTCAAGGAAAATATGCCTCTGATCTCTTAGCTCGGGTCAACATGCAAACTTGCAAATCATCACCAACACCACTCTCTGCAACAGAGAAAATTTCAGCACAAGAAGGAAAATTGTTGGGACCAGAAGACAGTACAAGATACAGAAGCATTGTCGGTGCATTACAATATTTGACTCTTACTCGTCCTGATCTTGCTTTTTCAGTAAATAAAGTATGTCAATTTCTGCATGCACCCACTACAAAGACATCGATGCAGCTTAAACGAATTCAGGATATGTTAAAGGTTCACCAATACCGTTTAACCTTTCGTAAGTCGCCTCTTCGTTAATCGGTGCATTCATCGATGCCGATTAGGCAGTCGCCTGATGATAGAAAATCAACAGGTGGCTTTGCAATATTCTTGGGTCCTAATCTTATTTCCTGGAGTGCTAGAAAGCAGGCAACAGTGTCCAGATCTAGCACTGAAGCTGAATACAAAGCCTTGGCAAATGCTACAGCTGAAATCATTTGGATTGAGTCCTTATTGGCTGAACTTGGTCTTGAAAGACGAGAAGTCTCATGTTTATGGTGTGACAACTTGGGTGCCACATATTTATCAGCTAATCCTGTGTTTCATGCAAGAGCGAAGCACATTGAAATTGATTTTCATTTTGTCAGAGATAGAGTCGCTAAGAAGCTTTTGGATATCAAATTTATCTCCTCTAAAGACCAAGTGGCAGATGGATTCACTAAAGCTCTCTCCATTCGAAATTTGGAAGAATTCAAACACAATCTCAACTTGGCAAAGTTGTGATTGAGGGAGGGTGTTAAAGATAGAAGGAATGCTAAAGAAAGAAATTGTTAAAGATAGAATCTCTATAGATGGTTAGTCCTGATTGTAATCCTTGTTATCCTTTTTTTAGAGTTTCCTTTCCTGCTGTACGCCACGCCATGGGGCTCTTCCTGGCATATAAGATCAACACGCAGTCTGCGGCCTCCTCAAGGGGGTTGATACGCTTCTCCAATTTCACATTTGCCACCACCATTTCCGTCCAAGCCCCTCTGTTAAATTTCTCAAAAATACCCAAACTGCCCATATACTGATTCTTCAGGATGTTCTATCAAATAACTCTTTCTTCACAATATGCCGTTCTAAATTTTCTTCATAATGTTCTTTTGGTTTTTTCAAACGACTTTTATTTTTTCTTAACAACCCCAATTTATTATACTAATAAAGCATCCTAAAAACTATAAATCATAGCTCAAAAGAGCAGAGCCAAAACTGCCAAAGATGGCCCACATGTCAATTACCCAAACTGATTGCAACCCCATCAACTGGCTGTTAGGTCCTCACGCCTCAGCTCACTCCTCTCCCCTCAACCATCCCATGGAGACATCCAGTCCCTCAAAACCCTAGATGCCCAAATCGAGTGGTCATGAGCGAGCCTGAAGGCGAGGCGGCGACTTACCCAGGCGGCGCGTCTCCCCCCAGCGGCCCGGCCTCCACCGGCGGCGCGATGCGGCTCCCCCATGCGGCACGTCTCCCCCAAGTGGTGCGGCGTACTCCATGCTCACATCTGCAGATACTCCATGCTACATTAGTCTTGCTAGCTGATTAGAAGATCCGTGTGAGGCTGCAGGGTGTTCGTGAAATGTAAAGCTAATCGATCCTCTTTCTGTACATATATCCAAATGCGATTGAAGTTTCGATTTTTTATTTCTTCCTGGGTGCAGCGTTATTAATGTTCTGGAATTTTCAATCTTTTTTTAGGAATGACTTTTGTCCCATTAGCGTAAATATTTTTTGAGGAATTTTTCTTGGAAAGACCGAGGGCAAAATGGTCCTTTCAAAGGTCTTAACGGACAGGATTGGATGGAGTGACCTGGCCATCCGGCTGCCCAGCAAAGACCGGGGCTAGAGTACAACACGATTAGACCCAACATAACTAGTCTAAATAAATTATTGTGCCATACCGAATTGGCATATATATTTGCTCTTCTATACAGGTATAACATAAAGAGAAATTAGACCGACCCAGTAGATTTAGCCAAACAGATCATCGATAATTTATTGATTTTACTATCAGTCATAAGTAATTTTATTACTGAATCATCTATTCATGATTAGAAGAGTGCAGTAACTCTAATCAAGTAATTTTACCATATTACTATGGAAAGTTACTGTGTGTGTGCCACATTAGACCGACCCACCGTGCCGAGATATCAACTTAAGCACGGTACATCCTATTGAGCTAGGCCAAAATCATTTGTTTACTATTCAGTATCGTACTTCAGACCGTACGTTTGATCCAGCCTGTTTGGCCAGCTCTAGTAGTGATTGTGATGTCATATTGTAAATAAAATTTGCAACCTAATAGCATATTGTGAAAGAGTTATTCGATGATATATTGTGAAGAAGAAAGTTATTTGATGGCATATAATGAGTATTCTTGAAAAAAAATTAGATGCTTTACACACTGCAGCTCACCAGCATTTATATTTTGAGCGTGCAAAGAAACGAGGCGACATTGCATGTACTAAAAAAACTGGTAAACGCTTTTCTGCAGTTCCATATATTGAGGTCTCCGCTAAGCAAGACATAGCATTTACGGCAGTATCTACAGTTTGCTGGTAATCAGGGTGCAAGGATCAGTGAACATTCAGGAACTTATGGTATGCACAAGCTAGAGAAGTAGATTGAGCAAAGGTCATCTATTCGCTGCCCTCAGCAGGGATAACAGAGACAGGAAGAGGTTGACGACGTCGAGGTAGAGCGACACTGAAGCCCAGATGTACTCATCATATGAGTAGCGCTTGATGATATTGTCCGTGTCATAGATGATGTAGCCACAGAAGATGAGCGATGCCAGTCCACCATATATCATAACAGAGATCTTTCCCAATGGGAAAAAGATCTGCACAGCAAAAGTGTCATCAGTATCATCCACAAATCGACATAAGCGATAGAAAACCTACAATATATATCCATCTCAAGAAAAATAGAACACTACATAAAAGACTTGGGAGGGAACGAAGGTCCAGCCATCCAACCTGGATCAGTGAAAACACAATCAGCACCATGAGAGCAGCAAACAGGAAGGGACCAAGGAAGTTGAAGTCATGGCCTCTCCTTGCAGCCCAGAAAGTGTAAGCAGTCAAGCTGATCACCACCACTGCAGTAAGAATTGCAGCCTCCAAAATGACTTTTCCTGTTCACATAACATGGTACAATCAATTCCTCGAGAGAGAACCAATGCCGAGTTGATGTGCACAACTCCTATGAAGAACTGAAGAGTATTAGCAGTTGATGTCCTAGGACACAAATAAATACAAGGTACAAGAACATGGATAATGCTGAAAGAAAATTGAAAGGCTAAATTCTTGTTATTTTCAAAGCAAACATCAACAAGCCAATTCAAACATCCAACAATCAAAAGCAAATAGAGGGAGAAATATCAAAAGCCCTCATTCTCAACAACCTTCAGTGATGCTAAATCAGTATCAAATCCAAAAGGAGGCGATTCACAAAATCCCAAGATGCAGTGGTATCTCAAGTGCTAACGCCTTCACATGTTAGTGGGATGTCATGTGGGGCAAGACATTCACCCGTAGAGCTAAAATGGCAAGTCCGCCAATCCAAGGAAGTGCCTAATAAGGGGCCTGTAGAGGGAATCTGGCCGCATCATTAGCGGGTAGTATTTATAGTAAGCTATTAATGAGTGATTGAGAGTGATTTAAGGGGAATTGGTAAGCCAGATGGCTATGTAAGCCGCAGGGCATCCTGAGAATAAGCAGGCAATGAAGATTATCTTCCTCCTATCTCTACCCTCTCTAGCAAAATAGGGAGCCGAGGGGCAAAACCTCGCTCCACCTCTACCAGTGGCTACGCTCTGCGTAGTCAGGGACCTCCACCTCCAGCACTTCCATTACCTCCCAAACAGCGCCATAACACCTTGGTATCAGGTTCCAGCCGATCCTCATCGCCCACCCCACCGCTACACCCCATGTCATCAACCGCCGCCTCTGTGACGTCCACCATGGCAGCGCCATCCCCAGCTGATCTCGCGGCCCTCCTCCAGACCTTGGTCGAGACCGTGGAAACTCTGAAGACGTCCGTCGCCGAGCTCCAACAGGAGCGCCGCTCTGACTCCGCTTCGTCGGGCGCGAAGACCCAGGTCACTGGCGAGCACCACCATGACCGGCCTCCTCGCTTCCAGAAGATGGATTTCCAAAGTACGATGGTAAGATGGATCCGCTGGCCTTTATCAACCGGTGCGAATCTTATTTCCATCAGCAGCGCATCATCGAGGAAGAAAAAGTCTGGATGGCCTCATACAACCTGGTGGACATTGCCCAGCTATGGTTCATCCAGGTGCAACAAGATAAGGGCACTCCTCCGTGGCGGCGCTTCACCGAACTCCTGAACCTACGGTTCGGTCCTCCCCTGCGGTCCAACCCGCTGGGTGAACTCGCCGCCTGCAAGCGTACGGGCTCGGTGGTCGACTACCAGGACCGCTTCCAGGCCCTTCTTCCGCGCGCAGGACGCCTCACGGAGGCCCAACGCGTCCAACTTTTCACCGCCGGCCTCCAACCACCACTGAGCCTCGATGTGGAACTCCATGATCCGCAGTCCTTGTCAGTTGCCATGAGCCTCGCCAGGAAGCTGGAACTCCGGGAACAACTGGCCGCGCCTGCCGCTCCACCACGGACCGCAAGCAGGGGCCTGCTACAAGCACCACGTGCCCTACCGGCGCTTCCCGCTCCCACCGCCGCGACACCACCCGCCACCATCACCGTTGAGGGCCGCTCCGTCAAGAAACTTTCCCAGGCCGAGATGGAGGAACGACGACGGCTTGGCCTCTGTTACAACTGCAACGACAAATTCAGCCGCGGCCACAATAAAGTTTGCCCGCGGCTCTTCTTCCTGGACTTCGCCGACGCCACTGATGATGATGGCATGGAGGAGACCGAGGCGCCGGACGACGCACCCCTCATCTCCCTCCACGCCATCGCGGGCGTCCGCACCAGCGAGACCATGAAGGTCTTCATCACAATGGGCGGCGCCACTCTCCACGCCCTGCTGGACTTGGGATCCACCCACAACTTCATCGCCGAGGACAGCGCCGCGACTCCCTGTCCGTCACCGTCGCCAACGGAGACCGCGTGCCCTGCGTCAGGATGTTCCGCAGCGCCCCCTTCGCCATTGAGCAGGAGCACTTCACCGCCGACTTCTACGTCCTTCCGCTTGCCGGCTACGACATCGTGCTGGGCACCTAGTGGCTGGCAACGCTAGGGCCCATTCTGTGGGATTTTGGGCAGCTCTCCCTGTCCTTCTGGTGCGGCACTCAGCCCGTGTGTTGGCATGGCATTGCCGGCCCCGCCAGCCCACGCCTTCACACGACCACGAGCGGCAACCTCTCGACGCTACCGCTAGCGTAATTCCGTGACGCCTTCATCGAGCCGAACGGCCGCCGCCGCCGCTCCCGACCACCACATCACCCTGCTGCCTGGTGCTGCCCCGGTGGCTGTGTGTCCATACCGATATCCATCGGCACACAAGGATGAGCTGGAGCGGCAGTGTCGCGACATGCTGCAGCAAGGCCTGATCCGACCCAGCTCATCGGCCTTCTCCTCGCCGGTTCTCCTCGTCAAGAAGGCCGATGGCTCATGGCGCTTTTGCATCGATTACCGCGCGCTCAATAGCATCACCGTCAAGGACGCCTTCCCGATTCCAGTGGTCGATGAGCTGCTGGATGAGCTGCACGGCGCGCACTACTTCACCAAGCTGGACCTACGTTCGGGCTATCATCAGGTTCGAATGTTCCCCGCCGACGTTCACAAAACGGCGTTCCGAACGCATGACGGACTCTATGAGTTCCTCGTCATGCCTTTCGGCCTTGCCAACGCTCCAGCGACTTTTCAAGCCTTGATGAACGAGGTCCTCCGGCCATTTCTTCGTCGCTTCGTCCTGGTGTTCTTTGACGACATCTTGATCTTCAGCACCAGCTGGGTGGACCACCTCCGCCACGTCCGCACCGTCCTCTCAGTGCTTCAGCAGCATTGCCTGTTCGTGAAGCGTTCCAAATGCGCTTTTGGCGAGCCGAAAATCGCATACCTCGGCCACGTCATCTCAGCCGACGGCGTGTCCATGGACGCCGGCAAGGTCCAGGCGGTGTTGGAGTGGCCTGTGCCCACATCAGTTCGTGCTCTTCGCGGCTTCCTCGGTTTGGCAGGCTACTACCGCAAGTTTGTGCAGGATTACGGACTCATCGCCGCACCCCTTACTGCCCTGTTGCGTAAGGAGGGGTTCGGCTGGTCCGACGCGGCCGCGGCCGCCTTCGCCACACTCAAGACGGCGCTCACCACAGCTCCCGTGTTGGCGCTCCCGGCCTTCGACAAGCCGTTCGTGGTGGAATGCGACGCCTCGCCGTCGGTTTCGCACAGACGCTTCTCGTGATAAGCGCCATCGGCTTTCTTCACCGCCACCGCACCACGTCACGCCTCCCTGGCGGCATACGAGCGGGAGCTCATCGGCCTCGTCCACGCCGTCCGCCACTGGAGGCCTTACCTCTGGGGTCGCCACTTCCTGGTCCGCACGGATCATTATAGCCTCAAGTTCCTCCTCGACCAGCGCCTGGCAACAATTCCGCAACACCATTGGGTGGGCAAGCTGCTGGGGTTCGACTTTGAGGTAGAATACAAACCAGGCAGCACCAACGTCGTCGCCGACGCGCTCTCTCGCCGCGACGTCGACTCGGTCACGGCATTCGTCCTAGCAGCTCCACAATTCACCTTCATCGACAGGTTGCGCCAGGCCAACAGCACAGACCCCGCACTTATGGCACTGAGGGAGGACATCCAGGCTGGCCGCCGCACCGCACCCTGGGCTCTGGTGGACGGGCTGGTCACCTTCGACGCCAAGCTCTATGTGCCCCCGTCCTCCACGCTCCTTCAAGACTTGGTGGCTGACATCCACAACGACGGGCACGAAGGCATCCAGCGGACTCTGCACCGCCTCCGCCGCGACTTCCATGCCCCTAATCTGCGCTCAGCGGTGCAGGATTTCATCCGGGGCCGCCTCACTTGCCAGCGGTACAAGACAGAGCACCTGCTTCCCGGCGGCCTATTGCTGCCCCTTCCTGTACCATCCATGGTGTGGGCTGATGTCGCACTGGACTTCATTGAAGGGTTCCCAAAGGTAGGCGGCAAGTCCATCATCCTCACGGTGGTGGATCGATTCTCCAAATACTGCCACTTCATTCCGCTGGGCCACCCCTACACCGCCGAGACCGTCGCCAAGGCTTTCTTCACCGAGATCGTGCGATTGCACGGCATTCCGCAGTCCCTCACCTCCGACCGCGACCCGGTGTTCACCTCGGCGTTCTGGAAGGAGCTCCTCACCCTCTCCGGCGCCAAACTGCATATGACCACCGCTTTCCACCCACAAGCTGACGGCCAAGCTGAAGCCGCCAACAAAGTGATCACGATGTATTTGCGCTGCTTCACAGGTGATAGGCCACGCCAATGGCTTCGGTGGCTTCCCTGGGCGGAATACACATACAACACGGCGTTTCAAACATCCCTCCGGGACACGCCGTTCAGGCTAGTGTATGGCCGCGACCCACCCTCGATCCGCTCTTACGATCCAGGAGAGTCCAGGGTCGCGGCTGTGGCTAAAACCATGACGGAACGGGACGAGCTGCTGGCGGATGTCCGCTACAGGCTGGAGCAAGCTCAGGCGGTCTACAAGTCCTACTACAACCGTCGTCACCGACAGGTATCCTACAATGTGGGGGATTGGGTCTGGTTGCGCGTGCATCACGCGCCCTCGCCCTCGCCTACGCCGACGTTCGGCAAGCTCCGCCCCCGCTACTACGGGCCATATAAGGTTGCAGAGGTCATCAATGTGGTCGCCGTTTGCCTGCATCTGCCGCCTGGTGCCCGCATCCATGACGTCTTTCACGTCGGCCTCCTCAAGCCCTTCAAAGGTCAGCCTCCAGAGTCTCCACCGCCACTGCCTCCTATGCATCACGGCGCAGCAGTACTAGTTCCAGCAGCAGCAGTCAAAGCCCGCCTGGCGCGGGGCATACGCCAGGTGCTCATCCAATGGCAAGGCGAACCACCTTCTGCAGCCACCTGGGAAGACGTCGACTCCTTTGTCCAGCGCTACCCACAATTCCAGCTCGCGGACGAGCTGCTCGTCGAGGGGGGGAGAGATGTCATGTGGGGCAAGACATTCACCCGTAGAGCTAAAATGGCAAGTCCACCAATCCAAGGAAGTGCCTAATAAGGGGCCTGTAGAGGGAATCTGGCCGCATCATTAGCGGGTAGTATTTATAGTAAGCTATTAATGAGTGATTGAGAGTGATTTAAGGGGAATTGGTAAGCCAGATGGCTATGTAAGCCGCAGGGCATCCTGAGAATAAGCAGGCAATGAAGATTATCTTCCTCCTATCTCTACCCTCTCTAGCAAAATAGGGAGCCGAGGGGCAAAACCTCGCTCCACCTCTACCAGTGGCTACGCTCTGCGTAGTCAGGGACCTCCACCTCCAGCACTTCCATTACCTCCCAAACAGCGCCATAACATGGGAAATGCTCAACATCTAAACTTGCTTGAAATCAGCACTGCATATTGTAATCACACATGACAACAGTCCAGACAGTAAACATAATGACATCTAAACTTGCTCAAAATCAGCAGTGCATACTATAATCATACAAGACAACAGTCCGTAAACAGAGTAATTATGAACAATCCGCACTATGCTTCAGAGCACTTTGGATCACGGGACTAATTAGTGGGTCCTGGTGTCACAGGACACCAGGTCTAAAAAAATTTTCGGCAGGGATTAGCACTTTCTGCCCATGTGCGAACCTCTCAGGTTAAACTCAATGCACCCGGTTCTTTCCTTGAAACCCAATGGAAAGAGTACTAGTAGCCTAAATTTCCAATAGCTAACAGTAGTCCACGAGAAGCATCCGCTTCTCTTAGTCTATGAGCCAACTACAGCAGACCAAGCCAACACTTGAGTTAGCATAAGAGGGAGGACCGCACCCAGCTAAGCAGTGACCGGCTGCCGGAGAATGGGAGAAATCGGCGCCAGTGGGTAGTGGCCACCCTCGCCTACATCTCGCCGTGGCATAACCTAGTCCCTATTGCCGCATGCCCTCACCGGCCGAAGGAAGTTTAGGTCCACCCAATTAGTATGTATTTTGCTCTAAATTTCTTTTAATTATTCTAATTTATGAGTTAGGATTTCAATATGATGATTGTTGATTGATTTTTGTCGAATTGTACAGTTAAAATTTAGTGTTTCAATTTTGATTTTTGGAATAACAGCCTACCCCGTTGCAAATTGGAAGTGAAATTGTAGTATTTGACCGCAATGTCATGTAAGTAAACCACTGAATATATTTTTCTATTATATTAATTTTGAACTATTGAACATACAAATATCTAACTAGCATTTAATTAATTGGTGATAATTTCATGAATGACATACTTATTTGCTATGTGGAGAAATAAGAATTGATGAAAATTACTAATGATTTTATGGTTCATTGCTTTATGAATTTGCTAGAACATAAATACTGAAAGATAATGTATTAACTTATATTTGATCATTATATTATTTTTTTACTTGAAAATTTTAAGTAATTTTGTTCTCTTTTAACAGGCCATTAAAATCGAATGATGTATTTTACCAATACCGATCAATTTTTATCTGTGGTTTCACCTTTAATATCTTCAGTTTGCTACAACTAATCAATATTATTATCAAGCTTTTTTTATTTTGGTAAACATTTCGATCACTACTTCTTTATCATCATACGCTGTCATCGGTTACATTGAAGTGTGGTGAAGTAGTTAACCTCGGTCATTTTCATTCTAGTTCTGCCCCTGCTTTGGATCCCTGAGGAAAAGTTTTAATAGGGAGGCACCACCGCCTGAAAATTTAGAGTACTCGAGCAATTCTTCTATAGCTGATTTCTAAACCTAAAGTGTTTGTATTATAAAAAAGTGGAATAAGTCCATATAATACCTCAACTTTGTTTACAAGTCTGTCTAACACCCCGAGCTATGAAATCAGGTATTTAAACCCTCAACCCCTAACTTTGCAATTCAGTTCAAATAACACCTTGACCTGGTTTTGCATGGTGGTATTGCTCGCGTAGCGCGATGAGTGAATGGCTTGCCACGTAGGATGATATGTTGGCCAAGTTGGGTCAGTGATATGTGAGGCCCACAAGGGCTTCTCCCCCACCGAACTTCTAGCCGTGCTTCTATGGGCATTGCCCCTATAGTTCCCTCCCTCTCTGTTCGATTTGGGAGAGAAGGTCATGTGAGCTCCACCTATCATTTACCTAAACTTGATCAACGTGTCATCCTACGAGATGAAACCGCTCACTCATCGCCATGCGGCCAATACGATCATCTAAACCAGGTTATGGTGTTATTTGAACTGATTTGTAAATTTCGGGGGTCAAATGTCTAGTTTCATAGTTCGGGTGCTGGACGAATTTTCGAGCAAAGTTCGGAATGTTATATGGACGTTTTCCTTAAAATAGTTGATATTGATGGCCAAGTGGAATTTTGTTATGCCCATTAAAATATATAGAGGCAGAAAAAACACAGGATGACTTTCTAACTCATAATAAAAAGGTCTACTAAAGCCCAAATTTTCTACAGGTGCTTGTGAGTTCCAAAAATGCAAACAAGTGAAGGGGATGAACCTATGAATGGCTTCACCACAAGTTTTTGGTCACAAAGAGAAAGAAGAAAAGAACAAAGGGTTCCAGTGTTCCACTACAAGACTGTCACGTGCAGCCCATTAAGGCCCATGGTACACAAGGGCATCAACTTGATTAGCAGGTTATTATATTTAGAAGATAGAATATTATCTCTATTAGTTCGTATGTTCTCTAGTAGTTGAAAGATTAAATTGGGTTGTTAGGGGCTCAACCTCTATATAAGAGGAGCCGCATGCTACCATTATCAGGCAAACAATAACAAGAATGAATTAATCTAGTCTCTTCCTAAGATTCTTCCTCTCAGTCTATGTCCATCTCCTCTAGACCCTAATCCCTTTCAGTCGTGCTGTCCTGGCCCTCCTCTGTCCAATAGTTGCCTCAATAAACTAAGGTTCATCACACAAACAACCTTTCAACAAGGCAGCAAGAAGATTGAAAAACGACCGATTCCACACAGGTGGCGCTAAACAAAATGCTTTCATTTTGCATGGGAATACCATAAAGTTTCTGACACCTAAAACTTGACCCATAATGGTAGAACAAAGTCACAAACATTTGCAATTATCATAATATAATCGGCAGGGGGCAACTACAACAGCATTTGTTAAACTTTTGCTGGCCTACCTTAAGTATAGTCTGTATAGAATTGGCACAGTTAATTTTTTTTTCCTTTTTGCTTTTAATGAGAATTGGCACAGTTACAGTAAATTGGAGAACATTAGTTGGAGAACCTTGACCTTGAGAAAATGCAAAGCTTGCTGCCAATACAAACAGGCATAGCATACTGTAACACCTTACCCAACTAATCCAAATGCTTACACAACTAATCCAAATGCTTAATTAGACCAAAGCACACCTCTGTAACATTGATTTTAGTGAATGGCACAAGAAATCGTAGGATTCCTAATGAAAACAGCCCATTCATTGAAATCACCAATCAATACGCACAACTGTTTCGGAGGCTGACCAAATGAATAACTTGATTCCGCCGGCGGAGGAACAACTAATCATGATTTAGAGCAAGGAACAAGGGGATCGAGGTGTTATTGGTATACCGCTGGTGAAGGCGCATGTCATGCCGACGGCGAAGCTGATGGCGACCGTGAAGAGGCCGAGCAGCAGCAGGTTGACCGGATGCTTCTGGTGGTAGTAGTGCAGAGGGCACAGCACTGCACACGAACGAAGCAAGCCCATTAACACAGAGCTTTCGCGAAACCAGAAATTAGCACTATAAAACTGAGGAGAGAGACGGGGGGAGCCGACCGATGAAGGGCAGGACGAGGAGGAAGACGTAGAGGGCGAGGCCGGCGTTGGAGGAGACGAAGAATTCGGAGACGGCGCGGACCCTGACGACGACGGCGGCGACCGCGGCTGTCATGGCGAGCTGGACGGAGAGGATGACGTAGATCTTGCGGATGAGCGCCCACCGCAGGTCGGGGCTCTCCACCATCCCCGGGTACAGCGCCGCCGACCCGCCGGCGGCCTCGAGGTCCGGCACCTTCTGGTACCCAAACATCGCAACGCCTCTCACAGGCCGCACGCTCGCTTCGCTAGGGTTTCGGAGGTCGACGGGGACGACGCGGATGGGCGGAGGAAGACGAAGGAAGCAAATGCTCGGCCTCGTCGGTCGGATGGGGAAGAAGACTAACGACTAACGACCAGGTGCTGCTGCCTTCGCGTGTAAGGCTGCAGTACTGTACAGTACACGCGTCCCATTTTGTGGTTCCGTGGGCCGGGTACAAGATCCATCTCCGGCCCAATTTCCTAGGCCGAGACGAGGAATTGGGCCCATTCGAGCTCGACGCATTTCTCTCTCTCTGTCCCATCACATATCTATCTTCTCTATCCCCGAGGAGGAGAATCCATCCCCAATTCCCATTCCCATTCCACCACCGCATCCGGTTCCAGAAGCTTCCCCTCCTCCCACGCCCCGCTTTCCAGAACCTTCCTTTCCCAAAACGGCTTCTCCCTTCTCGCTACTCAACGCCCTCGTGACCCCAAGCTCCCCTCATCCTTCTCAGGTGCTGCCCCCCTTCTCTCTCTGGGAGGAGAGGGGGAGAGAGAGGGGTAAAGTTTGGGTCCTTGCGCTTTCTTGCGCGCTGCGAATCAAAAGCGCGCACCTCCCCTATCGCTGAGCGCTTTTCTCCCCCTCCTCACGCCGGAATCAAATCTCTGGTTCGGTTCGTGGTGCATGGACTTGCGCAAAGATCTCGCCTTTCCTGCGTCAGGTTTATCACGCCTTTCGTGATTTTCTTGGTTCCTTTCACATGCTCGAGCCCCCTGCTTGAGTGCATCTGCTGCTGCTGCTGTTAGGTGCGCGAGGCTCGTGATGGGGTGAAGTGTTCGTCACAAGACTGGATTGCGCTTACCTGCTTCGCTGCATCTTGTTCTTGCGCCCATGCCTCTTGCTTTTCTCACGCCTAAAACCGTGCCTGCCGTCTTGTACCTGTGCTTAAATCCAGCATTTCTGGTGCCAAGAGGTGCGATCTTTGGTGTGTGGTTCTAATTCTTGCTGAGGTGAGGAGGTTCTTGGTTTGGTTTGCTGTTGGTGAGTGTTGCCATGGACCACCGGACGATGAACCCGGTGAAGGTGGAGAGCCGCCCGTCGTTGGGTGGTGCGGCCAACGGCCCGCCGAGGCCGATGGACGGGCTCACCGACGCCGGCCCGCCGCCGTTCCTCACCAAGACGTACGACATGGTGGATGATCCGACTACGGACGCCGTCGTGTCGTGGGGCGCCAGCAACAACAGCTTCGTGGTGTGGGATCCGCACATCTTTGGGAACGTGCTGCTGCCGAGGTACTTCAAGCACAACAACTTCTCCAGCTTCGTCCGGCAGCTCAACACTTATGTAAGTTATCCCGGCTTGCTGCTTGGTCCCTTTTTGTGTGATACTATGATGTGCTAAAATAGAACACAATCAATGTGTGCTAAAACCCTGGTGCGTGATTAGAAGAGTTGTGATTTGTGAAATGGATAGTAGTTATAAGGATTTGATAATTGCAAAGGTCTCTTGATTGTGGTACTTGAATAATTGGATGAATTGGTCAATCATTTTGTTGCTATGGGGTTTTTTATGGATGGTATTTCAATTTCACTGAAGTTACGCAGCATAACATTGTAGAGAAGTGCACCTTAGGTCCCTTAGAGAACTAAGCTATTGTTCATGATAGTTCATATGCTGCTTTCCTTTTATGCAGTAGTTCATAGAAATCCTGGAATTAGTGGCAGACAAAGCTACAAGTGTGTGAGGAATATGAATATCTCAAAGCAACAGAAGGCAATCCAGTTTAGGAAAGATTAGGATAACTGTAAAACCAGCTAAAAAACAGCATAGTTTGGAAATTCAAGCTGGTTAAAACCTTAGAACCAGCTAACGTAATTCAACATTTAATTATATTTTGCCCAAAAATAAAAATATAGAAAAAGATAAGAGAAAGTACGTTGTACCAGCTTTTGCGCTACCTGTAGCAGCACTGACGTTACAATTACCAAAAACTAAAACTTGCACAATGCCAATACTGTGGATTATTCTTTTATCTTAGAAACTCATGATTGTTGAACATTCGTTCATGGACTGCATTATAAAAAATCTGTTACAGCATTTTCAGGCTTAAGTCTTTCATTCCTAGGAAAAAGCTGCAGTTTTGCTGTTTGGGAGCTTTGGGCTAGCCAACATCTGTGGTCGATTTTCCTGGCCTTGTTGAGAGAGGATGTATGCAGTAAGCAGTAGCCAACTTAATGGTTTCATGATGTTGTTAAACTTTACAGTACGTCTATCACCTGAATTTTTTGAGTAAACTTTCCTTCTACCAAAGATCTTAGATCCTCCAATTGATACTTCATTTGTTTGCCTTGTGATGGGAGGGATATTGATGAATACACTTCTGTCCTCTACCTGAAAACAGTATTAAAGGATGAAGAATGAAGAGGAAAGTTGAGAAATAGAGAGAAGAACTAAAACCATGCAAACTTAATGAATCGAAACTGGTCATGAAGAGGTAAACGGCAGATTTTTTTATACAGTTGTCTCCTTTTTTATGGCCCTGTTTTTATCTGAAATAATTTGGATGATTAATTTTCTGTTGAAGAAACCATCTTGCCTCATTGAATTGAGTGATCTTTCCAATTTCTGATTTGTTGGTTAT
The DNA here is from genome assembly GCA_036346265.1 of Melocanna baccifera. Taxonomy (NCBI): domain Eukaryota; kingdom Viridiplantae; phylum Streptophyta; class Magnoliopsida; order Poales; family Poaceae; genus Melocanna; species Melocanna baccifera. Next base: position 2,861,315 of record CM070683.1, on the reverse strand, counting down.
CGCCTTTGGCAGGGCTTCAGAAAGGTGGATCCTGACAGGTGGGAATTTGCTAATGAGTGCTTTCTGAGAGGACAGCGGCACCTTCTCAAAAACATTAAGCGTCGAAAACCTCCACACTCATCTTCAAATCAGCAATCTCCTGGTTCCTACCTTGAGGTAGGGCACTTTGGATATGATGGAGAGATCGATCAGCTGAAGAGGGACAAGCAGCTCTTGATGGCTGAAGTGGTGAAGCTGAGGCAGGAGCAGCAAAACACGAGGTCAGATCTGCAAGCCATGGAAGAGAAGCTGCAAGTGACTGAGCAGAAGCAACAGCAGATGATGGCATTCTTGGCACGAGTCATGCAAAATCCTGAGTTCATGCGCCAGCTTATCTCCCAGAGTGAGATGAGGAAGGAGCTTGAAGATGCCATCTCAAAGAAAAGAAGGCGCCGCATCAATCAGGGACCTGAAGCTGTTGATAGCATGGGCACTAGCTCTAGCCTGGAGCAAGGATCCCAGGTGCTGTTTGAACCCCAGGAGCCAGCGGATTCACTTTTCAATGGTGGTCCATCGGATCTGGAGAGTTCATCTGTCGAGACCAAGGGAGTCGAGGTGCAACAAGGTGTTGCTTCCAGCAGCTCTGAGCGAGTGAAAGGCAAGCCCAACGGAGAGTTGAACGATGAATTCTGGGAGGACCTGCTGTACGAAGGGGGACTCGGTGACGAGGCCGGCAACCCCGTTGTTCAGGATGATATGAACTTGCTTTCTCAGAAGATGGGCTACCTGAACTCAAACAACATGAAGCCTGGACAGTAGCGGATCTCGCTCTATCCATCGTGCAGCATCCTTGCCATTGTGCTTGTTACATCCTGTATTATGGCGTAAATACCATTTTCTGTGCATCTCGTGGACTTATATTGGGTTAGGATGTTTGTAGTCTCCACTCTCCAGGGTCTGATAGTTTATTCTCGTAATCTGCCGTTGTTGCTGCCATGGGCATGCTTGTTTGTGCAAAGGCCATGGTCATGTTGCAGGCAGACTGGGACTTCTGTATCCACTGGACTGCACTGTTGCTGCTGCTGTCCAGTACTACAGTGGCATGACATGCCCCTAGCCCTAGGTATGAAATGATAGAATTATTATAGTCGTTTTTAGACCGTGTCTGTATCCTGTATATGTACAGTTACCCTTCTGTCTCTGGAGGATGTTGGTACCATAAAACCAGTTGTGTATTGTTGTATTCCATTTTGGATACTTACATATGTATATCGTCGCTGTGCTTGTGCGATCCCCCCTCTCTTGCATTATTACCCTTTGCTGCAATGCAATGCAACTGCTCCGCAGTGCAGGGTCAGAATTTTTTTAAAAAATAATCTATATTTTTTATTTTGAATTACAATAATATACCTATATTTTTTTATTTTACACTAATAATCTTTAGTTGTTCAATCGTTTCGACTTGGACTAGTCATCTATCAGTTGAGCTTTATCACTCAACGATTGTGCGACTAGTATTAGTGGCTCAATCGGTGAGCGACTTGATACTTAGTGTATTTGCATGTCTTTCTCTGAAATATTTGAGCAATACATTATATATGGCTTGAATGACTGAGGTTAGTCGTCTAACGGTTGGGTGATAAATATCCAAGTCGCTTAACGGTGGAACGATGGAGGATTATTAGTATAAAAAATATATTACTGTAATTTAGAATAAAAAATAAATTATTTTAAAAAAATTCACAGGGTCATACAAACCATGACCACGTCTCTTTATATTGTCTTTTGTTCTAAGTTAATATAAACATATGGCCTTTTAAAATCCGCACTTCCCCATCACTCGTTCTCTTTTTAAAGTAATTTCTTTCACACGCTACAATTTAATTCTAGGCGGAAGCCATCAGCGCTAAGGTTGGTCACTGCTCAAATAGCACATTGCTGTAGCAGAATTCAGAAACGTGTTGCGCACTTGGACTCTCGCATATATTGTTTTTTGGTGGAAACTGGAAACTTTTGGGGTTTTTTTCTGAGGGAAAATATTTTTTCCTTGCCGCTACATTTACTGTAATTTCTTTCTCTACTAGAGTCGCTCCCACCTGTCAACCAGACAACCGGTTTTGTTCTTTTTTTAGATGAAGTCAACATGACCACAAAAAAAAACAGCTGCAGTTGATTGTTTTTTTTCTTGGGCCATGTTATTGTGTCATGGAAACTAGGCCACATAGCGACAGAAATGGGCCGCATTCCCCGCGCGCGCACCGACCCCATCGTCCGTACGGCCGCCTTGGTCCGGGTCTCGAAGGCGCTGGGCCGATTTTGCGCCACTTTGCTCCTCCGACGAGGCAGGCTGTGCCTCGAGCCCTATTTCCTTCGAATAGATTAAACTTATTTTTGGGGGGCCTAAGTGGGCAACGGATGGCTTAGATTCCAATTTTCAACGTTCCTGAGAACGATTTGGGGTCTTTTGAGGAGAATTTGAGATACAAATTGGGGGAATCAGACGTGGATTGGGAAACTAGAACAAACATAGGGGAACTTGGTTTCAGGTTACCTTTTTTTGTCAACTTCCCAACGCGTGTGACAACCCACATTTCTTAATTAACGCTGATAACCAAATCCAGAAGAAACACAATTAACCAACCAAATAATCACATTAGCCAAGCTATAATCAAAATTATTTTTCAAACCAAATAAAAATATAATAGTCCATATTACATCAATTAATCTATTATAGTTCGATTATATCAATTTACATTTCTCAATCTCAATTAAAACAATCATCTCTAGAATATAGATAAATACATCATGATTAAAATTACACTAATAATTACTAAGCCATAGTTACAATCCACATTTCTATAGGAAAAATGTCTGCATATCGAAAGACAAAATCAAAGAAAAGAAAGAAGAAAATACTTTTGTCAGAACCTGCAAATCTATATCATGCCATAGAGTTCACTCATTAAGATATCAGAACCAACACCTCTCACTAAATCAAGTATCATCATTCGGTGTAAAAACAAACCTAAATCAATTCGGAGCATATTTTCACCGCGAGCTAACCCCGGTAAAAACCAATTTACCAGAGTGCACAGCAACACACCAGTAGCTGTGAGTCACATTCCAACCCATTCGACTATGAGTAGAAGAGATAAAGGACCAGTGAGGCACCTAGAGGGAGAGTGAAAGCATTCATTATCCTAAACCACAACGCAGCCCAGGGCAAGACACCCATCGCTAGACCTATCCACCACATCCCTCCCAATCCACCCAAGAGAAGTCAAGGATCGAGGAGACAGGGATGTGAACCTCAACATGACTAGACAAGGGGAAGGGATAGCGTCAGAGAGGAGGTCGGGGATCAAAGGGACAAATAAGGAGGAGGCAAGCACACCAAACTAGGACGGAGCACAGCTATATCAAATCAAGCTTGGCAATCTCGACCAAGATATTCCCACATTTCTATTCCATCACAGTCATCACCATTGCATGACCACACGCACATGCGACCCCAAATGCACATGCACCGCACATAAAGCAAGTAACATCCACATATAGGAAATAGAGTAGGGGAGGGGAGGATCTGGGAAAGTAAATTGTACCATAGGGGGAGCTCACAGTAGCGCTACCCATACTCGTAGTCGGCCAGTCGTGCGCACCCATACTCACAATGCGCACCCGACGGCCTCCGCTATGCTCCCTGGCGCATGAGACCCCAAGCCCAGGCATGGCACGCCCACCTTGAGCATGAACCTACCCTAAGAATCACGAACAAATCAAAGAAATAAATCCTCAAATCAAAATCTAAACCAAACAAAACAAAGGTGAAGAAAGAAGATCAGGAGAATAGAGGTGGATTTAACAGGGAAGGATTCAAATCCCAGTGGCCGGTGACGAAATACGTTGTCAGTTATACACCCAGTATGAAAATATATGCACATATACTAATGTATATACATAAATATGTAGAGACAACATCTATCCAACAACCACTAATTAATCATGACACTAAATTGTTAGCCTAACAAATTCTCACATCAGCGAAAATAGTAATAAACAAGTACACAAAAAATAAAATTTAATATGCAAACCACATCGATCGATGTTAAATAGAGGTAAGGTTTGGAATTTAGCAGCATTGATGTAGTGTATTTTATATGTTCCCTCAAAATAGAAAATAGAGCCTACGCAATAAATGCCGGAGACGAACTAGGTCAAGGGGAAGGACTTCACATGAACGCACCTGAAACTGGGACCCACTACCAAATCTCAAGCAAGCATGCCTTTGAACATTCTGATTTGAGTAAATTCACGTAAATTTTTACTAGATTACTATCACTCTCTGCATAAAATAAATTTTGGAATAAATCATATGATTGATGTGAATAATGATAAATATGGAAGGGTAGGCAGTTGATGGAGCAATTATCCTACATTTGAATAAGAGGTGGGTGGAGGGTGTCTTGGAAAGAAAAGATATTGACGGGTGTGGGACCTCTACATATGGATATGATATAAGAATAAACTAACTCTTTACTCATGTAACGAACCGTATTTATCGTATCGACCATAGTCTCGTCGTAGACGAATAGAGCTCAATTACCTTATTAAGTTACTATACACTACATATGGGTAATCAGTATATGATTGTGAGGTTCGGTAAGACCAAAGAGGGCAAAACCCATACACCTATAAGTAGTGCAGTGGAGTGTCATGTGAAGGTGAGATCAACCTAGCATAACGGCTAGGGATATACTACCTGGGTGGAGGTATAGCATACGAAAATAGGGGAAACAGCTCTATACTATGTTTGGGCATTACATCTAAGGAAATGTGAAGAAACTAATTGCAATTAAAGTCAGGATAGCTATGGGTAAAGTTATACCAACCTGCGCAGGGTTTAAAACGTGATTCACGCCTATCTCCTGAACTGAAGACTAATATCGGTGGTCTTATATCTGAATACAAGTGATTAGTAGATTTATAAACTATAATTAAAACTTTTTTATCACATAACAAACTTACTTTCGAGATGATGATGAATGACATAGGATTGTTGATCTGATAAATTGTGGGTATAAAATTGTATATTTCTATTAATGCTTGCTGAGTACTTTTGTACTCACTCTTATTATTAACCCTCCTTATTTAGAAATAAGTCAGTTCAATGATCTACTCGGCTTTGATGAAGTCTATGGGGAGGACTACTATCATGCTCAGTCGAGCAGTGGACCTAAAGTATGACGTGTGTGAGACAGATGCCTTGTATGGAGGTAGAATGAATAGGCAGTGATGGGTAGCTGTTTGCGTGAACCCGAGTATATTAGCTTGTCACTACCTGCTAGTTTTCATACTTATATAATTATTAGTCAGTATCACTTCTATTTTCAAGTGTTATGTTATTTAGGCGGAACTATGTAGCCTTGACAGACTGTAGCTTTGCGTGGCGATGATATTATAATAATACCGTACCGTCTCTAGCTTTTATTCTATTATAACACTCTGATGTGGCTTGTTATTCGATAAAACAGAAATTTATTCTATTTTATTACGTAATAATTATATATTGGTACTATTACCTAAGATAGTAATGCCACATGTAGCAGTCACAACATGTAACCTCGGCTCATATCGAGCCAAGTCCCACCGGTCGGCCAGCACTGGATCAGGCCACAAATCCAAACACGTTACACAGTAAATGATTTAATTACACGGGCCTAAGCCCTCGTGACGGCCCACACGGCCATGAGTTTAATTTGGTGCTCTTCTTGCTGCGCTCCCGTATTGCTGCTTGCCTAGCCTTCGCGCCCCACACACCCCCGTCCATCTTCTTGTAGGACGCTGATGGTAGAGTTCCATTTTACTGGGGAGTTGATTCTGAGGGTCGTCTCGTGGTTTCTGATGATGCTGAAATCGTGAAGGAGGCTTGCGATCAACCAAGCAATCATCAGAAAGTACTCGTAAGACTTGGAACTCTGTTCTCTTCTGATCGCTGGTGTTCAGTGATCTCGTCAGGTTTCTTCTTCACGACATCCGGAGGATTGCAGAGCTAGGAGCATCCTCTGAACGAAGTAAAACCAGTGCCAAGGATCGACAGCAAAGGAGAGGCGTGCGGCACAACTTACACGGTCGATGCACAGGCCAAGAAGGACACCACCAGCATTCCTAGGGTTGGCAGCGCTGCAGATTGGTCTTCACAATTCTAATCTGTAGATCGTCAGAAGCATACGGCAATATGGCATGACCTAGCACTCTGCTGTAATTACATGGTGTTGGACTGCTATAGTGCTATAGGATGTTATGCTTAGATGTTGCATTTGCCATCTATCTGTTATATCTGAAGAACTGTTCTCACTGCCACTATTGAAGAATGAGCATGTGGGGTTTTATTCCAATAAAAAGGGAAAGCCTTTCAGATATGTAAATAGATGTTTTGGTTTGGTTGCTACAATGGTCTGGTTCTTCTATGCTCCCCGAGTGAATCCATCTAGGAGATGTGTACATACGTAATGTTCTCCTGCCCTTACATTGTGCTTGAATGAGCCTCTCTCTCCAGGAGATTAAATCATGATACTGGTCACATCTCCTTTGCATCTATGCTCATGTCCAGTTCTTCCCCTTAAGTAAATACATATGGTCCTAGTTATGTCTTATGATTATCCAAATATACTGTTAACATTGTTCTTTATGTTGTATCTTGGAGGAAGTTACAAGATCTATGCCCCGTTTGGCTGCAGGCTTGTTGATCCCCTCCTTAATTTCTTAAATAAAAAAAAGAGCAAGAATCGCAAGGACCAACTAGCTAGCATCTGTGCTGAAATAGTGTTAGATGTAACTAACTGTCAGACATTTTATGCTGGCATGTTGCTGTAGATGCTGCATACATTCCTCTTGATTGTCACCAATAATTTGCATATGTGTGCATGCAAGGACTGTTGAGGTAGGGAGTGGTTGGATCCCATGCTGCAGGGGCCATATGTTAGTACAGTTTACACACATTTCTTCCCCTCCTCCTTCCTTTTTACATGTGTAGGACCATGGCCCTTCAACATGCTGTTAGCTTCTACTACTGTTCAGTCCTGCCAAAGATCCCGGGGAAAAAAAATGTAGTACAGTGACGACAGGAGTGTGTGTTCCTCCGCAACTGCGTATGGCATGTGCCCACAAATTCAAAGGCGAATGTGATGCATATCACTGCATCTGGACTGTATGGTTGAATAAATTGGAGTAAATTTCATATAACTGTAAGTTCAATAAATTAGAGTAAATTTTGCGAACTACAACTTTAATTGGTAAAACTATCAATTTGTTGCGCCTTTAAGAGGCAATTTCACGAAGCTACACCATTAGACGACAATATTCTCACAAAATTGCAACTTTATCATATATGTCACAGCCAAGGCCCACATGTCATACAAATACATAATACTCGTGGCGTTACAGGGTGATGTCTGTGCAGGCCATGCAAGCACCACGTTAAATCAGTGCTAACTAGGCGCCATGTCTATGTCATCCTCTCTCTTCCCTCCTTCCTCCCTCAGCCACATTAGATGGCACCGTTCATGACCACCGCCTCCTCCCCACCTCCATCCCAGCCCACCACTGCACCCTCACCCCTCAACCTTTCGCCTCCCGCTCCACACCAACAACCATCATGACTCTAGGGATAAAGAGAACAAACAGAGGAAGCAGATACCACAGCGCACAGCTCTAGAGGCATCAATTTTGGTTGGCGGCGGCTTAGGAGGCACATGCAACGGCACAAATGGGTCTGTGGGACCTTAGGGACGAGATGGGTGGTGGCGTTGTACTGGTTGCACATGGCGGCGGTGCTAGCGACAAGCAGGGTCAACGGTCGACAAGGAGGCAAACAGCGGTGATGATGTTTCAGTGAGGTTCCGTTGAAGGCAAGGTGAGCACGGGGTAAAACGCAGCATGGAGAAGGCGATTGTCAGGTTGATTATGGAAGGAACTCATTGGCGGTGGTGAGGTTGATGGTGGCGGCGTGGGCATTCTCCTTGCCGTCCTAGATGATGACAGGAGCTCATCAGCAGCATAGGTAAGCTCCAGCTACGATCACCATGTCCCTTAGCTTTTCCTCGACTCCTTCTTCGTCGTACTCATCTCCATTCTCCTTTCCCCAACAAGACTGCTGGGGAACACGATCACCTTCTTCCTCCTCTCTGTGGTGTGCTGCCCGACACTGCCACCACCCACCTTGTCGTTTTGGTCAACTCGGTGCACTTATTCCCCATCTTATCGTGTCAAAATGTGTTCTATGGCACTCTATACAATTCCCCTCAATTAATTTGGGATTTGCCATCAGTAGCTCACTGAAGTCTTCATCTTCCGTATGTCCAGCTGGAAACCATCGCCTTCGCCACCATCTTCTCTTCGGTGAGCCTCCCTTCAATTCCTCGTGGCCAGAGCATCCATACACCACTATCTTCCTTCCCCAACCTTTGACATGAGCTCTTGTTCACCCCAGGTCGTCGTTATTGATGAGCCATCTGCGTCGGCCTCAGCTCCCGTTGCAAGGCCACCTATAACGCCTGGTTTTTTTAAAGGGCCTCTAAGCAAACCCTAATATGGGCTTAAGGGACCCTTAAAAGGGGTAAACTTTTTCCAATCAGCCGCCACCCCCTCCTTTTCCTTTTTCTTCTCCTCACGTAGTGTCTCTCTCTCTTTTCAATCTCCTGGTCTCTCTCACCCCCCTTCCTTCTGTGGGATCATGGCGCATGAGGGCGGCCAGTAGGGCAAGCGGCGCCGGTGGCAGGACGTGCCTTTATGGCAGCACTACGTCGAGCGATGTGGCAGCGCATGGGCACGGCAATGCGGCACCGTGACAAGTGGCGGTGGCTGGTGGCGGAACCACGACAGTTGGCGGCAGTGCCTTGGTGGCTGGCGGTGGTGCGATGCGGGCGACGGGCGAAGCCATGGGGGGTAGGCAGGCATAGGCCATGGCGCAAGGGGCGTGCGGCGGCGATGCAAAGGCACGCGGGTGGTGGCGCAAGCGCACGCATTGGCGGCGTATGGTAGGTGCCGGTGGCTAGAGGTAGCAACGTGGCGCAAGGCGGCACCGGAGGCGGCTAGCAGCGGTGGAGACCGATTTGGGCCGCACGGCCAGGTGGCGCAGGTAGCTGGGCAAGCAGCGGTAGCAGTGGCTGGCGGCGACAATAGTGGCCAGAGCGGCTGTGGCCGTTCTTCTTTTCACGGTCATGTGATCAACCAGTCGGATGAGCGGGGTGTGGTCGTAAGGTCGAATGGCAAATCGCTCAACCGAACTGCGATTCGCACGGCCGAACGGCGACTCGCACGTTGGAGGCTCAACAAATGTGTATTCTTCTGGTCGATTGCATTTTCGTTCATCTTTCCACAAGTTTATCCTAACTTGATCTGATCTGTCTCTATTTCATCTTGTAGGTTCGCACACAGCTGTTGAGGGAGCGTTCGGACAGTTGCGCATTTCCAGTGCTTCGTGCAGCGATTTCGTTGAGCGTGCTCAAGGCAAGTACCTCGCAACTGTAACCTTTCCGTTTCACATACCACGTGTTCCTTGGTTATTTGTCACTCTTGCCATTGATTACAATTATCATCTCACTAAAGTTTACTTGATTATTATCATATCACCCATGCTTGCTAGTTATTATCATAGTGTTAATGCATGCCTAGTTTTAGACTGCTAATGTAGTGTCATATCGTGATGTTCTAGGTTATCCGATTTATGCATGCTTTTAGGTTGTTGAGAATGCTCCGTTAACGATGGTCTGAAATTCATGCTTTTATTAATATTTTAGAAATAGTGCTTAAATCGGGGTAGCATGTAAAACATGTTTAAATTAGGGATTAGATCACTAGTAATCTTTTAACACTAACACTGTTATGTGCATGTTTTCATGTTCCATGATCAATTACTTTATGATGTTGAATGTGAGCCATGACAGATATACATATTTATGATACCTGTTAATATGACTAATAATTACTTGTCACATAATAAAACTTGGATGGTTGATAACTCTTACGTGAGCTATGTTATAATACTCCTTTTAGATTATTTTCTAGATCCCTATCATCTTATTATCGTTCCTTACCGCCCTCTTATCGGGAGTTATATTTTCCGTTTCCAATCTCAGTATATCCTTCCACTTATTATAGCCTTATCTTCGTCATCTCTTGGTTCCCTTAAATTCATATGGTATAATCTGTTTATCACTGTATTATCATTTCACGTCACTCCTATCGGGTATTAGGCATTCCGTTTCCAACCCTAACAAATCTTTTCACCTGTCGTAATCTTATCGTAGTCTTTCCCTACTCATCTCAATCTCTTGCCATATAATCGGTTGACAATATAACAGTTACCTGGACTGTGGTTACCCACATATAGGGGAGATTGCCACCCACCTAATAATGTACGGTAGACTGTACACTTTCGTTACTCAGGATATTACACCCTATCGATGATTATATTATCGAGGACAACGTTGTGCCTGACTATTCTCGTATAACCGGGTATATGGGAAGTAATCACCAGTACCATTAACACAACTTGCTATATCACAATTATCATTACCATAACTTGCTAAATATTAATTGCCTTTAATCCCACCGTTTCTGTTACCTTGATCTTCTATCCTTATCAGTGTTTTGGTAACCTGGTTTCACTACCTTGACTTATGTCAGTTACTTGCTTGCATTACTTGTCCTTTACTCACCGTGTTGCGACCGTTGTTGGGTACTTGCTGAGATTTCCAAATCTTATACTTGCTCTTTCCGTTCTTAGGTAAAAGGTTAGTGAGGTAATTGCAACATGCATGGGTGGGAGCACTCGAGTTTTCAGCACCGTAGCTTACCACTATTGATGTTTTCTTATTTACTTTTGTTTGGTTAGAAGTGGACCGGTCCCATAGTTCAAACATTTATTTTAGATTCCGCTGGCTTTTCAATAAAGTACTTTTAAAAGTTTTAATTTTCCCGTGATTTCTAGTATTGTCTTTATTTATTCTTGTTTTGACGATAACATTCTATAGTAGTATTTTATATTGGTATACGGGGTACTACACCACCTCGAAGCTCCTCCACCTCCGCCGTTTGGTTTGGTGAGCTCCCCTCAGCTTCCCTTAGCTCGTGTGTGTCCTATTTCCCCCTCTAGCACCGTCGCCCATTTTCTTCCCTGCCCCATCCGTCGCGCACTACTGCTAGCTCGCCTCGTCGCGCCTCCAGCTACACTTCCTCGTGGCCATCAATCGCACCACAACACATGGCCTCAATGCTAGTCAGCATCGATGACAGCGAGGGTGTGTACGCTTACTTGTAGCCTTCGCGCTCACCCAACCGAGCCGCCTCACCCTCTCCTATAGGTTGCTAAGGAAGTCAAGAAGGAAGATGAGGCCGGCATGGTGGGACCCATATGTTAGGTGCCCGCTTGAGTCACGCTGGTGTGATGCGCTTGTGTGGCGTGTTGTGTTGGCACCCTGTGATAGCGTGAGTATTGCATGTGTGTACGACTTATGGGCACTAGCTATCAGACAACCCTAGTCGTGGTAGAGTTGCAATTTTGTGAGAATTTGGTCACCTAATGGTGCAGCTCAGTGAAATTCCCTCTTAAAAGTGCAACAAATTGATAGTTTTAACACTAAAGCTGTAATTTTGTGAAACCTACTCCATAAATTAGTTGTCTAATGGTACAGCTAAGTGAAATTCTCTCATAAAAGTGTAGCAAACCGATAGTTTTAATAATAAAGTTGTAATTTTGTAAAAATTTACTTGATAAATTAGTAGCCGAGCTTATCGCTCTTCCGTAACTAAAATTATCCCGTTTGGAACGAGAGAATTTTTCCTGATGCCGCACGAAACAAACTGATTTCTGTAACATTTCCGTGTTCTTACATGCCACTAGAGTTCTGTGAGAACCCTCACTATGTGACCCACACGTGGGGTACCGACACGTGTCAATGAGACAACGGGTGCACGCAGGATGACGGTGTTCTCGGGTGGTTGGAGAGCGTATATAATTGGAGGGTTCTGTTCGGCCGCGACTTGGCCTGCATCGTCCGTGCGCGCACAAGCCGGGCGCGTGCGCGGCGCAGCAGCTTTTCCGTGCACGCAACGCATGCGAGGAGCGAACATGCGTCTCGATACACGAAGGCCGAATCAAATGATCCATCAGATAATCATAGTACTATTATACTATAGTACTAGTAATAAACAAACAAACTATATACTTAGTGTACTTGGCTTCGTGCACATGTAATGATCGATCTCTGTTAGAAACTTGTTGCAGGGGTGGGCGTTTAGCGTACCATTTACTAGTTGGACCGGTTCTCCTGTATACACGTCCAATGCTTTGTTTTGTAATCCTCGTGTTCACTTCCACCTGTAGATCCGTTTATTCAGCTTGCTATACTTGCACGTACTCGGAACCATGTAACTATATATATGTGATAACAATAAGAATATGTATGATCGATGCTATTATGTCGTATCGGACTAATTTCGATCCTCTCCATAAATAAACACCACCGGCTCACCATCGTCCGCGGCCACCGCCGACAAGCCTACCGTCTACAATTCCTACTCCACCTATCTTGGTCTTCTTCTCTCTCCTTCCAGCTCTCATACTTTGTATGCTTATTCCGACTATGATTGGCCGGATGCCCGGACACTCGTTGCTTCACTTCTGGCTTCTGCATTTTCTTAGGAGAAAACTTGGTTTCATGGTCGTCTACACGGCAAGTAACTGTATCTCGCTCTTCAGCCGAAGCCGAGTATAGATCAATCGCCCATGCTGTTGCAGAAACATGTCAGATCAGACATCTTCTTGATGAACTACGTCGTTGTCCAGTACAGCAAGCTACAATCATCTATTGTGACAATATATCCGTAATTTATTTGTCTGCAAACCCGATGCAACATCGTCGTAAAAAGTATATTGAGATAGATATTCATTTCGTACGAGAGAAGGTTGCACTTGGTCACATCCGAGTTCTACATAAGCCTACAAGCTCATAATTCGCGGATATATTCACAAAGGGACTTCCATCTTCAGTATTCTAGGAGTCCAGGTCGCAGTCTTGGCGTTGGTAATTCCATCGCAAAGACTGAGGGGGTGTTAAACTGCTTGTTACTAGTTGGACCAGTTCTCCCGTATACACCTTCAATGCTTCACCTTGTAATCCGTTGATTCCCGTATTCACGTCTACCTGTAGATCCACTTATTCAGCTTGCTATACTCGCATGCACTCAGAACAATGTAACTATATATTTGTGATACCAATGAGAATATGTCTATCACCATCTATGCCCGCTCGGATTTGTAGGGGTGTATTAGGAGCAGCCCTCCACCGTCCCATCAAAATCCAAAGGCCCAAATCAAGCGCTACAGTAGAACTGCTACATGGAAATCGCTGCAGCGTTTTGCGCTACAGTTAAAAGAGGAACCGTATCTATAGTCCTATTCTTTTCACCTTCTGTATTTTGATTTTTTAACTTTTAAATAAAATATTTTTTAAGATAGTATATAAGTTGAATGTAATAGATACTGTAGCGATTTTATTTAGATCGATCAAAATCGCACGTGTCTCCCTTTCCAAATTCTCTCTCGTGACTGTGAAGAATAAAAACAAAAAATTTCAGCTAAAAGTAATAAACCATAACCCAGAAGAAAGACTCACAATACTGTGCTATAGTCCTCTGCATTAGTTTACTCAGGTCGCTGCAGAAATAGACTGCAGAGAATTTGCTTGCTGCTCCCTCTAATCACAAAAACATTTGTTTTGGTATACGTGTAGTCAACCTTTTAAAACTTTAATTATCAATATCTTTTTAAAAATTTATAGATTGGATATATAAAAATCATGTGTGATTTGTTTCAAAAACTATTTTCATACTATTATAATTTTATTGGTTTTATAATAATAATAATAATAATAATAAGTGATTAAATTTGTATTTTAGAGACTATGTGGATGTCCAATATAACATATTTTTGTGACTGAAAGGAGTACAATTTTTCTATTCTTTTCGTATAGTCAATCTAAATAGTTTTAAATCTATTGATGATCAAACTTAAGTTTAATGATACGACGTACAGATTCTAAAAAGTCAAATAAAAAAATAAAGCACTTGTCTCTTGAAGAAATTTAGTTTGTAGTTATTGCAATTTTTTCTGTCACTACTACTTAAATGCTTTTATAAGAGGTTAAGTGCCTATGTTATTTTATTTAATAGTGTATGCATGATCACTTTTCATTAACTATATCTTAGATTTATTATTTTATTGATCTATATGTACGGTGAACCGTGAACAAATGTAGGGAAACGGATTGAATACTAGCTCTGTTATAACTTACTCTTCTCGCTCGTTTATGAAGCGCATCTCATGCAGAAATTCGTGGAGCAAGGCAAAAGGTCGTACACACCCAACGACGGCTGCCACATGTCAAGAATGCTTCGTTAATTTGAAACAGAGACATTTCAATGATTTTCTGTAGGGATCGCGCTGTTACATGTACAATTTTATGCAAACCTTATGTCTAAATCCTTCTAATGACGAATTCTGGCTGAAGCACTTGTCGTGGGGCAATTAATAGTTTAGCGGCTAAAACTAAGACTACACTCATTCGGTAGATTTTAGCTTCTGATTTCTAGCTTACTTTTCACTATTATTAAATTTCATTCTTTTCTATTTTTTGGCTTTTTTTTAATTTTTTTTTGCCGATTCTTTCTTTCTCGTGATATGTGATAAACCATAATCAGTTACAGTGTAAAATAAATCAGCTACAATTCTAATTCAGCAGTAAGCCATAAAAAATAAACCCAACTGAACGGACTGTAAGACATCTTTAAAAAAACCCCATAATATGCCACTAAATAGCTACATAATTCGCACTATGCCACTTGTAAGGCACAGGGTTCAAAATTTTGGCCAAAATAATTTTGGATTTTCATAACCACGTCAAAGAGCTCGTGGGTTCAAACCTCAAAGTAACGCTCTTTTGTCTTTCGTTGTAATTCCAAAAGACTCAAATTTCGATTTAAAATTTTCGGCCAAATTTAGCTAAAATTTTCCAATAATCGGTAAAATCAGTGACCCCAGTAAAAAAAATTATAAACCGTTTTTTCAAAACCTTATGTGACACCCATGGCATATTACGAAGATTTGAAGTTTACGTGGCATACAACGAATCGCCCCAAAAACCTTAGGCTAATAAAGTTTGAAATAAACCGGCAACTAGGGGGCAATAATACCACTATGAGATATTGGCTGCTGATATGAATTTCATTCAGGATTTATTCATCATATACCTTCTCCTTAGATTGAAATTCAGGATTTACCTTCCGGCTCGCGTGTCAGTGACTCATCTCGACCCCACATATTATTAAGTGGGAAGGATAAATCCTGAAACTCTCAAATATGAAAAAGGTATATAATAAAGTTCCCGTTTCATTCAGCCTTCTCCAAAAACAAACACACTGGCTGCTGCTGACAACGAATTTACAAACGGACAAATTACGATAGCAAACAAAACACGGGGTTGTACGGCTCCTGCGCCACCTAGCGGTAAAAGGAATACGATCGAGCCGGAGCAACCGATCACTCCGAAGTAAAAATTTTTTCAAGGATCGAAGAAATGGCGAAAGAAACAAGCGAACTGGTCACTGACAAAGCTAGCTACAAGTTAAATGGGGCCGTAGCATACAGCTGTTTGCCTTTAATTCTTGTCTTGCTCAACCGTACACACGCACATACAATATAATACAGTGTTGAGACTGGCTGACCCTGCATGCGCCCGGCCTCTCCCATCAAATATTGGACACATCTAGTATCTAGTATATATGATCTTCAAAATTCTAAAAATAGCTTCTAAAGTATGAAAATTCCAAATCTAACCCCTTTCCCGCTAGTGGTACGGTTGAAAACCGCACCACTCACTGTGGGAGCAACACGTGGCAGTGTGGTGCAATCAAAAACCGTACCACTCACTGTGGAAGCGACACGTGACAGTGGTACGATCAGGGACCGCACCACATATGAGAAAGGGGCTAATTTTAAAATTTTTGTAATTTGAATGCTATTTTTGAAATTTTAGGGATCCACAGTGCCAGAAACATCCAAAATTCTCTCCCATCGAGCTGCCGCCAAGTTAATTTCTCAGCTCTTTGCGTCTTTTGAAGACGCATGCCATCAAAATTCATATCACACGTTAAAACCCAATATCTGTACCATCTAAAATCGCAAACGAATATATCTCTTTCGTAATCTCTGTTACAAACAACTAAAATTCAAAAATTTCAGCTAAAAACCATAACAAAAAAGAACAAACTCTATACCAGCTACTCCAATTGATTGGGAGATAGGAACGCATCAATGCGTGTATTTTCCCCCCTCCTGTGCATCGATCCAACAGCAGGTGAAGCTGCAGGTGGCATATGAATGATCTGGACTGATGAGCTTCTGGTCGTTTGGGTGGATCATTGCATCACTCATGAATCATCTGACCATATGCTGGAAACTTCAGCTCCATGTGGGTGAACCATAACTGCCCACAGGCTTGGGGCACGCACAGCAACACAGAAATGCTTCTACTTTCAAGGGCTTTTAGATACACAGAAACACAAGGACAAGGCCTCACAGTTTGGAAAGGAAACACTCAAACTCGCACTGGATGTGGATTTCTTTTCTCGCAAAACAAGTATGGCATTCTTCTGCTCAGCCATTAAGAGGCATCGAATCACGCAAGTGCATAAGGGTAGGCTAGATTCAAGTCAAGATTGACTAGCTAAGATGGCTGTACTCATCTACCATAATCTCCATCACCTGTTCAAGCAAACCTACCACAAAATGAATTTGGTCTGCGAATGATGCGAGCGTTTTAATTCTTGTATGCGCGCAAGGTCTCAGATGGAGCAAGCTGCGTTGCTTTGGTACGCGAGAAGCGCCTGCCTCCTGTCTGAAATTGAAGAGAGCCTGCCTACGACTTAATCAGTGCATGCATACAGCTTTGTGGGTCACAGCAACAGCAAATGCAGGCTTCATCAATACGTGTGCGCGACGCACAGAAACGGCGAAATTGTAGAGTACTGGTACAAAATGCTCCCTCCATTTTCACATCTAGTGATTCCAACATTACAGTTTCATTGAAAGAATCAAACAACAACTTTGATTATTTAACGACTGATGTGATTAAAATGTAGTTTCTGGGAGGCAGTGAATTGGGGTGGTCACACAGAAGGGTTCGTCAACAAATGTTGGCTGCTTCTGAAGTACCTCCTCCATTTTTTAATTAAGTTGTTAATGTGGTGATGGCAGAAAACTTTAACATTTCCTAATATACTTGCACAAGTCTAAAACATCATTTGTAAAAGATCTTAGAACCATGCGATCATGGCAAGGACTGCCATGTGCAATACAAGACCCAAACAATCAAGCAGATTCTTATCCAGGCCAACCATTTCATTTCCTCGAAAACAAAATTTGGTGGTTCAACTGACCAAGATCATCTAATTTTGCATTTTGAAACCACAGAACAAGCAGGAGCATGAACTACCAGTATAGATTGGAATATCAGTAGATCAAGCAACACATGATCAAACACTACCTCAGGCTCATCATATCAAGAACACGAGCTATAGCTAGGTGATCACACAGTAGATCAGGAACCATGCTAGGAATAGTGGTGTGAAAGAAAAAAAAAACAGTACTTAGTGTATCAGATCTCACCCATTAGACTAGTATTTCAAGGGAGAAGTCTAATATCACTTACAAATCTATTGTTTCGTGAGCTTAGTTATATTCAGCCCATTTAACCCTATGATCTAAGGAATAAACTCACCTAAACATGTGGTCAGGATCCAATCAAACGAACCGAACGACTAAATACAACTAGGAGCAAATGATTCCTCAATAGATTGGTTATGGACACCAAATGAAGCCATCAAGGACGACAGGCAGTCAGCTGGGGCCCAAATCTCCCAGTCGGAAACTAGCATTCAGAACAAGAAAGCGGCAGGGAAATGGAAGCAGGAAACAGACACTAATCTGTTAAGTAGATAACTTCAACTCATCTAGCTCTTTTGCACTGACCATCTTTGGATGCTGCCGCTATCACGCTAGACAGATACTCTAATGGTGTACTAACGACTAGAAGTCAGTGCAGTAAGCAAATGACATTAATCTGTTAAGTGAATTAACAGAAAGAAGCTACTACATGTGGAGCAAGAGCAAAATAAACCAGCCCAAGTCATATCAATCTAGAAAGAAGGTAAAAATGGTGGCTCATCTTGATTAAATTAACCCTATTATATATCATAATCAACACCACAAGAAACGGAGGGAGAGATTATCCAAGGATTTGTATTACCTGCCTTTGTCTCGGTAAATATATAGTGCAGAATCACCATGTGCCCAATGATGGGAAGAAGTGAGGCTGCCGCAGCATGACCTAGCAAGGCATGACCAGAGCTAAAATCCGCACACAAACATGTATGCGTGCTTCTTGTTGATCACTCAGAGCTAGATCATGCTGGCAGCTTCACTCGTTCCCTTGGACAATTTCCAAGATTGCATAAAATACTAGGACCAGGGGCTCTCACGGTGAAGAAATTCTAGGCGCAGGATAAGAACAATGGCTAGGTAGAGAGGGGTGGTGGAGGAAGCCATGGAAGCATATGAAGACAAGAAACAAACTGAGGGATAGAGATAGATGATCAGGGGAGAAGGCACGAACTGCCACAAGATCTGATCCGGCATGAACTTAAGAGACATGATAATTAAGCCACAAGATGGTGTATCATCCCAGGAATATATGCAGGGAGAAGAGAGAGGGAGAGGGTGAGAGAGAACAAGAACATGGCAAGTTCCCAGGCATGTAAGAAGGAAGAGCTGGTAGTAGCTCGAAGGATGAAGCGAGGAGAGAACAAGATGCAAGATTTATAGAGGGGTCGTGGATGGTGGGGGAGATGTAACAATATTGCAACTAATGTAACTCAGCTGTTCAGAATAGTGGTTGAGTGGTGGTTAGTGGAGAGAGATTAGAGAGATGGCAGAAGAGACCAAGGAGGCTAGTGAGTAAGAGTAGGGGAGGCAGGCTAGCCTAGGGTCATAGAGGCCTACGGGACCTAGGGAGCCACCGCTGCAGGGATGGGTGTGTGTGTGCAGGGTGTCAGAAAGGAGAGGGGGCAGAAGGGGGGCAGGAAAAGAGAAGGGGAAAAAAAGATTTTGCGTTGAGTCTGGCTGATGGATGGATGGCTTCTGCCTTTTTAATTTTATTTTTTTAGTTTATTAATTTTTTACTTTTTTTCTTATATCTCTTTGTATTATCTACCATGATTAATTTGTTTTTTATTTTTAAATTTAATTATATCAAAAAAAGTCGTAAATAACTACAGAGTAAAATAAATTATTGGTACAATGCGAAATAGCCATCAAACGATTTATAAAAGTCTAGTTGAGCGCCTCCAAAGGGTGTTTATTTATGCTTTTCTTTTTGGCTTTTGGGTTTATTTGGCACTGTTAAAAGCCTTTTCTCACTGTAGCTGTTGTTAGTTTTTTAGGTAATTAAATTAAAAAATAAAAATAGAAAAATATATTTCTCATCACAGACAATACAAAAGAATACAGAAGAATGATAAGATAAAAAGATAAAAAAGATAAAATTAAAAAGCTACAAATCAAAAACATAAGCCAACTTAGTTGTACGCCATGCGGGTCTAGCATTGAAGGTATTTTTTCATTTAACCCTTATACATATTTTTTTTTATAAATTTGGTCCCTTTTGTGAGCTCGGTGGCAGCAGTAGTAGACGACGCGACGCTACTTAGCTCGACAGGAGTTCTTATCCTCGGCAGCCCGCTCTAGCCTAGGAACGAATGAGCTAAGGAGCATGAGCTCGACGGGGGCACCAAGCTTGCCGAGCACAAGTAGATCGATAGGTGTTTGGTGTGCCCGACTAGCTCGGCAGGTGCCCACTTTTCCTTGTCGCTCACAAGCATGGTCCTTACGTGCAAAATTTGCCTCGCATGTCACTCTCACCCAAAGCCCTCAGCGGACTCATTTTCTTCCCTGCTGAGTGAGAGAGAGATGAGCGAGAAGAAATAAATATAGAGAGGTGAGTTTTAATTAGTTTTTTATGTGGTTTTGCTAGGATTTAATAGTTTTGATAGTTGGAAAAGTGGAGTTTTTCAACAATAGGTATGTTTTATTCGTGTTCGAGCAATGCGCTTAATATATATTAGCGTTTCTTTAGTGTAATAGTGGTTTGGTAGTATGAAATGTACTTGGTACGATAAGGTATTCATCGAACATAAATACATGCTCAATCTCTAATTCGCGGCTGAGAACTTCATCTGTTGAAAATCTTACACAATGCCAAGACTAGGCCGTCAACCGTGAGCCAAATGTAATTATATGCCATTGTAGTCAAAGTGGCAAGACCGTAGTAAGCATGTAACTTAAGGCCTAGTTCCAAATAGCGGTGGCTTCTGGCCACAATTTTTCTATTTTTTATTTTTATTTAATTGAATATCTAAGAAAAAGCTAACATCTCTTACAATATTATTTCAGTTAAAACCCAAAAAGCATCGCACTTTAAAATATACATGGCCATGCTGATGAAGCAATATGTACAATGGACTACCCGATGTAACTTTTTGGAGTGGTTTTGGGGTGTTCAGTTCGGTTTAAATAAGTTGGCTTATGATTTCTTTTATATTGTAGTTGGCTTATTTTTTTACTATAGTTGATGGTGGTTTATTTAACGTAATTAAATCTAAAAAAATTTAAAAATAGAAAAAATATGTTAACCTATCATGGATAATACAAACAAATACATAAAAAAAGCAAAAAAAAAGTTTTTAAAAAGCCAAAAAATAGAAAAAAAATAGGAATAATAAACTAAAAAATCAAAAACTAGAAACTGAACCAGGAGTAAACAGAGCCTCGATGTGCATGGTGGTTAGCAAGGGCAGCATCAGAGTGTTACATGTAACTTTCATGTCAGATTAGTAGCTGTGCAGTAATGAATTGGAGAAAGAGACCGGAGAACAAGGAAAGGTCAAGAGATTCAAGAGTAGAGGAGCGCTGGTAGACTGGTAGGAGAGCTCACGTAGAACGCCAAGCTGGAGAAGCGTGCAGGCGGCAGGCGCCCAGTTGCCGCGTTCCGAGGGCAGGCGATGAAGGATTCCAAACACCCGTCTTCACAATGGTTCTTGCATTGAGACAGTGTGTTTCTGTGTTGTACCACTGGTACTGTATCAATCGATTCATAGCGTTAATTAGTTCTACTAAAAACACCATTGTTACTATTGACACTATACCATTGTCTTGAGCACTACAACATTAAGCCGTTGAAAAGACACGATATGGTTCCAACTAGTGGCGAATTCAGATATGCAGGACAGGTTGGTATTGGACAAATAAGGTGAGCTATGCAGCAACAACAAAGGTTACATATATATTTTTAGTAAAATTTCACCAAAACTATGTTTAGTTCAGTTCTTCCTAACATTCATATGTGCTATATTAGTTTAGCTCAAATTCAACAATTTGAAATTGTTGTGGGGGTGTCTAACCCCTTTGTTGGGAATAATGCTACATTGTTTTTGAAAAAGAAAAGATATAACTTGTAAGTGTGAGAGAGATATCACCTATTAGATTAGTCTTTTAGGGGAGAAGGTCTAATATCACCTATAAAGTTATTGCTTTAGTGCTTGCATACAGTTGTTTGTGGACTTAGATGCTCAGTCTATTTGGATATGTGGCTCAGAAAGTAAGCCAAGTTAGACCTAGACATACAGTCAGGATCAGATCTGATAAGTGGTATCAGAGTCTAGGCATCTAATATCTCCTTGGTTGCAAAAGAGTAAAATCAATGTGTGAGAAGGAGAATATTGGGAATAATCCCATATTGGTTTTAAGAAAGGAAAAATGCATAACTTATAAGTATGGAGGAAACTCCACTACTTGAACTAGTCTTTTGGAGGAGCAAGCACAATACCACTTATAAGTTTGTTACTTTAGGGCTTACATGTGAGCTTAGGTGTTTAATCCATTTGGACATGTGGCTCGGGGATTAAAATCTAATTAGACCTAGGTATATGACCAAAGTCTATTCTAACACCCTTGGACTGTTAAGATGATTTGGTGGGCCTAGGAGTAAACTTTTAAGGGCATTATTATACACATAATGGAATTTACCTACATACCTACGTCTATTGTAACTATTAGGGGGTATTTGTCATCCCCCACGTATATATATAAAGAGTCTCAAGAGGGCAGGGGGCTCATTTTCCTCACAAGCTCTCTCTTGTCTCCCTCCATTTATATGTCTTCTACAGATAAAAAGTAGCAGATATTCACTGCTCGGTCTTGTTGCCACATTTGGTAGAATCAACAATTTTCCAATTATTCCGCTTTGATTTTATGAAATTTCCAAGTTTTCATGCCACACCAGCAACTAATCATACTACTATATTTTTCAGAAAGTCAGAGCTAAAATAATTGTATTCGAAAAAGAAGTTAAAACAATTGATTGTTGAGACATTATTGAAACAATTTTGAATGTACTATTAGTTAAGAAATGTACTACCACCAATGTGGCAACCAAAATTTGTTTTTTAGTGAGCTCTACAAAATAGGACTTTAATTATTGATCTTACCGTAATATACTAGTGGACTGATAATTTACAAAACTACTACAATGTTATGAAAAATACATTTTAAAATAAATATGCTCATGTTTTCTTGTGATCAATCTAGATATTTACCCAACACATGTAAAAAAAAGAGGTATCTTAGGGGGATGGGAACATAGTACTATTCTATGATAAAAAAAACCATGATACCCTAGTACACAATAAAAGAATAAAATAAATGCTATGTCCATTTCCACTTTTTATCTAATTCTAAAATAGTATATAAATATTGTGATATATTTTAAAGAATATCATGGACCAGCACAATAGCTGTTAACTGCAAGTATCTACTACTTCCTCCGTCCACAAATGTCAGTTGCCGTGGGTTCCACGTAGTTAAATGCAGTTAAATTTTTCATATTTGAACTATTAATATATGTTAAAATATATAGATTGATTATATGAAAATAATACCATTAGATTTATCTAGCAAAATTCTTTTATTATATATATATATATAATTGTTTACTATTATATTATGATAATAAATTATAGTCAAAATTTAATATTAAAACTGTAAAAAAAATCAAAAACAACTTATATTTGTGGAGGGAGAGAGTAATTACGAAATCTTCAACCCATGCAATTTTACCCTTGGACTGAAAATTGAAAGAGATCCTCCATATAGTATCCGTTCATCTTCGTACTGCTGTGGCTGCCGATGTGACGATACTTTGCCAACTCATTTATTAGGACATCTATAATATTTAGAGGCTACATAGTTTTTAAACTGGAATCCACAAACAACCTTTAAACTTAGTAACTTAGTATGATTACTGCACCTATGATCGGGCCTACAATTATAATAAAAAATTAGAAAAAATTAGTACTTCAACTATCATCTATGCGCCATTCTTCTTTCACTAAGTTCTTTTATTTTTTTATTCATTGGCGCTGGCCTCCAACTATTCCGTAATATATGGCGTCACCTTCAAATCTCTCCTCTCTGTGCTTGGAAGGCTATTTTTGACACATCATGGATGCTCTTAGTTGTTAGACGGCTCGATTTATATGTTAGACGTCTCAGTTTTTGACTCATATTTAAGATATGGTATGGTTTCACACACCAGCTTAACATGATTTTATACTTACTCCCTCACTTGCTTGATGTGGTCTATATATGTAACATTTGATTATTCATTCTATTCAAATTACGTGATTGCCTTAAATATTCTACGTTCCCATGGTATTAGACGCTATCGCTCCTACAACCGCACCCTTCCGCTCCTAAGCCACCGCCTCTACAGCTTTCCGCCATGCCGCCCGTAAGATATGATCTCATCTCCATGATCTCTCCCGAGGGCTACGGAACCCGTAGTTTAAGTCATATCGTCAATCGTCCGATCAACTACTAATTATAATTTTTTTCTGGTCGTCTTTAGATTAGGTTTTCTCTACTTTTTCGATCGTAAATCGGTTTGCATTACCCTGCTGACTCGTCGACATTCCTCAGTTCTGGACTTCACCACCTTGGCTTTGACCTATCCGGTGCCTCCTCTCATCCGATGACGTCGTGGCGTGATGCGACGCACTCGTCGACATGGCCCTTCCTCCGCGGTCTTCCGAGCGCCCCGTCTATCGTCGTCATCACTAGCTCGTTGTCCGCGAGCATGAGCCGTCGCACTACCGGGATCCTGTATTTGTGGTCATGCTATCGACATGCACGGGCTGCCACTGCATTGCCCCTTCAGGCTGCAGTGTCGCTGCTCGTGGTCACTATTGCCATCGTCGACGCCATCATCTTCATCAATATTAATCAGGTCCTTTGCTACCATTGACATGGCTCTCTCCTCCACAGTTACGATCAAGTCACCCTACTCTCGACAACAAAGGGCTATCTACTTCTGTTTTCACTGAGTTCTGATCCAGTTTGAACGTCCGTCGCACCGACACTCCAACTACAGGGAGTGTTAGATGTCTTGGTTTACATATTAGACACTTTAGTTAATAGGCCATACTTAAGGTATAGCATGGCTTCACACACCAGCTTGATATGATTTCACACACTAACTTAGCATGGTTTCACACTTTTCTCTTCACCTACATGCATAACCTATATATATATATAATCTTTGATTCTTTATTCTACTCAAATTACATAATTACCTCTAATATTCTACACTCTCTTTAGCCCAGCTAAAAATCCATACCCCCCAACCACCAGATCCTCCTAGTGAAATGAAATATACTCCACACCTTTCTTCCCAACGGGCGGCAGAGCAGCACAGGATAAAGAAACCAGACGCTACACACTACTGCCCACTAGGCGTGCTCGAGGCGTGCAGCTAGAGAGAAGAGAGAGAGAGAGAGAGAGAGGTCAGTCAAGCCCAAGTGATTGACTGTGCACAATGTGCTCCTGGTTCTCGTTTTTGCCTCCCAATGTGACCCTTGTTTGTTTGCCGATCTGCCTCAGGGCCTTTTCAAGATCTTGTCTTCTCTACGGCGATCGAGGATGGAGAGAGCATGCTCCCCTTCCATCTCTTTTCTCTCTCTAACCTCTCTCTAATCAGACCAAAACCAGAGAGCACAAGTTTTTATACAAGGTTCTAGAAGTTGATGTTTAGTTGGTAGCCATGGCTTACCTTGGATGTAATGTCGCTACTAGACAGCAAAAGGCGAATTGTTCATGAGATATATAGCATGTCGCTTTGGTCCATGCCCTCGACAACGCGCTCTTTCATCGAAAGAGAGGGAGAGCATGTTGACAATGCAACAATCTGCTTTGTAAAAGTATCAGTATTTGTACATGTAGCAATAGCGTATGCGGTTGCACTAGGACAGGCCGTATGGTGCTATAGAAAAATGGTATACCTATGCGTTGGCCACATGGCTACAGCCAAGCCAAGCCGCATGCGTCTCCTGCATGGGGACAATCAGGCAACCAGCCTTCATGCATGAGCATGTGAGTGAAATTGTAGATTCCTCAAGACTGTTATTCCAAGCATTGCCATAGATACATTCAAACTGTATATAGCTCACAGACACTGGATATCAATCTTTCGGAAAGATGTTGGGTGAGTTCGAATGGGCTTAGCTTTGGTTTCAATATGCTACATTAACTAGTTTTAAACAGTGCGTTTTTCAAGGTGAGTACAACAAAAAAAATTATAGTAAAGTGTAGTTCAGTTGTACCGATCAAAATCGCATACGACTATTTTTCTCTACGTACCGCCTCTCATGAATAACTAGAATTCAAAATTGAAGCTATAAAATTATTAAAAAAATTTAAACCATATGTTACAATTTAAAAGAACTCACCTGTTGTACCCGACAAATTTAAACCTGCTTAAAATTTGGGATGGCTTTGTAAGTAGTATACTGCAACTGCACTAGGACAAAAAAAAATCAGCAGGCATTAAATTGCATATAATCAGATTTTTCCTACTAGGTAGCACTAACACTCTAACAGGCATACTATGACCCAACTAAGCATGCCATATAGTACAGATGCAAAACCTTTGCGTGCCCATAGGTCTGTGCAAGTAAAGATTTTACACCAAAGCAACGATAAGTGATAGTAGTCCAAATTCCAAAATGCAGAAGGGACTTGCATAACGAGAGTTTTGCTGTATCCCTATGGTTGCTATATTTGTTTCCATCACCAGAGGCAATGGCAGCCATGCACCAAATTTTGTGGTCGCAAGCTGCAGCTGACACACAGGGCGCAGGCTACCGAATCGAGCGGAGAGATGAACTCAGAAGCTAGGTTTGTTAACACACAGCCATACTGCTTGATTAGACATGTCATATGCACTTTTGAGTCTACTGTCTCTGATCTAAAATTTAATACTTGCATGCCTTCCTGTGTGGTCCAAGTACTGTCCAAAGCCAGTACCACATTTCTCGCTTCCTTTCGTTTTTCTTCTTTTTACAAAATATATATTAGCAGCTCGGTTAAAGCGACCATGGACACGCAGCACTGCACTGATCTAGATCTCTTGCAACTTACAAGCAGGTGCAGGCCTAGAGATGCTTAGCTGCTTGGGTGGTCCTCTTAGGCATGTTTGCATGCGTACTTGTGCTCCTCACCTCTCACATCCAAAGCCTACATAACAATTAACAATAGAGCGAAGGAAAGGGAAGTTAAAGAGGCAGTGTACTGTACTAGTACTACTATAGTACTATACTCGGCCAGGTGAGCTGGTGTGTTGGAAAGCCACACTGTGCCAACTTTTGCCCTGGCCTTTGCTTGCTTTGGAGGAGCGAGGGAAACGCGATGTGACGAAGAACAAGTGACGACACTGTGCAAGCTTGCCACTGTTCCCCTTGTACCTGGACAGCACCAAGGCATGCAGCACGCATAGGGGTACAGGATACCACAGGTTTGGAGATTTGGATCCGTGCAAAATGGTGGTACTGTTTGCAAGAGAGCGCCTTGTAGTTTTGACAAGTGCAAGTTCTCCATCTCTATGCAGTACCTGGAAGTGTTCTGCGCAGGGCCAGGTCTGCGTACATGGGGAAGACTTTTGCATCTCTGCAGACAGTGCAGGTAGCTTGCAGAAGGAAGCGCGCATCGGTTTCTTCTGCCCCTTTTCGCTTGCCGATGAGGGCGCACGTAATGGCAGAACCAGCTTACGAAAATAGGGTTACCACACTAGCAGAAACGTCAAATTTTACCCGAGAATCGAACACATTTCAATGCTAATCCATTCAAATCAACGCTAGACGTCCTCCAAAACCTCAAAAACACATGTTTCAGACGTGTGCCTGTTCAGTGGAGCATCCAAGATGCGTGCGACTTACAGTTAATAGGCTAAAACCCAAGGGAAGATGGATGTTTGAGCCAAGTTAAATCTGCCAGGTGGAGGTGGCGCCATGCCATGCAGGCGCGTACGTTACGCGCGCGTTTGCATCGTTAGACCAATGGCGCGCGTCGTCGTGCGCGCGTGGTGTGGTCCTGCGCCCACAGTTGCAAGGCTGCCCTGCGCCGACCATCGTGCAGCTGGAGCACAGCCTGTGCTTGCTGCGCGGCGCGTAGATACGCGGCACCCCGTCTATCATTTGCATTGCATTTTATGTACGATGAGCCAGTCAGCCAGGCGAGCTGCATTCCAAGCTCCAAATCGCCAAGTTTTTGTACACCAAACCTTGCTGTTCTTCCCCCGGCCGGTAATTCAGATCCAAAGCTAGAAGGATTTCTCCGCATGGTAATTTCGATCAGAACCTAGCCAGGAGTAGAAGGATCATCCACGGTGAGCATGTTTCGAAGACGGACGAAGTCGGAATACGCACGTGTGGCTTGCCCCCATGCCGCTCGCGGCCGACCACCGACGCCGTCGCCCCCCGAAACCCGGCAGTACGGCTGCGTTTGCGCTTGCCCTAACCACCAACCTGGAAGGCTCAGGCCCATGGACCCAGCAGTTGGAGATAAATGGATAACAGAACACGATGAGTTTGAAGCGGTTTAGGCCCAATACATCATTGAAGGGCCGGATACAAAGTGGACCGCACGATGTGCAGCCCACCCGAGCGCGTCGCCGCTCTACTCCCGTTAGGGTTGCCACTGGGCAGGCTACGGATAACTCAAAATTATATCTAATTTTATATATACCTATTTAATATGATATTATCTGTACCCCAACAAAAAAGATATATCCAATAGGATTGGATAATCCAGGCGCTCAGTGGGTAAAAGAGAAGGAAATGGAGAGGTTAAGTTAAGGAGGCTTACGAAGGAAGTTTTTGTAAAACTTCAGTGTTTAAAATTTCAATATTACGTTCACACCATAAAAGTTTTCTGAGATCAATTAAAATTTATTGAAGATGATTCTGTGTGTAGCGGTGCTACTCTTTGCAAATTAGCTAGGCTAGGCACAAACGTGGGCTCCATATGCTTTTATAAGAAGCTTTTATAAAAATTTGGTATTTACAATTTCAACACCGGGTTCACGCATAAAAGTTTTATGAAATCGACTGAAATTTATTGAAAATTATTCTATGTATATAGAGCTACTCTGTGTAAATTGGCGAACACAGATGCATATATAGCTCCCACATACTTTTATAAGAAGCTATAACTAAGTATGAGTAGTATAAACTCTTGTGTAGTCTAAGTGCACTCTCAACTAGGGTTGTGCATTCGGTTTTTTCGGTTTAATCGGTTCGGTATGTACGGTAAATACGGTATTCGTAGTTTGGTAATATACGGTTTGTTAGAAGTACGGTTCGGTATCGGTAAATCCCAATTTGTTTTTGGCACGGTGTCGGTAATTACCATATTTACCACAGTTGACGCGAATTGCGAATGATATGAGACAAAACGATAACAAAGACACAAAGTAACAAAGTTTTATTGCTGCTGTGGAGGACCCGTGCTTGCTTTAAAAGCAATAGAGCCAAGCACTCTCCTAGTCTCCCACTCCAGAAGCAGCCTAGCCCATGCTTTCTTAGCCAGTATCACCATGGTCCTCCCCGACTCGCCCGGTCGCCAAGTCCACGGACGGAGGGCTCAAGTCTCGACAAACGCTCAGGCGCATGGGCGCCAACATCACTCACCACAGCACGTACGGTCTCGCGGAGATCGGTAGGCCAGCCCAATCGTGCCATAAGATTGCAGGTGGGTTCTTTTATTCTGTGTCTTATAATTTTTCAATTTAAAATTTTAAATTTTATAAAAAAGAGTACGAAGAGATGCACTTATATATAATTTTAATTGATATAGATAAATTTAGTATAATATTTACTATAATTAATTTATAGACACTGTTTTTAAAAAATATATAATTTAAAAAATTAGTTAATGTAGACAGAAGCCTAAATATCCAGCCCACGACGGCCACAGCCCAACCGCGTCGCCGCGGGGCCGCAGCTCTGCTCCCGTTGCACCTGCAGGAGGCCACGCTGCAGGGGAGGAGGGGGAATCGGTCGAAAAATCTTGCGGGCCGGGCCTCTCTAGCGAGTAGCGGCGAGACTTCGAGAGTGCAGCCACGTGCATGTCTGACGGAGCGGAGCAGCACGGTCGCGGCGCCGCGCGGGTCTACGGCACGGCGGCACGCAGGGTGGACGCGGCTCGCGAGGCAAGGGCGCACACGCTTCCGGGATACAAACGGTCGGTAAGCCGGCGAATCGGCTATCGGACTCAGCTCGTGCCCGTTGTCACGTTTAATAAAACTCCAGGACATTTTTTTAAGCTAAGACTCTACTCAGCGGACGCTATTGCTAAAACAGTATCTAGCTTTTTTTAACTATTTATTTTTTGTTTTGTTTTTTGTTTTTTAGTTTTTTCTATATTTCTTTGTATTATCTATGATACAATAACATAATTTTTCTATTTTTAAAATTTTTAAATTTAATTATACCAGAAAACAACTTAATTACTATATAAAATAAACTAGTTATAATAAAAAAATATAAATCAGCGCTATTCAACACGTAAGTTGTGCTGTAACAATCGGAGCCACACTCTTTTCTTCCATGGCCCGAGGGAACCGCGAGAGATCCGTACAAGTACACATCAACTCGCATGCTGATCTGCAACACTCTACTAGCACTCTAGCAGCAAGGAAAATACTGGAGGAGGAGGACGTGGCCACACGGGACAGAGTCGTCTTGTACGGAAAAGGCTCGGCTCGACACGTCTTGCATGAGACAAAAAGGGCGTCGCGTCGCGTCGTTATTTATCTGAGAGATGCCACGCGGCACGCGCGTCGATCGCATTTTTAACTTCTCCTACTGCTTTTTTTTTCACTATTTAATATTTTATTTTTTAAAAATTTTTTAGATATTTTAAATTTTTTATATTTTTTTCGTGTTCTTTGTATTATTCTTACTGTGTTAATATATTTTTTCTATTTTTATATTTTTTTAAAATTAATTATATCTTAAAAACTAAATCAACCACAGTAAAAAAACTAATTACAGTAAAATTTCAGAAAAAAAAATCGTCGCTAAAATGAGCGTCCCACTAATACAAAGGGAGGCGGCACGACGTCCGACGGCTGCGGCGGGACGACCTCGGGCGGCGCCCTCGGCGGGTCCACCTCCGGCGGCGGCGGCGGGACGTCGGGGTTGGGCGGCACCGTCGGGATCTCCGGCCCCGGCGGCGGCGGTATCGACGGGCCCGGCTGCTCCGGGCCGGGCATCGGCACGTCCACACCCGGGGGCGCATCGAACTCCGGCGGCAGGTCAACCCCCGGCAGCTCCTCCGGCGGGCTGTCCGTGCCCGGCACCTCGGCCGGCTGAGGACCCGGTACCTCTGGCGGCGGCGTGGTGTTGAACCGGACACCGACGCGCCGGGAGGAGGACGCCGGCCGATGCAGGCAAGAACGCAAACCACGCGCCGCCGCCGTCACGTCGCAAAAGTAGCGGCACGAAGGCGACGACGCCCTCACGAGGCTCGCCGGCATCGTTGCGCTATGCACGTCGGGCGGTGCGAGCGTTTCTAACCTTGGGTGTTCCCGAGAAGCTGAGGTCGCAAGGCTTAATAAAAGTGGCAAGTATGCAAGAACCATTGGAGCTGACGAACTAACTGTACAGGCAATGTACTTATACGGCCTTCGAGTCGACACGTTTGGCGACGAACGGAAGCGTGTAGGGTCGGGCCACACCACGTGGCACGTGTGTCGAAAGGAGGCAGATTCACGCGACACGTGTGCGCATGGCAAGACGAGTTCAATCGAACAGTGACACTGCTTCATGCCTTCATGTATAAGCGTGTGGCCTTTCAGAGTTCAGAGACACGGGAAGTAGATAATCTGCAGATAGAATTACATTTACAGCAGGATCAGGAATTCAGGACAGACAACGGCAAGAGGACAGAGATGCGGAGTTCCACTCGACACTGAAAAGTTTCTACTTCGACTACACAAGATGGATATATTTTTTTTTTTAAAAAAAGGAAATTAAGTGCAGCACATTATTTTCACAACACCTTTTGTGTAGACCGTAGAGCCTCGACAAAACGAGGAAATAGCAGTGACCTGGCGCTGGATAAGGCTAAAACGGATCAAGAAGACAAGAGGTGCCTCAGCTGGAGCAAGTGCTCCTCGTTTGATATGTTCAGAGACAGGCGAAGATTCGTCAGAAGCGACTCTTGCTCCCACGTCAAAGGCCCTGATGCGTGGAGAGCTCGCACTGTCGATTGATATGCTTCGAGCTCCAGCTCATGGATGCCAATGGCAGACTCGTTGCTGAAAATGCTGTCGTTTTCCCTCCCAGATGTACATGGGCACGCAGACATGGCATCGCCAGGGAAGCAGCTGGCATATCCGACAGAACATTGCTGGTTGTCATCGGCAAAATATTCCGCATCATTTATACTGCAACTAGCCACTGAACATTCAGTCTCTTCTCTGACTTGCGAAGACCTATACAAGCAGTTTGCACCATTCAGCACAGAAGTTCTGGCTGCCCTTCGAGGCTGTGGTCTTTTCTGCCTTCGCTGATGAGATTCAACCGCAGTTGCTTTTCTTTTCTTGCCTGATCTTCTAAGCGAAACATCAGATGACGTCTGGCCTCTCGGAGCAAGTTTACTATTATTCAGATTTGTAGCACCAGTATAAGGACAAAGACTAATTGCCTCAGATTTCTTTGCACTGTGACCTTCCCCAACCATTCTCAGCACAACTTTTGAGCGAGGAAAGTTGCGATTAGTGGGTAGCCGTTTAACCCGTTCAGTAGCCTGAAAAGGGAAGAGTCATGGACTGGAAAAGTCTGAGGAATGCAGAATAATGGAAAAGATATTCTAATGCTTCAGTCATGGACTGAAGTCTTTTGCGGTAGAAAAAATATGAGATTGGTGGCCCTTTGGTGGAAAACAAATTAGACATCTGAAAGAAGTAAAGGATCATATTTGAGAACAAATGATGAGATCGTACAATTCATGTCAGTAACATGTTGTTGTAATTAACATCAATATATCTATGGCTCTCATAACTTATGGAAGCTCAACAGTGCAGCGAGATACGAGGTAAATGTTTCTAGTTTTTTTAAAAGATAGATGCTTCAACCGACTAATGTAACTAGATTTGCATCGCAAACAAAGCAACAACAATATGTAGGAACACCTCCATTATTCAAAATACTAAAATCATGCACCTATAACTTATAGCAGAGCATGCCATGACATATTTCTGACATAGGACAAATTGAGTTGCTTCATCTTAGCCTTGCTAGCTCCATCTTCTAATTTACCCATCAAGTATGGAGTACGGACCAGCATGGCATTTCTGTAGTCCCAAAAGAGAATAAAGGCTGATAAAGCATATGGAATATACATAATGTTCCTGGAAACAATTGAAGTCTGCGAAGCTTCTCCCTTCTAGGACATGAATAATTCAGTCCAACTTTGAGCAGGTTCACACTGATGGATATCATTATACTGTTCTAAGGATACCAAAATCACATGCAATGCAAAGGTTGCTCGATGGGTCGTAATCTAACAAAGCCAAATCTAAATAAACAATGCCTAGGCACTAATTTCACTACAACATTAGCCAAAGATCACATAAGAGATATGAACATGTAAATATCTAAGCACCATGTCTACAATGAAAAGCACCTTTTACATGCTCCATGAACTGGTTGTTACCTTCTGTACTGCAGGAAGCTGCTTGCTATGAGGTGCCGCAGGAGCATGTGGAAGTGGAACTCTCAAGCTTGAGATGTGAAACTCTTTCAGTTGGCAATCAGTAAGCCTGTTGACAAAGTAATTGTTCTTTAGCATCTTTGAAATTTTGCCAAGCCTCCATGTGTTACAATCCAACACCTCAGTTACATCTCCAATAATCCATTTGCATCTTGGCTGAACAACATCTGGTGGATTTGACCTAACATCATAATCCCTTTGCACTTCTTTTGCTCCAAGTTTTCCTTGAGAATTGGAAATCAGACCATTCTCCCTAAAAATTTCAGCTGTTCTATATTTAAGATTCATGATTCTACTCCTGACCGACCCATGAGAAGTGAAAAAAAAAAGTCAAAATAGGCACGAGTACCACAGGAAGAAAAAAGAAAACAAGATTTGATAACAATAACAAATATATTCTGGTAAGAGTATAATATATTATTTTCTCCATATTGGATCCAATTAGAACAGAAAGCTTGTGCTCGACTGTGTCCAAATATCTGTTCAATTTTATTTGAATATATCATAGCAAAAGACCTCACTGTTGAGCTGAATGAAGAACTAGTCCACTGCCATTCAATAAGAGGCAAGTATCACAAAGGACCAACAAGTGGACTGATGAGTACCAAAGACAATATTAAGGCAAAGAGCCGAATCAAGACAACAAGGCCTAGATTAGCAGGCAGAATCCTACAATCTTGATGTGCAAGGTCTAACGATAAGAAAGTCAATAGATCAATGCAAGCACAATTATTTTTTGGTCAAATTATTGACAAAACAGGATTTTCAACCCGTTCCCCAACACGACTTTGTCAGTCATTTCTTGTTCTTGGCTAAAGTAGGTTAAAGATACTATTGAATGCAACATGCCATTCCTGATGCAGTGGGAGTATGAGAAATCCCATCGTATAGAATAACTAAAGGAAAAATGGTGGAACGAGAAGCAGATTTCGGCATGAAAAAAGATCACCCAAGATCTACAAAAGAAAAGTCTCATTATTTACCTACAAATGCACTGAAAATGACCTAAAAACAGGTCAACACCAATTCAGAAATAGACCCATCTTCGATTTCGAGCTCAGAACTGCAAACAGCTGCTCAAATTCAGAAGTTTCAACGTAAACCCACCAAATTGGACACCTTTAACACAAACATAGAAGTAAAAAAATTCTACTATCTCATACAGGACAATCCAATCCCCCTGCTTCTAGATCCAATGGCATATTAATCAGACCATAAGAGTCAGGAACAAAAGAAATAAACAGAGATCCAACTTGGACCATGCTATTACACACAGCCATGGAATTTAACGCATGAGCACAGAGAACATTTGACAGTTACCAACTTGACTTGGTTTCAGTCCTAATTACCAGATACTCGATTGAGATTTCCAGCTAAAACCCATCCATGAAACTACGAACACTTCCAACCTGTAACATTGGGCATTAACGATCCAACAACATATAAGAAATGCCTACAAAGACAACACTTTGGAGAAACCAGATTGAGATTCCGAAGAAAGCAGCAGCTCAAATTGGAATCAAGAACACCAAGAACAAGAACTCCAAAGGATCCAATCTTCACCACACAATCTGAATAAGGTGCAAAATTGAGCGTGAAAGAAATCCAATACAACAGCTGCCCAGCCGCGAATACTTCTCACCTGCAACAAACCAGTCAATTCGCCTTGCGCCCTTGCCAATCCAAGAACACGAAACAGGCAACCTCGGAGTATTAGTTCTAATTAATCCCCAATTGGGTTGCTCCAACCCAATTGGGATTAACCCGCGAGGTGAAAGCCAGGGAGACAGCAGTTCTGGTAAAAGAAAAAGGAAATAAACGAGCTGAAAAATTTACCACCACCGAACTCAAAGAATAGAAAATAAAAAATTGGATGTGAAAAAAATGGAGAGAAATTTGGAGACTGATCGGAGACCAACCGTGGAGGAGCGAAAAGATTAATCAGGCGGTTACGAAGCGTACGCCTGGGAGGGCCCGGGCCTTGGAAATGGCGTGCTCCTTAGCTGCATACATGGGCTGTTCTTTCGCGGAGCGTATTCTCTGACGTCACGGTGACTTTACGCTTGGATCGACCGTTCATCCGGAGATGAACGGTCCAAATTATTTCTACCTTTATTTTTTAATTTTTAATTTTTTTTTAATTTTAGATTTTAGTTTTTTTACTTTTATATTTTTAGATAAAGACATAAAAGTAAAAAAACTAAAATCTAAAATTAAAAAAAATTTAAAAATAAAGGTAGAAATAATCTAGACCGTTCATCTCCGGATGAACGACTGATCCAAAGGGTAAAGTCACCCACTGACGTAGCGAAAGCTACGTTAGAGAATCCCTGACGGTTCTTTCGTTCAGTTCTTGGCTCTTGCTTTCTTTTTCCTTTTTTTTTCGAAATTACTACCTTAAATTTAGTTTATTAGGACTTACTCTAGTTAATTAAATGGTTTAATCAGGGGTCGCCATCCTGCAGATGGTTTTCAGAGAACCGTGCGGAATCCAAATGCCCAAATAAGTCGTACTCCTCTTTGTTCATCTCCACCATTCAAACCCGATCAGGTGTTCCAAAACGAATAGTTGCTCATAAAATGTGCAGATTAATTTGCAAACGCCATCGTTTATTAATATATTACTCACAAATGAAGCTTACTTAATCTGCTCGTGTGTACGCTACAACCTACGGCATATGGAGGTAGCAAAAGGGGGATGGCGACGAGAACAATGTATTTTATTGTATAGTATGTTCCTTTCTGTTGTGACAATTGTACAGAAGCTTTAATCGTATGATTGTGCTAATTTTGTCTGCTCATTTACTCTCGTTTAATTTAAGAGAAGACAGCAAATGAATCTGAGTCGTACTATTGGCCCTCTTCTTTTCGACTGCAGCTCATAACTTTTAGCTTTAGTACGAAAGAACTGAATACCGATAAATTGTTTTCAAAAAAGATTATTCTAATAAATCATTTTGAAACGGTAATAAAAAATAATTTAATTTGTTTGTTCGAGAAATTTATAAGTTGAAAAGAACTAAGCCATTAATAGCTTTACTCAACACTCATCCCTGTGCTCTCTCCCCCTTTGAAATAGGCCTGAATCGACGAAACCTTAACCAGAAATGAGCGAATGCACGATTTTGTTAACGTGTTATTCCAGTTAGTAATTGCTATGCTACGCTTATTGGATTGATGTTTCCCCCTTCTTTGTTGAAACTGGCTACCTCTATTCACAATGTTATATTACTTACCGGTAAGTTTATTTGAACTGTTTATACATATGACCTTATAGCGACTTTTTTTTTCAGTTTTGATCCTCTACTAGAACTATCTAAGTGGGCAGCACGGCACGTCTGACATGCCTTGATCATCTGTTGTCTCAAGTAATTTAGTCAATTCTTTACTTGAATAAATTGCCATCCATGAGTCCCATGCATACACTTGTTTACGATGTATGTCAGTAGCCAAAAAGTCATCAACTTTTATATTTTCCCGTCGTTCATTGTAACATCCTAAAAATTTATTTTCTGTTTTAAGAATTTTTTGGAACTTGATTTAATTTTCTGGATTTTATTTCAAGCCTAGTTGTGAAATGTTAAAGTATTTCATTTTACAAATATCAAAATAAATGCATTTCATTTTTCTAAGTCAAATCTATAATATAAAAATTTTCAGGAATTTATAAAGATTTAAAACTCGCCCTTTTAAAGATAAATTATGTTTTTAAATATCGAATTGGGTTGAAAATATTTTTATTAAGTCTAAAATAGTTCCATATGAGTCTCTGAATTTTTTTTGAAATTTCTAAAAATTTATTTGGTATTTTTCGAAGCATTTTAAAGCCTCTTAAATTTTTCTGAAAAATCAAAAAGAAAATTTAATCCCTGCCCTCTCCCTCGGCTGACATGTGGCGCGCATCGGGCCGTCCCACCACCGTCGGATCTGATCTCCCCCGTCCATCTCAACTTACCGCTTCACCCCGCCTCCCCTCTCCCCCTGGCCGACACGTGGCTCAATTCGAACCCTTCCTCATTGCCGGTTTAAATCTCAAACGTCCCCTGCCACTTATTGCACTCGATCGGCTCATATTCAACCCCCGTTGTCTGAACGGATCTTGACCGTTCTCTTTCACTTACCGTTTCGTTTGGCATCCGACGGCCGCCCTCTTCCCTCCCTGCCACCTGTCACAGATTCGATTGTTGCCTCTCCCGTTCCCTTTCGTTTTCTCTTGCAGACCAGTGGGCCCCGCTTGACAGGGCCGTCTTCCCCGCCCCTTTCTTCTTCTTCAGCCCACCGACACCGCCCCCATCAAGCTCCGCCATTTTCGCCTCTCGACCGTTATGTCCCGCCATTGATGGCCGTAAATGCTCCCTCATTCATGCGCATTCAAATCCCGCCGTTACCCTTCGGCTTAAAAGCCTATTACCGCCGATTATGCGCCATCAACAGTCACCCTAAAACCCCACCGCAGTTACCCTGTACACTGCCCCTCGGCCTATATAAAGCTGCCTCTGAGCTCCCTCTCGACACACCGCCTCACCATCGCCTCTTAATTCGAGTGTTAGAGCCTTAAAGCCCCCCTAAGCTCATTCTCCCCGTCGGCCACTTCTTGCTTCGGCGAGCAATTCTGATGACCTCGGGCCTCCCCACTCCTCGTCGGTGTCACTAACAGTCTGCTCGTGCCTTGGCGATCAAAAGCCCCCTTTGCCCGAGCACTTGCGCCACCGGAGCACCTCCGCCGCTGTGAACCCCCTCCGACCACCGCCCCTCTCCGCCGTCAGCTCGCCCCGGTCGCCCTCAGGCCTCCTTGCCGGTACCCCCGAGTTCCCCTCCCCTCCCTCTCGCTTTTGCGCGCATCGGCTAGCGCCGCCACCCGTCGGAGCGCCGACGAACTCGGTCCGCACCTCCCCCTCGGCGGCGAGCCACGTCGGCGCGGCGCCGACAGTGGCAGCGTGGTCGCGATCGGGCGCCACGCCCTCGCCACCCGAAGGCCGACACCACGTGGCACACCGCCCGCCAAAGATCTCGTGGCGTGGCGACCATGAGGCAGCTACGTGGTGCCATGTCAGCAATTCCTTTTATTTATTAAAACCGTAAATGATTGCTGACGTCATAATTCATATTTTTCTTTATAAAAATAAATCCATTAAATGATTGCTGACGTCATAAAAGCTTTTTCAGTATAAAAATAAATCCATAAAATGAGTGTTTTTATTTTATTTCTATTTAAACTTTGGAAGGCCATAACTCTATCATTTTAACTCTAAATTGACCCGTTCAAATTTCTAAATTTTTCTAAACTCATGAACTTTCCATTTCTGCAATTAGTTTGGATTTTTGAATTTTATTTGAATTTTGTTTTTAATTTGAATTTGGATCTTTACGTTTAGATTTTGACGATTCCGAAGAGTTCGATTTCGACGACGCTTCGCAGCAAGACTCGAGTAAGGCAAGTTATACCTTTGACCTTGTTGACCCCAGTATTTCAAATTTAATTATGTTGTTTACTGTATATGTATTTGTATCTTTATTCAAATATAATTTACGGATGTTTTAAACTTAGTTATACCCACGATCATTTGATTATAGCCAATTTTGATCTCGAACTTACATACCTTGTCACCTAGATAAAAAACCTAGTTAGTATAATAGTATTGATTAGAAATTTTTATAGAACTGCTTAGCCTGGCTTAGAATGAATCAGGTGGGATCAATTATTTCACATAAAATGATAATTTGGAAATGCATTCTTAATTTCGATGAGTCAAGGATAAATTATGAAATGGTTTAAAAATGAAAATAGAAAATTTTAATTTGGACTTAGCCCATTGGTTAGGTGGTGAGGTGTCGGCATGCTTCGTGTTTGGTGACACGTAGTTGATTGTCGGGCATGTGAGTATGTGGATGAGCCTAAGTCAATTTATGAATAGTTTCTGTGAATCATTTTACGAAGTCACTTTGTACTACCACAAGTCCGGTATGGGACGGATCTGGCTAATTAATTTGTGAAATTTCAAATATAGTCTTGCTATAGGCTGAATGTGAGCGTGACGTAGGCCGCAAGAAGTCTCACATGGCACCAGAGGGGGCTCCAACTCGTGGATTCGAGTTGTGGTGAAATCTTAGTGGCGGCGTGACTGTTTTGGCTATAGATCATTGGAACAGTCTTGTCGTGAATTCCCCGTCACACACCTAATGTAGTGTGTTAATCGCGTGGCTCAAGCGGGAGGACACGTCTTGTGGGTAAAGTTGTACACCTCTGCAGAGTTTTAACCTATCCTGGATAGCCGTGCCTATGGTTGTGGGCAAGCTGAGTAAAGTTTTTCATGGATTAGACTTTAATTTTCAAAATAGTTTCTGAAAAGACCTATGGATGGATGGAATTCATAGGATATTAAAAATCATATGTATGGATGGAATCCATACGAGATCTTTTGAAAAAAGATGGACCAGGTGGGATACCTGTGAAAAGGTTAGTGTTCGGTCGGAGCCTGCACTAACGATATTATTTTGTTAATTCGCTATTTCTATCTATTGTATAAAATTCAACTTTTGAATCTATTTACTTTAATTCTGTTTTTACGCACAAATAACCTACTATGTCTTCCATTGTCAACCCTTATGCATACATTAACTCTGTTAAACCTCCTGGTGTAACTTGTGGAGTACTTTAAAGTACTCACCTTGCTTAAATCTGTTGCCAGACTTCGACGACGACTTCGGTGAGGACTATGACGAGTAGGCTGCGTCTTACAGTCATTCGCCTGTGGGAGGCTGGATGGACTGTGCTGCTACTTTTATGTTTTCCGCTGCTTTCATTTTCAGTTGGCCTTGAGCCTTTTATTGTAAGACTTGACTATAAGGTCATACATTTCGTTTAATAATAATTGTGGTGATCATGCATGATATACATTACTGTTTACCCTGTGTGCACTAGCTTTTTCTGGGATAACGCGATTTACACAGAGAGACTTGGAGTTATTGTTTCGGGTCCCAACATTCATGTGTCTATATCTCCTTTAGAATTTGTTTTTTTATGTATAGGGACTTGCTCGTCAATCTATTAGAGGAAATAAGTATTATGCTAGTTTTATTAATAATTTTAGTGAATTTACTTATATCTATTTATTACATGCTAAATTTGAAGTTGAACAAGTATTTTTGCAGTTTCAGAAATATGTAAAGTGCCCACTTGAGAAAAAGATCAAGTGTGCTCAATCTGATTGGGGGAGGAGAATATCATAAAGTCAATAAATTCTTTAAAAATATTGGCATAGAATATAGGGTATGA
The DNA here is from genome assembly GCA_036346265.1 of Melocanna baccifera. NCBI lineage: Eukaryota > Viridiplantae > Streptophyta > Magnoliopsida > Poales > Poaceae > Melocanna > Melocanna baccifera. The sequence continues at coordinate 2,820,780 of CM070683.1, read as the reverse complement.
TGCCCTCATACGCATCAACAAAATGGGTCGACTGAAAAAAAAGCACTGTCATATTGTTGAAATTGGTCCACACTTCTATGCCAATCAAGTTCTGAGATAAAGCTTTCTTGACTGCTACTCATCTCATAAATCTCCTTCCCACTCGTGTCATAGACAATGCATGCTCTCTTGAGAGATTATTCTATGTCAAGCCTAATCATTCCCTACTTCGAATATTTGATTATGCTTGTTGACCACATCTCCGTCCTTATAATACTCGTAAACTTTCTTTTCATTCAAAGGAATGTGTGTTCCTTGAGTATAATCCACATCATAAGAGGTACAAATGCTTGAATATTTTCTCATGTCATGTCTACATCTCAAGAAATGTAATCTTTGATGATCTCAAGTTTTCCTTTTCTAGACATATTTCTACCATGCAGTAGCCATCCAAGTTGTCCACATGTATCCCTCTTCCAAATCCAACACAAAATTTTAGTGTCCATGTCATATATCCATCTCTCAATAGCAGCAGTGTTACAAATAGCACTAATGACTAGGTTTTGATTGATGTGCAACCATCCATTCCTCCTCAGTCTATGATCGCAGATACTCCCTTCGAACATACTGATGCCGACGCTCCAACAAATGCTCCTGCAGCGCCTCCTTCACATTCATATGGCACATAACTACAGAATAACATAAAGTGTCCTAAACGGCAAACCGATGGGACAATTGCTTATGTGGCTGAAGTCCTGATGCTTTTACTAAGCCACCATCACATATGGATGTTGCATTTGTTCCCCAATTGAAAGCAGCAATAGATGCTGAATTTTCTTTATTGCTCAAGAATAATACTTGGCATTTGGTCCCTCCGAAACCAGGATTGAATGTCATCGATTACAAATAGGTGTTCAAGTTGAAGAAGGCTGATGGTATGGTGGATCATCATAAGGTCAGTTTGGTGGTAAAAGGATTTAAACAATGTTATAGCATTGATTATGAAGATACGTTTAGTTTGGTAGTCAAGCATACCACTATACGTATTTTACTTTTTTGGTCGTATCAGCACGATGGTGTATGAGACAGATTGATGTTCAGAATGATTTCCTTCAAGGATTCTGGCAAGAAGTTTATGTGAAGTAGCCACCAGGTTATCTCGATTCAAGATTTCCTCATCACATATGCAAGTTTGATAAATCTGTTTATAGCCTAAAGTAAGTGCCACGTGAATGGTTTGCACAATTGATCTCTAAGTTACAAGACCTTGGTTTTGTTCCCTCTAACATTGATATCTCTCTTTTTATCTTTCGTCAAAATAATATCACCATGTTTATGTTGATTTATGTTGTTAACATCTTCATTATTAGTTCCTCCTCTCAATCTACTGATCAGTTACTCCAGGAGTTGAGAGGTGATGTTGTCGTGAAAGATCTTCGCGAAGTCAGTTATTTTCTTGGCATTGAAGCGCAACATATGAAAGATGGACTTGCATTGTCATAGCATAAATATGTCATGGATCTACTTCACAAGATGAGCATGTTGCAATCAAGGGAGTTAGCACGCCAATGAGTTCTTCCGAGAAGATATCTCGCTTTGAAGAGGAGAAATTATCATATGAGGAGACAACTAGATACGGAAGTACAGTTGGAGCTCTCCAATATTTAACCCTCATAAGACCTGATATTGTATTTAGTATCAACAAGGTTTGTCAGTATATGTGTATGCCCACTGATGTTCATTGTATGGCAGTTCAGCGTATTCTTCGGTATTTAAAGGATATAGCTCATCTGGGATTGGTTCTGCGCAAATCATCTTCTCGTTTGCTTAGTGGTTTTTCTGACATTGATTGGGCTTGATATCTAGATGATTGGCGAAGCACTAGTAGATATGTTGTTTCCTTAGTCTTAAGCTTGTATCCTGGAGCTCACACAAACAATAAATTGTTTCTCATTCAAACATAGAGGCCAAATATAAACCAGTAGCTAATGCAACCGCAGAGTTGAGGTCCTTGTCCGTGCTCGTGTAAGACCTCCTGCTTGTGCACCGCACGGTCGCCCACTCCGAATCGTCCTAGAGGACTGGCTTGCCGAGACAAACCATGCAGTCGAGCAGGACCCAGGAAGGCTGAGGCTCCGTAGCCATGGCCGTGCCATGGTCGGGGAATCCCAACCCCATCTGATTTATACGCATCGGTGTGCCAATCAATTTGGACGTAAGATCAAGGAAGGAGAAGGGCGGCGTGTGGATTGATTATTTACATATGTTCTAGACGCACACGAAAGAAACTTTGCTCCTCCTTTTCGATCTGTTTGAGAGTGCAAGTCGGCCCAACCCAGGTCAGGTAGGTTCCTCTCTCTTTCTTTTCCACTCCCATCAAACAGGATTTAGGTACGAACTTTAACAAAATAAAACTAACGTCAATTTATACTCATACCATGACATAACAAAAGTACATCATAATTAAATTATTGATATGAAACTTAAATTCAATGCTAAAACATAAAGCATAATAAGAAAAATATGATATAATATCAAAATATAAACAATGTAACACAATAAAAATACGATTTAAATACCTAATCAATCCTGCGTGATATTCCAGCCCAACGGGAGCAGAGAACATAAAGCAATTCACCCCGCAGTGGTTTTGCTTCTTCAGTCCTAGCGAAACTAGAAGATCGTACGTGTTCTTTCATCGGTACACATCTGGTCACTACTCGCCATCAGTACAGGACGCTGAGGAGGAGCTCCCTTCCTGTGCAGACGTTGCCGCGGGCCACCATGTAGTCGCCCGGGTTCTTGACGGGGGTTTCCTCGTCGCCCCAATCTAGCGCTAGCTGCGCTCGGATGCATCGGAACACGTCGTCGTTCGCGCGGGTGGACAGCGCGGAGGCGAGGTCGCCCAAGTGACCGGCGAGGCGCACGACCACCGACTCGCCGCACCGTAGGTCGCGCACTCGTGCTCTCGCTGGACGGCCAACCTCAGCACGACACGATCTCCTTCCTTCCTTGCGCCATCACAAAGGAACACGAAAGTCCATGCACGTCGGGCTGTATCCTTCGCTGTTTCTGAAATCTCAAGTGTGACAGGGTAGGGTTCCTACGTGAAGTTACAGGGATGCATGCGGTCTGCAAGAGCAGCCCGGTCGAAAAGAAGAAGGTGGCATCGAATCACACAATGCTGCTGTGGTCTTGCAGAAGGAAAAGGGGAGAGAGCAAGGAAAGGCTGAAAGAACCAACGTACTCAACTGCAGCACAAGATGTTAATGAAGCCTTTGATGATCTGCACAGACGAGGCGGATGCAGGCGTGCAAGCATCGCTGTGCATCATGTGAAAGATTGCAGCCCAATGGGAGCACAGAACGTAGAGCATTGCCGTCACTTGCGCCCATCAGTGCTCTTGCTCCTTCAGTCCAAGTGAAAGGAGATTTTGCAGGTTCTTAATTTCATCAGCTCATCTCAGGTCACAGCTTACAATGGCCTAATAATCGTTAGCAATTATTGTACGAAAGCACTGATTTAGGACTGAGAAAAGGCTCTCACAACACAACGCTGACACGAATAGGGAAACTTTTACCGCCGATAATCAACTGAAAATCGGGATTATCGGGAATACCGGACCCCCGGTAGAACTTCCTATCTGTCCAAATTGTTTGGTTTTGCGTGTTTTTTTTGTAGCCATTTACAACCACGTGTGTGTGTGTATAGCTTGGTGGTAAGCCTCTATCCTCTGGAGCAGCAGGTCTTAGGTTCAAACCCTGAAAATCGTATTTTTTTTAGTTTTTCATTTCAGCTTTTTTGAAAAAAAAATCAAATTTTAATTTGATTTATTTGACTGAAATTAAAAAAAGAAAACATCGCTAATTTTGGACCCTTCTGACAATTTTTAATTCCGGTTTTGAAAACCCCAGACACGATTGCAAAAGAGGGCACAAATAACCATGAACTTTGGCACAACCAAAGCCTCTCATGCATCATCCCTGTAATATCATCATCACATCTATCCCTATCAACCACTAAGTAGGACTGGTTAGATACGGCACCGTTCAATTTAGTTTTTGATTTATATTTTTATTATTATTTATTAATATTTTTTCTACTTTTTTTTATTTTTTTGATCTTTTTATCTTTTTTCCTGTATTTCTTTGTATTGTTCATGATAAGTTTTATTTAGTTTTTAGTATTTTTATGTTTTGTTTTTTTCTGTATTTCTTTGCATTGTCCGCTCTAGATTAGTGTATCATTTTTATTATAATATTTTTGTAGATTTAATTATGCTCAATAAGTCAACTCAGCTACACTAAAAAATCAGCTAGCTACACTAAAATTTTAGCAAAAATCAAAAGTCATCGTTATTCCGAACAGCCCTTTGTACAGCAGGGGCTCTGCATATGCTATACTGAAGTATGAAATGATGCGCTATTTGACTATGAACTAGGCCAGCAAATGGAACTCTTCACTCTAGCATGTCTCATCTTTCCTTGACCAAGGAAAAAAAACAAAAGGCAGGTGATAAAGCCTAGAAGAAAGCAAGAGGCATGTACTGGAGTAGATACATGTGGCCATCAAAGCTTTGACAACATCAACGTATTATTTTCCAATAACCATTTCTGCCATGCATGCCCTTGCGCTCCACAAATCCTTAATTGGAAAAGACATATGTGCCCTTGCATGCGGGCCAGGTCTTATTGACGATCATCGTCGGCCCACCTTTGAGTGCAACTACATGCAAAGCGATGGAAAGGGAGACTTTGTTATGTTTCTCTTTCATTTGAGCAAATCATGCATCCTCCATGTTTTGTCTCCTCAAATAAACCATATTAATTTACCATTTCACTCTTTGCATTTTGGGGAAAATTTGGCACCGCTTAATTTAGCTTTTAGCTTCTGCTTTTTTCATTATTCATTAATTCCGTCTTTTTCTTTTTTTTCTTTTTTTTGTACTTTTTTACCTTTTTTTCTCATATTCCTTTGCATTATCTGTGATGAGATAACATATTTTTTTATAAATTTTTTAACTTTAATTATATCAAATAAGTCAACTTAGTTACAGTAAAAAATAAACCAGTTACAATAAAAAAAGCTATAAACCAACGCCATTTTAAACACTCTCTTTATCTTATCTCTATATATGACTCTCTTTCTCTTTCAAATATATCATTGTCTATTTTATTATTGATCCTTCACAAAATAAATTAATCCGGCAAAATCTTGACGAGGACAGCATGGATTGCCATTGTTGGTGAGGAGAGGGGGGTTTTTTGCGTGGAAGTAACGGCTGATGTGAGCTCTCGAGATGCTACGAGCCATGGGGCCTCTCGTTATTATCGTAGTTCCCTCTAGTAGACCTAGCTGCACTGCACAAACACGTCGCTTAATGCCAAAGCTCTGCACACATCATGTTCTGCTGGTGCAGCCTGTCTACTGATAAAGTCCCCTCACAACACCCTGAAAATTGCTACATGGACGCGTCACTCTGGCAATCTCCATGATCAAAAATTTTCAGGGAAAAAAGTAGTTATCGTGCAGTCGTCTAGACGCTCAACCAGAGCCATTGATTTTACGACTGAACGGTAACTGATCACATAAGCGTACAGATGTAAGTTTGTAACCGCTACTGCAGGGGCATCAATGACAAGTGGCTGATACGAATAAGGGGTGTGTATAAACATCCCCTGGTTGTTTTTTTTCAAACAATCATCTAAACGGCTCTTCTTTTAGGAGAGATTTTTTTTAAAGGGTGGAGAATTCATGGCCGTTGTATCTTTAATCTAACGGTCATAAATCTGGATGATAGTTTGAAAAAAAATATCCAAATGATGTTTATTAATATCCTACGAATAATTGTGTTGTTACATTCATGATGCAAAGCCTATTCTTTTGAACTATACCTTATGATTTATTGTTATGGTTTATAGTTTTTAGTCCTAGTGTGAGCATTCAGACGGACGAACCGAAAATCGATAAACCATTTCTAAAATATTACACCGATAAGCTGTTTTGAAACGACGGTGAAGAAACCATCCTATTTATTTGTTTAACGAAAAATCATAAATCATAAGCTGAAAAAAACAGCTTAACCCCAAGGGCATGGTACACATCGTGTAACCGTAGGGCACAAGCCATCCATTCGATCCAAGTGTGTGGTCGGAGTCACGGTGATATTAGGCGGGTCCACACACACCTGCCATTGGACCCCACACACACATGCATGTATTGTATTCACCTGTCGGCAAGTACACAATATGCGTGTTCATATTGATTTATGGTTTCTGCTTAGAGAAGACAAAAGCTAATATGAATACATGACTTCTTGAAACAGTTGCTAACTCATCTCGCTCCCGTCTCGCTCTGAAGATAAGACATGGAGTCATACACGTATCACGCATCATATTCCTTTCACTTCTATCTCGCACACACACCTCTTTCTTACTTTTCTGCCGTCCACTTCTCTTTCTAAAATCCACTTCTTTTAACCATTACTTTTATTTTCAACCAAAATTCACTGGCCGTAGCTAAAAAACAAGCCATGGCCATAATGAACAGGCCCATTCCGGTAGCACTCGAGCTAAGCCAATGCTGGGTATCTATTCACCTTGGCAGGCGAGGCACCATGACAGTAGTAGCAGTAATACATAAAATATACGAGCACATTGTATCGTAGCATGCATCATCAGGCATGCCCTGAGAAGTGAACATACATACATGCATGTATGTATGTATGTATAATGTGGCTGTTCTTTTTTTCTTTTTTATAATTTTTGGCTTTAATTTTTTCATAAACCAAAACAAACAAGACGGTTTCTTGAAACTATTTCTTCAAATAGTTTTTCAATTTCAAAACCTTATACATTATCTGTGTTGACCGCTCTATCGTTCACCGTCATCTAAAAACTTAAGACAAAAGGCACACCCCAATATAAAAGAATAGAGCCACATGGAAGCAGCTGCAGATGATCGACAGAGATATGCATGTATGTGGTCCTGTAATATTGGAATTTAATATGCATGCACGGTCTATAGTGTTTGGTTGTTTGTAGCTTTATGCGGTTGCTCGAAAGAAAATACTGAAAATCACCTTAGATCAAAACTATGGTGCGTGGACGACGCGTTGGCGAGCAGTTTAGATCAAGATGGAGCTTATTGGATCGAGATAGGTCAAGGTAAATAACTTAATGGATTCGAGCTTATACGCTCTGAAAAGTGTGCACAAGTGACATGTGTGAGTTAGAATCTATGTGCGTGGAGTTAACGGGTTTTCCCCATTGTGCTAAATGGATAGTACCTACTAAAGGATGGATGGGCTGGCTAGCCCATCAATAAAAAGGGGTTGAAATGGAGACATGTTGTGATCCGTCCAACTCACTTTTCTTGTATTTTGATGTTTTAGGGTTAGAGATTTGAGTATGTGGTGTGCTCTCTGTCCTCCAAGGTAGAGTGACTATAAAACCTATCTCTTCAAGTGGTAATACATCAATTTTTGATGATTTCTTTGTGTATTTTACGTTTTGATTTATTTGCTCTTTATTTGGTTGGTTTTGATCCTTTTCTTCCTTTTTTGTGATCTTGTTGTGCCAAGAGCGTGTAAGAGGTGAAGATAATCCTCAGAAATCTATCTTCATCCATCTAAGCACTGTGATAACAAGATTCACGAGAAAATTCGGTTTTGCTTGATTTTTGTCTCATTAAGTGATTTCTTATTTTAAGAGTATTTAGGTAGTGATCTTTAGTGTTCTACCTTGCTATGATATGTGAAAATACATCTAAAACCATCTCGACCACTATCTTACCCACGAGTAAGTCGTATTCACCATTTTAAGTTTTGGCTCGATTTTGGTGCAATCTTCTAACAAACTGAAAAAGGTCCTATCTTTGGGCATAATTTTCATGATCGTTTATTGGAATAGGTTTACAATAACCTAGAGAAGATCCATGTAAAATTTTATATCATTTAGATCTATGGATCAAAAGTTCTCTCGATTTTTGGATTTGAAATTGGGCTGAAAATACTATTCATCGCCTTGATTTTACTGTAGAAGCGGTCAGACCGTCGAAAAAGGTTAGGTTCCAAGTTTTGTTGATTTAGGCTAATTAGATTAATTTTTAGCTAAAGATTATATATTTTACATCTTTGTAGGTGTCTGAGTATAGAATCTTAAATACGTAAGAAAAAAAAAATCAAAGTTGACACCATTCACTCTCATTCTGTTACCATATTCGATTTTTCAAGAGCCATATATATAGAGGCATACTCGCACAGAGCAATACCGTATCATGTAGTTGGACAACCAACTAGTCGGCGATTGATGGCCAAACTACACTGATGTCGAGCAGTTTGCATTTGTGTTTTTATTGTGTCAATCTATATCCATGTAGCATCCTTAATTATCCAGGATGTTTATGCAAAATGATATTGTAGCAACATCTTTTTTAAAAAATTTAGTTTCGAACATCTATTTTTACAAATCTAACTCTCTTCATACACTTTTTAAGCTCAATAGGTACCTACCAAACAACCTGTCGAGCTCTCCTTACTCATTCGGTCGCTGCCTACCCCCTTCAGCTACAGGTCGGTTGTGCATGTTAAATAGTGTTTGCTAATTGAAGAGCTATTTGTATTTGCTAATTAATGGTGCGTGCTTAAGAGCATCTCCAACAGTCCTAACTAAGTACTAACTAGAAGACTTTCACATTATTTATAGAGTACACACTAAATGCTAGCATTCCAAAGGACTATCTATAAGGATAGCTATTTGATGCCTACATGCATACAGAGAAAAGGACTATCATTTATAGAGGTTGCCTCGTTTTGTGAGCGAGACTAGAGACGAAAGAATAGCTAGCTCAGTTTTTTTTTGCATACTCTCTTTCCTCTACATAGAATATATGCTGATGTGTACATGCAAATAGCTAGCTGACTCAGTCTTGTTGGAGACGCCCTAAGCACATGCCGTGCAGTGGCGGCTTGGTAGGTTCCTGTCGAGCTAAGGAGCCTGGCAGGTGACTCCTGCATTAGTAGTTTACGAAGAAGACTAAATTTATAAAAATAGATGTTTGAATTTTAAATTTGAAAAAAAAGTTAGTACCATTTTGTGCACAGTTCGGCTGACATCCGTAGATAGATCAGTTGGATTAGAGTTTGATCGTTTTCATGTGACTATGCGTAGAGTATCCTGGGTGGGACGTCGCTACCGTTATTTTCTTGCCAGCTTTCTTTTCAGGAGCAAGCGCCAACGACGCACGGCACGCACAATTACCTGGATGCCGTGCGGCTGCGTCGTCTGTGGCCGTTGCTGCTGCCACCGCCATGAGAGTGATAGACTGGTTGTATGGCACGCACGTACGATATGCGTTGCTAGGAAGTGATTACCGGTGATTATAAAATAAGATGCGGGAATTTAGGGGTGTTCGGAATAGTAATAACTTTTGGCTGAAATTTCACTGCAGTTGGTTTTTTTATGTAGTTGAGTTGGCTTTTTGGGTATAATTAAATTTTAAAAAAAATAGAAAAATAGAAAAAACATGTTAGTCTATCATGGACAATGCAAATGAATACGAAAAAATACAAAAATGATTAAAATATCTAAAAAAATTAGAAAAAGATGAATTCCTGAATAGTGAAAAAAAGCTGAAACCAGAAACTGAAACTGAAAAAAAGATGAATTATAATCAACTTTATATTTATTCCTAGTTGGTTTATAAATTATAGCCACTATTTCAAGAGGTCGTTTTTAAAGATGGCTTATGATTTCGTAAGTGGTATAGATCATATTTTTGGATTATTGGAACCAAAATAGGGCAATATGTACACATATCTTAAAGTTAAGAAAACATGTAAGAAAACATCAGGCAACTTGCAAAATCCATAGCTTGTGGCTTTCTGGTTTTACGATCTGCATGACTGCGTGCATGTTCGAGTGTATTGTTAACAACATTTTTATTTAAGAGGACGATAGAATGTTACACGAACTCTTGAAAAGAATTACATATACTCTTTCAACCCCGCTATGCAAAGAAACCAGTATAAGTATAAGGGTCACTTCTTTTCAATTTTTAAAAACTATTTTTCAGTTTTTCTATAATAACTAATTTTCAAATATAATATTTTTAAGATAAAATTTACATATTAACTATAATATATATTATAGCGATTTTATTTATATTAGACAAACTTATATATAAGTTTCTATAATTCTACACTCTTTTATTAATAGACTAAAATTATAAATTATAATAAAAAACTATAAACTGAAAAAAAAAACCGGAGCCTCTTCGACAACAGGCCCCAAAACCGCTCCACGTGACCTGACTCGACACCGTAGGTCCACGCAACCCATTATCAATTGTTCCCGTACCTTCGCACGGGGAGATATCACGTGAAAATGGTAACTTTTATGGAAATAGTGTAAATTTTACTAAAATTAAATGTATAAGTTTTTAAAAATTATTAAAAAAATTGCCTGCCATAGGTAAGGATATGGTTTATATCCATGCAAAAATTTAACAACAAACTTAGTTTTGTTTGTGAGATACGAAAAAGACAAATATTTCATATAACAGTGTATAACAGTGCCAAATAGGAATTGATACTGTAATATATATTATATTTGCCTTTTTTTGTATATCATAAATATAACTAAGTTTGCTTTTGAAATTTTAAATGATTTGCTCTTAACATTATATATAGATATATACGATGTAGTTAACTATAGTTGATAATTTTTTGAGAATTTTGAAAACTAGTTGCTTGGGAGGTCGACCACGGAGTTGATTTTCTTGTTACGACAGTTGATGGAGAGATATAAGGAGTAAAAGAAGGACCTTCACATGATATTTATTAACTTGAAGAAAGTTTATGACAAAGTGTCAAAGAAGGTGGTGTGGTGGATGCTTAAAAAGAAAAAAGTCCTAACAAAATATATTACTCTAATTAAGGATATGTACAAAGATATTGTGACTAATATTAGAATATATAATAGTTTTACTAATGACTTTACTATTAAAGACTACACAGAGGGCTAGCGTTGAGCCCATACATTTTTGTCTTAGTGATGGACAAGGTCACATGGGACATATAAGAAGATATCTCTTGGTGTATGCTTTTTATTGATGATGTAGTGCTAGTGGATTAGAGTAGGATAGGTGTTGATAGGAATATAGAGCTGTGGAGGAAGACCCTAGAATTGAAGAGATTTAGACTTAGTAGGACTAAACCCGATTATATGATGTATGATTTTAGCGGTGCTAGAGCAGATGATGGGGATGTTAGGTTAGATGGACAAGTAGTGTCTAATAAGGACACGTTCTACAGTATGACGATGAGATTGATGAAGACATGAGCCACAGGGTGGGTGAAATGGCGCTAAGTATCTGGTGTCCTGTGTGACAAAAAAGTTCTTTAAAAGTTAAAAGGTAAGTTCTATAAGACAGCGACCAGACCCGCGATGCTATATGGAACAGAATGTTAGACGACTAAAAGACAACATATACAGTAGATGAGTGTAGCGGAGATAAGGATGGTGTGGTGGATCTGTGGTCACAAAGCGGGATTGTATCTGCAATGATGATATATGTAATAGGGTGGGGGTAGCATCACTTGAAGAGAAACTTGTCTAACATCGCTTGAGATGATTTGGACATCTCCAATAGAGGTCTATGGAGGCACTGGTACGTAGTGAAATTTTAAGACGTTCTGAAAACGTAAGAAGATGTAGAAGTCGACTAAAACTGATATAGGAAGAAGCAGTTAAAAGAGATTTGATAGATTGAAATGTATCTAAAAAATTAGCTTTTGATGGGAGAGTATGGAAGATAGCGATGCATGTATCGAAACAATAACAAAGTTTAAAGGTAGGCTCTCGGCTCAGTTGATAGGTTGTACAGCTTAAGGTTTTAGTATTGTAGATCTTTAAGACTCTCATCTCTTTGATATTGAGAATATGTTATTTGATGGATATTGTAGTTCCCGAATGCCATTCATCACCAAGTCAAACGATGCATCTGACTCTGCTCCATTCTCTGCAACTACATAGAAGAACTTGCATAATTCATCAAAACGTCTTGCAATTGGTGTATCGACCATATCATCATATGAACATTAAATAAAAGTGTGTTTCTGCTTCAAGTCCTTTCTCCACCGCTGCAATACATGTTTGGAGGGCAATTCTTTCGTCTTAACTATAGCAAGTTGTAAGATCTTATAGCGCAATCAAAGGGGTTGAATTGTTGCCTTCACTTCTTTACACCTAGAAAACAAATCTCAAACTTGAAGAAAACAATCTTGATTACCGTATGTAGATTACGACAACTTGTTCGATTGCCTGCTATGATCGTCTTTGCGTATGGTCAAAGACGTCCTCGGTTCGCAAGCTTTAGCTGCTCGATATCTTCGACTGCTCAAACGAGAATCCAATGCTCAGCGTTGCACGTAGTCGCCCGTCTTTGTTACTTCAGCAATCACCAGAAATCTTGAACACATCACGAAGAGATTGATTCAAGATGTTTTTTTATTGTTGGATTTCTATAGATTTACAAATCGCCCTCACAAGCACCCTTAAGAATCCTACGACGACAAACATCCTCAAACCCTCGTCCAACCTTTAGCCTCTACCTGCTCTTATATGCTAGTGTTCTAAATCATATCTGACTCAAACACGAACGTGAAATTTTATCTCTTCCTCAAATCAAGGGATCTAAAACCCTTCCAAATACGAGTTTTACTTAATCTCTAACCCATCCCGTTATGGACTCCTTCCATAATATTTTCAACCTTATCATGTGACTAAGCCTTCAGGATTACCCCTCCCATATCTTCATCACGTCTCATCAACTTCTGTGTCGAAGTCTCCAGTACCACACCTCCAGTATCTTCTCCATGAATGATCACCTTCTGTGTCAAAGCCTCCGAGACAGCATCTCACGTATCTCCTCTACGAATTATCATCTTTGATCTCCATGCGCTCCAGCGTGAGCCCGACTATTTTGCATGACATCTTCAACCGTCTAGACTTCATATCTCCCTATCCTAGTTTTGTTACTCCTCGTCATCGATTATGATCGCCTCCATGCCCATCTGCACATGCAAAGACCAAAGAAACAATTCTCTGTCACAAGTTCTTCACAATTTGATCATCATCAGCACATGCACAAACCAAACACACCCTTGTTTATCCACGGACAAGAATCAAACCTTCCACGACCACCAACTAGGATGTCCATGATCAACAACCAGGTTATCCACAATCGCATAACACATCACTAACCAGAAAACACTCTCAGACAACTTATTACAACCACTAATTCCACCGCTATCAAAAACTTAGCATAAGACCACTCAATACGACCGCTAGTTCATTGAGTACTCAAAAACCACAAGTACTCAGGAAATCTCATCGCTTCGCTCAAAAACTCTCGGGAATAACATGCATCGCTACCGACCACAAAACCACTGAGTACCGATCACATACCATAGACCTTCGGCAACTAATCGCAATACCTACGACAACCCATCGCTAACCACGATCACGAAATCATGACTGTCGAGTACTAACTACCGAGTATCAAACTATTTCGACTACCAAGAACCTCCCTAGTACTGAAGCAACAATCACCGAGTAACAAAATCTTTCGACTACCAAGTATCGAGTCCTTCGAGTACTATTCCTCTGATCATGAAGTCTACAAGTACTGAACACAAAGTTTAGGACCATCGATCGCAAAATCTACGACCATCGATCATAAAGTCTACGACCATCGATCGCAAAGTACTGTAGCTACGACTATGAAAAAATATTGTACCTATGACCATGACAGGTACTGTACCTACGTGGTTAAAATCGGATGTGGTCGAAGTAGAACGTGATCGATGTTGAACACGGTCGAAGTTGAACATGGTCGAAGTTGAATGTGGTCGAAGTCGTTGGATTCTCCGATGCTACTCGAAAACCGTTCGATACTTTAATGTTACTCAAAAGCTATCCGATGTTACTTAGCTGATCGGATTGGTCTGAACATCCTTAAAATAGAGTATCGCCCAATCTCCACCTCTACTCGACAGTCGTTCGATACCACTTACTTGATCGGACTGGTCTAAAACTGCTTAAAGCAGCCACAACAGAACAAACACTACTCGGAGAAGACAAAAACCACTTGACCGCAATCGACCGAAACTTTCACAAACGCAAAATTCAAAGCAGTTCAAATGTCAATATTCATCATCACTTTATTCACGACCATTCACATGGTCTAACACAAGTACAGAAAGGATGTGGCTACATAGGATTCCTTGAAATTAAAAAATAACGGCATATGCACTTCACATCACATCCATATCTCTATTAAAGCTAATAGTAAAATCCCAACTTATCTGTTTCTCTGACTTTAACATCTTGTGTGACCTTGACTGTGTAAATTGGACCCCCTTTTTTTTCGTAAGAATTGGGTAGCAGTAGATTTTATCTCTTAGTTGCTCCTGAATTTCTCTCTGGTATATGCTGCTTGAAACTGTTGCTCAATATAATAGTGAGTGATGCATGGTATCAACTCTTGGAAAGACCTAGCATCAGCCTTGTTTTCTCTCAACCTTGTCTCTTAATGCATCGTCATATTGGTCTGCAAATTGCTTTAGTGTTGTTCTGGAATTGATATATCCACCAAAGAAACACTTGCACTTTCACTTCTCTGTGTGCTAGACATTCCAGCCTAAAAGGTGTCTTTCACATAAGCTGGCACCCATTTATGCCTATTAGTGTATAACCCCTGGAGCCATTCATTGTCCTGAAGGCCAAACTTGTCGATCATCTCTGTCCAGTCTTTTTCAAAATCACTTTTTGTCAATGAATCATGCACTACATTGGACAAGGTGGTCTTAATACCTTCGTACTCTTGACTCTTGAGCATCCACTGAGCTTTTGAGGAATCTTCTTCATGACATGCCATGAACACCATCTGTGGCGCGTTCGAGGGAAAGCTTCCTCGATAGCATTCTGCATTGCTTTGCACTGATCAATAAGTACGGCTTTTGGTGCTTTATTTGACATACATGCCAACCAGGATTTGAACATCCATACAAAATTATCCGTGCTCTCGTTTGACAAAAGACCACATCCCAAAAGAATTGATTCCCCATGATGATTTACACCAACAAAAGGAGCAAAAGGCATGTCATATTTGTTTGTCAGATATGTCGTATCAAACGTCACGACATCTGAGAAAGATTTATATACAGCTCTACTTCTTGCATCTGCCCAGCAAACGTTTCTCTAGTCGGGAGTCCTCGTCCAAGTCCATGCCATAAAACAAGTCCGAATTCTTGGACTGCATGCGAAGGAAACATTGATAAACTGCATCTTCATCTCCGGCACCAAGCTTCAGCCTGCCTTCCTCTTGCAGATAATTCCTGCAATCATCTTCACCTAACTGAAGATTTTCATAGCCTCCAGCTTGCACAGCAAGAGAGCTGAGATTCTTGTTCACGTCATTCAACTCTCGTCTTAGCATACAAGTCAAGTTTCTTGTGACATAAGAAACCTTGCTTTGCCTGGACTCTTAGCCATGATTATGCTCAAGTGTAGGAGAAGATAAGCGGTGCTTCTTATCAGGACCATGAAGAGGATCTTATTTTAGCTGGACAGTCCATCCTTATAGTGGGATTTGGCTTGAGCTTTTTTTTTTTAAGGACTATTGAGCCTTGCAAGGGCGAAGTATCGCACGATATCACCTTGCCCAGTTCTTGGAGCTTCCTTCTTTCGAGCATCTCTCTTGTAGAAGACAAAAGCATTATCCGGACTATCAAGCACCATTCCCTTGGGCTCAACAAGTTCCAATTCTTCGTCTGCCACTTGGTCATCAGATTCATCTTCCATCTCGTCAGTAATAGAATCATCATCTTCCATCACTGTTTGTAGACCTGCATCTTCTTGTGCTTCCTTGAAGGATGCATTAGTTGCCATTAACTATATTCATCAAGAGATTAAGGTAAGAATTAGAACCCATCAAACCAAATTGTACAGTAGAAATCAATTGTTTGTGGTTTCGACTTACTGTGAAATCGGTTATACCAACAGCACAGATGTTAAGTCGTCAACCGATTTGTCGTCTTAGCTCACGAACAGAAACAATGAAAAGCTTCTTCTTGCGCGGCTTTAGGTCTCCCGAGTTACGATTTCACTTTACGAAGGTTACAGCTCGCAGCATTACTCTCGATGCAAAGAGTTGGATGTTTGATCGAAGCCATAAAAGAGTTATCCAGGTGCAAACTGAACATTAGCAAATACGTACCTTCGTGTGCATTTGCGATCCAAACAAATCATGGTTTGATGGGCAGCAGATAAGAAGGAAGTTAGAATCGTCGAGACATTGGTGGGTCCACGTTATCATGCAGATGTACACGGGCCTGTATTTGTTATGGGTCTATCCTTTTGACTTATGAGTACTCTTAAATAAATAAATAAAATAATTTTTTTATTATTTTGAAATAACTTATTAGAACGATTTTTTTGAAACTGTTTATCGGTATTCGGTATATTCGCATAAACGCTTATGATAGAACTAAGAGCCATTAACCGCAATCATAAGGCATAAGCGGCTCAGGTGAGTACTGCTCTTCGTATCTATTTGTACAAAAAAAGTACATGTGTGTAGATTTCCTATACTTTTGGCCTTTTCAGTTTATAGCTTATATCTTATAACATCATCTGAATAAATAAACAGGGTGATTTCTTCATCGTATTTTTGAAATGGTTTATCGGTATAGCCTTTCCAAAACTGCTTACATGCATTCGATTCAGTGGGTGGGTTCGTTTGCACTTTGCTAATGCTTTGGCTTCCATTTGCTACAGTAACTAGTTTTTAAATGGTGTGTTTTTTAACGTGGGGTCTATAGGTAGATTGTAGTATAAACTGTTTCGAATTTAGCTATACTAGCAAAAATCACATGTGATTATTTTTCTCTGTGTATTATTTCTTATAAACAGTTTAGAATTCAAAAATTTCTGGTACAAAATATAAAGCACAGTCTTAAAAAATCCGTCTACCACACAAACATTCAGAACTAAAAGATATCTAGCAGAGCTACGAGTCGTTGAGTCCGCTGCACTCCTGCCGTTCCCCACGTCCGCACACCATCCACCCCTCGCCCCCACCACACGGTTTACGAAAGATCAGGCACGTCATTTTACCTGTTCCCCGCGCAAACGGCAACGCCGTGCGCCCTCCGTGCGGGACGCGTGGCAGCATCCCGCTACGTAGCACTGTGCATGCGGGCCCACCGACCAGCCACGTCGCGAGGGCCCACCTGACCCTACCCTCTTTAAAATCCCCCAGGCTCCTCCCGTTTGAACTCCTCTCGCTCGGTGGTTTACTTTGCTTGCGCTGCGTCTAAACTGTGGAAAAAAAAGGAGAGAGAGAAAAAACAGTGAGAGGGAGCGTAGCGTCTCCGCCGCTCGCCGGAAATGGCCGCCGCCTCCGGCGAAACGCCGGAGTGCGTACAGTAGAACGCGCCGGCTGCGCGGTTGGTGTAGTGGTTGGTTTTAGACAGGTGGTGGTGTTTTGGTGTGATTGGTTACTTGGGAGTTGGGTCTTTTGGGCGAGATGGTGTGGTTGTAGTGGTTAGGATTCATGCGATCGATGACGTTCCAGCTTAAGGACGGCCACCACCACCACGGTGCCATGGAGGGGAAGCCGCCGCCGACGGCACAGCAGCCTGCGCCGCCCAGGCTCTCGAGGTTCCGGAGGTTGCTGGTGAAGGTCTCTGCGTCGGAGCGGCTCCCCGGGGATGGCAAGGAGAGTGACAAGGATGAGAAACCCCCCGCCGGCGGCGAGTCGGAAGCGGGGTCGGTGGGGCTCGACCGCATGGTGCTCAGCTTCATGGAGGAGTCCACGGCCGTCGAGCGGCCGCCGCGCGGGAGCTGCAACTGCTTTAACGGCAGCAACTACGAGGAGAGCGACGACGAGGAGGACTTCTTCCTCCCCTCCGAGCACGCCTCCGCGCCCGCGACCCCCGCGGCCGGCGACACCTTGGAGGCTCTCAAGGTACGACGAAAATTTTCGCAAGGCGCACGCGAACCCCCAAATTAAATAATTGCACTTTTTCCCCCTTTGCCTTCAGCATCGAAATGATAAGGGGTTGTCTCCTTTGCGTGCGATTCGTGACAGGGTTTGGTGCAGAGCGCGAGCGTTGCGGAGCGGAACCTTCTCGCGGACGCGTCCAGGATCGCGGATAGGTGCGGCAAGGGCAAGGCGGAGTGCCGCCGCGCGGTGGCCGACGGCCTCAGGGCCCTCGGCTACGACGCGGCCGTCTGCCAGTCGCGGTGGGAGAAGACCCCCTCCTACCCCGCAGGTACCCTCCCCGCCTCAGTTCAGTTCAAAAGAAACCCTCTTTATGGCCGGCGCTGACCGCGCCGGTGAAATCTATCTATCCGCGCAGGGGAGCACGAGTACATCGACGCGGTGGTGGGGGAGGAGGTGAGGCTGATCGTGGAGGTGGACTTCCGGTCGGAGTTCGAGGTGGCGCGGTCGACCAAGGCGTACCGCGCGGCGCTGCAGGCGCTGCCGCCGCTGTTCGTGGGGACGCCGGACCGCCTTGGGCAGATCGTGGCCGTCGTGGCGGAGGCGGCTCGGCAGAGCCTCAAGAAGAAGGGGCTGCACTTCCCGCCGTGGCGCATGCCGGAGTACATGCGCGCCAAGTGGCTATCCCCGCACGTTCGTTGCGGCGACAAGGTCGTCGCCGCCGTCACCGCTGCCCCAGCTGCGCTGGCCACGTCGGCGACAGCGACGCCTGTGTCGGCGGCGAGCTTCTCCGGCGAGTTCGAGCTCCTGTTCGATAGGAACCAAAGCGGGGGGGCCGCCGCCGCGGAGGGCTGCGGCGAAAAGATCACGGTGGTGGTGTCGCCGTGGCGCCCGACGGAGGAGGCGAGTAAGA
This sequence comes from Melocanna baccifera, assembly GCA_036346265.1. Classification (NCBI taxonomy): domain Eukaryota; kingdom Viridiplantae; phylum Streptophyta; class Magnoliopsida; order Poales; family Poaceae; genus Melocanna; species Melocanna baccifera. The sequence goes on along the minus strand of CM070683.1, from coordinate 2,801,879 downwards.
AGCAGCCGCAGCCGCAGCTGCCGCCCAAAGCGAAGGTCGTCACGGGGCTCGCCGCCGTCCTCTGAGCGTGGCGTGGTGGACAATAACTACTACTACTACTAGCTCATCAACTCCTCGGATCTCCCCTCCCAATTTATTTCCTCCTCTCTTTCGTTTCTTTTTTCTCCGCGCCCTTCGATCCTTTTGGGATCTAGTTTTTGGTGTTTTTCCGGGTTTTTTTTTCCGGAAAAGAGAAACACTTGCCTTCTTTTTCTCCCTTGCCTTCTTTTTTGACCCTTGTAGTTTTGGTCTCGGCATTAGGGGCTTTGTGAAGCTGCGACTCTTCACACGTTCTGCCGAGTTGGTAGCAGTAGCTGTAAGAGAAGAGGCCTGTTGAGGTTGCTTGCTCGGTTGCTGCAAGCCCCTCTGCTTCCTCCTCTGCTTGTAGGATTAATTACTTCCCTCCTATGCGAGTACTAGTTATTGCTATGGAAGAGATGGAACAATGAGTAATGCAAATATACGACGTTTTGCCACAAATTCCTTGTCGTCTACTTGCATGGTACTACTACTGTTCCTGAACTTGATAGTGTGATCTCAGATGATTGTACAGGTAGTGCTCAAAAGGGCTCATAAACATATGCTTTTGGTTTTTTTAACACTGAAGTGACTAAAAATATACTATATCTGCTGGTATCTTTTTCTATATAACTAAATTTAAAAAAATAAATTTATCACAGATAATATAAAAGAATAAAAAAACTAAAAAATAAAAAATGATAAACTTAAGAAGTTTGATATGTACTCTTGTGTTGTGTTCTAAACAGAAGAAAGTGATGGAGTTACGATGAACAGGCTGAACTTTACACCCGGGCGGGTGGGGGAGCAGTTACTTCGATCCGTTGCGTTGCGTAGAATAAAACGGATTAAAATAAGCGGCGAAATGCGGCGAACTGAGCCCGAGCGGTGTGGCACCGCATGACTCCGCTCGTGCAGTCTCGAGAGCCGTGCCCATGGGAATGGCGTGACCGTGCTCTGCTCCCTCTCTCTCAGCTTTACCCCGCCTCAGTTCACCGCGGTAATCCTTCCAGAGCGCTGGAAGAAGTAACTCAAAGCTCGGTCGTCGAAAGACCAGCTTGCGTCCAGGATTCTCGTGAGACGAACGCGGTGTAACAGGTGCTTGACGATGCTGGGAGGAAGTTTTAAGTTGCTAATACACCTGAATTACTAGAAGAGCGAAGACCCAACTACGGGCCAGACACACACTCGCTGCACGTGTAAATCCTCACGGGAATTTCTTGGGAAGATTACACTGCTCCTTCCTGTGAAGCTCAGCGAGATTGCTGTGTCACGAACTGAACATGCCTGCCATCGTGTAAAAGGAGATCGGAAAACTCTGGAGCGTGCGGCCTCGGCATTGGTTGGGGCTGATAGCTCGAACGAACATCGCGCTTGGCAAATCTCGGAAACCAGGGTGGTATGACCGCGCTTCTGCGTCCGTCTCGAAGGTCCCAACCCGGCCCTCCCTTTTTCCGCGCGCCGTCGGATCTGGTGTTGCGTCAGGGAAGGAAAGGGAGCAACCGAGGTGCGTGGCTCACCCTGGACTTACTTATTAGTGGGGTGAAAGTGAAAGTGGCGTCGAAGGGAAAAAAAAAGGCGGGGGGGTGTACTGCGGTGTGGTGCGAAAAAGGCTGTGGGTGTGTTGTGGGCTACACTATAAAATAAACAACAAAAAAAATTAAATTATAAATCACAAAAAAATCTAAATGAGTAGTGCAAATTTAGGCTTATAAGTCCAGGCTTTTGGCTATTTCTGTACTATAACAGTTAAAAATGCATTGTGGTGTGGTGTGAAATCTCTGGACTTAGTGAGGTAAAACTGAAAGTGACTTTGTAGGAAAAGGTGAGGGAGTGTGTTGTGTTGTGGTGCGAAAAAGGTTGTGGGTGTGCTAAAAAATTCACCGGTGTGCTATGGGGTGCGGTGGGGAAAACTTTTCTACCGGATTGCCCTCTCCATCTACTGTTGGGTAGCTCAACTCAACATTAGATGAAGGGGCCTCCCATGAGGTCCTCCCCTATGGACTACGCTGTTTTTAGTTTTTTTTTCTGTATTTCTTGTATTGTGTATGATGGGCTAACCTTTTTTAAAATTTTTTAATTTAATTACACAAAAAAAACCACCATCAGGTACAGCGCAAAATAAGCCAGTTACATTGTCAAATAGTGAAAAATAAGTCATAAATAAAAAAAGCCCAAATGAGCTCTAGTTTCTCATTTTTATTTTTTTAGTTTTAGCTATTTTTAGGCTTTTTTCTTTTTCTGTATTTCTTTGCATTGTCCATGATGTGCTAATCTTTTTAAAATTTTTATTTTTTAAAATTTAGTTACATGAAAAAATCACTAGTAGGTAAGCGCAAAATAAGCTAGTTACAGTGTCAAACAGTGAAAAATAAGCTATAAATCACAAAAAAGCCCAAATGAGCAGTGCAAATTTGGGCTTATAAATACATGCTCCTGGCTATTTTTGCACTATAACAGTTAAAAAAGTATTGTAACTATTGTTAGCTTTTTTATTGTAATTAAATTTTAAAAAAATAATAAAAGTTATATTATCACAAATAATACAAAATAATAAGAGAAAAAAATTTAAAACTAAAATGCACAAAATTAAAAAAATTAGAAGCTGAAACTCAGTGGAGAGAGGCCATCCACCGTGATCACCACCACCAGTTTAGGCCGAAACGTTCTTGGCCACTTGGTACTAAAAAAAAGTCATCACGGATCGATGTGATGCCATTCCGCGGGATCAACTCGATCCAACGGCTGACGGACTGCATTTTCTTTCCTTGCCGTTAATTTGGAGGAGACCGACCGCCAGGCCGCCACCTGAGCGCTGGGGGTCTTGTGCTAAATTTAAAATTACACAGTATAATTTAGAAAGGTCAATTACTCTTGGTTCTTTTTTTTTTTGTCGTGTGCTTTTTCATAGTAAGATTCATGTCTCTTGATTTTAGAAGTGATGGATGAAAGCTAGAGTAGCGTCCAGATCGGGAGGATGAGGCAGTAACATAAATTACGCTTTCGAGTTCACGAAGAACACCGCAATAAATAGATGAGGATGGAGTGGATTTTTCATCGTCACCGATGGGCTGCTCAAGTTGGTTTAAAGTCAGTTTTCTGTTTTTAATTTCTGTTTTTTTTACTATTCAATAATTTCATCTTTTTTTAAATTTTTTGAGTTTTTTATCTTTTCTTTCTTTGTCCTATATTCATTTGCATTGTATATGATAGGCTAACATATTTTTCTATTTTTCTAATTTAATTATGTTAAATAAATAAACTTAGTTATAGTAAAAAAAATAAACTAATTATAGTAAAAAAAACCATAGTAAGCTAGAGTAGAATTAGGAGCAGAGAGGGCGGGGGAAGTTCCCGGTAAGAAGGTAATGAAAAAGGTTTAATCAATCTTTTATCACACATGAGATTGACTACATTAGTGATAGCAATTTTTTTACAGATATTAACAAGTAGTAATCGAAGATTAAATTAAAATTAGGAACCCAAAACTTTTTGTGAGTTCCTTACAGCTGAGCACGCACCTCGATCCAGCTATTGGTACGGGCCTGCCGACCACCACGCCACACCGCACGGTCTCTCTCGCCTGCTCGAGTCGAGGGAAGAGATGGTGGCGTGGTGTGGTCGTGGTGTGGTGCGAGAGCGACGAGCGTGAGAAGGGCAGGAGGACGACCGCTGTTACAGATGGCAATGCCGAAACAGTTCACACGTCCTGCTTTCACGAAAGCTACCCTCCACCCGCTGCACTTGCCCCCTTTAATCTATAGGAAAATTTAGAATAGTATTAATTTATAATTTTTTTATTGTAACTGATTTATTTTTTATTATAGTTAAAATATCTTATTTAACATAATTAAATTTTTTAAAAATAAAAATAGAAAAAATATATTAACCCATCATAAACAATACAAAGAAATACAAAAAAACAAAAAAAATCCAAAAAAATATATATAAAGACAAGGATAAAATTAATGAATAGTGAAAAAACAGAAGTCAGAAGCTAAATTGAACGGTGCCTAATACTGTAGTTGATAATTCTCTCTCTCTCTGTCTGAAGCATCCTTACACCGGAAATGGGAGAGCTTCCACTCTGATTTCTAACTTCTTAATTTTGCTTTTTTTTTTTTGTTTTTTAGCTTTTTAGTTTTTTTCTCTTTATTCTTTTTGTATTATTTGTGGAATATAATTTTTTTAAAATTTAATTATAATGAAAAACTAATAGTATCTACAGTATATTATCAGTCGTTATAGTGTAAAAAGAGCTCAAATCGTAAACTTCTAAGCCAAAATAAGCGTTATCTGTGTGTGTTAGAGAGTAGAGTATGACAGGGTCAGAAGTAGAACCCATACCAAACTTCACAGGCAAGGAATGGACTCAAGACACACACTCTCAGAGAGGACAGAGATAGAGAGCGAGCGCAACGGCTATGCAAGGCGTGAGAACGAGAGGAGAACGACCTGGGCGCGCGCGCGAGAGGTGAGGTGAGGTCCCCGAAAAGGGAAAGGCGTGGATTAAACACAGAAAAAAAAGGAAGAAAAAAAAAAGAGAAAGAGGACGCGTCTTTCTCAACATCTCTAGTCCTCATGAGAGGGCGTGTGATTGGTGAGGGGAAATTTTTGTTTCTTTTTCTCTCTCCCAAAATGAGGTGAAATGCATGCGCCACGTGGATCAATTTACGCGGTGAACGAGTTGGAATAGTATTTTTTTTTGTCAATTTAGTTGTTTAGTAAGCTTAGCAAATTTACCCACGCAACTGCGAGTTAGTTATCTTTGATATGTAACTTTACTTTTTATAATTACAATATAATTGTATTTTTTTTATATAACTTTAATATCTATATATGATTAATCTATACCGTTATAATCTGATCCTATCAAAATAAGGTATGAAGATCCTTTTTTTTTCTTTCGATTAATGTGAGATTTTTCAAGATTTTTTTTAGATTATTGTAAGATTTTCTTAGCTCTCTATGAATAAGGTGCCTTGAATATTGCCCATTATTTTTATTTATATAGATTTCATAGGTTTTTTTTCAGATTATTGTGAGATTTTCTTGTCTCAAAACAAAAGACGTGTTTTGAATATCACTTGTTATTTTTATTTATATAGATTATGACTTGATCTATATTTTGATAGGTTCTGAGCTTTCATCGTGTCTATTCGGAGCTAAAGAGGTGAAACTCGGTGTGGTTGATAAGAAACACGACAGATGTACGGTTTGTCAAACATATAGACACCGAATTGGCTGTTTGAAGACGACTCGCTTTAATTTCTCTCTTTCCCCCTCTGGTTGTGTTTGACAAGCAACGAGGCATACTAATATTCATAGAAATATCGATCCATTTCTGGTTAATTTGCAGCAACGGTTTTTTCAAAAGTAACCTTCTTGTCTTTCATTTTCTCCACAAAAAAAAAAGACTTGACAACTTTAACCCTAAAAAAAGATAAAGGAGGGGTATAAATGACTTGTGGAAAGGGAAAAAAACTCCGAGTAAAAGCAAACGGACAGGCGTTGCTCGCCTCTCTTTTCACGGCGGGCTTGAAAAAAAAAAGGAAAAGAAGCAGGCAAACATGGCCATGAAAAGCTTTTCGAGGAAACGGAACGAAAGGCGAAAACAGTCAAGGGAAAAGAATCCAAGAAGTGAAAATAAAACCCGGGGGGATGAACAAAAAAAGCTAGCATTTGTTTTCCTTTCATGAGAGGCACTCGCTTTGATTTCTTCCATCGCTGTCTCTTTCCACTCGACGTCCATCGAGCTAGAGGAAATAACACCGGCAGACTGGGTCTGTTCTTTTTAGCTGCGGTTGATAGTTTTTGGTTGTGGTTGATTGTTTTTTGGCTGGTTATGACAGAGATTACAGAAAGAGAGATACTTGCTTGTGATTTTTGATGGTACAGATATTAATTTTTTAATATGTACTATAATTAACTTGTAGATCTCATCTTAAAAAAATACTTCATTGAAAAATTAGTTACTGTAGCAAAAGTCAAAAGCGATTTTTAGAAACCGCAAAAAACAGACTAGGGCGACTGAAAAATATAAATCTTTTTTTTTTCATCTTGTCGCGCTCGTTCCGAGCCAGCCATGCTGTCCTCTCGAGCTGTCAATGAAAGAGGTGTAGCGACGAAAACTCAGATGCGTCGGTAAGCCCGCGCGTTGCCTCTCGAGCTGTCCTCGCCGAACAGCGAAGCCTCGTTTTCCGCGCACACAAGACGAAGCGAAAGCGTCTGTCATGTGGAAGAAGGGGACATTGAAGCCCATAGCGTGGTTCCCTCAAAAAAGGCCTGCAGCATGGCCCATGAAATGTCAAGTGCCACTACTACTTACGTGGCGTCGTTGTAGCGAATTCCTGTGCCTAGGCTCTACCATAGATAATTCTATTCTATGCTTTAAAAAGATTTTTTTTGTTAATTTGTCATAAAAATATACTTTATCCGAAAGAAATATAACGAGCGAGTGCACATCTTCTTCTTGGTTGAATTTCTTTTCTTTTCTTTTAAGCCTTTGAGAAAGAGAGCTTGTTGCAGGTTGCAGTTTTGCCCCAGCTTTGATGCAGTTGGGCCTCGGCCCTGTCGAAGGCAGGCTAGGCCTCCACGCAGACAGTAGCGACGAAAGGCCACGGCCCACGAGGCGTGGGCGGGGTTTTCTCTCTCTTTCTGTGCGCGCGTGCGCCAAGCTTAGCTTGGCGCAAAACCTTATTCGTCTTCATCTGTAGTTTTTATAAGTTTTATCTGTGCGTCCATATAAACAGCACACGTAGTGAAGTTACACAAAGATCATTCTAACTACTTATTACCCCTTCGATGCATCAAGATTTGTGCAACTCTTGTTGCTAAGCTGGTGCATAGAAAGAAGAATGGAAATTATATATAGGCATTCGTATTGGATTTCGCTGATGTTTTTTGGCTAAAAATGAATAGTGGTGGGCCTCTACTAGAAGAAGTAGAGGACGAGCATTGCAAAAAGTGACGAAGAGATACGTGCATGTGACGAGAGCGAGAGGAGTGGTATGGGTGATGCACCCATATCCTCTTACCTTATCCTTGGAGCGAAACGGTAATAAGAGGAGTAAAAAAACCGTTTCGAGAAATTAGGTATTCGTATTAGTTTTTGACTTTTCTAAGCGAGAGGAGTTAGTCGACGTCCACCCGCTCGACGTAATTTCCTTAGAAGTTGTTATGCATGCGGTTTTGGATTTGCTCCCATGCGTATATGGAGCCCAACGCAATGGTGAAGAACCAGGATAGCGCTATTCCTTGGAGGGCGAGCAACGGTCCTTTTGCCTTCGTCGAGTCATCACCTCCTACAGCTTCAAGACCTATTTCGTACACACATAGAAATTTCTAGGGGTTTGTTTCGCCCTTATACGGCTCTACCGTGGGCATCTTGAAGTCTTCAAGCCACATGCATTCCTGTAGACTGGCGAATAGAGAAGACTCCAGATCCACGTGTCAAAGGGTATTGCGAGCGTCGGCGTGGGCCTGTCGTCTGTTCGCCCTCTCCGCCACCGTTGTCGCAGGTGTTTGTTGACTCCGAGCCTCTTACATCCCACATGGCACTCCAAAGGTTTACCAGCTCACGCTGTAGTGTTCCGAGGACTGCCACCAGGGTGCCCTTCGCCGCTAGGGTGCCGAGGTCTACGAGCATGGAGGCGCGTGTGACGGGGTCATTGGCGATGATGGCTTAGGCGTCGGGGTCGCTAGGTGTGTCAGGGCGGGTGTCGGGGTTGATAGACATGTCAGGGTGGGCCCCGAGGTCGACGAACGTGCCAGTGCGGGCCTTAGGATTGGTTGATGTACCGGCGCGGGCACCGGGGTTGATGGACGTGCCAGCGCTGGTGTCGTTGTCGACGGTCGTACTGGCGTGGGCATCGCAGTTGGCTCCTTGCGTCGTCGTGTCGCTGCCGTGGGGGCGGGGGCCCTCAACCACCAACCCTTGTGTGTTGGCATTGGTGGTCGTTACCGCAGTGCTTCTCTTCCGCTTGGCTACCTCTGCCATCTTTTTGGGTGCCATTGTTCCCTCCAAGCTCGTAAGTTACTTGTCGGTCCCCACGGACAACGTCAACTGTTGTGGCTACAGACCAAACAATAAACAGGAATCTATGGCGTGGCTAATGAGGGCCACCCAAAGCTTTGCTAATGCTAGAAGTAAGGGTGTGTGGAAGAATGGACTCTGGCACTCTCATTCCTTCACTAATGCCATATATACATAGTCTCGAGGCCTGATTATAGGAATACCTCTTTGGGTTACTTACTATGTTAAGGGTACAAATGTCTTTTTGCATGTTTCTTGGACCTCTTGGCCCAGCAGGCTGAATGGGTGAGGATGGGGGCCATCCCCACAATAATGTTACAATATGGACATGTTGTAGTTGATGACTTAGCTAAAAATGATAGTAGTGGCTGAAAAAAATGATTATTAGAAAGAGGAGGATAAGCGGTAGAAAAAGTAAGAGAGAGATGCATGCCTAAAATGGGAGCAAGAAGAGTGGTGCATGATGCGCTTGTGATATCCTGTTTTATCCTTGAGGCGAGAGAAATAGGGAAACTGCTTTGAAAAGCTATGTGTTCATATTGACTTCTGCCTTTTTTAAATAAAAGTTAGAAGCAAAAAAATAATAAGAACAAGTCTTATATTAAATTTGTAGAACAAGAAGATAGCTGTGAATCATCCATCCATGCCGTTGGATGGGACTTCTTTCGATGATGCCATGCCTGTGCATCTCGGATTCTTTTTGGCCGATGAAGAGAGATGAAGTTATGGCATCTGGCACTTACGCAAGCGATTGTTGTAATTCCTATACGGAGTATTTATGCATCTTTTGTAGCTTGGTTGTTCTTACATGTTACGACCTGATTCATTGATTGTTGTTTACATCCAAACGAAGCAAGTGCTGATGCATCTTATTAAGAATTTGTTTTTCTTGACAAATCGTGTACTACCCTAAGTGATTAGTTGTGATGGTCATTGTGACCAGCGTTCCAAAAGGTGGCCTAGACGGTCAGCGAAGCGCCACGTAGGTGACGTAGGTGGTGGGCAGTAGCTGGCCACCGCACCTTGGTCCCTTGGCGGGAGGCCAGGTGGCTAGACGGCTGGGCAGTCATAGGCGGTTAAAGATAGGCTCGGCGCGGCAATAAGCTAGGCAGTTGCGGTGGCGGCGCGGCGTCTAGGCGTGCGTATTCGGAGAGATAAGGAGAGAAAACGTATTTCATAATAGAGGGCCGTAAAAGCTAGGGTTCTCACACACCGACTTTACCAAACCGCTAGATTTGACCGAGCTTCTTCCTTTGCCTCGTGTCCTTGCCAGATTTGGCCTAGCTTCTCCCTCCACCTCACCGGATTTTTCTAGGTGTGTAGTGTGTTCCTCCCCTCCTCTTCGCCTTCACCTCCCCTTCGACTCAGGGGAGATGCTCTACGCACATGACTGTGGAGATATGACGATGCCAAGTATTTATCATCATCTATCAAATTTACAACGTTACAAGTTATTCCAAGTAACTATTTTTCCTCTAAACATTATGGGCCTGTTCTTTTTGGCTGCGGCTGATGGCTTTTTGGTTGTTTACGACAGAGATTATGGAAAGAGAGATACTCACTTGCGATTTTTGATGATACAGATATTAGTTTTTTAACGTGTACTACAATTAACTTGTAGACCCTATTTTAAAAAAATACTCCGTTTAAAAGTTAGTTACTGTAGCAAAAACTAAAAACGACTTTTAGAAACCGCAAAGAACAGACCTTATATATATCTTGACATCGCGTATAACACACCATGCTAAAGTCACCCGTCTAGTCTCCATCTAGACGGCCTAAGCGCTAAATCCTTGGTTGCCGTCCGCTTAGCACATACTTAACCATTGGTTGTGACTCAAGTTTCCGAGTGAACCCCCGTGGAAATGAACGTATTTGTTGGAGGACCCCAACGGTCGAGCTCAGACCTTGTACTAGTAGGCTTTAATTGCTCCACACAAGAAAGGGACTTCAAATGTGTTAATGATTGGAACTTCGAAATATTGACAGCAGGTGCATGAAATCAGTCGACGACAATGCATATTTTGCTAATCAGTTGTGTTTTAGGAACAGATCAACAAGGACTAGCAATGCACAATGACCACAGCCAATAAACAAACATCATCACAGGATTAGCAATGTCCACTAAAATGGCTGTCGAATTATCATTTCTTCAGTCTTTCTGATCCAATGGAGTAGGCACCTACGACGTTGATCCGGAAGAAGTCGGCCCGCCGCACATCCTCTTCTGGAGATGCTCCAGGCTTGCCACCCGCTGCAGCGAGGCTGTCCTGCCCATCTTGCCGGCAGCCAGGGCGCCTATGCCGAAATCGTCGTCGTCTTGAGCCGAGGAAGCTATCTCAGGCATGTAACTGTTGTTACCTCCAGCTTCACTGGTGGTGGCGAAGTAACTGTTCGGGTCATCTTGGATGGGGACGGCGGCATCAGAGGTGGCATCAGATGGGGAGCCGTTGAATTGCATGCTGAAGGATGATATATCAGAAACGGCAGGAAACAACGCGTTCATGCCTGTCACCCGCTTCACTGAGTCCTCTGCCATCTTCACCTGCAGAATGTGATGCATTTCCATGTTCAGATTGACCAGGTTGAAAACTAAAATCCCGGCCCATCACTGGGAATAGGCCGGGAATTTTGGCCTCCCAAACAAGGCCTTAAGTAGACACGTCATGTGAAACAAACTGAAGTGGCAGATCCAACAGGTGCATAGCTCAAAAAGCATACGACACAGGAGCATACCTTTGCTCTTAAGGTTTCAACATCTGCTTTTAATACTCTATTGTCAACAGCAGCACCATTGTACTTCTGATTAACATCAGCAAGGCGCCTTAACAATGAGGAGTTTTCAACTCTTAACTGTGCTACCTGTAATAAGCCGTTCACAACATAACTGATTAGCCAGGTATTTTAGAATTCTGTCAGTCAAAAACAACAATGTGAACTATCAGACCTGTGCCTCCATCTCATTCAATTGAGCTGACTTTCTGCTTCTCGAACGCCTAGCTGATTCCCGATTGGATTGCTTCCTGAAACCAGTAAAAAAACTAGTATAATATCCAAGTGCAGGCTCAAAAGCCTCATAAAAAAGACCCCGACAGAACATCTGGATCAGGATTACTATCTAGGGCAAGTAACATAATACGACACAAATGCAATCAAGGATACCATCATATGACACTTGTATTGATGTTAGTGAAGACGCAGTTGTGGATTTGTACAGTATTCATAGGCAGCTCATTATAACTTGTGTGCTGTACATACATGCACACATTGTCAGACACCATTTTCACAGTAAGGCTGTAATTATCGCCAACTTGAAACCAAGCAAATCTTTATGAATGTTGGTAATTATACTCAATAGCATTAGTTTCAAACAACTTACGCATCTAAGGAATATGGTATGAATCCAATGCACTCTAACAATCCTAAAGCATATAAGCATAGAGCTGTCCACAAACAAGAAAAGAATGGCCATGCGAATTATCCTCTTGTAGTTACACTTTGTTGTGGTCGGTGGTTGGGTACAGGTTTAAGGACTGAGGGTAGGGAGCTCGTCCTCATCTAGCCACCTGCAAGGCTCTTCCCTGAAGTGGTAAAGAGGCTTTGCGGCTTGATTTTAGAAGATGGAGACTAGGAACTTTATTTATTCATTGTTTGATTATGAATGGTGCGGCTGCTCTCTTTATATAGATAAGGTTAGCCCCGAACAATATGAAAATTAATACAATCTAATACAACCAATCAACTAAAGATAATATCATATACAGATATACATACATTTATTCTTAATATGAAGATATACATCTAATTATTCATAATACGAAGATATGGATCTAACTATTCCTAATATTAAGATATACATCTAACTATTCCTAATCCGATCGCTATAGTACACGTGGTACTATTCATGTGCTACAGTACGCGCGGTACTGTTCATGTGCTACAGTACGCGCGGTACTGTTCATGTGCTACAGTGCACGCCTCGCTGAATCCTAGGCCATAACATTACACCCATCACGGCGAGACAACCTGTCTTTGAACTGTCAAGTGGCGGCCATGATTGAAGTCCTTTGTAACCCCATGTCAATGAGAGCCCATGACGCCGACGGATAGTCGTGTGGAAGAGAGAGTGCAACACTCCGATGGACAACAGTGAGAATTGCAGTCCCTTGGTGTGACTTGCCGTTGCAAGAGGCGCCGGTGGCATGGACAAGTTGTGCGGGATAGTAATGACGCTCTTCCTGCTGGTGCGGGCAAGAACGTGACGCCGTTGCAGTCCAAACACCCGCCATGCCGCACATCTACGAAGGCACAACATCGGTTGGCCACGTGCAGAGAACTACTGCTAGACAGCGGCAACCTTCCTCATCGATGAAGGCACCAGATGTGCAGCCAAGAATAACAAAGCAAGAGTCATCGTTGGTAGACAGCGGCAACCTTCCTCATCGATGAAGGCACCAGATGTGCAGCCAAGAATAACAAAGCAGGAGTCATCGTTGGTGAAGACGGTAGCACGACCGACGCTAATGACAGCGATGGGGATGTCGACATTGCCATTGCAGCGGTAGGCGTCGCCTCTTGCTTCTCCTCTATTTTGGATATGGTCACAACCAGCGGCGATCTTGACTCGGAAACTAGGTTGTCACGACGCTCTGGCAAGTCACAGCGAGATCAAGGTGCTTGGACGCCTAGTCGACTAGGCGCCCGCCATGGCGACAGTTAGACGATAGTAGTTAGACAACATAATAGCACAAATTATCCGAATAACCATGTCTTATGAGGGCCAAATCAAAAGAAATCCACTGAGGGAGGGGTCTATTCGTAATTTGCAGGAACTCTAAGGACTTAATCACAAAAAGACGCCCACTTCTTTTAACCCTAGGCGCCAGCAACCAGCCCACATTGCTTATCCCTTTGCTACTCTCCCTCAACCCCAAATCCTCTCCACCACCGGCCGCCGCTGAGGCCGGGCCGGCTTGTCGTGTTCTTGCCTCAATTGTCCCACAAAGAAAGCAGAGGTGAGGGAAGCTGGAGGAGGAAGGAGATCACCTGAGCATCGGCAGTAGAGGGGTGTCGGCGGCGCTAGAGAGGGAAGCCGGCGGCAGGAGAAGCAACAGATCGACGCCGGTAGAGGGAGAAGGCAATAGCTTGGGGAAAGTAGCGGGAGAAGCAGCAGATCAGTGCTAGTAGAGGGATGAGGGAGCAGCTCGAGGAAGGCGGTGGGAGGAGGATGCAGATTGGCAAGAGCTCGGCGTCGGCGGTAGGAGATCTCTCGGTGACCGTGAAACCCTACCAAGGCGCTGGACTGGAGAAGAGAACTGTTGGGCCAAGCAGTCGGGTGGCAGAGTAAGTAGACTTCAGCCCTTTGAAGGCCCCATCCCCTCCCCCCCTCCAAGGCGGCCGCCACAACGACCTGGCGATGCCTTGGACGCCTAGGCGTGGCCTAGCACCGTCTAAGTCCTCACGCGCTTGGCAACCGTCCCAGTGTCCCCCTCTGGCCACCTGGACGCCTTAGAGTCGCCTAGGCAACACCTTGATAACCATGCTCAGAAACCGCAGCAACACAATGCGCATTCTCCTCCATCTTGACCATGAACTCTTTCATCTAGGCCATCAATTTGGCGTAGATCACAATGGAGGATAACTCAGCATCGTAAGCCACAGTAGTTGGCTAGGTGGAGACTTGACATGTGGGTGGAGACTTCGCGATGGTAGTGGTGAAACGGAGGTTAACTAGGAACTTTGTTTATTCATTACTTGATTATGAATGGTGCGGCTCCTTTCTTTATATAGATGAGGTTGCCTTTTAATAATATGAAAACTAACACATTCTAATGCAATCAATCAACTAAAGATAATATCATATCCATACTATCTAAATATTAAAATATGAAGATATGCATCTAACTATTCTTAATATGAAAATATGCATCTAATTATTCCTAATATGAAGATATGCATCTAACTATTCCTAATCCGATCGCTACAGTATATGCAGTACTGTTCATATGCTACAGTACACACCTCGCCGGATCCTAGGCTATAACACACTCAGAGGCAACGTCTGGCAAACAGAAAACTAATATAGTAATATGGTAGAAAATAAATACCAAATGCACGATACTGAAGGAAAATGAAGGTGCTACCAAGCGACTGAAAAAATACTAGAGAAAGGGCTAATTTGAGGATAAGGGGCATTCACGCATGTTGAGACAAGCTAATGATTCACGCATATCTCACAAGCAGGTAAAAAGGATCACCTCCTCTGTAGTCTTTGTTCAGCAGGGTTTGCATTACCAGTAGTCTCAGCTTCTCCTTCCATATCATCATCTGACTGCTCCTGTGAGGAAGAGCTAGTGGCTTGTTTTACAAGGACATCAGCATTTTGTACCAACTGTGGACCCGATCCCCCACTTGGGCCACCACCTAGCTTGTTTTGAACTGGAATCACATTACCTGGTATATGCCCAAAAGCCAGACATATGCCATAAAATAAGTCAACTAGCATTTACAATTCTGTGTATGTTTCACCACATGACATAACATGATGACAAGGAACCACGATTTTCGCTACTCGATCAAATTTTTAAGTGAAATACCTGTCCTTGCAATATACTGGAGGGGGAGGTCCTAAGGATCCAGGTTTTACACAATTACACTTTTACTAATCAAAACAGGATGTTTTCTTTTGAGCACTCAAAATAAGATATTAAGTGTTTCATTAAATGAAGCCGTGGGGTGTTCCCTAAGCTCAAAAAAAAGGATATTAAGTTCTCCATCCTTGGCTAAGGCAACCGCAAACACGCCTCCTAGCAGGCAACCCAGCAAGGACATGTTTTAACAATATTCCAAGAAAAGAAAATTAACCCTGTTCATTTTAAAAAGAATATTTTTATGTTTATGAGAATACAAAAAAGAAAGAAACGTAACAATTCTAAAGGTTTAGAATCATTAAGAAAATATGGAACTTACAGTCAATTCATTCCTAACACAGTTTCGTAACTAGTTAGAAGATAAGTACCTCCGATGGAATTAAGAGTGCCTATATTTGAAACATCTGCATTTGACAAGGACAGACCAGCTGCAGAACGTTCTGGAGGCATTGCACCAGAGGCCTGTGGATGAAAATGACATGAGCTAGTATTACAAAATAACAGAATAATGGAAAGAAATATAAGACAAAACGAAGCAATGTATGTTGCATTACTTGTTCATTTTATAACAAGGTCTAATGTAACAAAAGCTAGATTTGCAGTCAACTAATGATAGGCGCCAAAATGTAACAATAGCTAGAGTTGCAATGAACTAATGATAGGCGCAAGAATGGAACATAATTTAACAACAGATTTGTGTGTGTGTGTGTTGGGGGCTCAAGGCATGAAGTTCTGATCATATAATTCCCGAGAGTATGCAAATAAGCTAATTTCATTTATCGAGAAGTTGACAATAACATACAAAAGACAAATTAAACTGACACCGCCCAACTAAAGCACAAGCACCTATGAACTGCAATACGACAGCCACACAGCGTGCTCCAATTGAACACCCAAACACTCAAAAAAGTCACAGAACCATCAAACTTGTATTTGCATTCAAAAGGCACAGAATCATCAATCTCACAGCGCTATCTACGATCTATGCTACCCAATACCTACATGCAAGGATGCAGCACGAATGACAAATTTCGTAAGAACACATGCTGATCACTTACACCGCCTTCTCATTGGCAAGGCCAACGAACCTGCCGTTTTGTACCCTCTACAAATCCCTAGACAGAACAGGCGAAGCAGGAGCAACGCTCTGCAGATCATAGACATCATAAGCCCATAAGAACACGAGAATCTAACCACCGATCTAAATGCGTAAACATTTCGAAGCACACAGTAGCATTGCAAGTGGGTGGCGCTAGAGAGCCAAGGGCGAATGATCGTACCCTCCACATGGCGACCGCGGCGAGGTCCTTCTCCAGCTTCTGCTTCAGCATCGCGTTGTACTCCACCGGGTCCACCACCGCGCTCGTCGCCGCCGGCTGCTTGACGTCCGCCACCTCCGCTCCGCCCCTCCTCCCGCTCGCGTCGGTCCGCGGGCTGGGGTTGGGGCCGGGGCTGTCGAGCACGGCCTCGTCCAGGAACTTCTGGAAGTACCACTCCGACGGGCACCGGTTCATCGCGCCCGCGCCGCTCCCCGCCGCGCCACCTCCTCCGGATGCGGCCGCGCCAGCGGCCGGCTGCTGCGGCTGGGCCCAGAATGGATCGGGGATCTCCTCGACGGAAAAGACGCGCTCCATGCGAAATTCGCCGCGGGTGGGCTCGCGCCGATGCGAATCGTAACCTCGGGAGGGCGAATTCTGGTGGGATTCACGAGGTTTCGGACGATTCGAGGGTTTGACCTAAAAAAGGGAAAATTGAATATATAGGACCCAGTTGAGGTTGCTTCGATGAAATAGGATCAAGTTTATTGCTCTTGTACATATAGGACCCAGTTGAGTTACTTCTTGCAAATATAGTATTTGTCCCATTTTAATTTCGTTTTTATTTTTCAGACCATTTTTGCTCTACTAAAATGACTATTTTGCCCCTTCCCAAACCACAGATGTTCCCAGTCCCAAATCCAACCCATTCCCAGACCAACAAAATAGTTCCCCTTCCAGCCCATTCCCGGACCAACAAAATAGTTCCCCTTCCGGCAAGATACCACCATTCCCGGACCAACAAGATGACACCAATCCTACTGAACAAAAACCATCTCAAAATCACCAATTGCCAAAAGAGTCGATCATGCAGAAATTTTATCAAACAAAAAAACAACTTCACCAATCCAAGCGAAGACGTTGCAAACACTAGGTTTGTAATCAAAGAAACCAACGAGATTAAAAGAAAGGAAAAAAGACCCTTGTTTGTATGACCCTTGCAGTAACCAAAAAATATGCACACTACAAGCCACAAGCACTTGCCATTTTAGTAAACAAGCCACAAGCCAAATCATCTTTAGCAAAATACTAGGAGGTCCAACTTAGGAGTTCACAGCTACAAGCCAAATCATCTTTAGCAAAATACTAGGAATCTAACATAGTGGTTTACTGACCACAATACACAAAAGTACTAATAATTAGCGTCCAACATCAATTCTTTTTCTTCTTAGGGGTAATCTTCTTTGCTTTTGCTGGAGATGTCCTAGCCCTTTGTGGAGAAGTAGGTAAAGCCACTTGAGATGGGCCATCTGCCATGGCAAGTGCTAGTTGTCTGCACACATGTGAAGTGTTAGTAGTTTGTGTTGCACATTAAATAGATGTTCTAAGATTAGAGTGGATCACCTCCTTGTGATAGGTCCAGGACTTCCACTCAATGAAGAAGGGATATTTATGGTGGACTTTATAGGTGTGCTGGGAGCTTCTTTGCCTTTGCCTCTACTTGAAGTTTCTGATCTTGTGTTGGTTCTGCTCTTCCTTTTCCTAATATGAGAAAAATGTAGGTTCGATATTAAAAGAGATGCAATTAATAAGAAATTATAAATTAGTTTGTATTAATTATGTAACCTTTTTTTTGTTCCATTCAGTGGACAACCAGCTTGCCTATGGCCTAACTCACCACACCTCTTACACTTGTTCTTATTCTGCCCTTTTCACCTTCACCCCTTTTCAAAGCAATTCTTGATCCTTTGCTTCCTACGTCTACCAAAGACTTCTCTTGGCAATTGGTGGCAAACCGTGAACCCAAGTTCCACCATTGGCCACCGAGCCTTGCACATCATTGGTTCTATTGCACCTCATATGCAGCCCTAAACTTTTGTAATGAATAATACTCATGCACATAGTCTTCCATGTTAACATTTTTCTCGAGTTGTCAAAAATGCCAATGCATGTGGGCAAGGTTTTCTGTGTCTTGCCACTCAAGACATGTGCACTCATGAATATGTGTTTTCACCACATGCCTATCTTGTTCACTCCTACTATCTGTCATACGCATTGAATGTGTTAGAAACTCTAACCTTTAAATGCCCCAATCCTCTTGTATTGCCATTTAAGCGATGTATGACAATTTGGTAGTATTGTACCTGCAGACCTATCACCAATCTTTCTCCTTTTGTCAAAAGTTCCATGATCATAACCCTTAGCTTATCGCTAGCTCATCAACAGGAAGGTCTTTAATATCCTTGATCCAACTATTGAAAGATTCTGCAAGATTATTGTTAATGTAATCACACTTAATTGCAGGGTTGAACTTGTACCTCATCCAAAGTAAACTATGATATTTGGTAAGATACCCATGAACCTGTGGAGATGCTGAGATGACCTTCTGAAAATGATGATAAAATATATCATACTTGTATGCCCTAGCTGCAGGCCACATATGTTCACAAGCATCACCATGGAATTTTTTCATAAAATTCTGCATAAGGTGTCTAAAACACTCCCTCTGCTCAGCTTGGGGGAACACCTCAACAACAGCATTTTCTAGACCTTTACAAGCATCTGAACATACAGCAAGGGTGGGGATATTACCTATAGCCTTTTTCAATTGCAACATAAACCAAGTCCAATTTTCTGTGTTTTCAACTTGTATGAACCCAAAAGCAATCGGGTACATCCAATTATGCCCATCAAGAGTCAGAATCGCACATAATTGTCCATTCCACTTGCCATTCAATGTTTGTTGAATCTATCTTGATGTATGGTCTACATCCTACAACAAAACCTTCAATGCAAGGCCTAAATGCACAAAAGAATCATTAAAATGCACATTACCTCGCACATTTATAGTGTCAATCTCTCGATGCTCCCGGTGATCTCAACTCTACCTCGACCTTGAAATTGTACAATCTCTGAAAACTCTCTTCCCAATTGCCATACAAGTTATTGATGACTATCTCTCTTCCACGCCATACGGTATCATACCCAATGGTAACGTTGTACTCATCTTGTAGTTGCTTTTGTATGCGCTTGGCACCTATATTGGGAGTATTGCTCAATATTGTGATTGCCTTATCAACAACCCAAGATCGAGAGGCCATACTTGACTTGATCCTACTACTTGATGAGCACATGTGTCCATCTATAACCTTGGTAACTCTGCATAAAAGAAAAGGTGTTAGCTACACAACCAAAAATATTCCCAATGGTGATTCATTGCACATAAATTAGTTAGTACCGATAGTCTTCTCATCTAACATCCTCGAGCATTGATCCTCCACGTGCATCCCTCTCCTTTACATTTGCCCACAAACCTCTTAGGTTCAGACCTCACGATATCCATGTCAAACTCCTTGTTAATAGCATATTGTCTAACAGCCATCCTAAATTCATCCATGGAAGGAAACATGTCGCCTAAATTCATTGTGGGATGCTCCTTATCATACATAGGCCGATTCTCCTCCGGGATGAAATCATCAACCGGTATAGCTGCTCCTATGGTGTCATCTTCTTGTGCATTAGATTGAACAACATTGGGAGCCATAGGAGCAACATTATCAGAGTCTATTGTTATACCCAGAAGATTACACATCTCTGCATCGGTCATTAGTACACCACTATCATCTTCATCAGCCACGTTAGTGACTATCAGAGATGACCAATCCACAACGCCTTGTGATGACCACACATTCATTGGAACCTCTACTTCTGTAGCATTGCTATTAGCATGCCCCTCCAACAAAAGAGGTGCATTACAAACACTAGTGCCAATGCTCTTAGACGACGATTGCTCAAATGTTGCAGTGCTGCACTGCCTTGCTTGAGAGGCATCCTCAGCAGCAATGAAACAATCAACACCCGTAGCTACTAGAGAAAGATCAGATGATACATACCCTTTTCCATGATGATTCTTAGCCATGGTGACCTCCCTCCAAGTCAATCCTTTCCCATTAAGCAATCTACGGTTACACATTTTCCACTGAGTTTCAAGATTATCTGATGGAATTTAGTGCATAGAGTAGAGGGAGGAGAGATTACCAGAGAAAGGAAGGAGGGATGCACCGCCGCCAGCCGCTCCCTGGCGCTACCGCGCGCTCTCCTCGCTGGCCAGGCCGCGCGCCGCGCGCTCCGCTCCTCGCTGGCCGCGCGCGCGCTGCCGCTGCTCCCTCGCTGGCCCGGCGCCGCGTCGCTGCTCCCGCTCCTCGCCGCCCGCGCCGCGCGCGCCGTTCCGCTCCTCGCTCTCGCGCGCGCGCGCCGCTCCCGCTCCCTCGCTGGCCGCTGCGCGCGCGCGCCGCTTTTTTTTCTTTGGCTGGGAGTCGTCGGGAGAGTCGCTGGGCCGAGACTCGATCGGAACTCAAATGGGATATAGGTTGGATTGGAGGAATAAGGGGGTAAAAGATGAGGGGTAAAAGAGTCATTTTAGTAGAGCAAAAATGGTCTGGAAAATAAAAACGAAATTAAAATAGGATAAATACTATATTTGCAAGAAGTAACTCAACTGGGTCCTATATATACAAGAGCAATAAACTTGATCCTATTTCATCAAAGCAACCTCAATTGGGTCCTATATATTCAATTTTCCCCCTAAAAAAGGGGTGAATTTTGATATATGCCACTCAAAAAAATTTACTTTAAGATACGCTATTTAGTTTTTCCTGAAAGTCAAAATTTATCACTCCAGTTTTTTTATCTAAATTTGATATATACCATTGTTACTTATTTACTCCTATTTTATTATCTGATTTTTATATATTCTAATGATGAATGGTCGATTTTGCCCCTTATATATTCTCAAATGCTTTGTGTTTTATACTTCGCCTCCTCGGTCTTGAACCTGCGCACAAGGAGCTGACGTGTGCAACTCTAGTTACGTCTAAGCTCTTCTAATTCTTTCCAATCCAATGATTGGATGATGTGTGAGGACCTTGGAGCAAAACCGTTCGTTATTTGGTGGAATTAGTTAAATCCAATGCATTTGTTCAGGTATAGCCGTATAGATGGTGGAGATTACGCCAAATTCACCCGGAGATGAACTCTAGGGGATCACGAGCTGATTCGATGCAAACCGATCCCAGATTCAAGATTGCTGTTCATTTAGCCATTGTTGTTAATCTAGTATTCTCAAAACCCAAGGGCCTTCGGGCTTGTTTGAGACCGTTTTTAGAAGCTATCTTTGGTTTTTATTATAGTACCTGACTTTTAAACGAAGTATTTTTTTTAAAACGAAGTCTACAAGTTAATTGTAGTACACGTTAAAAGCCCAATATCTGTACCATCTAAAATCACAAGCGAGTATATCTTTTTCCGTAATCTCTGTCGTAAATAGTTCAAATTCAAAATTTTAATCAAAATCTATAAACCACAGCAAAACAGGACAAATATCAAGAGGTAATCACAGCAAGAATGTCGATCAAAGTACAGACGAATTTAGTCATTTACAGTACTGCAACAGTGTGCTTGACGAGAGATTTTCAGAAATACAGCTTAAAACAAAACTAGAGCATGGGCCTGTTCTGGCCAAACGCTGAGCTACAACGCGCCGGCGGCGGACACGCTGAAAAAGCTTATAAAATCACAACATACATGAAAAGTTCAGCTAGTTCAAGTTCCAGATCCTGAAAAGTGCATCGAAGTGACGAAGAGATAATGCCCTTTGATACCACCAATCCAGGATCAACTGAGGTAACCACATATCTTTCATTCTCGTTTCGGCATAACCAACAAACAAAATCAGTTACGAGTTTATGACGATATCTGTTGTAAAAGAAAGAAGAAACAGAGGGAGGGACTAAAACCAATCTTCAGATCAGAAGCCATGCCCCTGGAATGCATTAGCCCACCAATCCAGCTATTAGCAAACTACATACTGCCATCTATGCGTGGAACAAAGACCAATCTAAGTACGACAGTACAAACAAAACATCTTCATATAAAACCAATAAGAGCAGAACACTGCAAGAAATACATGGCCATACAAATTCAGAACGACATTATAACGATAAACCAATGACCATATTATTCATTCCAACACTTTCACCTCATCACACCACAAGCAGAATCATAAATGTATTGATTCGTGAACTATATGTTGGATTGATCTCGGCTAACAAACACCCGAGATTCCAAGGAGGCCTCGCCTCCACTAGCGCTTTGATCGGAGACGCAACCAACACGATTTGGTTTTGATCCCGGTCGTCTAACGCTATAAAAAGGAACAAGGGATTCGGCAGGCTAGTGACACAAGGTTGTTCTTAGCCACGAGAATCCCAAACAAAACCCGATCCATTGCGAGTGCTAAGGCGGACGAAGACCGAAGCTCTCCTCCGTGCTCGCCCACGGGCCTCCTCCGTCGCCGTCTGCAGCATCAACTTCACCGCCGACCGCATCATGGCCTCTCCGAGTTCGGGTATGCTTCCGCACTTATGTTCTTATAGGTGTTCATGTTTTGATCTGGGGATTAAAGGCTATTATTCGTGTTTATGACTTAGATCTTTTCAATACTATATGCAACGAGTAACATAAAGCAAGTTAACTCTCTACCAATTACCACCGCCACAAAAATCTTGCAAGATCTAGCAATTGGCCTCATTTGGACACGAGCAGCACATCAGGCTTCCGCTGCTTGCTCGGTGTGTTTGGCTTGGAACTTGGCCTAGAGCTCGACGCAGCGCTTCCAGCTGTGCCCGCTGCCACAAATTGCCCCAGAAACTGCTGCCTTGGCAGCCTTGCGTCGTGCACTTGTGTCAAGCTCGATCAAGCTCCGGGAAGCCAGCTTCCTCCATTGGATTCAGTGGTGCAAGCAAGCAGTGCCCATGGGAGCAGCACCCTCGCCTCCTTCACCTCTTCCACGCCGCAATTCCGCCCACTGCTGTCTCCACAATTCAGAACAAAGGGTGAGAGGAATGGATAAGGGGTGAATCCGACGGTTCACCTTTGGAATATATGAAAAATCAGATAAAAGAAAAGAAAATAAGTAATATTGGCGTGTGTCACAAGAGGAAGAAACTAGAGTATTAAATTTCAAATTTTAGAAAATTGAGTGGCTTATCTCAAAGTGGCAACTTTCTAAGTGGCATATATCAAATTTTGCCTCTAAAAAATATTCAAGTGCTTCGCTTGGAGAAGGGGAGAGGAGAGCGAAAACGTGGGGAAGGGAAGGTTGGGGAGGGGCAAAAGAGGATTGGAAGGTTGCCTATCAGCAAATGAATGACTCCGAAAGAGAGTGAGCGGGTGGTTTTTCTAGCTTATAGCTTATGAACTATAGTTTCTCTTGAATAAATAAATAAAATAGTTTCTTTATCATTTTATCGAAGCAGCTTATCGAAAAAACCTCTTTAAAACGGTTTATCGGTAGGCCAAAAGTTATAAGTTGTAGTCGAAAAGAACTCACCTGGAGACGATAAGTCCACATCTCCGCACCAACGTATGCGACGTTATTACAAACACGTGGGTTTCCTTTCTTGAGATATTAGGAGTGGATTATTCCCTTCCTATCAATACATTTTTAATGGTTACTTATTTTTTATGGCAAGGGGTGAACAATTTATCACCAATCTCTAATACTTAAAATAGGGAGTTCTGGTCCTCCTAACTCTTCCTTGCACATCTCTAGATAATCTCTAACAAAAACAAAAAAAACAATATATCAGAAAATAAATTTCACCACTCTACAAATTCTTTTAAAAAAATAGAACTCTACTAGGTACGCGATAGAGCAGAGAGCACGGAGACAAAGCCAATGATGTAGACCAGACAGGCCAATCTCAATAACATTGACCTGACATGCTGCGATAGTATAATTTTTTTTATCCATAACAAAACACAACGTTGAAGCAGTGAAGCTCTAATGGTGCGGTTGGAAAACCTACAAGGTGCCACATCCGTTGGAAAGTTGGGCTTACCGAATGTGTTCAAGAATGATATATGTTTTCTGTTTCCCTGTTCTTTTCGCTAATGCTTTCCATTCTTTTCGAAATTGCGAGGCAAGTTATAGCTGATCTTATCGCCAGTACCGGAGTAGAGCATCCATGATTTTCCATTTCTCTCGCTGTCTCGTCGAGTCGTTGATTGTTATATTCTGGTGTTCTGAGAGAGAGAAGGTTAAAATAAAAACCTTGTCTCTAGTTTTCGTTTAAGATATATGTTGTGATTATGTTGATACATGTAAATCGCGATCATTTATAGCACGACATAACGTGCTCGATTGGTACGTGATCACCATGCTTATCCCCTTTTCGCAGCATCGAGCCATCGGCGTGACGAAAGGGCGGACGCATATTGTTGAACGCTCCCTTTCCGTCTCCGATTGGAAGGAAGAGCTATCCTTATTGGGTTGCTTTTTTTGGCTGTGCCTTTTGAAATCTGTTTATTCGTGTGAGAGATTACAAAGAGTGAGACAGTTGTATATAATTTTAGTCGATATAGCTGAAGTCGGTGTAGTATCTACTACAATCGATTTGTAGACTCATTTTAAAAAGATGTATCATTTAAAAACCGGTTTCTATAGCAAAAATACAAAATCCAAAATCAATGAGCCGATTCGACCCAGTCATTTCCCTGTGTGGTGGTGGATTGTCCGATTCTAAATGCTAAATTTATGCAGCTATCTGCTAGCTTGTCCGATTGTAACACAGCCTCCTAAAATTCAGATACGTTTCACCTCTTCCATTCTTGACTTTGACAAGCAAGCCGGCCACTTGATTCAAGCGCCAACATGCTACAAGAAAAAAAAAGGTAGGACCAGCATGTCACAAGTACATGATAAGAATGAAAGAAATTTGAGTTTCGTTATGGAGAACTAAGCGTTATCAGCATCTGGGACCATGGGGATCATCCTCTGGCCAAACTTGATAGGCCTTGCAACCCTCCTGAAGAGGGTGAGAAGAACTATCTGAAGGCAGTGTCATTTTCAGCGCAGCCGTTGTGCCGCCTCATCCATGGACACGAAATGATGGGTTCAGATGGCAAATCTCAAGTCAGCCATGTGAATGATCACGGCCTTATCCTGTTGTTCCTGTCTTCTTGGGATAACTCATTCCAATATTCCATTTTTCAGGCTGCACATGAACACAATATTTTCACAACCTTTTTCCTCAAAGGAGAAAATTCAGAGTCTTGTACTATCAAGCATATTGTTTATTCATTTGTGATTCTAACGCAAAGCTAAGAGTTTTTTCAGCATTGGAATCAAATACACAAGGACATTAGATGAACTAGCAATGCTAATGTTAGTGATATACCCTAAAGGTAATTATAAAGATAATTGTATCATTTCTATATTATAATAAATGTTATTACGTTTATTCAATTAATTATCATTCATAACTATTAGCAAGTATATGACTTGTTGATGAAACTCACTATTTGCTATATAATATCATTCTAAAAGGATTCCTGATCGGAACATTAGTGACTTATGGACCAACATATGTATTGATTGATGATCATGTTTTACGGATCATAGATATAGAGGTATCAAATCAATAAAATAGACACATGTTAGAGAATATGGTGTTGCATTGATCCACCTCGAGACACTGTTAAGATTGTTATATTTTATGTGTCATCACTTGGTCAAAAGCAATAATGATATATAATCTTTGTGCCTAATATCAGCATAGCTTTTTATATATGTAATAGTACACTTAGGGTTTGCCAAATGGTACACTGTAACTGGATAGTTATAAAGGTAGCTTTCGAATATACTATAAAATATACAGAGAAAAATGACTGATCGAATATGAGATTTGCCTTTCCTATATAACAGGATAGATATCTCCGGACCCCTGATGTGGTCGGATAAAGAAAATGCATAGCCATATCACGAGTAGTCAAAAAGTCAATCATATGAAGTTATCTATCACTAGATCAAAAAAGATTAAACAATCCATGAATAATATATTTCTCACCTAGAGTTCGATTGGACATCACAAGGCAAAAGAAGAATATATAAACATGTCGATAGATTTGACTAGATGTGTACTGGTAGTATGAGTATACTAACTTGTCGTGATTCAGTCGGACATATCACAGACTGGTCTGCAATTAGGTCATATGGGGATACAAACTGGTCATGACTATTATGATCTAGTCATAAAGAGTTACAAGTTGATCGTGAGTAACTAAGAACTAGTTACTAATCATATTAGATAAGGTTCATCTAGATTAATCTTTGTGTATATTTAGGAGTCGATATGTCCTACTCCACATGAGGGGCGAGGACTCCACACGTGGCACGAGGCCTAATGGGACCACACGAGGGCACCCATGACTTCACCAAAATTTTAGCTTGATGGATACGAGGGTGCCCAAGACTTAGCCAAATTTTAGATTCACATTGCGTGAGTACTCCACACGAGAGATGAGGGCTTCACGCAAGGCACGAGGCTTGAGGGATCCATGTGAGGGCACCCATGGTTTAGCCAAAATTTTAGCTCGATGGGCACACGGGTGCCCAAAACGTATCCAAAATTTTGTTTCATATATAGGGGCGAGGTAGGAGACACGGGCAACCTAGCATTCGAGATGGGTGACACGTCGGAACAACGCCTATGGAGACGAGGTAGGAGATGCGGGCCACCTCCTGCTGAGGCATAGCCTTTGAGGTAGACGTGTGTCAAAGCAAAGCCTATAGAGATAAAGTTAGAGATGCAAGGTCATCGTGCCGAAGCATAGCCTTCTAGACGAGTGGCCTCCTAGTGGGCTTGGAGGCGTACATGAGGCTTATTCACGGGCATGTTGGAGGCGTCCCCATGATACTAAGTCATAGACACACTAGTGGGGTGTCCATAAGGCTAAGTCGTGACACACCAAATGGTCACTAGGAGTGGTAGCCCCAGTGGGCTTGGAAGTGCCCATAAGACTTACTCATAGGCGCCTTGAATGCGTGCCCATGACACTAAATCATAGGAACACCGAAGGGTGCTCGTGATACTAAGTCATATGGTACCAAAATACGAGGGTTATGAAGCCCTTTTACCTCATAGGCGTGGTTTTTCCCTGGTGATCAGGAATGTATGAGAATGCTTAAGCCTTGCCAACCAACAAAGCGAGGCATATGGTGACCCGGAGGTCGTTCGACGCGCAGCCTAGAGTACAAGGGGGACGAGTCCTGAGCACATCCATCAACTTAGGCACTGGACCCAAGTTGTCGCTCATGTCCTAGGTCCAGTAGGACACGAGCCGCCATGGTGAGGTGACAGACACCCAAGCCACCTTGGACATTTGCTAGGGGAGACCGCAGAGGTCGTACGCCCTTATGCACCGCGAGGGTGAAATCCCATGCAGAGAAAGTGTCTCGAGTGCCCAAATAGAGGGAACAAGATTTGTAGGTCAGGATTATCCCCTAACAGTAAAGCGTTAGGGGGCAGCTCTCGTAGCTGGCCTTCATCGCCTTGCAGTAAGCGACGTTAAGGGTCTTGGGGGCGATGGTTGGCCCTAGCACCACTAGCCCTCTGTTGGCGAGGATCCCCAACGATGGTGCGTGTCTAGGGCTCCTCTGAAAAGTAGACAGGTCGTCCATGAGCTCATTGTAATCCAGAGCTGGAGGAGGCTTCATGGACTTAGAGTATTTTTTGGTAGGAGCCATAGCCTTTCGTCAATTAACTATGGTCTCCACGGACGGCGTCAATATTGTAGGCATGAAACCCAAACACAAGTGAGGAGGTGAACATCGGCCCGTAACGAGGGTAAAAATGATATGAGAATTTATATAGATTCAAAGGTCCGAGAAGACCACTATACTCTTGTTGGTGAGCCAATGGAGTTACCTCCGAAGAGGGAGCCCCCGAGGGCTCACCAGTTTAAATGCATTTCTTTATTACTCATGAGAGTTCTCCCCTCAAAAGAGCGGTGCATGGTGTATATATAAGCTCTTGGGCCTGTACAGGTGACCAGAATACCTCTTGAGGGATAGCTACCATATGAGTACAAACGAGGGGTATAACAGTTTTTTCTGAGTATAACTGTATTTTTTGGGTCTGTATAAATGTGTCTTCTATAAAGCGGATCCTGTTAGCGGAGGGACGAATTATTCTTTCAACATAATACTTAACAAGAAAGTTTTTTTTAGATTCTTAACAAGAAAGTTGCATGAGCGTAATTCACCTGCTTCACATGCTCTGTAGCTGATATGCCGAAGCCAACAGCCACAGGTTTGTTTGCAACCTGTAAACTCAGGAAGAGGAGATATATTAACTTAAGCATTCTTCAGCACAAATTTCTACGGACAAATTTGTATATAGTTTGCAAACCTGCTTGATCTCCTGAAGAAGATTCTCTACACGTGAGCTTACCTTGAGCGTGCACCTGTAACTAAACAGCACTCACCTGCATAACATGCAAGCTAGTTACCGCACATACAAATATGATTGAGTGTCGCTAAACAAATTCAAGGGTAAAGGTAGAATATTGTGATGAACATAATACATAAAGTGACGAGTCATGAGCTTGAGGTGCCATAATATTTTACTGTTTCCACTTCGCAAACTTTGTGCAAACTTCAGTTGTTCCATTTTTCTTACATCTGTTCAAAAATGTTAGTTTAAGTTCCTGGAACTTTATAAGAAGCCTAAGATGACAAATTATACGGTGTTTCATTAATATGCCAACGCAAAATATTAGTTCATAATTCTTCCATATGTACAAGACAAAATGAAGAAAAATTATTAACTAGGGTCTTGTCGGTGGCCAAGCGGCGGTCGGCCATGGGCGCAGCGTTGACCGCCCTAGCCGAACGCCACGCGGCGTGCTGCCTCCGCAGGGGCAGCAAAGTCGGCAAGGAGGAGGAGGAGGACATGGCTGCGACGGCGGCAACCGAATAACCGGAGGAAACCTTGAGTGCAAGTGCAGTGTGTGTGACAATGTATGTATAGTACTGTAATCCTTACATATATGGCACTACAGCGACGTTTGTTTTTCAATTTTATTTTTATATATCTGTTTTTACAAATTAAGCTCTTTCACTGAGTTTAATAGTTGAAACAGATGATATATATATCCTGGTGTGCTCCTCTAGATCAGCAAAAGAGTGTGACCGTAGGAGGACAACTGAACTTGGCACAGCAGCGCCGCACATGAGAGGCGATGGGCTCCACTGGCCTACCGCGCTGGAGCTAGGGCTGAGCTCAGGTGCCCTCCCGTGGTCACGCCCTCTATCAAGCCAGGGAGCTAGGGAAATACGACAGAAGACACGTATCGTCTATTGTAACTGCCGAGTTTAGAAAGTGAGCTTGGTTTACAAAAAAAACGATTGTCTAGATACCAAAATCGAAAATGAAAAAATGCTACAGAGCCCAATGCCTTTGTAGTCTATCCACCCACCGGTGAGATGACGTGGACCTGGGCTCGAAACGAAGCAACGTGTCTTGACTGCGTCGTGAGCTGGGCTGAATTGGAATTTCGAACAGGAGTCAAGGCCGAACGGGCTACTAATAGTGGGCCTAATTAAAGTTTGCAGGCCGGGCCAGGCGAGCGCGCAGCGTCCCGGCGCCATGTGGGTTTCACCACGCAGCACGTGCGTAGACCGGTCGTTTTCTCTTCTCCTGGGCCCTCCAGTTTATAATTTATTTACTCCGCGCTTACTTGCAAACCCTTTTCACGTCACCAGTGGCTACTGCATAGCATAGTATACACTGCGTATCTCTTCTCACAATCTCACGGAGTTTAGGGTGCGCTATTAGGGTATATTTTTTTAGCTACCACTTGTAATTTTTTACTATAGTTTATAGCTTTTAAGTTATTTATAAGAGAGTATGGAGTAAGAAAAACTCATATACAATTTTAGCCGATATAAATAAAATTGATATAGTGTATATTACAATCAACTTATATATCCCACACCTAGGGCCGTGCCGTGAAATTTAGAGACCCTGTACAAAATTCTAAGTGAGGCCTAAACCAAAGTACCAAATATAACCAAAATAATGTATGTATTGCAGAGCAAATACGATATATCAAGAATAGTACCTTTTGAACTCTTGGTTTGCATAATCTTTACTTGAATAACATCATTCTCTTAGTGTCTTTTGAAATAACATCTTCAATAATATGCTCATAATTAATCTTCTCCAGCAATCCACTCTCAAGTGCTATCGTAGCCAAACTATTAAATCTTTCTTGTGTCATTGTAGAACGTAAGTATGACTTCAATAGCTTCAACTTAGAAAAGCTTCGCTCCGCTGATGCAACAGTCATAGGAATGGTACCACGAAATGCTAGATTATACTTGGCAAGAAATTTAACAATGCAAACAATTCTGAATAAAATTTTTCTCCAATGGTCCTTTTCTTTCTCAATTAGTCGCTGAGTAGTTTCCTCAATTCTTTGTTTCTTCTTACGTTTTTGGGAACCGAATTCATATTTTCTAAATCGATTTGCAGAAGACATGGCTTCAAAAGATGAAAAGAACAAAATTAAAATTATACAAATAGTTCTAGACTTTCATACGAAAAATTTAATTAGTACAATACAGGGATAATTGGAGTATTGGACTTTGCTTAAAAAAAACAATACCTGGCGTGCTAGTGCTGTAGTAGTGATTGTAGTATTGTGCACTGCACCTGACCGGCGCCGAACTGCCTGCCGAGCAGTGTTAGGAGTGTTTATGTACTCCCTGTCTCCCTGACAAGCAGACTAGCAGAGCTAGCTAGCTAGCAAGTAGCAATGCGCACTAAGGTTTATGTACTCCCTGGCTTTTCATGCTTTGCAGCTAGTCACTAGACGGAGAGTACTAGTAGTGCTTTTTAGTCACGTACAGGGAGCCCTTGGCTAGCAATGCCCAAGGCGTGTTTGCAGTTTGCTTTCTAGTTTCTAGTGCTTGTCAGGGAGCGCGAAGACGGCGACAGGCACCGACGTCGTCGAGCGGCGGCGGGGCGAGTCCTGGCGGCAGCGTGGCGTGGCCACCGCCTGGCTGCAAGCCTCTCGGCTCTCGCCGCCCTTGGCCTCGAGCCCTCGACGGCTCGACCACAGAGGCGCAGACCGCTCGTCGCTCCTCGCTCGATGTGGACGGGCGGACGGCGGAGGCTCTTGGCCTGTCGCAGCGGCGCAGGCGCAGCGCATCCGGCGTCCACCTCGCGACTCGAGAGCACCACGGCGTCCACGCGATCCGCGCGCGCGCCGCGCAAATACGGCGGCGGAGCGCCGCCACGCGCGCACGATGGCGCGATCACGCGAATCTGGCGCTCAGCGCCGCCACGCGCAGCGAATACGAAGCGCCGCCACGCGCGCGTGTCTTGACTCGGGGCCCGCCCATGGGGGCCTGTGCGATTGCGGCAGTCGCACGCCCATGGGCGACCACCGCCACACCTTACAAAACACTCCGTTTAAAAATTAGTTACTATACAAAAACCAAAAAGCAGTATCTAAAAACTTAAAAGTGGCAGAAGACATTGAAGAAACTACTCGGCCTTCAACTTATTCAGAAGCCATATGTTCTGATAAGTCAGAGAGGTAGATAGTTGCCATGTATATAGAGATGAAATCTCTCAAGAAGAACTCCACTTGGGATTTGGTGGAGCCTTCGATTGAAAAATAAACCCTTACGTTATAAGTGGATTTATAAGAAGAAGATAGACACATCACCAACTGACCAGGTTAGGTATAAGACGAGGCTCATTGCAAAGAGATATAACTAAATCCCAGGCATTGATTTCACATATGCTTTTTCCCTAGTCATGAAGCGTAGTTCTATTCGGACATTTCTCAGTATTATAACTATACATGATTATGAGCTTGATCAACTGGATGTTAAGATTGCGTTCTTACATGGAGAATTAGAAGAAGATATCTATATGAAATAGCCAAAATGTTTTGTCATTTCGAGAAAGGAGGTTAAAAAAGTCTCTTTTATGGGTTGAAGCAATCATCCAGACAATGGTAAAAGAGATTTGACTCATTTATGATCTCTCAAGGATTTAGGAGATTTGTTTATGATAGTTGTGTTTACTTGAAGACCGTCAAGAATTCAGCTATTTATTTGCTCCTGTATGTTAATGAAATATTGATCGTGGTAAAAGATAAGTCCAAAATTTCAAAGCTGAAGATACAATTGAGTAGTGAATTTAAGATGAAAGATCTTGATGCAGCACAGAAGATTCTTACTATGCAAATCATTAGAGACCGGTGGTTTGGGCATCTATACCTAAGTTAGAAAGGGCACATTAAAAAAGTTCTTCATCATTTCAACATGCACAAGGTCAAACAAACCAGTACGCCGCTAGTTGTACATTTTAAACTCTTTTCAGTATCAAGTCTGCAAATAGGTGAAGAAATTGGATACATGTCAAGTGTTTCATATGCAAGTGCAATCGGATCATCTATGTACGTCATGGTCTTCTCTCGCCCCGACTTACCTCATGCTTTGAGCGTTGTCAACAGATATATAGCCAATCCTAGCAAAGACCGCTGAAGAGTTGTTTAGTAGATCTTTAGGTATTTAAGGGACAATTCTGATGCTTCATCGCTTTTTGGGCAGACTAGTGCTGGACTGGTCGAATTTGTTGACTCATACTTCACAGGAGATCTGGATAAGCGAAGATCTCTTACTGGTTATGTTTTTATGGTCAGTGGTTGTGCCATGAGTTGGAAAGCCAGTTTACAAGTTACTATTGCTCTCTCGATCACTAAAGTCGAGTACATGGCTATTTCAAAAGCCTGCAAAGAAGTTGTCTGGCTAAGTGGTCTTTATACTGGGCTTTATGAAAGTATATCTTGCGCTGATATTTTTTGTGACAGTCAGAATGCTATGGGGTGTTCTTTTGGATTATGGTTTATTAGTCTAATGGATATCGATTGCTGAAAGAAACTAAAATTAAAAGCCAGCAAAAAAAAGCTGAAAAAAACGAGGCCTATTTATATCTCCTGTAAGCCTCTGATAATATGGACGTAGATCGTAGAATCTCATGGATGCCAAATTTGTTCTGTAACTTTTCCTTATATAGTGATTTCACCGATTGTTTATCCGTGATTTTTTTTTCCTACAAGGATTTTTTTACGTTAAGTCTCTATCTCTTGTTTTTAATTGTTCTTCTTTAGTTTTATGCTTTGTCTTGTTCATTTATAGCAGGTGGCAGATCCAATCCTAACAATCCCTATAATATCATCATCAGATCTACGATCTATCCCAATCAACCACTAAGTAGGGCCGGTTAGATATAGCACCTGCTTTGTTTGTTGCATACAAAGGCTCCAAAAGCATTGCTTCAGGGCAAATAATTACTACACCCAAAGTTGGTGAGTGTGAGGCTGGTGGGTCCACCCTTTTGGGTCCCTTTCTTTCTCTAGTATTAAGTCTGTACACCAGGGGCCTGCTCTGCATATCATATTATTGTGACACTGAAATATGAAATGATGCCCTATCTGATTGTGAGCTAGACCAGCAATGGAAATCTTGACTCTCATGTCTCATCTTTTGTTAACGAAGGGGAAAAACAAAAGGCAGGTGATAAAGCCTAGAAGAAACTCAGAAAGCAAGAGGCGTGCACTCGAGTAGATATGGCCATCAAAGCTTGGATAATATCAATGTATTATTTTCCAATAACCATTCCTGTCATGAATGCCCTATTGGACCCTTACATTATTTTTTGCATGAATGTGAATTGGGGAAAAAAAGAATGCCCTTGCATGCGGGCCAGGTCTTATTGACGATCATAGTGGCCCACATTTGAGTGCAACTACATGCAAGCGATGGAAAGGGAGACTTTGTTATGTTTCTCTTTCATTTGAGCAAATCATGCATCCTCCATGCTTTCTCTCTCAAATGAACCATATGTACCATTTTAATCTTTTGCTTTTTGGGTGAAAATTATCTTATCTCCACATATGGTTCTCCCTCCCTCTCTCAAATATATCGTTATCCATTTATTTTATTATTGATTCTTCACAAATGAAATTAATCTGGCAAAAATCTTGATAAGGACAACATTGTCATTGATGATGAGAGGAGGGAACAGTCGCCACTGCGTAGCTTTTTGGTTTTTCAATTGGTTTTTAATTTCAGTTTTTGGTTATCACTATTTATTAAGGCATGTACAATTATATAGACGTTGGTTGTCTGTAATACATCTCTATGATATCTATAGATAAGACTAAAAATAGTTTATACAATAGGTTGTCTATATAGTTATATGTAGTTGCCTCATATAATTAATGATTTGTCTATATATTTGTCTATACAATGATATATACAATAGATAATTGTCTATAAGACCGTATGCTAAATAATAGATAATATTTCTCTCTCTTCATTCTCTCTTATCCACATTATCTAAAATTTTATATGGTATAGACTTACATACAACTGATATATATTATTATACATGTTTTTAGATTAATAAGTCACAGCCAAATATAAGTCTCAGCCTAAATAAACGAGTAGGTTAGATGCGAGCTCTCGAGATGTTACCGCCCACGGGACCACACGTTATTTATTTCTTCCCTTTAATTGACCTGGCTCTGCACTGCACAAACGCATCGCTTAATGCCAAATTAAGCTCTGCACGCAGCATTGTGTTCTGCTGGTGCCGCCTGTCTGCCAAGCCCCCCGTATCACCGGGCCTCGTAAACACCCTGAGAAATTTTTATTTTTCATATATGCATTTCACTGGCAATCTTCAGGTATTGAGTTTTTTTTTCAGAACAAAAATCTCCTGAATTTCTGACGAGCGGCTATTAATAACTTTCGACAATTTCTCGTATAGTTGCCTAGACGTTCAAGTATAGCCATTAATTTTGTGATCGAACGGCCCCTGATCATGCAAGCGTGTATAGATCGTAGTAGGTTTGTAAGCGCTACTGAGTACAGTGGCAGATACGAATAATTGTGTTGTGCCGTTCGATCCCTGATGCAATCTGTGGAGGTTGCTTTTTTAGTTGAGTCTTATGGTTTATAATTATGGTTTTAAAATTCTAATATGCTCGTGAGAAATAGTACACAGAGAAAAATAATCGTATACAATTTTAACAGGTACAACTGAACTCGATATAATTTATACTATAATTTATCTATAAATTTTGTCTTAAAAAATACATCATTTAATAACAAGTAACTATAGAAATTAAACCAAAATCTAAATATAAATTCAAAACAACTGAGTCTAGGGAGAGCCTCACCCTAACCCCATCCACCGTTCACCGTTGATCAGTCTCCCCTGTAGAAAAGCCTTCCCAAGCCGCGTGCACAGGCTAACCCCCGAGGGCACGGTACACGTCGTGTCATCGTAGGGGCCCAGGCCGTCCGATCCAAGATGTATGGTCGGAATCTTGGTGATATCAGGCCGGGCCCACACACGCTGCTGCTGGGCCCCACACGTGCATGCATGTATTCACCTGACCTGCAAGCAGGCAAGATACACATCACTGCGTGTCCAGTAGCACTCTAGCTAAGCCGGTACGTGCTGGCCATTCACCTTGGCAAGAGGCGCTACGTATTGTACTAGTGCATTGTATTGTAGCATGCATCATCCTGTGCCCCGAGAAGTGAGCAAGTGATAAGTACTAATGTGAGGCAAAAAAAAAAAAAGATACGTGTAGCTTTAAGGCTCCGTTGGCTACTACCCTTTTACTTTCGTCTTAACTTTTTTTTTATCTTTTTTGTTTATTTTTATTATCTGTAATAATATAATTTATTTTATTTTTTAAAATTTAATAACGCTGAAGAAACTACCATCAATTACATTATATTTTACAAAGATGTTACAATATGTGAAATCGAAAAATAGTATAATAGAAGCGATTTATAGAAAACTGGGACGTTTGTATTGGCTCCCAATATCTTCTAAAAGCAAAAAAAAAGCATAAGACAATATGAATAGACCCTTAAAGTGGTATATATCAAAACAATCAAGTTTTAGAGGAGCATAATCTTGATTGTTTTAGAGGAGCATATATCCAGTTTTAAGATTTTGAAGTGACATATCTCGAAACGCAAGTTTCGGAGGGACGTATACCTAATCTTGCCTTAATGTGAAGGAGGCAAAGGCAGGCAGAAATGCATGTATACGTGATCTGAAGGAAGCAGAAGCAGATGATCAGCAGAAGAACAGAGATGATGATGTGTGTGTGGTCCTGTGTTGGAATCTAATGAGCAAGCGTGCACCCCCCCACCCCTCTATAGTGTACGATGTCTGTAGCTTTATGCGGCTGTGCGAAAGAAAACAACAGGAGTGACCCAGATGGACTGTTGATGCCTGGAGAGCAGCAGTCGAGTGCGTTTGCAGATCCAACAGGCTGCAGGTCCAGCAGAGAGGGAGGGAAAGGCTAGCATCTTAGGTTCATCTTCCGTTCTCTCCTCAAAGGAGATGGTTTCTGAAGCTTTAGACCCTGTTCCAGAGTACGTATCTTTTGACTTTTGACTAGAATAGTATTAGAGTGTCTGTTAGTATTTTCTACCGTATCTAGTTAAAAAAAGAAAAAAAATACTATTATACCTCTATAAATAATATAAAGAAAAAAATAAGAGAAAAAGTTACGTTAAAAGACAATATGTCACAAATGAGTTTTGGCTTCTAGAAGACAAAAGCCCATCTTTATTTGGAACAGGGCATAAGATAGTTTGAGATTTTACTGTAAGAGCTACTTCTCATGAAGCGCATTAGTAACCGTAACATTAAGATCCTGTTCCAATGAGCTTCTGTTTTTGGCTTCTAGATCTTTTTTTGTTGACTTTAGTCTTTAGCTGTTCACGAAAGAGAGAAATTTGTGTACCATTTTATCTAATATAAATAAAGTCGTTAAAGTAAAAAAAAAAGCTTAAAATTTAGACTTATAAATCTTTCAGAGCAGAGTGCCAAAATTAACAGTAGTGACACAATTCGTAGATGCAAATCAGGCTCTCAACTTACACTACAAGTTGCGCAATTTTTTTGAAAGCATCGGAGCACATGTAGTACTATTCAAGAACGTACATAAGAGAGTTGCTAGAGATTTTAAGGGGAGCTCGTTTTAGCGATGATTTCTAACTTTTAACTGAAATTTTACTATAGCTAGTTTTTTTACTGTAACTGATTTGGCTTTTTGAGTATAATTAATTTAAAAATATATAAAAATAGAAAAAACATATTAACCCATTAGGAACAATACAAAGGAACACGAGAAAAAAAGAAAATACAAAAAAGCATAAAATATCTAAAAAAATTTAGAAAAAGATGAAATACTGAATAGTAAAAAAAAGCAGAAACTAGAAGCTGAAACCGAAAAAAGCTGAAACGAGCGGGGGCTCTGCTCAACTGTATTGAGCGTTGGCGGTGACCTTTTTCATTTTACACTATTTTATCTTTTCTATTTTTTATTTTTAGTTTTTTTGTATTTCTTTATATTTGTTTGTGATGAGCTAACATGTATTTTATTTTTAAATTTTTACATTTAATTATACTAAATAAACTAACTCAGCTACAGTAAATATTATGTACACACTCGAACACATACGGTTGATTGCCTATATCAATTAATTAATTTATCAGATGATCTCGCGTAATGATCCAAATTAAACGTGGGACCATGACGCTGGCGATTGATTGCAACTACTGGGTCCGTGCATACAGATACAAGGAGCGAGACTCACCTAGTGCAACTAGTGGCTCAGGCACGGATAGATGGATGAGAGAGGGGGCAAAAGCTAAGCTAAGAGTTAATTTCAACTAAAACCAGTACAAGTTAAGCTTGATAAATTCGCGTGACATGGACAAGAAAACGACACGCAACGCTCGTGAACCGTACCACTGCATTTTAATTTTTTTTATTACAAGTTGGGTGTGTGTGACCGCGTGATCTTTTACTTGCATTTTTATATTTGACTATTTGATTGGCCTACGAAAAAGCAATGGACTTATCTGCGTATATAGTAGACCGTGAAGAGGCAGTTGGTCTAGGTTCTATCACGGATTTGTTAAGAAATAAACTCCTTTACTAGATCTCTGAGAGCGACTGGTGTACGATATCCATTTGATTTTTTCTTAATTCGACTTTGTTCAAACTTCTTCTGCAACTTCTAGAACTTTGGGCGAAAACCAATACAACTAATTAATTAACGAGATAGAAAAAATAGAGAACTACAAGAGTCTTGGTGGCTGATATTTCTTCGAAAGAGGCTCCTGAATTACTCCACGTTACAGTTGGTATTTTCTTTTTTTTTTCTTGAAAAATACAGTTGGTGGTTTCGATTGATTTTTTTAGGACCAGCTCTGCTTGCTACATCGTGGTTAATCACCATTTAACCGCTCCTTTTCCTCGGTCACCAACTTGGAATGAATGATACGCTATGAGTTCTCCACGACAGTAAAACATCGACAGCATCACACGGCCAGCCTACCTCACCCCCTAGATACGGACGGAACCAAGTTAGACCAAACTAGCAGCTATCAACAAAAAGCCTCCACTTCTCTCAGTCTATGAGACAACTACATCAGAATAAACTAGCTCAAGAGAGGAGACTGCAACAAGACACAACGTCTATTTGATTAATCCCGAAGCGTGTCACCTCACAACAACCCTCAACACATGTTCGTCTCGTATTGCCGGTTAGAAGATGTGCACCATGTCTGCCGCATAGCCACACCCAGTCACACAACGACCGGCCGCTGGAGAACAAGAGAAATCGGCTTCACCGACCATCGGAGTCTGCAATCTTGCCACAGCACCGTTTGGGTCCTGTTCCCTCGTGCCTTCATCAGTCGATGAAAGCTTAGGTTCACTTGATTGGTATGTATTTTGCTTTAAATTTTTTTAATTCTTTCAATTTGTTTTAAGAACATATGCTAAATTCGTGAGTTAGAGTTTCAATATGATGATTATTGATTTACTTTTATTGAATTGCAGAGTTAAGAATTAAAATTTCAATTTTGATTTTTAGAATACCCGTCTAGCTCGTTGCAAAATAAAGGCAAAATTATAATATTTGATTACAATACCAAGTGAGCCACTGAATGTATTTTTCTATTATATTATTTTTGAACTATTAAACATACAAATATCTAATTAATTGATAATGATTTCATGAATGATGTATTTATTTTGCTATGTAGAGTGATATTGTGGTTCGTCGCTTTATAAACTTGGAATGACGTAAATATTAAAAGATAATGTATTAACTTTATATTTGATCATTCTACTGTTTTTTACTTGAAAATTTTAAGTAATTTTGTTCCCTTTTAATATGTCATTGATGTTGGATGATGTATTTCACTAATGATGGTCAACTTTTGTTCGTAATTTTGTACTTGGTTTCTTCAGTTTGCTACAACTAACCAATATTATTATCAAACTTCTTCATGTTGATAAGTATTTTGATCACTACTTTATCATTCTACATTGTCATCGGTTATATTGAAGTGTTGATGCTAAAATTGTCGAATATATTATTATTTAATATAATTTTACTTAAATATTATATATATTATTAGCCGTCTTTGGCTTTGGCTTCATTTGCTATAATAACTAACTTTTAATCGGTATATTTTTTAAAGGCGAAGTCTACAGATATATTGTAGCAGACACTGTATGGAGTTCAGCTGTACCGGTCAAAATCATATACGATCATTTTTTTCTACGTACTGTCTTTTATGAATAGCTAAAAATTAAAAACCATAAATCGAAAGTTAAAACCATAGCAAAATTTTTTTACCTATATATGTGGAGAAATGATAAATCTCAGCCATATTCGTTCAAGTTTCGCCCTTTTCCTGGTCGCCGTCGCTTAATTAAGCTTACGTACGGCATCGAGATTATCTAAGGGCATATGCATCAATCGAACAAAACACGTCACGAGAGCAAAGCTGCCCGCACTAAATTATTGCGCCTTATCCATTTGTACCGAGGAAAACAATGTGCCGCGTAGCTAGGAGCATTATTCTATATGCAATAATGTTATACCAGTATAATGTTCAGTTTGTAACACTAGCTTCTATGTAAACTGTTGCTAGTTATAAGATAAAATTAAAAACCATCAGCCCTAAAAGATCTTTACTATTATAAAAGAAGAAGTTGGTAGTTGATACGGCCTCCCTCCTCTCTTCTCAGTCATCCGATTTGATTTAGATCATTCATCTCTCTCCTCTTTTCTATTATGTCTTATTATTTTTATGACTTCGTTGTAAGACACAGATCTAATATAAAAGCCCTGAGTTTTTCGAGCAAGCGCCAGCAACGCACGGCACGCATAATTACCTGGACGCCGTGCGGCTGCGCCGTCCAGGGGCGGATCTACTGTAAGTCATGGGTATTCAGCTGAATACCCATTTTTTTTGAACAAAAAATCAATATATATATAGGGTATAATACATATGTATATATATAGTTGGGCTAAAATTACTATTTCCGGCCACTCCTCTCAAAATCCCGGCCCAAAATCGCCCCCATGCATGCCGCGCTCGCGCCCCACCCCGCACCCAAAATCGCCCACCCACGCGCCGCGCGCGCGCCTCCCCTTCCCAGCCCAAATGCTCCCGCGCCCCACCCCGTGCCCAAACCCCGCACCAAAGACCAACCCTAGCCCCGCCCGGCGCCCAAATCCCGCCCTCGCCGCCGCCTCCCTCCTCTCCCCGTCCCCTCCCCGCCGCCGCCTCCTCTCCCCGCCGCCTCCTCGCCACCCCCGCCCCGTTCCTCCCTCTCTCACCCGCGCGCCCTCCTCGCCTCCCGCGTCGCCCCTCCACCCCGTCCCTCTCCACGCCGCCCGCCCGCCCCCTCCCGCCGCTCCTCCCCGTCCCTTCCTCTCCCCCGCCTCTCTCTCGCCCCCCGCCGCCGCCTCGGCCGGATCGGCCGGATCCGGCTCGCGCCCGACCACCTGTCGCCGCCGCTCGCCTCTTCCCCCGGCGCGGCGAGGCCACCTCCGCGCCATCGGCATCGTCGGTGTCTTGGTGAGCCTTCTAGCACGGAGGCGGAGGAAGCCGAGCGATCTGCGAGTGGAGGAGGCCGGAGGCGGTCGGCGCGGAGCCGCGGAGGCGGAGGGGGAGCCGCGTTGGCCGGAGGCCGGAGCCTGGAGGCGCTCGGGTCGGCGGTTGGCCTCGCCGCCTCGGCGCATCCGCCTTCGCCAGTGCCCAGTCGCCAGCGACACTGTAATTCTGTGAATCGACCTACAAGGCTCCAATGTGGCTCGATTTACTACTGGTATGCAACTACCATTAATCTTTATAATTTGTTATTTAATTCATGTCATTGTGCTAGCATTATTTAATTTTTGTTATATCTATATACACGTATCGTTATATCGGTGTTTTAGAGGAAACGTGTGTCGCGGTATCGATGTATTGGTATTGATCTAACTCTAAAGTTCGAATACCCATTCTAAAAATCCTGGATCCGCCACTGACGCCGTCTGTGGCCGTCGCTGCTGCCACCGCCATGAAAGTTCGGTTCAGATGCCTCACCCCGGCAGGCTCACCACCACCACTTTCGTACTGACCGCTGAGAGTGGTAGGCTGGCTGGTGGTACGCATCTATGGTATGCGTTACGATGCTGAAACTTTTTTTTAGGGGACTACGCTGAAACTTGGTACTCCTCTGGTCACGAATATGCTTCTTATTACTTTTACCCAATGCACAGTTGTCTTGGCAATAGTTTGTTCTATTTAAAATGATTAAAATGCTCTTTAAGTACATGTGAATAAATAAAACAATCAAAACTGATAAGTATTCACGTCTAATCAAGTTTTTGTGCATTTTAGGCTTAGTTCATTTGAGTTTAGACTTTATATTTTTTATTTATTTTTTACTATTTATAATTTTTGTTTTTTATTTTTCAGTATTTTTAAAAGTTTTTTACCAATTCTTTTTTTCCCGCATTCATTTGCATTATACATGATATGCTAACATATTTTTTCTATTATTAATTTTTTTAAATTAATTACTCTAAATAAGCCATCCTCAACTATAACGTAATTTCAATCATAAATTATCAAATTTTAGCCTAACCAAATGGCCTCTTAGTCAGTTCACAATGACTTTCCATGGAAGGTATACTTTTTTCTAACCATTGATCAATCTAGAGTACTATGCTAATCTATCTACTATTTCAAATGACATAGGGCTTGTTCTTTTCAGCTTCTCAAAACGGCTTTTGACTTTTGCCATAGTATCTAACTTTCAAACGGAGTATTTTTTTAAAGATGGAGTCTACAAGTTAATTATAGTACACGTTAAAAGCCCAACATCTGTACCATCCAAAATCGCAAGCGAGTATCTCTCTCCATAATATCTGTCGTAAACAGCTAAAATTAAAAAATTTCAACCATAAGCCATAAGCCACAGCCATAAAGAACAGGCTCATAGCTTGCTGCTTTATGATTTTACATTTTTATAGCTCTTATGTGTTTTCAAGTGCGCTGTCAACAACTGAGGACAGTAGAATTTTACACTTAGGGCTTGTTTATTTATTTATGATTATGACTTATGACTTTTAATAAAAAATTTTAAATTTTGATTATTCGTGACAAAAATTACGGAGAGAAATATCCGCTGGTAATTTTGGCGAGTACAGATGTTAGTCTTTTAACAAGTACTACAATTAACTTATAAACCTTATTTTTTTAAAAAAAACTTTATTTGAAAATTACATACTACAGCAAAAGTCAAAAGCTAGAAAGAACAGACCCTTAATCTTAAAAAGAATTAAATGTGCATGTTCTTTTTTACTTTGTCTTATGACTTTTGACTGTGACTTATAATTTTTAGGCTGTTCATGAGAGAGAGAATACAGAGTAACAGAAATCCACATACGATTTTGATCGATATAAATATAGTAACTATAGTGTGTACTACAATTAACTTGTAAACACTATTTTAAAAAATACTCCATTTAAAAGTTAGTTACTACAGAAAACCAAACAACAACTTTCAAAAACTGAAAAGAAGAGGCCTAATACACTCTGAGGCTCTATTAAAATACTTATATAAGTCGTTTTTCTACAATATCTAACTTTCAAACGAAATATATTTTTAAGACAAAGTCTACTAGTCATTTGTAATATACGCTGTAGTGCTTTCATTTACATCGGCTAAAATCACACTTGAGTTTTCCTCTCTATATAACTCTTTATAAAATTTTTCTATTCATAAACTTAAATCAAAAGCCAGCATAAAAGGCTAATATAAATCTACCCTTAGTTTCT
Organism: Melocanna baccifera; assembly: GCA_036346265.1. Classification (NCBI taxonomy): domain Eukaryota; kingdom Viridiplantae; phylum Streptophyta; class Magnoliopsida; order Poales; family Poaceae; genus Melocanna; species Melocanna baccifera. The sequence continues at coordinate 2,758,786 of CM070683.1, read as the reverse complement.
CTTGAGCAATACAACAAGTCAACAACCCTTGGCCGCGTGCATAGTTCAACGATGGGTGACTAAAAAATCACAAAGGTGAGCAAAATTGAAACAACTTGCCAAAAAAAGTTTTTCAAACTTAAAAGTATAACAGTGGACCCACAATTATTACTGCAATTTGGGTAGTGCTCCAAACGTTTTAAAAGACATAGCATTTGGCTTATGCTGTAGTCTTTTAGATGCAATTGCATTATAGCAGCTGTTAACTTTTTTCTAAGTTAGAAAATAAGAAAAATTAAAAAACATCGATGTATATTTTAGAATAATGCAAAGAAATAAAAGAAAAAACTAGAAAGAAAAAATCCCAAAAGCTAAAAAAGCAGAATTATAAAGTCACGCATTCAAGTGGCTTCTGAAACCGTTTGAAGTAAGGCTGGTCATGTTCTTTTGATTTTTGGCTTTTTCTAAAAGTCAAAATGAATAGAATAATTTTGTAAAACGGTTTTTTAATGATTTTTTGGGTTTAAAATTATATATATCATCTATATCAATATTTTTTATTATCTATAATTATTTTTAAAAATATAGATAAAAGCTATGCGTTGCCTAAACCGGGAATCGTATCCAAATCTCCTAAACCAGGAAAGATTTTTTTTAAAAAAAAACTGGTCATTAGTAGGACATCTCTGTGTTACAAAACTGACTAGGTTTCCAATGTGGCCAAATAGCTAAACTATTCATGGTAGCTCCTACTATAAATATAGAATTATTGTACCATATAAATTAATCTATTATCAATAAAGACTGAAAAGAAGATAATTTATATACGTGAGTGTTTCTCTCTATATAACTCTTTATAAACTATTTCTATTCATAAACTAAAATCAAAAGCCAGTATAAAAAAGCTAATATAAACCTACCCTTAGTTTCTCTTGAGCAATACAAACAAGTCAACAACCCCTGGCCACGTGCATAGTTCAATGATGGGTGACTAAAAAATCACAAAGGTGAGAAAAATCAAAACAGCCTGCAAAAAAAGTTTTTCAAACTTAAAAGTATGACAGTGGACCCACAATTATTACTGTAATTTGGGTAATGCTCCAAACGTTTTAAAAGACATAGCATTTGGCTTCTGCTGTAGTCTTTTAGATACAATTGCATTATAGCAGCTATTAACTTTTTCTAAGTTAGAAAATAAGAAAAATTAAAAAAACATCGATATATCTTTTAGAATAATGCAAATAAATAAAAGAAAAAACTAGAAATAAAAAGGCCAAAAGCTAAAAAAGCATAATTATAAAGTCACGCATTCAAGTGGCTTCTGAAACTGTTTGAAGTGAGGCCGGTCATGTTCTTTTATTTTTGGCTTTTCTAAAAGTCAAAATAAATAGAATAATTTTGTAAAACAGTTTTTAAATGATTTTTTGGGTTTAAAATTATATATATCATCTATATCAACATTTTTATTATCTATAATTATTTTTAAAAATATAGATAAAAGCTATGCACTGCCTAAACCGGGAATCGTATCCAAATCTCCTAAACTAGGAAAGATTTTTTTTAAAAAAAAAACTGGTCAGTAGTAGGACATCTCTGTGTAACAAAACCGACTAGGTTTCTAATGTGGGTAAATAGCTAAATTATTCCTGAAAACTCCTACCATAAATATGGAATCATTGTATCATATAAATTAATTTATTATCAATAAAAGACTACATTCTGATATTCTATTCTTCATGTGCCTTGTATGATTAATTAATTGTCTCTAGTAATTATGTTCATAGATTACATTATCGTTTATCTACTCTACATTATTTCGCAACACTCTGTACCCACTCCACTCCACTCCACTCCACTGCTGCTGCTCCCCACGTCCGCACACGCCATTCATCCCTCCACCCCAGAAATCCCCACCTTACCTCTCACCCCCAACGCACGGTTAAGAAAGCCACCACAAACCGCGGAGGGTAAATTCGTCATTTCCTGTTCCCGCGCAAACGGCAGCGCCGTGCTCCCTCCGTGCGGGACGCGTGTCACCATCTGGTGACCAACGGCTCGCCCGACTCCGCCACGTACCACTGCGCATCCGGGCCCACATGTCTGCCATGTCATCCTGGCCCTACGCGAGCCCCTTAAAATCCCCCGGCCCCTTCCACTCGAGCTCCCCTCTCGCTCGGCGGTTAACTTCGCCTGCGCAGCGTGTAAACTGTGAAAAGGGGAGGAAAAACATAGAGGGAGCGTCTACGCCGCGCGCCGGAAATGGACACCGCCTCCGGCGACCCGCCTGAGTTTGGACAGTAGTGCGCGCCCGCTGCGCGGTGGGAGTAGTGGTTGGTTTTAGACAGGTGGTGTGTTGGTGTGGTTGGTTACTAGGGAGTTTGGCCTTGGGCGAGATGGTGTGGTTGTAGTGGTTAGGATTCATGCGATCGATGCCGTTCCAGCTGAAGAACGGCCACCAACACCACGGTGCCATGGAGGGGAAGCCGCCGCCGCCGCAGCAACCTGCGCCGCTGTGGGTCTCGAGGTTCCGGAGGTTGCTGGTGAGGGTCTCTGCGTCGGAGAGGCTCGCCGGGGATGGAAAGGACAGGGACAAGGACGAGAAGCCCCCCATCGGCGCAGGCGCCAGCCCTGGCGGCGAGGCGGAGGCGGGGTCGGTGGGGCTCGACCGCATGGTGCTCAGCTTCATGGAGGAGGCCGCGGCCGTCGAGCGGCCGCCGCGAGGGCGCTGTAACTGCTTCAACGGGAGCAACTACCAGGAGAGCGACGACGAGGAGGACTTCTTCCTCCCCTCCGAGCACGCCTCCGCGCCCGCCATGGCCGCGGCCGGCGACACCTTGGAGGCTCTCAAGGTACGACGCAATATTTCGCAATACGCACGCGAGCCCCCAAATTGAAAATTGCAATTTCTACCCTTGCCTTCCGCATCGAAATGATGAAGGGTTTGTCTCCTTTGCGTGCGATTCGTGGCAGGGTTTGGTGCAGAGCGCGAGCGTCGCGGAGCGGAACCTTCTCGCGGACGCGTCCAGGATTGCGGAGAGGTGTGGCAAGGGCTGCAAGGGCAAGGCGGAATGCCGCCGCGCGGTGGCTGACGGCCTCAGGGCCCTCGGCTACGACGCCGCCGTCTGCCAGTCGCGGTGGGAGAAGACCCCCTCCTACCCCGCAGGTACCCTCCCCGCCTCAGTTCAGTTCAAAAGAAACCCTCTTTATGGCCGGCGCTGACCGCGCCGGTGAAATCTATCTATCCGCGCAGGGGAGCATGAGTACATCGACGCGGTGGTGGGGGAGGAGGTGAGGCTGATCGTGGAGGTGGACTTCCGGTCGGAGTTCGAGGTGGCGCGGTCGACGAAGGCGTACCGCGCGGCGCTGCAGGCGCTGCCGCCGCTGTTCGTGGGGACGCCGGACCGCCTCGGGCAGATCGTGGCCGTCGTGGCGGAGGCGGCGCGGCAGAGCCTCAAGAAGAAGGGGCTGCACTTCCCGCCGTGGCGCAAGCCGGAGTACATGCGCGCCAAGTGGCTGTCCCCACACGTCCGCTGCGTTGATGAGGTCGTCGCCGCAGCCCCCGCCGCCCCCGTATCGCTGGCCACATCGGCGACGGCGACGCCGGTGTCAGCGGCGAGCTTCTCCGGCGAGTTAGAACTCCTTTTCGATATGAACCAAAGCGGGGAGGCCGCCGCTGCGGAGGGCGGCGGCGAGAAGATCACGGTGGTGGTGTCGCCGTGGCGCCCGACAGAGGAGGCTAGCAAGAAGCCGCCGCCCAAAGCGAAGGTCGTCATGGGGCTCGCCGCCGTCCTCTGAGCGTGGTGTGGTGCTACTGCTAGCCTCAACAATTTCTCTCTTTTCGTTTCTTTTTCGTCCGCCCGCTTCGATCCGTTTGGGGATCTAGTTTTTGGTGTTTTGGTGTTTTTCCGGGGTTTTTTTTCGGAAAAGAGGAAAAACACTTGCGATCTATTTTCTCTTTGCTTTCTTTTTTGAACCCTGTAATTTTTTTGTTTCGGCGTGAGGGGCCTGGTGAAGCTGTAATTCTTCACCCCTTCTGCTGAGTAGCAGCAGTAGCTGTAAGAGGAGGTCAACTGAGGTGACTTGGTTGCTGCAAACCTCATGAGACCCCTCTGCTTCCTTCTCGACTTGCAGTATTAATTACTTACCTCCTCTGCGAGTACTAGTACTTGTCATTGCTATGGAAGAGATGAACAATGGGTAAGGGTCTCTTTGCTCTTGAGCTTGATTGTGTCTACCGCGATTTTCTGATGATTCAACTCAAGAGTGCCAATTGGGTCTCCAGAGATTCTGTATTTCGCTCAAGTAAAGGAGTTGGATGGGGGCTTGATGAAGGAATTCCCATGGCGAAACGGGTGAGCATGGTCGATCGTTCACCTGACCAAGGGAGAAGCGAGGGGGCAGTTCCCATCATCCGTTGCGTTGCGTAGAATGAAGCGGATTAAAATAAGCGGCGAATTGCGGAGAACTTAGCCGGAGCGGTGGTGTGGCACCGCATGGCTCGGCTCGTGCAGTCTCGAGAGCCGTGCACCCTGCAGCTGCGGCGTCGATGGCAGCGCTGTTGCGAAATGCGACGCGGTGCCCACGGGAATCGCGTGACTACGCTCTGCTGGTACCGCTCGCTCGCTCGCTGTTTTTTAATTTCTTTTTTTTCGTTTTTTGTTATTCCTTTCTTTGTATTGGCTACGATGATGTAATGTTTTTTTATTTGTTTAAAATTTAATTACTTGAAAAAGCTAATAGTCTTTACTGTGAAAAATGCCAGAAGTTACCAAACCACATTGAGCACCTCCCCACTCACCACGGTAATTCTTCCAATGAAGACCGGAGAACTTCGGAGCGTGCGGCCTCGGCATTGGTTGGGGGCTAATAGCTCGAACGAACATCGCGCTTGGCGAATGACCCCGGTGTTGGAGACTGCAGAGGCGGAAAGCTCGGTAGCTATATCATCATATGACCACGCTTTTGTGTCCGTCTCCAAAGGTCCCAACCCGGCCCTCTTTTTTTACCGCGCCGCGCCCGTCGGATCTGGTGTTGCGTCAGGGAAGGAAAGGGAGCAACCGAGGTGCGTGGCTCACCCTGGACTTACTTATTAGTGGGGTGAAAGTGAAAGTGACGTCGAAGGAAAAAAGTCGGGTGGTGTACTGCGGTGTGGTGCGAAAAAAGGCTGTGGGTGTAAAATTTCGCCGGTGTGCTGTGGGGTGCGGTGGGATAACTTTTTTTACGGGAGCTCTTTCTATCTAGATATGGCTTCAACTCAAACGTTAGATAAAGGAGCCTCAAAGATGACGATGGTGTTCAGGATGATGGTGATTTATAATTTTTTTTATTATAGTTGGTTTAGTTTTTACTATAGCTAATTTAGTTTATTTAGTATAATTAAATTTAAAAATAAAATCATATTAGTTATTATAGATAATACAAAGAAATACAAAAAATCTAAAAAAATAAAAAAGACAAAAAAAAAGCCAGCGTTTGACGCCCAAGTGGTGGTGTCGTGGCTTTTGACCGCCTGGCGGTTGGGCCAAGCGCCCAAGTGGTAAAAAAAATTCCCAAGCTGAGTTCTATCCATATCCTAACCTAGCTATGCCTACAGCAATACGTATAACCCATCGACCACGATCACCGACCAGTTCAGCACCACCATTTTCCCCCAAAACGTTCAAGGCCAAAATGCATTACAAAAATGCATTGCGAATGCCATTCCCCCAGAGGAAACTGTCGTCCGCCGTTCCATCCTGGAGACTATCTCGCCGTGTCTTTTCTTCCTCCTCCGAACTGTTCACATATTTTACTCCGTAGAATTTTTTTTTAAATTTGACATTCGAGCACACATTTTTACAAAAATAGCCATCTTTACGAACTCAAAAGACACAGCAAATAACACGTGTCACCTGTCGTGCTCCCCTGCTCGGCAGGCCGGCTAGCACAAGAGGCGATGGGAGGGCGCGGCAGCGTGTAGGGCCGAGGCGCTGCCAAGCCACCACATTTCAGTAGGCAGCTGCCGAGCGTCAGCGGCTCAACAACAACCCAGACAGTGGCGGAACCAGAAATTAAAAAGACCCAGGGTGAACCGGTAGTGTGAAAAAAATAGTAAGACATAATGTGATTCAATAGTCAATATAATTAATGATGTCAAATGCATTAAAATAGTCAAGATCTAACAAATATAACCAGACAAATATAAATCTAGCTGATACAATGAAACAAGCATAGAATACAATATTAAGAGCTCATATAAAGTACTAACAAGAACTCCTGATGCGCGTGCACATCGATGGCTAAGATATCCAGAACATTGGCACTCCAATAGTTACCTACAGCATGTTAACACAACAAAATTTATGAGAACTTAAATTCAATACCAATGCAATAATAATTTGAAACTCCAGATATTGCAAACCTTGCGGTGTTGTTGGCAACGACATTAGATGTCTGAACCGCTTCTATTTGGCAATTGTCATCAATTGTTGCGGTTCTAAAATAAGTCTGTATTGATTTCATTTTCTTATACAATTCCTATAAGAAATACAAATTTACTGATATACATATAGTAATATTGTACATTTGTACTCTAGCAAATCAATAATCAAAACAATGCTTATTGCTAGTCAAGGCATCAAGTCAAGTAGTCAACAATCATTCATCAATGGATTGTGGGCAGTGCCTCACCTCAACCCCTCGGCCTCACGAAGTCACGGGTCACGGGCACGGCGGCCTCCCTCACGTGAGAGGCCAAACCGTGCGCCTGTGAATCCTCGACCCCTGCCTTCGCGCTGCCCGTGTGTGCCCATGATTCCTGGGCTCAGGGGCGGAACTACCACCGGGGCAAGCCGGGGTGGCTTCCCCGGGTCTACCGGCGAGCAAGAAGCCAACAAGGCAGCAAGCCAAAGAGCCGATGCTGATGACGCCGTTCACGGATGGGCCTCGGCCGTGGGCCGCGCCGTGCGGCGGTCCAATCCAGTGGGCAGTGTCTACAATACAAATCCCTAATCCCCATCGCCGTGCAGACCCACAGTGCATTCCCCATTTGATATGCACAGACGAAATCCCTAACTCACAAATCCCAATCGCTGCGGCGGGCGCCACGCGGCTGCGGCGATTGGCTACGGGCTGCGTCGGTCGGTGGCGACTCGGCAAGTGCTGCGGCGATCGGCAGCGACTAGGCTACTAGGCGACGGCCATAAGGCATCCGTCCTTCGTGCCCGTGGCTCTGCGCCTCTGCCAGAGTGCCAGACGCCACTGCGCGTCTGCGCCAGTCCGCCAGCCGGCTGGCAGGCCCGGCACCGAGGGACAAGGGCCAAGGCACTGAGGCCGCCGTGGACTGTGGGCAGTGACTCACCTCAACCCCTCGGCCTAACGGAGTCACGGGTCACGGCGGCCTCAGTGCCTTGGCCCTCGCCCCTCGGTGCCGGCCCTGCCGGCCGGTTGGCAGACTAGCGCAGACGCGCAGTGGCGCCTAGGCGCCTGGCACTCTGGCAGAGGCACGGAGCCATGGGCGCAGAGGGCGGACGCCTTACGGCCATCACCCAGTAGCCTAGTCGCCGCCGAGTTGCCGTCGATCGCCGCAGCACTTGCCGAGTCGCCGCCGACCGTCGCAACCGCGCGTCGTCCGCCGCAGCGATGGGGATTTGTGGGTTAGGGATTTCGTCTGTGCATATCAAATGGGGAATGCATTGCGGGTCTGCACGGCGATGGGGATTAGGGATTTGTATTGTGGCCACTGCCCACTGGATTGGACCGTCGCACGGCGCGGCCCACGGCCGAGGTCCATCCATGAACGGCGCCATCAGCATCAGCTTGCTGCCTTATTGGCTTCTTGCTCGCCGGTCGGCGTGGCGCCGACGGTGGCCGCCCGAGGGGGGTCTTGCCCGGCCCAGGAGACCCGGGGAAGCCGCCCTGGCTTGCCCCGGTGGTAGTTCCACCCCTGAGCCCAGGAATCATGGGCACACGTGGGCAGCGCGAAGGCAGGGCTTGAGGATTCACAGGCGCATGGTTTGGCCTCTCACGTGAGGGAATCTTGTGGTTAATAAAAATTGATGGGTTGGTACGCACTGTCCATGCCTAAATAGCATTGTAATTAGTGCCAAACACATTTAATTAGCACCAATCATATTTAATTACTACTAATTATAATTAATTAGTACTAATAGCAATAAATTTGTATAGATGTGCATAATCACAGCAGCAAACTAGCGCAAGAAGAAAAATGTAATTTAGAAAATATGTACGTACGTGTGTGGTATGCTTATTTTCGGTTGTGGTTTGTTGTATTTATCATCATTTGACACTAACATATTATTTTATGTACCGCAGGGAATGGCTGCTTGTGGTAGTCTCAGGGGTGGCACGTTGCTGAACCCATCCTAGAATTCCCATCGTCGTTGTGGTGAAGGACATGTCCCCTTTTTCTTCAAGGACTTCGGGAGGATTGCCCCTCAATGATCAATACGTTCTAGTTCTATGGCAGGCTAGGTTGCTGCCCACAGCGAGGATGATGCATATTGGACGATCGTTCGCACTGAACTCACTGCTTTCTGTTGCAACTTGTACGAGAACACCAAACACGCACTAGGTGCCATCAGCTACAGCCATACTAGCGACATATCTATCCTGGGGGGCGATGAGACGTTGCATTGTCTGTCAGTAGCTTCGTCCGTACGTCCTAACTCGTCAACGCACCCCCTAGACTCGACCTTTCCCAATCTGAGCAATGTATTGCTCAAGTTTAACGATTTCATATTCTGCTGCAAATTCACAGGATAACTTTCTCTCGTTGTTCTTCATACATGTTGTCTTCGTGCATGATGTTCACATCAACGCTGCTCTACTCCTATTTTTATCGCGGAGGCTACCCAACACTGCAAGACGAGAGAGCACTCTACCTCTGTCCTCATCATGGAGATAGTCCAACACACAAGACACCCCACACACCAACATCGACTCGCCTATCCGAGACTATGAGGTATAGTACGAAACGTAAACACCCCGCGATAGCTACACGGTCCCCCAGTATAGCACGGACTATGCAGCATCGGGTTTCGCTGCAGCTGACTACCGTGGACCGGAGTACCCAAGAGGTTTATCGTCATCGCAACACGCAACACCGGTGCTTATAATTACATGTTTCATTGTAGTTCTACCTTACATTATCATAACAAAACGTGTTTTGCTCCACAGGATGCCAGCAACTACGTGAAGAACTGGCTGCAGCAGGTGTTCAACGCTTAAGAGATTAGGCCCAGTCAATTGTCTGGTGCACGATTTCTACTTGGTCACCATCTTAATATGACTTATACGACATATGACGCTCTCCGGATAGGTTAACGTTCCTTCAGAATCAGCTTTGCCACTAGAGGAAGAGAACAACAGGCAACCCTTGATTGGTACTCGTTTGGTGCCACCTCTTCAGTCCTAGCATGTCGAACTTAAGTTTGTACTTGTTAATGCTTTGTACCCGTTGTAGCAATCATAAATAGAATTTGTCCTACTACAAAAAGTCCACATTTTTTTAGCAATATTAAATCAAAGCGCAAGTTTTTACTAGTTTTCACGGGTATTCACCTAGTAACAAAAACATGCATTTTTAGTAGCCTTCCCCGATCCCTTGTCCGCACGCGCCTACCCAGTCGCCTGCCAAGCTGCCAACGCTCGACGACTGCATACCAATCAATGGTGGTTTGGCATCGCCCGGCCCCACATGCTGCTATCCACGCCAGCACTCTACCATGTGCCACCCAACCTACTGAGCAAGGGTGCACGGTAGGTGACACGTGTCGTTTGCCGTGCCTTTCGAACTCTGGAAGGAGACTATTTTTGCAAAAAAAAAGTGTTTAGAGGCCAAAATTGAAAAAACAAATAGAGCCAAATACATGAGCATTTCTCCTCCCACCCAAGTAGGTGGGCCCCATACCTGCGGGCCCACCGTTGCGATAAATAAATGCGTACTCCTACTAAACAGCCATTAGCCTCCCTTGCTGTTTGGAGGAGACAATCGACCACCATACCACCGCCACGGGCAGTAGCTCGAGTTGAGGGAGATAATTATGGTGGTGGTGTGTGATTGATCGGGACAAGGGCAAGCAACGCAACAAGATTGCGAACTGTTCACGTAAATAGCACTGTATTCACTTTTTTCTTTCAAAGCTTTAAACGTCTATTTTTGCAAATCTGGCCTCTCCCTGAACTCGACAACCACGGCAGGTGACACGTGTCGCACTACAACATCTCAGCAGGTCCCAGCGAGCATGCACAAAGCGGCAAGTGGCCGCACGTAATGCCACGATTAGCACTAATTAATCATTATTAACACTAGTTAATACTAATTAATCACAAGCTTAATCGCTAAATTGCAACAATGTGCGGCCAATGATGTCCTGCCGAGCTAGTTGGTTCGAGAAAAGGGGCTAGATTTATAAAAACATATATCCGAAAACCATTTTTTTTTAAAAAAATAGCTAGTACACTATTTACGTGAACAGTCCGAGGATTGCTGCTGTTACAGATGTCAATGCCGAAATAGTTTACACGTCTTGCTTGCACGAAAGCTACGCCCCATCCTCCTGCAGCAGCTGCTGCTGATAAACCTTACTCTCTCTCTCTCTCTCTCTCAACACACACACACACAAAGCTCTTCCATTCCAGTGCAATGATTTCTTCGAGGAGAGAGAGAGAGAGAGAGAGAGTAGTGTGACAGGGTCAGAACTCATACCAAACTTCACAGGCAAGGAATGGAGTGAGACAGACACACTGAAAGGAGAGAGGAGTCATTAGAGAGAGAGAGAGAGAGAGAGAGAGAGCAAGCGCAACGGCTATGCAAGGCGTGAGAACGAGAGGAGAACGACCTGGGCGCGCGCGCGAGAGGTGAGGTGAGGTCCCCGAAAAGGGAAAGGCCTGGATTAAACACAGAAAAAAAAAGGAAGAAAAAAAAGAGAAAGAGGATGCGTCTTTCTCAACATCTCTAATCCTCATGAGAGGGCGTGTGATTGGTGAGGGGAAATTTTTGTTTCTTTTTCTCTCTCCCAAAATGAGGTGAAATGCATCCGCCACGTGGATCAACTTTGGTTAGGATAGTCGGATTGGTTACGCAGTGAACAAGTTGGTTTCTGTTTATAGTAAATTATGGCTTGATGATCTACATTTGGCTGGGTTTTGTACTCCTCTTGTATCCATTTTAGAGCTTAAGTGGAGAACCACGGTGTGGTTGATAACTAAAATTAAACACGATAGATCGAAAATAGCGACATCGAACTAACTGTTTGAAGAAGATAATCCCACGAGAATGGAAGAGGTAAATCTCCACTCTTCATTTTTGTGAGGGCAACTCGCTTTAATTTGTCCCATTTTAGTTGTGTTTTGACAAGCAACAAGGAAGAGTAATATCCACATAAAAATTGATCCATTTCTACTTTGCAGCGACAGTTCTATTTCTTTTCAAAAGTAACCTTCTTGTCTCTCATTTTCTCCACATAATAAGACTTGACAACAGCCACGTCGTTTTGGGATTTTGAGGTGGTTTTCGGTTTATTTGAAAGCTGAAATAAATAGGACTGTTTTTTAAAGTAGCTTCTCGCATTAGCATCTTTGCTATTTGCCATAATATCAAAAAAATATAGCTAAAAATCATCAACCGTAATCTAAAAGAATATGACATGCTTAAACCCTTTCAATAGAAGATAAAAAGGAGGGGAAATAAAAGGTGAAAAGAAAAAAAAACTCCGAGTAAAAGCAAAAGGACAGGCGTTGCTCATCTTTCTTTTCACGGGGTTCTTGAGAATAAAAGGAAGGAAAAGAAGCAAACCAACATGGCGATGTGAACTTTTCGATGAAAGAAATCAAAGTGGGGAAAACAATTAAGGAGACGTGAAAATAAATCGAAAGGGAAAGAGGGAAATAAATAACAGAATTGCTATTTTATCTATCATATAAAAACTCGTCAAATTTTCTCACATTTAGATCAGCATAAAGATTTATACTTCGACGAGCTTGTCTTCCTCCTGTATAACACCACCATCTTCCTACGCTGCCGTCGGGTTAGTGCTCGTATTTAACGGTGCTCTCCTCTCCTGAGCTTAGAGGGAGGTTAGGGTGACGGTGAATGGACGATGGGCGATGACCGTCAGATACGACATTAGGAGGAGGCCAGTGGGTGGTGAAGATCAGCAACAGCAAGAAGGATGAGAGAGGTTTGAAGATGGCGGGAGGTGGCGGTAGCCACTTCGCGTAGAATTATCTACGGTTTATAGTTTTGCCCCGAGTTGGGCCTAGGCATTATCGAAGGCGGGCTGGGCCACCGCAGAGACACGCGGTAGTATGTGGTCCGTGGCCTACCACTAGGGATTCCCCTTTTTCTGTGCCCGCGCCTTGGTCGCCGCCGCATCCAACAGGCCTGTTCCTTCCTGGGCCGACAAAGTTCCTCGCCGTGTTTAATGATGGGTTAGATGTTACGACAACATGGCTAGGAGATGTAGTGCCGGTGGATTTTGACGTGGTTGGCCCTGTGTTTTTTCCGGGCTGGGGCTGCCCGGGAGGGGGGAGGCTGTGGGGGCCGGTGACCGGTCGGAGTTTGAGGGCAAGCAAGATCTGGCCACGACGTGTCGTCGAGTGGTTGTAGGCCAGGCCATGGCCCACCGGGGCATATATCTTGGTGTGTATCGATCTTTGTTTGCTTGACGTCCTTGCATCATTCTAGCCCTACAAAATATTCCGAACATCCTCTTGTGTAACTATGTGGAAGAAACCACAATCCGTTCAGCACTCACACACCAGCAATGATAGTGACCAAATAGGGATGGTAATTCCCTCCGCGGGAGTAAGGTTTCGCGGAGAATATCCTTATAGATGGTGGGGGATAATATGCCTCTGTAGGAGGAACAGAGCGGGGCCCCGCTACGCTAGTGGGGCGGGGACGAGGGTCATCCTCGCCCTGTGGGGCCCTACAGGGATCCAACAAAAATAAAAATAAATATATTTAATAATAGATTATAGTTTTTTAATATAACAAATTGTATTCTTTTTTTATATATTTAGACTAAAATTTGAATTTATATGTTAGAATATATATTTTGAAACTATATTTTTAAAAATATGCTTAACTAATTATAAATTAATAAATAAAGCTAAATTATTATTTTTTTAAAAAATAAATTTAATCTTTTTTATCCCCCGTGGTGGTTGGGTCCCCGCAGGGACCTAGGACGGGAAGCCTTCTGCCCTCGCGAAGCTTAACGGGGCGGGGGGCCAGCTCGCGGGGGGCGGGGCCGCGGAGGCTTCCCCTGCAACCTCTCACCCCGTTGCCATCCCTATGACCAAACATTCAATATTATGAGTTGTGGTGCTTTTGTGGGACCCAAAAAATTAATTCCGAACTCTATGTGTTTGCCGCGCTAGTCTGAGGATCAGCGACTAACACACACATATACTACAACACACACATATTACAACATTATATCTCATCCAAACACGAATAAATAGACAGAGTAGCGTATAATAATAAACATGCGAATATAGGCTTATACAAGCGAGCTTTGACAAAAGGGCCGATCGGCCAAACAGTTCGCATAATAAGATGGGAGCTGTTTTATCACAGCTTGATTTGGATTATGCTCTTTTGGGGATCGACAAGATGCCAGCGACACTGTCCGCCGATGAGAAGTAACGTAAAGATCGTAAGACCTTATCTCAAATTCATCTTCATCTATCAAATAATATTTTACAAGAGATGTTACTTTTGACATGTACCCCACTTCATCATTAGATTGTGGACATGACACTGAAGAAAATCTGAAATATGTAGCTAAGAGAGTACTCACAAGTTTGGTCTCATGCATGTTAAAACGACGAAAAACTTTATCAATATACAGTTAATCTTGTTTTAGTAGGATTGGTTTATTTTTTGGAGAGTTTGTTTAGTATTTATAAAGTATACATATGGGAGTAGAAAAAGGGAATAGGAATCCAAGTAGGATTAGGAGTCCGAGTGCTAGGTTTGAAATTAGTCTTTATAAGACACAATAGTTATGTAATTGAGCAAAGGAAAAACGAGAGGAGAGGAAGAGAAATAAAAAGAATCTTATGTAAGAACAATTTTTTCTTAACAAATCGTTTACCATGTCTGAATGATTTGGATGGGATGATCGTCCTGAGTTGCTCCGCTGAAATGATCTAGCTTGTTTGTTGATGGCCTCTGCAGTACGAATTACCCTTTTGTTCAATCTCCCGTTGTCTCGACCTTGTGCTAAACTGCCAGCAAGCTTTAAATTGCTCGACAAAATAAAAAGGCACCAAATATGCTTCGATTGGAATTGTGAAATAACGACAGCAGGAGCATCAAATCAGTCGACGACAATGCATGGTTTGCTAATCAGTTGTGTTTTAGGAACAGAGCAACAAGGATACTAAATGTCCCCCTCAAAGAATGCACAATGATAACAGCAAATCAACAAACATCACAGGATTGGCAATGCCCGCTAAATAGTCTGTCGAATTTATCATTTCTTGTGTCTTTCCGATCCACCTACGACGTTGATCCGGAAGAAGTCGGCCCGCCGCACATCCTCTTCTGGAGATGCTCCAGGCTTGCCACCCGCTGCAGCGAGGCTGTCCCGCCCATCTTGCCGGCAGCCAGGGCGCCGTTGACGAAATCGTCGTCGTCTTGAGCCGAGGAAGCTATCTCAGGCATGTAACTGTTGTTACCTCCAGCTTCACTGGTTGTGGCGAAGTAATAGTTCGGGTCATCCTGGATGGGGACGGCGGCATCTGAGGTGGCATCAGATGGGGAGCCGTTGAGTTGCATGCTGAGGGATGATATATCAGAAACGGCAGGGAACAAGGCGTTCATGCCTGTCACCCGCTTCACCGAATCCTCTGCCATCTTCACCTGCAAACACGTCATTTAAAACAAGCTAAAGTGGCCGATCCAACAGATGCATAGCTCAAAACGCATATGACAGAGGAGCGTGCCTTTGCCCTTAAGGTTTCAACATCAGCTTTTAATACTCTGTTGTCAACAGCGGCATCATTGTACTTCTGATTAACATCAGCAAGGCGCCTTAACAATGAGGAGTTTTCAACTCTTAACTGTGCTACCTGTAATAAGCCATCCATAGCTCATTAGCCAAGTATTTCAGAATTGTTTGTCAGTCAAAAACAACAATGTGAACTATCAGACCTGTGCCTCCACCTCATTCAAGTGAGCTGCCTTTCTGCTTCTCGAACGCCTGGCTGATTCCCGATTGGATTGCTTCCTGAAACCAGTAAAAAAGCTAGCATAATATCCAGGTGCAGGCTCAACAGCCGCATAAAAAAGACCCCTACAGAGCATCTGGATTACTATCTAGGACAAGTAACATGATACAGCACATAATGCAATCCAAAATACCATTACCTGACACATGTATTGATGTTAGTGAAGATGCAATTGTGGATTTGTACACTATTCATAGGCAGCTCATTACAACTTGTGCGCTGTGCAAACATACATACATGTATCACACCATTTTCACAGTTAGGTTGTAATTATTGCCAACTTGAAACCAAGCAAACATTTATTTATGACGTTTGGTAATTATACTCGATAGCATTAGTTTCAAACAACTTATGTGTCTTGGTATGAATCCTAATTTAATTCATTCCAAATAACTTATGCACTCAACCATCCTAAAGAAATAAGCAAAGAGCTGTGTCCATAAACAAGAAAAGAATGGCCATGCAAATTATCCTCTCTTGTAGTACACTCAGAACCAATGTCTGGCATACAGATAACTAATATAGTAATATGGTCGAAACTAAATGCTAAATGCATGATACAGTAGGAAAGTGAAGGACCTACCAAGTGAGGGGGAAAAATCCCAGAGAAAGGGCTAACTTGAGGATAAGGAGCATTCATGCATGATGAGACAAGCTAATAGTTCATGCATATCTCACAAGCAGGTAAAAAGGATCACCTCCTCTGTAGCCTTTGTTCAGCAGGGTTCGCATTTCCAGTAGTCTCAGCTTCTCCTTCCATATCATCATCATCTGACTGCTCCCGTGAGGAAGAGCTAGTGGCTTGTTTTACAAGGACATCAGCATTTTGTATCAACTGTGGACCCGATCCCCCACTTGGGCCACCACCTAGCTTGTTTTGAACTGGAATCGCATTACCTGATATGTGCCCAAAAGCCAGACATATGACATATCAGAAGTCAAAACTAGCATTTACAGTTTTGTGTATGTTTCACCACATGACGTAACATGATGACAAGGAACCACGATTTTCGCTACTTGGTCAAATTTTGCAGTGAAGTACCCATCCTTGCAATATACTAGAGGGGGAGGTCCTTGTTAGATATATATTATATAGCTGTGTATTTACCCTGTTGTATAAGGGGTTTCCTACATTTATGCCATACATGTACGTGTATATATATTGATCTATTAGCCTCATAATGAATACAAGCACTATTCATAACAGCCCAAAGGATCCAGGTTTTACACTTTTACTAAAACAGGAAGTTTTCTTTTGAGGACTCAAAACAAGATATTAAGTGTTTCAATAAATGAAGCCAGGGGGTGTTTCCTCTAGCTCGAAAAAAGAAGATATTGGGCCTGTTCTTTGCGGCTGCGGCTTATGGCTTATGGCTGCGACTGATAGCTTTTTGGCTGTTTGCGACAGAGATTGCGGAGAGAGATACTCGCTTGCGATTTTTGATGATACAGATATTAATTTTTTAACGTGTACTACAATTAACTTGTAGACCCTATCTTAAAAAAATACTCCGTTTAAAAGTTAGTTACTGTAGCAAAAGTCAAAAGCCGCTTCTAGAAGCCGTAAAGAACAGGGCCATTAAGCTCTCCATCCTTGGCTAAGGTAACTGCAACACGCCTCCTAGCAGGCAACCGAGCAAGGAAATGTTTTAACAAGATTTCAAGAAAAAAGTTAACCCTGCTCATTTAAAAAAGAATACTTTATGTTTATGAGAATACAGAAAAAGAAAAGTAACAATTCTAAAGGTCTAAGAATCATTAAGCAAATAAGGAACTTATTCATTCCTAACACAGTTTCATAAGTAGTTAGAAGACGTGACCAGAGATGAGTAGTTAGAAGATGTGACCAGAGGATAAGTACCTCCGATGGAATTAAGAGCGCCTATATGTGAAACATCTGCATTTGGCAAGGACAAACCAGCTGCAGATCGCTCTGGAGGCATTGCACCAGAGGCCTGCGGATGAAAATAACATGAGCTAGTATTACAAAGTAACAGAATAATGGAAAGAAATATACGACAAAAACGAAGCAATGTATGTTGGATTACTTGTTCACTTTATAACAAGGTTTAATGTAACCAAAGCTAGATTTGCAATGGAACTAATGGTTGGCGCAAAAAAAATGGGACATAATTTAAGAACAGATGTTGGGGGAAAAAACTAAGGCACGAAGTTCAAATAACAAATCAGATAATCAATATCCTCAAGGTCACAGCTCATCTAATTCCCAAGAGCATACAAAATTAGCTAATTCCATTTATCGCAAAATAGACAATAACATACAAAAGACAAGTTAAGCAGACATCATCCAACTAAAGCACAATCACCTATAAACTGCTACACGACGGGTCGACGGCGTATTTGCATAGAACACCCAAACACACACACAAAATCACAGAATCGTCAAACCAATATTCGCATTGAACACCCACACTCACAGAAAGTCACATAATCACCAAACTTGCAACGCAATCTATGATCTATGCTACCCAATACCAACACGCAAGGATGCACCCGGAATAACAAATTTCGCAAAAACACATGATAGCTTACACCATCATCTCATTGGCAAAAGCCAACGAACCCGCGGCTTTGTACCCTCTACAAATCCCTAAACAGACCACAGACGTCATAAGCCCATAAGAACACGATAATCTAACCACCGATCTAAATGCCTAAACATTTGGAAGCATACAGTAGCATTGCAAGCGGGTGGCTCTCGAGAGCCGACAAGGGATTCGATCGTACCCTCCACATGGCGACAGCGGCGAGGTCCTTCTCCAGCTTCTGCTTCAGCATCGCGTTGTACTCCACCGGGTCCACCACCGCGCTCGTCGCCGGCGGCGGCGGCGGCGGCTGGTTGACCTCCGCCGCCTCCCCTCCGCCCATCCTCCCGCTCGCGTCGGTCCTCGGGCCAGGGTTGGGGCCGGGGCTGTCGAGCACGGCCTCCTCCAGGAACTTCTGGAAGTACCACTCGGACGGGCACCGGTTCATCGCGCCCGCGCCACTCCCCGCCGCGCCACCACCAGCAGCAGCACTTCCTCCTCCGGATGCAGCGGCTCCGTTCGCCGGCGGCGGCGGCGGCGCCCAGAATGGGTCGGGGATCTCCTCGACGGAGAAGACGCGCTCCATGCGAAATCCGCCGCGAGTGGGCTCGCGCCGATACGAATCGTAGCCTCGCCGAGGCAAATTCCTGCGAGATTCACGAGGTTTCGCAGGATTCGAGGTTTGATCCAAAACAATCCGAGTGATTTGCTTGGAGAAGAGGAGCGAAAGGGAAGGGAAGGAAGAAGAGGATTGGAAGGTGGCTGCCTGTTAAATGATCAGGTAAATGATGACTCAGCAGAGACGACGGGTCCACGGCTCCGACCGAACGAGATTCTCTGACTTAGCTCTTGCTAAGTCACGCTGTGACTTACCATACAATCAACCGTCCGATCTGCATCAAACGGTCCAGATTATTTTACTTTTATTTCTAGTTTTTTTTAACTTTTGATTTTTTTACTTCTAATTTTTAGTTTTTTTACTTTCATCTTTTCTAGATGAAAGTAAAAAAACTAAAAACTAGAAGTAAAAAAAATCAAAAGCTAAAAAAAAACTAGAAATAAAAGTAAAATAATCTGGACCGTTTGATGCAGATCGGACGGTTGATTGTATGGTAAGTCACAGCGTGACTTAGCAAGAGCTAAGTCAGAGAATATGCGCCGGGCTCCGACCCGGCGCATGCGACGTTATTACAAGAACGCGGGTTTTGATCCCTCCCCCCCCCGGAGATAGGCCCGTTCATTTGGATCAGGCTTTTATCTTCTAACTTATTTTTTACTATTTAATATTTTTAATTTTTTAGTATTTTTAAGATTTTTTTATCAATTTTTTATATTCATTTATATTATATGTGATGGACTAACCTATTTTTTAGATTTTTTAATTAATTATATCAAATAAGTCATCGTCAGCTACACTGTAATTTCATCCATATCGCGTATGTATCTCTTTTTTTATTTTTTCCACTACTTGTACTTTTCTTCTAAAAGCTATTTTTTATCACTATTATTTATTTTTAGCTAAAAACTATCAGCTAAAGTCAATACGAATCTACCTACATTTTCAAAGATTATCTTTTTCCCTTTTAGCAGGAGAGAAGACATGAGTGGTGCCCTAACGGTGCGGCTGAAAAACCTACACGGCAGGGGTGAATAAAACCGGGTTAGCAAAACGGGTTAGCAAAACCGGATAGATTAGAACAACTTGACGCAGGTGAGGTTGGTTGTGCCGCGGTTGGTCGTGCCGTTGACAAGAACGCATGGAAAGCTGGGTTGGCAAGGGAAACGCTCCAATGATTTTTTCCATTCCTTTCGTCGGCACGTGGGACTGTTATCTTGAACAAATTGTCTACGTTTTCCGGTGATAAGAGGGTGATCAGAATAGTGATAGCTTTTGGTTGAAAAAATATTGTAGTTGGTTGAAAAAATATTGTACCTGAGTTAGTGGATAGTGTAGTGAATAGTGAAAAAAAAGAGCTAAAACTAGAAGCTGAAATCAAAAAAAACTGAAACGATCAGGCTCTAAAAAGAGAAAAGGGGAAAAAAAATAAAAACCTTGTATCCAATTTCAGTTCAAAATACATATCGTGACATGACACGACGGTACGTGATCTGATCCCCATTCTTATCCCCTTTTTGCAGCATGGACGTGGTAAAAAGGACAGACAGATTCTTGAATGCTCCCTCTCCCGTCTCCGAATGGAGAGCAAGGAATGGTATCCTTGTTACTATTACCCTTGCGGTGGTGCATTGCGATTTCAGCCTCATCCGAAAAGGGCAAAGGCCATCAGTTTCTTTCGTTGATTAAGACTTTGTTATGCGTTGCCATCTGCAAAGCGTTCGGCCCTCTTCTTTTCCGTTTTCTAAAGCGACCAATCGATCTTCCCTTGCGTGTAAACGTGTCTTGCGTGCGCTACTATTTAGTCCTGCTCATTTCAGCTTTTTTTTAACTTCTACTTTCAGATTTTACTTTTTTTTCAAGTAATTTCAGGAATGCTTCACCTCTTCTATTCTGACTTGACAAGCCAAGCCGGCCACTTGATTCGGTCACCAGCATGTTACAAGTACACGATAAGTATGAAAGAAATATGAGTTTTATAATGGAGAACTAGACAGGTATCAGCATCCAGGACCATGGGGATCATTCTCTTGCCCAGCCTGATAGACCTCGCAACCCTCCCGAGGAGGGCAAGAAGAACAGAAATTTGGACGTTTGTAGCACCATCGTGCGAAAAAATTCCAGAACTAGCGACGAGCGCCGAAAAATTCCAACTCTGGCCCCCCGACGCACCGCACGATCAAATATCCGAGCGCACGACTCCCCCGTCGGCGACATCTGTCGATCGATGCGTGCGGTGCCGGTCCTGCACGACCATCGCTACGGTGCGATCGTGCGGTCCGTACCGCTGCGATCGCAGCTCGTGCGGTCGTGCGGACCGATACCGCACGACCGGGCAGCCCCACCGCGACGACCGCGCCCGCCGCGCGTCTCTCGCGTCGAATCGGTCCGCCAAAGCGAAAAGGAATCACGAGTGGTATTTTTGCACACGCGTCCACAAAGACAAACCATGGCCCCTCTCCGTGAACACTGAGTGCAAACTTAAAAGAACAGCAGCGCGTATGGTGAGGCAAGGTTTCATTTGCAGTTTGTGGTTCTGTTGAAGTGAAGAAGCGAGAGAGTGAAAGGAGGAAAAAAAGAGAGTGGGAACTCAGGATTTTGAGTTGATTTTGTTTGGAATCAATAGATTTTGCAAATACAAAAGTTGTAGATCGTCTCGCGAGCTTCAAGAAGAGGTAATTTTTGCCCCCGTGCAATTATTTTTTTGTGAATGTCATTAGCCCGTAATTAGTCAAACCGTGTTTCGTTAATGTTGTTAGAAGCCAATGTTTAATACGGTGTGTATGTGTAGGTAAACATGCACATATGATGCATGATTTATTGTAGTGTAAATAATGTCGTATTTTTTGTTGAAGTTATATGTTGTAATGTAGTTAGTTTTGTTGAACATATGTGGTTACATGTGTAGGTGTTGAAAAATAAAATATTTAGATTAGAGACTCCAGTTAGATTAAATATTTAAATATGTGTAATGAAGTTAGTGTGACGGTGAGTAGGCTTAGTGAATGACCGTAAAATACCAGAAAAGTAGTGCGAAGGTATATTAAAATAAAATATAGTAAGGACATGAAATTAGAAAGATGAATTTATTGATTTATGTACAATTTCGTAAGTGAAAGCCGCATTAAGGGAATTAAAATTGATTAGTGCAAGGCAGCGTTAAGTAAAATTTTACGAAAGAAATGAAGAGAAATTAGTACTTGTTTTTTTACATTAATTTAAACAAGCTTAATACAGAATATTAGTGAAAATAAAATAACGTTGTAATGTATATTTCATACGAATTAGAAATAGAAATAAAAAAGAAATGAATATATAATTTGATGTATGGTAGGGTTTGGAAATAAAATAGTTAGAAATAAATTATAGATTTACAAATAAAAAACAAATACTAATCTATTTTGTACGCTGTAGGAAGAGGAATGAAATACCGCTATGTTAATTTTGCAATGCGGTAGTGGGGGTTTGATGGTACGATTATTGCATGTTGTATACTAAGATGGTTGATTATGCACTTATATTAGGTACGCCATGGCTGAGATTCAAGACTTGTTCATATTCTACGGCAGTGGTCGCGTACGTGACGGGCCGTATGGGGCGGACCTGTCAAATTGTCGCCGGACCATGATCCGGGCACCGGCCCAACGCCATGAGCTTGTGCGAGCTACGGCGGAATGTCCGTTCGGCGTTCGATCGGTACACCGCAAGAAAGAAGTTACGGATCGAGGCATTCTATGCCGCAATGGTGGGTGATGCGGGGAGAGCAAGTGGCAACTCGAAGGTGACCAATGATGCATCATGGGCCAATTACATGGAGGTCGTGTGCAACCACGATCTTTGAGATATATGCCAAGCCAATGGTGTATGTGGAGTTCGTGGAGAGGACAGAATCATCCGGACAGGTTGGATATGATGTTTGCTGGTGAAGATGTAGTACTGCGGGAGAACATGTGGGCGGGAAGTAGGTGATGAAGACCTCGGGGGCGTGCGGACAATTTTCGAGCCAACGAAGGTGTGGGGAGAGGTGGTGGGCGCCCGTGTTGATCATTATGAGTACCTTGCGGATCGGTGGAAGAAGTGGGAGCGAGGAGGACGAGAATGTGGAAACAGCGATTCCGGAGAGGATGGCGATGGCGGAGGCGAAGGTACAAATGGAGGGTGGTGGGTGGTGTTGTGACCACCGACGTTGCGTGCGTGTCGTCCAGGCCCGGATGACAATGCGGCGGCATCCCTAGTCTTGCCAGAGGCGGAGGAAGCGAATGGGGTTCGTGAGGCCACACTCATTTTGGGGCGATGCTTGATAATAAGAGTCTTGCCAATGAAGCTATTACTAGATATGCCGTGAACATTAGCCGGACGTATCGGGTGCACAGGTCAAACCCGGACACGTACATTGTGAAGTGTGTCAACGAGTCCTGTCCTGGCACAAACTTTCACATAGTTTTGAGCACTTTTCTGATTTTCATATATTTTAATGCACTAATAATCTGAGGTATTCATAATTATGACTTTTCATCCTCACATATTGGTCTATATGTGAAAAGTTTCCCAGAATTATTGCACTCTTATAAGTCATTTTTTCAGCTAGTTTTTGAAGCTCAATTGGAATGCACAAACTTTCGCATAATTTTGAGCACTTTTCTGATTTTCATATCTTTTAATGTGTTCATAATCTGAGGTAGGAATAATTATGACTTTTGATCCTCACATATTGGTCCAGATGGACAAATTTTCTCCCAATTATTGCACTATTATAAGTCATTTTTTCACATATCTTTTCAAGCTCAATTGGAATGCAAAAACCTCTCAAACTCCTACTTATATTGCAATGCCTACAACGAAAAAATCAGAAGTATGATTTTTACAAATGTTTTACATATACTTTTAAGTAGGTAATCAAACTCTACAATTAATCATATGTATCAGTTTTCACATTTTCATAACTACATTAAGATGAAAGAATTACTATCAAACTTCATGTGTTCAATATGTTCCACATATTTTTTCAGATAGTTGTTACAACAAAATTACACAAGCAGTAAACTGGAATGTACATAAAATTCATATGTTTCAAACATCATTTTATATATCCAAAATTATTTTTATTCTAAATATAACCTTACAAATACATCAAAATTCTATACGCTTGGCGAAATATAACTTCACATATATGATATGTAAAATTAATTCTATACATATCTAAAATTTTATTCATTCAAAAAATTTATTATATACATGTAAATATTTTCTACATACAAACTTCACAAATACAATTTTATCTTTTGCAAAATTTAATTTTATACATGTAAATCTTGTACATACGGTCGGTGGCGGGCGAAACACGATCGGTCGCGATGCACGGACCGCACGACCGGTGCTCTGATCTTGATGCGTCGCGATGCCGGACCGCACGACTACATCAGAGCACGGTCGTGCGGTCCGGTACCGCACGACCGGCCAGGTGTCAGCATCTGCTGGATCGTGCGCTCGGATGTTCGATCGTGCGCCGGAACGGGGGCCAGAGTTGGAATTTTTCGACGCTCGTCGCTAGTTCTGGAATTTCTTCGCGCGATGGTGCCAAAAACGCCCAAATTTCAGAAGAACAATCTGAAGGTAATGTCATTTTCGGCGGAGCCACTGTGCCGCCTCATCCATGGGCACGAAATGATGGATTCAGATGGCAAATCTCAAGTCAGCCATACAAAAGATCCCGACCTTATCCTGTTGTTCCTATCCTCTCAGGATAACTCATTCCAATATTCCATGTCTCAGGCTGCACATGAACACAGTATCCTCACAACCTTTTTCCTCAAGAGAGAAAATTCAGAGTCGTGTGCGACCAAGCTTTGGACCATTTCCGAATTACCTTCTTTATTCATTTGTGATTCTAACACAAAGGTTAGAGTTGTTTCCAGCACTGGAACTGAATACACGACGACACTAGATGAACAAGCCCTTCAACCAGACTACCAAAAAATCGATAATCTGCTAATGTTCTAGTAATCGGCTTGCTCATGATGGAACTGCTCATCTCATGGCACAGCAGCCTTTATGTTCTTGGCGTACTCTTCTATTCTTTTCAATCCTTCTTCAGGAGAACCAGCTTCCCCCAACAGTCTAACAATTGCACTGCCAATGATCACACCATCCGCTCCCCAGCCTGTGATCTGTATTACAAATAGCAAAGCTGTCAAAAATTGTACCAAAGACAGACCTAATGCTTAGAAAGAAAGTTGCATGAGCTTAATTCACCTGTTTCACGTGCTCTGGAGTTGATATACCGAAGCCAACAGCCACAGGTTTGTTCGTAACCTGTAAACCCAGGGAGAGGCGCTATATAAACCTAAGAAATCTTCAGCACAAATTTAAGGGACAAATTTGTATACATATATATTTGCACTAGTTTACTGTTTACTCATGAAAAGAAGGTTATAGGTTCCAAACCTGCTTGATCTCCCGAAGAAGATTCTCCACACGTGAGTTTACCTTTGAGCGTGCACCTGTAACTCCAACAGCACTCACCTGCAAAACATACGAGCTAGTTACCACACATACAAATACAATTGAGTGTGGCTAAACAAATTCAAGGGTAAAGGTACAATATGGTGGTTAATACAATAGATAGTGACGAGTCATGCACTTTTGAGGTGCCATCATATTTTACTGCTTGCACTTTGCAAACTTCGTGCAAATTCAGTTGTTACATTTTCCTTAATACTTTCTGTTCAAACATGTTAGTTTAAGTTCCTAGAACTTTATAAGAAGCCTAAGATGACAAATTATATGATGTTTCATTAATATGCAAACACAAAAATACTAGTTCATAATTCTTCCATATGTACTAGCAAAATGAAAAATTATTAACTACGGGATAAAAGAAAGAAATTTTGTCTGGATGTGATCACATTTCGAGCAA
This sequence comes from Melocanna baccifera, assembly GCA_036346265.1. NCBI lineage: Eukaryota > Viridiplantae > Streptophyta > Magnoliopsida > Poales > Poaceae > Melocanna > Melocanna baccifera. The sequence goes on along the minus strand of CM070683.1, from coordinate 2,733,486 downwards.
ATGGTTGGGGTATTCTAGATACTCACAAGATAAACAAATCCTTCTGAAGCTTTTGTGATTTCCTTCATCCTCTCTGTTGGTGTGGTTGGTGTTGTGAGTAGCACCTGCAGGCAAGCATGAAAAATATAAATCGCAAAATGATTGAACTCAAGATAACTCTTCTGTTTATAAGTCCACCATCATAACTAGGTACCCACAAAACTCTGTGACACCATTGTAACTAGGCAGTGCAGGTAAGTAATCAATCAAGTTTAGCATTTTAATGCAGAAATATTTGATGACCTTACCCTTCAACTAAATGATAAAGTGTGACCGGGTGATATCAACTGGACCTGAGAGCCTTTTGGCCCACCTAGCCCAGCCTGGTCAACCTGCCCAAGCCTGAGCTGCCACTAAGCCTGGTTCACCCCAAAGGTTAGGGCCGTCGTGGTCCTAGTCCAAATCAACATGAGGTACTCGAATCTTTTAAAAAAACTGATCTGGGACCATCCCGGACAGAATTTCTGGATGTGGCTTGGTCAAACTTGCCCAACACAGGGTAGGGCCAGTTGGCCTGATCTTGTTTCTACTTTCTAGGGCCGGGCTTGTCCGGGGTCTAGATAATCTGATGTAACCATCCTTTTTTTCTGGGCCTGGACTAAGCATAGCCCAGGCCGCAGGCTGAAGGTGCATTGGTCTAATCTCGAGTGAGAATCTATTTAAGCCCTAAAGTTGGTCAAAGGCAAGACAACTGCACAAATACAAGCAAATTTCACATGCACATTACATGACAAGGTGAGAGTGAGGATCAACCAGCTCTATGTTGTGCATAACGGCCTCGTTCCTCAACAGTGTAGTCTCTTCCAAAGGAAGATCAGGTACGACAAGACCTGCAACATAACAAGTGTAATTATAAATCAACCACCTGTTGACACAATGGCTACATGAGTCTAAATGCAAAATACAAAACTACTAATATAGTTTCTGCAAAGTTAAAACATCATTTCACAAAAGAGTGCAGCGCCCAGGTCCAAAAGCTAATCTATTATTGCTATGGATCACCATCTTTCATCAACTTCCAGTAGAAGACAATTGCAAAGAAACCAAGATCAAGGGATAACTTTGCCATACAGCCATGCAATTTTAAGGAAATGAATAGGAAAGAAGCAGAACTAATAATTTCTAACTATCTAGAGTCTCTTTATATCTTATTCATATATAGCAGAGATATCAACGAAGTGAAATGCTTGATTGGCCATATGTATGATGGCACTCAACATCAAAAAGGATAACACGAATAGGGATTTTCGGTTCAATGCAGATAGACTGTCCGCAACAGATATATCATCAGAATGGGTCTGGTAATTGAACGAGAAATTTTACACATAATGACAAATTTAAGCTGGAGGTGATTATAACTAACTTTAAATTGATCCTCTGTTTTCAAGAGTAAAATTTCCTCCTTCTTATGCCTTAAAGATGTCCCTCTCTATTTTTTTTTTGCTGAAAATCTGCCACTGACTGAAATATTTAATCTACATTGTGTTTCTGTTTTGAATTCCTTGTTCATTGTTTGCTTATCAATGTAATGGAGAAGTGAAGGTAATCTCACTTCATATTTAAGATAAACAGGAAAATGCAAAAACAATAAACCTCTTCATGTAATAAGTATAGAACATCAAAAGTTTGTGTTATTAACTACGTAAGAGAAATTACCATGTACACCAGCTTGTTTAATAGTAGTCATGAAATTGCGCACTCCGCATTTTAGAATTGGGTTGTAGTATATGAAAAGAACTACAGGGCAAGATAGCTCAGGAATAATCCCCTTGAGCATCGTCATGACAGAATTGAGAGTAGTGCCTTTCTTAAGTGCCCGTGACGCAGAAGCCTGAAATGACATGATGCGAAAACTAAGTTGTCAAATGTCAATTTTCGGGGAAAAAACTCTTAAGTTGTAGCCCATGGTAAATAATGCAGAGGATAAGCACAAAGAAAACCGAACACGTACCTGAATAACTGGTCCATCAGCCAATGGATCTGAGTAAGGTACGCCGAGCTCGATCACATCCGAACCACAGGAATCGAGGATCTTCAATGCTTTCGATGTGGTTGCCAAGTCAGGGTCACCAGCGGTGATGAACGGGATGAATGCAGTCTGAAAATTTTCCAACAGACAAGCAGCTTAATGTAAATTCCTCCCCCAAAAAGTACACGTGATCCTGTTATTGTGCTACTATTTGCCACAAATGGCATACCATGGGGCAAGATTATAGAGCGTATAAGTAACCTCATAATCTGCATTAAAATCTTCTAAGTAACATGGAAATGAATATCCTGTTGAAGTTACATCGCTGAGACGAACTGATTATGACGGTCGCAGGCTTAAACACACTGATTTGGCAACCTCAGGGGCAAAACAATTGACACACATCCAGTCTTGTTAAATAATTACGCAACGCAATAAATTTCCTAGTCTTGATAACTACCATTGACAAGATCAGGAAAGGAGTACACAAGACAAGATAGCCTTATTCTTCCACAAAATTCAGCACCAAAAGTCCAAACCATACTCCACCATAGCACCAATTAACTCAGCCTGCACGCCCCACCCCCACAGCACAATCAGTAATAGAGCGCGCAATACAATTGCCTCCAAATCGCATGAGTAGAATCGAGAATCGAAGGTTAAGAAAGAGCACCTTGCCCTGCTCCCGGAGCCTGGAGAAGGTCTCTGCGACGGAGCGCTTGCCGGTGGCCACGCGGCGGTCGGCCATGGGCGTTGCGGCGACCGCCCAGATAGATACCCCCACCACGCGGCGCCTCCGCAGAGTGAACGAAGACGAGGAGGAACGCGCGCGGCGGCGGCGGCGGCGGACGCAACCGAGGGAATGGAGGAAGAAAACCTTGAGCCCTTGGTTGCGAAGGCCACGTGTGACAACGAGTAGTCTATCCACCGACCAGTGTGACGTGGGCTTGAGCTCGAGACGAACAACGTTCTCGTTACGAAAGGTTACGTTGGTGTTGATGGGTAAATATCAAATCTATTTTTGAGAGGATTTTAATTATTTTTACTATTTAAAAATATTCATCACCATTTAGTGGTTTATCTATGATTCCATTACATTTCACATTAGTTTTGCATCTACATATAGATCCGTTACTTCATACACATGCACACCTCCCTCCTAACCAATAATTCACGTGGCACCAAACATCCTACTACCTCCTCCTCAACCATCTGCCTGCTTTCCCCTCTCCACCTCATCTGTCGCCGTCTCCTCGCCTTATTTGCCACGACCACCTCTCCTCCGCATCCACTCGTCGTCTCCTCTCCTATCTGCCCACTTCCCCTCCCCACCTCATCTGCCACCGCCTCCTCTTCCATTTGCTCGCTTTTCCCTCCCCACCCATCTATCGTCGTCTTATGCTTAGGTTTTAGTTTCTATTTCTACAGTAACTTATTGTTAAACGGTGCGTTTTTTTAGATAATTTTTACAGATAAATTATAGTACAAACTATACCGAGTTCAGCTGTACTAACCAAAATTATATGTGATTATTTTTTATATATATTAGCTCTCATAAATAGATTAAAATTCAGAAACCACAACCTTAAACTATAAAACTCAGTCGAAAAAAATCTAATCTCAAGAACCCTAGCATTTTTTACAAGCCTGAGCTGGGGCTTTGGGCTTTGAGTTCCCCTCTTTCTCTCCCCTTCCCAACTAGGGAGATTTTGGGCTTCCAATTTTGGCCCAATAGATTCCTAATCCCTACCTCGGCTTGGTCTAATTCCGGCCTAGTTAGCCTACTAAGGCCCATAGCCTATTTTGCTCTTCCCCTGCTACGAGCCTACGACCTACGATTGCGGGTAAATAAAAGGGAAGCGAACGACCCAAGTCACCGCAGACTCTGTCGATCCCCCAGTTCACACTTGCCGAGAAAACGAACGCCTTCCGAACCGAGGCAGCAAGGAGCCACCAGCTTGGCCGTCGCCGGCGGCCGAGCCGCACGTTGCCGGGCATGGCCGGGCAGCCGCCGCAGGCCCCGGAGGACGACCTCCTCGACCAGTTCTTCTCCCTGACCAACTCCCTCTCTGCCGCCGAGGCCGGCGGCCGACACGCCGGCGACCAGCCCTTCTCCCTCGCCCTCAGCCTCGACGCCGCCACCGAGGTCGAGGCGTCCGGGAGCGGGAATCGCCTCGGCGACGACGCCGAGGGCGGCAAGGCGGTGAGCGCCCTCTCCACTTTCCCCTCCTTTTTGGCTTTTGCGCTGGCTCCCCCACCTCGCTTCTCGTCGAGTGGAATCGGAGAGCGTGTGGTGTGCTATGTGGTAAGCTTCTCGCTCGCCTCTGCAGGAGAGGGAGACCGTGCAGCTCCCCGGCCTCTTCCCGCCGGTGTTCGGCGGTGGCGTGCAGCCGCCGCCCCTCCGCCCCAGCCCGCCTCCCCAGGTACACTGTTGCAGCGGAGGCTAACAAATTTGTATATGTTTTAGTTGGGATTTCTCAGGGCTGGTGCTAATTGTGGTGCTTGTGGTGGGTTTTAGGTGTTCCACGTGCACCAGTCCAAGCAGGGCGGGGCAACCGTTGGGCCGCTGTCGCCGGCGCCGAGGCCGAAGGTGCGGGCGCGTCGAGGGCAGGCGACAGACCCCCACAGCATCGCTGAGAGGGTAATGGAATCTGTTCCTGTGGTTGAACTCTCATATGTTAGGGCTGTTGAAGTATAAGTGAATTGTTCTCTTTCCTCATCAGTTTAGGTTTTGGGTGAACTGATTGGTATATGTAACACAATATTGTGTCAGAAGCAGTCTTGAGTTCAAGATCCGGTTAGCACAATTAAAAAAAATTGCAGCCAACTTCTATTCTGCGTTTTAGACCTGAGAGTACGTAGTAAATTGCTTATATTTCATCATCAGCTTAGTCTTTTAGGTGAACTGGTTGGTGTATACAACTCAAAGGACCTTTGGAGATATTTTGTTGTTGTGATTTGCATAAGTCATTACCATGCATCCATGCCATTTGCAAGGGGATCAGGGGTTAGATTTTGGTGCGGAGATTTGCCTGATTTAGAACTAGATTTGTGGCTCCTAAGCACCACTTTCCATGTGCACAGGCAATGATTTCTCTCATGTCCTGCCTTGGATAGTGTGATTGAGCAATCAGATTCAACTTGGTACTGAAGCGGCTATGTTGTCATATTGAATACATTCTCTTGCTGGGTAAGACTTCACAGGTTTTAAAAAGGGTTTTTGTGTTAGCTAGATGATGGGTGGCCATTTGGTAGATGCATTTGGCGTTTCCTTTAAGGCTCACAACTGCCATGTCATTTTATTATATACTAGAAGTCTCCTTTTGAGGACTCATATGTCATGTTGCAATTCTGTTATGTAATTACTATCTAGCTATAGAATTTTACTGCTTTAAGGTTGGTTTCTTACTTTGAACTTCAACATCATGTTCCTAGTAGTTGTAGAATTGTGTTTGCTGCTTGTTTGTTGTGCTTATGTATATGAGTGCCCACCTTACTTTAGTCTGTATTTTCTCACTTTCCATTTTTGATTTTACAATTCTGCTAGGTGTTTATTCAGCAGTATTTTGAACCATATTTGTTCTAATGCAGCTAAGAAGAGAGAGAATAGCGGAAAGGATGAGGGCCCTACAGGAATTGGTCCCCAATACAAACAAGGTAATAATATATTTTTTTTACTTGTAGATGTTATTATAAAGGTAGAGACTTCTATGGTTCACATGCCTGCCATTGACAGAATTTCAGCAAGTGGCCTGGGGTTATGATGTGCTGACAATATTATATTGTTGTGCTTCTTGTTGTTTTGACAAATAACTTTTCTGCTTTAAAAGATCTTATTATTATCCATCTCACCAAGAACCATGCTATGTGAATATAGTATGCCTTACCTTTGAGATAAGCAAGCATGTATCCTAGGGTTATATAGATAGCATTATATAGATATTTAGAACAATACTACATGATTTTATAATCACCAGATACAGAATTTCAGTTACTTTGTAACATCATAAGGTGACAATCAAAATAAATTATGACTTCTTCTTTTAAACCATGCAGACAGATAGGGCAGCTATGCTAGATGAGATCCTCGATTATGTGAAGTTCCTGAGGCTTCAAGTAAAGGTACAGTTCAGGGTGCTATTATCTATGAAGCATAAACCACTGTGTGTGTTTGTACTTGTTTGATCGAACGTTGATTCTGTGATGGTAGGTTTTAAGCATGAGCAGACTGGGTGGTGCTGGTGCTGTTGCGCAGCTGGTTGCTGATACTCCACTTTCAGTTAAGGTATACATTCTGTAAGTTCATTTTTACTACCATTTGTTTAAGAATTTAATATAGACTTGTTTATTAGCTCAAGTTGCTTCTGAGTTTTTGTTCAGTTGTATAAAAAAGAAAACATCATCATCTTACCAACAAAAAATCATACCTAGTAAAACTGATTGCTCTTTTGCATGATTTTATATGTCAACTCCCTATTTTCATTTTATGTAATTATAATCCTTGAAATGTTCTTCTTTGTCTGCCACTTGATCCCCCCCCCCCCCCCTCCATTTTGTGGAAGTTGCTGGTTGTTCTGCTGATTGGGAAAGCATCACTTGTACTTTAATCAGATGTACTGTAAAAACTCAAAACATTTTTGGTTTTGATTTTCATACTGAACTGTTGGCATTGTTATTGAAATACAATATAGGCTTTCGGTTTCCCTTGCAAAAATTATTCCTCTTCCAATTCCCCTAAAGTCTCAAACCTTCAGAAATTCGTTATCGACCTCTATTCTTCTCTTGTTGAAGTTTGTCACTTTTTTGTGGTGTTGATTGTTGAAATGCAGTGTCTTTTCAGTACCTTATTTCCATTGTTGACCTTTTACTGATTTCATGATCTGTTTGTCCATGTCAGTGCGAGCCATTTGTACTTCTTGTTGTCAGTGACGATGACTGTAGCTGTATAGTTAACACCAATGAGCATTTCATCTTCACTAATGTTCTGGCTAGATGAAGACATGAAGTCATTCAGCCATGCCTTTTAGATCCCCCATTTGTACTTCTTATGGGAAGTCATCAAGTTCTTTGATCAGCATAGTGTCTTCATTGTAGGCATTTGCCCTGCTTCAAGCCCCATTTTAGCCTCACATACCCCCATCATTAGCTTTATGGTAGTAATAATATAATGTGTATTACATCTTTCATGAATGATCATGTCTGGACTTGAAGAATCAATTTGAGAGTCCTTTTCCATCTCTATGCTGTCATGTCTTGTGGTTGTTAAACTGTATCTTTAATTTCATTAGGGGGCGGCAAGTGATAGTGGGAGCAAACAGCAGATTTGGGAAAAGTGGTCAACGGATGGCACAGAAAGACAGGTAGCAAAGCTGATGGAGGAAGACATTGGGGCAGCAATGCAATTTCTCCAATCAAAAGCCCTCTGCATGATGCCAATCTCGCTTGCCATGGCAATCTATGACACACAACATTCACAAGATGGCCAACCAGTGAAGCCTGAACCCAACACTGCTTCCTAGTATAGTAACATGCATCCCTACGACTACTAGAAGGCATCAACATATCAAAATGTAAGATAAAACTGCTCATTTTGATTCGCTAACAAGGAGGCAGGAAAAGATCTAAAAGATCCTCTCCACTTGAAATTGTACCAATGGTATATGATGTCACCTACCCCTTTCCATCTTTTGTTCAAAGGTGCTTCAATTGCAAGGATATGGTAAGCAATAACCTGCTCATGCTCCTACATCTTTCAATGTCCCTATGAGCGTGAGTGATGGAGAGAGCTACTAAAGAGTCTGGCATGCTCTCATATTGTTTCTTTTTGGGTCTGTAGTGCACTAGCCATACACTTGGTGGTGGGGACTGCTTTTTCGGTAGTGGGTGTTTGGACTAATCAAAAGTGATTGATGTATGCGTGTCTGCAGCCTGCACAAATGGTTGACGAAATTTGAACACAAAATGAAATGGAAGATGATGTTGATGGTGATGCTCGTTCATCTTCAATTTTCCAAAGTGGAGGCGGAGGCTTTGGTCAATAGAGGCTGAGCGTGCGTTAATCCGCTTGCTAGTGGGTCTGCTATCTATATGCACTACTTTTATTTATCTCTATTGAGTCGATACTCTTGATAAGAACTGCCATATAAAGTTTAATGTCTCGTACTGTTGATTAGTCCATAGAAGTACTCTGTATTTTCTGCTATGAGTTATCTAGTACCCCAGATTTGTTTTGCGAAGTTATTTGTGGAGAACAGCTTTGTACTGTTCACTGCCCGTGATCACACGGTTTCGTGAGTTTGTGGACTAGTTGTGAGAATCAACAGCCAGGACAATTGAATTGATGGTTTGTTTGCAATGTTACTGTAAATAGCTCACTGACTTGATATGTGTCCGTGTGTTGTTTATAGTTCCGTCTGTTACTGTAATTGCTATACATACCTAAATACCTGGTCCAGTTTCCACTAAGGCCCAGCTCAGAACGGCTGTGGGCGGTGGGCGACAAAAATACTGTAGCAGCTACAGTAAAAAATTTTCGATTTTTTTTAAAATTTACTTATGCTTTTTTTCGTTTTTTATTTTCGGTTTTTTTATATTTTTTTACATTTAATTATACTCAATAAACCACTCAGCTACAGTGTTTTTTCAGCTAACTACAGCGTTTTTTTAGCAAAAACCAAAAGCCATCGCTATTCCGATCACCCCCTAAGGCAGTTTATCCTTCACCTTGATTTTTTTAAAAAAAAATTGATTGTTTGGAGCAATTACTTATCTGAGAACTACTTTATTTAAAAGGGACTCACCCTTTTTATTTCTATTAGGCTGAAATATTGGTTTTCAAGAGAGGACTTTTGCTTTCATTCTGCATCAGTGTTGTATATTTGCTGCCAGTTGTTTGTAGCTTATTCCTGTTTGATCTGTTTTAGAAAACTGTTTCCAGTTTAGTGCTTTTGGTGGTCCAAGTTGATGTGTTGTTCTTTTTGGCTTCGGTTTATGATATTTGACTGGGACTTATGGTTTTTGGGCTGTTCATGAGAGAAAATATAGAGTAACAGAAATTCACATGCGGTTTTGACCGATATAAATGAAGTCGCTACAGTATGTACTACAATCAATCTACAGACCCTGTCTTAAAAAGACATTCTATATGAAAACTAGTTATTAAAAAAACTAAAAAATAGTTTTTAGAAGCTGAAAAAAAGATATCCATTCATATCCTTATACCCCTGATGCTATTATGTAATATTTTCTCCTAAGCTTATTTTGCGTTTCTGCCGGCATAGTCAATGGTAGCGTGTGTTCCTATCCTACGCGTGGATCAGCAGGAAATTGCATTTCTTTTGCAGCCTGAGAAATGATGAAACTTTTGTTGAATTGCGTAAATATGAGTGTTGACTATCAGTTACAGTGACTTGTAGTACACGTTTTGAATTATGTGTATCATTGTATATTTGTGCCTGCATTTCACATAAATTTGGCTCCGGTAGTTCTTAGGTCCCGTTCGTTTCAGTTTTTTTTTCAGTTTTAACTTCTAGTTTCAGTTTTTTTTCACTATTCAGTAATTCATCTTTTTCTGATTTTTTTTAGATTTTTTGAGTTTTTTTGTATTTTTCTTTTTTTCCTGTGTTCCTTTGTATTGTCCGTGATGGGTTAACATATTTTTTCTATTTTTACATTTTTTAGATTTAATTATGTCCAAAAGGCTAAATCAGCTACAGTAAAAAAAAGTCAGGTACAGTAAAATTTCAGCCAAAAACCAGAAGCCATCGCTAAAACGAACGCCCCCTTATTTGGTGTGATGTGCATATTTTCTGTTTCTGTCAGACAATTTGTTACATCAGTCTGCATGCTTTGATGCTGTGATCGTAATGTTGTTCTAGGCTTAACATAGTTTAAATGTAGCTATGGGGCGTTAAGAATAACGATGGCTTATAACGTTTTTTTACTGTAGCTAGCTTATTTTTATTATAACTGAGTTAGTTTATTTAGCATAATTAAATTTTTAAAAAAATTAAAAATAGAAAAAATATGTTAGCCCATCATGAATAATGCAAAGGAATACGGGGAAAAAAAGAAAATACAAAAAAGACCAAAAAATCTAAAAAAAGAAAAGACGAAATTACTGAATAGTGAAAAAAAAGCAAAAGCTAGAAGCAGAAACTAAGTTAAGCAGGTCACTGATCTTGTTTTATACCTCCTGTTATTCTTAGCATCTCAAAATCTTCTCTCTCATCATTTTGGTGTCCTACCAGAACGTTTCCATAGTGGGTGTTGAACTGTTAATCACATTCCTGTCTGGAAACTGCCAGGTAAAAACCAGCCCTAACTGCACATGGTAAATGGTTTTGCTTGTTTGTGTCTTTGCTGCATGGTACGAAACATTGTTGCAGCGTTCATGGATTGCATTGATGAATAACCCGTGAGTTTCTGACCTTTGTTAAGATGGTCCAATGTAAATAATAAGGTGTCTCAGCTTCAAAGATTGATGTTCTTGGAATGAGAATCCGCAAATGGTTCCAACTGGAGTAATTTTGTAATCAAGTCAGTTTGAAGAGTCGACTAGAGAACTTACCCTTAGCGAGTGGGGTTGTAAAAAAATATTGAACCTGATGAGCTACTCAAGTTCCGCTTGCTCTAGACTTAATTTATTGCTCAAGTTCTGCTTGTTCTAGACTCAATTTAAGCTCGATTCGAGCTCTAAATAAGTTGAGTTCGAGTTTGATCCCGAGTTTCAACAGGCCAAGTTCGAATAGCTCATGAGGACTCAATTCGAGTTTGAATATTGTTATATGTTAATTTTTATCGCGCTTCCTCAAGCTGAGCTCGAGTTTGAGTTTGTCTTATTGTCAAGAATTAGTACATTTTGAATTATTAACTATTACCGAACTTACTCGAGCCTGAGTCTAGACTCAGACCTTAACTTAGGCTTGCTCGAGTTTTGCTCGAGCTTCTATAGAGCTCGAGCTTGAAAAGTCAGGCTGGTCCTCGTTCGGCTCATTTACCGTGCTACTGTCGAGTAGTCTTCATTCCAGTGAGGATCAATTCAAGAACAAACATATGACTACTAAAATTGAACTCAATTAGATAATCGAGGTGCTACAACTAGCCAAGGACGGACGTATGTGATTAATTAGCCATGAACGTATGGACACGAGTATAAGTCGGCCCACAACCGAGCCCCAGGCCATTCCCCGTTCCCAATCCACCGACACCTCGCCACGAGAGAGAAAAAGAAGGAAAGAAATAAGAGAGGAGGAGAGGGAAGAAAAGGAGAGAAGAGAAGAGGAGAGGAGAGAGGGAGAGGGAGAAGAATGAGAGGTTTTGCTACTTATGCGAGGTAAAAAAATTTCTATGTTGTAGTTAATTTTTTATTTAAAGTAAATAGTTTATTTGGTGTATAATAGGATCAGTAGAAAATCATAACTGTAGAAACGAATGGTACAACTTTGGTGTAAAATAAATAGTCGTATAATACTTAGTCAACGTAGTTATAGAAAATTAGCATCCGTAGAAAATTATAGTTGTAGAAAATTTAGTGAATATAGTTGCAGAAAATTAGCATCCATAGCAAATTAACATCTATAGAAAATTGTAATCCTAGAAATGTAGTCCGTAGAGAATTATAATTGTTCAGATTTTAGTCAATAATTTTGTATGAAATAAATAGTTTGTTTTTGTGTAAAACATTATTACGTGATATTTATGATTAATTACGAATGAATATAATGTTGGTAGTACATTGAAAATTCACACGTAGCGTTAAAATTGGTATATTGGCATTTAAATCAAATCAGTATGTCGTGTAAATTATCGAAACATATTAGAAATTATTTACAGTAGGAGAGAGCTCGAGCAGCGAGAGGAGCGGTGTTGGTGCGTATGAGAGCCGATAGGGAGTTGATATGTATTGGGTCGGAGAAAAGCGAGCAATGTCATTGTGAATGAGGATGGGTTACGCTATGAGGGTAGTGTAGTTGGTCATGATAGGCGAACAGTCATAGAAAATATAAATTACAGTACAATAGTATTTTCATAATGTGCGATGTAATTTAACTAGTTGCAACATTGAAAATATTTGTAGGCAGACATCCGTAATGCCGATACCCACTACATTAAAAGTACATTACGGTGTCGACATCATTCATGAAGATCCAAACAATGTTGACTTGAGTAGTTTTATGCAAACCACTCTGGTATACTCGGATGACAAGAATGCTGGAATCGCAGATGTCATGCACTAACTCACCCGCAGCTTCTCCTTGGACCCTGAGATGTACAACATCGTTATATAAGGGGTTTGGAATTGGTCTCCTACGGACATTAGATGGGAGTTAAGAACATTGATATGCACTGTTACGTGGAAAGGGTTTATGCAAAGCTCCCGGTACCATGGATACAAGTATGTGATGTTTGTGCAACTATGCCCAATAGAATTTGTACAAGACCATGATGACGACCATTATCTGGGTGGTGTTAGCAGCTCAGGTGGCCACCATGTTGGTCAAGAGGACCCAGAGGCCCGTGTCACAGAGGTTACGGAGAAAGTTGGTCGTGACGAGGCCGATGAGGTACATGGAGGAGAGGAAGATGGGTTACGGCATGGTAAACCTATATGATATGTTGATGAAGGTGAGCATATGGAGTACATACTGCATCAAATGGAAAACGATGATTGAATGGCTTAGACTGAAGAGGAAGCTGTACAGGAGGATGACGATGATAGTTTCAATAAGGATGAAACTCCCACATCGCAGGAATAGAACAGATTTGATGCTGAGGGTGTTGCTACACATAACGAGCATGAATCGCCATGGGAGTATAATGGCACAAAGGTTCGGTTGCAATCAATGTTTGATGATAAGACATCGTTGCAGAATGCCATCAAGCTGTGGGCCCTATCCATACAGCGGACCTTTTGGATCGTTAAATCTATCCAGGAGCATTACACCTGAAGCGCAAGCAGGCCAATTGTCCTTAAAGGGTGCACATACGTAGATCGAAGTACAAGACTCACTGGATTGTCTTGCAGGTGGAGACACACTCCTACATTCTCAGTAGTGTTTTTTTCTGAGACATCATAATCTAACATCCATCTTTATAGCCAATTTGATGTATAGAGAGATAGTGAAGAAGAAGGACATCGAGGTCACACACATCATGGTGGCTATCGAGAAGAAATTCAAGTATAAAATTAGCTACATAGAGGCGTGGTGTGCAAAATAGAAGACTTTGGGAAAACGGTTTTGCTCTTTCGAGGTGGCGTACGATAACCTTCCTCATATACTCCATGTACTGCAGGATAAGAACCCGAGCATACACACTGCAGTGAAGGACAAGCCATCTACAAGGTTGTTAGGATTTGTGGCGTTGCAGAGGGCCTTCTTAGCCTATGGTGTGTGCATCGAGACATTCAGGCATATGCTTCCTGTGATATCAGTTGATATGACCTTTTTTGACCAGCAAATATAAGGATTAGATCCTAACGGCCATTGGCGTTGACGGCAACAATCAAATTCTCCTCCTGGCCATCGCATTCGTGAAAAGTGAGAATTAAAATAGCTGGTTGTGGTTCCTTCGATATGTGAGGATTGGAGTTGTCGATGCTCGCCCTGATGTGTGTGTAATTTATGATCGACACATCGGGATGGTGAAGACCATAAGAAAACTTCAAGAAGACCCTAAGAAACCCTTTTCTTGGTCAGATATGTGTAACAGATGGTACATTCGTCACCTTGGAGCCAACTTCTTCAGGCAATTCCTGAAGCAATTGTTGATGAGGCTGTTCAAGAGGCTGACTATGCAGAACTAGAAGTGAAAATTTGACGCTCTATAGGCGTTGTTGGACGAGGACAGTAGGAAGCACATTGACAAGAGAAATGAGGGAATTACCATGCTTAGAGTGGCACAACCCGAATGTCTCACAGCACTGGGTGAGGCTGACACAGCTGGTCCAAGTAGGAGGAGCTCGCGGAATATCAAGTGCTTCTTGTAGTGGATCGAGGCCAAACTATTTGAGAAGTAGTTCCCTGCTACACGACACAGACAGCACGAGGTATGGCATAATGATGACTAATCTTGCCGAGGTGTACAACTAGATTCTCAGGGGCCTTCATTCTTAGCCCATCGTTGCCTAACAGTCAGACAACTGGAGATTGCAGTCACCCAACTGTTGAGTGACTTGCACTTCTCGCCCAATGATCGGATGACTACAACCTATCGTCCAACGGCCCACGAACTAGCTGCGTGTCACGCGGCCGTTAGGTGAGATATTCTAGTCGTCCAATGGTTTGATAACGGAGGCCAATTCTGTAAAAAAAATCGCGTGAGTAAATTTCTGTAAATAAAAATAGGTTATTTAAAAAATCTAGGTTTCTAGATGGACGGACAATTTCTTCCTTCCGCTCTGAAGCGAAACGCGCGAGACCCACCCGGCCCAACCCAACCCAACCAAACCCCACAGCCACCACGCAAAAAGCGAGGCCCTCCTCCGCCTAGGGTTCCGGCGATGGCGCACGGCGGCTACCCCCGACGCGCCGCCGCCGTCCGCCGCCCCAAGTCGTCGGCGTCCGCGGCCGCCGCTGACCGGAAGCGGAAGCGTGCCGCCGCCGCCAAGACCGTCTCCCTCAAGAACCAGATCCGCTCCACCGAGCGCCTTCTCCGCAAGGTACTGGGGAACTGTGGTCTCCTCGTCTGCCTGAGCTCGGGGCAGTCTCGCTTGTTGTTGTTTTTGTTGTTCCCATGGTTAGGGTTTAGTAGCCGCGCGTTTGGAGTGTGATGCTAGTTTGGGGGCGAAACAATCATTAGTTCGACAGCGTTGTTGAAATTGCTCGATTAGCATATGTTGCTACTTGCTAGGGTAGGGATTACGGCCATGGATGGTTAAATTGAGGCCTCCTTTTTGTGGCGCTCAGCTCCGTTTGAAGCCAGAGTTAATGATTTCTGTTAGTTCGTTCTGTAGTTTGATTGCTGTTCGCTTTGGTAGCTTGTGCGAGTGTCCATTCACGTCGCAAATTGCAATTATCATGTGGAACGTTGCTTGCAAAATAATTATGCAGCCGTAACTAGATTAATCTGAAAAATGTTAGAAAAAGTACCGCGTTTGTTTTAGTCAAGGGGGGAAGTACAGTTTGGATCGATGATGATTAGTTATCCTAGCTTAACGAGATACTTGTAGGCTTACTGCTCTACTCACATAGGAAACAAGTAGGATTAAGATAAGTGGTTGTAGAATTCACTTCTATTCAAGGAGGCATGCATGCATATTGTGTGATGTCTACACTGTTCTAAACCAATATCGGTTAGGCCTTCTATAAGGGCGTATGCAAGGGAAAGTTATCTTCTCCATTTTGATTATTGTTATTTCACTTCTATTCAAGCAGGGATTGCTTGTGCATACACACTGTATGATGTCTACAATAATGTCCATATATCTGTGAGGGGTTGTTTGATAGGCTTGCAGCATTTTTCCCCCCTTGAGAAAATAAAGTAATATATTGGATCATTAGAATCCTCTGTGTTAGTGTGATGTAACTCACACTAGTCCCAGTTTAAGTATGCGTCAATGCGTGCTCAAAACTTAACCAGAGTGATAGGGTTTAGCATATGTTGGGGCTCTTCTAAATCTAATCGGTGTCATTTTGTAGAGTGCACTTTAGCACTTTGAGCTTTTCATTAATCAAGATTTTGACATTGTGGTTTCAATTATTAACAGACATAAACTTTAGCTGGTTAGCCCTGCTTTTTCTTTCAGCTCTGGTGAGATGGTAATGTTGCATATTTCTTTCTTCAGGATCTTCGTAGTGACATTAGGGTGGCTCAAGAGAAGAAATTGGAAGAACTAAAAAGGCAGCAGGAGCTTCAGAGTCAACTGGCTGTTCAACGAACAGTACAGTTGAGAGATAGAAAGATAAAATTTTTTGGTCTGCTATCACTTGATTGTTTTGTTCCTATTCATTTCTAGTGCCCTTTCTCTGCCTGTCTGTACTTACCATTTTCTTGGTATGGGTGTTCAAACCACAAAGAGAGGCGAAAGATTGAGAGGATGATAAGGCGCCTTGAGAAGCAGCAGCGTTCAAATGCTGATGATGCCAGCAATAAGCTGTCTAAATTACGAGAAGATCTCGAATATGTTAGAGTAAGCTCACCACAGTACTTTCTTTTGCTTTGAACAATTGTCTTAGCATTAGATTGACTATATTTTTGGCAAGGACTATCCTCAGTCACATTCATAAATGGTACTTAAAGTAGGTGTTCAATAATTTTTTCTAAGATAGGAGAATCTGAGCGATCATTGTTTTGTCTGAACCTGCTTGAGTTCTCAGCTGAAGCTTTTATTTATTTGTGTGCAGTTTTTCCCAAAAAATGAGAAATATGTTTCGCTGTTCACTGGGGGGAATAACCCCGATATTGTAGAGAAGAGGAATAAGTGGCGTAAACAGATCAAAGAGAATCTCATGGCTGCTGCAGCCAATGGAAAGGACCTAGAAGGTG
The DNA here is from genome assembly GCA_036346265.1 of Melocanna baccifera. NCBI lineage: Eukaryota > Viridiplantae > Streptophyta > Magnoliopsida > Poales > Poaceae > Melocanna > Melocanna baccifera. The sequence goes on along the minus strand of CM070683.1, from coordinate 2,716,991 downwards.
CATGCTTGCATTACTAATTTTCTATATTACCTCTGTTCTATTTGCATCCTCAATGCACTTTTAACTTTGCATTTGAAATTTCTATGCCTTGTTAGCTATATATCTACTGTCTAAAGCACTAATTTTTATTTTGCATCACCTAACAGAGACAGCAAGCGATGATGATACCTTGGATGTGAGTGATGATGACTTCTTTGTGTCTGGAAGTTCAAGCGATGAAGAGGCAGATGATGAGTGGACCGACAAAAGTGCAAAGTATGATTCAGGACTCTTGGCCATTGTACTTGGTTTTTTAGGTTCCCTCTGATACATCATGTGATATGCTATAATGCTATCACTTATTTAGATAAAGTCTTGAAACGGTAAAAGTAGTAAATTTGTGCTGTGTTGCTACTTGTTCGAAGAGCATAACAACTGGTGACCAGTTACTGTTTATAGTAGTTTGGCTTAGATTTTCATGTGCAGTCAGTTACTGAAGTAGGTTTGTCCAAAAACATTATGTGAATAATCCTAAACCTGTAACTCTTTTCCAAGTTGTAAATATCCTATCCAGGTCTGGAAGATAGCACCCTTTGTTCTGTGATAGAATAACCTTAGCATAATTTTTCCATAAGAAATGGTACAGTGAGCTCTGTAACAATTGTGCTGCTGTTCAATTAGTTTTGAAGTCTAGAACTATAGAGATACAAGTTTATCAGAGTGCTGATAAAATTGTTGGCATACTCTTTATTTTGATGACTGCCATGCAGTGTAAATCATATAGTGTAGAAGCATTTTATATTATGTTGGAGAATGTGTATATATCATATTGTCTAATAAATTTTTTCCCACTGATTTTCTAAATCCGAATCATAGTCTTGTAATCTGTCCTTCTATAAGCTCTTATGTTATAGTGAATATGCCACTGCATAAATATTTCTCAAAATGGGAAGGTATCCTAATGTCATTAATTTTCTGCAGAGAACCAGCTTCCAGTGCTTCAGGTAGGGCAGCATCTGGCATGTCAAGTGATGAAAAGAACCAGGTTGTTCTCTGCAGTGTGTTTCAAGTTCGTTCCAATTAGCTGCTGTGGTTTTGTTTCCTTATATCTAACTCTACCTATCATGCTTTGCAGCGGCAGAGAGATGCTCGAGTTCTTATGCCACCACCTCGCTCATTAGCACCAAATAGAGCTAGATCTGTGGATAAACATGTGCTATCCAGCTCTAGCAATACTTCAAACAGCACGAGTGGTGACTCATTCAAAAATAGGAGAGCACCAAATCAGCCTGGAGATCATAACAGCAATCTAAGTTCAAATTCTGATGCTCATAAACCACGTCGCAAAAGGAGACATAAGAAGAAAAGAAAGCTGGTACGTATAACTTTGCATCCATGCTTTAAACTTTATGCATTTTTTTCATGATAACTATATTTGACAAAGCAGCTGATGAATTGTTTTCAAATTTGCATCTGTTTTGTTTCTCAAGTTTCTTAATGAGATTCAAGTGCAATCTCTATTGCCATCATGAGAATATCTCCTGACTCCTGCATAAATTATATTTCCGCTCATGTGGTCCCAGAGTCAAATTGTATTTTGATATCAAGTTATGCTTCAAACTACAAAGGTAGTCAAATTTATCTGATTGTGTGAGCACTCTTTTAAGGATTTTGTAGTCAGCCTCGATACTGTATAGAATTGTATCTGTTATGTTTATTCCATCGCAAGTGAAGATCCATAAAGACAGTGATAATAATAAACTTTAAAGAACGTGGGCATCTTTTCAATACTATAGCAAGGAAAATCTTTCCACATGATGTGTGTATAACTGTAAGTTGGTTATGCTTGACTTTTTTTTTACACAAGTTGGTGACGACGTATCATTGGGAATAATATCTCAATTGGTTTGGTCTGTACCATTTGTCTGCCTGATCAAAACATTAGCCATGCATGTCACTTTGTACTGAATGTTAGTTATCAATATATGAAGTCTCATCGTGCTACTTGCTCATCTGAACAGGCATGAATATTTTGAAGCGTCAGGGAGGCAGAAACTAAGATTAGTTTCCCGCCAAAGTGTGACTTTAAGGCTGGTTAATTTCAAAAGAAAAAACACAACATGTGTGCCTGAGCAAGTTGATGATTTTGTACGCTTTCTTATGTAAAATGACCCTTCGATTGCTCTGCATCCATTTGTTTTACAGTAACACTTACCAACCAAAACGTGCCGCCTACTCAGCTTTATCATGGAGTTGTGTTTGTTTTTTCATGATCTCCCATCAACCAATGGTACTGGAAAGCTGGAATTGTGACAGCTCCATGAATTAAGTATTTCAGTACATACTGATTTCTTGTCTGAAGGCGTGCTTTTATCCTGGCTAGGCTGTGAATTGGTTGTCGTCTGTTCCCAAGATTTCATGACCTGTAAGCATGATATGGATGTTTTATTGTCTCCGTGCTGTCTGATCCGCATCTATTATGTGGGTCCAGTGCATGTTGTCTGTAGCAGAAGCATTCCCCCATCATTTGCTTGGGGACTTTTACTTCGTGCTATCATACTCTGTTTTTTACCGAGCAATGTTATGGCAGCTACATTTCCTCGTCCTCTTCCTGAATTTTAGCTGGACTTTCTCGTGCAGCCATGGCCTGTGGAGGCCCCGGTTATGAGCTGTGCTGTGCAGTGTGCAGTGACAGTCTATCTGCAGGAATGCTCCAGGCGCCATCGTTATCGGTGACTGCATTTTCTGCTGTGCTCTATGTGATGTGTCGTCATTCGTCAAATGTTCTTGTGATTAGCATGCATGGCTGCCGTGCATTTGGATGCTTCTGCTGCTACGTGCATCTCTCGATCGCTATGTGACGTCTCTTTTATGTTTTGAGTTTATACCCTCTGAAGAGGACAGGAAATCTGAATGAATTGAATGCTTGTTTGTACAATTTTTGGTAGGAATCATTAACAGCTCTGAAGATGATTGCACGGTGAGCGGTAACGTTATGCTTGGTCGGGTAGTAGTGTTCGTGACAATCGCCACCTATACCGTATTTGTTAGGAACTTAGGATTAATCAATGGTCGATGTGCGATTGATTACCAGAAACGAGATCCTGTTTTGAGTTTCGGACGGATCTGACGCCTTCAAACGTTAGCGTTCTCTTGGGTCTGGCTTTGTATGTGTTCCGCAGTGAACTTTAAAGGCGTCCACAGGGAAAGAAAAACAACTGCTGGAAAAGAAGAAAAGAGTATATGTAGAGAGAGAAAATGACAAGACGAGAAGAAAGAAGGGGACAAGAGCTTCTTGATCAAACGAATTCTGGTTTGACAGTTGACACAATACTAGTTTTTCATGACTTTTTTTGTCATCAGCAGGCACCAAAAAGGAATCTTGGAGAGAAATGACCAACCTTGGGAGTCAAACACCCTCTTTTTGTTTCTTTTCCCCCAGCTCCCAGGTTCCTTCACTGATCGATACAAAGAGAAACTCACACTGAAAAAAGAAAAACGAACGAGGAAAGCTTATATACACAATGCAAGTCCCAGTTCTTACGGCAACAACTCGGCTGAATTTCTTGCCCTACATGTACAACACCGCCGATCCGGAGGGCCTACTCCTGAATCCTGATCCTCGAACGATCAACCTCAGCTCATGCAGAACACGTACGATGCATGCATCCACGTATAACCCGGCCCGCCCTTGTCATGCGTGTACGTTCAACCACGGCCTGATCTGACGTCCATGGTTAGAACGCCACGCATCGACCTCTTTTGAGCCGTGAAGTCACTTCCATCGATCTGTCCAAACTCCAGACTCGCGCCGCGCATGCTCGACGTCGATCTCCTTGCTATTCATCTCGCTTCGGACCCTCTCATTATCCTCAGCTTCTTGCAAGAACAGATGAACATGCTGCAAATCAACACAAGTTAACAGCAACTCAGTAGACTCCTCCTTGTAAACAGATCGACAGGAAAAATATACAGAAGTACATCTACACGTAGATCTTGATACTTACTCCCATGGCACGTCGCCGGCGAGCATCAGGTCGCCGTCCTTGTCCTCGTACGCGACGGCGAACTGGACGCCGTCGGCCGAGGAGAAGCAGCCGAAGAGCGCGTCCAGCGCGTCCCTCAGCTCCCTGTAGCCCCCGTACATCCTCAGATCGACCTTCCGGAGGTAGGGCGCCCCGTCCATGCTCACCTTCACGTACAACCCTCCCCCGCCCTTCTTCCCTTCTTGCTCGCCGACCTTCGCCGCCGCCGCCGCCTGGAACGTGCTCTTCCGGTAGCCCCCCACCGGCGGCCACCCCACCACCTGCACCCTGCACGCACGCGGCAAAATATCGTTAGAACTTGTACGCGAAAAGCTTAAGCTGTTAGTGGGAGACGCGCATGCGGTACCGTGAGTAAGACGGATGGATGCAACTTAATTTGTGGTTGGCATCTGGCATGCGCTGCACTTACTTGGATGCCGGTGTGGCGTCCCGGTCGTCCGTCCCGGAGGCCTCGCTCCTCAACGTCGTCGACGACGACCGCTTCTTCGCCGCCGCGGCGACGCTGCCAGGCGGGCCGAGCCGCAGCTCCGCGTCGATGACCTCCATGGTGGATCGATCGCAAGAAATGGATGTGCAGGGGGAGGGACGAGAGGCGCGTGAGATCGATGGAGCCTTGCGGTTGAGAGAAGATCAGCTCTGAGACGTTGGCTCGTTCGGTTGCGTGCCTTGCATATATGGAGAACGAGCGGTTGGTTGGTTATGGTTAGTGGCTGCGTGCTAGCTTAGCTTGCTATGCCAGGTGGGTCCCGGAGACAGTGACGGTGGTTCCGCGATGGGGGAGTGGGCGCGCGAGCTACGTGTCTGGCCCCGGCCGACAGGTGGGCCCGACAGTGATGGACAGGGGTAGATTCCTTGCGGTGGGCGGGGACCGGTGGGCCTCGGGGGCAGCGCATGTGGGTGCGGCGGCGGGGCCCAGCCGCTGCCACATGAGGGGCTCACACGTGTCGCGATTCGGCCAGTCTGGTCTCGCTTGGACGCATGGGCTGGCTGGCTAGCTAGCTCACGGCATGGGCCACGTCACGCCCTCCGATGCATGCGTGCTACATCGGATAGGTACTGGTCATAGGCTCATCACCCATACGCACACACTACTACGCATACTGGCACAGTACATACGTAGATACGTCAATGGATTAAGAGAAGACGACTTGACTAGATTGGCGCCCCGATCGTACCTCGCACAAACCCCCAACCGATTGATCGATCTGCAGCTCTGCAACGAATACGAGCAAGCAAGCACAGGACGCAAGCAGAATCATGCATGTAACTTTCGCATGCATGCTCTAGTGCTAGCTCTTCCAATAAAAGGGCAAAGCCAGCCGGGCCAGGGCCAGGCCCACGCACACATCGTGTTGGCGTCGTGACAGCCGGGCCGAACACGCTTTTCCTGCATGCTGGGTTGGCGTCTGCCCGGCCGGCCCCTCTTGACAAGGAACCAACACACTAGCTAGCTAGCTCGGCGGCCGTGTCATCCGCAGTACGTGACATCTGATCACACGGCCTCGATCTCATGCGTTGCATTCGCTAGCTAGTCCTCTCGCTGTCACGTACGCATGCACGCGCGTACGTGCACTGTGCTACGATGCTGTTGGCGATCGTGAGATGGTCGCATTGGACGACCGGGATTGTCCCATGATTTCCGGGGGTTAGGGCCGGGTGATCAGAACAATTAGGTGCCGATCCAGGCATGCATGCGTGCGTGCCACGCGACATTGCAGAGAGACTGTGTGGCGGGTGATTGCTCGATCGGATGATACGTGCGACTTGCGATCGATCGATGTGTGCAAGTGGAGGGGTTGTGTTGCTCTCTGATGAACTGGCTGGCATTGCCGAAACGCAAGTTCGTTCCTTTCTCTCACCTCTCTCCACTCGATCTCCCCGCTTCGAATCATCAAGAATACGGAAGAAGCTAGCTTCCAATGGAGAAAACAATTAGGAAGATTTCGCTCATGGATATCATGGGAGAAGCTAGATCGATACTAATATACAGGGGGAAATAGTATGTGTTGTAAATATTATGGTATAAACATATATTTGGATTTAATTAGAACATATTTATTAAAGACACAAACATGGTATAAAAGGCATATTAATGACTTAATCAATATGTAAACATATAAACCTTATAAGTCATTGAAAATGAAACATATGTTCAACATATGTATTATGTAAGAGTCTATAATCAATATATACAAATGAGAACAATTTGATTAATTGTAACTGAATGTTGATATCAACATAAGCACGATATGTATGACCAGATTCAGCATGTTACCAAGATTTTGAATGACATATATTGCTCTCAGAAGGCTAGTTGCACAAGATTTATTCTTGGCTATCTCCGCCAATGACATAAACTTAATCTTGATTATATATGACAGTTATATATTAGATTTTGAGTTCTAAATCAAGCTTTGCTATTTAAAGAAGATATCATAAGCAAGATTGCTTGACAATATAAATGGCCTCAAAAATCAATTTAACATTCAATTAGCATGAATTTTATTGATTAAACAAGGTTTGGCAATTGCTAAAGTGACCGAAACTCACTAACAGATCACAGAAATGATACAACACAGTGAGCAACTAGCAGTGTAAAGTAACTTCAATGATCAGTGTATGTATGTATGTGTGTGTGTGTATAAACAGCAAGCTAGCTGAAAGCTCAAGATCTATCTACCCTCACATTCACATATAATCACATAAACATGTCATTTCATCACATAGCATTTAATCCACAGTTCTTCTTTGCAATTTCTAATCAGAGACAAATCATAAATATTTGATATAGATCAAGCAAAGAAGGGTAGCAGCTGGTATACTCACAATGCTGGTGATACTCAAAATCATCGTGAAGAAATTGATCGAGGCAATGCACGCACGTAGTGCTATCCTAAAAAATCAAGCACCCGCTGCACCAAGCTAGGAGATGATGGCAATCAAAGATACAATGCCACGCTTCCACTTTGGGTAGCCAACATAGAAGCTGAGGGTCGGGTGGACGCCGCATAAGACCGCCGAGAGCTCCGACCACAGAGTACCTATGAACACCAAAGGTCAAGACTCGGTTCTTCTCCTCAACTAGCCACAAATCCAACCCGACTTAGCCTTCTAAAGGAAAATACCCACAAATCTCCTCACCGCCAGTTCACATATGAGAAGGCGCAAGGAGACAGCGCGGGAAAATCATAGAGAAGGCGACTCAAGCTCCTCGATCACCGGCGCCGGTGAAGATCACGGTAGATCAATGCCCTAAAACCAGATCAAGGACCAACCGAGAGAAGAAGATCAAGGGAACAAGGAACTACGTGCTTCGAGTTTTCAAGAGAGGAGAGGAAGGCAGCCTTTTAAAGGGAACCAGGGAGGAGGCTAGTGGGCTACAGCCGAACGGCCGACACTAAAAAGCCCAGCCGTTGGCTCCTCCATCGTTGCTATCACCCCCACAAGATCCGACTACCTCACCCATCTACGCCCATGCGGAAGAGAAGGCCTGAGCCTTATCCTTTTATCCGTCCCATCGACAAGTGGGACCCCTCTCCATCTTTTCCTTTTTTTTCCTTTTACAAATTAGGAAATTTTCAAATGGCCCTCAGGAGTCCAACAAATATGTGCCACTCTGATCATCAGTATGCAAAATGCATGTTTATCTAGCGTGTGACTGTTGTGTTTGGCACCCGAAATGCTGATCTACATTAATCCTTCATGCTAACATGTTAGCGAAGGTGGCACCTTTCTATTGTTTAGACACTAACAGGAGGTGTAGGTGTCAGTTGTAATTACCCTATTTTTGAGTCCGTTGGTTTTTCCCCATAATTGTTTAGGAAGATCAATTATGAAGTGTTGTAGATGAGTGTGTGTTAAACTTGCTCATGCTTTAAAAATAAAAGTCAAATATTTTATTATGGGATACTATGCCATATTAGCTGAGTTTACAACATAAAGGACATCTAAGCCTAAAAGTTTATATTACAACACAAAAGAATAATCGTCAAGATCTGCAACCAATAATCGTCTCCTTCATAAGGTTTTCATTGTCTTCTCAAGTTTCTTCTATTGATTTATTTAGCAATGATAAGTACAACCATACCCAACAATTCATCTAGGAATGTCTAATTATCTACTTGTCAGTTTTTCAAGAGAGTAGAGTGTGAATGTATTATCATTATACTTGTAGATGCAACTTTACTTGTGAATATTTCTAAACATGAAAAGCAAATCATTATCTTCTTAAGAGAAAAGAGGTTTTAACCAACTTATTTACCATCTTAAAAATCACACCAATTCTACTTATACCTTGCTAATGGATTTACTTATTAAACATAGTTTCATTTACTAGAAATATGGCATATCCGAATACTATATATCTTATTCTGCAGAGTTGCTTAGTTTTACTTACAAGATTTTTCAAACTCACAATATCATGCAATAGACACGCAGTATGTTAACGTGCAACTAAGATAATAAGGTCATTCACTGCTCTATTTGTTTTAGCTTCTACCCGATAGATTTGGGACCATTTAATCTTTATGAGGAATCTACAGACTAGTGCGGAAATCACGACTCGACATTAAGTAGGCGTACTGTTATGGAGAATGGCAAGTGACTTTACCAGTCCTACTTTTATTTTACCCATTTTTGGTGGGCTATCTTGAAACTGTGAAATAACTAACTTTCATGTAAACATTTAATCGAATCAAGAAATGTGCTATACCAGGTTTGTTAAGTCAAACTTGTGGTTGAGCGATTGTTGTGTCTTTTACTTAGCATAAAGGTCTAGTCCTTATTTTTTTTCTCAAATTAAATTATCATCCACATACCAAATGCATTATAACATAGTACTACCAAATCATACCAAAATCTTCACCCTAAGATAAGGCTATAGGCTCTAATCATCTAGTGGTTTCTCACAAAGTAGCTTTAGTTCTAGTATCATTTTAAAATCTATTGGCATGAAATAAAAATATTCTTAGTAGTTCAAATAAATCATTTCATTGCCCAATTCTACTAATAATTAATTATACAATTATTAATAATCAAGATTGTCAATGTGAATATGGCTTACAAAAATTAAGATATGTTTTTTGGTGAGAGGATTTAACTAATTCTCATATCATTCAAAGCTATTATTTTATGCAATAAAAGTGCGCAAATAACATGAATGAAAATAAAACTATTTAGGTAATATACATTCAATATGATTAAAGATATGTGACTTGCCTTCTTATTCGTATTCTTTAGCTAGCATATGTTTTCTGTATCATGATTTGCTCCTGCGACGGACTGTTCAGTGAATCCGGATGCTATCGTAAAGAAATAGGCAAATAAGTTTGGGCTCAAAAGAAAATGAGCTGCAAATAAAATAAAATAAAATATGAAAAAAGGTAAAACATAGATAAGTTTGAATGGTTAGGGTTTTAAACGAGTTTGAATGGGTCGAAGGGAGCAAAAATTGGTTTAAACGAACTCAAGACAATCAAAATAGATATAAATATACTTAACGGGTCATAAATAAATAGTAACGGGTTGGATGAATAGTACTACACTGGTGTTATTCCTCGCGGATTGGGTTTGGTTAACAGTAATGGGTTTGGCTGGTTTTAATGGTTGTACAGTACCGGACTGGACTGGGTTGTAAAGTGTTATGCTGGGTATAAACAGTATTAGCTTTTAGTTTTTTCAATAATTAAAAAGGCAAACGTCGAAATAAGTTAGTCTCTTCAATTGGATTTTTCAAATGACTTTTTAAACTTAAAACTGTATACGACATTCACATTAATATTTCTATCATTTGTTGTTATATAAAAAAATATAAATAAAAATCATTAGACGCGAACAACACGAGGAACGGTCGCAACATCGCACGCACGCACAGCTCGGTCCGTAGCGCGCGCGCGCACTGTGCCCTCTTTACTCCCCTGCCGGGCGCGCGGCCCTCCCCTCACCAAACACTCCCACATGCGCGTAAATGCGCGACGCGCGGCGCCACCGTAGATCACATGCGCGTGATGCTCACGTCCGCGCGGCCGACCCGTCGGCCCGACGTCGATGGGCTCCGCGGCGTGCTTGTACTTGTTAGGACACGATGGGCCGTGAGCAATTCTCTGCTGTTTTGAGCTCATTTTTTGCCCCTCTCGCTTCGGCCTACGGCCTGGTGGGCTCGAGTTTTGTTGGATTTTCGTAACGCTGGCATGCTGGAATCTTCAACGAACTAAATTACGGTGATAGAGCTTTCCGAGCACGGATTTTGTATAGCAGCGTAGTATCAGGACTTTTTGGATTCGCAGGGTTCTAAAAAAAATACAATAATAAAAATACAGAAATATGACGGAAATACGTGTGCAAATCATATGATTGAAAAACACATGAATTTGGTAAGTTTGGGAGAAAAAATATGTTGAAATTGGTGTTAGTTTTGCTGTGAAATTCCTTTGAAACGCCATCCTGTGAATCAAAGGGGTAAACAGTCCCCATTCAAAGGAATATTAGAATGCTATGTTTTCCTTTGGAAGTCATATGAATCAAAGACGCCCTTAATGATGTTACACGTAGAGAAAAGACAAAAGAGCCCATGGAGAAGCGATAAAACGAATACCCGCTCCTCCGTTCCCTCTCCCTGCCTATTACCCTCCTTGGATCATGACGAGATGGTTAATCAGAGGACGATAAACTATTTTTACTATGTCGACGAACTCTTCGTTAAATCAGCTATTTTAATTCTACTTTCGCTGCACTACGTGTTTAGTGGTAACAATCTGTGATCATTTACTCGCATAGCTTTCTAATTTACACGATAACAAATTTTAATTTATACTAATATAGTCTAGCTATATCCCACCACCGCCCCACTTAAATGTTGCCATGGTTGATCGAGACCTTTGCATCATCCCCTAGAAGAAAAAAGGAGAGCTTTGCCTCATTTCTGAACCAGTGCAATGCCGGTTCACTTCGCTTGTCAGATTCGGAGCCGTTGATGAGCTCTTGATCGATACCAATTAGGCGAGGCTCAAGCCACCTCCTAGAGGTCGTTTGATTGGGTTAAAGTTTGATGATTTATAGTTGAAATTGTATTGTATCTGATAACGACTTATTTGACGTAATTAATTTAAAAAAATCTAAAAATAAAAACATGTTAACCCATAACATATAATGCAAACGAATATGAAAAAAAGAATCAGTAAAAAGCTCAAAAAATACCGAAAAACCAGAAAAAAAGATGAAAGTTATAAATAGTGAAAAATAAACCAGAAGTTTAAATATAAATGAGTGGGGCCTTAGGGGCCTTAATGTGTAGATAAATGTTAGTTTTACAAGCCTTGTCGGGCTTCTGATCTTTTTAGTATAAGAGGGCGTTCAGAATAGTGATGGTTTTTGCTAAAAAACACTGTAGCTGGCTTATTTTTACTGTAGCTGAGTTGATTTATTTAGTATAATTAAATTTAAAAAAAAATATAAAAATAAAAACTACACATTAATCTAGAGCGGACGATGCAAAGAAATACAAGAAAAAACAAAAAACGAAAAAAATTACTGTAGCGCTACAGTAAAATCATCGCTCAACGCCCAACGCTAGCGATGGCAAAAGCCATCCTGAGCGGGCCATAAGTCATTCTTCACCCTTTTTTTTTCTAAGTGACGATGCACCTGGCGTTGTGATCTGTAAAGAGATGTAAGTGCTGTGGTAAGAGGGCTTCTTGCTATCTCCGTGGAACTCGTAGAGCAGGCCTCTGTACGTTGAATTACTGGGTCTATTCTTTTCAGGTTTTCAAAAATGGCTTTTAATTTTTGCTACAGTATCTAACTTTTAAACGAAGTATTTTTTTAAGATAGAGTCTACAAGTTAATTATAGTATACATTAAAAGCCCAACATCTGTACTATCCAAAATCGCAAACGGGTATCTCTCTCCGTAATCTCTGACGTAAATATCTAAAATTCAAAAATTTCAGCTAAAAATCATAAACAGCAGCTAAAAAGAACAGACCCATTGATGTATACTGTAGTACTTGTTTACTGTAAGCCGCAGAATCCATCGTTAATTCATCGCACTGGAAATGGTTATTGATGGGGTAAAGTATTTGGCCAAATAAGCATAAGGTGTTTTGTCAATACTGAGTAGAATTACTGATATTGATCCAAACAGCTTTAGTTTTTTCTTTTTTTTTCTGTATTTTTTGCATTGTCTTAAAAGATTTAGTGGTGTTTTGCAATTTTTCTAAATTTCTTTACTATATTTTCTCTTTTTTTACCTCACAAAAACCTAACAGTTGATATAATACTTTGTAGCTAATATACACACAAAAAAGCCATAAGATAGGGATTATAAGCCCTTTGGAGCAGGCCTATCGAAATTCCCATTCCTTCGGAATTTCCAGTGGAAAATACCATAAACCGATTCAATTTCCAAAGTCCAAACCCCAATTCAATTTCAAAGTCCAAACCCCAATTCAATTTCAAAGTCCAAACCCCAATTCAATTTCGAAGTCCAAACCCCAGTTAAATGTTTCAATTACCCCCATGGACCAGCACATCCGAAAAATTCGCGCTCCCGCGCAAGGGCCCCTCCCTCCCTGGAAGTCAAAAGCTCAAAACCCCCGGGTAACTCGGCATCCCCCGCCCCATTCCATTCCGCACCCCCCATCGCCGCTTCGCCTAGCCTCCGCATCCAAAACCCGCGAGATCCCCGGAAGCACGCGGGCGCGCGCTTCCTCCTCTCCTCGCCGCCTCGCCGGAGAGGGGGCTCGAGGGCTGGGAGCCTTCTCCTCCTCACTTGCCTCGGTAATCGCGTCGCGTTCCGTCGCTTGGCTTGCCTCGTGTTTGTTTTTTTGGAGGGTTCTGATTGAGGATTTCGCCTCCGTGGGGTAGCTGGGAATGGTTGCTTCGCTGATTGTGTCAGGGAGTACTCCTCAGGGGTTGCCTCGCGTTTTGCGGCGGCTCGCCTCCCTCGCGCCGGGCGGGTTCCCCTTGTGTTTTCTACTACTTTGGTTGCCTGCCTTCCTGCCTGTTTCTGACGCCATGTGACTTCCCCCTCTTTTTTTTTCGAGATTTTTGTCGGGGTATCGCTGTGGATGGGTGATCGCCGATCGGGCAGGAATTTTGTGCGGTTTCGCTTGACGGTGTTTTTGCAATTCGTTCGGTGAGAACTCGGGCGATTGCTGCTTCTGTTTGATTTCCGGTGGCATCGCTAGTTGTATTTTGCGCAGCTCTGCATATTGGCTTTTGGGCTTCTGATTAGGATGCTGCTTTGACGGTTTATTCGGTGATTACGTTACAAGTCTGCAACAGTGTCTCCTGGTCCTAATGCTCTTCCTTGATGAGGTCTACTTCAGTTGAAATCACACCCTCTTCATTGTTAGAACCTTGGTGCCTGTTTAGTTTTGTTTCTACAGAAACATATGTAGCTTTATGTACCTTTTGTAGTTGATGTAGTCAGATATCTACAGTTCAGGGTTGGAGGATAAATTCTGTTTGTTTCTGTCTTATTTTAAGAACTTTTGTTAATGCTGACCATGGTCCTTACGTTTTATGAATGATCTAATACTCACAAACTGTCTCTGCTAAGGTACCGTAATTAAGGCATGAACTTAGGAGTCTGGAACACAGCACAGTTTTGTTGTTCTTATGTCCTAATAACGCCTTTTTTATTGCAACCTTTTAGCATGGTTGAGTTAAAAAGGTCACAAGGTGTATTTAATCACAGCACACAGTACACGATCAATAGTCTCTATGGTGCTTGACTTCGTGCATTTGCCTTGGCACTTGGGAATGGGATCATCTGATCTCATGTTATCTACTAATCGTATCACTTGCTTCATTATGGAAAAATGGTGCTACGTCAACCTTTTCTAGTGGGGCTGTCTGCGGAAGCTAACAGTCCAGTAGCTTTTTTTTAACCAACGTTAGGAGCTCCGCCATTCAATGCAAGTAGAATATAAACATGGATCCTTGAGTTGGAGACACCATAAACACTTGGCACCACCCCCAAAAATAGAGACCACACAGCGATAGGAGACCTACATAAATACCAACAAAGCAAACACCTTAAGAACCAAATAACAAAACACAATCCTCACCCAACTTACAAACATCAAAGCCTTGAATTGGTTGATCGACGTATTGCACAAAACCGAAGAACCATGCCTATTGCAAAGGCTCGAAGTGCACCTATCAACCATGGCAGTAACAACAGGTCGGCTCACCAATGTGAACCGACCTGCACACCACACCTTCCAGCTGCAACGGGGCATCCACAGCAGTCGTCCTGCGCCTGAGGACCACGACCCAACATGGCCGACCTGCTACACCATATGACAATGGCCCCACAACAAGCGCCCCAACAATGGCGGGGTCTTCTCGCAGGTACGCCGATCGGTGGACGAATGCCAGAGGACTGGAGGAGTGGCAAGGACGACTTGAACACTTCCGTGTCGCGTGCTCTGGTCTGTCGCCCCCGGTGTCGCCCGAGGGCGACACGGGAGGCCTGTTCGGCTGCTTAGTTATTCAGTGGCAGGACAATAGGCTTTTGAAACAAGCAAAATATGCACTGAAGATGTATTGATGTTATTTTTTTGGTAAATTGTTTTTTTCTATCATGCTTGCTTTGTGATGTACTTGCTAAACTCTTGAGTTTGCACTTTGATTCTTACATTTATCTTCAAACTTCTAGTTGACATGTCTACTTGCCTCTAAACTTTACAGGGGAATTATGGCGAAAAACCCACGTTCTGCTGTTACCGCAGGTCTTGTTTCTGTGTACCTTGCAACCTTTTTTTTTTTGTTTTTGGGTTTCTGCTAGGTGCTAGCTAACAAAATATTAATGGAATGCTGTAGTTTTCTGCAATATTGTACTTGTCCATATTGTCAAACTGCAAGTTCTGTTATTTTATTTTATTCTATGAATTTGATATGTAGTGTAATATAGGAGGCTATGAATTCAGACATTGTTGTTGTTTATTGATACATATGGCATCTCATGCATTTAAATGAACCTTTATCAGAGATTTATAAGGCCAGTCTATGCAGGGAGTATAAGCTAGAACTCCTTTTGGTATTCTGAATAAGTGAATTTTGGCTAGAGCATACGCTATATGCTGTGGAATATCAAAGAATGAGAAGTTAAACATCCTTTTCCAGCTGTATTACTCTTTATAAACCATTTCAGACTACAGAGTGAAGAAATGTAAAGAGCTAGCTAATGTAAATCTAGAGCGGGATTCAGCAAGTTTGGACAGGGGGGGGGGGTCCAACTTTTGTAGCTTGTTCAAATCCTATATACTGTGCCATTCATTCTTCTTCAGTTAGTACTTTACCAATCTGTAACCAAACCTGTAGGATAGAAAGACAATTTGTCTCGTGCCTTTCCAGACTTCATTTACTATCTTGCATGAAAGTTTAAGCTATTAGGGAATAACAGCACGTCTACTCAGGTTCGTACGTTAGCCACGTAGAGCTTGGGTTCAATCCAGAATCTAGATTCGAACTGTTGCTTTCTAGATGTTCACAATGACAATTACAAGCATTAAATGGAGATGCTGCTTTGGTCCAGTCAGTGTGTCAGACACTTGTTGTCTGCCTTTTTTTTTTTTGCTTTACTCCATTTTATGCACATACTTGAATTGCATTCAGTTCTTTCAACCTGTCCAGCATTATTGTGCCTTTCAGGAACAAAGAGACGCAGAGCAAAGCATCATAAGAAGAAAGATGAGTCCACTGAGGATGACAAGTTGCAGACTGAACTTGACAATGGTAATAAAGAGAGCAATGGTACCACTGATAACGGTGATGAGCCCGTCGCACGCAAGAGACCAAAGAGAGCAGCTGCCTGTTCTAATTTCAAAGAGAAGGAATTAGACTTATCTGAAAAAGACTCAGTTGTCACAATCAAGGAAAATCGGATTGAAGAGGAAATGGAAGCTGTCAGGTTGACAAAAACAGGACCTGAAGATCAGCGACCTTGCAGAAAGCTCATCGATTTCATCTTGCATGATGGAGATGGTAATCTGCAACCCTTTGAAATGTCTGAAGTTGATGGCATTTTCATAACAGCTCTTGTCATGCCCTTGGATGATGATCTGCAAAAGGACAGGGGAAGGGGAATACATTGCATAGGATTTGGGCGAATTGAGGACTGGGCAATTTCTGGCTACGATGAAGGTGCTGCAGTAATTTGGGTCTCAACAGAACTAGCTGATTATAAATGTGTGAAGCCAGCAAGCACTTACAGGTCTTATTTTGACCACTTCAGTGAGAAGGCTCGTGTCTGTGTTGAAGTTTATAGAAAGTTAGCTAGATCAGTTGGCGGAAATCCTCAGCTGGGCCTGGAAGAATTGCTTGCTAGTGTTGTCCGTTCCATTAATTCCAACAAAAGTTTCAGTGGAACAGTGAGCAAGGATTTTGTGATCTCCATTGGTGAGTTCATACATAACCAGCTTATTGGGTTAGATCACACAGCAAGCAACGATGATGAGATATTTGCCGCGCTGCCAGTTCTTTCTGTGCTAAGAGATGAATGCAAATCTAGAGTGGAATTCATCAGGTTGCCAGCTATGGCCTCAAGTGGAACTCTGAGGATAAAGGATGGGCAGTTTAATGGGTTGACTGAGGGCGAGGATGAGAAATTAGCAAGGTTGTTGCAGGAAGAGGAAGAGTGGAAGATGATGAAGCAGAGAGGCAAGCGTGGAACTTCACAGAAAAATGTCTACATCAAGATTAGTGAAGCTGAGATTGCTGACAACTACCCACTGCCAGCATATTATAAACCATATAGTCAAGAAATGGATGAGTACATATTTGATAGTGATGTTGGCATATTTTCTGATGATGTGCCAGTAAGAATACTCAACAATTGGGCTCTATATAATTCTGATTCTAGACTCAGTTCTTTGGAGCTCATCCCTATGAAATCAGGTGCAGAAAATGATACAGTGATATTTGGATCTGGTTTTATGAGAGAGGATGATGGTAGTTGCTGTTCAACAGCTGAGCCAGCACAGTTATCTTCTTCTTCGAGTAAATCTGACCACGAAGACCCAGGAGTTCCAATTTATCTGAGCCCAATCAAGGAGTGGGTTATAGAATTTGGTGGTTCAATGATCTGCATAACCATTCGAACTGATGTAGCTTGGTAAATACTCCCGCAGCTCTATTTTATCTTGTATTATAATTGTCTCAAAGGGGAGCCAAATTTTGGGCTTAAGTACACCTGTTTAATCATTAATGACAGCTCTTTATAAACAATAGCTTCAGATGCATTAAGGATCTTATGTCTTTATATTTGGCACTTTATTTGATGCATGGAATCTTGCAATTCTTTTCTATTAAACCTCCCTCCCAAGTCTTCAACTCACGTATGGTAACCATTTCCATTATTCCAGGTACAAATTACGACAGCCAACAAAGCAATATGCTCCATGGTGTAAGCCTGTGCTGAAAACAGCAAGCTTGGCTGTCAGCATCATCACCCTTTTAAAAGAACAAAGTCGTGCATCAAAGCTTTCTTTTGCTGATGTTATTAAGAAAGTAGCAGAATTTGAGAGTGGGCACCCTGCATTTATTTCATCAAATGCAGCACTTGTTGAAAGATTTGTTGTGGTGCATGGACAAATAATACTTCAGCAGTTTGCAGATTTTCCAGATGATTCTATTCGACGGAATTCCTTTGTCACGGGCCTTGTAGCAAAGATGGAAGAAAGAAGGCATACAAAGTTGGTGATGAAGAAAAAATCTCAAGCAATGAGAGGAGAGAATCTGAACCCAAGTGCAAAAATGGGCCCAATATTAAGAAAGAAACTTATGCGTGCAACAACTACAACGTTGATCAGCAAGATATGGGGTGATTACTATGCCACTCATTTCCCAGATGATTCAAAGGAGGGTGATGGGAATGAACCGAAGGAAATTGAGGAGGAACAAGAAGAAAATGAAGATGATGATGCTGAAGAGGAGGTTAAGGCTGAAGAGGGAAAAGTTGTGAGGACCCCACCATCAACACGGTCTAGAAAATCGTCATCGAATACTTGCAAAGAAATTAAATGGGAAGGTCAAACAGCTGGAAAAACAGTGTCCGGAGAAATTCTATACAAATGTGTTAGAGTTCTAGATCTCAATATTGCTGTTGGTGGGGCAGTCACATTAGAAGATGATTCAGGTGAAGCCATCATGTGTTTTATTGAGTACATGTATGAGAAACATGATGGCACAAAAATGGTTCACGGAAGAATTTTGCAAAAAGGTTCACAGACTATCCTTGGCAATGCTGCAAATGAAAGAGAGGTTTTCTTGACCAATGATTGTTTAGAGTTTGGATTAGGTGACATCAAAGAGTCTGTGACTGTCAATGTCAAATTGATGTCTTGGGGCCACAAGTATAGAAAAGAGAATTCCGAAGTTAATAGGATTGAGATGGCCAAGGCGGAGGAGAGGAAGAAGAAGGGTTTGCCGGTGGAATATTTTTGCAAAAGCTTATACTGTCCTGAGAAAGGTGGCTTTTTCTCCCTCCCTTATGATAAGCTTGGCATTGGAATTGGCACTTGTAGCTCTTGTGAGGAGAGAGAACCAGTTGGTGATGAATTCAAAGCACTTTCAGGGACCAGTTTTGTCTTCAGGAACATTACATACAACGTTCATGACTTTCTGTATGTCAGGCCCGAATTTTTCCCCCAAGTGGAGGGTCATGAGACCACCTACAAGGCTGGAAGAAATGTGGGCCTAAAGCCTTATGTAATATGCCATCTGCTGAGTATCCATCCTCCTGCTGGATCTAAGCAAGCTCATCCAGAATCAACAAAACTCAGTGTAAGAAGGCTTTACAGGCCCGATGACACTTCATCAGCAAAAGCCTACTTGTCAGACATCAGAGAGGTTGCCTTTTTGTTCATGTCTAATATTCACTGCATCATTGTTGCTCCATACCATCATACCTTTGTGAGTCCACCTAAGCTTTTTTTTGTACCTTTGGTCTTTAATGTTTGTGTTCTTTGTCATTTAATCCAGGTATACTACAGCGAAGATATAATGAGTGTGCCTGTGGTGATGATAGATGGAAAATGTGAGGTTAGAATGAAGAATGACCTTCCAAATTCAGATCTTCCAGTGGTGGTTGAGCATGTCTTTTACTGTGAACATTTATATGATCCTGTTACTGGAGCTCTCAAGCAGGTCAGATATTTCCAAATTCTGCTTTTGATTCCCCCATTTACTTTGGACTTATTTTCCTTGAAAAAAAATCTTCAGATTGTTGATTGAGCTTGTCTTGTCTTTCATGATCTTGAACCAGCTACCGCCCAATGTTAAACTCCTGTCACTGATAAGGAAGGCACCTACTTCAAAAAAGAATAAAGGAAAGCAAATTTGTGACGATCAGCAAGCTGGTTCAGATAAACAGAAGGATGTGCCACCAGAGAGCTGTCTTGCAACCCTTGACATTTTCGCTGGCTGCGGAGGTTTATCTGAAGGATTGCAGCTATCTGGTATGTATTTCTCATGTACATATTTTGGTTAATAGAGCGTCCTGGCCTCAAGCCCTCCACATACTTTCTGACCATTAAATTCTACAGGCGCATCGCATACAAAATGGGCAATTGAATACGAAGAACCTGCTGGAGAGGCATTTGGCGAAAATCATCCAGATGCTGCAGTTTTTGTGGAGAACTGCAATGTGATTCTGAAGTATGCAATCCTAATTTACCCTTTGGGTGTACTTATCATATTACTCCTGTATCTCCAACTCATTTGTCACTAGTATTGGCCTTGCAGGGCAATAATGGATAAGTGTGGTGATGCTGATGACAACATCTCAACTTCTGAGGCTTCTGAACGAGCAGCTAAACTTTCAGATGAGAAGGTTGAGAAGCTGCCTGTGCCGGGTGAAGTAGAATTCATCAATGGTGGCCCTCCATGCCAGGTCTGTTGTTTTTCCTATATACCTGGAAATGCTTGATGCTTTGTTCAATATTCCACGCTGACTGCTTGACTTCTTTGCGTGTCCTTTCCTTAGGGGTTTTCTGGGATGAACAGATTCAATCAGAGTCCCTGGAGCAAAGTTCAGTGCGAGATGATTTTAGCATTCCTGTCCTTCGTGGAGTATTTCCGTCCTAGATTCTTTCTTTTAGAAAATGTCAGGAACTTTGTTTCATTCAACAAAGGTCAGACCTTTAGATTAACACTGGCATCACTCCTGGAGATGGGATACCAGGTGCTTGATACTTCCCCTTGTCTATTTGTCCTTGTGCTATAGCATTTCCTTAACTTCGATATCTTCTAACCTTGTGTACATATTCTTAGGTTCGATTTGGAATTTTAGAGGCAGGGGCTTATGGTGTTGCACAGTCGAGGAAAAGGGCATTCATTTGGGCTGCTGCACCTGGAGAGACCCTTCCTGAGTGGCCTGAACCAATGCATGTCTTCGCTAGCCCAGAGCTGAAAATAACTCTACCTGATGGCAAATACTATGCAGCTGTCAAGAGCACTGCTGGTGGGGCACCTTTCCGCTCAATAACAGTTAGAGATACAATTGGGGATCTACCACCTGTGGAGAATGGTGCCAGCAAACCAACGATACAAGTACTGTATATTATATCACATGATTCACATAATCTCTACTCCAGTTTCTTCTGTCGACGCTCGTGATTTGTATCAGTTGAATTTACCCCTTTCTGTGATGCAGTATGGAAGCGAACCTATCTCTTGGTTCCAGAAGAAGATCAGAGGCAAGGCGGTTTCATTGAATGACCACATATCTAAAGAGATGAACGAACTGAATCTCATAAGATGCAAGCACATTCCAAAGCGCCCAGGCTGTGACTGGCATGACCTGCCAGATGAGAAGGTAGCATTCTGCCATTTTATTCACTGTCTACCTGCTGTTTTCTACTGTGGTAACCATAGGATAGTTAAATATCATGATATGGATACAGGTGAAGCTATCCACAGGGCAAATGGTGGACTTGATACCATGGTGCTTGCCCAACACAGCCAAAAGGCACAATCAGTGGAAAGGCCTGTACGGGAGGTTGGACTGGGAGGGCAACTTCCCCACATCTGTAACAGATCCCCAGCCAATGGGCAAGGTCGGCATGTGCTTCCACCCTGAGCAGGACAGGATCATCACTGTCCGTGAATGTGCCCGATCTCAGGTGAACTACCTTCACACGTACCCTTTATCTACATAGACTTAACTGAATTTTTCACCCAAAAAAATCTGCTGCATAAGACCCGTTGGTGCCTTAACAAGTACACTTGACTAGCCTAAATGAAGTAATTCATAGCAGCTTTTGCTTGCATCAATGCTACTAGAGCTGCTTCCGCTATTAATCAGAATCAGAGTACTATTTATGTACAAGTTTTAGCGCAATTGCCTTGTCCATCTTTCGGCTGAACCTCCACGGCATGCATTCAGTACATAATGCCATGAATTCGGCTGAACCTCCACGGCACGCATTCAGTACATAATGCCATGAATAGAACCTGTTGCTATTTTTCTGAAGCTTCTGATCCAATCCCCATGACCCTAATGCATGCGTGCAGGGCTTCCCCGATAGCTACCGTTTCGCTGGCAACATCCAGAGCAAGCACAGGCAGATCGGGAATGCTGTACCACCTCCCCTTGCCTATGCACTCGGGAGGAAGCTCAAGGAAGTCATCAATGCCAAGCGTTGAATGGCTGGCTTAACTGCATGATGATAGTCATTTTTTGGTTGGTCCAAGTGGCTCTAAATTAGCATTGGGGTTTACATATTTTGTGAGCAATTGACTCTAAAGTGGTTCTGGGCTTGTTACATGAATGGGTTTTTGTACATCTAATGGAAGGGGGATTAACACCATATGGATATTGGTGGGTTTAAGTCTAGAACAGAATCGTAGCATTGGGGGTATAATCTTTTGTAAACACTAACTAATGTGATTAGCAAGAGGGTTACATGATTACACGAATGGTTTGCCTTTTCTGTGCTACTTACAAGTGAGGATTAACACCATCAGAATTAATGGCTGCCTACCAGACTTGTGAAGAGAACAGTACTACCTTCTGTACTCATCACTTGCTACTTGATCTCTTCCATGGCTATACTTTCCCAAGAATCTCTCTCTCCTTTGTTCACCTATTATTGTATTCATACATTAAAATATAAGATGAATTGCATATCTGTATTTAGTGGTCACGAGCTCTATTTCCCAGTTTAGTCGGAAGGATGGATGATTTACACTTGCCTGTGCACCTTGGAGCAGCAGCTTACAGAATTCCCTTGAAAACAGCTCCAAAATCATCCAAATCACCTTGAAAATTTCATTCAAACAACCACCACACTAGAAACAAATCAAAACTCCCCTCAGAAAGGAAAACACAATTCTATACACAACATTCAAACTACGAAAATCCAAGAACATCACTACATCTTCCAAGAACACCACAAGAACAGATCAGAACCACACCAAGAATCCTCTCATCTCAGGTAGGCACACCTTCCACTCGATTCATTCAAAGCCTCATCTTGGGAGCGTGTAGCCGGAGGTGCTCCCCGTGAAGGAGGAGACGGCGCCGTCGAAGGCGTCCCTCTCGTCGAGGTAAACGTTCATGCGGAACGCGGCGTGCGCGCCGATGACGGCGGCGGCGAGGACCAGGGACACGAGCAGGTTGAGGCCTGCGCGGGTGAGCGCGACGGCGAGCACGGTGGCCGCGCCGAGGACGGCGAGCACGACGCGGTCGTCGACCTCGCGGCGGAGGCAGACGAGCGGCTCGCCGTCGCCGCGGCCGAAATAGAGCGCGAGCCAGGCCACGAAGAGCGCGAGGAAGGCGAGCATGGAGAGCGGGCGGTAGACGAGGCCGAGGAAGACGAGCACGAGCGCGGCGAGCGCGTAATTGGCCCGAAAGTAGGCCAGGTTCCGGCGCGTCCGCGCCCGCGCCTCGCCGCAGCTGTCCGGGCGCGAGAACGCCGTCGGGTCGAGCACCTCCCGCCACGCCCGCGGCCGCCCCGCCGCGGCGGCCCCCGCGAGCACCCGCGCGCGGGAGAAGAAGGCCACCCCGGCCTCCGCAGCCGTCGCCGACGACGAGGGCGCCGCCTCCCCGTCCCCGTCCGCCACCACTTCCGCCTGCGGCTTCGGCGGCGGGGAGGCCGGGACGGTGCCGTAGCGCGACCAGGAGGCGGTGGAGGAGGACATGGCGAACCCTAGGAGCAGGAACCGGAGCTGGATCGGGCGGTGGGATTGGTGGCTTGTGTGTGATTGCTTTTGTGTTGGGGCGGCTGCTTGGCTTCGATCGGGTTGGCAAGTGGATCTGGCTGGGGGAGAGAGAGGAGGCTAGGTGCGTACGTTGTCTGAGACGTCGGATCTTCGTTAGAAGTGAAACCAATGTTCGATCTCACTTCATCGACCACAACAGCAACGCCGTGCTCCATACGCTCGTGCAGAAAAAGTCGCTGGCAGCCCATTGCATGCACTCGATCATGGAGGCGAGGGCGAGGAGCCATCATGCAGAACCTCCTTATTGTCGCGCAGATCTTGTAGTGCAGCACCCTATACCAGCCAAACGATCAGACGGTTAGACACAACAGATATGTTTGCAACAAATCTA
Source organism: Melocanna baccifera (assembly GCA_036346265.1). NCBI lineage: Eukaryota > Viridiplantae > Streptophyta > Magnoliopsida > Poales > Poaceae > Melocanna > Melocanna baccifera. The sequence goes on along the minus strand of CM070683.1, from coordinate 2,693,406 downwards.
ATCAATAACTATAATAAAATAATTCAATATAGCAAATTTTCACAACACAAACTCAACAAGTGGTTACTCGTGCAACAAAATCTCACTCTAGCTGTAACAAATCAAGTGAATGTTTGTAGCAAATCTAGCAAACACTTGTAACAAAATCATACCCAGAAGAGACACATGGAGCCTACCAGAGGAGGAAGGCATACTGGTAGTAGCCATGGCCGAGCTTGCTGAAGGAGACAACTGGATAAAAACCTTATTGCCGCATGCCTAAATCTTGCAGGGTCAATGCCAGCATGGTGGCTCATCATCGATGGCCCTCCGTTCATCATCCATTGCTCTCCTCTGCACGCATCTGGCATTCTGGCTACCTCTGATTTGCACGAATCTGGTGCCAGCGGCGCCGCCTCGACTCTCCTTCATTGAGAGAAAGAAAGAGTGGAGCGATCACACACAACAACTAGTGAGGAGCAGAGCATTTCGTGGGTGACTGGAGGATTGAGAGAGAGAGAAAGAGTGTAGGGAGTAGTAGGACTATAGGAGTTCTCGAGTAGATGTGGTGGTAGTAGTGCGTGTGGAGGAGAAATTGAAAAACTAAATGGATAAGGCAGCACTAGAGAAGTAGATAACACTAGAAGTATCTTATGGTTTCTCATATTAGGCATCTGGTCCCTAGTAATTCCCGGAAAGAAAAGAAAAGTTTTGGAGAATTTTAAGATCCCAATTGGCTAATTCGTGGCTTCTTTATGTCCCATTCAAAACAGTTTTTGCTAATAGTTTTTGACTGTAGCCGTTGGCTTTTAATTAAAATGGGCACTGTAATGACTCTTAGTTTTTGGCTGAAGTATTTAATTAAAGAAAAATAAAAAATATTGTATCTCTATAGGCAATGTAAAGAAAAAAGAGGCATATTAAAAAGCAAATATGCTTAAAACAGCTTTTGACTTATATGAACTGTAAGTCAAAAGTTGTTTTGAACCAGTCCTTAATTTCTCGGCTTCCCATGTAAAGCGAAAAGGTTTATGAGTTTACAATTTTCAAGCAAAACACCGTAAATGTTTATGAGTTTATTAACCTTTTTTTTAAGGCACAGTGCTTAATTGACCAGCTTAAAAAAACTGAAAACGAAAAGGTACGAAGAAATAGTTGACGTATATATGTTACTTTCAGTTATCAATCAAAATTCAAAAGTGAAAAAAAAAACGTATCAAATAACATCCTGGCCGTCTATCCTGCCGACGGCTGTGATAATCCGATCAACAGCATCCTCGTTGACTTACAAATTTATTCCGATGGTGCTCCACCTCTCACTCCGAAATGGAGTATTTATATTCCCGAATTACTTCTTGCACAAGTGAAGGGCCCAACGAGACTGTCACATATGCTTCCTTGTATAAAATCGCAACAAGATCTAGCAAAAACTTTTCCCTACGCCACCATTGTTGCAATCCTGCAACCTTTCTTCCCACTCAATTCACAGGGCTAGTTTGTTTGACCCAATCTCCTCGCTTCTGCAACCAATCCAATTTTGCGAAGTTTCTTCATGTGTTTGTATGGTTCTGTACGTCTTCTGACCCATGGTCAAACTCTTCTTCATCTTTGATCGATTCCATTCACCTTGCTGCTTCCTATGATCTGTTCATTCCAATCTAGAGCTCCTTGATGGCTCAGCTTAGCCACGCACTGTTCCATTGCACCATCAAGATTGCTAATTCAGTACTAGTACTTGAGTTCTTGGTGCTTCTTGCGTTGTTCTTGGCGCAAATTCTTTAAGTCTTCACCATGGAGGGGGTGGAGGAAGCCAACCGGGCGGCCGTGGAAAGCTGCAAGAAGCTCGTCGCGCTCCTCTCGCAGTCCGGAGACCCCTTCCGGCTCATGACCGTCGTCGCGGAGACCGACGAGGCCGTCGCCCGGTTCGGCAAGGTGGTCACAATCCTGAGCAACAGGGTAGGCCATGCAAGGGCAAGGCTTGGCGAGAGGAGCTCAAGCTCACCTCCTGTTGACCCAAGCTGCCTCTTCGATCACCCATTCGTACCATGTCCCACTCCCAATGGCCTCCATGTCAGTAGTGCTAGTACTCCTGCGCCGCCGCCGCCGCAGCAGGCGAGAAGCGTTGATCCGAGCAGCCAAGAGAAAGAGGTGGTGGCGGCGGCTCCTTGCGCCGCAAAGATCACACCGGCCATGTTTGATAGGAACGTGTTTCTTGAGACGCCACTCCTGGATTTGAATGGTTGCAGTTTTCCCTCCAGAGTCTCTGTGCAGAGCAGCTCAAAAGGTTGTGCTGTTCCTGCAGTTAATTCTTCTACTAATACTCGCAGTCACATCCAATTCCAGCAGCAGCAGAGCTTCCAGTTCGATCAGAACCCAAGTGAGAAATTTCACATCGAGATGCCGAGGAGCAGCGCCAAGGAGGTGATCAGCTTCAGCTTCGACAACTCGGTCTGCACCTTGTCGGCGGCGACCTCGTACTTCCCCTCCATCAGCAGCCGGCTGATCAGCATGTCCGACGCGACAAACTCCGCGGCGCCGTCGAAGAAGGCGTGCGCTAGGAAAGGGGATGACGCCAATGGCAAATGCCATTGCCCGAAGAGAAAGTTGTGTCAATTGCACCATTGTTTCTTGTTAGAGCATTGATTATCTTGCCAGTTGCCGTGATGTTAATTTGGTAATTGTCTTGATTTTTGCAGGAAGCCGAGCGAGAAAAGGGTGGTGAGGGTGCCGGCGATCAGCGACAAGATTGCTGATATTCCTGCAGACAATTATTCTTGGAGGAAGTATGGGCAAAAACCGATTAAAGGCTCTCCTCATCCAAGGTATTGTGGGCATTTATCTTCATACTTTTGGTTTAGTAGTAATCAAGTTCTTTGTTATGCCAATTAAATTAACCTGCCATCTTCTTTATGCTACTCTATAATCTTTATCAAGCCAATTTCATTTGCAAACTAGTTCGGTTCCTCCAAACTTCAGATAGGAATATTCAGGCTAAAATGTCGTAATGGAATGGTCAAGCTGAGAAGTTCTGAACTCTCTGGCTGTGTTCATCAATCATCATTGTGCATTGATGAGTGAGACGACTGAATCAGTATGCATGATTTCAGCTGAAATTTCTTGGTTATGCAGGGGATACTACAGGTGCAGCAGCATGAAGGACTGCCCTGCAAGGAAGCACGTCGAGAAGTGTCGCAGCGAACCTGCGATGATGATCGTCACCTACGAAAACGAGCACAACCATGCGCAGCCGCTGGACCTGTCAGTACAACCCACAAACGCTGAAGCCTAATGTTGTCGATATCAGGAGCAACGCAAATAGGATTTTGAATTCGTGCCAGAACTTCTTCTGGGGATAACTTCATGAACAATCTCGTTGTAGCCTACACTACTGCTCATCCTCGATGCTCAGAGCGCTTCTTTGTCCCATGAAGAGGCAGTGCATGCACATATCAGTTGGTCCTTGATTATTCAGTCTGTCAGAAATGAAAAGCATGTGAAATTGTAACAGAGGCGCATATTTCGCCGTCCTCTTTTCGCAATGTATAGTGAACACTTGATTGGAGTGCAATGCGTACGTTTTCTTGCCTTCTTTTGAGCTAAATTGTGATGAGTGATGACATCTCTAGCTTGTGCTTACCAAAGACTAAATAGCATCCATAAAATCTCTGTGGACTAGTAAATATTTTCTGTCAAAATCTGTGATTGTTTATGATGCAGAAACCACATATTCACAGTTTTTTTCCTGCCTGTGACATATCATCCTTTCGTTTTCGTTTCTTGCTATCTACTGTAGATGTGCAGCATGAACAACTCAAGAATATCCTAGCCACAAAAAATTGAAGAATATGAACATATCAACTGTTGCATTATTACAGAGACTAAATGTACAGTTAAGAAGAGTGATTCAGCTGTAGTTATTCCCCATCTTTTCCGAGCGATTAACGTGCGGTTAAGCGTATTTTATGGGACCTAATAGTGATTGTCACGACGCACGCTTCAGAGATCAATGCAAGATGCTGCTTCATACAAACTAATTGGAGTAACCAGCTAGATCATGATGTCCAGAAGCTCACACTTGCTTATGTTAAATCCAATTCTGGCTCAACTAGGAATGGTCATATATCTGGTGCTGCTTAATCAGCATCAACTCTCACAGAAGCAGCTGGAAACATTGACCAAAATCTAATTTAATTCCCTTGATGTTTTTGCAACTGAACCATGCGGTTAAACAACAAGCAAGCAGGCAAGGAGCTGCTAATCTGGCTCGATCAGCTCGGTTCTGACGGAACCACATGAAGCGAAATCAACAAGATTATCAAGGCATTAGTTGCACCCCCACGAAGAGCGCCGATGATTAGTGGCGCTAAGCATGTGCCCCCCCGTGCTGTGCATCTTAATAACAGTGCTCACTGATTATTTTTCAGGAGAGATTGAGCTGGCCAACAATTATATCGACCTGGCTTACAACCTTCTATGCGTGCGCATGAGATTTCTTACAAACTTAATCGCATAGCTACACTGCGAACAAATCTAGAGTTGATCTTCTATCCTTAATAAAAATCATAAATCGAAGCAAACATGATGTGTGCAGTCTCTGCTCCACGCCTGTCGTTCTTCAATAGCCTTATATTAGTTTCTTTCTTCTGTAGACTAGTACAGTAATTTCTTCTTCTTCTCAGCAAATTATCACAATACAGCGTCTGTTTTTCTTTTAGGGAATAACACTAGGAGTTTTTTAGTCTAAAAAGAATACCAATATGTTATCTTTTTTCCCTCGCAAATTGTTGTCCTAATGATAACAAACGTTGTTGTTCTAAATGGACATTTTACACTTGCACCACCGTTTCCAGTTGACAAACAGCGGCTTTGAACTAGCAGCTAGCCATTTCCTGTTCTAAAATAGTATTGTCGTGAACTATAAAAGGCAATGGTCTATGCCTAACAATACAAGTCGAAAGTCGATCGAAAGAAACACTAATTGCACGAACACATTATGAGACTGAAGCAAACAGTATGCAACTTTGCGTTATACGCCAGCCAGTAACGCATCTCCTGCTACCACCATAGCACCTTCTTGAATTCTTCACAACCAAACACGCAAGGCTAAGTTTCAAAATGAAAGGGAAGAGCGAAACACCGCAACGCTAATCGGCGCTAAGCTAGTCAGGTTTGGTTACCATTCAAACAGAACCTCAGTAGTCAGTAGCCCAAACCACCCAGCCCTAGGTGGTAAAAAGTGGCACACACGCAGGCATTCATCAACAACCACTTGTCTGGCAGGCATGACAAACAACCGGTGCAACAAGGATAATGTGATACGATTAAGACGTGTATTTTTTATGCAAACGAGTGAGGAATGGCGACAGACAAAACATGTTTAATATCGCAAACGGTAACATACAAAATCTCGACCAAATAACATCGGATTAATTTAGGGTTCACAAGGCGGCTGCTCAGTAGACAGTAGGTATGCGATGCTCAAATTCAACAGCTGCTACATAGGACACGCTAAGAACATGAACTCTCGGAGAGCATAAAATGCCATTTCCGACCACATCTCACTTGAGAGGAATGAACCGTGAGGAGTGGGTGGCACCAATACCGGGCCTGCCGTGCTTGACTGGCTTGTAAGAGATGGAGAACTCTGCGAGGTAGTGGCCAATCATCTCCGGCTTGATCTCAACCTGGTTGAAGGTCTTGCCGTTGTAGACACCGATGATGCTTCCAATCATCTCGGGCACAATGATCATGTTACGCAGGTGGGTCCTCACGGGCTCTGGCTTCTCACCGGCAGGAGCATCCTTTTTCTGTTCACAAGAATTTTACAAGAGGACAAAAGATGAGTTACACAAGTTGAAATCAATTGCAAAATATATGAATGAAGCTTGTGTATGCAAGCAGCAGTACATAAGCATAACAATAAGGACTTGGGGGCACACCAAATGTGACAATAAAAAAAATATGACGGTGACTGCATCGGGAGGCATTTGATTCAGTTCTTTTTCCTTCACATTGTGATGACATGTGAAAGGAATTGTGTCCCATTGTTTGGTTAGATTACTCTATAATTGCAATACATGTATTAAGAATGTACTCAATTAGAATTCCAACACTAAAGGAGGGCTGTATTTAAAATACATTCCACATCCAACTCCATGTACCGTAAAACCCATTGCATTATGATTGTAACTCCCAACCAAAACACTACTTGCAGCACTATGAAATAAGCAGCAGTACAAGGCTGAATATCAGTCCCATTACTTCTTAGGAGCTGCATATCCATTACCAAACAAATTCGTGCTGGAAATAACAGCAGCTGATAGTTCACAGATTGTTTAGCACGCAATTAATCATTCCAGGAACTGGCCTTCCATTACTAAGTAGCTCTTAAAAACTACAACACCATAAACCTTATTTCCTAATTACCTAAAGAGTCAATTGACACAAAATGTTATTTTTCATAGAGGGGGCAATAATGCTATCCTACAAAATATCTACATACAAGCTTCCACTCACCATAAACCTGATGCCTAATTACATAAGCCGTAAATTGAGACATGTTAGTTCTCAGAGACAGGCAATGATGCTATCCTACAAAATGCATGTTACATAGAAGCTTTCACTCAGATACTTGACATTGTACGGAGAGAAGAACAGGACATTGTAAGGAGAGAAGAACAGGCAAGGACAAGCAAGAATACACACAGCAAAAGATGTCACAGGCAATTGAAATAGTAGCAGGCTAGCAGAATACATGAAGTCTTCAAATCTAAATCTGTAAGATGGAATTTGACTAATGAAGGCATTAAGAACTAAAATTTTCGATGCTAAAAGGTCCATAAATAGCAGCTCATCATATCTTGAATATATGCCTTTTATATATTACACCTCGCTAACTCACTACAAACAAACATAGGACACAAAAAGTGAACTACAATAGCTCCAGGGAAACCTATTCTAAATTAGAGTAATTCTAAAACAACAAAAGAATGATTTTCCCCAATAATCATATAGCCCATCTATACCCTCAGTTGGAGCAATGTACTCCAGTGAAACCAACATATAAGCCATAAAAGGGTTATAACCGAATTGTGTATCTTCCTATAAGAATAATTGTATTGACAACTCAATACTGTTGCCAAAAAGCAATGAGATACTGATTAGGCCAGACATATAACAAAGAAGCTACTGCATAAGGCTAATTTCACCAGGAAACTTTCATAAATCAAATGTCCAACTAAGCAGATAGCACACGATCATGTGGGAGCGGGACCAAAATAGCAAACAACTATCATAAAAAACACTAGACCTAAACAAATAATGCCCATTCAAATGAGAAAAGGCACATTCTTACTTCAATAGCAGCATAAAGATGCAGAATCAAGCTTAGTTATTATTCCTATTAAGTCCTAAAGAATATTACAACTAGATTAAATATCTCTCCAGTGAAGTCTAAACAAATATTACTCCTAACTAAATGTAATTTGGACCATGCAAAATAAGCTTGCCAAAACTGCATGATATTATGAAGGGCAAAATTGTTACAAGTTCAAGTTGTGTCAAAACAAACACGGGTAGCGACAAAAGTGTCAAAGTGCATCATATCATAGATTTCAAACAATGAAAAAAATCCATTTAAGTGGAAACAAACATAGAAAAAATCAATAGAGAATTTACATACAAAGACCTACCAACCTACCAAAGCTACGTATCCATCAAAAACATTGACCAAACAGACAACTATGCATAATAGAAACACCAAAACACGTGATGAGTGGACAGTTTTGCCACGTAGGATGATATGTTGGCCAAGTTAGGTCAATCACATGTGGGGCCTACAAGGGCTACTCCCCCACCAAGTTCCCAGCCGTGCTTCCATGGCAACCACCTCCTGTAGTTCCCTCTCTGTTTCGATTTGAGAGAGAAGACCCTATAGGCCCCACCCATCATTCACCTAAACTTGACCACCATTCGAAACTAGGTCAAGATGTTATTTGATCTGGATTGCAAAGTTCAGGGGTCAAATGTCCGATTTCATAGTTCGGGGTGTTGGAATGACTTTTGAGCAAAGTTTAAGGTGTTATATGGATTTTTCCCATTACTAAATGCTTAAGCTAAGTGCCACAAATCTACACTAAATACAACAATGACAATCCGAACAATAGGGCTTATGGGGGGTGGTTGAATGTGGGGAGAGGCATAGAATTACTAAATGCTTAAGCCAAGTGCCACAAATCTACACTAAATACAACAATGACAATCCGAACAACAGGGCTTTTGGGGGGTGGTCGAATGTGGGGAGAGGCACAGAATGGTTGTGGCGGTACTTGATGGTCATGGTCTTACACTTTCTCTTTCCTAATAATCCTCTCCTCCTCTATGGTGCCCTAAGGGCCATATGTATAGCCATAGTGAGAGACCTTTAAACAAATGCCCACCCTTGAGGGGTTTATTGCTACGGGCATACATGATTTTTCCTTGCTATGCTCTAACTGGGCCTATCCTTTGCTTCCACATGCGTTTGGGCCCATGCACGATGGGCCGAAGGGACCACAGTGGGGGCCACTCCCCCAACACAGCTAAAGACTAATAAATCGCCTCGGCCCTATAGTTCTACAGGCCAATTTTGCAGTGCATGGTACGTTTTTAACTGCTGCTGCATTTTTTTCAAGTAAATGCACTATTTTCCTTTCTATAACAAACACGCAACTAGTAGCACTAAAAGAACTAGAGATGTAAGGGCGTGGTAAGAGACTAAATAGCTCATCTCAACCATACAATGCGATTACAAATTCCCGAAAAATAGGAGCGCAGCAGAGTTACAAAGCAGATCTACACAAGCTTGCATTTCACAGTTCACCACCCAACTCAGAACAAACGTCTAAAAGCAAACGATCACTCACCGCCTTGCGCAGCTTCTTGATGAGCGCCATCGGCTTCCTCTTCAGACCCCTCTGGAACCTACCCAAAATCCACATCATCGCACATCATAGCAGATCAGATCAGACCAGAACCAACCGACACAAAACCACCGCACAAAAGTTGGCAGACCCAAGCGGCGTTTACCTTCTGCGGGCGCGCGCGGGGAAGAGTTGGACGAGGTCGTCGGTGGACATGTCGAGGAGCGCGTCGAGGTCTACGCCGCGGTAGCTGTACTTGCGGAACGTCCTCTTCTTCGGCTGGGCGCCGGCGGCCACCTCCGTCTCGACATCCACGTCCGCCTGCGACGAAAACAACGCGCGTGTCAGAGGCAGATGAACCAGCTCGGATCGAGAGGGTTGGGTTTCGGGAGAGGCGCTCACCATGATCTAAAGGGGGGAGAGCTGGAGCTCGAGCCGAGGGGTCGGAAGGCGCCGCTTGGAGGAGGAGGAGGTTGCGGCGGCGTCGGCGGGTAGGGTTCGGAGAGAGCGCTCTTGGGAGCTTATATAGTAGTGGTGGTGCGTCACGTGCTGCGCGCGTGATGGTTAAGGGTGGTTAATGGGCTTCGGGCCTGGTCCCGGGCTGTGTAAATATTTGGGTTGGGCCTATTGTGAGAGAGTTGCACCGCCGAACCAGGTGCAGATTGTCATTTTGCATGGCCCGTTCAATTAAAAAAAAGACTAAAATGCACGACTAACAGCGCTAGGGAGACATACAATCTTTCTGGTGGGTTTGTTTGGTCCTATGAACTATGGCTTAAATATTTTTATTTGTAAGAGATAATATATATATATATATAATAATTACATATAATTTTGATTGGTATAGCTGAACTCAATATAATTTTTGATATAATCTTTATGTTAATCTCATCTTGAAAATACAATGTTTAAAAATTAGTTACGGTAGTCCTCCTTCACGACGCAACCAGCCTTACACCTCTGTTTTCTGCATGACAACCAAAATTGAACTGTGATTTTCTAATACGCTCTCGTGACCTATTGATTGTAAACAACCAATTGTCCCACTCTCGAAAGAAGCATCAAAGTGAGTTGAGTCTAAAAAAAATATCAACATCAACGAGATTTTAAGGAAGGATACTCGGACACCTGGCGATGATGAAGCCAGTTAATTAACTGCAAGAAACAAAAAGTTGAGTAGACACACTTGAAGATGTTAGCGGGATGACATGCGCACAACCTTTTGTATGAAAAATATCTGCAAACTAAATAATTAGGTGCACATTAGTAATATTAAAGATATATATAATGATATAAATAACTAATATCTATAATATTTTTTATGTCATCACATGAGCGAGAGGTGCGACTACCCTTCCAGGGCCCTAAGCCCAGGGGGGGGGCTGTGTTGTATGCATGTACGGGCGGATCCACTAAGGGGGCGTTCGTTTTAGCGATGGCTTCTGGTTTTTGGCTGAAATTTCACTGTAGTTGACTTTTTTTACTGTAACTGATTTAGCTTTTTGGGCATAATTAAATTAAAAAAATGTAAAAATAGAAAAAATATGTTAACCCATCACGGATAATGCAAAGGAATACGGGAAAAAAAGAAAAATTTAAAAAAGCCCAAAAAATCTAAAAAATTTCAGAAAGAGACGAATTACTGAATAGTGAAAAAAAGCTGAAACTAGAAACTGAAACTGAAAAAAAAATTGAAATGAGCGGGGCCTAATTGCAAAGGCCATCATGTGCTTATACAATAATACTTAATGCCTAGTTAAAATAAATTAAGCAATCTTCCCTCACAAGCACTCACATGTGGACCTATTCTTTTTTACTGCAGCTTAAATAATATCTCCGTTCCTTTGCTGCCATCATGGATATCAATCTACAGTGCTGTTTTCCTAACGTGGTCATCAATTGAGGCCAATGCAGCTACAAATGCCATTTTTCTAATATTCTTAGTTGGTAATTCATTAATTTTCATGATACTAATTGTTCAGTGCATGGAAATGCTAGTTCATTGTGTTATTATGTTTTCTTAGGGGGGCTGGTTCATGATGTTTATACTGCATTTTTTAATAGCTAGCTAGAGAATTCTTTCCATTTACAAAGAAAGAATCTGTACATATTCATTTATTAGTCATAGAAAAATATTATGAATTTCCATATTAATCGGGGAATAATAAGGTAATTAATATCCATAAGTTGTGTATCTCGATTACTATCGTCTTATTCAAATAAATTGTTGGTTTAATTAAGTTTTAAAACTCGTGATTTGTATGAGTTCGTAACACTAAAATTGCCTTTAGGTTATGTTTGGAACACGTGATTTCTTTTTTTCGATTTCTACATATATTAAACTCCTGTGGAGCTTCCGCGTTTTAAATAGTCCCTTAATATGTATTATTTATGGATGCATAAGTTCACAACTAGTTAACTGTACAGGTAATATATTGTTTTAAAGTTTATTGCATATGTTCATTATAAGGCCTTTTATTACTGTTTCACCCTAGGCCCACCAAATCGTAGGAATAGCCTTGGTCATCTTTAGACAGTAATTAAAACAGCTCTTATAATAAGTTGTCTTTTTATATATCTCTATAGATAGCTCATCATGTATAATGTATATTGTTTCTTGTGTTAGAGTTGACTACTATATGAGAGACGACCCAATTCTCTATGCTGACATCTCTCCTCCACATAATTTTTATGCTCTATATGACAAAACTTACAAACAGTTGATATCACATCATTGTACATACTTTAAGCCATTTTGTTAGTGGTGCGGGACTTTCATTTGTTGCTGGCAATACATGCCTATTATAGAGAACTAGTTTCCTGATCATGTTATTAAGTTATTAGTAGATGGTGGTAATGGATAACTGGTACCAATTAACTGTGCCAATCAACTTAAATTTCAGAAGGGAGAGGTAAATCTAGATCACTAATATAACTTTGCTTTCATCAAACAGTTCAAGAGGAACCTTGACCAATAAAAAGTCCTTAAAATTTTGTTAGAGAGGGCAACTACAATGTGACATTAAAGTTCTTGCGGCAGTGCAGCCCTACGTGGTTGCTTTTGTATTACAGTATAATTGCTTGTGTTTTGCGAAATGCAACCACAGTCCAAGTAAAGAGATCGACCTGATTCACTGAGGGCCTGTTTGGTACAGCTCCTGCTCCTAGCTTCTCACCAGATTCTCAGGGAGCTGTACCAAACACCCCGATTATCAAAATAGTGAGATTCTGCTTCTCACGAGAAGCACTCCCCAAAATGAACTAGAGAGGAGAAGCACCCTTTTGGTGGATTCTCGTGGAGAGCTGTTCACCTATATCAGATATGCCCATAAAAGTTCATCAAAATTACCCGCAAAATACCCCTCACCTACCCCCGGCTCCCCTCTCGCGCCGCAGCCCTCCCCCTCATTTCTCTCGGTCGCGCCCCTCCCTTCCCCTCTCCCGCCCCCCTGCCGCGCCGCCGGTTCCCCCTCTCCCCTCCCCTCCCGCGCCACCGGTTCCCCCTCACCCTTACCTCCCGCGCCGCCGGTTCCCCCTCCCCCTCCCGTGCCGCCGCCTCCCCCTTCCCCTCCCCCTCTCCCCCGCCGCCGCCTCCCCTTCCCCTCCCCCCCGCGCCGCCTCCCCTCCCCTCCCCTCCCTTCCCCTCCCCCCTCCCGCGCGCCTCCCCTCTCCTCCCCTCCCGAACCGCCGGCCACCTCCCCCTCCCTCCCGCCGCCGCCTCCCCTCCCCTCCCGCGCGCGCCCCCAACACCTCCTCCCGCTGCTGCGCCCCGACGCCTCCCGGCTCCGCGCCGCCCGACGCCTCCTCCCTCGCCACCCGACCCGACGCCTCCCAGCCCCGGCGAGCAATGCCACCAAACTGGAAGCTCTAGTCAGAAGGTCCATTCTTTCAGTACATCCTTTTACAGTGGAGCATACTCCTTTCATGTATTGATCATTGTATTACTGCTTTGTTGGACTGGATCTAGTTCTTTCAAACTTTGTAAAATTGATCGTCGGTCTTTGTTGGAAGCATGTGTACTGAAAGTGATTGAATGCTAGTTTACTGAAAGTGATTGAATGCAAAATGTGATTGAACTGGAAGCATGTTTACTGAAAGCATGTTTACAAAATCCTAGTTCAAACTTTGTTGGACTGGAAGCATGTTTACTGAATATGATTAAATGCTAGTTTACTGAAAGTGATTGAATGCAAAATGTGATTGAACTGGAAGCATGTTTACTGAAAGCATGTTTACAAAATCCTAGTTCAAACTTTGTTGGACTGGAAGCATGCTTACTGAATGTGATTGAATGCTAGTTTACTGAAAGTGATTGAATGCAAAATGTGATTGAACTGGAAGCATGTTTACTGGAAGCATGTTTACTGAAAGCATGTGGTTTGTGAATTGAAGCAACAAAATGTGTAATGTGAAATGTGAGAATGATGGTGTTCATGCATTTGTTCTGATAAGTTAACTGTGAAACTTTGGTTTGTGAATTGTTGCAGCAAATTGTGTAATGTGACATGTGAATTGAAGCAAAGCATAGCATGAGGGTTGGTTGAGAATTGTAGCAGCAAATTCATGCATTAGGAAGCCTAGGGCTAAATGCTCTATGCAATTTCCATGATGGATGGGGAATGAGTTTGTACACTGAAATGAGTTTGTACATTGAAATGAGTTTTCTGCAGTAATGTTTGTAAAGAGAAGTCTACTTGGAAGAGTGATTTGAGTTATAGCTACAACACTACAATCCTACAATAAGCAGACCTTTTTTTACATGATTTTAGCATTGATGAATAATTTGGAGCTTGCTTGCTGTTACTTTTGACTTTGCTTACTAGAATTATTTGGCTCTTACATTGCGATGGAAGGCTCATCACCTCCCGGGGAAGGCGTGATCTTGATCAAAGTTCTTTGGAAGAGTTGTTGTTGTCCCGAGCAATTGAAATCTTCTTCTGCAATCATGTTTGGTAGTAGATTTCGGCTACAATTTTGAATCAGGATATCTCCTGCGTTTGTTTATTGAAAGAATTTAAAGTGGGATGCATCTAATTGTGGTACTGCGTGATATTTTGCTGCTCGTTTGTGGATGTTGTGATGGAATTATGAATTAACTGCCAGACCATGTTCTGAGACCATGTTCTGAGACAAAATTATGAATTGTCTTCATCATTTTTTGTGACTCTTTTTCTTTTTACATTCCAATTATCTCTTAAAGAATTGAAGCTGTTAGGTTTTTCTTTTTACATTCCAATTATCTCTTAAAAAATTATGAACATGAAGCAAGTAAGAGATCTGCACATGTTTCTTTTGCTAATTCAACAATAGATAAATAAAAAGGTTATATAGTCTATTTTCCTCAAATCTCCTCTATTTCCTTAGGGGTAACATGGTCTATTTCCCTCAAATCTCCTCTTTTATAAATCTGAAGCTAACCCACCAGCCAAACGCTTTTCAGAGGTAGCTTCAGATTCTCAGAGAAGTGGATTCTTACAGAATCTAGAGCAGAAGCTGAAAAATGAGAATCTGGAGCTCTACTAAACAGGCCCTCAGGTGTAAACAATATAGACTGTTTTTCAACGTTTAGATTGATTAATCAGATGGGTGTCTGCCTTGGGTCGCAAACCTTCATTCAATTCTAAAAACCAGTGATTTAAATAGCCCGCTATTCAATTCTGCCGGTGAACTGAGAGTGTGTGAGTTGTGTCCATCGTAAAATTGAGTGTGCCCTTTGATTCCAACATTGATTAACTATACCGCATACTTGAAATACTAAAAAAGATATATATTATGGTAAATTGCAACATATAGCATAGCTTTCGCGATAGTCCGCTATAACCATAATAGCTTTTTCATATCTCTCACCTTGACCGATCGGGAACCGCGATTTAAATCCTTGCTAAAAACATATTGGTGCACTGGCACTTGAATAATTTTACTGAGGGCGCGCTCATTTTGGCTTCGGCCATCGCCAGCGATCAGCGTTCAGCGTCCGAAACACTGTAGCGCGCACTGTAGCGTTATAGTAAAAAAATTCATTTTTTTTGTTTTGTTTTTTTCCCGTATTCCTTTGCATCATCCACTCTAGATTAGCGTGCCGTTTTTATTTTTATATTTTTTAAAAATTTAATTATACCCAATAAACTAACTTAGCTACAGTAAAAAAAGCCAGCTACAGTAAAATTTTAGCAAAAATAAAAAAACAATCGCTATTCCGAACGCCCCCTAGTTTTGTGAAATTGATTCAATGTTGTTGTGTCTCATGATTGGGATCAGTGTTCTATACATTAACTATCGGGCTTTTCTCGGAAAAAAAAACAAGAACTATATATCGAGCTTTTTTACATAGGAAGCAATGACACCGATTTAATCACCATAACATATGCATGTAGTAGTAGTACGTTGTAGTTTTGCATTCTAAACGTTTATATGTCTTTCTTTCTGGCTAGCTCTTCCTGGCATAACCTTTCAAGGCCCTTTGGTCTATGGGACCTGGCGTCTAGGTTGGTCAAAGATAGCACCCATCTGCAGTATCTTTTTTTGTCATTTGTTGCTCTCTAACTCGGGCACTTTCTGTCCCTTCTTCGGTTCTTCGATAAAGTTGAAAGAGCATGAACGAGAAGTTAGCAGTTTAGTTAGCTCCGGTAGCACGAGCGAAAGTGATCGGGTTAGCTTGCGGCCGGCGAGGTCAGCGATAGCACAATACAATGCATGTGGTGTAGGCCGGCATGGCATGGGTGACAGCATGGGAAGCGACAATGCAATGGCCTATGATGACTGGCGATTGCTGGCAGAGCTAGCTGGGGATCCTTGGAGTAATTGTTGTCAGTGATATACTCTAGAGATTTATATTATTTTTATATTTATGATATTTTAAATAATATATTATTTTTATCATTTAAATAAATATTTTCGTATTTGTCAGTAAGTATGTGATTTATTCGTAGAACTCTTCATTTATATTTTGATGTTATTCTAAATTATCCTTGGTCTTATATCATTTTGTGAGACAATAATGATTTATAGATTAGCACATGTATTGATTGATGATCATATTTCACAAATCATGAATATGAAGATATCAAATCAATAATATCGACGCATGTGAGAAAACATAGTGTTGGATTGACCTATGTTGAGACATTGTTAAGATTGTTATGCTTTATATATTATCAGTTGGTCTCAAGTAATGATGATGTATAATCTTTGTTCATACATGTGTAATAGCGCATTTAGGGGTTACCAAACGTTGTTCTATAACTGGATAGTTATAAAGGTAACTTTTATGTATTCGGTTTGGGGACCATATGGACGGCCCAAGGGGCTATATAAGCCTTGTAATCGTAATCCTTACACATATGATATATATGGTTTTTATTTTCGCGCGAGACTAACCGTATTCGGAGCGGCATGTATTTGCTCCGTATTCGTGACCGAGACTAACCGTATTCGGAGCGACATGTATTCGCTCCGTATTCATGACCGAGAATATCCATATTTGTATTCGTATCCAACATTATCTGTGTCCGATTTTGACTCCGATAAAAAATATGAAAAATGATATGAAATGAGCAATATCCGTCTGTATTCGCTCCGTTTGCACCCTTAGTGACGACACTGGTGGCCGACAGTGGCCGGCGGGGGCGGCGTGGCCGCACGGCCAGGGCAGCGTTGGAGGTGACGCAGTGCACGGCTACGGGGTGCGGGCAGCCGTGAGGCATGGGTGGTGCAGTGCGGCGGCGGCCGACGAGGGCGACGCGGCTGCACGTCGGTGTAATGACCCAGCTATTTATTTTAAAATTTTTTAAAAGTAATATAATATAACATAATATAATTGCTTTTGGTTACTTCTTGAAATTTTGAAAGTTTATTTATCTGATTTTCTACTTTTAAAAAGGCCTATGTTTTAAAACCTAATTTAAGTTAAAACAGTAAAAATATTACTAAATAAAGTATATTTTGAATCTCTATAAAAATATTATTTAAAATTAATTATTTGAAGTTATTTGGCTTTTATCTGAATTTTCTGTGATTCTTTTAGTTTTTAAAATCAATGTTAAGATTAAAAGTATTTTTAGTATGAAAACTAAATACCAAAATAAGTTGGAAATATTTTTTCAAAGTCCAAAATATTTTGAATAATTTTTTTTATTTGTCTAAAATTTTTAAAATTTATTTGGTATTTTTCTTAGTCATTTTGATTTTTCTCGTTTTTTTCAAATTAAAGACAAAAAAATAAAAAAATATGAAAACACGCCCTCACATCGGGCGATACGTGAACAACCTAAATCTACCCACGTCATCACCTGGTGTATCCCCACCGTCCGCCCTCTCTTTCTCCCTCTCTCCTCTCTCTCCTTTCGGTCACCGGATCCTCCTCCCTGGCCATGTGGCGCCCATCCAGGCCCCCTTCTTCTTCCCCCTTTCTTCCTCCTTTCTCCCCTCTCACCCAATCGAGCCACCGCCATTTTCGCCATTTGCGCCACCGCGACATCGCCCCAAGCCCGGGATTCCCTTCCTCTTTCTTCCCCAGGTGACCGCGTCTCCTCTCCCCCTTGGTTCTTTCCTTTTTCCATGCCTCTCCTTCCTTTTCTCCCCTCCGCCATTTCCACCGGCCACCAATTCTAGCGAAAAATTGACCGTCGTGTACCCTTCCCCACCCCCATAAAAGCCCTCCTTGGCCTCCCCATAACCACACGCCACCACGCCCGCTGGAGCCTAGCAAAAGGGTGAGCAAACTCCCCATGCCCCCCCTCTCTGTCTTGCATGTCTCAATGGCCATCGATGAGCCCCATGTCATGGGCAACCATCGTCTAGAGTTGCTGTCGCCACCAATCGGGCCACGTGTAGAATCGAGGAGGTCGACTAGAGGGGAGGTAAATAGGTGATTTTAAAATTCTGACGAGGAGGTGGGTGATGGCACGCGGAGGGGTGAGGGCGGCAATGGCTGGGATAGAGAAGGGGAGGAAGGAGTTAGGGTTAGGTTTATATAGTATTTCAGGTGTGTATATAAAAATCTGACTAATTTTTACCAAATAGACAAATAATGTATAGCACCAGTTTTTCACCACAGCTGGGCTATCTTGTATGCGCGCACGACCATGTACTTGCGTCGGTTAGTTGTCCCATCTCTGCCTAGATGGACCTGAGGGTGATCTGTCGGACTTGTGAATAATCTCCTTCAAGTCATCAATTACATGTTGTATGTTTAATTTGGTATACGAGGCGAAAGCATGTAACTGTAGTGCAAGCTAATGCGTCTGTGCATGTATGTGTGCCTGTTCCTGGTGAACATACACGGTGTCCGGTCCAGAACATGATCGCTCGATCGGTGTTCGTGTAAGCTTTAGCATCACGGCTAGGCTATCTTGTTCTATGGATACAAAGCAGCATGGCCATACAAGTCTACTTCCTTTCAATTTATAGCTTATCATCTCTCTCAAACAAACAAACAAAACAATTTCGAAGTAGATTATTGAGGAATTTTTCAAAGCAACTTATCGGCATTTAATTTATTCATACAAATATTCACACTAGAGCCAAACACCATAAACTGTAGCCATAAAATATAAGTGGCTGCCCCAACTTGCGACTCAGGAGAGTTAGATCAGAGAAAAATAGGAACCGAAGGAGAGAATTGATTGATTGGCTTAATACCGAACCAGGCTACTCTGTCTCATATATATATTGATGACAATAGCAGACCGTGAATAGTACATGCCGATATTGAGTTATCTCATTCTATATTTACAGCATGCTTTCTATCTATACAATGATTCTAATTATGGCAGAGATATGTTAACAATAGCAATTGTAGCTATCTTTTAACAGCCCCCCTCAATCATAACCGTACAAGGTTAAGATTGATTCTGAACTTGTCCATCAAAGCCTGCGGAAGAGCTTTAGTAAACCCATCTGCTACCTGATCTTGTCATGAAATAAATCGAATATCAAGTGTCTTCTGCGCAACCCGCTCTCGAACAAAATGAAAATCCACTTCAATGTGCTTTGTTCGGGCATGAAAAATCGGATTGGCTGAGAGGTATGTAGCACCAATATTGTCACACCACAAGCAAGGAGCTCTTGACTGAAAGATACCCAATTCACGCAGAAGGGATTGTAACCATATAATCTCAGTAGCAGCGTTGGCTAAGGCTTTGTATTCAGCTTCGGTACTCAATCTTGACACTGTTTGCTGCTTTTTAGCACTTCAGGAGATTAGGTTAGGTCCAAAAAACACCGCAAATCCTCCAGTGGACTGACGATCTTCAGATGAACCAGCCCAATCGGCATCCGAGAAAGCACTAACAAGATCTGAACTGGACTTCTGGATGTTCAGACCGACAGTGGAGGTATGACTCATATATCTAAGTATGTGTTTTACTGCTGTCCAATGTTGAGTGGTAGGCTTGTGTAGGTACTGGCATACCTTATTGACTGAGAAAGAGATGTCTGGCCTTGTCAATGTAAGATATTGTAATGCTCCTACAATACTCCTGTAATTGGTTGCCTCCTCTGGTTTCAGATCTTCTCCCATATGAGCCGACAGTTTATCCGAAACTGACAAAGGTGTGGTTACAGGTTTGCAGTGTTTCAACCCAACACGAGTAAGAAGATTAGATGTATATCTTCCTTGAGACAGAACTAGTCCATCATCTTTCCTTGAAACTTCTATGCCTAAGAAGAAATGCAGCTCACCGAGATCTTTAAGGGCAAAGCCTTCTTGCAGGTTCTTCATTAGCGAATGCACCGCAGCAGTGGAGGAGCCCGTAACAATGATGTCGTCCACATAAATAAGAAAATAGATAATGACACCATTGTTTTGGTAGACAAACAAAGATGCATCTACTCTTGACGGCTGAAAGCCTAGCTCTTGCAACTTCGAGCTCAACCGAGAGAACCATGCTCGAGGTGCCTACTTTAACCCATATAATGCCTTGTCCAGCCAACAGACATAATGTGGATAATCTTCTTTTTCATAACCCGGTGGTTGCTTCATATAAACTTCCTCTTCTAGAATGCCATGGAGAAACACATTCTGGACATCGAGTTGTCGAGTAATCCAGCCACGACAGACCGCAATGGATAAAACAAGACGTATAGTGGCGGGTTTAACAACAGGACTAAAAGTATCCTCATAATCAATGTCATATCTTTGTTTGAATCCTTTTGCCACTAACCTTGCTTTGTATCTATCAACCGAGCCATCAGCTTTCCTTTTGACTTTGTACACCCATTTGCACTCAATAAGATTCTTACCAGGAGTGTAAGGAAATAGGCGCCATGTATTGTTTCGGTTGAGAGCTGAGATCTCTTCATCCATTGCACATTTCCACTTGGGACCTGCTAATGCATCCACATAAGAGCTCGATTCAGCAGTATCGGCAGTGCATGCATATCTGACTGTCGCATCTTTGAATTCTTTTGGCTGGTGAATGTTGTTTTGGAGTCGAGTGACAGGTCGTCTTGGTGCTAGAGTGTTTTGAGTCGAAGAGCTGGACGTGTCAGAAGAATTTGAGCCAGCACCCAATAGTGCAAAATCAACACTTTTAGACTGCACAAGAGACATATCATTTGACACAATTTGATCCTGCTCAGGCTGTGAAGACACATTAGAAGATTCAAGAAATTTTTACGCATTAGTCAATTGGTCAACCGAGGCATGAGGAAGTATGACAACATCTTCCGAATTTGATTTGGCAGGAGTGGACTGAATTTTATAGAAGGGAAAAACATCCTCATCAAAAACCACATCTCTAGAAATATAGACTCTGCCAGTGGAAATATGAAGGCATTTGTAGCCTTTGTGAAGACTACTATATCCAAGGAAGACACATTGTTTGGATCGAAATTCCAATTTGTGAGCATTGTAGGGACGGAGATTAGGCCAACATGCGCATCCAAAAGTACGAAGGAAAGAGTAGTTTGGTGAAGTGCCAAAGAGTTTCTTAATTGGAGTTAATCCTTGAATGACTGGTGTTGGGATGCGATTTATAAGAAAGGTGGAAGTAAGGAAAGCTTCATCCCAAAATCTCAAGGGCATGTGCGCATGAGCCAACAGGGTTAAGCCTAATTCAACAATGTGGCGATATTTTCGTTCGGCAAAGCCATTTTGTTGGTGTGTATGAGGACAAGAAACCCGATGTGAAATTCCTAGTTGTCCAAAGAAGGAATTCAATTTTTGATACTCTCCCCCTAGTCTGTCTGAATAGAAATTATTTTCTTGTTCAAAAGACATTCAACATGTATCTGAAATTGAGCAAATATGCCAAAAACATCTGATTTATTCTTTATTAAGTAGATCTAAGTGAATCTACTAAAAGCATCGACAAAACTCACATAGTACTTGTATCCACTTACAGAGGTGGGGGTAGGTCTCCAAACATCAGAATGAATGAGTTCTAGAGGGGTGGACACAATTCTATTTGAGCGAGCAAAAGGAAGTTGATGACTCTTTGCCTGTTGGCAGGCATCACAAACGGAGACTTCTTTGGACAACCTAGAATAAGGAAGTTTATTATCCTTAATGACCTGCTGAACATATGAAAAGAAGGATGCCCCAAACGGTTGTGCCATTCCTTCTGTGTTGGCCTGGAGATAGACAACATTTGCTTGGAGGAGAACTGAAGAGGATAAAGGCCTTGCTTACATCTGCCTTGCAGAAGGAGTTTCCCTGTGGACTGATCCTTGAGAGAAAAATGGTTAGGATAAAACTCAAGATAGGCATTATTATCTTAGGTAAGGCGATGAACAGAAAGAAGATTTTTTGCAGCTTGTGGGACATGAAGGATGTTTTTCAGATGTATATTTCTACTGGAAGTAGGAATTATTGATTGACCAATGTGACTAATAAGCATACTTGAGTCACTGGCTGTGTGCACCTGATCATTTCCTTGATATTTCTCACGCATGGTGAGTCTGTCAAGGTCATTTGTAATGTGATCCGAAGCTCCCTTATCCGCATACCAGTTTGTGTCAATATTATAGAAGCCACCAGTGCCACCGGTACCAGTATTTGCCATTGCTGCTACACGAGGTTCCTCGCTTTGATAAGCATGATTAAAACGATAGTAACACTTCAGGGCGCTATGGCCTATTTTTCCACACACTTGGCATGTGGGTCGGTTCCCTCCTGAACCTGTGTTGAAGTGCTTCTTATTGCCATCACCTTGCCTCATCTGACCAACATAGTCACCTTGCCGTCCTCCTGATGATCGGCCCCAACCACGGTTGCCTCGACCTCCACCACGCATTGCTGCATTTGCAGAGGAACCAGAGAACTGTTGTGCATTAGAGTTCTGATGCACACCCAGTCCCTGATGTTCTAGCATCATCTCAAAATTCAGAAGATGTGCATAAAGATCAGTGGTACTGATATGATCTGTTCTTGTAGTGATAGATGTCACCAAAGGATTGTACTCTGGATCAAGTCCAGCAAGCACATAGGAGATAAATTCATCTTGCTCCAGCGGTTTTCCAGCTGAAGCCATGGTGTCAGCCAAGGATTTCATCTTCCGGAAATACTCGGCAACTGAGAGTTCCTTCTTCTTGGTGTTAGAGAGTAGCAGCCGAATCTGCATGATCCTAGCTCTGGACTGCGAGGAGAACGTATGTTCTAGAGCAGTCCAGACATCCTTCGCAGTAGGAAGGAGCAATACTTGCGCCAGTACTTCAGGGGAGAGGGAGGACAGGAGGGAACTTAGCACAAGTAGGTCCTGCTGCACCCAGGTTCGATACTCTGGGTTAACCACCTGATTTGCGCCTTCTGACGTCGTCTCTGTGATGGTCGGAGCCGGAGCCTGGGCAGTGCCATCCACATAGCCAAGCAATAGTTGGCTGCACAAATAGGGAAGGATTTGTGCCTTCCACAGGAGATAATTCTCCTGTGTTAATTTGATGGTGATGAGATGACCAAATGCCGGTGTGGGGATGATTCCGCCGGCTACCGTCGATATGAAAGACACCATGTTGGAAGAGGAGGTGCTACTCGACGAACTCATGTTGGTAGAAGAGGATGGCTCTAATACCATGAGAAAAATAGGAACCGAAGGAGAGAATTGATTGATTGGCTCAATATCGAACCAGACTGCTCTGTCTTATATATATATTGATGATAATAGCAGACCGTGAATAGTACATGCCGATATTGAGTTATCTTATTCTATATTTACATCATGCTTTCTATCTATACAATGATTCTAATCATGGCAGAGATATGTTAACAATAGCAATTGTAGCTATCTTTTAACAAGATCGACCTCTCCACACTTGTTCCTCAGCGGTCCAGGCCGCGACGTCGTTGTCAGCACCGAATTAACGAGAGACCTGCGCGTGTGTTCCATCCAATTCGTTCGTCTCGACCCTCAACGTGTTCATCCGATCTTACATCGACCAAGATTGCATCAAGCCATGCTGTTTACCTTACCGCTAACGTTCTTCGACAGCGATCGGCGACGACTCGTACTAAGACGAGAGAGAGAGAGAGAGGAGAAGCAGCAGAAATATCCCCATGCTATACGTGTGACGCCGACGATGGGATGCATCAACCCTCCCAGCCACTCACCTTTGCCTGCGACGTTCCATGCCGCTGTAGCACAAAATCGGCTGCAAAAGCACGAGCTTTTCATCGCTTGCAACTAGCGAACTCACCCTCTTCCGGTTGGGAAACGAGCACTCGCGCGGTTCGCCTTACCGTCACCAACCATGTGCTGGAGCGGTTGCTTAATTTGGCCCTAGTTGCTAACTAGCTCGTCAATAACGCTCTAATTCTGGGCAAATATGTGTTCATATCGACACAGAGAAGTAGTGGTAGCTGTGTGAGCAGATTCTGATGTGTGACTATTTGGATTTGAGATGCTAAAACGAATTGAGTAAGGATAAGGAATGCTCAAGTAGAACCTAAAGTTACATGGAACGGTCAACCATAGGTTAACTAGTGCGCTCTGCGCTAGCAGCCAACTCCTATCCTGTAGCAAGGCTAAAAACTGGCGCAAAAAGTGAAAGAATCAGCCTTTCATGGTTACATTTGTAGTTGATTTGTGCAAAATTGATTCCATTAAGTCTTGATGAATGAAATCACTAGCTTGAAGTATTAATTGAGCTCACTAGTACAAAAAGAGTGATCACAGATGATTTCTTGAACCGTCTGAATCAATGGATCAGTGATAATCGGAGGTTATCACAAATAGTTTGTGAACCATTTATAATAATCACAATATAGATGGTTTAGAACTAGAACCGTATGTGAATGCATAATATCACAGACGGTTCTAGCCACAAACCATATCATCCTCTTGTTGTGTACAATATATGCCATGATATGTTTCTATTCATCATTCTTGTTCCTGATCTGATGCTAAATGACTCCAGGAGGCAGCTTAGGATGAGTTTATCTGATGTTTGAGGTATCCAAGAAATTAATTCTTGAGTTTGGACATGACTGCCCATTCCAGTGCGCTCTCAGCCTCACGATGAACCGGGACCATGCGGCCCTTTGATCCTCAGTTCGGTAAAAAAACAAGCCTTATGTCGGGTTTGAGATTTGTCTGAACTTCTTGATAATCTTTGACTCGTCGGAACGTTCGATCGTATGCATTTTCAAGCTTTAGAAGTATAAAGATTTGGGCATTCCATGTGTCGGAATGTTCTTGATTTGACCAGCTCAGTCTATTAGGCAAGAAGAGCACCACACCCTGCCCACTTTGACCTCTTCCTGGGCGAATTGCTTCGTCAGAACAGTAGCAAAAACTCGCAAAACCTCAATTCAATCCATCATTCGAACACAGATTCGACGAGATTACATCTTGCATCGAGAAAACATCCGAATCGATGAGCAAATTTGGCCTCACAGGTAGAACGGGCTAACTGGTATCATCTGGCATACTTTCCCCAATGACAGCAACAAGCTTTAATCACTCTCGGGCAAATTAATCCGAATTCCAGTGTGATGCTGCAAATGCAGCAGCTAGGACACCGTTCCTGTGACCGGGCCGCCGGGAGGGCGGCAATCCTCCGGCGAGACGGCCGGCCACCGCGCCGCGCCGCGGAGCAAACCTGGGGTGAACTCGCACACCACCAAGAAGTGTTACAAGGTGTGTCACCTGCGTCGCGCTCAATCCCTCCTTAACCTATCGTAACCATGTCGGATCAACGCGCTTCCAGGCCCGGCGCCTTCCCCTGCTAGCCTGCTACATTTCTGTGCCGGAGAACTGTACTGTTCGCCGGTGCGCCCCGTGCCGCCGGCCGGAAATCCCCTCCAAACTCACACAAAAGCGCCATCCGGACCAGTCCGGATTTGCCGATCGACATCTCCCAGGATACTCGACCAAACTCAACAAACTTACGCTCGTTCGAAAGCTATGCTCCGTACCTACAGGAAGGAACAAATTACAGTCTAATTGGTCGAGATGATCGAGAGATATTTGATCGCAAATCGGGAGGAGAAGCACACCTTGGAGGCCGGTCCACGAGCTCGGCCTCGGCGGCCAACTGGGGGAAAGCAATCCGCGGCACCGGATGAGGCGCGTTCCCAGCCGTTGGATGGGTCGGGATCGGACGGGGCGGGTTTAATGTGGGGCGCGTGGGGGGCCGATCCGCGGCGACGAGCCCTCGACCAATCAGCGCGCGGCTTTCAGCTCTCCCCGTCTTCTTGTCGTCTCCCACTATTTAAGCACCGCTTCCTCCGCCACGACCTCCTCACCACCGCACACAGCTCGCACATCTCTCTCTTTCTCCGCCTCGGCGCGCGCACAGCACACACGAGCGCTTATTCGCTCCGCGGCTCGGCGCAGTGGTGCATTGATGTCGACCGACGTGGCTGCGACGGAGGCCGCGGCGCCGGCGGCTGACGCGGGCTCTGACCCTGCCGCGGAGGCCCCGGCGGCGGAGGCTGCCGCCGCGAAGCCGGCCAAGGAGGGCAAGGCCAAGAAGCCTGCCGCCCCGCGGAAGTCGCGCTCCAACCCCACCCACCCGCCGTACGCCGAGGTACAGGCTTGAACACTTCTCCCTTGCTGTGATCTCATCTCGTGCTGTCGTGTTTGGGTCTGGATCTGAGTGGTCGGTGCGCGCGCAGATGATCTCGGAGGCGATCACGACGCTCAAGGAGAGGACAGGGTCGAGCCAGTACGCGATCGGCAAGTTCATCGAGGAGAAGCACAAGGCGCACCTGCCGCCCAACTTCCGCAAGCAGCTGCTCGTGCAGCTCAAGAAGCTCGTCGCCGCCGGCAAGCTCACCAAGGTCAAGAATTCTTACAAGCTGCCGCCGACGCGCGCCCCCGTGGCGGCCAAGCCCAAGCCCAAGCCGAAGGCCGCCGCGAGGCCCAAGCCGAAGGCCACCGCGAAGCCCAAGGCTCCCGCCAAGCCGAAGGCCAAGGCCGCGGCCAAGTCCAAGGTCGCCGCGAAGCGCAAGGCGGCAGCCAAGCCGAATGCAGCAGCCAAACCTAAGGCGCCCGCTAAGCCGGCTGCCAAGCCCAAGGCAGCTCCCAAGCCGAAGGCCAAGCCGGCCGCGAAGCCAAAGGCGAAGGCGGCTGCCAAGCCAAAGGCCGCTGCCGTGACCAAGACGAAGGCGACCTCCGCGCCGGCTCGGTCCCGCCCGGCGAAGGCAGCGAAGACATCGGCCAAGGACACGCCCGGGAAGAAGGCAGCGCCGGCGGCAAAGAAGCCCGCCGCTGCGGCGAAGAAGGCCCCAGCGAAGAAGGCCGCCCCGGCGAAGAAGGCTGCCGCCCCGGCGAGGAAGGTACCGGCCCGGAAAGCCAAGAAGTAGGGCTCGTTGTCGAGAAAGTACCTAGGGTTTCGTTCTCGTTTTTGTTTTAGCTGCTTCTGTTGTTGTTAGTTGAGAGGGGGGTTGGGGGTACTACCGTGTAAATTTGGTATCGAGGCGGGGCTAGACTGGTCATTTCGTACCCAACGGTGAAAAGCAGAGCGACGATGTCGACGAGAGTTTGTTTAGCTTGTATTTCTGTACTAGATCGGGGGTGGGGAGTTTTTATTGTGGAGGTAACCATGTTATGTTGTCAATATTACTACTGCTTTTGCAAATTAACGTATGCTAGTGTTAAGTTACGTTCTTTCGAGATGTGATTTTTTTGAATTCTAGATCTGAAATTGAATCGTGGCGTGTGATTTGTTCTCAAAAACAGATTGTTTGTACGTGCGTGAGCAGTATATATGGCCATTAAAATTTTCGAGTTGCTTCCATCCAACGTCTGGTACGTACCTATGCGTGACTTTATGAGCTGTAAGTTGCCTTTAAAATTGGTGCATCGGTGGTCAGATTTGAATGTTCAATGCATTATCGAAATCTTCCTTGATTTTGCCGCTGCATCAATTGGTTCGCAAGTCTTATCTATAGAAGTGGTTCTTAAGCGTCTTCTGGGTTGACGCTAGTGCTGATACATAGCATGGGCTTGGAAAGTTCAGAAATTACGATAGCTGCGGGCATGGTTGCCAATTTGGTCGGAGTCGGAGGCGGGAGTTTGAGCTCGGAAGGAGAGGCCGTCTCGGTTTTTGGATTGGGCCCGAAACCTAGGTACGACGGTACAGACGCTGGTTATCTCTTGACTAAATGATAATTTATATAATATGTTATAGCTAGATTAAAATAACTTATAATATGCTATCTATATAGCTAGCATATTTCTCTTCCCCTCACATCACTCAAAATTCTGTACAATATGGATTTATAGATAGCTGAATATACCATGCTCTTAGGGCGCGCTCAAGTGAGCGGCGCGATGGGCGATGGTGGTCAAAACACTGTAACGCACTGTAGCATTTTTGTTTTTTGGTTTTTTTGTGTTTTATTTTTTCCCGTATTACATTGTTTTGTCTGTGATAGATTAGCGTGTCGTTTTTATTTTTATATTTTTTTAAATTTAATTATACCTAATAAACCAACTCAGTTACAGTAAAAAAATAAGTCAGTTATAGTAAAATTTTAGCAAAAATTAAAAGTCATCGCTATTTCGAATGTTACCTTAAGATTTGCAGCAATTGGTAGGTGATCTGGCGTCTGGTTGGGGTAGGGTGTTCGCTTCTGCTTTCAATTTCTTTTTTTTACCATTTTCTTGGTACTTTTACTTTTGGGTATATTTTTTTTTCTGCTATAGCTTGGCCTCTAGCTACGGTTAATCTATAGTTAGCTTTTAGCTATAACTGATGTTTTTTTATTCTAGCGTGAGTGATTGTGCGGACGACTTGAGTGCCGATAAGACGATAAAATACTTTAAAAAATATGTCCTAATAACTAGCTTAAAAAATATCCTATCCTTTATCTTCGAATTATCATGTCGCTTTGGGCGTTGCTGGACCCTGTCCCTGTCTTTGCGTTTACTTTCTCCTTTTGCTTTCTTGTAATGATGTTGAACAAGTTTTTTTCGACTTAGCTTATGACTTACTAAGTTCTTTTAAATAAATAAATAAAACTATTTTACTGCTATCGTTTTGAATTGACTTACTAAAATAAATTTTTAGTAGTAGCTTGTCGATATTCAATTTATTTATATAAACACTTGAGTTAATATCAAAAACTAGAAATCATAGTGTCGTGGGGGCGGCCCACCCCCGTGACAGGGCCTCGCAACTGGCATAATATGTAATAGACTCGATAGTGTAGAAGTGCAAATATACTAATGTACCTTTATCCTCTGTAAGCACTAAGGGGTAGAATAGAGATATCCCCATTCTACCCCACTCATGTATATAAACCCTCAGGAGGGGCAGGAGGGAGACATCCCCTCACACTTACCAACTCTCCTCCAGATCTGGCTCTCCTCTTCCTCTCCTACGAGTCCCCTTTTTAACTGTTTGGCTTGTAGCCACAACAGGTGGCGCCGTCCGTGGGGACTGAGCGAGAAGCTGCTCAAGGACGCTAGGGGTGGCTACCACCGAAGGAGCTTCCTAGCGCGGAACGGAAGTATCTCAGGACGTATCGGGAGGCATCGCAGATAAATTCATCTTGTCGCTAGCCTGTTCGCTTCGGAATATATATGCACCTCATTAGATATGGCAGAGGTGTTGTGAGCACACAAATCTGTTCTGAGCTCTTATTTCTTTTCCAGATCCAGATTTGGCAGAGCTGATAGGGGAAGTGGTGTCTTGGAGGACTGGGTGGTGGGGCTCCCGAGAGTCTCCGCGCAGCGTTGCATCTCCGAGTCGAGGTCCCCGCGTCAAGCCTCCACAAAGCATCGCCAGACCCCGCCATCGCCACACGTGTGCATGCATGAACTCGCGGAGTAACACGCGGTCAGGATGCCATCGATCCATCGTCACGAACGCCGCAGATAAGTCCATCTCGACGCTAGGCTGTTTGCTTTGGGGTACACACACACACTGCGCGTGAGGCATCCCCGCGGCATGTGACCGCATTCAGTACATACGCAAGCGTATAGAGTAGATCTATAGTAGTTGGGTGGGCCCTTAGGGGTGGCGAGATCCAGAGGCGTGAGCCGCTTCGCGAGTTTGTTGGGTCTCCGTCAGCGTGACTCCGCCCTGGCCCTCGCCCAAGCCTGCGTCGGGCGCTGGGGTTGCCGTGGCCTCCGCTTAGGCAGCCTCCGTGCCCGCGGCCTTCGCATGGTGTCGAGTCTCCCCTCATCTCGGCATGAATAGGGACTCCGCGCCGTCGAAGACCGCCTTGGAGCCTCCGCAAGACTCCGCTGTTAGGGCGTAACCCCGTTGCGTGAGTTCCCGTCGTTGCATGCAGTCCCTGAGTGCGTGCATGCATCCCATGATTGCGCGGAGCGGTAGTGCAGGTAAGTGCATACTAGTGTGTAGCGTTATTTTATGTGATCTTGCACTAGAATAGCGGCCGGCGACACGCGGAGTTCGCTTCGTGGCCGAGGTTTCAGCATCGCCGCGGCACCGAGACGGGCGTGTTGCAGCTCGCGGGTGGTGGGGCGCACCTCCGCTATGAACAATGAAGCAATTAAAAAAACCCTGCGTGCATACGCTAGAAGATTAGAGCTAGTCTCTGTCGGCTCCGCACTCGGCCGTTGTGCAGCGCCGCCTGGCGCCCGCCGGCTCCGCGCCCTGCCTCTCCGCTGCCTCCGCGCCCGTCCGTTGTGCAGCGTTGTCTAGCGTGTCGCGCGGAGCCTCGGCTTCGCGCTGGCTGGACCTGCAAGGCGTGAGGAGGAGGCGCACGAGGCCGGTGCGCAGAGTGGACGTGTTCGTGAGAAACATCATAGAAGATCGAACGCAGAGGAGAGGCACCGTGAACGGTGGAGGTGAGTAAAGTGCATGCAACGCACGCATGCGTGAGCCATGCATGCTACTATTGCAGCATGAAGGCATGCATGTGTCCATCCCGTGCGTGTTGCGGAGTGGGCTTCGCTGCACGCGGAGACTCGCCTTCGTGGGCTCCTGCTCGGAGGCCATCGGTGCTGAGTGGAAGGAGCGCGGACCACAGCAACGAAGCGAAGGCCGCGCGAAGACGGACTCTGGCTCGAGGGCGACGGTCACCGTGAAGCCACGAGCTGACACGAAGGTGTTCGCACGGAGGCGAAGGTCGCACGCAGATGGGGTTCGGTGTAGAAACGAAGGACGCGGGGAGGCCACGCGGAGACGGGGCCGCACAGTGGCGGATGCAGCAACAGTTCGACTTCGTCTACTTGTTCGACGACGACACGATCCCGGGTTTTGCCTCTGCTCGCTGGCCTTCGCATGCGTGAGGTCTCGGCGAGTCTCGTTCGGCGAAGTCTCAACTCCGCGTACAGGATGGCCACCTCGACCAAGGACTCCGTGTGAACAAGGACCTTCTCGACCGTGGACTCCACACAGGCGAGGTCGCGGCTCTACACTGTCGAAGTCCATGCGGGCACTGCGCTCATGTTGCACAGCAGGCATGCATTCACGTACGTGGCATATACACTCATGCACTCATGCTGCATGGCATACATTGCATGCACATACATGGTGTATGCGCCATCTCGGTCGCCGCATCGTCTACGTTTCGACCACATCGGCTCCGCCAGCCTCTGGGAGCTTCGCATACTCCCTGACCCCGCTCAAGGTTCACAGCGATGGCTTCGGTGTGACCTCGCCCTTCGCGCACCGACGACTATGCCCACTCAGACTACGCGGTGACGTCCTTAGAGGAGCTTCACCTCACCAGTCGGTCGCCGCGACTCCCCGTAGTGACATCCATGGCCTTCGCTACAGTCGAAGTGGTCTTCGCTGAGCTATCTGGAGCCCTCACTGCGGCGTTTGTAGCCTTCGCCTCGGTGACCGAAGTCTTCGCCGCCGAACTCCTCGAGGTGTCCGCCAAGCTCTTCGAAGTCCCCGCCAGTGTCCGGCGGGCCATTCGGAGTTGGCGCCGACCTCTCCGGAGTCTACATTAAGCTCTTCGAAGTCTCCGCCGATGTCTTCAAAGCCTAGCACCCTCAGCATCGGAGACTATCTCGCTCACATGAAGGACCCTGCAACACGGGTCTCAGCTCCAGATTCCGCGACGTAGACATTCGACTCTGCATCGAGCACTTTACGGAGGATAAATAAGACGTAGCGTCGAGGTCCGCCTCCGTACGCACTCTACGGACTATAAATAAGACGTGACCGTTGAGGACTGCCTCCGCACGCACTCTACGGAGTATAAATAAGACGTAGCATCGAGGTCCACCTCCGCACGCACTCTACGGAGTATAGATAAGACGTGACCGTTGAGGACTGCGTCCGCACGCACTCTACAGAGTATAAATAAGACGTAGCGTCGAGGTCCGCCTCCGTACACACTCTACGGAGTATAAATAAGATGTAGCGTCGAGGTCCGCCTCCGCACGCACTCTACGGAGTATAAATCAGACGCAGCGGGGGGACACCTCCGCGCGCACTCTACAGAGTATAAATAAGACGTAGCGTCGAGGCCCCCTCTGCACGCACTCTACTGAGTATAAACAAGACGTGGATGTCCCGCGCGCGCGTTGGCGTACCCTTCGGAGCCTAACTAAGTTGTGGTTGATAGTCCCCCGCATTCTCCGGAGTACAAACTAGACGCGGATGTTGTCCTTGCGCACTCTACTGAGTCTAAACAAGATGCGGATGTCCCGCGCACGCGTTGGTATACCCTCCGGAGTACTCGGTAAGCTGTGGTTGATAGTCCCACGCCCCATCCGGAGTACAAACAAGACGCGGATGTTGTCCCTGCGCACTCTACTGAGTATAAACAAGACGCAGATGTGTCGCGCATGCATTGGTGTTATCACTACGCGTACTCTTCGGAGTATAAATAAGACGTGGTTGATGCTCCCACGCACTCTATGGAGTATAAAAACTACATAATGGCCAAGACACCAGGGAGTGCCTCGCTTTTGCGGCGCACCGTTTGGGTATCGCGTCTTCGCGCGCGTTGCAGCAGGGAGTGCATAGCATTTTCAAGGTAGGGGAACGGCAGTTTCGCCTCCCTGCCTCCGTGTGCATAGCGCCCTTGGCCTACGCCACGAGCGCCCGCCCTCCGCGGGCACTATTTTTGAAGGGAGGGGAACGGTAGCTTCGCCTCCTTGCCTCCGTGTGCGTAGCGCCCTCGGCCTACGCCACGAGCGCCTGCCCTCCGCGGGCACTGTTTTTGAAGGTAGGGGAAACGATAGGTTTGCCTCCCTGCCTCCGTGTGCGTAGCGCCCTCGGCCTACGCCACAAGCGCCCGCCCTCCGCGGGCACTGTTTTTGAAGGTAGGAGAACGGCAGCTTCGCCTCCCTGCCTCTGTGTGCGTAGCGTCCTCGGGCTACGCCTGGAGCGCCCGCTCTCTGCGGAGTAGGGGGACGATAGCTTCGCCTCCCTGCCTCCACGTGCGTAGTGCCCTCGGCCTACGCCGCCAGCGCCCGCTCCCCGCGGAGTAGGGGGACGATAGCTTCGCCTCCATTCCTCCGCGTGCGTAGCGCCCACGGCCTCGCGCGCGGCGCCGCTCTCGCGGCAGCGCTTTTTGAAGATAGGGAACAGCGGCCGCCTTCACGCCTCCGTGTGCGTAGCACCCTCGGCCTACACCACGAACGCCCACCCTCCGTGGGCACTGTTTTTGAAGGGAGGGGAACGACAGCTTCGCCTCCCTACCTTCGTGTGCGTAGCGCCCTCGGCCTACGCCATGAGCGCCCGCCCTCCGCGGGCACTGTTTTTGAAGGTAGGGAAATGGCAGCTTCGCCTCCCTGCCTCCGTGTGTGTAGCGCCCTCGGCCTACACCACGAGCGTCCGCCCTCCGCGGGCACTGTTTTTGAAGGTAGGGGAACTGCAGCTTCACCTCCTTGCCTCCGTGTGCATAGCGCCCTCGGCCTACGCCACGAGCGCCCGTCCTCCGCGGGCACTGTTTTTGAAGGTAGGGAAACGGCAGCTTCGCCTCCCTGCCTCCATGTGCGTAGTGCCCTCGGTCTACGCTCTAAACGCCCGTCCTTCGCGGGCACTATTTTTGAAGGTAGGGGAACGGCAGCTTCGCCTCCCTGTCTGCGTGTGCATAGCGCCCTCGACCTACGCCACGAGCGCCCGCCCTCCGCGGGTACTGTTTTTGAAGGGAGGGGAACGCCAGCTTCGCCTCCCTGCCTCCGTGTGCGTAGCGCCCTCGGCCTACGCCACGAGCACCTACCCTCCGCGGGCACTGTTTTTGGAGGTAGGGGAAACGACAGGTTCGCCTCCCTGCCTCCGTGTGCGTAGCGCCCTCGGCCTACGCCACAAGCGCCCGCCCTCCGCGGGCACTGTTTTTGAAGGTAGGGGAACGACAGCTTCGCCTCTGTGCCTCCGTGTGCGTAGCGTCCTCGGGCTACGCCTGGAGCGCCCGCTCTCCGCGGAGTAGGGGGACGATAGCTTCGCCTCCCTGCCTCCGCGTGCGTAGCGCCCTCGGCCTACGCCGCGGCGCTTCGCTCTCCGCGAACGCGATTTTTGAAGATAGGGGCAGCGGCCGCCTCCTCGCCTCGTGTCGTAGCACTCTCGGCCTACACTACGAACGCCCGCCCTCCGTGGGCACTGTTTTTGAAGGGAGGGGAACGACAGCTTCGCCTCCCTGCCTTCGTGTGCGTAGCGCCCTCGGCCTACGCCATGAGCGTCCGCCCTCCGCGGGCATTGTTTTTGAAGGTAGGGAACGCGGGTTCGCCTCCACGCCTCCGTGTGTGTAGCGCCTCGGCCTCGCCACGAGCGTCCGCCTCGCGGCATTTGTTTTTGAAGGTAGGGGAACGGCAGCTTCGCCTCCTTGCCTCCATGTGCGTAGCGCCCTCGGCCTACGCCACGAGCGCCCATCCTCCGCGGGCACTGTTTTTGAAGGTAGGGGAACGGCAGCTTCGCCTCCCTGCCTCCATGTGCGTAGCGCTCTCGGTCTACACTCTAAGCGCCCGTCCTCCGCGGGCACTATTTTTGAAGGTAGGGGAACGGCAGCTTCGCCTCCCTGCCTCTGTGTGCATAGCGCCCTCGACCTACGCCACGAGCGCCCACCCTCCGCGGGTACTGTTTTTGAAGGGAGGAGAACGCCAGCTTCGCCTCCCTGCCTCCGTGTGCGTAGCACCCTCGGCCTACGCCTCAAGCGCCCGCTCTCCGCGGAGTAGGGGGACGATAGCTTCGCCTCTCTGCCTCAGCGTGCGTAGCGCCCTCGGCCTACGCCGCCAGCACCCTCACTCCGCGGGCACTGTTTTTGAAGGTCGGGGAACGGTAGCTTCGCCTCCCTGCCTCCGTGTGCGTAGCGCCCTCGGCCTACGCCACGAGCGCCCGCCCTCCGCGGGCACTGTTTTTGAATATAGGGGAACGGCAGCTTCGCCTCTCTGCCTCCATGTGCATAGCGCCCTCGGCCTACGCTCTAAGCGCCCGCCCTACGCAGGCACTGGTTTTGCAGGTAGGGGGACGCTCCGACGTAGGACTTCGTCGTTCGTCCGGTACGCACGGCCTCGACGAGACGGCTCGGCTCCGGCGTAGGACTTCGCCGTCCGCCTCGTAGGCACGGCCTCGGCAGGACAACCCGGCTTCGGAGTAGCGCCTCGCCGCCTGCCTCGTGGGCATTGCCTCGGTGGGGCGGCGACGACTTCGCCGTCCGCCTCGTAGGTAAGGCCTCGGCGAGACGGCTCGGCTACGACGCAGGACTTCGTCGTTCGCCTGGTACGCACGGCCTCGGCGGGACGACCCGGCTTCGGAGCAGCGCCTCGCCGCCCACCTCGTAGGCATTGCCTCGGCGGGGCGGCGACGACTTCGCCGTCCGCCTTGTAGGCAAGGCCTCAGCAAGACGGTTCGGCTCCGACGCAAGATTTCGTCGTCCGCCTGGGACGCACGGCCTCAGTGGGACGACCTAGCTTCGGAGCAGTGCCTCGCCGCCCTCCTCGTAGGCATTGCCTCGGCGGGGTAGCGACGACTTCACCGCCCGCCTCGTAGGCACGGCCTCGGCGGGACGACCTGGCTTCGAAGCAACGCCTCGCCGCCCGCCTCGTAGGCATTGCCTCAGTAGGGCGGTGACGACTTCGCCGTCCGCCTCGTAGGCAAGGCCTCGGCGAGACGGCTCGGCTCCGACGCAGGACTTCGTCGTCCGGCTGGTACGCACGGCCTCGGCAGGACGACCCGGCTTCGGAGCAGCACCTCGCCACCCGCCTCGTAGGCATTGCCTCGGCAGGGCGGCGACGACTTCGCCGTTCGCCTCGTAGGCACGGCCTCGGCGGGACAACCCGGCTTCGGAGTGAGATTCCACATACCTCTTTGTAGGCACTTTCTTAGGGGGATGCAAGCTACTAGTTGCTTCGGCCCGTCGGTACTTGCTGTTGGGGAACGGGGGGCTGAGATAGTGTGGCGTGCCAGGTCGCCCATCGGGACCTCTGCGCTTACTGATGAGGGAGTACTGTCGTGGGGTCGGCCCAACCCCCCGTGATGGGGCCTCGCAACTGGCATAATATGTAATAGGCTCGATAGTGTAGATGTGCAAATATACCAATGTACCATCATCCTCTGTAAGCACTAAGGGGTAGAATGAGGATTTCCCATTCTACCCCACTCATGTATATAAAACCCCAGGAGGGAGACATCCCCTCACACTTACCAACTCTCCTCCAGATCTGGCTCTCCTCTTTCTCTCCTACGAGTCCCCTTCTTTACTGTTTGGCCTGTAGCCACAACACATAGCTAAAAAGAAACACCGAATGCCATTTCCTGTGCACGATGCTCTGCGCGCGCACGCAGCAAGGAG
Source organism: Melocanna baccifera (assembly GCA_036346265.1). Classification (NCBI taxonomy): domain Eukaryota; kingdom Viridiplantae; phylum Streptophyta; class Magnoliopsida; order Poales; family Poaceae; genus Melocanna; species Melocanna baccifera. The sequence goes on along the minus strand of CM070683.1, from coordinate 2,657,424 downwards.
CCTTGGAATGTTGTATTCTAATGGCCTGACGTAGACCTGTGTCTCCTAACTTCTACTTGTTAGTAAGTCTTGCGTGTTTACACGGCCTCGGTTCCTGTATGTCGCCTCGACTCCAGCCAGTCTTAAGTTCACATTAATCATGTGTTGTGTTCATATTAGTCATGCGTTCCGATTAGCCATTTCAGGTTATATATAAGTAACCCTTTGTGATTTGAATCAATCAATCAATTGCGTGATTATCCCAAATATTCTACGCTTTTATGGTATTAGAGCGGTGCCGCTCCTGAGCCACCGCCTGCATAGCTTCCGTCGCGCCGCCCCTGAGAGATGACCTTGTCTCCATGATCTCTCTCAGGGTCTGCGCAACCCGTAGTTTAAGTCATATCGCCCCGCGACCGCCACCGTCGTAAGTCCTCCTATGCCAGTCGCCGTGTTGTGCAGCCCTTCTACGCCCCGCGACCACCGTCGTGAGTCCTCCGACAGCAGTTGCTGTGTTGCGTGACCCTCCTAGCCCCACACCGCCATCGTCGCGGGTCCCCCCTCTGTTGTTGCTGCCGCAACATTTCAAACATTGGCGGACGATATGTGTTGGACGTCAGCTACCTCGAACACAACGACGACCTCAACACTATCTATCTCGACATGGCTTACTCCTCCACGGCTACGATCATAGTCACTACGCTCTCGGCTATCTCGGCAACAAAGGTCTATCATTCACCGAGTTCCATTCCAGTCTGAACGTTCGGTCTTCTCCTGTTCAGACTGCGGGAGGGTGTTAGCAAGTCTTGCGTGTTCACACGGCCTCGGCTCCCGTGTGTCGCCTCGACTCTAGCCAATCTTAAGTTCACATTAATCATGTGTTGTGTTCATATTAGTCATACATTCCCATTAGCTATTTCTGTTCATATTAGTCACGCGTTTCCATTAGCCATTCCAGGCTATATATATGTAACCCTTTGTGATTTGAATCTATTAATCAATTGCGTGGTTATCCCAAATATTCCACGCTTTCAGTACTTATACGTATGAATGAATGAAATAGTGTTGGTTCTTATTAAATGTTGGCTTTGTCTTTTGATTTTGTTTTATAAATAGTAATAATTTATAGAGAAATTTATAGATAGATATTTATGTACGATTTTGACTGATATAAATAAAGTTACTAAAATGTGTACTTTAAATCGACTAGTAGATCCCATCTTAAAAAGACACTTCATTTGAAAATTGTACCGTAGAAATATCACTTACTGTAGAAAAATAGATTTTAGAAATCAACACAAACAGAGCCTATGAGGGCCGAGCTAAGCCTGAAGCATGAATGTTGTCAGTACAGTGAATGGAGATGAAAATGAAATAAGTTTGAGCTTGTTCGTATTAGTTTTTACTTATGTTTAATATAAATATCTGATTTCTCAAAGCGGGTTCTCTACTTCTTTTACTACCGTCTCACTCAGGGGGATTAGCTAAGAGGTCACAGGGGTATTACTCATTTCCTTATTTTTTTTGCACCGCTCGTTTGCTCTTTCTAAAATTCACTTTTTATGCTACTACTGTTTATTTTCAGTTAAAAAATATAAACCATAATTAAAAACTACTAGTAAAAGTTAATACGAACCCCTTAGTCTAATACGGACTCCATGACGGGAGCAAGAAATGATAGGTTCGGCCACATTGGAAACAACAGTTTATTCGGCCCAACTTAAGACTTGCTACGTACCCACAAAGCCCAATGCGGTCCACGAACAGATATTAGCCTACTTAAGACTTACGACGCTTTCAGATCCGGATAAAATGACAAGCAGTCGATATGACGCCATCGCCTTAATCGCGGACAGCGGCAAGTCTTGTTCGCTAACGTCCTCTCCACCTCCGGCGACGATGATGAGCAACCAATCCACGGTTAAGTTTTTCCCTTATATAAACCATATATATACGTACATGTAACCCTGTAGGCCTAAAGAGTTATTGGTCGAAGTGATCATATTAACAAAAATAACAATTTTATAGTTGTAATTATAAAAATTTCATATGTACCATGTGACACTAGTCTTTGACCGACACGTAGAGGAGTGCCGCACGTAAAATTTTGAACAGAGAAGAAGGTCAAAGGGACAAAAAGAGAGACACAGAGATGGCAGTTTTCGAGTGAACATTTCATGTTGTACACATGCGCTCTCTAACGCGGAAAATAACAATTATGTAGGACCTAGTTAATCTTTTCTCGTCAAGGGAAAAACATTCTTGAAATGACGCGGTACGTCTTTGCATGCATATCAAAAGCGTCTTCAAGTTGCACTGGAATTACTTAATGGTCACTTCTTTTCGGTTTTTAAAAATCGCTTTTCAATTTTTTCTTAATGACTAACTTTTAAATAGAATATCTTTTTAAAACATAGTCAATAAGTTAATTGTAATATACACTATAGCGACTTTATTTATATCGGTCAAAATCGCATATGAGTTATTTATATCTTTATACTCTCTTTTATGAACAGCCAAAAGTTATAAGTCACAATCATAAAGGCGAAGTTAAAAATAACTTGCCTAATACATGCAAGAGTTAGAAATTAGAAAAAGGTATTTTCACTCGTAAGTCATGACAATTGACAAAGGACAAGGTCGTATAGAATGTGTTGCTGCTTCCTTGCATAGCAAGGGACTAGTACATAAGGGCGAAAATAGAACAAAAATTCAATATTATGTTAAGTAGTAATGCGTCTGGTAATTTTTAGAATCAATAATTCAACATAACTGATGACAGTGTATGATAATAAAGAAGTAATAATCAAAATACTTACCGAAATAAAGAAGTCCGATAATAATATTAGTTAGTTGCAATAAACTGAAGAAACTAAGGGTGAAACTACACACAAAAGTTGGTCAATATTGGTAAAATACATCATCCAACCTCAATGCCCTATTAAAAGATAACAAAATCAATTAAAGTTTTCAAGTAAAAAACAGTAGAACGATAAATTGTATGTTAATGCATTACCTTTTAGTATTTATGTTCTTTCAAGTTTATAAAGTGACAAACCACGACATCATTGGTAGTTTTTTGTTAATTCTAATTTTTTTATAGTAAATAAGTATATCATTCATGAAATCATCATCAAATAATTGAAAAAAGTCAATTAGATACCTGTATGTTCAACAGTTCAAGAATAATATAATAGAAAAATACGTTCAGTGACTTACTTGACATTGTGGTCAAATACCATAATTTTGCCTTCGTTCTGCAACGAGCTAACCGGTATTCCAAAAACAAAAATTTAAACCCTAAGTCTTAACCCTACCATTCGACAAAAATAATCAACAATCATCACATCGAAATCCCAACTCACAAATTTAGCCTCTGTTCTTGAAATAAATTAGAATCATTGAGAGAAATTTAGAACAAAATACATACCGATCGGGTAGACCTAAGTTTCCTTCAGCCCACGAGAGCGCGAGGAAACAAAGACCAGGCGGCACCACGACAAGATTGCTGGCAAGGGTGGCAGGTGGCACCAATTTTTTCCCATTCTTTGGTGACCGATCGTTGCTTGGTTGGGTGCGGCTATGTGACGGATGTGGTGTACATATTCTAATCGACCATATGAGATGAACAGACGTCGAGGGCTGCTGCGAAGTGACACGCTTCGGGGTCAGTCAAATGGACATCGTGATCTGTTGTAGTTGCCTTATGGACTGAGGGAAGTGGAGGATCCCCGTGGACTACTGTTAGCTACTGAGAATTTGGGTCGCTAGTGCTCTCTTCATTGGGCTTCAAGGAAGGACAAAGTGTACTGAGTTTAGGTTGAGGAGTTCATATATGGACTGGAGGTGTTGATCTGTGTTAAACAATTTTTTGGACCTGGTGTCTTGTCACACCGGGCTTAGTAGCTTGGTTATGCCCTTGCTAGTACAGTCGTACCGGGCGGCATCGTTCAGTGCATCGCACTGTGATCCTCACCGACAACCGTGCAACGCCTCCCACGAAGTCTCTGCTGGCTGCACGAAGTTGTGTTATGCGTGCGTAGAAGCATCCATTTGGCACGATGCCTGTTGTAATGCCGTGTATTTCTAAACCTACTGCAGTTGCTAACCTCATGAGTCCAGCCCATAATTAATCATGTAACTAACAAAGTCATTGCAGCCATTTCAATTACCACAATTGTACGCAAATTCAATTGATTAAAGGACAACAAAGTATAGTTACACAAATTACAACATACATCAGAATTCAATATTATTACATTCATTTTCATACACACACTAAATACGACAATTAAACTTACGATTGAGCTCATTTCTTACACATTTACAATCAACCACAAATTACATAATAACCTACAATATTAATTGTGAGAAAAAGCAAATATTAAGATACCAAAAAAGATCAAACAAAAGAAGAAATTGAAAACTAGCTTGCCGTCAGAACCCTTGTTAGGTTATCGAAGTGGGCATTTGGCTCATTGAGATACTAGACCGTCAGGGGCCAGTCGGCACCTCTCGCAACTGTAGAGTTTCATCACCTGATATTAAAAACCAACCTGAATCAATTTTAAATTCCTAAATTCACTGCCAGCTATCCCATATCCAAAGCCAACCACTCCTCTGCATAGTGAGTGTAGCGAAGCCTTAGCTTAGCCATCGCACAGGGAAGGCACAACGGAAGAGAGAAGGCTCAGAGAATAGCTAGGGGAAGAGAGAGTCATTTTTACCCACGACCAGTGACCATTCACCATAGTTGAACCACAACGGCATTCTCCCATTTTCTAGATCCACCCATTTCCCCCAAAATATCCTAATCCAACTGAGAGGAAGACGACAAGGTGGAGCTCGACAACAAGACTAGAGTAGTGCAAGGTGATAGGAGGAGCTACCCTAGGAGATGGTGGCAATTGAACCAATTGCCAGCCAACCCGACAACTAAGCCAAGCAAGCAACTAAGAAGACCGAGCCTTAGTTCTTCCCAAATTGAGCCCAACATCATCTAACAACGTAGCCCCACAACCCATTTTTAATCTTGTTATCACTATCATGAGACCACACCCCATGCATCATCATTAACAAACATCTCACCAAATCCATAGCATACATAGAGGTAAGCTGGAGGAGAAGGATGAGAAGTTAGGCAAGGGAGTAGAGGATACTAGAGGAAAGAACCACGACGATGACATGCCACCGCCGACTACCACACCCCCCGGTGTGTGAGAACCTCAAGTCCTGCCACGAGAAGCCCACGGGTTCCACAACCATTACCATCTTCACCCTATCCTTGTCCAAATATAACTCACATCAAATATTAAATTGGGTAAAATCCAAGGACTAAAAGTAAATCTAGAGGGGAAAACTTAGTGTAGAGAGAGAGGCATGGATCTCGATGGCCACCATCGGATCCATGATGCGAGGGACTGGATTATACCGATGGTAAGCTGGGGAGGCGCCATGCAGTCAACGACGACTGAACAAAACTAGAGTAGTGACCAAGTAGGAGGCGATCGAGAGGCAGGCGAGTGAGCACAAGGGAGAGGGAGCTGGCCAGGGGAGTGGTGGCGTTGACAGAGAGACGAAACACGTGAGGAGTCGGCTAGAAATGAAACCAAGAAGGGAGGTGAGTGAGGAGAACAAGAAGAGAGAGAGAGAGAGGAGTCAGGAGTAAGTGGGCCGAGCCAAGCCTAGTCGATTGGTAGCAGGTGAGAAGAGAGAGAGGGGGGAGGCGTATATTTATACCGAGTATTATTGCATTGAGTATTTCAATACATGTTTAGATGCATACCGAATCATTTAGGTAATATTTAAATTACAGAACTTAGGTAATAATTATTCATAAATATTAAGATGAATCAATTGTCGTTACTAAACAAATTTCACACGATGGTATAAAATAAACGTTTAATTATAAATTTCTGCGACCGGCTAAATTGACCTAGGGGAACGCATAGTTTATCTTTGTATCCATAAATTGAACAGTAGCATACATGTTAAATGCAGGAAAAGAATGTGGTCAGGAGGAAGAGTTTCGCTCAAGAAAACATGAGACCGAGACCTACTATCAACTCGCAGGCAAGTATACCTTTGAACATGTGATCTGATTATCTTTAGTAAAAATAGTATTTAACTACTAAAATATTATTCCCTGCATTAAATGAAAATCTGTTTAATCCGGATGAATGCTAAGTGGAAATATGAAAGAGGTATAGAAGTCTCAACTGATGGAGCAGTTGACCTGCAGTATAAGCAAATGGCAGGCAGAGGGTGTCGTAGGAAGGTGAGAAGGGGCAAGGTTGGGACTCTTTACATAAGGGTAAACTATAAGGACATGCAAACTTTACTCATGTATGGGACCGTATCGGCCATATCAACCATTATTCTGTCTAAAGACAGGCAGAATCAATAACTCAATAAAAGTTATTATACATGTATATAGATTTATCTAGAGAGGAAACCGAGTGAGGTCTCAATTGGACTTTGGGCCATAAAGGATGAGCCCAGCGTATATATTTAGTGATGTAGAATGTCGGGTGAAGGTGCGTCTAGCATAACTAACGACTAGCTTATAATTGGGTGGTAACAATTATAAGCCATGGTGAGATAAAGGTAACAATTCTATGCTCTGATTTGGGCATCACATCTAAGGAAATGCAAAGATCCATTCGCTACAAAAGTCACGGTGATTATGGATGAAGTGATACAAGCCTGCGTCGTACTATATAAATCATGAATTCATACCTGTCTCCTGAATTGAAGGCTATGTGAACCAATTGAGGTTCTATCTGGTTTTACGAGTGTTCAGTAACTTTCTAAATTAAAAATATGAGATCCTTTCTGAACATAAAAGTATTTATTTTGAGAAGTTATGAGATGAGAAGGGATTCAAATAGATGTTGACTATGATTATAAAAGTGAAATTTGCTATTATTGCTCGCTGAGTACTCCATAATCAACCTTGATATTATTCCCCTTTGTTTAGGGGTTAGCTGGATTGGGATTCCACTTAGTGTGAAGGATGCCTACCCAAAGGGGTTCTATATCGAGTGCGAGAGAGATGGTTTTGGGTATAATTCGTATGAGACGGACACCTTATACAAGACCTAAGATAACTAGAATATTACTAGCATCACGAGCACGACTGTCAATGCATATGTAAATTAATACGATATTTTATACTTTCTAGTACTTGTATAATTATTTTCTAACTTAGAGCTGTTTTTGTACTTATCGCATTATTCAAGCCGTGATGGCTTTGTAAAAGACTCGCCAGTTTACTTTCGTAGCCGGCCGCAGACCGGAGGGTTGAGCAGTGCGTACTTGTTTGCACGCTGTCGCTGGGACTAGCCAAATGGCCCGACCGTAACATTTGGGTTTGGTTAGCGCCGATCGGGCCGGTTCCGAAAAGAGTTGATTTGCCTTTTCTCCGTCAATTCCCTGCCCAAAACGCTTGCTGTCCTCCACCTCAAGGGAGTAGGAGACTATCCCTTAAAAAGAAAAGAAAAAGAAAAAGAAAAGACGGGAGACTAGTACCGAGTAGTGTGGCTGACGTGCCGAGATCAACAACACCCAATGTACTACTTTGCCGTCGGATTCTTCCACTAATTCTTGATGCTACTTTACGTTCAAAGGATTCGGAAAGCATCTTGGTATAATGGTATGCTTAATTTGCGAGTAAAAGGCCTACGATGCCGACTGCCTGCCATGCATTAATTCATGATCTATACATGCGAGCTGCTGGGTCACAGTGCATACCTTTTTTTTAAAAGAAAAACTTACCTTCTCCTCTCTCTTATATCGTCGCTCCCTCCCTCTCGTACTCTCTCTCCCGTTCACCATTCCTTCCCTCCTCACCATCATCATCCCTTCTCTCTCCTCTGCCGCTAGATCTAGCTTCCCGATACGGGTTCACTGTTCCTCCGAATACAGAAGGAGGTCTGAGGAGGCGGCGGTAGGTGGCGGCGAGGGCGATAGGAGGGTGGTGGTGGAAGGGGGAGGTGGAGGAGGAGCATGGAACTGAGCCAGCACCAGAGAAGAAGGTGAGGAGGGTGACGATGAGAAGAGAGAGGAAGGGGAGGGAAGTGGCAGAGAAGATGACGGAGGAGGAGCGGTGCTGGTTGGATGCTATATCGTTTGAGTCGATCCGAATGGTATAGCATGACATAGTAGCATTCTTTTTTTAGAGGAGAATGAATACATGGTTACAAATGAAGAGAATGCAAATTCAGTGGTGGGTACCAAAATTTAAACCCTAGCGGTAAATTAGGGAAACCTGATAGCTTATTATCAGCTGGCCATTAGTGTTTCATTTAACTCAATGTCCAGTTTCATGGCTCTTTCTTAACCGGAGTGACTCATTTTTCTTGGAGAAGTTAGGTCCCGCTCATTTGGACTTAATCTACTGACTTATTTTTTTTACTATTTATGATTTTCATTTTTTTGCTTTTTAGCATTTTTGAGTTTTTTTACGATTCTTTTGTATCATATTCGTTTGCATTATACGTGATGGACTAACCTATTTTTCTATTTTTAGTTTTTTAAAAAATTGATTACGCAAATAAATTACCGCCAGCTATAGTTTAATATTAGCCAGTTACAGTGCAATTTTAGTTATAAACCACTAAATTTCAACCCAACCGAACAACCTCTTAATTCTCTGAAACGCCATTCTTTTGATAACTGAAGAAACTTGATTAGTAAGCTTCATGAGACAGTCTCCAAAACTGATTGACTTAAAAACAGCTAAAGGTCTTATCTTTTCGGCTTCTCAAACCGATTTTTGGATTTTACTATGGTATCTAATTTTCAAATAGAGTATTTTTTTAGCAGAGTCTACAAGTTAATTGTAGCATATGTTAAAAACCTAACATCTGCACCATTCAAAATTGCAAGCGAGTATATCTCTCTGTAATCTGTCTCAAACAACTAAAATTTGAAAATTTTAACAAAAAAACCATAAGTCACAATTATATCAAACATGCCCAAAGGTATAATTAGATTGCGTGGTAAGATAGGATGATGGAAGCATGAGCTTTCCTTTTGTATAAAGGGCTGCCTTTTGTGCTAATCAAAGTTGATAAGCCATCATCAAGGATTATTTGGTACTCTTCTGATCCTGTGGTACTCTATGAAAGCAGCATCGATTCCTTGTGGCTGGCTCGACCTGTAGGAAAGAAGAAGAAAAAAAAAACAGAGTACGAACAACTAAGTATACCAAGTGCCAACACTAAGCCAAAAGCCTTAAGCTGAAGCTCCATCTTCACGGTACAATGACACCTTCATTAGTTACTGTCCCATCTCTCGTGCCATTATCTTCTTCCTCGGATTGGTGTTCTTAATTTCAGATATAGCTCGATGGGTACGTGGATGAACATTGTTTGCCCGACTTAATTATGACTTATAGTTGTACATTACGTACTAGGTTGTTCCGCCCCTTGAAAAAAAGGGAATGATATATACGAGCTTGTTAGCCTACTTACGATCGAACGAACCATAACATTTTCAAAAAGAGTGTTGGTACTACTCTTCCCGGTTCACAAGAATGATAGTAGTCAACTTTGGCTATCCATATCTTTCTAAATATTTAGATTAGATACATAAAAATCATATGATAGATTTGTCTTAAAAATTATTTTTATAATATTATAATTTCATTAGATTTTATAAATATATAATAATAATTAATAATTAAAGTTGTAATTTAGAAATCATATGGATGCTCAAAACAACGTATTTTTTTTTTGAAACGGAGTACTGTTCGGTAGGTAGTTGGTGTGCAGAAGTTAGGGTAGTATATACTCTTGGGGCCATCTAGACAGGAGTACTTAAGTGCTTAATCACGCCCGAAACCGACTAATGGAGAGGTTGTGGTGAGGGTTACAGTTGACCTGCTTAGTTGTCAGGTCGAAGCATCCTATGCTATCGTTGGCAATGGGGCCTCTCCTTGTGTGACCGGTCTCCCTCACCATCTTCCCCAGCTCTGAGGTTGTTTCGGATCTTCTGCGTCAATCATTGGAGGGCGCTTACATTTTGCATTTAGTAGCCTTGATAGTAGTGGTTGTTGATGTTGTGATTTCTAGCCGAACATTTAGTAATTCTATAAAATGGAAATATCAATTTAGATGCTGGATGACAATCTGAAACCACGGAAACATAACTGTTTAGCGAGTTAAAAACCTTTGACGACCCATATAAATTTAATGGTGAAGCTCCAAAGCAAGCTAAATAAACCTCCTTGGTGAGCTCGTGGAGTTGGAGCTAGCCTTTCGTCGTAGAACATATTCTGTCACAGTGAAATCCAAACCATAAGAGCTATGTTTTTTGGGTTGTGACTGATAGTTTTTTGTTATAATTGATAGCTTTTATCTATACCTTTTGAGATGGTAATAACGACAGAGATGTCGATACGGACGACATACACGATTTTAGACTTAAAAAGTCATTCGAATAATCCACTTTAAGAATAATCCTATTTATTTTGTTTTTTAAAGAAATCAAAAGACAAAAGCACGAAAGAGATGACTAAGAGCTCAAATAATACGAATAAGTACTTTCAACCGTTGTATATAACAATATAACAACCAGCGATCTTAGCCGTTTGATTTCTTAGGAGCCTGGACAATTTTACGCAGTGGTGGTATAATCTAAGGGGTAAGGACAATTTTGAGCAGTATCACTATGATCTTGTTCTTTTAGATTATGAGTGATGATTTTTGTTTGTATTTTTTTGAGATGATAGAAATACAGATGTAGATAGTGTATATGATTTTAGACTCAAAAATTATTTGAAAAAGCGATTTCTAAAACTACTTAAAGAAAATATCTTTTTTATTTCGGCTTCCAAAAAGTTAAAATCAAAAGCCAACAAAAAAAGTGGCGTACCACACCTGTTTACATGGACTGATTCTACAAGCAGGGCACACCACTTACACGTGGGCCCGAACGGCCGACGCCCACAGCACAGCACGGCACGGCCTCGCAGTGATGGTCTGATTTCACACCCGACCCCTCGTGCACGGGGAAACCACACAGCGAAAACACATTTGATTTCACACACACACACACACACTTATCTTTCTGGGGCGCGCGGTGAGGGAGGTGGGTGGAGGCGACCTACGGCGGCGCGGTCGGGCTTCTTAGCGGCGTCCGGCGAGCGGCGCTGCGGGCCAAGGAGGCCGAGGCCTCGAGGTCGGGAGGGGAGGCAGCGTAGCGGAGCGGGGCGAGCTAGCCCCGTTCCGTTCCTCCTATAGCCATGGCGGCGAGCGGAGAGGGTGGCAGCGACCCGGCGGCTGCGGCGCGGCGGCGGTGGGATCTCACGAATAAAGTGGCCGAGAGCATGTAATGGCAGTAGTTGCAGTAGCATTTTGATCGTTTCTGTTTCTTTGGGGGTTTATTTGAGCTTGTGTTTCTAGAGTAATGTTGGTGCTGGGGTTCATCTTATAGCTTAAAGGTAGATCTATGGGAGTCGCCCATGATTTATGTGGTTTTTTGGTGATATTTGGGTGATTTTTTCTTAGTCTAGATGGGCGAGCTAGGGTTTCGGTATTGGATGAGATAGCTTAGCCTTCTAACTGTCTCTTATTGTGTACTTATTGCGGGGAAAGAAAAGGTCATTGCAGTGTGTATCTCTCAACTGCTGTTGATTTGTATGAATCTTAATAAGATGGGCTAGGAGATGGATTTCCCTGAAGCAATGCGCTTTTGAGGAGGCTAAATAAGTTTTCTTTTTTAACATTGTATGCGATTGGGAAAATTTTTTCGGGGCATCATAGGGATAGCATGAATTATTACGCAGGGAATTTAGATTTGAAGAGGCAAGCTAGTTTGGACGAGATGTTCCATCTTTTTTTGGATAGAAGGTATACCTCAAATTTCATGAAGGAAATGAGATGTTCCTTCTTGTTGAGCATGCTGCATCATTCTAGCATGGTATGAGAATTTTCTGATTGATGTGCTCTGAACTTTCAATGGCTAATTTTAGGTGCTTCATGTCACATCTGGTGGGCATTTTTAATTGCGCCTGTGTAGTTTTCTAATTTTCAGCCAGTTCATGAGAAGACTTCGAGATTTTGTCCTAGTTGCCTTGCTGTTAGGATTGGCCAAGTTGACTTTTGGATTGTCCAAGTTGACTTTTTTGGGGGGCCCTTCTTAGATATTGTATGCTCTGGATCTGGTGATCTTTGTCAGCAATTTTTGTACATTGTTAGTGTTAGGAAGTTCGTGCATCGTCGAGGAGAATTGGATGCATCTCTTGATTCTTAGCAGCTGTATTGGCCACAAAAGTAAATATGTTGTCACAAAGGCCCTGTTTTTTTTGACTTATGGCTTCTTCCGAACAAACAAATTGGACGGTTTCTCCGTAGTCTTTTCAAAATGGCTTATCGGGATAGCCTTTTTGAAGCAGCTTATCAGCTTTCGGTTTGTTCGCATAAACACTCATGCTAGAGTCAAGAGCCATCAATCGTAGTCATAAGCCATCAGCCGTAGCGAAAAGAACGCATCCAAATTAATTCCTTTTTTATTCAACATGGTGGCGTAATTGATATGTTTTTCCTTTTTCTAGGGCAATTTAATTCAAATGTTCAATCGGAAAAGCTAAGAGAAATGCCACCAAGTCCACTTACGTAATTAATTACTAGAAAAGCCTCCAAATTTAGACAACTGCTCTCGTGTTTATACTTTATTCTTGAGTATATGTGTGGTAATATTTGTGAGGATTGCTTTTATATTGCACTAGATGCACTTGACTCTTTAGTTATTGTTTTATCATGGTTGGAGTATTTCTATATGTAGCGTAGTTGCTTGCATGTTATTTGTGGTGAATAATTTAAGAGTTTGTACTTTTTGTTTATAAATGGTAGTTGACGCCCTCCATGTTTATCATACATTGTACTCTGTAGATATTCCTCTATTCTCTCTCATTTGAATTCTTAAGAGATATCCAGCTGCAGAGTTGTACTTGTATTTATAATTTTTCATTCCTGCAGTCCAATGGTGAAAGAGGCTGTGGAAATGTCCACAGATGAAGAATCAGATGGTGTCATTATATGCCCGCCAAATGAAAACACTGATGATCGTGAGGAAGTTATTAGTAGCAGCCATCATGATGGTTGTCCAGAAGGCCAAGTAACTTGTGTTAAAGACTTGGATATGGAAAGTGACACCCAGGATGACAAGCGCGTGAACCAAGATTCACTGAAGTTGATCGATCAGGAAAATTCTGCTCCATCCAAGTCTCCAACAAAATCTAGCATTTCTAGGTCGGAGAGATCTAAACGTACTGTTCCTCAACCATTTGCCCTTTCAACTCAAAGAAGGTCTTCTGAAGGAGGAAATAGTGGTGCGGTTCATCCATCCAGCAATGGAGAAAAATCTGGTGATAAAAGCAACACCTCTCCAGCAAGCTTGATAAAGAAGGTATGGATGATTCTATCTATAAACTCCTTGGCATTATATCATGTGCCTTTTGTTCTGGAGTCTATTTACTATTGTAACTCACATTTGTTTGTGTTCTAGCCCTGAGATACATCATGTATTTTTTTTATACATGCTAGCATTGGCTAGGGTAATGCTTACTAAGTAAATCATGTATAAACTGTTTTAGATATCAAAGCTATCTGATTGAGCTCCATACATGCTAAAGTTTTCTTTTGCATGAGCAACTTCTTAAATTTGTTTTGCGAAGCGAACCTGAACCTATTTCATTCATGTTAATTGGTGACATGCCTCGTATCTTTGTTCCCAGTTGATGTATCTCTTTGGCTGAAAATTTTATATAGTAAACTTATTATTATTGCAGAGTACACAAATAACACCCAAGAAGACTTTGCAGCCTGATCATACATTTCATCCTCAAGAAGAGGACTCATGCTCTGTGACTTCTTCGTATCCTTTTCTATCTAATAAAAATTCATTGGGATTCTGTTTTAGCTTTTTTTGGGTTGACACTGTTCTATTATTATGTGCCTATTATCCTTTTTGAGAATGTCCTTCCAATATTTCACTGCAAGGCTCAAGTTACATAAGGATTGAATCATATATTTGAATCTTCATTGTCAGAGAGATGACTGGAAAATTAAACACTTTTGAGAATGATTAGTATGTTCTATTAACCTGAAAGCCGTATCTTCTCAGTTGACAAGTTTTCTGTGCTGTGCACTGAATACATTGTCAACTTGATGCTTTTCTCCTCGTTGTTTGAAACAATTGAATTATGCAAACATTCTCAGTTGTATGTGGGTCTTTTCCTGAGCTGCATAAAGAACCACAACTTCGACGAGAGCTGGCAAAACTAAGACAACTGTGTCCGTTGCCCCTTCATTTGTATGCGGTGACCGTGCTGACAAGAGGAAGGAGGTTTGTATGTAATTTGGTTGCATTATTTCAAGATGGTCATTTAATATGTATTAGTTATTGGCAACTAGCATGCACTGTTTTTTCTAAAATAGCTGGTAGTAACAGTGTTGTAAATTCTTCAGTTCTACACAAAATTAGAAGAGAAGCACAAGGCTTTGGAAGCTGAGAAGAACCAGGCTGAGGCCCGGAAAAAGGTAAGAATTTACTTCTGGTTTGTATCATGGGAGAAGTGAATTGTAGGTCACTTGGGTTTTGTATTGATTACTATTAGGGTCTGTTTGTCATTGTTTTATTTGTATATTCAAAAGAGTTTAAATTAGTTTTAGAAATGAATGACAAATACCAATAGGCAATATATATAGAGAGTACAAGGGGATATTACAAGAGAATATGCTATACACAAATAAGGAAACAAAGAATTCTGATCCTATTCTAACAATAGACACATCATGGAGAGAAAATTAATACAATGCCTATGCACTGGGCAGAACATATGCATATGATGTTTGAACTTTTTGTTGCCCAAGTCTTTCTATAAGATGTTCATGTTGATAGAAAAACTGTTGTTAACTATTGTTACTGATATTTCTCATGTTCATTTTTTCGTGTAGGAAGAGCAAGAAGAGGCTTTAAAACAACTAAGAAAGTCCTTGGTCATCAGAGCAAAACCCATGCCAAGCTTCTACCAAGAAGGTCCCCTTCCAAAGGCTGAACTTAAGAAGGTAATTCCAATACTTCATATTTCATCATAGAAACTTCCTGTTGTGTTTGCTATTATTTGTATATCATAATCGTTGCTAATGTTTATTGTGTGAGATATTTTCCTAATAGGAGAATGTTGCATAGGAGTACGGCACTGGAATGAGAGAAGACATTAATTTACCTTTTTTTACTGAACAACAGATGTTGCCCCTGATACCAAAGCTAGATATCCACTAATAACATATGTGTAATTTGCTTGGAAGTTACATTTGATAAGGCTTTTCTTCTGTGTTACAAATAGCAATTACAGATGCATGGTTATTTCTTGTAGCATGGTTATTAGGTATTTTTATGCCAAGCACAGTGTTAGCTAATTTCCTGTAATTTGATGATTCTACTGATGAGCAACATGACATGCTCCATTAAGGTGTTCACTTAGGCTACGCTTGGTTATGGATCACATTTTTTGCCTTCTGTTATGTCAAGGTGCCTCCAACTCGTGCCAAATCACCAAAATTTACAAGGAGAAAGAGCTGCAGTGACGCACCGCCAACACCAGAGGGGGCAAATACCAGTGCAACATGTCAACGATCGCATCGTCACAGCATCGGGAATCCCAAAGATGCTAACAGAGCACAATGCTCACCAAAGAACAGTGTAGCCACCAAAACGAGAGCTGTCAAACCTGTGAGCTGAAGGCCCTTGGAAGAAACATGGAGCAGCTGAGTGCTGCGAGTGTTGCTGTACAAACCCTAACTCGAGCCGTCGCCGTTTCCATGGCATTTTGCATTTAATTTATACCTCATATCACTGAAAGAAGGCCCCAGTGCCGTGGACGGTGTGCTTGCTGCTGGACCCTTCCCCGTTTTCTTGTTTTTTGCGTTCGTGTTGTAAGAACTCTGTTTGCTGGGACCATTTGCTGTTTGATGTTGTAAATTGTCGAGGGTTTATGGAAGGTGTCAGCCACCGGGTCCTTTTAAGCCCTTGATGAACTAATTCGTGAGCTGAACTGCTGCGTTGTCCTGCTTGATGTCTGCCTCGGCTGGCAGATCCTCTGGCATTGTATGCTGATCCTCTCAAGTCTCAAGTTCTGTGTTCACATCTTGTGAGGTAGTATTTGGTTAGTGGTTGTACTATCTTATGGCAAATGTATCTTCTGATCCGTGCAGGCTAAGGTATTTTCTTGGCAGTCGGTAGGAGCGTGAAGTGATGGGCAATTCTAACTTGAGAGTTAGACGAAACTTAGGAAGATATTGTATGACTCAATGAATCAATGGCCTAAATCGTTAGAAAGAATCAGTGGCCACATTTCTGGACTAGATGATGCTCAGCGAGTTCAAACACGTCGCTCGGAAGTCAATTAGGAGGATGGTTTTGTCCAAAAAAAAAAATCTCAAGGACATTGCTAACGACTTCCCAGAAGCGCTATCACGCTACCCCAGAGACCACAGCGCTTCCCACATCCGGCTCTACCCTCCACTGTGGTTCCCTCCGTCCACCCCCACTTCACTCCCAGTTGTTGTTGAGTTCATCTTCTTGCTTTCCGGTCTCCTTCCAGCGCCTCCCCGCGGCTCCCGATGCAGCGCCTAGCACCTTCGCTGCTTGCCGTGCCTCCCCTACCACCGCCCACCATCAGCTCCCGTGGCTTGTGGCGCCTTGCTGCCGCCCACTGCCCTTCTCTAAATCCACAGCCAGTGGTGCCACCGCCGTCTTGTCGACCCACCGCTACCACCACTTACCGCCTCTCCCCTCCCTCTATACCTCGGGGACCAGTGAACCCCGCATTAACCTTAGTGAACCCTAACCCTAGCCCCTACCGGTCGTCCACCGTCACCTGAGAAGAGTAGTTGCGGGGGGTTGGGCTTGCATGGCCATTGACGCCACAACACAGGAGAAGAAGGGAGGAGAAGGTGTAGGAGATCGAGATCCATCTCGCACATGGAACGGCCACGTGACTAGGCGCACCGTAAGACTAGTCACATTTTACAGTGGCAGAGCTAGAATTTTGAGGGGTACGAACTTAAGACACATCTGTTCTAAAAACAAGTTTAAATGACATAGAACGGAAGTTCCTTTTAAACCCGAAGGCAAAAAAGGAGCAATTTACTTTCTGATGTCCTAGATCAATCTATATACTACAATCTATGACTACTATGAAAACCATCTCATCGAAGCCTTTTGTATCCCCATCCGATCATTAAACTCTATAACAAGAAAAATTCCTAATACACCATCCCGTACCACACAAACTTACAAACTAGCATATCAAGACTCAAATTAACATCATAAAACTCTTCAAAGGCGTATCTTGCAGCCTATAACATTCTAATCATACCTTAATTTGGACAATTCATAAGGATTTAGCAGTATTGGGAAGCACATGATCGAGACTTGGCTCGATGGCTTCTTTGGTTTACTTTTTCCTCTCTGGTGCCTAGTGGTTGTCAGCAGTGGCATGGGTTCTGACCTCCAGGGAGCGTAGCGGCAGTGATGATCTGCATGTGAGAAGAGCCGCGTGCCCGAGCTCGAGCTCGAGCTCGGCTGCTATGCTAGGGCTGAAACCTGAAGAATTTGGCCGATTGGGGAATCTCCGGTGGGGGTGACCGATCGATTGAGGAAGTGAGGATGGCTTGGGCACTTAAGCTAATATGCTTGACTTATTGTCTATTGGGTTTAATGGGCTGCCAGGAGTATGTTAGTATGTGTAACGTATACTTTATGTATTAAGAAGGGGTATATACTGAATATTTACGCAAAAATTTTAAAGGTGCAACTGCACCCCATGCTATAGTGTGGCTCCACCACTGGCACTTTAGATTTTGCCAAATCTCAAAGTTAATAATGACCTATGCGGGCCCATACATCAGCGTCAAGAGTGGTGGATGCCATGCTTTCTTGTCTTGGGCCCGACCGGCCGGTTGGCCCGCTCGGCATTCCTGCTCCAACCATCACCAAACTCGTACTACTTAACTATCAGTGATCACTATTTTTCTTTCTTTCAATGCACAAATATAATCATGTCAACTTCTCACTCCTTGCAAAAGAGAAAAATCAAACAACGGATATCTCAGTTGCAATTTGCTCATTGCCTATTTGGAATGCAAGAACTTCACAGAAAATAAGAGCATTTTGTTTGCTTTTCTTTAGGTTTCGGTATGAAACAGGAATTGAGATTTGAACACTTGTGCTCACCAAGATAAGTGTTGGGCCAATTTTCCAGCATCTAGAAAATGAATATCTCAATAACCACGTACAACCACCCCTTGATATATTAAAAGGGAGAATGGAGTATTACTAACGTAAGGTATCAATCACTTGCAGCTAAAGCTGCTAAACTGACTTTCAATTTATGACCCAGTTCTCAAAAAGAAACAAGAAATGCTAAAGAAAAAAAGGGACATAATGACATATTTAAATTGAAAATTGATAAAGCCACCTGTACCGCGTTCAATTCGAAAAGAAAAGATCAACATTCACCTGTCTCCTCTTCCTCTTTATTTCGTCTAATCTTCTGTACTCGTCCAACCTGTTATGACAAATTCCCAAAGGTACCCATCTCAAATTCATGCTCCATTTGACATCTCCTTGCATGCCCTTTCTAATGGATTTATTGATACAAGTAAAAAACTTTGTTTTATGTTTTGTTTATTGGTTTCTTGTTAGTTGAGGAGTAGTGCTGCTGGGACTAGGAAACGGGGAGAGATCTAAGTGTTGTTTCTATCCTCTCCTCATTCCTTCCTCCTACCCTAAGAAGACACATTTATCAATGATCACTTTGAAGAGATGAGATGAAGGTATGTTAGATGAGTCGTTTTTTCCTCTCTTTCTTTAATCATTGATGCAATTGGATTGATCTTGTTTTATTTTGGTTTGCTTTGCGTTTCCAATTGGATTGTCTACTAGGAAAATTGGAAGCCTAGCTTGTAGGATTGGGCTCTTCGTTTGAGTTTTTTATGTTGATTTCTGTAGCTGAGCAAGCTAAATTGCCCGCGTTCTTGTGTAGTTTTGGTAATCTGTTGATCATAAGTCACCTCTAATTTTGTTCAAAGTTGTACGTTGTGTAAAGTTTCTTCTGTTGAGTTAATTTGGGCAAATCTTTGACATAAGATGGTCGATTGGGTGAAATTTCTACTTTGGGAACCCCTTTAGCTTGAATGGAAACCTTAGTATGGATGGAGTTATAGGTTTCATCCCTAAACCATCAACCCTAATTCTCACTGAAATATGGAAATTTGAGTGGGATATGCTCATCCTTGATTTAATTACGAAGCTCTTAGCAATGTTGTAGCCTCTAATCTACCTAAATTTCAAACTGCCTTTTTGGCCATTATCTTACCATACAATCTTAATTTGCAACTCATCCTCCTAGTTAAGAAACAAATTATACATTTAGTAACAATTGTTCATCCTAAGTTAAGATCAATGGCTCCAAGATCAAGTGGTAGTAAAACTTGGAGATCTCAACATTTCTCTGCTCTAGCATCTTCGGCAATCCTTGAATGGGTTTTGATGCTACTATTGCTGCTTGAGGGGCTACTGTCCTATCTCGTGATGACTTTCGCACACCTTTGCAAGCTCCAGCCCCCATGTTCATTGTGCACCAGGCTTGATCATGTCTTGGGCAAGGCGAGACTGAGCTTTTACCGTGACTACTTGATGTGCAATTCTCACAAGGAAGAAGCATCATCTTGGGCATTCTGTCACATTCACCAAAAGCTTGTTGATGTCCACATCTTGTGTGAGGCTTGCCTTCTTTCATTTGCCACCGACAACAAGACAAACCTTGAGACATACCATTCCTTGGTGGGGAAACACGGCATTAGGATTGGTGATGTGGGTTGCGGGCATAACTTTAGTTTGAGCAATGCATCTGAAGCACCGGTCATGAAGGAGGATACGGTATGTTCATGTTGCTCCAGGCCATCGAAAGTCAAGTCTTATCCTTTTGTGGTCCTTCAGAGTAAACATAGTGACATTGACATTGGAGAGATTTGTAGAGATGCTTCAAGAGATCAGTGCATCAATGGGATCAATCATGTAGCATATAGTGAGCTGAAGACCTCTGACTCTGAATCAGAGCCCCGCCAGCATGGTAGTAATGTTAGAAGTTTGCTGGAGAATGCCACCGATAATTTGAAGGAAGATTTTACTTTGGGCCATGCACAAACAAAGAGTGAAGATGGCATTCCTCCAGATGGCAGTGCACAGGAGGGAGAAGCCGAGAACTCTGAGTGGACACCAATCCAGAATGGTGGTTCTGACAAAAAACCTTCTGAAGATTCAGTAGAGTTGTGCAACATCCAAGCTGATGACAAAGAAAACCTTCAGTCAACTGACCTTCCCAGCAAAGGTGATCAGCAAATTAATGAAGATTCTAACACAAGAGGTGTGCATCATCCTTCCCAAATGTTCAAAGTATTTTTTTCCTATGATTCTTTCATTTGCATTATCGCATCTGCTGACACTGCTACCTTTTGTCACGTAGATAAATCTAATGATGATATTTGGCACAATGCTCTTAGTTCTACTGAGTTATCAGTAATGGCTAAATTAGCTGAAACAGACACCATGGCAAATGAAATGAAAGCTAAATTTACTGATAGATCCACAAGGAAGGATTCCTTTAGAGTTCATGGAGATTTGATGTTGTCAAATGAAATGCAAGCTATTGATAGATCCACACGGAAGGATTCCTTCAGAGTTCATGAAGATTTGAATTTACTGTTATCACAATTTTCTACTTCCCAGGTACTTGATTCTTCAAATGACTTAATTGATAGTCCTAGTGTACAGTAGGAACAACGTGAACAAGCCATACTGCACAATATCACTAGAGTGCTCTCCCTTGAGAGTGTTGGAATAGTCTCACATTGGTTGTGGAAGGGCAAGAGACCTAGTTTAAAAGTGGGGGAGTCCTTCATCTCATTGGCTAGCTTTTAGGGTGAGAAGGCTCTTACGATCCAACAAGTGGTATCAGAGCTCGGTTCTAACATCTCTGGCCCAATGGACACTAGGGTGTGAATGTCTGATGGACTGTGAACCTGAGGGACCGTCGGTGTACGGTGAAGGGGACCCTGAGGGACCGTCGGTTTACGGTGAACGGGCAGTGAACGGCTGAGGGACACCAATGTGTGAAGGGGGAGATTGTTGGAATAGTCCCACATTGGTTGTGGAAGGGTAAGGGACCTAGTTTAAAAGTGGGGGAGTCCATCATCTCATTGGCTAGTTTTTGGGGTGAGAAGGCCCTTACGATCCAACAGAGAGGAATTATTTAGGTATGTCCGAGAGCATGGTGAATGAAGTTGAAGGAGAGTGTACAATTGATCAGCTAAAGCAGCAGATTGAATTGGACCGTAAGTCCATAAGTCTTCTTTGGAAGGAACTGGAGGAAGAAAGGAATGCTTCAGCAATTGCTGAGAACCAAACAATGGCCATGATCACTAGATTGCAGGAAGAGAAGGCAATAGTGCAGATGGAAGCTTTGTAGTACCAAAGGATGTTGGAAGAGCAAAGCGAGTACGACCGTGAGGACCTTCAAAAGATGACCAACATGGTGCAAAAGCTCGAAGTCGAGATCGAAGACTGTAAGATCAAACTTAGAGATCATATGCTTGTTAAAGAAATACGCGATGAAATGCACCTTTCATGTTCAAAAGAATGCAAGCCTAGCATCTCCAGAGCAACTGAATCACTTTCTGGTTTCGAGGACGAGAAGGCTTATATCTCAAAACACCCGAGGAAGTTAAAAAAGAAGCTTCACCAATTCTCAAACAATAGCCAATTCATTGAAGCGTTGAGGCTTACTGACAAAGAAGGTGTAGTTGATGACACAAATAGTGAGGACATCTACGAAGACGCTAATGAAGATGCGAAGAAGGAAAATTTGGTAGTCAAGAATCATGTAAGAAGGAATGGCAACAACAACTTCAAGTACTTGTCCATAGGGATCAAGGACTTGACACACGGTAAAGATGATCCTAAGGGCCAGTACTATGCTATGATTAGTGACAATGACTTGGCTTCTTTTGAAGATGAGATCTCTGAACTCAGTGGAAGGTTAAAGGCATTTGAAGCAGACCGTAGCTTCCAGAAGCACAGCATAAACTCACTGAAAAAAGGCGAGGAGCTGATCCATGGCATAGCCTGCAGCCTTAGAGAGCTCCGAAAGATTGGAATCACTTGGAAGGAATATGATTAGTTGAAGCTTCAGTTGCTCTTATTGTAACAGAGGTTCAATGGATTTTCATATATTTGCGGAGCATATCTAATACTTGTTTACAGTTTGAAAAAACTATAGATGAACTCATTGGCTATATGGATTCTGATTTTTGCTAAAGATTTGGATAAAAGAAGACCTCTCACTAGTTATGTATTCACTATTGAAGGGTATGCCGTTAGCTGGAAAGTATGTTTGCAAGTTACCGTTGCCTTATCTACTACAGAAGCTGATTATATAACTAGTTCTGAAGCTTGTAAAGAAACTATTTGGTTAAGAAGTTTATTTACTGAGCTTTGTGGAAGAAATCTTGCACTACAATATTGTGTGACAGTCAGAGTGCTATTTATCTTACAAAAAATCAAATGTTTCATAAGAGAACCAAGTACATTGATATCAGTTATCACTATATTCGAGGTGTCATTACTTAAGGTAATATTAAAGCCTGCAGGAGAAGTACTCATGATAATCCAACTAATATATTGACAAAGTCAGTTTCTGTATCTAAGTTTGAGTTTTGCTCAGACTTAGTTGGTATTACTCACTAGTCCTTTGGATTTTCGGCGCTCAAGATGTACATGCTAATTTTATTGGAGGAGTTTATCATATTTTTCGACTACTGGAGGAATTCGGTTCATGGTGGAGATTGTTGAAAAGCTGATCTGAATTCGTACTGTGTCCGTGTAGGATACTTCATCGTCTCATACCAGACGTGGCATGACAGGTATATGCATAATTTATATCAGACATGGTATCAATTTGTAGAAACCGACTCTAATTCAGTTTCCTTTCTGTATGGGATTCTTTTTCCTCGCACTATATGTATACCTCAGTAGTCTATAGGAAGAAGTGCTCCATAAGAAGCGTTCTATTGTAATACCTTCTTATTATAGTAATTTGCCGTCGAGCGTCTGTGGTTTTTCTCGTAAGAGTTTTTCACGTAAAAATTAGTATATTTTATCTCTATTTTTTATGTATTATTTGCAATAGTACTTTTCAGGGCTTGCTTAATTAGCACCTGTTTCATGTATTAGTTTGTTTTTCTGAGGGGTTCGTCTATTACTTCTTTTCTTTAGAACGTTTGTTTACTTTGTTCTTTTTATGGTGGTGCCCACAGAGAGTGCCTAGCAAAACATGCCTGTGTTCTTTCTGAAGTAATAAAACATGCTTGTGTTGACATCTGTACCGTGCTACGCCACACTAGTGTTTTATTATGGGCGTCAGTCCATCTTCGTCGTCTTTTTTTCTCTCTTTTCCACATCCAGTTAATCAAAAATTAAAAAAGACTGACTATTATATAGACGACTAGTTTTTCTTTTATCATCAGTCATTTTTTCAATCATCGGATAAGTATCCTTCAATGGCCTCTTTTTTTTAGAGAAAAAAGAATTAATACCATACAATTTTAGATGACTGAGAGATAAAAAATTTTAATTGACTGTGAATAGCAAAACCGAAATTAAAATCGCTACTCACGTGCAATGGCAGCAGGCTCAGATCGAAGTTCACGAAAAAAAAAGATCGAATGAAATGCGCACTTTCCCATTTCTCCCGATCGCTCATCCGTCGCCGCGTGTGTGGCGCGCGCGCGGGCGCTCGCTCCGGCGCCAACCTTGCCTGGCTTCGTGCTCTGAATCTAACACACAGGCCAGATTAACTGGAAGGGCATGTGTGTTAGGCGCGTTGCATGATCCATCCCTCCCTCGTAAACAAGCAACCAGGCCTCTCAGGTGGCTTCAGTTTAGCCAAGTCCACACCACAGCTGTGCTCTTGCAAGTGCTTCCTGAAAAATCTTCCACCGGGGAGAGACAGAGAGAGAGAGCAATAGAGTTCTCTCAGACTGACACGCACAAAGAGGAATGCAAATGCATCACCCATTTCCTTGTTGCTTCCCCGAAGAAAGTTCTGCATGCAGACTGAAGCTGAAGACAGGCAGCCACATACAGGGGAATGTGCATTCCAAATCCAGCCCCAGTTTTTTTTCTTCGCCACCAGAACAAGCATTCCAGGGTCAAATCACAATGCAGAACGTCTCTCTCATCCCCAGGCATGCTCATGTACTCGCGTTTGCATGTATATATACACACAAGTGCACAACACAACACAGAACAGCATATATAGCCAAGGCATTGGTACAGTGTTCAGAGGCAGTGCTGCAATCAAGTTTGCAAGATTGGCTTATTGGCTCCGGCTTCTGGGCATCGATCGACCATGAGATCTACGACGACCATTGCAGCGGCGGTTCTTGTTCTCGTCTTCATTACCTCTGGCGGCGGCGGCGGGGCCGGCACGGCGGCGCGGCCGCTGGTGAGCAGAGGCAGCCCGGCCGCCGAGTCGCTGGACCACGCCGTTGCGGTGGAGCTCATGGGCACTGACGCTTCCTCCCAACCGTCCAATTGCACCTACGGGAACAACACCGGCGGCCAGTGCCCTCCTAGTACGGGTCACAACTAGCAGTGTATGCATGCGCACGTGAGCTATATATGCGCGCGTCTCTGTGCCCACAAATCTGAAGAATTTGTTCATGTTTTCGTGTGTTCGGCGGTTCGGCCCGGCTATTAGATGACTAATCTGTGCTGTTGGTTCTGTTTCAGTAGGTAGTTTCTGTATCGATCAGTTGTTCACCTCTTTTGTGCAATTCGTTTCCTGTCAAATTTTGGTCATTTTGTCCGGTGCAACGTTGGGAGAAAACAAAACAATAGGAACATTTGGCCTTGCTAAAGTGTTGCTTGTGTTACTGTTGCTAACGATCAAGCACACATAAAAGCAAAAGTAGATAAAAGATATTGTCCTGACAGCACCCCTCCACCCCTTGTATAATAGTAGGAGGGGTGACCTTCTTGTATCTCAAGTGAATGGACTAGACATCATATAAGACTCTACGCTTAAGTGTCTATATGCCATAATATCATAATACTCTTCTTTGGACACCTGACCAACGTCATACCCATGTATCGATAAAAACTCATCCCCAAAAACCTAGTAGGAAAAATGGTTAGGAGAAAAGTGTGCATAGCTTATGTTCTGGCTATTGCACGTTTTATCTCATTAAAAACATTTAATTAAAAAAATCCAATGAGATAAAACTTAATTAAGAAAAAAAGAGTGCAACACTCTATCTTGAAATTTGAACATATGTATGAAGACTAATCGCCACCTAAATACATCAACTATTTGACCCTTCTCATATCAGTTTTTGGTTGCTTGTCGCTGTGGTGAAGGCTACTACGATCCTGGGTGAAAATAGGCTCTCTCTCTCTCTCTCTCTCTCTCTCTCTCTCTCTCTATATATATATATATATATATATATATATATATATATATATATATATATATATATATATATATATATATCTGGTTGCTCTCTCGGCTTATTCTTTCCCCTGTGCTGTGACTATGCTATAGGCTGGCTCACTGTGTAGAGGGGGTTGGTTTTTGGGTATGGGCTGGCTTAGCAATGCATTTTGAATTTGGCATGTATTCAAGTTTGTCACTAACGCTGGATGATGAAACCTTACGACTGGAAGAGGTAATGACTGACCTCGGATAGTCTAGTATATCGATGAGCGAAACACCTATTTCGATAACCTAATGAGGATTCTGATGGTAATCTGACTTTCAGTTTCTTCTTTTGTTTGGTCTTATTTGGTATCTTAATATTTGCTTTTTTACA
This sequence comes from Melocanna baccifera, assembly GCA_036346265.1. Lineage (NCBI taxonomy): Eukaryota > Viridiplantae > Streptophyta > Magnoliopsida > Poales > Poaceae > Melocanna > Melocanna baccifera. The sequence continues at coordinate 2,631,502 of CM070683.1, read as the reverse complement.
ATTAATATTGTAGGTTATTTTGTAATTTCTGGTTAGAACTCAATTGTAACTTTAATTATTGTATTCACTGTGTATGGAAATGAACTTTGCCGTCTTTTACTCAATTGAATTGTTGTACAATTTTGATAAATAAAATGGATGTGATGACTTTGTTAATTACATGGTTAATTACGGGCTTACATCGTGAGTTTAGCAACTAAGATGGATTTAGAAACAGGGGGCGTTACATGGGTCATCGTCCTCAACGACGTGCTTTGTCCATGGGACTTCTTGGCAGCTTTGAGTGCTGCCACTGCAGCGAGTTATTTGCTGATTCGGCTGTCATTCTCAGTGTGCTATATTAGTGAGTTAATTCTGTTCTTGATTTATCCACACTAGTATTGGGTGACTGTGAATGAAATTTGGGGGTATTAAACTACTCGATGAAGATAAATCGGTCTTTATGAGATTTAGTGATAATCTATACAGAATTCTACTAATTCCTGAGTTGCTCAGTAGCTTCTAGTTGTTGTTTTTGTACTTACAGTAGCTTTAATTATATCAATTTACTTGTTGCTACTGTACATTGCTTACTGTTGAATTAATCGGTAGCTTGCCTGAGAACTTATATATTCTGAGCTGTTAATGATTAATGTGGTAAGGTATAAAACTCATGAATAGCAGAATATCTCATGATTACCACTAAAATCATTGAGTAATTTAGATCGTTTAGTGGCGAGGAGGTCTTGTTCTTTTACAAGTGCAGCCCCGACATCTGCGAACAAATAAATCAAATAACAATTTAAGTTTTAAGCTAATATTTAATTTTTTGAATTGAACATCTGTCGGTACGATTTCTTTTTTGGGTGATTTGAGGTTAATAATTGTTCTCTGACCTTTTTATTCTTGCTCATATCACTCTATCTCAATTGAAATCATATATACTTTATGTAATTCTAGAATTTTAATAAATGCATTGCTGAAAGCGCATTGTCTTCGACAAATACTACTACCACTATACTATGCGATAGTCTCAGTCCAGATTTACTCTCCAAACAACATGACAACATGTACCACTTCATGCAGATTTTACTTCTACAAATTTACTTCTGCAAATTGAAATCATATATGCAGAGTTGCTTCAATGTCATGCTGCGTTGTCCCAAATTTACGACGCAGCATGATATTAAAGCAACTCTGCTTATTTCTACAGTTATTGGGACAACGAATCACCCAGGGAAAAAAAAGTATTAAATAAGAACGAGTAAAAAAAGTACTAAATTGCTCACACACTACGCTAGGTTAATTTGAGTATTATTACTACCGATATTAACTTCATCTAAAGATTATCTTCCTTCCGTTTTCCAACAAATAAGAACGAGTAAAAGATAGCATTAACACACGCCGATTATATTCGGAAGTTACCATAGCACCGTAACATCGTAACATCGCTTATTCCAAAACAGAAGCAAGCCAATAATTTTTTTAAAAAATAATCTATTTTTTATTCCGAATTGTAGTAAGAGTGACGGATAGTCATTAGTGTAAAATAAAAAAATACAGGTATATTACTATAATTTAGAATAAAAACTAGATTACTTAAAGAATATTAGCAAGCCAGTCAAAAGAACAAAGCTGATCGATCATGCTCAACTTCGAGTCTCAACGCCCTCGGCACAAAATTGAGAGAGTTGGAAAGAATCTCATATCCACAAATCAAAGAACAAAAGAAAGAAAAGAGAAAAGAAACGACTCGAATCACCCAGACAAGTAATCCGTTACAACTATTCTTCGTCTAGAACAGCAATCTTTTGGTTCTTTTTTTGCCGACGTCGATCGAGCAATGCCTACACACCGCCGCAGAGGATGATCTCCATGTTGTCCAACACCAGCTTGGCCGCCGCCGCCTGCCGCTGCTTCCTCCTCGCGGACGCCTCCTCGGCCCCTCCGGACCCGGCCTTCTCATGGTAGCCGTCGCCACGGCGCGAGGAGCAAGAAGACGAAGGAGCGCTTCTCCCGTTCCCGCCAACGTTGCTAGCTCCCGACTTGTAGGCTCGCAGCTAGACCAACGATCGAGTCGTCTCCGGCGACGAGTGCTTTCTTGATGATGGATGGCTGCAAGGGGGTGGGATGGTTATGATATTTGTACTTGTAGTGGGGATAGGGCGGTGCGGTGGGCGAGTCTCAACGGTGTGGAGTCGGACTCTGTTTATGTTCGGATTCGGAGGCAGGGCACGTGGACACCACGGAACATGCAGGTTTCCTTCCCTTTTTTTGGATGGATTGCGACGCAGTGAAACTTCAGATCTGTGGGATGAGAAGCGAGCGAACTCCACTAGAAAACACAGATTTGCTGGTGTAGTTAAGGGGTGTTTATTTTGATTTATAAGTCTATGCTTATAGCTTATTTAGTATTATTTGATTTTTCATTGTAGCTGATGCCAACTCTTTTTAGCGTATTTAAATTTAAAAAAATAGGTTACACCATCACAGATAATATAAAGAATACGAAAGAATAAATAAAAGATAAACACTTTTAAAAAAGCAAAAAATAGGGTATATTAAAAAAAACTATAAGCTTAAGCCTAAGTGAGCACCTCTGATTATCGGGACTGTCTATATATCAGTCAACTAAGAATTTGGAGAATTTCAGTCAAATTTAGGCCATTGGATTGAACCCACATCTATTCTGATGGATGACACGTGTACTCTTTAGCAAGTACCTTTCCCCACCTCGCCCCCCCCCCCCCCCAACAATCCAATCTATCCACGCACGCAACCGCGGCCGCACCCACCACCTTCATCGCGAGTCGCGCCCCATCGCCTCCCGACGCGCCGCCGCCCAGCCGCCTCGCCGACGTTGCCCTCAACGCCGAAGAGGCCCGCTCGCGAGCACATCCTCCGCCTCTGCCATTTCCCAAAGCGTCCTCCCTCTAAAGGCGGGGCTCGGGTGAACCCCGAACCCTAACCCGGCGGCGGTGGGATACGACGGCGCCGGAGAGGAGGACGACGAGGTCGCCGGAGCACAAATCTCCAATCGATCCAAAGGTTAGAAATTCGACTGATTTTGCAGAAAAAAAGGTCACCTATGTTTAGCAATTCCTTAAAAACTATACGGCAGAGAATCACAATTTCTGAGTTCACGTATGTCACACACACATGAACAATTTGATGATTCAAAGGATTGTAAAGGTCATTCTGAGATGACAATGCAGGGGGACCTTATGAATGAACTCTCACTTCTTTGGAGAATAAGAACAGCCTTTGTTGCCCATTGTGCATACACGTAGGGAGAAAAGTAGTTTGGCCTTCAATATATTGCCCCTATGTCATTTAGTCGCATTCTAGCACGATTGGCCTTCAGTAGATTGCCCCTATGTCATTTAGTTGCATCTAGCACCAGTCTGTTGATAACTAGTCTGTAACCTTTTGCTTTCCAGTTCTCCCCAAGTTCATATATATGTATAATAGATTTACTGCAGTTGTGCTGAGCTGTCGTTGTTTGTATTATTATTTCAATATCTTCAGGATTCCCTTCAATTTATGTGATAAAACATATTTTCGGTAACCATTTGGTGCAAAGATGCTATTATTCGAATGGTTCATTTGAGGCAACATCTTATGGAATGGCGTCAAAAGACAAGAGGAAGGTAGATTTATTCCTCAGAAGAAGAATATCTGCCTTGTCAGTCTAGTCGTGATCCTACATTCTGCTAGTGAATTTAAGTTGTTGCACTTGCTTTCTGCTCCTTCTTTCTGCTCCTTGTGGAAGAGATTTTTTTTTGAAATATGTATGTGTAGGCATTATATAAGTCAGGTATTTTGATAATGAGCTACTATTAACCGGTGAATTCCTGCTGTGCATTTGTGTGTTTCGCCTGTATTCCTGTCCACATGCATGTGCATTTGTTCTTCTGAATGTTAATTTTTCTGCAACATTCCTTGGCAGCAATTGCCTGTGCCTCTCAATTAACAGCTTGAACCAATAGTGACCTGATGGAAACTGATAGAAGACAGCTCAGTCAAATCGACCCAAGAAGTGCTCGCTTTCCTTGTTGTATAGTGTGGACTCCTATACCCTTCATATCATGGTTTGTACCCTTTATCGGTCACATTGGCATTTGCAGAGAAGATGGTGTAATTTTGGACTTTGCTGGTCCAAATTTTGTATCAGTTGACAACTTTGCCTTTGGAGCCGTTGCACGCTACATTCAAGTGAACGGTGATGAGGTTTGTACTTTGTTGTCAACCCTCTTCCTAATGGTTCCTTTACAGTAATGCACGTTCTCTGCACGTAACATTGAAACACTGAAAGGTTGAATCATACTACTACTCACCAACAATTAATCATTTGTCATATGCAGTGCTATAAGCTTCTTGAACCTGTAGGGGAGGCGACATGGGACGACGCACTGAAGAAAAGCGTGCAGGAGTTCCAGAACAGGAACTACAACCTGTTCACCTGCAACTGCCACTCCTTCGTAGCGAACAATCTGAACCGGCTGTTTTACTCCGGCCATGACAAATGGAATGTGGTCAGCCTAGCTGTTGTGATGTTCTTACGGGGCCGCTGGGTGAGCACAGCGTCCTTCGTGAAGACTTTCTTGCCATTTGCCGTGGTGCTTGCCATCGGCACTCTCCTTGGCGGCACGACGTTCCTGACCGGCTTGCTTGCTTTCGCAGCCGCAATGATCGGCTGGTTCCTTGTGGGCACATACTGCATCAAGAGCCTTGTACAGTTGTAAGTGGAGTTCATAGGACTTGAGTGTGGGGTCCCCATGTGATCCAAGAGTAGGTATTTTTCTTTGTGTACCTTATTGTACGGTTGATTCTTGATGGGGTGTACCGTTTACATCTATGAACCGGAATGATTTCGTGGCTTGATGAACTGGTTATCCATTTTGCCCCGTCAATTAAGTTTTGGTGTCTATTCTCATAATGGGAGCGATTGTTCCTACACCTCCATTTTGAACTGTTGGATGAATGTGCCATAGCCATAGCAGTTCCATAACCTATATTTAAGTTGCATGCATGCCAAAGTGCATGTGCAATTATACTTGGCAATCTGCAGGTGTTCTCTTCACATCTGTTACTGGAAGGCTCATTAGCCAGTAGCCACATATCATTAGGCCTGTTCTTTTCGGCTTCTAAAAGTGACTTTTAGCTTTTGCTACAGTACTTAACTTTTAAACGGAGTATTTTTTCAAAATGAGGTATATAAGTTAATTGTAGTAGGCATTTGTCACTGCGTATGTCAAATCTATTCTCATGTTCAAGAAGCTATTCTCATGTTCTCATGGGAAGAGAACAGTCATTTGTCAAATCTATTCTCATGTTACAATAGCCTCTCTATTTATAATCTGAAACACTTAGGGGTAATTTTGATATTTGCCCACACTGTAACTTTCTAAGTTTGTAACACTCCCCTTTGGACGAATAACACAGTATGCACATGCCTCATTAAAAACTCCTCTAAAAAATTAGTGCAAAAAAAGATAGAGAAAAGAGTACATTATATCAATTCCTTGCGACGCACTTGTTGCCTCATTAAAAACCTTCACGTGAGAATTTAAAAAAACTCACAAAATAAAAAAACAAAATAAAACAATAAATAAAACAAAATTTTCAAAACTAGACACCATTTACATATATTTAGACTTAGTAAATAATATCATTAGATATATATTCCAATAAATAAAACAAAATATTTGACGTATTATTTCCTAATGTTCCATTAGTTCATAGGCAATTTTTGAGGCGCTTATCTTTTGAATTGGATAGGGAAACTAATAGGATGGGTATTTAATGTTTCGATATATAAACTAAAAAGTTCCACACATTTGATTTTGATGTTCCAATAGTTCATCGACGATGTTCCATGCATTAAATTGAATGACTAAAATTCCACGCTTTTGGTTTCAATATTCCAATGGTTCATCAATGTTCTACATTTCATCAATAATGTTCTACACAATAAGTTCTAAGAGGAATGTCTAATGTTCCGCACATTAGATTTAAATGTTCCAATGGATCATCGATGTTGTTCCAACAGTTAATCTGCGATGTTCTATGTATTAAGTTATAACGAGGGATAGACCAATGTTCTATGTGTTTAATTTCAATATTTCAAGTGTTCATCGATGACGTTCCATGCATTTAGTTATGATTAGGATGGACCAATGTTCCATGTGTTTGGTTTTAATGTTCATGTTCGAAAGTAATAAAAAAATATTAGTTGAACAAATGAATGGTGCTCTTAAAAATTAATATATACAATAGTGGAAATTAATGACCATAAAAACCAAAAAACCTACTAAAAATAATTGGCAAAAATATGTAACTAAATGAAAAGAGAAAGAAAGAAAGAAAGATGGATGGAAGGAAAAAAGATAGAGAAGCACTCGGCTGGGCCGGCCATAGTGCCACAGCCCACTAGCAGTGCCACCGTGAGTAGCTAAAGAAAGGCAAAAAGAAAAGAAAAAAGCAGCCCGTGACTCCAGCGTGAACTTCCTGGGCGTACTACACGTATGGGCCGTAGGTCGTAGGGGTGGGCGGCGGGCTGGACGTTGCCCATCGGCAAGCGGCAATGGGTGATAATGAGAACAAAATAAAAGAACAGGCCCATTAACAGATGCTCAAGCTCTAATTCCAACAAGTGCCTACAAATTCTTGAACATTACTTACACTGAACCGCTGATATTCATTGCTGTATGATTGTACCAGCATGACTGATTTGGATAATCTAAAGATTTCAAATGACCTCATGCATTTGATTTTGTTGGCTATAATTATCCTTCAATCTTTCATCATCTTTTTGTGATTTTGTTACCTCTCCTTTTTCATCATCCTTCAATCCATACATATCTGATAAACTTGCTCTTTTTATTTTATTTTGGGAACAAGAAATTGTTTATATCATTTAGTTTCTATCACACACAAATCAAGATGTCAGATGGGTTTGGTGGAGAAGAGTTGCAATTGAAAACAGTACCTCCTATTTATTTTTTAGTGTTCTGATGTTGGATTATCCAGTTTTTGAGGCTTGCTTCGGAGCTATTTCTTCGTCATGTTGGTATAATTGTCTTCATTGCGTTTTTAGGGACTTCCAAATGCTGGAAAGTCAACACTGCTAACACTTGCAAGACCTGACATTGCTGAATACCCGTTCGCCACATTAATGCCAAATCTTGGCCGGCTTGGTGGAGATACAACTTTAGGGGCGTTGTAATTTTCCTCGGAAGCAACATTGGCAGCGCTCGGAATTCTCTGACTTAAATCAAGTTGTGACTTAGCTAATCTAGACCGTCCAGCTCTGTATGGACGGTCCAAATTATTTCTAATTTTTTTAAAAAAACTAGAAATAATCTGAACTATCTATACAAAGATATACAGAGATAGATAGGTCAGATCGACTAAGTCTCACGGGTGACTTGTCAGAGAATCCCGATCGACATTGGCAGGTCCTGCCGCGTTTCGTGGTGCGAGACGACCCCGTTTTGCCGCGCAGCGCATGTGCCAAAACGCGAGGCCGGCACGGCCGATCGAGCGGAGAACGCGACGCCGCCGATGCACGACTGCGCGGCCGGCGTGCGAATATCCAACGGACACTTGCAACGACTCCGTCGCGCTCTCCGCCCTCGCCGACTCCTCCAACGCGCAGCCCGTAGACCCCCGTCTCCTAGAAAACGAAGCGCCAAAGCAAACAGAGTCGGAGAAGCCCGTAGAGGCGAAGCAGGCTCATGCCACCGCCACTGCGGCAGCTGGTTCCCATGGCGGGCGGCGGCGGCGAGGCTCCCGCGGCGGAGGTCGGGAAGGTGACCTGCGCGGCGTGGATACGGCGGCGGGACGACAGGCTGACCCGCCTCCTCGTGGTGTACGGCCGCGGCGCCACGGCTTCGTCCCCGCCGCTCCTCGACCTCCTCCCGTTCGACGCCAAGGCCTCCGCCCTCGCCTCCGAGCCCCTGGTGAGCTGTTCCGTGCGCTCTCGGGGTTCCGGTGCCTGCTGTGTAGGCTCTACTAAAGTCGGTCTGATCATGAGTTGGGCTGGTGCGCGCTTGCTTGCTTGTGGTTTAGCAGGTGAGGGTCGTGATGGGCGAGGAGGGAGTCGCCGCGCCGCGCGCGATCGCCGTGCACCCCAGCGGTGACGAGTTCGTCTGCGCCACAGCGAAAGGGTGCAGGTGAGTGTCCGTCGTTTTGTTGCGCCGAATTGCTCGTGCTACTTCACTATGATATTTTTTTTCTCCAAAACGCAGAAGAATTGCATTTCATTCATTAAGAAGAGTAGTACAGCGGTGGCCAAAAGGCTAAAATAAAGGCCCAAAAAAGGCCGGTTATAAAAAATATGACTTCGACCAATCCAACAGGACAAACATCAGTGGCTAACACACCCTAACGATAAGCGGACTATCACCACCAATGGACTAACACAGGCCAACGCACACGTGAAAAGACAAGGAGAGTGGGGTCGGGTGGCCTAAAGCAATGCCTCCAAAGCGGGAGTGGTGCGACGGCGTCGCCGTTGCCTGATCCGGCAAGAACCGGACTTGAGGCTTTCACCCCGTCGCACCTTCGCCTGTAACGACAACCTCGATCCCTTCAATGAAGTTCATGCGGCTACTCCCAGCGAAACTCCGGTGCTTGCCCTCTTTCTCGTGATCACCCGTGGCAGCGACGCCCAAGCTGGCGTCGAGCTGCAGCTGAGGGGCCCGCCACCGATGCCTGCGCGTGCCCGAGCTGTGCACCGTGGCCGCCTGTGCGCGAAGAAGAAAAGAGTGCGCTTGTAGGGGGCGGCGGCGGCGGCGCAAGAGTCGGCGATGTACAGAGGCCAGAGGGGGATCATGGATCCGGCCCGGAGGTGGCCAGATCTGGCTTGGAGACAGGCAGATCCGATCGTGTACAGCTCCCCCATGTCCGGCCTGGAGATGGCAAATCCGGTGACGTATAGAGGTAGGAGGGGGGTGGGGGCTCGCACATGCCGGAACTTGTGCACGCCTGAGTTGTGCGCCGTGGCCGACCGTGCGCAAAGGAGGTTGCGCGCTCGCATGGTGCGGCTACAGCGGTGGCGACGTAGGAATCGGCGACGTGCAGAGACTGGAGGTGGGAGTCGGCGATGTACACGGATCCAGCCCGAAGACCAGATCTAATAGCCTCCAGCCACCGTGCTTCACGACACCACGCTCAATGCAGTTTAGGAATCGACACCGCACTCGACATAGAACTGGAGCGGAGCTGCAGCTGAGGGACCCGCCACCATCACCACACCGGCGGTGACGACGGTGAGGCGAGACGTCGGCGGGGAGGGACTTTGGCGGCGCAGGTTGATTCGCCCCCTGAGTCACCCGAGGGAGCAGCTTAGGGGGTGTTTTTAGACCCAAGGCTTTACCTAGTGAATGGTTTTTCACTATGATATTTGAAAACCTGAATATCTAACGAGTTTGCTTGATGACTAGCTTGATTTGAACCTTTTTGTCAGAGCTTTTCCTTGTAGACGCTACCAGTGCTAGGTTTTGGATTTGCTGACACAAGCTTGTGTTTTCTTACCATCACATTACTTGAAATTTGATATACCTATCAATATTGCTATCAAAGTTTCGTCTTGTGGCTGTTCTTGTACATGCTTCCCTTCCTTCATGCACTTTACTACAAATTAATTTGAACTTGTGTTTCGCTATATTGAGGGAATAATCAACGGGCAAGCATACACATTCTTCAGGCTTGTCATATCAGAAATAAAACCCTTTCTTATTTTTCAACCTTAAATTTGCCTCTTTTATACACTTTATTGAAGTGTAAAAGGACTACCTAGGCAAGTAAGATTGTATTCTGCCATACTTGTAGGTTATTCAAGCTGTTGTATGAAGATTTCGGAATTCACCTTGTTTCAAGAGATGCTTTACCTCTCCAGTCGGTTGGGCCTCAGAACTGTTTGGCATTCAGCACTGATGGTGCTAAGTTTGCTATTGGTGGTGAGGTAAATTGTCATTCAATCTTTTTTTTTTAATTCTACCGTTCACTTCTCTTTTGTTTTCTGCATGCATTTATTGTAGAAATGGTATGACTTCCTTTTTTGCTTCCTTGAAGCATTGATCTATTATCTGTTGCTAATTTGTTTAAGTCTCTTTTGCTCAAAAGTTATATTACTTCAACAATGAGTTATGGCATTTTTTTAGTCTGCTGAACTGCAAATTGTCATTAGATTCTTCTATTACAAATTTGATTTCTTATCTAAGTTTCTTATTTTTATTCCACCACGATAGGATGGGCATCTCAGAATATTTGATTGGCCAAGTCTCAATGTGCTTCTGGACGAACCTAAAGCTCATAAATCCTTCCGAGACATGGATATCAGGTGAAGGAAGACAGATATGCTTTTTATTTGACAAAAATACCTTGCATTAATCAACAGATCCATCATTAACCGACATTGTCTATTATTATTCAATATGTCACACTGCACATATCAGAGCTGCTAGTTAGTTCTTGATATTTTTTAATATAGCCCTTGCCTAAGAGTTCATCGTTTGGAAGTAAGAACAATTTCTACACATTCATTACTTTACAAAGGTTTTTCGAGAATACTATTACTTTAGAAAGTAAACTCATGTTGGCCATGGATCCTGATATAGTGTTTCTTCCATTTCTCATGTAGCCTAGACTCAGAGTTTTTAGTCTCGACATCCACTGATGGTTCTGCGAGAATATGGAAAATAAATGAGGGGACCCCACTAGTCAATTTGACACGATCTTCGGTACAGTATGATAAATTTCTTTATTTTACACTTACGATAGTTCAAACTGAATCGTTTATGTGACCTTCTTGTTTCCATTTGTTCCCACTTTTACAGGATGAGAAGATTGAGTGTTGCTGCTTTTCTAGGGATGGAAATAAACCTTTCTTGTTTTGCACACTTGTAAAAGGTAATCTGGTTAATAAAATTGAGAAGTGCACCAGCAGCCATCTTTAACTAAATCTCTCTCTTTTTTTGCCGAAATAGGTAATAATGCTGTGACTGTGGTTTTGGACATAAGTAATTGGAAGAGAATCGGATACAAAAGACTTTTGGGAAAGCCCATTTCCACACTTTCAGTTAGCTTGGATGGGAAGTACCTCGCACTGTAAGTGGATGAGATGCTGACTCCTATGTCATTTTGACTGCTTAATACTGTTATATTTAGCATTTTTAGGAACACCGGTTTGCCAAGTTTGGGACAATTCATGATAGTTTTGTCTTTCCTAGAGTTTCAACGAATTTCTCAATCTTTCTTTCTCATGTCTCTGTCTCTCATCAGTCATCGGTCTTGTTGTTATGTTGTATACATTTTTTTTAGCTGATTGCATTCCTTTTGTTAGACAATTTTACATATATTCTGATAAGATCTGTTTATTACTTTGGTTTCATATTTCTGGAAAATTACGACAAATACAGCATTTTGCAAATATATAGTAGTAGCTGGCTAGCTGCAGTACCTGAAATGTGTCCAATTGTCGCCACCTAATAATGGTTTTGCTATTATCAAGAACTTAGTTGTATTGAAAGACACCGAGATATCTGCATACTTTTTTTTTTTAAAAAAAAAAGAGCATGTCCACTTGCCATACTACTTAGTCATCTTCCACTTGCCATACTACTTAGTCATCTTCAAATTTAACTCATATGTCTGATCGGTTGATATTTGCCCATCAAGCATGATCTTCCTTTGGTTGTGAAGGGTTATTGATATGGATGTACTTTGACCTTTATTTAGAGGAAGCCATGACGGTGACTTTTGTGTTGTGGATGTAAAGAATATGGAAATTTCTCACTGGAGCAAGAAGGTTCATCTTGGCTCCCCAATTTCCTCCATTGAATTTTGTCCTACCGAAAGGTAATGATGATCATTGGTCTTTGGAACAAGAAGCAAGACAAACCAAAATCTCTGGAGTTATTATGGCCTCTCTAAGGACTCAATTACTCAATAAGTGCCTTTCTGTAGCACCGTGAACATTCTGAATTAGAAGTTAGTTCAGTGTTTATGCATGGTACAATTAGAGTTCCTACTTCTAGATTACTCATATGATTCATCATTAGGACTTGCATTGCACAAATGCTTTGTAAACATGTTTTGAAAATGGTGTGATCTAACAGTATGAAAATTATATATTTGAGCTATGAAATCAAGATGTACGACTAATATTCCTATACATGCCTTGAGGTAAATAAGTCAGGGTTTTCAATGGGATAAGTTTTGAGTCTTGGAGCAAGATTTGTCCTCCATGTTGCCCTGCTGGCAAGTGGAACTCTTTTTCTTCTTCTTACACCACTTGGCTCCATCATGCTGGACCCACTATACATTGTAGAGTTATCTGTGTGTGGATGTGTACGAGGGATAGGAGTTGTTTTCTTGAATTATTTTAAAGATATGGTCTAATCTTAGGTAAGAAAATGATATAAATATTTGTTTTATTTGTAAATTCAAAAGAGTTTAAATTAGTTTTAGAAACGAATTACAAATACCAAGGCAGGGTGGGTCAACTACATGCCTACATCTATCCCTGTCTCACAATAATCAAGGGGGAAAATATCCAAGCCACATCGGGCCAAATTATTCCTTTTTGTGAAAAACACATTGGGCCGAATTGCTACCCTGCAATGCATATGGCTTTGAGGAATCCACGTCAGCAAAGATTGAATCAGTCAACTCTGTTGAGCTGGCTTGTGTTTCTGCAATGCATATGGCTCTTAAGCAAAATCTACATGTTTGAATAGTATTTCCTCACAATATGTTTGATGTCCATGCTTCAGTTTCTGAAAGTACAGAATATTTACAGTAAGTCCTGTCTTCTGATATTGTAGGGTTGTAATCTCCACCTCGCATCAATGGGGAGCAGAGCTAACGAAACTTAACGTCCCTGCTGATTGGAAAGGTACATGTTTCTGTAAATGGGGTCTTGTTCTGTCTAATGATTTACCAAGATGCTGCTGTTTTCCCCATGCAGTTTGGCAAATCTGGCTAGTTCTCTTGAGTCTCTTTGTGGCGTCAGCCATCCTGTTCTATGCGCTTTTCAAGCACATAGTCCTTTGAAACCCTATGGAACGGGATCTGGAGCAAGATCATCAAGTTTATGATGATCAGAATCCATGGTAACATCACCATGGCGAACAGCCATAGCTCCATTGCCCTGAGGAGCTCTCGCACCGTCCACCATTATCGACGGCTGTTCCAACTCTGAATCCCTGATACGATAGCATCAAAAAGATTTGTACTTGAACTGATTGCACAACTTTTTCTTAGCCTTTTTTTCTTTGAACAAAGCATCTGTGTCTTAGCCTGATATTGAACTCTCAATAAGTGAAGAAAACACAGTACGTTCTGTTTCTACCGTGACGATGAACTCGTTTCTAACTGCAATAAATCGTAGGCGTTTGGTCTTATCACTGTGTCCATTTAACCGATCCTGCCAAGAACTATGACTCGTGTACTGAAGCCGATAAGCAGCCGACTTGATCTGCTAGAATTTGCTTCTGTGGAGCATATCCTGCGATCTGACGACGTCGGCACATCACCTTCAGGTCATCTGATACCGAGTGAGGCGTGAACATTTTGTACAAGCTCACAGCTAGCGAGAGCCCTGTTTGGTCACCAATTGTCACGCAAGGATAAGAAAGAACGAGACAGGCTTTGACTGGTACACTCTGATTCTGATCACTGGTAGGGTAAGGACCTATCTCGCAACGGATTCATGGCTTCTCTCTCTGCGTGGACAGCGCCGAGGAGCATCCGTGCGCGTGCTTGGACTAATCCGGAGTGCCTTTCTCTGACTCTTCTGACGACGCAGCTGCGCAGCATGCTGTCATCGACTACTGTTCAACTTGCGGTGAGCTGAGACTTTTGGGTTCTTCCATCGCTCTCACCTTTCGTCTCCACTTCTTGGATCGCATGCTGCCGAACGCTGATGCTGATGCAGCCATGGGCTATGTATTTGACATGAGATCCTACCGCCATTACAGCACTTTCTGCTCATGAAAGACCTTTTTGCTATTATTACATGGATGGTGATCACCTTTGTCGATGCTACATATACCTGTAGAAAGGCACTTTTAAAACTGCTTGACTTGCTTTATGCTATACTGCAAGAGACGCAAGATTAGATGGCTATCCAGAAAAAGAGCTCCAATACTCTGTCAGAGAGCCTGTCATTTTCAGTAATGAGGTGCCTGATTTGATCTGTTAGGTCTGCCTGCAGTTAGGTATTATAGCATGTGTTAGTCCTAGATTGTGGTCACGAAGATATTCAGAGTGGAAGGTGAAAAGGGGTATTTCAGTGGAAAGTTTTAGACTTTTATCAGCACATCTACATACCGAAAGGAGGGGAGAATCTTCTTTCGTTCCCCTCGTGCTGGTGCTGTGCCTCTCTCTTGCCGATCGTTTGTGTAATCATGCTTAATATCCTTGCGACGAAATGCACGACGAAAAAGATCAGTTGAAGTGCGAGGCTGCTGGTTGAGGGATCCTTCCACTTCGTCGCCAAACTTATTTCCATTTTTTTTATAGAGTGCGTGGAGGATGTACATCACACGCGCACTTCACTCACGCTACATATCTACTACACACGCTAGCATTTTTTACAGACACATGTTTTTTTTATTGAACACGTACATGTGTATTCTAAATAAATATGGCACAAGTAAGAATGGCAATCGGCCGGATATAGGTAGTACTCGTCTATGCTCATCCTCACGACCCTAATTTACCTCCACAGACGTATCCGCGAACAATATATCATATATTCACATTCACACATCAACTGTCGATTAATGAAATATAAATTTATCCTCAACTGTCAACTAAAAGTATGTCAACTTATGAAAAAAGAGGCCTACTCAATTGAATGTATGTTAACTAATGAACTAATAACTCTACTAGGTTTTAGTGGTAATATTGATTGTTGGACCACCTGTCAGCGTACGTCGCGGGTAAACGGACGAGATGAATACGGGTGAATCTCATCCTATACTCGTACTCGTTTACCTGACGGACAAAGAGTTTATCTTATTTCCATGTCTGGACAAAAAAAACTCATATTTAGCTTTAATAAAGTATTTATCTATAAATATATAGATAAACAGGTACAATTATCACCCTAGGCACAACTGCTGATCCTAGGGATCGAATCCTGACGATGAAAGCGAATACCGTGGATCCCACACTAGGCATTGGCCCATCCGTGACTTTTCTCCGAATGATTCACCTCACCTTTTTTTTTCTTGAAAGCACGATATGGCTAGCGAGCAAATCATCTAGATGTGCTTTTGCTAACTCCTAAAACCTTTTTTTTTTACTACGTGCGCTTTTGTTTACCAATCAGATAGCAGTCAAACATCAAATGGTAAAGAAACAAAAAGTAAAAGATGGCAATACGAATACATCGGGTAGTGTGTTGCACGTGCCCATACGCCGCTAGGATGGGCAGATGTTTGGCGAGGTCTTCTTTGCTTTTGCGAATATGGATACGACTCCACGTTTTCGGGAAAATGACGTGCATCTTTGTCGATTTCAACGAGGAAAAAGGAACAAATCTAACCAGTTTTTAAATCCGCCGAGTGCCACAAAATTTTTCCTCGCTGGACTTGGTGGCAATCGCTTTCTCCGTTTTGGCCTCACCTCATCTCTACGTACGACTGTAACTGTAGCCGCAAGGGGCAGATCTACAGTAAACCATAGGTATTCAACCGAACATCTAATCTTTTTTCTAATAAAATATCAGATATTATATATATACTAGTAAGGTGCCCGTACGTTGCAACGGAAAACCAAATAAAAGTGATGCATACTATTAAATATGCATACATAATACAAAATCTGGTAGCAACATCTATATTACCCCATTCTAAATGCATACATAATACAAAATCTGGCATTATCCTTTTAAGCCGTTGGTTCATACTTAAGGAAAATCCAGACATCTAAGTATCCAACTATAACTCTTTCTCATTGTATATATTAAGTGGTCTGCAGTTATCATTTGAATATTGTGAAATGTAAGCAAAATGTATGTTCAAACTCACTATTTTGTATAACAAAATATGATCCATGGACTGGACATTCAAAGCTGCCTTGAACCATCTTATACACCATTCCAAATGAATTTTTCATCGATGGCTTTAATGCATTTATGGAACATTATTCGAGTTTTGAATTACTCGGTGTTTCAAAAAGTAGTGCACCTGTAATGCCACACCTAAAACTCTTTAACCCTAAACCCTTTAACCCTAAAACCCATCTCCTACACCACCCATCCCGTGCACCGTGTTCATTCCGCCTCCTCCTACCTCTTCTTCTCGCCTCGCCTTCCACCTCTCCATCCTCCCGCATTCGCGCCTTCCGCCTCCTCCCGCCTCTTCTTCCGCTCTCTCCCATCGCCTCCCGCGCGCGCGCCCGCCTCTCCATCGCCTCCCGCCGCGCGCCTCGCCTCCTCCCGTCCGCCTCCCACCGAACTCATGCGCCTTTCTCCATCGCGACTCCGCCGCCGCCGCCTCGCCTCCTCCTCCGCCTCGCCACCTCCGCCCCGCTGCGCAAAGATCCTCCTCCCGACGCCTCCTCCTCTACCCCGACGCCTCCCTACTCCGCCTCTCCATCGCCTCCTGCCGCGCGCGCCTTCCACCTCTCTCCATCGCCTCCCGCGCGCGCCGCTTTCGCCTTCTCTCCGTCTGCCTCCCAACCGAACCCATGCGCTTTTCTCCATCGCGACTCCGCCGCTCGCGCCGCCTCGCCTCCTCCCTCCCTCCCTCGCCACCTCCGCCCCCACGCCGCATCATCCTCTGGTGCCGCCTCCTCCCTAGCCCTGCCGCCACCTCCTCCTCTACCCATGCGAATCGAATATGACACAGCACATAGCACATAAGCATATCATTATATCAACAACTATATTAAACAATAAATCTAATGCAAACTAACAATTTCAAGAAACAGTTTGCAACCTTGTAGAGCATAACAATTTCAACAATTTCACTGGTCTTGACGGAGCTCACCGTGGTTCACCTTCACGGCGAGCGATCCTTCGCAAATCACCACGACACAACAACACAAACGCACGATTCATTTGTAATTTCAGCGCGTGAAGACTCGTCCGATCAAGAACCAACCCAACCTGGAAGGAAGTGCGCGAGAGACGGGGAGAGCAGAGGAGAAGAAAAGGGCGGGACCTTGTGGAAGTCGGCGGAGCGACGCCGGGAGGTAGAACCGCGGCGGCGCCGCGAGTAGGTGAGGACGAGGAGGAGCACCGGTTGGGCTGCCATGGGTGGGGTGGGGATCACCACTTGAGGACGGCGCGCGCCCATGGCGGCGTCGGCGAGTCGGTCCTCTAGGTGCCGCACCTCCCGCGAACACCACCAACGGAAGGTCTCGATCGTCTTGAGCACCGCTTCCAGCTCCTCCCGGCTCGGGTACTCGGGAGTTGCAGCGCTTTCTTCGCCTTCCACTGTCCATCGTTCACCTCGCGCGCGCCGCGCTTCTTATCCGGCGCCACCGCTGGAACGAAGTCTTGGCCGCGGAGGAGGGGAGGATGCGGCGGCGGAGGAGGAGAGGGATAGGGGTAGGAGGCGGCGCGCGGGGACGGAGAGGGGAGGCGGCGCGCGTGGGGTTGGGGAGGAGGGGAGGAGGCGCCGGGGCTGGAGGTGAGGCGGCGGCGCTGGGAGGGAGGAGGGGAGGAGGCGGCGCCGCGGGTGGGAGGGAGGGAGGAGGCGGCGGCGTGGGGTGGGGAGGAGGAGGCGGGGCGCGGAGGGAGAGCGAGCGGCGGGGAGAGCGAGGGGAGGCGGGGCGGCAGCGTGGGGTGGGGAGGGGGAGGAGGCCGCGGGCCACGGGGGGAGAGCGAGGGGGAGGCGTGGGGGCGGCGGGAGGAAGAGCAAGGAGGAGGCGTGGGGGCGGCGGGGGGAAGAGCGAGGGGTAGGCGTGGGGGCGGAGGGGTGACGTTGGGATTTTAGGGTTTAATCAGATCATGTGGCTGAGAAGAGAGGAGAAAGATCGAATGGTTAAGAAGTGAGGGAGGTGGACGTGACGGCAATCACCAACTCCTTCTTTTTAAATAGTAAAGATATATATATATATATATATATTGTTAGTTGGGTATATATATGTGTGTGCTCGCACGCCTACACATGAATTTAGCCCACATTTCACTTATCTCGCGTGTGACTCATGTAACATATTAGTCCTATTTTTCTTTTCACCTCAGCCCTCCGATTAAAGATACAAATAAAACCCTAACTTCTATTTTCTCTCATCCCGTGGCTGTCTATGTGAAAAACGGCTCTGACCTTCGAGCGACAAGCGAGCGGAGACGCAGACTGCAAAGGCGAGTGACGACCAATGGACACAGGTTGCGGAGGCAAGCAACGGCTGGTGGACGCAATAATTCAACATGCATGAATGCTGTCATTCGTCATGTTACTGTATGTATCCCTGCATATGTAGTGGAGTGTCGTTGTCATTCGTCATGTTACTGTATGTATCCCTGGCAATAATTCAACATGCATGAATGCTGCATGCACGGAAACGTATGTACATGACCGGTCTTTAATTAAGATACAGGATCTATTGGCTTCATGCCGATTGCCCTAGCTAACAAATTCAATCAAATTTGGCGTTTCTAGTGGCACGTCATGATTATTTGCATCTTGCTACTGGTAAGGCATGGTTGTGCGCTTACCCCTTCATTCCTTTACAGAGAAAAACGGAATCAGAAACAAGCAACATTTATTTTGCTAGCGACACACCTTATTCCAGCGTAAACACCACACGCACGTATGCCACCTCACCGAACAAAATATCCTGTTAGAACTAACACACACATATATATACATATACATACATACATATATATACATATATATATATATATATATATATATATATATATATATATATATATATATATATATATATATATATATATATATATATATTTGTGTGTGTGTCCTTTCAAACTTTAGGTTATAAGTCATAACTACAGAGAGATCAAGACAGATCGAAACCGGGCACAGTCTAATTCTGACTTTGCTCCCTCGGGGAGGATCGATAGATACCATGGATTCATGGGAGGGAGAGGCTGGTCGCGGTCAGCTCACCTCTCGTCGGCGTGCCACAAGAAAACAAACCGCACCAAATAATCTCTCACTGAAGGACCACGTAAGGAATTCAGAAATATTTACAATGAATCATTATTAATGTATGTTGACTTAAAAAATTTTAATTTACAAAATATTTAAATTTTCAGTCTACTAATTTCAGTCTAAGTCAGACCGATCATACATAGTGGTCCTATAAGCCATATGCAGTGGTCAGATCGGTCGCTTGGTGACAGTTAGACCGGCTAAATTCTGAGTTTGGGTTGAGAATTCTGAATTTTGGAAATTTGATCATAAATCGAGTCGAATTGTCTTAGATCCGTGCATCCATATTACAAGGAGCATGCTTGAGCTAATGTAGATCAAGTTATGAAGAACTTGTGTCTGTAAATAATTTATTGATCTTTGGATATATAGAGAAGTTTGGAGTCAACTATAGTCAATGGTAATGACCGGGTGAAAGCATCTAGACTCCTAAAAATAGTTTTGACAATTAATGATATTATATAAATATAGGACTAATATATTTATCAAGTGTTAAAAGGTTTTGGTCCCTATGAGGAATGAGAGATGCATGCTAGGGGTAACGTGAGCATCAAGATAGTTTAAGACAAATATATAATTAGTCTAGGATTTTTTGTTGATGTTCCGGTCTTAAGAGAAAAAGGTGAAAAACTGGATTATAGGTTAAATATCGTACTATTAAGATGGGTGGCTATTAACTTGATAGCATGTTCTTGTGCTATTTGGATCAATTTAAGATCATGTATGCACTTAAAAATAAAATTGATAGCTAATTGTATATTAACAGGAAAATTGATAGTACAAGTGTGTAACTAGCGGTATTACCGCAGTACGGTATGACTGAGATGGTAGTGTGGTACTACCAGATCCTGGAAGTACCGACGTGCATTTGGCGGAACATTTTTTCCAGAAAGCACCCTTTGAAATACTTAGTTTATCTGGAAATCGGTAGTACCAAAATTTGAACGGCGAAAATACTGCAGAGTGGTATGACCGCGCCATCTGAGTGGTACTACCGGAATTCGAAAGTTTTGAAAAATCAAGCGATATGTTTTTTCCAGAGAGAACCAATGTTTGGTCCTCGAGGCAAACGGAAGTATCGCTCCAAACATCAGAACTACTGAAAATCAGAACTGTCGTAATTTTAAAGGCAGTAGTACCGCGCCGACTTTTAACGGCTAGTTTTGACACTTTGATATAGCTGTTACTGTTGTTATAATACAGGTACTGTAGTATCGCAAATTGTACAACGATACTACCGCTCATCTTGATTTTTCAGGATTGCTTTATACAACGGGTATATTTAGTTGGTGGGGACATAAATACTCCCCCCCAGCTCAAAGACAATGCAAGAGACTTTGTTTAACATCCTTAAGCAATAGAACACTCTCCCACACCTTAATTTCACATTTGTACATTCATTTGAAGTAGTTGAGTCAAATCAAGTGCATTTAATCTTAGATTGATTCTTGGCACTTGATCGCTGTTAAGTGAAACTTTGGTTTGTTACTCTTGGTACTTACTGGCACCTAGACGGCTTGGTAGGAGTTTACGAGGTGACTTCTTTAAGAAGGTTGTGAATAAGTCTAATGTGGACTTATGAGTGGTTTGGTGTCTACCATCTCCGGAGCGGAAGAAGGACAACTACTAGTAGATTGAGGAGTTGAGACTTAATTTATAGAGTAGGTCTAAGTCGCTTGAGCTTTACTCCTCGTGGATTAGGGGAAACTGGTAAGTTTTCGAACACCACGGTAAAACATCGTGTGTTAATTGGTTATTTATTTGTTTCTTCTTTTCACATTTATTTTTCTAGCAGATTGTGATCATTATGATTGTCATATTTATTTGTGCTAGAGATATACTTGTAGAGACATGTGATTATGGTGCCTTAGCTATACTAGAATTGTGTAAATTTACATTGCTTTTGAAATATTGCTTATCTATAAATTTTCATAATTAGTTTTAGAAGACAAGAATTTTTAGAACCTCCTCTCTAGTCGGTTATCCTTGATCCTACACCAGGACTACATTCGTAGAAGAGCCAAGGTCCAAAACAGTCAAGAATGTTGGGTGAAATGGTTAAGCTCAAGCGTAGCACAAAAAAAGCAATAAATGTTGAAGGAAAGATTTAAACGACAGATTACACCAAGTGGCTTGGTCGGTCTAAGTGAGGTATGATCTAGTAAAAATCAAAGTGGGAGAGACTTACCGATACATAGCAAGTTATTGATGCACCTACACATAGAAAATATGGCGATTGTTTGCAAGAGAATGAGAAGACTAGATCAAGATGATGGTATTTTGGTAGTTGACCAAGTACCGAAAACTTTATTGGATCAAAACCCCGGCGCTTGTAAAAGCTGTTTAGGTTAATTAAGGATTTACTAACAAGATTAAGTGGATCAAAGGCTAATGACTTAGCGGGTTCAAGCTCATGTGTTTTAAAAAGCATGTATGAGTGTAGAATTCATGTTGTGTGGGGTCCAATTATGCTAGTGGATAGTACTCATTATGATTAGATATAGGCTAGTTGTTTTATCTATTTAATGAGTTGAGGATGGATGCTTGCAAGCTAACCATCATAACTATTTTATTCTTGAGTTATAGGGTTAGGATTTGAGAGAGAAGAGTGTGCTATGTAGTGTACTCTCTTGTCCTTATGGAGTGTCCGTGAAACCTTCATATTTAAGTAGCAATAGATCAAATTTGCTAATCTCTCATGAAGTATTTGTCTTCATTAATTTGCTCTTATTCTTATTGGTTCTTTGTCCCTCTCTCCTCATTGATCCTGTTATATGCTACAGATGTGTAAGTGATGAAGATCCCCCCATCTAGATGTCATGGTTTGCAAAATTTTGAAGTTGCATAGTTTTTGCCTGCTCTAAAGCCTTTCTTGAGAAATCTTAATCTGAGGTCTTAACTTCAAATCTTTAGATGGTCATGTTTGCTACACCATGTGGGAATTCATCTAGAACTATCTTGACTATTCTTAACCTGCGAATAAGTTATTTATCAAATTTTTGATATTTACATGATTTTTGTGCAATTCTGCATGTTTTGAGGAAAGATTGTAATTTTGGCTAGGATCTATGCGATCCTTGGATGGAATAGATTCCTGAACTATCAGCAAGGTGTGTGTAAAATTTCATATCATTTAGAAATGGAATTTGAAATTTGCATCAAATTTGGTTTTAGCTTAGGCTAATTTTCTACTTTGAGAATAGGAGAGTGATTAGACCGCTCCTAAGCCTGATCAGACCAGTCACCAGTTAGACCGGTGGTTTGGTCAGTCACCTCCAATGGTGGTTAGACTGGTTAGGTACTAAAATTGTAGATCCTCGCTATTTTAGGTTGTTGGTTGGATTTAGGCGGTCAAATTTGATCTTCTTAACTCTTTAACTATTAGAGTGAAAGATTCTTATATGCTTAAGAGGAGATTTTTAGAAGGTATCATTTACCCCCTGTGTTATCATTGTCGGTTTTACACTCACATTCATCACTACTAGTAATGCATTTGGATGAGCACAAACAAATCGGGCAAAAGAAACATGCTAGCTCACTTAAGAGTTTAAGGTTACGGTTTCTTTTTTTCTTTGTTCTTTCTTTTGCTTTGAAAATATTTCTTTGGGACTTGTTAATTAGGTTCAGCCCAGTTCATCTCTTGGTATCTTGCATGTATGTTCCCTAGTTACGACCTTTCTCCAACTTATATTAAATTATGACTTGCACTCAATGGATGTTCCTTTCTTGACGTCGCAACCCAACGATACATACATGTGGCTTTTCACTTTCCGTCGTACTTTAGACTTTAAAAGAGAGTCTAATCAATCAGGAAATCCCTCTTAGCATTGACATGCACGTTGTTTAGACGAAGTCTCAAATCTCTTGGCATTGACATGCACAAATACATGTTTAGTGGTACACGCAATGAGTCCTCTCTCAGCTAGTAGTACAGTAGCGATATACTCGGGAGTCAAAGGACACAGGTGCATACGCAAATGTGTAAACAAGAGCAACCACAATAATCTTGATGGCGACCATGCCAACTTGGCGATATATATAGTGTTACTAGTTACATACCCGTGCGTTGCAACGGATAAAAATAATCCTACTATTACAATATGTCGAGCCACTGTTACCAGGCTTGACTAACACCATGCTCTCGGCGCCGCCACGGCACCTAGTGAAGCTCTTCTGTAGCTCATCGCACACCTTTTGTCTTCTTGGTATGCACTACGTTTTTACTCTAGTACCACATCTAACTTAGCTCTGTTGTAGTACTTGGAAAGGGCATATAAAGGCTATCACTTGTGAATTTTAGTTCGTGCTATAATCTAAACTATGAATTGTGGTCAACTAATTAGAAATTATTGTGTTGATGTAACCTTTTGTATTATTTGGATACTGGTCCATCCCCTCAAAAGAAAGATATTTCTATTGCAAATTATATTTGCTTTTGTGGAATAGCTATTACAAATTATAGAAAAAGAAAGAAAGAAAAGAAATCAAGAATCTAGGAGGTAGCAAGATCATATAAAGAGAAACATGTTGAGAAACTTCTTGTGTTTACCTATCAGGAGTGATAGTCTTACAATGACCCAGAAATCGACAATGGCCCTCAACAGCTCTTGCCATATTGCCAATGTGTGATAGAACAAACACGTCACTTTCAACTGAAATAATGTAATGAAGGGCTGCAACGTGAGAAGGGTGGTTGTCAAACTTCTCAAGCTCTTCTTTTATCACTAACACCTCCTGCAAAATTATATTTACTTTAGTGGAATAGCTACAAGATGGTGGGCAGAATCAATAAAAAAGGAAAAATTTCTAACAAACTTTCTAACCAAGTTTGGGAAGCACTATCTCAATTTTGATATATACTTATCACCACCATAAATTTCACCATCTACAAGGTAGATCCATGTGGATTCTAGATAACCCATTACCCGAAAAATCCCTACCTCATTGGGAGTCAGCGGACAATTATCTCCAGATGTCTGTTAGTGGAGTTTGTCCTTCAATTTCCAGTGGCTTGTTCTCTCTCTGTTGAGATGCAAAAAGCAGATTAATATAACCTACATGTAGAAATAAAACTGTATTGATTTGGATTGATTGTTCATACCACATAATTCTCAGCTCGTCTACTTCTGATTCACTAAGACCATAAAGTGCAGCCCGTGAATGCTAGCATATCGTTTTCATATCTTAGATGAAGAGCAATAAATTTTTCAAGTGATCGTAGATGCTCCACAAGCTTCTGTAGTGTAAGTGTTCCGTTGGCGCAGAAGCTAGTTTTAGAAAGTGCCATAAAACTCCAAATGCAAATTGAAGACTGTAACACAAATCCTGAGTTAAAGAAAGGTTCGAGTTACTAAGAGAATGTTCATGCCTTCCCAAGGTCCTCAATTGGATCTGAAAAATGCAGAGCTTTGTAAAGACAATGCATCTCAATCTTTGGATATCAATTGGAAGAACATTGTTAGCAAGTCGCAAATCGATTTTGGGATGTGAACTACCTGTAAAAAATATTTGAGGTGAGTTCAAATAAATGATTTTCAGACTTCATTTCCCAAAGTAATACTTTTAAATAACTCATATATTTTTTCTGTAAATCAGCTTTTCAACATAAAAGAGTACTGCTGCTTGAAACAATTTGTATCAAGTTCAGAATCTCTAATGCAAGTTCCATATCAAAAACAGCTACTCCATGCAATTATGTTGATAACACAGGA
The DNA here is from genome assembly GCA_036346265.1 of Melocanna baccifera. Taxonomy (NCBI): domain Eukaryota; kingdom Viridiplantae; phylum Streptophyta; class Magnoliopsida; order Poales; family Poaceae; genus Melocanna; species Melocanna baccifera. The sequence goes on along the minus strand of CM070683.1, from coordinate 2,606,664 downwards.
AAGACCAACAACCATGAGAAATTATAATGTTAAATTGCATGTTGGAAAAAATCATGAAGATGCTTTTCATATAGAATAATGTAAATGACTGAAAAAAGAATTGATGCTGTAACATTCTTAACTCTCTTCGCAAGAACTAAAACCAAAATATCAGATCACATCAATTCAATATCTTTAAGAATAAGCTAGTTCAGCTAGTTTCATTGAACAGAAAAGTCATTGTTTATTTTTATAACAAAAGCAAGCATTCTGACACATAGCTACAAGTCTGGAGTATTGAGGGAATTAATTGAGAAACCGAACTGAAGAATTACCTGGTGATCCTTCCAAAGTTCTTTCACCTCTCTCGTAATAACTTGCACCAGACCATGATGTAAAGTGCTTTGGAGCTCTTGGAGCAGATTGCAAACTTTTAGGCAAGTCACTCACAATGTAGACATCCCCTTCTAGAGCTTTAACAATACGAGGCTCACTGAAAATGTCTTTAAATGTACTGTAGACAGTGGTGCAAATTGTTAAGCACAAGAAATAAGGAGGGAACAATATATGCCAATGAACCAACTATATCCTAACAGTGAACACCTGGTATCTTGCCAAACGGGCAACAGACCGCTTATCTAACTGAGGAACAACAAGAGTTGCATTCACCAAACGGGCCACTGCTACCATATCACAGATCTGCAGAGGGAACAATAGGCTCATCTGAATCTTCGCAGAGTCGGATTAATTTGCCCACAATGCAAACATGCCACTATTGTTCAAACTATTCTTCTTTATGCACGATCGCAAAGAATTCTATCAAACACTCAAAAATGCCATACCAAGTCAGGCGATCGAGACCGATGACGGAAGAGTTGGGGCGCCGGCCGGGCGGGCGGCGTTAGGGTTGCCGGGCGGGCGCCGAGCCGGGCTGCAGGTGCAGGCGCGAGGGCGGACGCCGAGCTGGGCTGCAGGTGCAGCCGGAGCCCGGGCGCGGGCGAGGGCGAGCCGCGCGCGCTCGGTCGGCCGGCGCGTTAGGGTTCCAGAGCAGGTGGCGCCGCGCGCGCGGCGAGCCGCGAGCGAGGAGTCGAGCGTGGCCGAGCCGAGGCGGTTGGGCGGCCGGCGACGCTAGCGGCGACTCGAGCGCGCGTCGCGCGCGTCGGGAAGAGGTTCTCGGCGAGGTCGCGGGGGGAGGGCGAGGGGAAGGCGGGGGCGGCGGGGGGAGGGCAAGGGGGAGGTGGGGGGAGAGCGAGGGGGAGGCGGATCGGGGCGACGGGGGAGAGCAACGGGGAGGCGGATCGGGGCGGCGGGTGGAGGGGGAGGAGGGCGGCGGGGGGAGAGCGAGGAGGGTGGCGCCGTGGGGAAGAGGGGAGGCCGAGAGGGGGAGGGGGAGGAGGGGGCGGCGGTTGGAGGGTTTTAGGGTTGGCCGAGAGGGGGTGGAAGGGAAGATCCGACGGTCTAGATTGGATGGAGGCTTCGGCAACCACCAACTCCTTCTTTTATAGTAGTAAAGATAATTCCCACGCAAGTGGTAGTAGTTATGTAGATTATGGCGAAGGGAAGTGCTTCAGTGCTCATAGCTCCTGCAACAAGTGATAAAAAAAAGTACACTAGTAATATACAGTGAATTTGATCTCAAATAAAGGTATTGAGTTTTTTTTTTGGCGACGAATGTATTGATTTGGCATATGAAACTTAGAATTTTTCATAGAGATTTGATTAAGGATGGGTCATGCATGACTCACATGGCTCATAAGTTGGTTAAGAAAAAAAGACTTGATCGAAAAAACAGTTTCCCAGCTGCAGATCTGCAATGTGCAAGTATGAGTAGCCGCTGCGGACCCAAGGCACGCGTGTGTGTATATGAAGGCTCTTTTCTATACTCGGATATAATTACACTTTATATCGTATCTTATAATGTAGAAAATATCTCACGTAACAGAGAGTATGTACGTGTAATATACGATATTTAAGATCATGTAGGTGGTATGTATATTTTTTTTAACATACTCCTTTTATGTGTCTATATAAAGGTATTTATAAAATACGTTAAAAACTATGGAGATAGGTGTAATTACATCCGGTGTAATATATATATATATATATATATATATATATATATATATATATATATATATATATATATATATATATATATATATATATATATATATATATATATATATATATATATATATATTGAGCAGGAGTTGGCGTCGTTTGAACGAAAGAAACTAAACATCTCGTTTTATCGGTCTTCTCCAACTCGATCGGTATATGAGACGCCATTGTTTTCCTATGTGCCTGGTCAAGAAACAGAGTTTAGTATAGTTGTTAGGATCAGCATGCCGTGACAGCATTGGCTGGTACATGCAGTCGTTTACTCCATTCTGATAATATACTGGACCTAGATCAAGATGATGGTATTTTGGTAGTTGACCAAGTACCGAAAACTTTATTAGATCAAAACCCCAGCGCTTGTAAAAGCTGTTTAGGTTAATTAAGGATTTACTAACAAGATTAAGTGGATCAAAGGCTAATGACTTAGCGGGTTCAGGCTCATGTGTTTTAAAAAGCATGTATGAGTGTAGAATTCATGTTGTGTGGGGTCCAATTATGCTAGTGGATAGTACTCATTATGATTAGATATAGGCTAGTTGTTTTATCTATTTAATGAGTTGAGGATGGATGCTTGCAAGCTAACCATCATAACTATTTTATTCTTGAGTTATAGGGTTAGGATTTGAGAGAGAAGAGTGTGCTATGTAGTGTACTCTCTTGTCCTTATGGAGTGTCCGTGAAACCTTCATATTTAAGTAGCAATAGATCAAATTTGCTAATCTCTCATGAAGTATTTGTCTTCATTAATTTGCTCTTATTCTTATTGGTTCTTTGTCCCTCTCTCCTCATTGATCCTGTTATATGCTACAGATGTATAAGTGATGGAGATCCCCCCATCTAGATGTCATGGTTTGCAAAATTTTGAAGTTGCATAGTTTTTGCCTACTCTAAAGCCTTTCTTGAGAAATCTTAATCTGAGGTCTTAACTTCAAATCTTTAGATGGTCATGTTTGCTACACCATGTGGGAATTCATCTAGAACTATCTTGACTATTCTTAACCTGCGAATAAGTTATTTATCAAATTTTTGATATTTACATGATTTTTGTGCAATTCTGCATGTTTTGAGGAAAGATTGTAATTTTGGCTAGGATCTATGCGATCCTTGGATGGAATAGATTCCTGAACTCTCAGCAAGGTGTGTGTAAAATTTCATATCATTTAGAAATGGAATTTGAAATTTGCATCAAATTTGGTTTTAGCTCAGGCTAATTTTCTACTTTGAGAATAGGAGAGTGATTAGACCGCTCCTAAGCCTGATCAGACCAGTCACCAGTTAGACCGGTGGTTTGGTCAGTCACCTCCAATGGTGGTTAGACTGGTTAGGTACTAAAATTGTAGATCCTCGCTATTTTAGGTTGTTGGTTGGATTTAGGCGGTCAAATTTGATCTTCTTAACTCTTTAACTATTAGAGTGAAAGATTCTTATATGCTTAAGAGGAGATTTTTAGAAGGTATCATTTACCCCCTGTGTTATCATTGTCGGTTTTACACTCACATTCATCACTACTAGTAATGCATTTGGATGAGCACAAACAAATCGGGCAAAAGAAACATGCTAGCTCACTTAAGAGTTTAAGGTTACGGTTTCTTTTTTCTTTGTTCTTTCTTTTGCTTTGAAAATATTTCTTTGGGACTTGTTAATTAGGTTCAGCCCAGTTCATCTCTTGGTATCTTGCATGTATGTTCCCTAGTTACGACCTTTCTCCAACTTTATTAAATTATGACTTGCACTCAATGGATGTTCCTTTCTTGACGTCGCAACCCAACGATACATACATGTGGCTTTTCACTTTCCGTCGTACTTTAGACTTTAAAAGAGAGTCTAATCAATCAGGAAATCCCTCTTAGCATTGACATGCACGTTGTTTAGACGAAGTCTCAAATCTCTTGGCATTGACATGCACAAATACATGTTTAGTGGTACACGCAATGAGTTCTGTCTCAGCTAGTAGTACAGTAGCGATATACTCGGGAGTCAAAGGACACAGGTGCATACGCAAATGTGTAAACAAGAGCAACCACAATAATCTTGATGGCGACCATGCCAACTTGGCGATATATATAGTGTTATAATTCCCACGCAAGTGGTAGTAGTTATTGTAGATTATGGCGAAGGGAAGTGCTTCAGTGCTCATAGCTCCTGCAACAAGTGATAAAAAAAAGTACACTAGTAATATACAGTGAATTTGATCTCAAATAAAGGTATTGAGTTTTTTTTTGGCGACGAATGTATTGATTTGGCATATGAAACTTAGAATTTTTCATAGAGATTTGATTAAGGATGGGTCATGCATGACTCACATGGCTCATAAGTTGGTTAAGAAAAAAAGACTTGATCGAAAAAACAGTTTCCCAGCTGCAGATCTGCAATGTGCAAGTATGAGTAGCCAGTTGCCAGACCCCAAGGCACGCGTGTGTGTATATGAAGACTCTTTTCTATACTCGGATATAATTACACTTTATATCGTATCTTATAATGTAGAAAATATCTCACGTAACAGAGAGTATGTACGTGTAATATACGATATTTAAGATCATGTAGGTGGTATGTATATTTTTTTTAATATACTCCTTTTTATGTGTCTATATAAAGGTATTTATAAAATACGTTAAAAACTATGGAGATAGGTGTAATTACATTCGGTGTAATATATATATATATATATATATATATATATATATATATATATATATATATATATATATATATATATATATATTGAGCAGAAGTCGGCGTCGTTTGAACGAAAGAAACTAAACATCTTGTTTTATCGGTCTTCTCCAACTCGATCGGTATATGAGACGCCATTGTTTTCCTATGTGCCTGGTCAAGAAACAGAGTTTAGTATACTTGTTAGGATCAGCATGCCGTGACAGCATTGGCTGGTACATGCATCGTTTACTCCATTCTGATAATATACTGGACCTAGATCTTGACTTGACTGCTGGTGAGCCACACACACGTGCCTGCATGTTAGTGTGCCCACAAGGCTAAGCAGCCGGCTGCTGACTCTAAGCTACTACCAGGTGGCATGCACAAGTTGCTTTATAAATTTATACAAGCTTTGGTGCGAGAAATAAGGACGGCATCCAAGCCATTCGATCGGAGCGATGGACGGCTCAGATCGAAGCTGCAGTCCGAGCGTTTGTTGCTTGCCTGCATCTGTAACGAGGTCGCAGTTGCTTCAAGAAACTCTCTGGCAACGTTGACGCCCACTCTCTGGCAGTCAGCCAGGACAGAAACGATTCAGGGTCTGTTTTTTTTTATGGCTTTAGGTATTTGTGAGAGTGTATAAAGTAATAAAAATTTATATACCATTTTGATTAATATAAATAAAATTGTTATAGTGTGTACTATAATTAACTTGTAGACCTTATTTTAAAAAGATATTCTGTTTGAAAGTTAATTATTGTAGAAAACCTAAAAAGCAACTTAAAACTGAAAGGAAAAGACCCCAACGTGAGAGGAAATATCCTCCGGTTGCTGCTTGCTGAAATATCCTCCGGTTGGCTCTTACTCTTCTTTCTTCTTGTGAGAGGAAAGATTTTATCCTCATTTATATGTACGGGTCACTGCACGTCGCCTTGGGCGTTCTTGCAGCGACACTTCCAAATTAATCACCTTTAGTACATGTAGTGCTAACTCTTTTAAATCTTCACCTCAATGTTAGCTAGGCCATTTGACTCGTCCAGGTCCAAAAGATGATGATGATAGTACAGTGCACTGCTACCAACGAAGAGAACACTGGGACTAGCCGGTCTCCCAATCTATGCTTGTCAGTTCTTCTCAAGAGAATCTTGGCAAAATGCAGTTGACGAATGGGCATTTGTCTGTAGCCGTTGTATACACCTGCTTGTTATGTAGTCAGTTCTTCACCGAACGGCAGATGCCATGCGACGACCGGAGATTTCTATTAATACAACTGCTTGTTACCGTCCAACACTTAACTAACAGCAATTTGTCGCTAAACATTAGGGTTTTCTTTAATGCACCCTTGTTAGGGAAGCGAGTAGGTGGATCCCTCCCTCTCCCCGCTACTCGAGCTGCAAGGGCGTAGAAAGCATGGAAAGAGACGGCCCTGGCAGTTGACAAATTATTATTATTGCATGATTTAGTTTACATCGTGATCTATAGTTAATTATTACCTCAAGGAAAGGGTTAACCATTAGAGTACAAATCACTCCTTTAGTTAGCCATACTATGGGTGCGTTCTTTTTTACCGTAGCTAATAGCTTTTGGTTTTAGTGTGAGCTTTTATACGAATGAATCGAATGGCGATAAACCGATTCAAAAAGACTATCTCGATAAGCCTTTTTGAAACGACAATGAAGAAACTGATTTGTTTGTTTGTTCAGAGAAACCCATAAGACAAGCTGGAAAGAATAGAGCCGACGAACGTCTCTGATTTCTCGTTCCTGCCCATGTGGTACAGTTGCACTCCTTGGACGACCCTCTTAATTAATCACCCATGTGTTCTTGGAGCAATCAGTGGTTATCACCACTATATGTCATAAGGAACGTCTATTTCTAACGGAACTTATGCTCTTTAAGTCATATTTGTTGAGCACGGGATCAATATAGAATCACAAACGCGTATATTAAAGCTAGTTGAAAAGCCAAGGAAATTGGCTTAGAATTAAAAAAAATAACCAGACAACTTACAAAATAGCGGACTCGATATCATAATGCACAAGAGATGGCAAAATCAAATCCTAAGAAATCAACCCGCTCCAAACACATGGTTGGTGGTGCGAATCTAAATGTAGCATCTATCTAAGAAAATAAAATCTCTCTTTTGGGTGGGATTCTTTTAGGCTATGTCTTATGTTTTTTGGTTTATGCCGTATAAATTCTAACTGTTTGTGGAAGAAATTATGGAGAAATAGATACTTGCATGCAATTTTAACCGCTATAGATGAAGTTAGCATAATGTGTACTATAATTTATCTTTAGACCCCATCTTAAAAAAATATACCCATTTTAAATTAGTTACTGTTCATTCGTATATAAACCGTAAGTTGGAAGCAGTTTCGAACTCAGTCAAGGCTCACTGACAAGCGGGGCAGAGGGTTCAGATGAGCAGGATCTCCACTTGCGCGGGGCTATCAGCCAGATCAGTATTGCTGCACACGTCACCCGCACGACATGGTCGGCAGTAATCGAGATTACTTTCCATCGTCCTCAGGAATCCTTGGCTGTAGACTCCCAAGTCAAAGTCGCAAAAACAAAAACCGCGCCATCACACTACGTTTGCATTTAATCCATGGTTAATCTGACCAAACAAGAATTAACAACTGGATCATCTTGTTGACCAGAAGAAAAATTCTGAACAGTATGCGTTGCAGCCTCAAGGAATCGTGTGTACCCATCTCTGTACAAACAGGCAGTCCATTCCTGAAGACTGTGTACTGCAAGTGACCCTTTTCCCCCCTCTGTAACACACACTCCAATCTCCGTAGGTCACTCACACATGCCTCTCTCTCTCTCTCTCTGTGTGTGTGTGTGTGTGTGTGTGTGTGTGTGTGTGTAACACACACTCCAATCTCTGTAGATCACACATGCCTTTGTCTGTCTCTGTAACACACACTCCAATCTCCGTAGGTGGCACATGCATTTTGCTTCTCACCATCCACCGTTTACTCACATTTAGGCAGAGTACGTTTTCCCTTCTATATATACAGCCATGCGCGTGCTCTGTCACACGCGCGCACTCGCCACCAGACAAAACGCGCGCGACCACGCAGGCAGGGGGCAGAGCGTGCAAGAAGAGACGCGCCCGGCGGGGGAAACCGAGGGCACGTACGTCCTTTGCAGGTCGGTAGCCATGGTGTTCGCGTCCGGTGGCAGCGGGGTGGCGGTGGGGGAGGTGCTGACGGCGCGGTTCGCGCGGCAGGTGGTGCTGGGGCGGTGGTTCATGGTGTTCGCGTGCCTGCTGATCCTGTCGGCGTCGGGGGCGACGTACATCTTCGGCATCTACTCCAAGGTGCTCAAGTCGTCGCTGGGGTACGACCAACGCACGCTCAACACGCTCTCCTTCTTCAAGGACCTCGGCGCCAACGTCGGCGTCATCTCGGGGCTCATCAACGAGGTCACGCCGCCGTGGGTCGTGCTCGCCACGGGAGCCGCCATGAACCTGGTCGGCTACCTCATGATCTACCTCGCCATCGACGGCCGCACCGCCCGCCCGCCGGTCTGGCTCATGTGCATCTACATCTGCGTCGGCGCCAACTCGCAGTCCTTCGCCAACACCGGCGCGCTCGTCACCTGCGTCAAGAACTTCCCCGAGAGCCGCGGCATCGTGCTCGGCCTGCTCAAGGGATTCGTCGGCCTCAGCGGCGCCATCTTCACGCAGCTCTACCTAGCCATCTACGGCGACGACGCCAAGTCGCTCGTGCTGCTCATCGCCTGGCTCCCCGCCGCCGTCTCCATCCTCTTCGTCCACACCGTCCGCATCATGCCGTACCGCTCGAGCCGCCGCGGCAGCAGCTCCGCCGCCACCAGCAACGACGCCTTCTTCTGCTTCCTCTACATCTCCATCGCGCTCGCCACGTACCTGCTCGTCATGATCGTCGTGCAGAACCAGACCAACTTCTCGCACGCCGCCTACACCGTGTCGGCCACCGCGCTCCTCCTCATCCTCTTCCTGCCTCTCATCGTCGTCATCAAGCAGGAGTACAGGATCAAAAGGGAGCTCGAGGAGTCTCTCCGCGAGCCCCCCACGGTCACCGTTGAGAAGCCGGCCGCCTTGCAAATGGCAGAGCCGGCGAGCACCATGAAAACAGAGGCGGAGGACTCAAAGGCGTCGCCGCCATCTTCCTCGTCCTCTTCTTGCTTCGGGTCATGCTTGAAGCACATGTTCAACCAGCCGGCGCAGGGGGAGGACTACTCCATCCTTCAGGCGCTGGTGAGCGTCGACATGCTGGTGCTGTTCTTGGCCACCATCTGCGGTGTCGGCGGCACGCTGACGGCGATCGATAACATGGGGCAGATAGGGCAGTCGCTGGGGTACCCGGCGAAGAGCATCAAGACCTTCATCTCGCTCATCAGCATCTGGAACTACGCCGGCCGTGTCACGTCCGGGTTCGCGTCTGAGATCTTCCTGGCGCGGTACAAGTTCCCGCGGCCGCTGATGCTGACGCTGGTGCTCCTCCTCGCCTGCGTCGGCCACCTCCTCATCGCCTTCGGCGTGCCGCAGTCGCTGTACGCGGCGTCCGTCATCATCGGCTTCTGCTTCGGCGCGCAGTGGCCGCTGCTGTTCGCCATCATCTCCGAGGTGTTCGGGCTCAAGTACTACTCCACGCTCTACAACTTCGGCTCCGTGGCCAGCCCCATCGGCGCCTACGTGCTCAACGTGCGCGTCGCGGGGTACCTCTACGACGTCGAGGCCACGAAGCAGCACGGCGGGACCCTGGCCGGCGGGGACAAGACGTGCATCGGTGTTCAGTGCTTCAGGAAGTCGTTCCTCATCATCACCGCCGCCACGGTGGTCGGCGCGCTTGTGTCGCTGGTGCTGGTGTGGAGGACGAGGAACTTCTACAAGGGCGACATCTACGCCAAGTTCAGGGACACCGCCGCCGAGGAGGCGTCCAACGGTGATTTGGCGGCGGAGCAGCAGCCGAAGGAGGCGGAGTCAACTGCGGTCAACGGGAGGAAGGGGTAGTGTCCATCCATGGCGAGTGTTTGCGTTGACTTAGTCAAATCTGCCATATACTGTTAGCTCGGCTAACACTATGGTTTGGCTTGTTATATGTGTCATCTTTTACTCCAAAAGTCCAAATGTTTCCATGCTGTTCGCGAAGCGAGCTGAAGAAAGCATCAGCAGAATGGCAATGGACTAATGGAGGATGCAGCTTAGTACTGGTTACTGCAGCCTGCAGGTTCTTGACTTTGTACTCGTCCGGTCATCATTTTTTACTTTTTATAATCTTCAATACAAAATTTTGACTAATTATTATAATATATTATCAAAAACAATAAAAATATATATTATAAAACTATTTTGCAAGATAATCTAATAGTATCATTTTTATGTAGTTAATCTATATATTTTTAATATATATTAATGAGCAAAACTTTTTACGTATGGAATCTACGATGACCTGTATTTGTGGATAGAGGGGGTAACATTTTGTAGCAGAAAAGTAATTGTGAGTACTAGTATAGAAGTGCTTCATTTTGCTGTTTTGAGGACACATGTTTTGCACTTGTATCTGATTGGACACGAAAAGGATTGAAACTCCAGATGAAACCTTGGAGCTCGATCCTGTTAGATATATTCTATATATATATATATATATGTGTGTAATTACTCTGTTGTATAAAAGATTTTCTACATTTATGATATACCTGTACTGTATATATATTGGCATATTGGCCTCATGATGAACACAAGTGCTATTCATAATATGGTATCAAAGCTAAACTTAAGGTTTCGTTATACCTAGGGTTCTGATCTGCACTTGTCTCGTCGCCGGCTCATGCTTGTCTCCAGCCGCCGACTTCTCTTTCCCATGTTCTTTCCCACGCCAGATCTGGTAGCTATCGCCGCTCGGTCGTTGAGCTGATCCAAGCCGGGGTCGGATCGTTGCCGTGACCGCTGGATCCTCTTCTCCTTGGCGTCAGTCTCCGTCGGATCGCCGCCCTCTGGATCCACCGCCACCGTTGGCCAGCCAACGTCCTCCGGATCTGTGTCAGTAGCAGGAACATGAGGTCCGGACTGTACATCCACTATGACTATTCTTAGACTTAGTACTGGTTAGCATTACATGGAGTTTTATTAGGAGGGCCCATGCAAGAAAGAGATATATTACCAACCTAAAGACAGTTTCCTAGCCTGCCAGTATCATAAGGCACGGTCTTTGATGAAATGTTGGTTTCGTTCAATAAAAGAAAAAGGTTTACATAAAGTTTTTGGGGGATCTCCTATGGTATCAATGAAAGTCAAATGAACGCAACAATTTCACAACATGGTGGCACCTCACATAAAAATTATTGATTTGCTAGATGTTACAAACACAATGAAGTCGATCTTATAATCTAAGTATAGGATGTGAGGCTCACCAGTACACCAGTGGATTGCAGATTGTAGTCCAGTTTCATAATCACCTGACCGGATTTAAGACGGTACCAGTACAAGGGAGACCAATCAAACTCATGCAGTACCAACACAAACAGCAAATTTGACCTAAGAAATTCCAGCATCATATGGAGATAAAAAAAATGAAGATGATCCTACGGTACGTGGTCAAAACTTGAATAACAAAGGAAGTGATTGGACCGGCATTTGCAATCAGGTATTTTGTAACATAACAGCGGCCTATGGTTCAGGAAAATCATCTCTTGTTTCTTCAAGGGACACTCTCTTTTCACCTTCAGGGTACAATGGAGCACAGTCTGTTTTCACCATCTGTCATTACCAATTAACTACCGTACCATTAACTAGACACATTTTTATATGTGCTTTCTTTGAGATGTCACCATCTTTTGTAAACGCTGACAGAAAAACTCCACATGATTCTGCTCTACAGCTTATTTGCACTGTCCTATGTTTAATGGGCAATTAAAGACCAAAGGCTCAACCATATTCACAACCTGAGACACCAAATTGCTTTTGTCTGGCTGATGACCTTCCAGGAGGTGGAGTTGTGTACCAAACAATTACTTCCTTTTCTCTGAAATATTTTGACATCAGGACTACTTCCATTATCCAACAATTGTTCCGTTTAAGATTTAATCTAACACCATGGCAAGGCATGGTGTGGTGATCTGCAATGCTAGTGTGGAACTGGTCAGATGGAGGCAGATCATTAGGTGAAAATCATTAAGCTAATCTGGGGAGCACATAGTAATTTCATTCATAAAGTGGTACAACATCTGTTTTTTCATGTGCAAGAGTAATAGTGTTGACAAAAAGAACTTAAAAGATGGCATGCTTTTATTACTGACATTGGGACAAACATCAATTTCAGAAAATTTAGATAGAGAAAAAAACATGAAAACAACAAATTAAGAACATCAGTATCACCTGCTCGGGCTTAGGGGCTTGGCATAATATTTGCTAGTAATATGAAAGAAAGATGATTGGGAGAGCTTTTGATTGCTGTTGTGCATCATCAAGTGGAGAAGTGATGATACTAGAAATCAGTGTGATATTCGATAACTGACATGCTTGCAAGGTATTGCAGAATACATCGACTTCACATGTTCCATAGTAGAAAAGCTTCTGTGAAACTAAAAGGAAGGAAGGATTGCATTCAGTGAATAATAAATCAGGTGAATACATTAAAATGTGATTATCAAACTAACCACATAGTTTTTTATTGGAAGCTACAAAGTATGATTTAGCCAGAAACAAATTGCAACCAGATTTTTTTTTCAAGAACACGCAAAAGCTTTGCAAATCTTTCCATTAGGAAGAGGAATCAACCAGTCACAACCACAATCAAGCACCGTGTAAGCCACATGTCATACACCCATATTGTACCGACAGAGAAAACAAAACCGAGTTGTACACAAGGAGCAAATAATGTTCTGCAAGGATCACGGTATACATGCGACATCAGGAAGTTATTATGCTATGGGCATGATTAAGCATTAGACATTCACTAACAAACTTGGGTCGGTTATTATTGTCACAATACCATCAATCTTTCATAAAAGAATATTCAATTATCAGTGCAGGACAAGCATGCGAGAAGCTGAGTGCTTGGCTGCAGGCAGCACGAGCAGCAATGGCGGCGGGCGAGACGAAACGCAAAGAAGAAATGGACTCAGCCCAGGCGCCACAGGCTTGGGACAAGAAGGCCTTGATTACAAAGAGACTGGCACGCCTTCTCAATGGTCGTGCGTGCCCCCGTAATCGACGCATCCGCCCTCATCGCATATCCTACGGGTGGATTGCAACCACGTGTATGCTAGGAAGTGCTTATGATCAGGGGCGGCATAGGAGGCGGCCACGAGTGCCGAACAGACGGAACACGAGCGGTGAGCCTAAAGGCCAAGACCAGGGGCGCAATGCCTCCGGCGAGACGCCGGAGGCCAGCCATACTTCCTACGGGCACCCTCCTGGCAACCACTATCGAAAACAACCAAAATGAAGTGGCAAAATTTAACAAACAGCGAACTGGTAGACCGATGGGGATGGTGGAAGCCAAGGCGCAAGTAACATGGTTTTGATCTACCAATCACGAAACACTTGACCATGAGAGGTTACGATTAAGGGAGTGGTTTTCACTTTGACCTAATTGATCCTAGGCTATTGTTAACCCCCTTTTATAGCAATGAATATTTTCCATTGGATAAGTTTTACTTCTAATTCAAAACTATTCTTCCCTTCCCGTAAAAAAAATATTCTTCCTCTCTAAAACCATGATGATTGGGTGCGAATGTTGTAGCCTTTCCATTACGTGCTAGCATTGGATTGTCAACGAGTTGATCAAGAATCTCCTTAGACGGCCAGGTTTTGCTTACACGATGATTATTCAAGAAATTCATGAAATAGCCAAATCCTTCGATGATGTCTTGCATCCATTTGCATAAAAATTCTCGCTATATTGTTATAGTCTAAACGACTTCGGCTTCTATCACTTGGAACACGTCGATTTCTTAATTTTGGTTTATTTAATCTTTTGCTTTTTTTATATTGTTCATGGTGATATAATGTTTTTTATTTTTTTAACTCTGAAAAAATTAATAGTTATTAAAATATATATACAGCTAAAAACCAACGGTCGAAGCAAGAAACTTGAGTCTTTTAAAGCCGGTTGGAGCAGCCGATGATGTGTGGCCTGGATAACGCAACTGCAATCTGTTAATCCACTGGTACTATTTACCAATCCCGCGACACTGCGCCGGTTTCCCTCCCATCGCCGACATGCCTAAGGGGGAGCGCGACAGCGAGGGCCGACGGAGCTCGTCGCGGCGGCGGCGGCGGCGGCGTAGCACGTCCCCGTCCGACTCGGACGGCACCTGCGACTCTAGCGGCTCGCCACGCCGGAGCCGGAGCCGCCACCGCCGCAGGAGCCGCCGGAGGGACACCCCGTCCTCCTCCGGCGATGCGAGCGAGTCTCAGGCGTCGGACTCCGGGTCGGACTCCGGTGGCCGCCGCCGGAGGAGCGGCAGCCGGAGGCGGGGGGGCATCACCGAGGAGCAAATCGTGGAGTACATGGCTAAGAAGGCGCAGAAGAAGGTATTGCGCGGTGGAGGCTTGGGGTTCTCGTTTGGTTGGTTGCAGTTAGTGTTTTGATCGGTAACTTGTTATTGGTGGTGGTTGTGCAGGCTGAGAAGGTGGCGAAGAAGATGAAGGCAAATGCGATGTCGGTGTACTCCAACGATTCAAACCCTTTTGGCGATCCCAACCTGACAGAGAAGTATGCAAATTCGTTTCCCTCTTCTGCTACATTATGCATTGCATTAGTGATTCTGCTTTGCTAGAGTAGACATTTGCATTGAAATTTCTTTAGAGGGAGTTGTGTCGGATGAAAAAAAAGGAGGCTACAATTTGCTATCATATTCCCAAGAAAAAGGGGGAACCCCGAGAAACTTTGGGTTGTTGCTTGTGGACTATTATTTCTTTGATGTGCAAGAATTGAGATAGCTCTACAGATCCATGCACCTTGTGGCGCATCTATTACCGTGAATCTTTGATAACTGTTTAATGTTTGGGCTTCTTTAGTAATAGCATGTTCTTTTTTTAGGAATATAAACTAAAAACTAGCTCAGTCGTTAACACCTATAACCTCAAGACATACTGACATACATAGATTGTAGGAAATAAGAAAACATTCTTTGTTATTGCAGTCCAGCCAAAATTTCCAAATGCATGTTGCGTCTAAGCTAGATATGAATGTATTTGGGGAAGCTACCGAGGTGGTTTATTTTTTGCATTGCTAGTGGTATTCATCGGTTGAGAATTTGATAAGTTATCTTAATGTAGCTAATAGCTTAGGGGTAATGTAGCTAATAGCTTAGGGGTAAAATAGATGTAATGGCTAATTAGGTCTAGTATTGGACAAATGTATGAAGAATTAATATTTTGTTTAGTGATGCACCGAATTTTATGTAATTATCAGTGATACTGCCATGAACGTTTCTCTGAACAGTTGCTTTAGTTTAGTCTTTGACAATACCTAAACAAGGTTGCTCTTGAGTCTCAACCTTATCTCTTTACAGTTTTGTTTGGCGAAAGAAGATTGAGCGCAATGTATCTCAAGGACAAAAGATGGACATTTCTGTTAAAGCTGAAAAGAAGAAACAGAGAGAAAGAATGGTAATATAAACTGTAAATTTCACTAGCACCAATATTTTATTTCCTTAGATTATAAATTTGAACTTTAGAGCCTATAATATGAGTATCAGTGATGTACTTACTGAAATTAAGATGAACCTTCATTGCATTAACAGGGTGTAGACTTTAGATTTTCAATGAGCTTAACTTTCTACTGTTTCCTTTATTTGACTTTCAATGAGCTTAACTTTCTACTGTTTCCTTTATTTGTAGCAATGGACAAAGTTTGTCTTGAGGTTGATTACCAGATTTGATTTATGTTCCTATCATCTTATGCTGGAAGGGATGTAGCCCACAGTTCATTATGACTTGTTGGGGTTGAAAATACCTATGATATTAAATAATGCATTGAAAAAACAGACTAGGAACTAAACATAAGCATAACTGTAAAAATACCCTCCCAAACAATAAAGCCTAGAAAGTTTAAACATGTGACTTTACACATTCATAGAGATTATATGGGTTGATCTGTTCCCTGCTATCTTGTTTTATTCCTTTACAAGTTGTTTATGGTTGGTGGTAATCATATACAAATACATATCCTGAATAGGTCACTAGTGTGTAACTTCACTTCTTTTTTTCTAAAAAATGTTAAAGTCTATGTTTTTCTTCTAGTGCCTAATCCCTGTTCTTGCACTGTCAAATACAGGCTGAAATAGAGAAGGTTAAGAAAAGAAGAGAGGAAAGAGCGATCGAAAAGGCACAGCATGAGGAGGAAATGGTATGTATATATCCCTGGTTATCATAAATCATATCGTAGTTTCAAGTAATATTGCTTGTGGAACTAAATGCCTAATTTTGTATTTTGTAGGCATTGTTAGCTAGAGAAAGAGCACGTGCTGAATTTCAAGATTGGGAGAAGAAAGAGGAAGAGGTTTGTATTTTACAACCTGACAAACAACATGTAATTATCGTTGAATTAACATGGATCCATTATTAATCTAACAATTTTCATGTTGGAATGCAGTTTCATTTTGATCAAAGCAAAGTTAGGTCTGAGATCAGGTTACGGGAGGGGCGTACAAAACCTATTGATGTTCTCCTGAAGAATCTTAATTTCACAGAAGAATTTGATGTTGAGTTAAATGAGCCCTACTTAGTGTTCAAGGTATATGGCATTCATATATGTCTTGTTTCTCCTTATTCTCACCCACGTAATCTTCATTCATTCATAAATTAATTTTCAGGCCAGACTTGTTCTCATACAAATGCATTCCAAGTTTGCACCCTTCTTAACATTCTTTTTCAGAAGGATGGGTCCATAGCAGCATATCACTGATTTAGGACCTCATTTGCCACCAAGTGTGGTTTCATCCTTATACAAATTCCAGTTTCATTTGCCTTAAGTATTACTAACAACCCATCAGTAATTGGCTTGGAAATGAGAGAAAGGGGATCTCCCTGTGTAGTTCTCTCAATGGATTTTAAAAATAACCATACCATCTGTTCCCAACTTCCCATTACCTCCATACGACAATCCCACATTTGAATGAGACCCGTTTTCCTTTAACTCTTACTGAAACATACGTAATTTGCTAAATTGCAGGGATTAACAGTGAAGGAGATGGAAGAGCTACGTGATGACATTAAGATGCATCTTGATCTGGACAGGGAAAGCCAAATAAATGTCAAGTATTGGGAGGTACATGTCTTATATCTTATCCTCCTTTAATATTGCCCTTTTCCTGAATAATTATGAGTGTGATGTGTTTGACAATGATACCATATTGCTGCTGATGAGCTTAATACCAAAACTGTATAATCCTAAGTAGTAGCTGGCAGGATCTTCAGCTGACATTATTTTGATATTTGATCTGTTAGATTCTATTCGGCAAAAATATTGTATGGTGTAGTATGTCAGGACATATTCTTTAGCTTGTTATATACAATTTGCCCTTAGTTCCTCACTGAAACTAAATTAAGTTTGAGAGCAAGTTCCTGATAAAGGAGGCACTAATATGTTGTTGCTAAGTTTATTTGATTTCATGTTGCTCTGTTCATCTGCTTGGCAAGATTCAAGAATGTTCATACCTGTAGACCCAATTTAATTTGAAATCCATCAGGCACTCATGGTGGTATGTGACTGGGAGCTAGGTGAGGCTCGGAAAAGAGATGCCTTGGACCGGGCTAGGGTGCGTGGTGAGGAACCACCCCCTGAGGTTCTTGCGGAAGAGAGAGGCTTACATGCAAGTATCGAGGGGGATGTAAAAGATCTCTTGGAGGGTAAGAGTTCCGATGAGCTAGAAGAGATGCAAAGTCAAATTGAGTCCCAAATGCGCTCCGGAACAGCGAAAGTTGTTGAATACTGGGAGGCCATTTTGAAACGCCTTCATATTTACAAAGCAAAGGTATGTCATGCTTGTAGATACTGCGATAATGGTTCTTATATTTGACTGTAGCAAATGTGATTCCAGTCATACCGTTACATTTTTTTTAAAATTTGTATCAACTATTAATCAAGTAAAAGGGGGCACTAGCATAGTCTTCAAAGCCACATGATCAAGTCTGGTTCAAACTGTGAGCATGCCTGTGGAGCTGCTTTGTCGTACTTTCTGAATTTGCAATTGATCTGATTGTACGTTGATCAATAGCGTATCTTAGACAAAAAAAGGCCTGTTTCTTATTTGCACTGCACTGCAGGCTTGCCTGAGGGAAATCCATGCTTCTCTCTTAAGGAAGCATCTACATCGCCTAGAGCATCCTGGCGCTGTTGAACAGGATGTTGATGCTGAGGAAGAATTTGACACTAAAGAGGAGGATGTGTTGCATGATGCTGATGAAGGTTTAGATTTACTTCTGACTATTCAACAAACCATTTTTCTGATATAACTCTTATGAATATCTGATACCTGTTTTATGTGTAGATGATAAACGATCTTCACCAGAACCTATAGCTGAGCAAACAGAGAGCCATTTGGATGAAGAAGCTGGCTCCTTCTCTCCTGAGCTAATGCATGGCAATGAAGATGAAGATGCAATTGATCCTGAAGAGGACCAGGCAGAACTGGTACGAAGTCCTGTTTCCTGCTACATTTTGCTTCTACAGTAATAAATGCTGGCCAGAATAGTATTAGTTATTTTTTCTTTAGTGCAGCTAGCTGGTTATTAGATTATCAAATACGACTTGATAGTAATTGGGCACCATGCTGTGCAACAAGAGAAGTTAATTAACATCACTAAGATTGATACACTTGCAATAGGACAATGCTCCAGTGAGATCTTTTCTTAGGATGACCTTTTAAGCATTTGAAGGCCTTCATGCATGTTTACCCTAAAAGTGGCCTTTAATTTCATTTAGACGTAACATTTTATGATATTGCACCCAAGGCCCAAGGCATGTGTCCTTGTCTAAGGCTCATTGGACTATTGGAGTCTATATGCAAACAATTGGGGGGGGGGGGGGGGATGTTCTCAATTTGGTATTACATCAGTAGGATACATTTCATGGGTTGATTGCACATTCAAAATGAGGTTGGCAGGTCACAGATGTGCTCTGTGCTTTGAATTAATCTCCAGGATCGAAAACGTGAAGCTGTAGTTATCGAGCATCAAAGGAAAGTTAAGGAGGCCATGGCAGCTAAGGCACGAGTACCCGATGAGATGGAGATGAAAGCAATGAAAACGATGGGAGCTATGGAGGAAGGGGATGCAGTATTTGGTGCAGGTGCTGAAGTGAACCTGGATTCACAGGTTTGTCTCATTTGCCTTCTGGACACAAATGATGCTATGGTTTTTTTTAAATCTTATGAATATAGGAATGATGTCGTTATCTTGCCTTCTAAACATGACAGTAGCTTTGTATCTACATTGTCCAATATTCTTTTCGTATGCTGGATTCACTTGTGGTCAAGATTACAAGTTCATTTATCTAAAGCTATATTTGATACTTTGGATGACAACCTGCTTTTACGTACTAGAAGTTTATCAACTTTCGTGCATTGAACTACTGTCAATGAACCTCCATTCACATTCTCATCTGGTTCATGGAAATATGCCTGCTTAATGTGCTCACAGGTGTACTGGTGGCATGACAAGTACCGTCCAAGAAAGCCAAAGTACTTCAATCGGGTGCATACTGGATATGAGTGGAACAAATACAACCAGACTCATTATGACCACGACAACCCACCGCCTAAAATTGTCCAGGGCTACAAGTTCAACATATTTTACCCTGATCTTGTGGATAAATCAAAAGCGCCAACGTACACTATAGAGAAAGATGGAAGCAGTGGGGAGACATGCCTTATAAGATTTCATGCTGGACCTCCCTATGAGGATATTGTAAGTCTTTTGCTTCATATCTATAATTTAGCTGTAGTTTTATGGACATTTCACTTAGTTTATTTTCCTGTTCAGTGTTTTCGTATTGTCAACAAGGAGTGGGAGTACTCTCATAAGAAGGGCTTCAAGTGCACATTCGAACGTGGGATTCTCCACCTGTATTTCAACTTCAAGCGATACCGCTACCGGCGATAAATACCACACAGAGGAAAGAAGTGGATCATTGGGCTTTTAGAAGTTGGAATCTGCATTTCTTGCCTGAGAGCGTATGCAAGCAGGCTTGTGCAGGTATCAGGATGGAGTCGTAGTATGCATCCTCAAATTAACCAAAATGAAAACAGACTTCTGTCATGTCCTTACGCAGCTTAGATTATTTTTTATCCTTTTTAGCGTTATTGGAACATAACAATCAAGCTGGTAGTGTTTTATCTAAATTTTGTTTTGTTTGCTACCTTGACAGGAATGAATATTGTATTGGAGTACAAATTCAAAAGCTCTGTACATGTGTGCTATACGTCGTATGCCTTCTTTCTGTGATTTTCTTCAAACTAACAGAAGAAACAGTGGCTATCTTATTTGTGTTGTCTGTTTGGTTTGTGATCAGTTTTGTCCTAACTATTATTGAAGTATTGTCCTGGTAAGCTCTATTACGCCTTTATGGACACTGTCCGTAAATATATGCCAACAGTAAAACTTCTGTTTTCTTGGAATGAATTGGGAAAGGAAGATGCAACGTTTTCTGGTGGTATTTGCCTCCATGAAAACTTGTGTTTTTTTAGCAAGTGGAGTTGTAAACAGATGCAACGTTGCAATATGCAAAGTCCATTTAGTTCTGGAATCTAGACGACCATTTTTGATCTGGACAATCCAAAGTCCAAACCATGAGCCGCTTTGAAGACAAGTGGCTTCAGTTTGGACCTGATCACCAAATGTCCAGAACCAAGTAGGTCCCTATCCAATTCCAAGTTGATCCAGATGAAGACAAATTCATCCAAGAGTTGAACTTTTCTGGGAAGAAAAGCATTTTGCACTGAAGTCAGAAGAGCAGAATAGCAGAGAACAAAAAGAGCAACTAGCAAGCAGAGTTGAAGGCCGACCGACAAGCTCAGTTACAATCTGGCTCCTACTTCAAATGACAGAAGCTACGAGCAACCAGGCCCCCAGTCATCAACAAAAAACTTGCAGAATCATCCTCTCAGGCTCTCACCAACATCTCATCATCCAGCAAAAAGAAAGCATGTAGGTCGAACAGGAAACACCAAAATCTCAGTCACTCATTTACTAGTTTCAGAAAGTAACATGATATCTATCTAGCAAACGGTAGTGCATGAATCCAATGGATAAAAATCAACCAAGAGGAAAAGATCCGTGTCAAAAACCATGAATCTCAGTTACTCTAAATGTGTTCATCAATGAATTGACGTACATTGTAACAAACTAAGGTCTTATTCTTTGCGGTTTCTAAAAGTCGCTTTTGGCTTTTGCTACAGTAACTAACTTTTAAACGGAGTATTTTTTTAAGATGATGTCTACAAGTTAATTATAATACATATTAAAAAACTAATATCTGTATAATCAAAAATCGCAAGTGAATATCTCTCTTTCCGCAATTTCTATCGCAAACAGCTAAAAAATCATCAGCCGCAGCTAAAAGCCATCAGCCGTAGCCAAAAAGAACAGGCTCTAAGCCAATTGTCAGAAACTACATGCTAATTTAGAGTTTTAGACAGAAGGCTTATGAAAGCAAAGAAACCAGTCTGGCGATGGTACAAGCTTACATCAGAACAAGCACAGAATGCTACAAGCAAAAGCTAACAGAAGGCACTCGAACCACTAAAACTACTAGGACTACCATGATCAGAAACGTTGCTGTCTTCCAAGGACAAAGTCCAGTAGGAGAAAACTAATCGACCCATATCAAGAGAGAGAAACTACACGCTAATCGTCCTGTCCAATTTTACATTTAAAACCTACTAAAGCAATTTAGCGGTATCCTTGTACACGCTCATACTGATTTGATTGGCGCATACTAATTTTATTGCTTCCAGATACTTCATCAGTTAGGAGTTCGGTTAGCATGTAAAATTTTGAATTGGGAGATTCCACGTAATCCCGAATCTGTTGTGCATGCATGCTGCAAAATGAAATAATAAAATGGTTTTTTTTTCTTTTTTTTTTTCCCACCAGCTCATTCGGCCACTAATGGAGGTAGGGAAGGACCCGCCAGTTCACATCTCAAAGCTGATCAAGGGCGGATAAGGGTGGGAGAATATACTAACAGGAGTGTGTACTCTCATTCCTCATATACAACTTATACATATGTTTTATACTTGTTTTATAATACACAGTTTCAGCAAATATGTAAATAAATTTTTAGAATTATAAATGGGTAATAAAGCATGTTTCCAAGACAAATTAAATGCCAAGAGCAATATTAAAATAATTGTAAGATCGTAAATCTTTTTCAAGTCATTTAAATATGAAATCATGCTTAACGGGGCTGTTGAAAATAAATAAATTATTAGCATAATACTTAAATTGTTGTTTGTTATTTGTGCTCTCGAATGTCGCATTACTCTTGTTTTAAACAAGGCCTCCTCGCCATGACGGTCTAAATATAATCAATGATTAAAATGACAATATCTAGATATTCTGGTAGTTTTGAGCTAATTAACTTACCACAATAATCAATTGCAATTCAAAATAATTATACAAGTAATGAACTGCACTCCCAGATGTTTTGCTATGATAATTCAACAACAAGCATAAATATAACAATAGCTTAACTGAAGGTAATAGGCCACTAATAGTAAGCAAGTATTGCTGGACAGAATGATTAAGGCTAGGCAAGTACAAAACAGGACCAACAACTACCATCAAATACTCAATTTACTAGCAAAATAACCTAAAGGAAAAAGTCCATATAGCACCTCTAACTTTGCTCTAAAGTCCGTCTAACACCCTGAACTATGAAACCGGATATTTAACCCCCAAATTTTACAATCTTGTTCAAATAACACCCTGACCCAGTTTTAGATGGTGGTATTGCTCGTATGGCGTGATAAGTGAATGATTTTATCATGTAGGATAACACATTGGTTAAGTTTAGGTGAATGACAAGTAAAGCCCATATGGTATTCTCTTCCAAATCAAAACAGAGAGGAATGAAACTACAGGTGGTGGTGGCCATGGAAGCACAGCTAGGAGCTCAGTGCGAGAGAAATCTTTGTGGACTTCACATGCCACTTACCCAACTTGGCCAGCGTGTCACCCTACATAACAAAATTACCCACTCATCGTGCCACACGAGCAATACCACCATATGAAATCGAGTTAGGGTATTATTTGAACCGGATTGTAAAATTCGAGAGGTCAAATATCTGATTTCATAATTCAGGGTACTGAACAGACTTTTAAACAAAATTCTGATGCATCGCTGGAGTCATTCGATTGGGAATTTCTCTTAATTTCATATAATTTTGTGTCATTAATTCGTGGGGTTTGGTGAGTGAGATGTTAAACAAAGATTTTTCTCATCGCCCAGGCAACACTCATTCCAGTGCTCCTATCCATGATTGGTATTTACTTACTTAATTTCATCTAATTTCAAGGGATTTGGTGAGTGAGATTTCAACCAAGATTTATCTTACTACCCTCCCGCCGGAGGATCAAGAACTATAGCAGCCATCGGGCTGTGCCGGCGCAAGACGCAAGACGGGCGCGCAGCTCGGCACGCCCGCTTAGGCACGGCCCAGAAGGCCCGTGTAATAAGCGGCCGTCTGCGTGCGCCAGCGGGCGCGCGAGAGCAAGCCGAGCACGGCCGAAGCCGCATGCGTGCGGCCGAACGCAGTTAAGGCTAACGGGGCAGCTTGCCCGCCAGCCCGCTTAGCCCAAAAACAAAAAATAAGAAAAATTGTAGAAAAATAAGAAAAATTGTAAAAATTGTAAAAATTTAGAAAAATTCAAAAAATATAGAAATTTATAGACATTGCTAATCATAAAAATAAATATTTGCAATGACATAATGAGCTTTATTAACTTATTAAATTACATGGGATGGTGCCTCATTAAAAACTTTACCAAGTAAAAACTCAATTTGAGAAAACCTTGGTAAAGAAAAAGAGTACAACCTATAAAGCTCATTAGTGACTATATGTGAAGAAAAATATTGAAAATCCTATTCATTGCTATCTAAATACAAATTCTCAAAAGATTCTTCTAAATCTTTATTTTCTCATATGTTGGAGTCTTGATTCACTTGTTCCCGGTCTTTAACGGTCATAAGTACTTCGACCATCTCGTTGGATGACTTGTTCGTCGCTCCTCGATTATTCTTCCGGAAGATCGAATGCGACTCAGGAGATCAGAGAGACAGAATATCCAACACATCCCGCGCTAATATGGATAGCATGGATATGACACCTTTGGGCTTGCCACCATGAGAGGATGTTCAACTCTGCTCAAAACCGACGCTATCATCATTGAGATAGCTTGATAGGTCTCCAGTGCTTTGTCGCCTTCCTCCTCCTAACCGATGTGTACTGCGAGAACTAGACGAAGAACCAAAAATCTTGCCCCATTGCATAGCCCCTAGAGGTGCTAGGGACTACTGGGGTCTTTCCAAACGCATGATCCAAACTTATTTTCATATTTATCATATACCTCATATAATTTATTCTTAACTAATGTAAAGTATGAAGAATAGTCTAAATCGGTAGCCTCACTTAAAATTTGTAAAACATTCGTAAATCCTTGGAGTTTGGCCCTAGGATCCAAAATAAAAGCGAATGCATATAAAATAGAATTTCTCTCCAATATTTTAAAAACTTAATTTTCATGGCACCTCAAACATCCCGTAGTATATGATCATGTTCAAAAGCCTTTAGGTGAGTTGCAATTTCAACAATATTATGAACAATTATAGGAGAAGTAGGGTAATATATTCCAGAAAGGCAAAGTGTAGCTTTATGAAAAATTTCTAAAAAGGAAAATATTTTTCAAAGAACAATCCAATCGTTTTCAAGAAGTTCGGGTCTCTAACTTGGGTTCTCTTTGGAGGAGCTACGAGATTGATGGCTTTGGGTGTGAAGGAAAACAGATAAGGTGCTCCTATATGGCAATATATGTTTAAACATAAGATAAGTAGAGTTCCATCTAACAGGCATGTCTAAAACAAATTTTCTAGGACGAACATTCATTGCTACGCAAAAACTCTTATATGCGGCTATTCGTTGGTTTGAACAATTAATAAATGAAATAGCATCTCTAAAAGAATCAATACAAGCATTTAATCTTTTAAACCTGATTTAACAATAAGATTAATAATATGACAAGCACAACGTTGATGCAATAAGAAAGAGTGTGCATAAGAATTAAACACAGTGTAAGAATTTCCATAGCTTTAGTGTTTGCAAACAGCATTATCTAAAGTTATAGAAAAATTTTATCTGTGAGACCAAAATCTTCTACAACTCTAATAATACTTTCTGCAATATTTTCAGCACTATGTGAAACATTAATTAATTTAAATCCTATAATTCTTTTTCCATTACCAGTCATCATTAATATAATGAGCAACAACACTAATATAATCCTCTCTAGCTCTACCACTCCATATATCGAAGTTAAAGCAATAGAGAATGTACAGTATGAAACATTTCTTTCATTTTATCACGACAATTGTTATAATATTTAATTAAATCTCTAGTTGTTGTTTGCCTAGATACTGATATTAAATCGAGGTTATGAGCAGTCCTAATATATTTTTGAAAAGCGTCGACTCACCAAAATTTAAAGGTAAATCTTGAGAAGCAATTAATCTACAAAGAGATTCCCGAGCTACCTGGTTGTACTCCCACGCACGCATCGGGCCGTCGGGGTTATATTGCGATTGTGTCTGCGCGCATTTGTATTCCTTGTTTTTCTTGCAACTTGCGGCATGTCGTTGTAGATGACCCGTCCCACTGAAGATTTTGCGATCAATTCATTACCACAAATTTTACAAACAAGATACCTCACCAAGTCCCATCATCCTCGGTCTTGAACTTCTTGTCAAATCATTCCAAACTGTTGATGTACTAGCTTTTGATCTTTTGCACCCGTGCCTTGAGTCGTGGATGCACTTGTTGAGCCAAGAGAAGATGGATCGATTGGACCTGCGCTCCGGGGCCATCGTTTCTTCGGCATTTTCAGATGGATATGCTTGTGGAAACGGTTGCATATCCTCCGTAGAGAGGCCGAATTCGAGAGTTCAAAATCGTAGTTCTCCATTAAATCAATCAGAAATTAAAATAGTAAAGAATGATTAACTTCCTATTAAACCAACAAATAATAGCAATAAATTAAACTAATAAATAATACTCAAAAATTAAAATAAGACAGAATTATTACCTCCTTTGCAGCTCTCACAAAAATCTAAAGATTTTTGAATTTTCGAATTTTTCCGAATTTTCACCAAATTCGTGCAAGCACTTTGAATTTTCACAGCTAAACCGAGAGAGAGAGTGAGATTTGAGGTGTGGAGAATGGAGGCGGATGCCCACCTATTTATAGAAAAATTTCAGATTTTTCCGAATGTTTTGCTATTTTTCTCGAATTTTTACCCCAACGGTTAGAAAAACGGCTATTTTTTCGAATTTTCCGGCCGGCGTGCGTGCGGGCGGCGGCGACGCCCGTTTAGAGCCGTTGGCCCGGTCGTGCCGTCGTGCGTGTGCGTCGCCGCGTCGCCGTCTTGGCGTCGCGGTCGGCCCGTTGCTTAGCAAATCCGTCGCGTCGCCGCGCGCGCCGTCTGCCGCACTCGGCGAGCACGCCCGGCCCGGCGGCCGTCCGCCCGCCCGTTAGTACCGTGTCGTGCCGTTTTGGTCGGGTCTGATCTGCGGGCGCGCGCGCCCGTGTAGGCCCGCCCATTTGGCCAGGTCTGTCAAGAACACATATGGTAAGCCCTAATTAGAGGCTGCATTCGTTCCATGAGCCATGGCCTGAAGGAGGGGAAATGTAGTTGTATGCTTCCTTTTGGTTACTCAATATACCTCTTGTTGTATTGAACTATGTCATTGCATTATGTTTGCCTTCTTTTTTTTTTGTTCCAATTCCTCATGTAATTGTATTTCATATATCATGCATCTAGATGGTTCATATCATCCTTTTTATGAATTAAGGAATTTATCTCAGATCAGGTCACTTATATATTACTTTACATTGTTTCAGTTTCAGTTCACTTATATACCATCTTAGAGGAAACGTTCTGCAACTACCTTTTGCCTGTGGATGACAGGTATTTGTGTTCAGTCAATAATATTCCTTTTACCTCGTGAATGACATGTATGTGCAGTAAGGGAAAAGGTATAGTGATAAATTAGAGCCAAACTTTCTCTGAATGTGATGTCGGCTATAGTTTTGTCTTTGGAAAGGATGGTTGCTTTCATTTTTCGGTTTGTATATCCATCACTGTGACATGCAGTAATTACATAAATGGATTTTACTCTCTTGAGTCATAGCTAAATTCAGTTTTATAATTTGTACTAGCAATTGTCTTTTGAATCTCAACAAAGGAATTTACTTACTAATGGTTATCTTCTTGGATCGTGTAGTTGAAAGATGTATCATTTGCTTGAAGATGTACTCCCAAGCCTATTTGGTTCAAGTTCTTGTAAGAAGCTTCAGTTTAGCAATGGAGAATACACAATTTGGTCCTTCAAATTTCACTTCCTCAACTTTGAAAACGGCCAAGCAGGACCACATGACATGCCACACTGACATGCTAAGTGGGTTCCTAGTGCATGTAGGTGAGCGTAAAGACAAAAATGCCCCTAAACCATCAAGTTCCCTAAGATGGTTTGGTCCAGTCAGGTAGCTGATGGGCATGAGTCGCATGCCCATCTCCTAGGTGCAGTTTGCAGTGGGACTTCTACATGCTTCCCAATGTGATTTCCAATGCACAAAAGTTTGAGACTTTTTGACACACACCCGCTTCATGGGAAGAAGATGTGCAAGTTTGTGGCCCAATTTTCACGGTGTAGGATTGAGGATTGAAAGGTAACTAACTGAAACAACTGGGTAAATTGGTGGATAATGACCTAGTGTTGAGAAAGCCAATTGTAGCCTGCTATCTGAGACAATCGCTAATCCACTCTCCGAGTAAACTAACCCAAACTGCGTTCAGAGCTATAGAGCACAAATTAGGTGCAACTCCATAAAGGAATCACAAGAACAAGGGCAGCAAGAAAACTCCAGATTCTGGACAAAGTTCAATATTTGAATATATGATCAGAAGTTGTACAATGGTTGGAGTACACAGGTGCTTATACTAGGAACAAATCTCTTGGTTAGGTGTGAACATGCTCTTGGAACAAACCTCTTAGTTAGGTGTAAACATGAGCTTTTATATCCGAGAATTGAAAAACTTGAAAAGAAAAACTGTTATATCGTCACAGACAATGAAAATGAATAAGAGGGAAAAAAACAAATTAGCCAAAAAAATCCAAAATAAGCCAAAATTAGAAGTCAATACATTTCAAGTGATTTCTGACTTAAATATATTAAAATTTTTTTTAAAAAAAAACTAAAACTGTTTAGAGCGAGACCTAACTCTACTTTTTCCCTCCTCTACTCTTTGCTGCCCCCGCTATCCTATCAACATGTCAGTCAATATCTACAGTGGAGAAAGAAGAGTAGCTCCCCAAGTCATCAATTAGTAATAGAATAATCCCATCCTCTTGCTTAGTGGTGTCAGCCCTTAATTTCATGGGCAGACCAACGGCTTCCTTTGTGCACCGGAATAGTTGAATGAGAATTAGCTAGATTTTTTATATCACATAAACCAGAAAATTATATGAGTAAGAGATCATAAATCGTTATCACTAGACGCGTAACGTAGCAGATGAAGAGTTAGTGCAGTTTGATCCAACATCGTACGCGTCGAAATAGTGATAGTAGTCAATTATCAAATGTCCTTGCCCCAATCATCTCCTCCAACAGCTCCTTGTGTTTCTCACATACGTCGTAGATCATCCTCGATCAGCGCAGCAGCGACCACAATAGGCTTCTACAATATCCACACATCTAGGGAGTGAAATCCTGTATGTCGGTGTGCTAGCACCAGCGTGCACGATAGGGTTTTCGGGGAGGTAACGGCTAGAGTTTTTGGTGGATGGTGAAACGTCTTCCCAAAACCCCATGCCTCCCTTTATATAGAACCCCTCTAGTAGAACCCTATACTAGGAGCCCATCAAGGTGCAAAGCTCATTTAAACGGATCATCTCCGAACTAGTTTATTTCAGCTCATTAACTGTGTGACCATATAGTTCAATGTGTACTCGGCCACAACTCAGCAATCTCTTTCCAATTCACAAGTCAGTAGCGGTCACTAGCAAAACATAGCGACCCCCGAATACACACAAAGATCACATTAGATAAATCTATATAGTGCTCATGTGCTGATCTCTTTCCCTTATGATACCAGATCGAACTTAATGCGAGATACATGCCATCTTATGATAACTTAATCCTTCACTCCTTATAGTGGATCGCTTAGTTGCAGTTAACTTCACAACCACATTGGCATGGACATATACTTCTCTAATCCAACAACATAGAGAGGCCTAAAGATATCTCTCCCGTTAAAAAGAATGGACAAATTCCATCTTGATCGATCATATTTCTTCGCATATTTCATAGTAATTTCAAAAGTTACCTTTATGATTATCTATTTATAGAGTAGCGTTTGGCAACACATAAATGAACTATTACACATGTATAAAACTATGATGAACTCAGGCCTAAGGATCCCCACATACATTATGTAAGAGACCAATTAATGATACTTAATAATATAACAATTCTTGTAGTGTCTTACTATAAGTCGATCCGTCACTATGTTCTTTAACTTATATCCACATTATCGATTTGATATCTCATATTCACAATCCGTGAAACGTGATCATAAATTAATACATGTATTGATTCATAAATCAAAAGTGACCCACATAATGACATAAGATTAGAAATATTTAAAATAATATCATAAACATAAATATAGAGTTTCATAAATAAGTCACAAATTAGCTTATCACTATAAGCCCCGTTCATTTCGGTTTCAACTTTTGGCTTCTAGTTCACTATTTCCTAAATTTCGTCTTTTTCTATCTTTTTGGCTTTTTTGAGCTTCTTTTCTTTTCTTTTTTCCCCGTATTTGTTTGTATTATCTGTGATGGGCTAACATATTTTTTCTATTTTTAAAATTTTTAAATTTTAATTATACTAAATAAGCTATAATCAGTATAGTACAAAATAAGCTAGCTACAATGAAAAAAGTCATAAGCCGGCTTATTAAGCCAAAATAAGCAGCCCCTAAATGATAGTTTATCCGATGGGCAAAAAACATATTTTTAAAAATTTAAAAATAGAAGTAATATAATCATCTTTACGATTAACTCTAGTGTATATTACTTACACTAACTCTATCTCATGTAAGGTTTTGTTTAAAAGTATTGTACCTTTTAATTGATTACGAGAGAGATTAAGAGAATAAGATATACTCACGTTAAGAAACTACTCCATTTTAAACGGCCTCAACAATAATTTTTACAAATAACTTGACCACCATAAAAAACCACTCATTCAACGGCCAGCTTTTAAAACCCAAAAGAGAACCCGGTCGGAACCGGCCCTAGCCCCCAACGCACGAGACGTCAACTCATCCTATTCCGATCGAACCATTTCGAAAGAAATAAACATTAAGTAAAAAAAACGAACATGAAGAAACACGCGAAGAACACAAACACCCGCACCAAGCCAAACCCAAACCCGAGGGACAGAGCCCACGCGAGACGAGATCCGACCCGAGCCGTCGCCGAGGAGGAAGCCGACCAGATCCACCACCACAGGCGTCGGCGACGGAGGCTGTGAGGATGCTGCCAGACGGCGGCGCCGACGACGAGGGGCGGTGGCTCGCCGAGGGCATTACCGGCGTCCAGCAGAACGCCTTCTACATGCACCGCGCCCTCGTAAGCCCCTGGAAACTCTAAATCCACCCCGACCGTAGCTTCTTCGGTCCGTGTCCACTCCCTTACCTGCCTCGATCGGCGACTTGGGTGCAGGATTCGAACAACCTCAAGGACGCGCTCAAGTTCTCGGCGCAGATGCTCTCCGAGCTGCGCACCTCGAGGCTCTCCCCGCACAAGTACTACGAGCTCTGTGAGTATTTTGGGCACAGGACTCTTCGGTTTGTCGAATTCTGGGAGTGGGTTTCAGCTGGGATTTACTTATTGAGTTGCAGATATGAGGGCGTTCGATGAGCTGCGGAAGTTGGAGATGTTCTTCAGGGAGGAGACCCAGCGGGGCAGCTGCTCCGTTGTCGATCTGTACGAGCTTGTGCAGCATGCTGGCAATGTCTTGCCGAGACTGTAAGGCTCGTCCCCGGCGGCACATGCACACATGATGTTAGTTCAATTTTGCTTGCTTGATAGGGAGATTGCCATTTCGTGGCATTGTAGGTTACAATTGGAATACTATCAGTAAAATATATGTTATGTCCCAATTAACAACTATGAGATTGATTGGTTAACTTGATAGTCCAACTCCCGAGTAAATTTTTTTGCTGTGTTGAAAAACAAATTTGAATGAAGTGCATATTTTACCATTTTTTTACGCAATAGGGGTGAAACAGATTTGTTGCTTATCTATCCACACTTGATCTAGTAAAAATTGATACATCACGTCATTCTATCACTAGCGATTTCTCATTGTGTTGTAAGCTGTTACATGTCCAAGTAAGGAAGTACCCAACTGTGTTCTTCCAAGTGTCACATGTTGCATTATCGTAGAATAGTTGCCAAGATTTCAAAATTAATGGAAATTTGATGACTCATTAAGCCATTTCATACTCTTTAACATCTGATATATGATATTGTATAGTCGTTTGTTGAAACATCATATTGAATAGAAGTTTCATCGACGGTTGAGACAAAAAGCTCATGGAGTTTGCCAACCATACCGACTTGTATGATTGTATCAACTCAAGTGCATGTGCAAATATCGTTGGGAAAATTACAAAAAGCATCCTCATGAACTTAGGAGTTTCGGAAACCTGCCTGCTAGTTAATTTTTGTCACGCCTCCTAAATTCTGTCAAATATCATCATCTGGAGTCGGGTTGGGGTGGGGCCACTCATTGTTTTGGATGTGTTTCTAACCCAGCTGAGGAAACTTTATTTTTTTATCCCACCTCAATTTCCTTACTGCTACTGCTAGAGAATGTGAACTGATATGTGACATATGTCACTACAGGATCTCCTCAATGATACTTCTGTCTGTGGCTCTGTGCATAAATAAACTTTTGTGCATATAGATCATGAACTAAATCTAGGTATTGTTTCATCTTTGTGGACCTTAAGTTGGAACAGACACAACCTGAAGGTTGTCCAATCAAATATTCCCCGTAATTGTGGTTCAACTTTTAGTTAAACATACCGCCTCTTTCAACTTTGAGTCTCAAATTAATCTGAGTATATATCCGCATAACTCATGATGTGATTATGATCATGAATATTCCAGTTGCCTAGATTCTGACATGGACTTAGGTTTAAACTAGTATAAGCCTGAAAAATGCAAAATTGCTTTCACACTGATGTTCAAGCCTTGCACAATAGAACTTGACCCACATATTGACCCACATAAAACAGTTTGAATTTCCCTGTAAATTTTATGTAACATTAAATCCAGTCTGATTTTTAATTCACTGTCACCAAAGTTAGGTTAAGTTTGAACGTCACTCATCACTTAACTATATGTTGGCTTTTGTGCTCAGCCATTCATTAATTTATATATAATTGTTTATTATTTTATATTTTGAGAATATATATTATTGTTTATTAACTTGTAGCATTGAATAATAAGATGGTGGATTCACGGCTGAGTCCTGTGTTCTACTTAGATCCTGACTGCCAGGTGGCGTCATTTGTTAATCATGTTCATATGTATACTTGGTTATGATTTTAAACATTTATGAAGTTTATGAAGAAAATATTATTTGATTTGATGTTGTTCATGTGTTAGCTATCTCCTCTGCACAGTAGGATCTGTGTACATTAATTCAAAAGAGGCTCCTGCTAAAGATGTTCTTAAAGATCTTGTTGAAATGTGTCGAGGCATTCAACATCCTCTTCGCGGGCTTTTCCTAAGAAGTTACCTCTCTCAGATAAGCCGAGACAAACTGCCTGATATTGGCTCCAAGTACGAAGGGTACTGTACTTCATGCCATGCTATTTCTAAGTTAAGATATTTGTGCTTTCAATAACATTTGTATCTCAAATTGTCAATGGTGATATTTTCTTACTATGATTTCTCATGGAAAAACATGTGCTATGATAGTTAAAAAAATACATCACATTGAGTCATTGGCTAACACAAAAGGTATTACAACTAGAGATCTAACACTGAACAAAAACGGACTAATGTTTCATCTGTCTGTAAATATTATCTTATTTTGTAACCGGTGTTCTAAAAATAGGTCTACTAGACTGGATACTCGACCATGTACAAGTAACGGGTGCTCCTACCTGTTAGCTGGTTATCTGCATAATTGGACTTATTATGTTGCATAATAGGCCGATTGTGTTGTATAATCACTACTAGGTTGGGTGGCCAGTCGACTACCGGTTACCGATTTTTAGAACCTTGTTTGTAATTATTGTGGCATAATTTTGACAGTCATATACTACCTCGTCAACAGGATGCGCTAGCACTAGTGTCTACTAGTTCCATTTTCTCTTCACTTTGTATCATTCATGCAATGTTGTAGTCATTTGGGTGTTGCCGCTTCCTATACATTAATTGCTGTCACTTGGGTCATCAACCCTGCTCTGCCATTGGCTCATATAGAGTTTATGCAATCCTATATGAGTGCAGTTGTGTTATTTGCACTTTCCAAGTCCTAACTATTGCCAGTCACCCTACTTGATTATGGATCACTACACATGTAGAAACTCTGTATAGTTAGTTTAGTTTATTATAGCTGGGAGGTGGGACATTGGCAGTAAGTTGTCCAGGTAGTGTATGCCAGTTCAGATTTATGCAATTCGTTTTTATTTAATTGTTTCCTTATATTCCATCTTGTTTTGCAACTTTCATCACACAGGGATGCTGAAAGCTTCAATGATGCAGTTGAATTTGTTCTTCAGAACTTCATAGAAATGAACAAACTCTGGGTCCGCATGCAGCATCAGGTTTGTTTTATAACCTGAAGGCACAACTTTCTTTCTTTCCTTTCCTTTTTATTGTGCATTTACCATGTTAGATTACACTGCATGCATATCATGTCCCATACCATATGTTGCTTAGATTAAGAGCATTTATCCCACATGCCATCTCTGGTTTGGTGATCCTGAGCTGAAACTAGAAAATAATGACTCTGGTCTGCAGGGGCCTATTCGGGAGAAGGAGAGGCGGCGGAAGGAAAGAAATGAACTGCGTGATCTGGTAACTCAATTTAGCATCTACATATTCTCCTTGATGCATTCTTTATTGTCATTTTATGACATTACTTCATTAATTTTTTCTAGGTAGGTAAAAACCTTCATGTTCTAAGCCAGATCGAGGGTGTTGACCTTGATATGTACAAAGAAACTGTTCTTCCCAGGATATTAGAACAGGTTAGCAGTTAGATTTATTGATGTAAAATGACAATGGTACCTCATGATTTTAGTGGAAACTGAAGCATAAATACATTGGCAGGTGGTTAATTGTAAGGATGAACTTGCACAGTTCTACCTGATGGACTGCATAATCCAAGTCTTTCCAGACGAATGCCATTTGCAGACATTGGAAACATTGTTGAGCGCATTTCCCCAGCTACAGGTTGGCATTTTTTTCTTGATTCCTTGCTGGAATTGCCCAGTTTATGCTGTTCTCTGAAGATCATTGCATAACTGAAGTCATCTGATGTCGATTCATGATTATAATGTGACATCTTTAGTTAATTCTGTCAACCAAAGACTTAACTTGCAAGTCATCCTCACGCCCTTGATCAATTTGCTTTGCTTTGCCCGATGTTTTGTTATCTAGTGTGCTTTACCACTTAAAGAAGCAATTATATGCAGATTGCAATCAGGAGCTCAACTAAATAAGTCCATGTGCACTTTTAGTCTTCATCTGATAGTAATCATGTCTGTTAAGTTTGCTGTAAAATCTGTGGCTTGTGATAACAAACCAAATTATGGTGGTGTATTACTTTATCGTGGTACAGTAGTTAGATGATAAACATATAATTTAGTAGTCTTTATTATGCAGTACAATATCTGAGATTCTGACATGATTTGTAAGTTCAGTGTATAGTTAACATGGCAAATTGCAATGTAGAATATATAAATAAATGAAGTGCAAAGTATTGAGTACTATGAATCTGGATCAATTTTTATAATTACATGTAATTCTTTTTATTTTCATTATGTACATAAATCATCTCTAAAGTTCTTTTGCAGCCAAATGTTGATATCAAAACGGTGCTATCTCAACTCATGGACAGATTGTCAAACTATGCTGCCACAAGTCCTGAAGTAAGTATTCACTAGACTACTTAATCGCGATAGAATTTGTTTACGTTTTTTACATTAATGAATTGTGCAGGTATTGCCAGAGTTCTTGCAAGTCGAAGCTTTTGCAAAGTGCAGCAGTGCTATTGGAAAGGTAAAAGTTTTGTTGCTGCTTATTAGTAATCAATATCCAATCATATATGTCATGCATGTCCGACCTTTTTTTATGCTAATCTTAATTTGTACTTTTACATTTGCTGTGGCCATCAATTAGTATTGCAATGCTATGAATACACATTTGATATAAAATCACAATTTCCACTGTTAATATACAGATTATGTTGAATGTGGGGTGGAATGAAATCATAGAATATATCTGCACCTTTCATTTCTTGATTCCTTGTTCAATTATATAGCTTTTTTCTGTTGTAGTACAGTTTAAACCGAAACAACTGAGTTATGGTCTTCTGGCAGGTGATAGAGGCCCAAGTTGACATGCCGGTTGTTGGAGCAGTAACTTTATATGTATCACTTCTTACATTTACTCTCCGTGTGCATCCAGATCGGCTTGATTACGTTGACCAAGTGTTGGTAAGTCTCCTTACATAAACATGTAAGTATGTTATACCACTTCTCTTATTATCTATTTGCTAACCCTACAAAACCATTTTAGTGTCATAATTGATGTAGGTATGTGCATGAAGTAGTTTCATGTAAGGGTATTGAACCTTAGCTCATGTTATGTATAATATTGGACAGGGTGCATGTGTCAAGAAACTTTCAGGCAAAGCAAAACTTGAAGATAGCAGAGCAACGAAGGAAATTGTTGCACTTCTTAGTGCTCCCCTGGAGAAATATAGCAATATTGTTACTGCATTAGAACTTTCAAACTATCCTCGGGTTATGGATTATCTAGATAATGCTACAACCAAAGTGATGGCTCTGGTGATAATTCAAAGCATAATGAAGAACACAACTTGCATATCTACTTCCGATAAGGTAATATTTCACATTACACTGTTTCTGTCAATTACTAAGGAACCCATCATGTGACTCTGTGTTGCTATTTCTTGCAGATCGAGGCTCTATTCAATTTAATTAAGGGTCTTATAAAAGATATGGATGGGGCTCAAGATGATGAGGTAAGATCATACACTTCTTTCTGCTGCTGTCTGTCATATGCAGCTAGATCAGTGCACAAAATATTCTAGTTTCTCAGCAAGTTTACCCGCACTGTTAACATGTTAATTTTTGTTGTTTTTAGCTTGATGAGGAGGATTTTAAGGAGGAACAGAATTCTGTAGCACGTCTTATTCACATGTTGTACAATGATGACCATGAAGAGATGCTGAAGGTACATTTGTTATTATACCGAAGTTGGTGGGAGCATGCAAACTTATTTCAGCCTCCATTATGTTCTCCCTTTCCTAACTTCAGTTCTTGGTGGCGACATACTCACTGTTATGCATATGAGTTGTATGTCCATTTTACACATCTATGTTGTTGATATCAAGTACTGGTAATGTGCAGGCGGAGCCCTGAGCTAGCATCTTGCCTACTAATAAGGTTGCAAGATAAACATTGGAACTTAAGTGTAATAGGAAATTGAAGTGCTAAATTAGAAACAGCACCTAGGGTATTCTCACACCAGCTTGCTTAGACTGAAGTTTTTTCTGATCATTTTGTTAAATCTTTAGAGTTAGACCATATCCTTTGGGCCTAAGAAAAGCATGAGATCATATCATGTTAGGGTGTGTTTGGTTGGTGGGATGAGATTGAACCTGGATGGGATGGTTTCATAATGAATAACTAGGGCCAATTGTCTTTTGTCAATTGTCATGCTAAATTGACAACCAGACGTCTGCTTGTGAATTTATACTTGGCAGCATGTAGCATTTATTAATATCAGGTTGCATGTCTTGACACTTGCCCAGTTTGCAAATGCTAATAGAAAATTCCTGTCGATCTTTCAGATCTTATGTACTGTTCAGAAGCATATACTTCAGGGAGGCCCCAAGCGTCTACCTTTCACTGTGCCATCCTTAGTATTTTCTGCTCTCAAGGTTTGTTTAATTGTTTACAATTATATTTAAAGACTATCATAAACTAAGGAACTTTCACATTTCATGATATCTTCATACACAAAGTTCCTTAAAAAAACATGAATTTTATGGTTGAGCAGGCTGCTTTGTAGTAGGTATGCTAATTTTGCTTTGATCAAGTTTTTTACTTTCTAGAAATTGTATCGCATGATGGATAATTTTCTAAATAACTGCTCGCATGTTGTAAAATTATTTATGATTACTCCCACTTTCACAGTGCCACCCAATTCTAATCCATCCACCCCTGGATGCATAGTCTGTCCTTGTTGAATTGAAGAAACAAAAGAAAATTGATAGTAGCTATTCTGAGACAAACCATTAATGTCCACATATTTTATGAGACATTGCGCTAGATATTTGGGGAAGGTGCTGTATTTCATTTTGGTTTACTAATTATTATCAGCTGAGGGGTCTAATGTGTGGATAATTTGTCTAGTTGGTCAGACGATTACAAGGTCAAGATGGAGATGTCATTGGGGAGGAAGTTCCTGCAACTCCTAAGAAAATATTCCAGATCTTGCATCAGGTTTTCTTTTTTTCTTGTTACATACATGTGTAACTTTGAGAATTTCACTCTCAGAACAGACATGAAAAGCATCAAACAGTTTTTTTCAATTGTATTTTAATATATTTTTTTAATTTTCTTGCCTCTGTAAAATAGCCAGATTCAAGAAATTTCACATATTTATCCATGTTGTGTTGACTTGATAATGTTGGCGAATTACGATTAATAATTACTACATCCTATCTTAGAAACAGAAATGCAAACTATTCATGCCAGCCTCCCTCTAGTGCCAAAACTTGTACTGGTGGGATTTGCCTGTTCGCATGAATGTTGAGGGCTATAGGCTTATGGATCTCTCTATATTCTTCAGCGCCCTCGTCAATGTTCTCATCATTTTTCAGACTATTGAAGCACTCTCATGTGTTCCTTCTCCAGAACTGGCTCTCAGACTATATCTGCAATGTGCAGAGGTATTGTTGCAACAATTGATTGATTCTTTTCATAATCCTTTCCATTGTGTGACTGCATTTCTTTTACAGGCTGCCAATGATTGTGATTTGGAACCAGTTGCTTATGAGTTATTTACTCAAGCGTTCATCTTATATGAAGAAGAAATTGCAGTATGACCCCCACCTGCCTCTCCCTTTATGCGTGCCCATCCACTTGCTTTCATTGCTTATTTGAGCAGTTTGTTATAACCCTGGATCATGTCATAAATGCATGTGCTATGTGTTTGTTAGGACATTGGAGTGCTTTCAGTTTTATACATCTGTTCTGTTTTCCCCTTATAATGGTTGTATGCCACAAGCAGGATTCAAAGGCTCAAATTACTGCACTTCACCTAATAATTGGAACCCTTCAGCGGATGAATATATTTGGGGTGGAAAATAGAGACACCCTCACTCATAAGACAACAGGGGTAACAATTTCTTGCTTCGTTGTTGCCTTCTTGAACCCTGTTATTGCCCAAATTTGTATTCTTTTAGTACACATGCTAGCCTTTCTGTTTCTGGTAAATGACATTTGACTCTGTTTTGTGCAGTACTCAGCAAAACTTCTAAAGAAGCCTGATCAATGCCGAGCAGTCTATGCATGTTCACACCTTTTCTGGACTGATGACCAAGATGGAATAATGGATGGTGAAAGGTAAATTTATTGATGTACTCGGATTTAGCATCCTGATTTATTGGATCTTATGGTTGTGCCATCCTTTTTTTTTTATTTTTTAGTTTATTCTTGCAAATAAAATGCTAGGACAGTACTTCCTAATGATACTGAAATAAGTCTTATCATAATTTTGTGGCCAGTCAAACTAGATTCATGATGTCCCTTGGATTTCCATTTTCCATGTCTCCAGTTTATCTTTTTTATGTTAACTAAAGTCAATATATAGACTAAATTTGGGCCTGCAGCCTGTCGTTGACTTATCTAAGGTATCTAACTGGTTCCTGTTTTGCCTGAATCCTGATTAAATTTTTGTTCCAGGGTTCTCCTTTGTTTAAAGCGTGCCTTGAGAATTGCGAATACTGCTCAGCAGATGGCTAACGTAACAAGGGGACGCAGCGGAACTGTCACTCTATTTATCGAAATTTTGAACAAGTAAACTCAAGACTTAGATTTGACGTCTTTTCTGTGCATATTGATGCTATTGTAAGCCTCATATTTTTTGTTATTTTCAGGTATTTGTACTTCTTTGAAAAAGGAATTCCACAGATCACAAACACGGTAATCCAAGATTTGATTGAATTGATTAGGACAGAGAAGCAAAGCGACAACAATGCAGCTGATCCATCTACAGAGGCCTTCTTTGTAAGCACTTTACGATACATTGAATTCCAGAAGCAGAAAGGTGGAAGCATAGGCGAAAATTATGAACAAAAAAAAACTACTTGATTGTTATAAGTCAAGCACGGCATTGCGATGAATTTCCATTTTACCGAGAGAGAGAGAGAGTCATTTTTGGGTATG
This sequence comes from Melocanna baccifera, assembly GCA_036346265.1. Taxonomy (NCBI): domain Eukaryota; kingdom Viridiplantae; phylum Streptophyta; class Magnoliopsida; order Poales; family Poaceae; genus Melocanna; species Melocanna baccifera. Next base: position 2,566,894 of record CM070683.1, on the reverse strand, counting down.
TTCAGTGAAATACAAGCCATTGGTTTCAACTGCCTCCAACCAAAATATATTTACATGAGTTGTGGTTTGTGAATCTCACGTGACATGTTTGGGTTAGTCAGGTGAGGTGGCAATAAGCTTTCCACTTTGGGAAGCTTAGGTCTGTACAGGATAACTTGTGAACTGAACCGGAGTGTCATTGTTGTATATTTCCTTTCATTATCTTTTTTTTTTTGCAAAGAGCATGAATTTTGGAAAATATGGGCTAGGTCTTGCCGAGAGAATAATATTGACATCGAATATCGTGACTATTATCATCGAAAGCGTATTGAGCATCATTAGGCATACTCTTGATTAGTTTAATCATTTTCGAATGAGGGTTCACGTCCTGATATTGGCTAGGGAGCTACCCTGAAGTATACAATGTTGCACTCTATTAGACTCGCAGTTTTTTTATTTGAAGCGGTACACAGCATTTTTTTCCCTAAATTTGAACCACTCCGCAGCAATAAAAAGGTGAGAATGGGAAGACAATAATTCAGTCCCCATTTGTGAGATCCACTGTTTATGCTAGAACAAATTAAATTTTGATTACTGAGGCAGTGAGGTTTGACCACACTTTCTCTACTTGCAATCATCAACACTTTCAATCTGCACTACAAGGATTTTTTTTTTTTTTGGAAAAAATAAGCGGTTTGCAGATGTTTGCATATGCCAAAAACAACGATGACAGTTTGAAACAAGAAACCTGGAAGGATTAAGTGTTCTGTCAGTCTTGGAATCAATTTCTCCTCAAAACAATCCAGTAACAAACAACAGATTGGCCTCACTGTTGATGCAACAACCATGTATCGATAGAAAGGGTCGTGACCGTCAAATGTACAAACTACAATGTACTAGTAACAAGCTACAGATAAGTCACCTTGCGTTTCTCTTAGATGTTGGAAGATGTCCATTCCCTGCACTTGTTTCATATAAACAGCTGGTAAGAAGCCAGTCGATTCTAGTTACCAATCCAAGGCACAAAAAAAGCACTCTTGACTCCCCTGTTCTTGTATGTATGGTAGCCTTGCACTTACCAATCTTCCATAAGAAAAAACATTTTCATGAAACAGCAAGATGCTCTTGGGCTTGATCATGATGAGGCATACCGCATACTTGAATACAAAGTTCTGGTATTTCCCTTGTTGTACCCTCTAGGGAAAAAAAAAACCTCTCCGCTTGGCATCAACCCAAAATTCTTCGAAATACGACCAAAGTATGCAAAAAAATGACCTCCCACCAATCATGAATAGAGTTGTAAACTACATCATCCAAACTCAATGCCTAATTGACGACCTTCTTGAATAGGATTTGGTGACAAACTATTCTCATCTTTCATCTCAATGTCAATGGTTTCTGAGCTAATGATCACCCTGCAGAGTCCAAGATGCCCTCCATTAACAAGGTCACAATTTTCATACATACCATCAGCAGGTGGCATGTTCAACATGCAAGTTTTAGGGAGTAAAATCCTTTTCCTTTCCTGAAGTTGGTATTCATTAACTGTTAGCACAAGGCGGTGTTTTCTCCCTAGTAATTCAGAGACATATTCCATGTCACCCACAGCCAAAGCATGGCGAACACGGCTGGAAGAAACCTGTCCTTTATTGCTTGAATTTATAGTGGTTACTCCATTATAAGATCTTTTTGTAGTGTCCATGACAGACTGTACAATGAATGCACTTAAACCAAACTCCTCGCATAGTTTCACTAATTCAGTTGCATCACCAGATGTTTTGTAGCCAAATCTGTAGTTTTCACCTGTCATAGAACATGAACAAAAATACTATTAAAAAGTACGATGGTGCAGCGTGATACTGAACCTGTAGAGGAAACAATATGTTTGTACCTGCTACGACACCTTTTATTCTAAGATCCCCTGATAACCTCTCAACAAATTGCCGGGGAGTTAGGTACCTGACCTTTGAAAACTCAACTTGATATTCAAGAGGCACCACATTTCTGCAGTATGGAGCCCAAGAGGAAAGAACTCGCTTCCGATCACATTGAGCAACTATTGGAGGCCTGAATAAAAGGAAAAAAAAAGTCAATATTTGCCACAGAAATTACAAGGCCCTCCTTGATTTTGGGCTTGTCTTACCAAGGATAAGTCTCTCAAGGGAAGTTATGAAGAGTCTCCTGTAGGCTCACCTATACTCCCAGCCAAGTACTTCAGCCATTCCCACAAAAGAGAGAAGAAAAGGAGTCCCTGCTTTAGAAGCATGCATTGCCAATTCTCGATGGCCAATGTGAAGGGCATCAAACTTTCCCAAGGCAACAATCCCACCTGAAACGTGCATTGAATATTCAGTAAGACTTGGACTGAAAATGAAAAGCTGGCAACAACATCACTGACTAGTGCAGCGAAATGTCATAACGAGAAAGCGAAAACATGTGATCTAGCAACACAACAGCCCTGAGAGGATAGGCATTAGAACGTTCAACTGTGAGCAGCAGCAAGTGTAAAAAACGGAAAGCAGTAAATAAATATTGTAATTTATAGTGTAGAAAGCCTGGAAGTTTGAAAACATGGATTCAATTTTCTCTGTTCTTTTTCCTCCAATTTAAGATGTAACATAGGTCATATTCTTTTGTTGTATCTATCTGATGTACACAGATGTAACCTCCACAGTTTTGATCCCAACATGGGATGCAAAAACCATTTAATATTTCTAAACTTAGTTCCTGACCAAGGGGGTCCAGAAATGTCAACTAGATACTTGTTCCACAACATATGACTTAAAACCTGCATATTTCATCAACCAGGTTGGTTGGATGTGAAACTGGCAAGCACCAAGATTCAAGTGGAAAGCCAACAAAATACCATATACTGATACATAGTTAACAAATAACTTCCTCAATTGAGTAATTCTTCAGTGCTAGTCCCGGGAAGTTGCCAAAATCCTAAAGCAAATTATGTTAGTTATTGTTAGGGGTATGTTTGATAATCTATGGGCTGGGCACTGTATAACTGACCAAAATCTAGTCCTAAGCGGGGCCCAAACCCAAACTCAAGCAGTTGGTACTCAGAATCAAAACTTGCCACGTCCTCATCTGTTTCTTATTTCATGCCAGATGCAGTAATGCTCCTCAGTTGCTCCACCCTCCCATTGATAAGTTTCTTATCCACAAAACAGCAACAAACGCACAACCTCGAAGTACCCAACTCCAAAGTGCTTCAGAGTCGCTAGGCTCCCAACAGCATGACACACCAAGCACAGTGAACCTTGACTCCTTGAGGGCATGGCATCACAAAAAGACTGAGTGAAATGAGGGACAATTCACATGACACATTTGAGCTTTTGAAGGAGAAAATTGGAGGAAGAGAGATGGCGCTGACTGGCAAATCTACCATGGAAATGAGGGATGGATCATGGATGACTGGGTAATGGGTACTTGGGTAGTGAAGTACAGATGAACGGAGGTTGAGTTTGGGTTTCGAAAGGCGCACAATCTTTTTTTGAAGTCTCTAAACTCTGAATTACCCTTCATAAATAGTAGTTAGGGGGCTAACATGGTTTCCTCTCGTAAGATTTTAAGTTTGTGCAGAGTGTTCCAGGGAAAGCGTATACTAAGTCCTTAACTATGGATGGACAGTTTCTGAGCTGCCAAAATAAAATTGGCATGCAATAAACATCACCTAAAGGCGCATCAGCGCATGTCACAGAAGAAATATGGAACTTGAGTGGTATGAAAATTGTCCATATATAACTTACCAAGCACACAATCTTGGTCTTCTCCGCAATCTATTAGGAGCTTATCTTTCACTAAATCTTCATTGTTCAGACTGACGCCTGGATGACCAAATGAGCTGAAGGTGGTCGACGAGTACCTCTTCTGCCCCTTGCTTGTGTCTAGAAGACTTTTTTTAGTGCAGTAGCTATAAGTGCACAATTAGAACCAGAGAGTAAATAATCATTACAAAATACAAAATGCTAAATAATCAAGCTCAAGTTATATGTACTATGTACACACAATGACACAAAAATGACTCCCATATCGACAGGGAGCTAGAAATCATAGTGTTCTAAATTTCTACTAGAATAAACTCGATCTTTGCACGTCTTACCTAAAACTAATTAATTCTCAGTAATTGATAGGTTCATTAGCTGTTCTCAAACTCTAATGTTGGGTTAGAATCTCATGGGAAATCAGTGAACTTTAAGCGGTGACTAATCCCTTAGGTTTACCTATTTGCATCAGTAAACCGTAAGGGTTTAATCAAACTTACGAGGGGTACATGTCAGAAACTGTGGTTCTATGCTAGCTTCTCCTTTGGTTGACCTCATCTGCCAACTAACCTAGCCTAAGCGGGAAAACCTCCTATATCAATAACAAGTTGAAGACAAGTTGTGTCGCATTAGACAAATTTAGCATGTGCAGAACGTATAACTTACTATATCAATAACATGAAGCAAGCTACACCCAAGTTCCCTTCATGCCATTACGTTGTAAATAAAACAAGCTAACTTCAACTCCCTCAAAATTCTTGTTCTAGCCCATCAGCTACTAGAACCCCAAGGCATGGAGATTCACCATCTTTCAAGTACTTGACAATGGTTCATTATGAACACCGGTAAGGCTAACACAACCCTAAAGAACTGTTCAACTAATCCAAACCAACCCGACAACAGCGAAGTTACCACTTCCAAAGTCCAAATTTCACCGGCGCGCCGATTGAGCAGGCTCAACGATCCCAAGCTCCCCGTCCTAATTCATACAGATAAAAATGGTACAAAAGAGTTCTAACTCTAGTCGAAAAGATGAAGGAATCACCATCTGTCACCAATGCCCAATGGTCCAGGCGTTTCGTCGAACAGCTTGCGAGCGCAGACGCAGGGCAGATGAGACACCATCTCACACCGACACCAACACAAAAGGACAGGGAAAGCAACCACAACAAGAACGCAGAAGGCGGCTCGCTACCTGAAGCGCCGGCCGGGTGGCAGGAGGAAGCGAGGAGCCCCGGCGGCGGCCGCAGGCGGGCGGCGGCGGAAGCGGAGGAGGGGCGGCCATTGGGACGGGGAGGGCGACGGAGAGCGGAAGGTGCAGGCGAGGGTGGCGGCGGCGCCCCTCTCCATCCTTCCCACCACGCAGCTCTCCTGTGCGTGTGTGTGTTCCGCTTCTTCGCTCGCTTTGCCGGCTGCCTCTCTATCTCCGACGGTCTGATCTCTGCCCGTTAGATGAGGTGCGGTTCGCACCTTCTTCCGGCTCGGGTCAGAACGGAGATGCGACCAGCCGACCAGGTTGTAAGTCTTCACTAATCTTTCGAATTCCCTATTAAAAAATATATTTTTTAAATGGGCTTTAGTCTCCGTTACGGCTTATTGAAAACATAAGAATCACTTGGGTTCTTTTTGTGCACTTTTTAGCCTTGTTTGCAATCTTTGCCCTGGAACTTGCATGATGTTTTTCTTTTGCATGACGTTGGAGGTAAGAAAATTCTCCGACTTTGATAGAAATTCTTGAAAGAAAATTATGGCTCTTTTCCCAGTTGTATGGCCTATATCTTTTACCGAATAAATAAAGAGATAACCTTTTCTATTGCTATTGGTATTTAGTTCGTTCGTATAAATATTTGTGTTAGAACTAAAAACCATACTGTAACCCAAAAGAATAGAGCGTTTTTTGTGCGAGATATGTCTCACTCTGTGCAAAACTACTTCAGCGCATTTTCACGTAATGGCCCTTCAAAAGAAAATAAGAGAAGGAGGTAACTTTGAAAAGAAAGAGATCACCGCATTAATCTAATTTTGAGATAGAGGAATTACTGCATTAGATTTTTTTTTTCTTTAGACGAATTACTGCAGTAGTTTTTTTTAAGAAGGAATTACTGCAGTAGGCACCGGCAGGCTGCAAGGAGGCCAAGAGAAGGGAGGGATCGTTCTGTTGAGTCCTCTCAGGGAAAAAAAGAGAGATTTGGCTTAGCCCAACGCATCCAAATCGGCCCACACAACACACTAATTCCAAACTCTAAACCCTAGCCCCCAGCTCCCACGGCTCTCACCTACAACGCCAGCGATGGGCAAGCGGAAGCAGCGCGGCTACGCCGGCGGCGGCGACGAAGTAGTTGCAGAGGGCGACGCGGCCACCGGGGGCGGCGCTGGTGGGCACAGCCCCTCCACCGTCTTCGTGTCCAACGTGCCCTACACCTTCGAGTCTTCTGACGTAAGCGAGAGCTCCTCCTAACCTTTGACCCTTACGAATTTACAGCTTTGAGCCAAGCGCTATGGCTTCACAGTTTGAGATGTGGTTTGTGTTGTGTATCTCGAGGAGGTGTTTAGCGAGGTCGGGCAGGTGAGGCGCTGCTTCATGGTCGCGTCGAAAGGTAAGAGGATTGAGGGATTTGGTGGCTGTTTAGTTGTGAGTAATTTCGCGTTGCTTGTGATGAAGGGGTTTGCATATGCGGTTTTGGTTGTTTATAATGCAGGATCGGAGACGAGTCGAGGATTTGGATTCGTACAATTGTAGTTTCAGGGCTTGCCTTTGAGGATATTTCCCTATACCTATATTTTTCTGCAATTTTGTGAGAAGTGGTTTTGATCGTGGGCGATGTAACGGTCCAACAAACTAATTTAAATTCTAAGCATAAATTAATGTATGCCACAATCTCTAATGGTTTAAACACTTGAAGGTACCGTGGTTAGTCTAGTTAGCATTATCAGTCCCCCCCCCCCCCCCGGGGGTTAGTTAGCCTGACTGCAACAATTCTTATTAGCAGTATATCACTTATTCACTAAGTTCCTGACCATATTTCATACACTGGACCAATCAATGTACCAAATCGTATAAGTTTGGTTGATAGTGCTCGATTCCTTGTACTGGTACAAGTGTGATGGTTATTCATAAAGGAGTATGTTTCTGCTGATAATTACCTGGGCGTAAAACTGACCAATGTTTCTGCTGGTAATTACCTGGGCATAAAACTGACCCTGATCCATTAGCATTTTTGACTTAATGTGCTCCTTTGGTACCAGTGCAACTGTTCAAGATGCTGAGCAAGCTATTCAGCAAAAGAATGGATTAGCTGTTGCTGGTAGGAAAATCGAAGTTAAGCTAGCAATGCATCGTGCTCCACTGAAGGAATGTTTGCAAAAGAATGAGTGGTAAATCTCTATTACTGATAATGTGTTGCTTCTGAAATTCAATAGATCAAGGTTCTGATTGTCTGGCTATTTTTGCTTTGTATGCAGTGCAAGCCAAGGATTCTGATGCAAAAAAAATGAACGAGATGATACTATTGCTTCTGCAAAACACAAGGAAACCTCTTATAAAACAGTTACAGGTTTTAATAGAAAGTTGCTTGATTTTTGCACTCTTTGCATTGTTCAATTTTCTTAACACTTAAATTTTCTGATGCAAGATGTTTTATTGAACTAGGAACGCCACCGTTATTGATAAAGGAAACCACAGTAGAGAAGGAAGCTAGCATTGGCGATACTGATAAAGTGAAAAGTTCTGAAAAACAAAGGTGTGGACTGGCATGTTTCTATGTTGACAAGACATTAAAGCATTATATAAAATATAACTTGCCATATTTATGCTGAAATCTGTTCCCATCCTTTTGTAGATTTTGCTTTCCATGACCTCATTCTTAGTTTTTATTTTTGGTCAATGATATAAGGATATTATGTTATAGTATTCTTGATCATGTTCCAGTTTAACTCAATATGACTGGTAATTTTAATCTCCTATGATGAACGGTTGCAAAAACTCTGATATGTGGTGGTCTTCGACACTTTGCTATGGCTAGCGAAGTTTTCTGTCAGGCTGGAGAGATTGGCACGGTTGTATCTGTAAATTATCCACTCCCAAAAGAGGAAATGGGGCCCCATGCCCATGGTATGCTCTTTTCATGTTCATGTCATTTTAATTTTTTTTAATTTGAATGGTATATTTTGTTTCTAACACGTAATTGTTCTGGTGGAAGTTGTTTGATTGACTGGTGCAACAGTAATTCCAATATCTTGTGATGAATTTCCTTTTTTAATAATTTTCTTGTTGAGTGAAAGTTCAAGGGTGATCATAATAGTGCTGAGTTGGATTTTATAGCTGCACCTGACAATATATGCTTACTCAACCTGGCAATATCAAATGTCACATTGCTTATACTTATACGTCTATTGCATACATATCTGTGAAGAAAGATGATGTCTTGTATGTTTTGAACTGTTAGTTCTCTACATGGCTCCTAGCCTCCTACCATGTTCTAGTTTTCTTTTGAGCCACCACTTGTGGTTATCTATAGTTCATGACTTCATGCCCGTTCTAGCAAACACCTCTATGTGTGATTGTATGCATGCAAGGATGATTGGTATTTGGTCTTTGTACATTGCTAGCGTACTTTGAAGGCTGCTGGAGGGCGGAAAATGTTATTCTTTCAGCGGTGTTATTTATACATTCTCTTTGATCCCAGCTCCACTTCCAGCCACATACTGTGTTTGCTCTGTAAAAAGAAAATTATGGATTTCTGTTCTTTCATCTGCGGGCACATACTTGCATTTCTCATTTGTCCATTAAGTCTTAGGTCCTGTTCCAAAATGTTGTGGCTTTTGGTTGAAATGGCACTATAGCGGTTCTCAGTTTTTTCGGAGGTATTCAATTAAAGAAAAATAAAGAAAAAATAGGGGGAAACACTATTATATCTCCATGGATAATGCAAATGAGGGGCGGAGGGAAAAAAAGAGGAAAAAAGGAAAAAAACCCGCATTAAAAAGCCAACGTGTTCCAAACGGATTTTAGCTTCTGAAAGCCAGAAGCCCTCGCTGTTTGGAATGGTGCCTTATTTGGCCATTCCTTACTGGAGAAAAAAAAATTGAACTTCACTATATTTTAATAGCCAAGTTTGGCTAAATGGAGAACATTGTGATGGTTTCTTTATCTGCCCTTTTTAGAGGTTCTTTCTTTGTCATCTTAAGATATCATTGAAAAGCAAGAGCACCACAAAAAAGGGATGTGCCCCCAACCCATAATGAGTAATTTTGTTGCTGTAGTATTTCGAGAGAAAAATAGGAATAAATATTGTAGTGAGTTGATTTTGTCTATTGCTTCATCAACACATTCGGACTGGGGTTGCATGTCAATAATTATGGAATAAATGTCGCATCACTGTGCCTTTATCTTCATACTGTTGTTGTATGCTAGTGCTGCTACCTATAATTGCTCTTTCTAGTACAATCATGAGCTGTTGTTCTTGCTGCATTTTCATACTGCTGTTTAATATACTTTTGGATTTGGCAAGTGCATGTTTTGTGCTGATCACTTCATTTTTATGCTACAATGCCTGGCGAAACCATTTGGTTCTGAGAATAAGAACATAACATCAAAGATAAACTTTTAGTGCATCTGATCTTTTTCTAACCAACATGCTGCCTGTTTGCTTCTGCTTTTTTATTGGCCCGTCTCCTGCATGTTGATGCTGAACACAATATGGTTTGGTCTGAGTTGTCATTTATCATTGTTTTCGTTCTTTGCAGAAACTTTTGGTGCAGAATGTTGTCCAATTGTGGAGTTCGCACTTGAGGATGTTGACAAAGCTAGGCTCCATAAGATTCGGAAGGAACATCATGAGAAGTCACAAGAAGCTGTACAAGATCAGCTGAGGCCTCTGGGAGATCAGTCTGCAACTGATGGCCCTCATGCAAATAACAGAAGGGCTTTCAGAAAAAGGAAACTAGCGAAAATCTCATGATAGGCCTTCTAAATTGGCCGATCCTGGTGAAGGGCCTTCAGAGGATCTTTTAGTTGCTGAGGATCGTAGTGCTGTGGAAAGTACGGTGGGAGGTAAAAAGAAGTCTCAAAGGCCTGCAAAAAGAGAACGGCGGTCAAATAAGGGAACTGTTGTGTTGGACGAAAATCGAACAGATGCAGCCCCAAATGCTGCTGGGAGTGCAAGTTCTACTGGATTCTTTTTCGATACTACATAAATTCCCCATTTCGATGCAGTGAAGTAGTTTAATACGGTTTCTGTTTCATTTGATTCAGCAAACTCTGTCCACTAAGCATGATCAGGCAGATGCTCCGAAGAAAAGAAAAAACAGAAAAAGATGTTCATCCAGAGCAAAAGAGAGGAAAGGCCACAGAAAGGACAAAGGAAGAGCCGACTGGAGATGGAGGTGTGGATAAATCGCTGGCGGTGAAGTATCGTTCCAAGTTTTTGCAACATGGTCTGAAGTTTCGCCTGTAACGTTATGGTTGTTCTGGTGTTTTCTCCCACTCGTGCCAATCTTGACGTTGGATGACAGTGCCAATTGTTTTGAGTTGGCTTTCTGTTACTAATGTACTATTGGCCATTCATACATAAATGCTTGACCCTATGAATGGTAATGCACTAAACTAGGAGTCAGAGAGCGTGAAATGAGTTGCCTTTTCATTTCAGTTTTTTTTCAGTTTCAACTTCTAGCTTCAGCTTTTTTTTTTCACTATTCAGTAATTCGTCTCTTTCTGAATTTTTTAGATTTTTTGGGCTTTTTAAAATTTTTCTTTTTTTCCCGTGTTCCTTTGCATTATCCGTGATAGGTTAACATATTTTTTCTATTTTTACATTTTTTTAAATTTAATTATACCTAAAAAGTTAAATCAGTTACAGTAAAAAAAATCAGCTACAGTGAAATTTCAGCAAAAAACCAGAAACCATCGCTAAAACGATCACCCCCTTAACCGGTACCTGATTACTTGTAAGTGGCACTGACCGACTGAAATGCTACCTGTTAGCGTGTTTTAGACGTGACGTGGTTTTCCTGGACATTCATTTCGCGTTGAAGTGGTGGCCCTCAGCTGTATGTTTCTTGTGGGATTGGTGTTTGCCACATTGGATGCTTCTGTGGCACTGCAAAAGGTTGTTGAGTCTTCGGTTAGATTCTAGTGTGTGTAGAGGGATCTGCATGCATATGGTGTGAGTGGATGTGCGACCATCTTATACCCTAAAAAAAGTCTGTCTGGTCTTTGCCTAACCTTCCATGTTATTCTTGCTACGAGGCTTCATAATCGGTAGCAAGCATTTCTTCTGCGTGTAATCTAAGCTGGCCGCACGTATGGAAAGGGTAATAATAATAATTGTTGAGAAGACGAATTGTTATGTAGGAAATGTTACATACGGATGCAGTTTTTTCAACGCCGCGTTTGCCTAGTCCAAAAATCTTAGTTTTTTATCTTGGTTTTTTCCCGTCTTTTTTGGCGTGGACTGCCTTCAACGCTGGTGTTTGGTCGATGACTCGCCATGTGGTAGCTTGTGTAGCCTTTGTACCATATGATAACTATGATAGAGAATTACCAATGCTAGCTACGGTTATAAGTGTTGTTACGCAAGCACTTACTCTGTTCAAAGAAAGTCTGTACAATTCGAATACTTCTTGATGCTTTTGGAGTTTATGGATGTGTGTGATTGAATTCAGAGGGTGGACACGAAATGGAAGAAGGCTGAGCTTTGTTGGACGGTTTTATTTCGCCACTTGTCTCATCAGACCATTAACCTCTAGATAGCTAGTCTTCGTTCATAACTGCGTAGCATAGCGTGGCACCGCCAAAATCTGGAGGAAAATGACATTTCGTATCCATAGTTCTTCGAACTTATCTCGTGCACACCATCTATCCTACGTGGAGTGCTAGGGCCTAGGGGACAAGTGACGTGCAGAACGACGAGCGTCCGTGTCCATAGTCCATAGTCTAAAGTTGATGATACTCGTATATAAAGATACTACTTAATTTAGTTTCTGATTTTTATTTTTATTATTATTTTTACTTTTTATACTATTTATTAATTTTATTTTTTTATTTTTAGGCTGTTTATGTTTTTTATATTTTTTGTATTATCTGTGATGGGTTAATATATTTTTTTATTTTTAAATTTTTTAAATTTAATTATATTAAATAAATCAACTTAGCTATAGTAAAAAAATAATTTATCTATAATAAAATAACTATAAATTAACGTTATTCTAAACCACTCCAAAGTTGATGGTACGCGTCTAACTCAGGCAAGTCCAAGTATGGTCAGTGACAAAAAAAAGCAGCAAAGAATAGTGAGCATTGATCATTACTAGTTCATTCACGGTCGCATCAACAAAGTGCCATAAGAATACTTTCTTGTTGTTGCACGATACCTCCTCGGGTACGTAGGCGAGCGCCGTCTTCTTAGTCGCTAAGTTTCCTGGGGCGTGGGCTGTGGCGAGCTCGGCAGGGGCGTCCATTTTCGGGTAAAAGCTAAAAAGCTTGTCTGAAACTAAGAAGAAAACAATATGCTTAATATGTGAAAAAGTACATATAATACCTTAATTTTGCTTAAAAGTTCATACAATATCTCAAACTATGAAATCAGATTTATAACTTTACAATCCAGTTTAAATAACACATTGACTGATTTCGGATAGTAGTATTGCCCACATAGCACAATAAATGAGTATTTTTACTACGTAAGCTGACACGCTAATCAAATTTAGATAAATAATAGATAAAACCCACAGAGCCTTCTCTCTCTAATTGAAATAGAGGAAGGGAACTGTAGGGTGTGGTGACGATAGAAATATGACTAGAAGCTCAATGGAGGAGTTGGGTACTAAGTGAACTTCTAAATAAAGTTTAAAATATTATACGAATTTATTCCATTAATATTCCCTTCATATGATTTGAGGGCACGAATGCACGTTGAATCCGTATCACGACTTGCAGCAACTTGAAGACTGTTAAGATAACAAAGCATTTAGACAGTTGTACGGGTTTAAACATTGGTGGGCCGTCTCGACCGTGTAATCGGTGGAAAGGCCTACGTGTCTATTCCCGCTTGAACGTTGGGCTACAGTCTCCAAGTTGATTGGCTGGCTGCGTTGCGTGTACTAATACTACCATGTAGAGTAAAGTTATAAAAAAAAGCTGGATGCTCGTGAGCTACTTAAGTTCGACTTATTTTAAATTCGATTTAAGCTCAGCTCGAGTTTTAAATAAGCTGAATTCAAGCTTGATCTCGAACTCACGAGCTTCACCGAGCTGAGCTCGAATAGTTCGCGAGCCTCATTCGAGCTTAAATAGTAATACATATTAATTCTTACTGAGTTTACCCGAGCCGATCTCGAGTTTTTTTATTGTTGAAAATTAGTGCATATTTGAATTATTTTGACCGTTATCGAGCTCACTCGAGCTGAGCTTGAATTCAAACTTTTCTTATTGTTGAAAATTAGTGCATAATAAATTATTTTAAGTATTATTGAACTTTAATGAGCTAAGCTCGAGCCCAGATTCAAGCTCGGATCCCAACTTGAGCTCGACTAACATATTTTTTTTCTATTTTTAATTTTTTTAATTTAATTATACCAAATAAGTAAACTCAACTATAGTAGAAAACTATAAATCAACATCAAACTGAGCGTTACAAAAAATTGATTCTGGTACACGTCTAACTCAGGTAAGTCCAAGTATGGTCAGTGACAAAAAAAAAAGTAGCAAAGATTAGTGAGCATTGATCAATACTAGTTCATTCACGGTCGCATCAGCAAAGTACCATAAGCATACTTTCTTGTTGTTGCACGATACCTCCTCGGGTACGTAGGCGAGTGCAGTCTACTTAATCGCTAAGTTTCCTGGGGCCTGGGCTGTGGCGAGCTCGGCAGGGGTAAAAGCTAAAAAACTTCTCTGAAACAAGAAGAAAACAATACGCTTAATATGTGAAAAAGTACATATAACATCTTAACTTTGTTTAAAAGTGCATATAATATCTTAAACTGTGAAATCGGATTTATAACTTTACAATCCAATTTATGGGATGTTCTTTTTTGCTGCAGCCTATAGCTTTTGGCTAAAATTTTTGAATTTTAGCTGTTTGTGACAGAGATTACGGAGAGAGAGATACCCACTTGCGATTTTGGATGGTATAGATGTTAGGCTTCTAACGTGTACTATAATTAACTTGTAGACTTCATCTTTAAAAAATACTCTGTTTGAAAGTTAGGTACTGTAGCAAAATCAAAAAACTGTTTTAAGAATCTGAAAAAAAACATACCCTTAAATAACACACTGACCGATTTTGGATGGTAGTATTACCCACATGACGCGATGAATAAGTATTTTTACCACGTAAGGTGATATGCTAATCAAATTTAGATAAATGACAGTTGAGACCTACAGAGCCTTCTCTCCCTAATTGAAATAGAGGAAGGGAACTGCAGGGTGTGGTGACGATAGAAACTTGACTAAAAGCTTAATGGGAGAGTTAGGTACTAAGTGAACTTTTAAAGAAAATTTAAAATGTTATACGAACTTATTCTATTAATATTCCCTTCATATAATTTGAGGGCACGACTGCGCGCTAAATCCGTGTCACAACTTGCAGGAGCCTAAAGACTGTAAGGCCGCGCTCAGCGATCAAACGCTGGCGTTGGGCGACGGCTTAAATTTTACTATAGCAGGTACTGTAGCTACAGTACCTGCTACAGTAAAATTTAATTTTTTTCGTTTTTTTGTTTTGTTTTTTTTCTCATGTTCCTTTGCATCGTCCGCTCTAATTTAGTACAGCGTTTTTATTTTTAAATTTTTTAAAATTTAATTATACGCAATAAACCAACTCAGTTACAGTGTTTTTTCAGCTAGCTATAGTCTTTTTTCAGCAAAAACCAAAAGCCATCGCTATTCCGATCACCCCCTAAGACAACAGAGCATTAGACGATTGTACGGATCTAAACATTGGTGGGCCGTCTCGGCCGTGTAATCGGGGACAGGCCTACGTCTTGGAAATTTGGACACTGTTGGACTCGTAGCACTCCGAAATTCCATTTTTGGCCCCCCGAAGCAAAAAAATTCCAAAAATGAACCCCGTTTGAGCGCGCGACTATGGGAGGCCGCCACGTGTCCCGCCATGCGATGCGGTATCGCGACGACCGCCTCGCACGACCGCCTCGTTCATCAGTCGTCGAGGTACGAGCATCGCACGATCGCCTGCATACGCGCCCGAGGGCGCGTCTGCCCCGCCCGACCGCGCGTTTTGGCGCCCGAGCGCGCGTGCGTCTGCCCCGCGCGAATGATTTGGACGGTCGCGCGCGGCGCAGATGCAGCTTGGCCGGCGTGCGATCCGTACCGCACGACCGATGATGAGCGATCGCGGTCGTGCGGTACCAGACCGCACGACCGGGGCACGTGGCGACCTCCCGTAGTCGCGCGCTTAAACGGGGTCCATTTTTAAAATTTTTTGCTTCAGAGGATCAAATATGGAATTTCGGAGTGCTACGAGTCCAACAATATCCAAAATTCTACGTCTTGAACGTTGGGCTACAGTGTCCAAGTCGATTGGCTGGCTGCGTTGCGTGTACTAACCAAACTTGCCAGAAGCTGCTGGGAAGGCCACATCAGAAAAGCCACTCGGTCGAGTCCCTTCCCTGTCAGCACTTAACGTCGAACGAAGGACAAACGCGTGAGCATTCAATTTGCCGCTTAATTCGATTCATCAAGCTTCACAATTAATGCATTCTCAATAGTTTGTTAGTACAACTTGTTTGGTGAATTCTGACAACAAACTCAGGTTCTGTTCTTTGCGATTTTTAAAAATCGTTTTTGGTTTTTACTATAGTAACTAAATTTTAAATAAAGTATTTTTTTAAGATAGGGTCTACAAGTTAATTGTAGTACACGTTAAAAAAGTAATATCTGTATCATCAAAAATCACAAGCGAGTATCTCTCTTTCCGCAATCTTTATCGCAAACAGCCAAAAAGCCATCAGCCGCAACAAAAAACCATCAGCCGTAGCCAAAAAGAACAGACCCTCATGCAAGTAACAACTTCTGCCTGTTTTCCTCGCATCATCCCTCAGCAATAATAAATGAACAACATTGTTGAGTGTGTCTTAAGGCTTCATTTTTTAAAACCTAGAAACATTAGCACACTCACGAAGAACCAACCAAAGAACAGACGATCAGTGTCGGAGCACGACAGAAAACATAAATAAATAATCAGTGTCGGTAATACATTATATCAACTTTATCTATATCGATCAAAAATATATATAAGTTTTTATTAGTCTTTACGCTATCTCAAACAACCAAGCAAAACATAAATAATAATTATAAATCATAAGCTAAAGCAGATAAAAGAACAGACGTTCAGTGTCGGAGCACGACAGAAAACAGCACGAAAAATGTGACCGCCTAATCAAGGCATCAGCCCGAATAAATCGTCGTAAAAAGTTATCCACCGGAATCCACCGCCGCATCATTTCCGCTAATAGCCCGCCCGCCAGCTCGGCATCCGACGTGCGCCGCAGCCGCCGAACGAGTCGAAAACCCCCGCCCGTTCCCTCGACCGACAGACAAGTGGCCCCTCCTCACCCGTACCCCACGCGCAGCCACACCACGACGCCGCGGCTGCTCCCTCCCGGCCTCCCTTCGTCTTCCTTTACTAACCCCTCTCCTCGCCGCCTCCGGGTGCCGCACCCCTCAAAAAATCCCCAAAAGGACCGTGCCGAGAGGCGAAAGGACGCCTGAATCGAGCCGAATCGAGATTGGGACGGAGACACTCCGCTCGGCATGGAGCTGTTCGCGCGCGCCAAGGCGGTGCGGCTGAAGAGCCACCACGACAAGTTCCTGTACGCGGACGAGGACGAGATGCACGTCACGCAGGACCGCGACGGCTCGTCCCCGAACGCGCGGTGGGCGGTCGAGACGGTGCCGCACGCGCCCGGCGTCGTGCGCCTCAGGAGCCGGTACGGCCGCTACCTCTCCGCGTCCAACGAGCCCTTCCTGCTCGGCATGACGGGCCACAAGGTGCTGCAGGCCGCCGTGCCGACCGGCGGCGGCCGCCCCGACTCGTCCCTCGAGTGGGAGCCCGTGCGCGACGGCTTCCAGGCGCGCCTCAAGACGCGCTACGGCAAATACCTCCGCGCCAACGGGGGGCTCCCGCCTTGGCGGAACTCGGTCACCCACGACGTGCCGCATCGCACCGCCACTCAGGACTGGGTGCTCTGGGACGTCGAGATCGTCCAGGTGCTCACGCCCGGGCCCGAGCACGCCGCCTCCGCGCCCTCGTCTGTATCTGCGCCGGCATCGCCGCCCGCGCCCGAGCTGAGGCCCCCGCCGCCGCCGCACGCGGTGCACCACCGGCCCACCAAGTCGTACACCTCGCAGCCTCCCCTGGAGTATGCGGCGCCGCCGGAGCCCAGGCTCTCCAAGCTCGAGGTTTGTGGATGAACTGCTCGCTTCCTTTTTCTCGCGTCTGATTGTGTATTTAGGAAGTAGGATTGGTTGCGCGGTGTCGTCTTGACAAAGCCATTGACTTTGGGATGCTTGTGCCGTGCTCAACGAATTGCATAGGCTAATTGTGCGTTTCGTAGTGCTGATTTCCGAAATGGCTAACTGAAATGCTTTTTGGCAATCATTCATCGGGTGAATATTCCGAGTAGCTCTGTGGCTTCACAATGCTGGCATTGGTTTATTAGTTGGTGCAGGCGAAAGCTTTGCTTTGCTTTGATTATTCTATTGAAGTACTGCATTTCTTTGTGATTAGTGAATGCTAGCCTTCATGTTTGTTAGATTGGCGCACCTCTGTTTTTTCTCATGTGTAAGGTTCTTGAATTCCTCCAAACTGTTGTTACCGTTGCAAGCAATCTGCATCGCGAAATCCATTGTCAGTTTGTCACGCTTATAAATAATTCATCCAAACTATTTTTGTGATTGCAAGTAATCTGCATCGTCAATTCCATTGTTGTGCTTATTGGACCACTTTGGGTTAGTTTTCTTAGTGCTGTCAAATGCATCCTGATAAATTATCCTTTGACAATTCTGTATAATTCAGCCTAGACCACATAGCATAACTCTGTATTGTTTAGAGTTTCAGAATTACTTTCTTTTATGTTGAAGATCTTGCTTGTTGCATCTACACTTGTCTTGGGGTATTTTTGTCATTACTTCTGAACTTTTTCGATGTTTAGGAAAAAGATTAACGTGGACTTTCTTGTATTCTCAGTCCTCCAATTCTTTCTCCGCCCCATTGCACAAGGTGGACGGCCGTGCAATTCATTACCACATTGCAGATGATAAGGGTAATGTGGACGATGACGTCGAGAGTCACTCATTCACATTTAACGGCACCAACTTGGAGGAGCTCACCCACAAGTTACAGGCGGAGACAGGCTTTGACGACATAATCATCTGCACACGCAGCCCTATCAATGGGAAGCTCACTCCTCTCCGCCTGCGGTTGCCACCGAACAATGCAGCAATGCATATTGTGCTTGTCCGAGAGTCTTCGAAAGGTGAGTTTGCCATTCCTAATCCCTGCTTCTGTTACAAATAGGCTAATTTTATTTAAAATACAAATTATATGCCCTTAAAGCACCCATTTACTCTTGATATGACATTGGGATGGCTGTTATGATTTAGGTCTTGCAGAGCCTCACTTGGGTATTGCTTAAAGCACTATAGCATGTTGCATATTACAATACAGAGTAACACCTGCCCTGGTTTGCTCTCATTCTTGCAGTCGTACTGCACTTTAGCTTGAATCTAGACTTCCGTTTGGTGGAGTGGATCTTTCTTCAGTTTATCATTTCAAAAATCAGCTTACCCAGTAATGATATCTGCACTACCTTACATGGCCTAACACTTTTTTTTTGGTTAATGAGAAACATGGTCTTGGTATCAGCCACTATTTTAGTTTTTTAATCAGCTGAGCATCAAAGAGTGGTCATCCACATAACCAAATTTACCATGCCAACGCATCTTTTTCTGCAAGTCTAGGATTATGGAAGGTTCCTTTGCTATTTATTCTATCCTCTTCATTTTGTTCTTTCAAACTGCAGAGTTAGTTTCTACACAGAAGTCAGACTAGTTTAGAAAGTAAGAAATAGGCAGGAGATGACTTCAGCTGTCCATCAAGTTTCACTACACCAATTATAGTCCCACCTTCCTACTTGATTATGATTAGATTCAGTCTACTGTAGAAGACCGGTGCTAAACATCTGTGATGTCTTTCCATCTATCCACGACATCTATCCTGGAGTATGCTTGAGATCAACCTTATCTTTTAGAAGAAAGAAAAGGAGTGAGGAATTTACCATTATGTACCTAAGATTTTGCATAACCAGAAAACACAAATAGCATGCCATGACTCGGCATTACCATACGTAATTCATGTTAGATGGGGTTGAGTCCGTGACACACCTTTCAATCTACTGTACTGAAGATGGTATCATTCTGTTAGCAACAAAGATCACAATGTACTGAGCATTGCTGCTCATCAGCTCATGGGTTTGCCCTGAACCATAAACAGTTAATGATAACTGATTTTGTGTCTACCATGGTACATGCATGTACTGAATCTTTTGGTTTTAACCAAACAACCCCATTCATACAGGAATCTAGTGTTGTTTTAAGTGGAAGTGTGATTTTTTCGCTTAGGATATAAAAATTATCTCTTTGCATATTATGCTCATAATGTACCTTTGGTTGAGAATTAGTGTGCAGTTGCTTGTTTGGGCTTCTCAACCACATTGTGATCTGGATCTTTTTATCTTTTTCGTCTAATGATCTTCTTTTCTGTTGTGAATTTCAGTGGCAAGAACATTTCCATGGCCATACGCTTCGTAATCTTTGGAGAGAAGGCAGTGACTTGAGCTGAATGATGGATTGTTCATCTGGTCCGTACATTGTTCTTTCTATACCAGTTGTGCTGAGTATCAGAAGCAACTATATTCTTGTGCTTCCAGGGACCTGTTTATAAAGTGCTAGCTTAAACTAGACCAGCGGACATCGATTGTGCGAAAAACTGGAGAGATATTTATAGACTATAGTTGAGACTTTGAAATTTCTTTAACCTTGATTTATCAATTCTAGAAAAAAAATATTCGTTGGAGGTTGATACCCATGAATATCCCACTCCCGAAGACTCCGTAGACTCCGCCTGTGTATATTCTTATATATAAACTGTCTGACTTGACTTTTGGGATGGGCCATGGTTCGAACTTCGAAGTGGTGTAAATTATCATATATCGATACGTATGCACAAAGAAATGCTGCAATTGGGAAACGCCCAAATACGTCACGAGTATTTTGGATCATACTTGTAGGCATCATGTGTCATCTGATGCATCCACTTGAGGAGGGGAGCAGCATTTCTGGTTGTAAGAATAGATAATAGATATCGTTGACAAGATCAGAACTTAGTCACATCTGAAACATGGGAATTTTGTAGAAATCATAGAGGAAACGGAGCATCTAAGACTAGTACAAGATGTTACTGCTAGTTTTGAACCTTGCCCAGTTTAGAATGTAGGCTTTACTTCCTGCAAAAACTCCTGAAAAATCCGTGCGTTCTCAAGTGCCATGATACTACTAATCTTACGTGACAGCGCATCTTGCTCTTGCTTTGCGACTGAGATGGAAAACTGAATCCGTGTTGTCGTAGTAAAGTGCGGAATTTTTTAAAACAATATATTCTATATTAATATCATATAAATATATTATCAAAAAAACTACATAAATAATCCTATGTAGCCATTTGAAATGACGACAAAGACTATGTTACTAATTGAATTTGGGACAGAGATTCTGTCGCCATTTCATATGACGATAAGAGCCTCTATCGTCAAATGAGCAGGTGACAGAGTGCCACGTCGGTGCCACACATTCTATCACCAGAAGATCTAATCATTAATTAAAATGGCGATAGAGGTCTTGCACCCAATGGCGATATATGCTAGTTTATTTAAGGGCCAAAAAATCGGCCAAAATTCATAACAATTAAGTAAAAAGATAAAGAGGGCAGGAGAGGAGAAGAGAAGAAGAGAGGGGAAGAGGAGAAGAAGAGAGTGGGAGGAGTGGATTTTTGCATTCTGAAGGTGAGTTTTCGGTTTCTTTGTAGATTTCATTTTGAAAATATGGTAAGTTAGCAAATAAAATGATTAAATGTGTAGTTGTATTAGGTAGTGGGTAGATATATAGTTTTTTTAGAATAGTTTATACATGATTTATTCTTATAGATATATTAATTTCTCATATTTTTTAGTTGTAATGCAACAATTAGTTTTAGAAACTAGATTTGCTAGTTATGTCTATTCGAAACATAGAGAGTATAATGTGTGTACGATTCATTATTTTCTATGTGTGCTACGTAGATGACACATGTATGATAATTTTGATTTTTACAAAGAAAAAACATGTACAATTGTTTGCCTTTCTTTAGGCTGTTGCATGTTAGGAAAATCATCTCCACTCAAGGTAATCTCGAAAACAGCAGAGAGGGGACAGAGAAGAGAGGTAGAGGAGGTCACTCTACCGGGTAGGGGATGTCAGACTATAGAGAGATATTTCGAAAGCAGAAGTGGGTTGCCAAGAAAGCGGGAGCCTACCATGATTCTTCTTGTAAGGATGCACATGTACCAATAGAGTTTCCAAACCCGCAGTGTGACTGTGGTAATCCGGCAAATATCATTCAATCCACACATCTAGACACCGCGGCCCGGGCATACTACACGGCGGGGATTACCGTGTAAGTGAATGCCATGAATTGATATTTCATATTGTATGTTGTATTTTACATATCACTAACTTTCTCCATGCATAATGACAACCATCAGAGCATTGCTACTTCTTCCAATGTATTGACGGCCCGAAGAAGTACGACATGGCTTTTATCCAGCAAAAATACATGCTCAACTATGCATTTGCGCCTGAGAACTTCATTCAGTGGAAACCTTACACTCCGGATGATAAGGAAATGACCGAGAGGGGGCAGACAATGGAAAAACACCGATGCCCCCAATGCCCATTTTGAATACGAGGTTATTTCTGATTCAAACAAGCCTGCGGATTAAGAAGACAAGTATTAGGTTACGTGTACGGGGGATCAATGGAGGAATGCCTAAGCCCGTGCCCAAAGAAGAGACAAGGAAAATACACCGATGGACCCTAATACATAGGATGTATGAAGTTTGATTTCTTTTCCATCCTCCAGTGTTTTCGATTAAAAAGGGTGCATATATAACTTAGCTGTAGTTTAGGTTGATGGTTTGTGCATATTGCCGCTTGTATCGCAGTAGTGAGGCAAATATATCCATCTAACAAAACCATACGCGTCATGTAATTTGCACATTCATTATGAAGTGTTATATCTGGTCTAAAATAGTTTATTTAAACAAAAGCAGTAATGCAAATTCTGTATTCAGCTAAATTTATTATTTATTCACCTTTTTGTCTTTGTTTTCACAATTTCTCTTTTTTTTCTCGAATTTTGTGACTTAGCACGGGATGCATGCATTTTTTGTCTAAACACTAAACAAGCACGAAGTGCAAATTTAAAAAAAATAAATTGGACTCTTTTTCTTTTTAGATCAATCAAATCACTACTTGTACTGAACTAATGTAGAATCCCTTTCATTAATCTATTCTTATAAATGAACTTCCCTAAAAAGTAGGGGAACCGTGAATTAACCTAACCATCAAGTAGAAAAATACTAAGAAAGCATAACAGAAAAGTAGGATGACTAAAAAACAAAAAAAAAACCTGAGCACTCCATCGCTAATTGAAATGGCGACACAACCTCATTTGAAATGGCTACAGTAGGCTATTTGTGTAATTTTTTAATGATATATTTATGTAATATTAATAAAAAATATATTATTTTAAAAAAATCGTAAAGTGCGTGCCGTCTTCTTCTTTCCTTTTGCCCATTTTCTTTTCCCTTCTTTTCTTTGTGTCGGAAGAATAGTAGGGAGTAGTAGCAAACTGTAGAGACTGTTCAAAAGCAACCTTGTTTTTTTTGGCTAGGTAATGACAGCTGCTGTAACTTTGAACGACCAGTGTTCTTTGCCGTGCCAGATCACCAGTGGTAACAAAAGCCTTTCTCGTTGGCTATACTACGCAGCCAGAGCCGGTCAATGAAATCTGGCACGATGCTCGCAACAAGAGCCATGCCAAACGGGCCCTATGATGGTGGTGTTTGGATTCATCGATTGAATTGTTTCATGTATCCATTTTTTTTCATTCAAATACCAGTTCACAAATTTCAGATGTGCTCGTCTTCATGTGAACCAACCAACCGTGAAGGATGTGAATTACATTCGCCTTCTTAATATTCACCTTTAAATTACATTCTACTCGACATTTTTGGATACGCTAGTCTTTAATATGAACCACCGACAAATGATCCGAATCGCACTCCCTTATGTAACCGTTCATCTTTCTGTTGATTCTACATAGTTCACAGGTTTAGATATGCTCGTGTTAATGTGAACCAACGGCAGAGGATAGGAATTACATTTGGTCACATTTAAATCACGTACTGGTTCATATTTTGAGATACGCTAGTCTTTAATGTGATCCAACAGCAAATGATCTGCATCGCGCTCACCTACGTAATTGTTCATCTTGATCATCTCTCGATTAATTCTACATAGTTCACATTTTCAGATAAGCTCGTCTTAATGTGAACCAACGCAGAGGATAACACGTTCACTTTAAATTGCATACTGCTTTACATTTTTCGGATACGCTAGTCTTTAATGTGAACCATCGGCAGACGATCCGCATCGCACTCGCCTAGGTAATCTATTCATATTTCAGTTAATTCTACATGGTTCACCATTTTTTTTAAAGATTACATCACATTTTTCAGGTATGCTCGTCTTAATTTTGAACTAAACAGCAGAGGATCCGAATCTATTCGCCTGTCCCAAAGGAATGTGATGATGTGAAAATGAGGAGGCATGTTCTTTTTGGCTGCTGCTAATGGTATTTGCACTTAAAGTAATCGTTTGTGTGAATAAAATTAATATTAATAAGCTGTTTCGAAAGGTTATTTTGATAAACCGTTTTAAAAAAGCGATAAAAAAGTTGTCCTGCTTGTTTCTTAAAGTCTAGCACTGCTATAGGAGATATTAATTAAGTCTTATCCTCACAGGAAGTTTGTAGCGATATGATTTATAGGATGTAGTTATACAGATAGCTTGTGCCATTAATCAAATTGAGCCTTAATCCCTCGCCAGTTTTTGTCATCTTGCGTGCGTTGAGCTAGGTTGCCTTGTGTCTTGCGTGTCATCACTTGATACACTCGTGTTGTCGTCCTCGATGCTTTCGGACAGGTATCACTTTGAGAGGTCATTTGGACTTTTTCAGTCGACTTATGATTGAATCTATATTGTAACTGATTTATTTTATACTATATTTAATGATAATTTATTTGGTATAATTAAATTTAAAAAATTTTAAAATAGAAAAATAAGTTAGCCCATCACAAGTAATGCAAATAAATACAAAAAAGAACAGATAAAAAAATTCCAAATAAAATCAAAAGAATAAAATTTAGAAATAGTAAAAAATAAGCTGGAGCTAAGGCCCCGCTCAAAGTTGCGTTGGTGTTCGGTGGTGGTGTTTTTTTCACTGTTCATTTTTTTGTTTTTTCTGATTATTTTTTATTTTTGGATTTTTTCTGTATTTCTTTGTATTGTCCGTGATGGGCTAACATGTTTTTTCTATTTTTAATTTTTAAAAAAATTTTAATTATGTAAAATAAGTCAATACAGTTACAATAAAAAATAAACCAGCTACAGTAAAAAAAGTCATAAGTTAATATTATTTTGAACACCTCCTAAAAAACTTAAGCTGAAATGAGGGGTATTCACTTCCGCTTGTGTTGGAGAGGAGTGGATCCGAACGGGGTGAAATATTTTTATAGTGTAGTTGGCCTTACACCATGGGTTGCTATCTGACTCCCAGGCTTGGCCCAACAGAGATAGGGCCCAAAATGGCTTACACAAATGTGGCAATATCATTACTTGTGGGCTGTAATAAATCTAGGCATTTCCACACCAAATCCATCTGTATCCATGGTGAAGGTATTCATGTTCCTGCGTTGATGGCATGACAGCCCATGATCAACTCGATGGAAGCTACATATACCTTAGTATTGTTATGTGCACAATGTTCACCCGTCTCATAGCCATCGTACTCCATCCATCCAAAAATATATGATGTATTTTATCTTGCACATAGACTAAGAGACATTAAAAATGGCAAAGGCTACCCCGCCATCATACTCCCTTTATCCAAAAATATATGGTGTATTTTATCTTGCATATAGACTAAGCGATATTAAAAATGACAAAGACTACCCTTAATTATTATCTTTAAGCACTATATATATTCAATGGATACATTTAGGGAATGTTGTCGCCGAAAAATCTTTAGGATCAGCGAGCGTCCCTAAGAAGGGTGCAACAGTCAAGCACATGATAGGCAAGGTATGCGAGCCGTTTTGATAGAAATCGGCGAGGAGATGCAAACCAACTAGGAACGATGATAGGAAATTAATAGAAAGATGCAAATCGAAGTTGAACAACATGTCGATGTGAATCAATATTATTACATCCAACTATAATGGGTAGATTGGTTCTACTACTAGATACTACTCTTAAGGTAAAAAAAAAAAAGAAGCAGAGATACATAAAAGGTTAAGAAAGAAAAATACTTGTGGACGGTTTCGAGGGAACCCCTAGGTATCTCTTTATACTACCGAATCTCAGCTAATCGGCAAATTGATTCCCTTGCTTCTCACATTGATGAGTCTTGTGTACGGGAGAAGAACATGTCAATGCTGAACTCTGTGCAAAATTGGTATTTGATACTTGAGTAAGGCATGCATGCGTAGATATTTTTATATGATTCTCTTCTTGGTACCGCTTTTCATAAATATGTATTGGTGTTGAGCTTACAAAATACAAAACAATCTGTCAGATTTGGGTGGCAACAGGGAATATAAAGTAAAGATAAATATATATTAAAGGTATAGAAAGAATTATTCTATATTAGAATATAAAATACATTCTATATTTATAAATAAAATCATTTAAAAATCCATCCTGTATTTTTAGATGGATAACGGACAAGGAGGGTAATGTTGTATGGGCGCCAGTTTCCATGGTGGCGGCTCATTGGACACGACATTCTGCCGCTGCCATGCTGGTCGGCCAAGAGAGAACGCGGGTTCTCAGCAAGAAAGCAAAGGCGATAGGGGAATCGGATGCAAAACCTCGCGGCGAAGTAATCCTCCCGCTAGCACTTAGTTTGGTATTGATTTTATAACTTATTTTACTGTAGTTAAGTTTATTTTTTACTATAACTTAGTTGATTTATTTAATATAATTAAATTAAAAAATAGAAAAAACATATTAACCCATTACAAACAATGCAAAAGAATATGAGGAAAAAAGAGAAGTCAAAAAATCTAAAAAAACGAAAAAAACAAAATTACTAAATACTGAAAAAACAGAATCCAGAAGCAGAAACTGGCTTTAAGACAACTTGAATAGCCCCAGTAGATCAGGCGGGCAAATATTTCCGGCTTGATTCGACCACCTCTCTCACGTGCTTTCCAAATGATTCCTCCTCAGTGGGTTGCCCTCGTTAGGGAAAACAACTTCGGTGGAATAATTTATAAGAACTCTCTGAGAAAGATGAAAATTAGAAATTTCAAAATTGTTTATAATATTTTTGAAAAATTTCAGTTAAAATATTTAAATATACAATTCAAATTCAATAAATACAAACATATTTAAAAATTCCCTACCAGTGCCACCTCTATATCCCTTGCTGGCATCGTGTCGCTGCCTTCTAGTCCCCTGTTAGTGTTGCCCTCATCTGCACCACCTCCCCATTCTTTGTCGGTGTCGCCTTCCATGCGTAGTAGCTGGCTACCAGCCTACCACCCTCCAATTTTATCCATGCTATGGGGCCAACCTAGTTCTGGCTATCTCTCTCATTTCTCATGTTCTGGCCGACTCAATCTTCATCTCTCTCTCTTATTCCTCATTCTCCAGATTGAACAGCGCCAATAAGGGAGAGGGGGGGGGGGGACGTTGGTAAGGGAGGAGGCTATGGGCCACCCGGCCCAAAAAATACAAAATAGCCCAAATGTTTTGGTCACATTGGTTTTTTTTTTCAAAATGGCCGAGATAATCGAATTTAGCCTAAAAATGTTTTCCTCGAATCCATCCGGAGGGCAGGTGCAATCCTTTTAGTGGTCGCCACGTCTCACACCAGCACGCCACGTTTGTCCACTACTCACACCAAGTGCTTGTTAACTTACAGCTCGTTCAGTTGGGTTTATTTTTGGTGATTTATAGCTGAAATTGTAATATAGCTAATTAGAATTATACTGTAGTTGATAGTAGCTTATTTTAGCATAATTAAAATTTAAAAATTTTAAAAATAAAAAAGGGTTAGCCCATTATGTATAATAAAATAAATACAGACAAAAAAACCTTAAAACCCGAAAAATCATAAAAGATAAAATTTAAAAATAATAAAAAGTAAATCAAAAGTCAGAAACCCGTGCACTGCATTCGTCCATCTAAAGTAGGCGCGTCGCCCCTCCCAACGCCGAGTACCTCCTCACCTGCTCCATCAGCCCGTCGCTGTCTCGATCAGTGTCATCACATCACCACCTTTATTTATCAGCTCGATGGCCTCTTCCTTCTTCTAGCCGTGCTCATTTCCTGCCTCTCAACAGCACCCCAGCCGGAAGAGCGCGGGAAGGTAAGGATGGGCGATCCCAAGTACCAGGGGCCTCCAGTGATGGCGCCGCCGCAGTATGGCGCGTCGTCGTCGACATACCAGCCGGGTTTCCTCGAAGGCTGGTTCGTCCTAACCCTTCTTCGTTCTTTTGCTCGTAGACCTGCCTTCTTTTTCCAATCTCTGCCCGTGACTTGACTAGGAGCAGCTCCTTGCTGCTACCTGTATGAACGCCGCTCGAAATCTCACTCTTCGTGCCTGCGTTTTGCTTGGCTTGCAGTTTGGCTGCGCTTTGCTGCTGCTTCCTGATCAACGGGTGCTGCTGCGGCCCGCCGCTCCCTCTATGATATCCGTTGGCTAGAGGATGTGGCTTGTCTAGTTGTCTTGCGCTCCTGCTTGTATATATGTACGTACACGGTTGAGCTCACGGTATTCGCCGGCTAGAGGATGTGGCTTGTCTTGCGCTCCTGCTTTGTATATATGTACGTACACGGTTGAGCTTACGATATTCGCTGGCTAGAGAGGACGCGGCTTGTCTTGCGCTCCTGCTTGTATATATGTACAGACACGGTTGAACTTAAATCCGCTATGTACCACGAGTAACTAGCTAGGAAGCGTGTCATCTTTACGTACTGCATGTCAGTTTGTCATGCACTGGATTGCTTGCCAGTGTAGTTGTTATTGGATTGTTTGGCCAGTTCATCTGTTTTGTTGTTCTGATTGAGTTTAGATGAGTGATTTTATGTTTTCTATTTTTATAGATATGTATAAATCTTAAAGCATAACTAAAAGATAAATAGTATATATTTATCTTTAAAGGTGTTTTAATATTTATATAATTTACCATTTAGGAGAGTATAAAATCATCTTCCTTGAGTTTATGGTTAGCGATGAGGTATTGATTATCTTCTGCATTACGGTTGAGTGGATAAGGAACCTAGCTTCAAACAGAAAACGAGAGCAGAAGGTCACGACTTTTGTTGCGGCCGGGCGAAAGTGCCGAAGTAGATGATTCGGGCGAAAGTGCCGAAGTAGACGAATTTTAGTCGCAACCAAAGCTGCCACGCTTCTCTAGAAAGAACGAGCGAACGAATCAGGGACCCAGATCCAGACGCTTACGGGGCAAGTCATATGGTCCCTTTCACGAAGTAATGTGACTGGAGAGGATTGGGTCGGTACATCACCGTGGGGCCCGTGGATATCATCTAATCAAAAGGGAAATAAGACTAACTTGATGTGACGTCCCGCTATCAGGAGTGTCGTAGCGCAATAATAGCCGGAGATGGTATATTCTTATTGCGGTACTATTATCATGTAGAGTTAAAATCTTTAATATATAACTTTTTAATTTATGATAATCCTATAAAATTTTTACAGAAGTTTTCTTATATGATTAAATTATACAAATATCTGATACAACTGCTTAAATATCCTAATTTTTGGAGACGAAGCACTAATGGTAGCCTGCTAGTCCCAACCTTTGAGTAAGGCATCCATCTCGCCAGGGTATCCCACGCAACAATCTCTAGCTCTGAATACCATATGTCCAACCTAAGATAATTCCCGACCAGATAAAGATCTACAAAGAAATTTAATAGGAAGGGTGAGTACTAACATACTCTACAAGCATTAATAGCAATAAAATACATTTGTATGGAGCATCTCTTTATCATTAAATTTATTTTCTATCTCATCTTTCTTCACAAATTAGATTATCAAATTAAAATAAAATTGTGTAAGTTTTAGTATTTTAAACAATATTAGTCCATGACGTGTTTGTTAAATTAGGGGGTGTTCAAAATAGTATTGGCTTATGGTTTTTTTACTGTATCTGAGTTGGATTATTTGACATAATTAAATTTTAAAAATAGAAAAAACATGTTAGCCTATCACTACAATGCAAAGGAATATGGGAAAAAAGAAAAGACAAAAAACCTAGAAAAAGATGAAATTAATAAATAATCAAAAATAATAAACTAAATTTAGCAGTGCCTAACTTTGCATTGTTGTAACGCCCTAAGATCCAAATCGACTTAGGTCTAACCCCATTATAGATAAGTCGCGCACATGTAACAACCTGCTTACGCTTTTATCCTCACTTAGCGTAAAACGGTTAAGCAGAGGTTATTACCAATAGTGTCTATGAGTTTATGTATTGGTGTTTCTCATGCTAAATTAGTAATGTGGGAATAATCCATACTCTCATATGAACACACACACATGGACTATCATAGACATAATTTTACACGGGCAAAGTGTCACAATTGCATTCATCCAAGTAGCATTCAGAATAGCGATGGCTTCTAACTTTTGGTTAAAATTTTACATTAGTTGGATGATTTTTTTTACTGTAATTGAGTTGGTTTATTAGGCATAATTAAATTTTAAAAAATGTAAAAATAAAAGCGGTATGTTAACCTATCACGAACAATGCAAAAGAATACAGAAAAAAAATAAAACATAAAAATATAAAAAAACAGAAGAAAAAAAAGAAAGAAGATAAATTTGCTACAGTAATTAAGAAACAAACACTGAAAGCTGCCGTAAAAAAAAGCTGATCTGAGCGGAGGCGTAAAGTAGGCGCCCCGCCCCTCCCAACGCCGATTACCTGCTCCATCAGCCCGTTGCTGTCTCGATCAGTGTCATCACATCACCACCTTAATTTCGCAGCTCGATGACCTCTTCCTTCTATTCGTGTTCATTTCCTGCCTCTCATCGGTACCCCAGCCGAAAGACCGAGGGAAGGGAAAGATGAGCGATCCCAGGTACGCCTACCCCTACCCTGCGCAAGGTATTACTGTTCGTCTTTGTTGCTGATATTAAAGTTTTGCACCAATTTAAGCTCTTGTGAAGATCGAGGAACCGATGTCTGATGGATTTCTTTCTCGGTTTTTTTTTTTTGGTAAGGTTACTACCAAGGACCGTATCAGGGGCCTCCGGTGATGGCGCCGCCGCAGTACGCCGCGCCGCCGCCGAGGAGGCAGCCGGGTTTCCTCGAAGGCTGGTATGTCTAACCCTTCTTCGTTCTTTTGCTCGTAGACTTGCCTTCTTTTCCAAACTCTGCTCGTGACTCGACTGGGAGCAGGTCCTTGCTGCTACCTGTATAAACGCCGCTCGAAATCTCACTCTTCGTGCCTGCGTTTTGCTTGGCTTGCAGTTTGGCTGCGCTTTGCTGCTGCTGCTTGATCGACGAGTGCTGCTGCGACCCCTCGATTATATTCGTTAGCTAGAGGATCTGGCTTGGTCTTGCACTCCTGCTTGTATGTGCAGACACGGTTGAACTGAAGGATTTAAGTTCTAATTAACTACCCTATCTATTCACTTGTTTCTGCCAGCTCTGCTGGTTGCTATGTACCACGAATTAGTAATAAGGAGAGTGTCATCTTTACGTATCTCCGTGTGTGTGTATCTATAGCTTGTCAGTTTGTCACTGGATTGTTTGCCAGTGTAGTTACTGAATTGTTTGGCCAGTTCATTTGTTTTGGTAGCGTTCGGAATAGCGATGTATTTAGACTTTTAGCTAAATTTTTACTGTAGCTGGTTGATTTTTTTTATTGTAACTAAGTTGACTTATTGGACATAATTAAATTTAAAAATATTTAAAAATAGAAACGATATGTTAGTCCACCACGGACAATACAAAAGAATACAGAAAAAAATAAAATACCAAAATACCAAAAACAAAAAAAAGGAGAAAAATAAAACTGCTATAGTACCTGAGAAGCCGAACGCCATCGCCCATCGCTGAAAAAAGCCGTTGCTGAGCAGTTCTGATTGAGTTTATGTTTAGCGATGATGTATTGATTCTCTTCTGCGTTACGGTTGAGTGGATAAGTAACTTCTATTGAAGTTGATCCGAATATCTAACATTTTTTGTGTAGGATACTTCATCGTCTTATGCTAGACGTGATATGACAGGTGCATGTGTATATTGTATCAGATGTGATGTCAATCTATAATAACCGATTTTGATTTAGTTTTCTCTGTATGAGACTTGTTTTCCTTATCTAATATATATGTATCTTAGTAGTTTATAGGAAGAATGATCACTCTATTGTAATATCTTTTTATTATAGTAATTTATCTTTATGCATTTATAATTTTTTCTGTAAGAAAT
The DNA here is from genome assembly GCA_036346265.1 of Melocanna baccifera. Lineage (NCBI taxonomy): Eukaryota > Viridiplantae > Streptophyta > Magnoliopsida > Poales > Poaceae > Melocanna > Melocanna baccifera. Next base: position 2,535,278 of record CM070683.1, on the reverse strand, counting down.
TTTTACGTAAAAATTTATATACATCATCACTGTTTTTTATATATTATTTATAATAAGTAGTATTAGGGCATCTCCAATGGTCCTAGTTAAGTACTATCTATAAAGATTCAACATCATCTATAGAGTACACACTAAAAGCTAGCATTCCAAAAGACCATCTATAAGGGTAGCTATTTGATGTTTACATGCACACACAATCATTTATAGAACCTGCATCGTTTTGCGTTATAGACTAGAAACGAAATAGTAGCTAGCTGTTTGTGTTTTGCATACTCTCTTTCCTCCACATAGGATATATGCTGATGTGTACATGCAAATAGCCAGCTGATTTAGCACCATTGAAGATGCCTTTAGAATTTAGGGTTATGATCTTAAGTACTGCTCCGAGAGGAGCAGCTCCCGGAGCGGCACCCGGATGGCATTCGTCGGCATAAAGGCGGCACCAAGAATCTCATACTTATCTGCAACGTCGGCACGTCACCCTTGTCCACATCGGCGTAGCCGAGATCGATTTCGCAGCTACTCCACTTTTCTGATCCAATCGCGCCACTCGGATCATCGACCCGTGAGATCTCGTCGATTCTTTGGGCTCTCGGCATCTGTTTCGTCGACTCGAGTTGTCGCAAAGGTGGACAGCAATAGCTCGCCCTTCGGTAGCCACAAATCCCGAGGCATAGCAGCACAGGGGAGGAGGAGGAGGAGGAAAATTTTGGAGTTTCTCCCGGTATCCGAGTTTTCAGCAAGTCCACTTTCCATCTCCGAGTTGCGGTCCGGCTGTCCCAGCGATAAAGGCATGCACGAGCAGAGAGAAAAGATCAAGGCAGCAAAGTGAAGAAAAATCAGCCACCGAATCAATCAAGACGTCAGCCAGCACCAACAAGCGAAGAAAGAAAATCGAGCAAAAGCGAAAGCTGCAAAGCCGAGGAATAACATAGAGTTAGCAAAGTTGTCCGTGAAGAAAAACCTTGTCTCGATTCGGATTGTCCACCAGATCAGCAGAAGGCAGCAAGCAAAGAAGGTGCTGTCGGTTCTGTGTGGATTTTTACGCGAGATTTGCTACACGTATCTTTCCGAAGAGCGTACCATGGGATTTCTACGCATCGGCACCTCGGCGATCCTACGCGCCTCAACTCCTCCCCCAGCCTTCCTTACTCCAATTCGGCGCTGATCCACGTTATCCTAAGCGCTATTCTGCGCTCTAACTCGACAACTATTTTAGTATCAGGTTTCATCAATATCATCCCTCACACCGTCTGAAGCCATGTCAGGGCGTTGTACTACATCATCTTTATCAAACCTATATCGTCGGCTCTATATATATTATTTTTTATTGGAGGTGTAATTCATTGCAAGTTAGGCTATTGTGTCTATTATTAGCGGCATCCATACAGAATTAATCATTGTCAATTTCATCGATGATCCATCGTTTTCTACGAGTTACTGCGACAAGATCCGCATATGAGGAGTCCAAATTAGAGTTGCAGGCTTTCGACACAACGGGTTAATTCGGCTATAGCTTGACAAAGGAGATTTAAAATATCAATATCAATTGTGATAACAACTGAATTTGATGTTTTATTCATCGTTTGATGACACTCTGATGATAGCTATTATGATATTCTCTAAATTTTTACTGTTTGAAAGTAAAAGTTTTACTCCAATTTTCAATTTAAGACGAATGATTTAAATGTAAGAAGAAGTTTTATTTTTGCGTGGATACTATAACATCTTCTAGTTACCACAATTCGATGTGAGGGGTCTACTGTAGTTTATACTTTATTGATAGCACAAGAGTTTTTTTCATCTGGATAGTTTTATAGGAATAGTTGCAATCATATCATGGAATTCAATTACTTTTGAAGTCGGTAGTTTGATGTATGTGATGGTTACACGTGCAAGCAATAAGACTGTTCCAGTCTTTCTTATTGAAGAGTTGCTCTCTCAATGAGCGTTATTTGCCGAGTTTCATGTTCCAAGTGGAGCATGTCAGATTCTATTATAAAAGTTCTTCATTATTTATCCAACGTTACAAGTGATGTTTTAGCTTGTATTGTTCGACTATTGAGCATTTGTTTCAGGAGGTCAGTTGCACAGGCTCAGACTTTTGGTGAGGTTATAAATTGTAGAAGATCTATATTTATTCTTCTGCTTTGCTAATAGCTGTGTGTTCAGACCTGCTGGTGTTTATTACATTCTTCGACTACTAAAGAGATTCGACTCAAGGTGAAGATTATTGAAGTTGATCCGAATTCGTACTGTGTCTGTGTAGGATAATTTATCGTCTTGTACCAGATGGGTATGATAGGTGTATGCATAGATTGTATCATACGTGGTGTCAATCTGTAGCAGTCGACTCCGATTCAATTTCCTCTCCATATGGAACTCGTTTCCCTTGTCCAGTATATATACCTCAGTAGTCTATAAGAAGGACGAAGCACTCCATTGTAATCTCTTTTTATTATAATAATTTAATTTTATGTATCTGTGATTTTTTTTCATAAAATTTTTTTACATAAAATTTTATGACTCTCATCTCTAATTTTTTATGTATTATTTGCAGCACCTTCAAGCAGAAAACGAGAGCAGAAGATCACGAATTTTGCTGTGGCCGGGCGAAAGTGCTGACGCAGATGATTCGGGAAAAAAAAAGCCTGGATGCGTTTATTAGTCGCAACCAAAGCTGCCACGCTTCTCTAGAAAGAACGAGCGAACGAATCAGGGACCCAGATCCAGACGCTTTCAGGGCAGCACGTGCATTCGAGGAAAAGAACCCCGGTTCACAAGCCATATGGCCCCTTTCACGCAGCCGTAGTACTGTGGCCGTAGGCGTAGAGGAATGGGACGGTGCATCACCGTGGGGCCTGTGGATAGTGGATATCATCTGGAATCAAAAGGAAAAATAAGAGCACAATTAGACTTAAAGAACCGAACCGACGGAAGAAGTAATCTCTCCAGGATGGAGTCAGAGTCGATTCATGCTGGCGTTCACTCGCCGGTACGCAGCCATGGATCTCCATCCCGGCCACACACAGCAAAGCTTGCGTTGGGTTAGCTACGAGCAATGCGACCGGCGACGGATGACCTGCGGGTAGAACGTCGTCGGGCTACCCCTCGGGTCGCGTCGCGCGGTCGGCTCGAGTCGATCCACCGCGCGCACGGGTGCAATTTGTGGCTGGAAGTTGAGGCGCGGATGGCCCAGATCCACTTGAGATTACCCCTTTCAGAGAGCAAGGCGACCGGCGGCCGCCGCTGGTGGGCGGACAACGGCCTGCTCCGTGCTGCTGCTCATGCTCTGCGACGTTTGCTTGGCCGCGAGGCTGCCCTGGCGAGTTTGACGCGTTGGCCGGGCGCCGCGGCGCCGCGCGCAGCCAGGGGAAGGAAGGAGGCTCGCACGGAGATTTGACAGTACCCTGGAAACGGAGCCACGTACGGTACCAGTTCAGACGATGCTCGCAGACATGATCTGTTCTTTTTGACTGCGACTGATGATTTTTGATTGCGGCTGATAATTTTTTGGCTGTTTATGACAGAAATTGTGGAAAGAGAGATACTCGTTTACGATTTTTGATGTTACAGATATTAGTTTTTTAACGTGTACTACAATTAACTTGTAGACCCTATCTTAAAAAAATACTTCATTTAAAAATTAGTTACTGTAGTAAAAATCAAAAACGGTTTTTAGAAACCGTAAAGAACAGACCGGTACTTGTATGGTGTCTGACACAGGAAGACATCGTTTGATTGGTGAATCAAGATCAATTGAACGGACAACGCGAACAAGAAACTCCAAATTTTCTTGTTTGATAAAATTTCAAGTTAAGGAAAGATGCCTCCTTACCGGACTATGGTAACGGAGGGCATGGACAGATGCGTACGGAGGCGGCCTTCCATTTCACCTGGCAGGACGGACAGATGGATAAACTACCACAAAAGTAAAGCTTAATAAATTACCACATCTTGCATCCCCTCAAACAGTGAACCTCTTACATCTAAAATACACAGCCTGGTGAAAACAGACGAGACGGTAGACTTCGAAGTTTGGAAACAACAACAATAGGCCACAAATGTGAATCCTTTGTACACTACAGCTACACACTGTCTATGCATTTTCCTTGGTACAAGACTGATCTACTTAGGAGACGTGAGTTTGTTAGGGTCGTTGTCGTGCTTCAGCGACGAGTCTCCGGTCACCAGTTCGTGGAATGCTTCCACTTTCACAGGCGGCATTCTCATGCTATACGAGCTCCTGCAATGAGATCGAGGGATACAACAAATGACAACATACAACTGGTGAAACTGATAGCTTGGATTGAAGATACTTACATTGATGGCACTTGTTTGAACTGCTGTGCTAGCTGGGCATTCTGGTTTCCTGACATGGCCAGCTGTTGCTGCTGCTGAAGTTGCTGCTGCTGCTGCTGCTGTTGAAGTTGTTGCTGCTGCTGTAATTGCTGCTGTTGTTGCTGCTGCTGATGCTGTTGAAGTTGTTGTTGTTGTTGCTGCTGCTGCTGAAGTTGAAGCTGTTGCTGTTGCTGAAGCTGTTGCTGCTGAAGCTGCTGCTGCTGCTGAAGTTGCTGCTGGTGCAATAGCTGCTGCTGCCTCATCAACTGTTGTTGTCTACTAAGAGATCCATAAGGGCCATCAATTTGTGAATCCGTAGTGTTCTCAATCTTCACATTTACCATAGCCTGGTTTTTGTCTGCCATTGTAAGAGGACCACGGGGGCTGGTCATATGGTTGCGCCTCAGCCACTGTTGCTGCTGCAGCAGCTGGTGCTGCTGTGGTGTCAGATTCTGGGTATGAATAGTCATTTGAGGAGGAAACTGCCTTGGAAGCTGCCAATTATGCATATGTAATTATGTATCGATGTTAATATCATATGGGAGCAGCATGAGAGAACAATGTTATGCACTCAGAAAAAAACAGCAAATGATAATAATTTCAACTGTGCACATCACGGTTGACAATAAATAATTCAGCAACCATTTACTTCGAACGGTTTTGCAAATGAAAAGAAATAATATAACACAAAACTCTCCCATCCCAGTGTTTATCTGTAGCTGTTAATCAGATATTCGATACCAGCATAGTTTCATAAAACCGGGTGGTTCAGCAGATAAATACTGGGGATTAAATTTACCACCAGTCCCATTCACTGTCCAAAGTTCAATTGGGTGGCCAATCACAGTGAATTGAATCCAACATTAGTTTCGGGAGTCAATTGCAACAATCAGAAGAATGGGGGGTCCCCATTCTAAGTTATGATTTATGAACGTTGGTTTGCGCCAATTCTAGCCAAGTTTCATATGGTTCTTGCATCAATTGTAAGCAACAAATTTAACAACAAAAGAAGTTTCTTTGCACAAAAAAAAAGTATCTGATACCACCAAATTTGAGCACGAACTGACTAAACCAGGCAGGTTTTTAGCTAAGCCACTGATTGAAGAGTTTCATAACAAGTTAACAAAAATGTCAGCCAGAACTATAGTTGTCCCTGATAACCAGCGAGAAACCAATATTGATCACCAAGAAACATCCCCTCCCATCAAATGAAGTCAATGGCAGACAGCTTATATTACTGAAGGGCTTGTTTTTCGCTAAATCCACTCATGACCCACCCTTGCATGGTTTGTGTAGAAATTATTCTAATCAAATCAAACCATTATTCTCAGGAAGGAAAAAACATATGCCCTAAACTATAGAAATACAAAAATAAACAAAGTTAATACACAGCATAAAGCATCGTGAACCAGTGGTAGTCACCTACCTGTTGGGCATGAAGAGGAGAATTTTGATTTTGTACTTGTGCATCTTGATGAATTGGGTAGTTGACCGCTCGATTCCCCATCTTTGTAATCTCCATCAAGGGTCCAAAGTTACTATATATTACATAAAAAATCACAATCAGGAACACAACAGCTTATTTTCTAAACAACATATGCATTAAAATAATACATATGGCTCTCTCATCATACTGACTCAATTTTATTACTAGCACCCTTTGGCAAGATCTGCCATGTTAAAATATATTTTTGCAAAAAAAGTTATGGGCCTGTTCTTTCTGGCTGCGGCTGATGGCTTTTGGCTGCGGCTGATGACTTTTTGGCTGTTTGCGACAGAGATTGCGGAAAGAGAGATACTCGCTTGCAATTTTTGATGATACAGATATTAGTTTTTTTAACGTGTACTACAATTAACTTGTAGACCCTATCTTAAAAAAAATACTCCGTTTAAAAGTTAGTTACTGTAGCAAAAAGATAAAAGCGGCTTTTAGAAGCCGCAAAGAACAAGCCCTATAATTGCTTGATACATTTTTCCTACTTCCCCTGTCAAATATTTACGTAGTACCTTGCATATCGGACAGAACTGAACCCTCTTAAGCTCAAATGTTTATGTTTCTTCAAACAATATTATATGGTCATTTAATCTGTGATAGGACATGGTGGTGCTTTTGTAAAATTTTGTTAAGAGAAGCATCTACATTGTTCTATATGATCTTATCCTAAACATCAAGTTTGGCCAAACTGCCAAATGGAGTTGGTACAATCCAGTGTCACTCAAAACAGCATGAGAAGAACAAGGTATTTAGGAGCTCATACAAAAGATATTTAGAGACCATTAGATAGAACAGCATTAAATGTAACACCTCGGCCCTCCACAGGACCCAGGATGCTACCATTACGCACTTACCAACTCAATTTGGCAATGCCAATAAAAATTTTGGCAACACCTTCTCTATTTATACGACTATCAGTAGGGAGCAATCCACACATGAATATAGAATAATTGCAATAAGCCAACTACTTCATTGCAAACAACCATAACATAATAATTTGCAATAAGATAACTGAGGTATCTGATGTTATGAATATTGTGTGTATATTGAAGAGGCCCAATGTGTAATATATATATATAGGGAGTACAAGGGGATATTACAGGGGTATATACCATATACGGATAAGGAAACCCAGACATATAAGAAAACAACTGAAACAATCCTATTATATCTCTAATACCCTTAACAACCCCCTTCAAATGCAAAGTATATGCAATAGCATTGCATTTGAAAAAAACTATTACTAAAATAGTAAAAATTCGAAGTCCGAGTCTTGATAATATCATCGTAGCATGCAGCTCTTGAAGAAACTGTCAAATCAAGCCGAAGAGAAATAGATAGAAGCATAGCAGCGCAGATCGAAACCCAAGACGGTGGCGGCGCAATGCACAAGGTGCAGGAGAAGCGCGGCGGCCTTAGAAGCTCGGGACGACGGCTAGAGAAGTGGAGGCGTCATAACAACTTCTACAATCTGCACGCGGCTCAGAGAGGAGCGGCGGCTGCTGTCATGCAAAACAAAATTCCTACACTTCTATGACTGACAATAAATTTGTAAATTCGTATGGCTTAGGCGAACTGAAAAGTAGAGACTACGGATTTGAGATGGACACAACGAAAGAGTTAAAAGAAAAGAAAAAAACTAAAAGGGCTAGGAGCTGCCAAGTTCAAAGATTAAAGATTCCTTTCTTTTCTTCTCCCTCACCATTATTACTCGTATGCTTCACAATACCACCGCACACAGCTCGCACATCTCTCTTTCTTTCTCAGCCTCGGCGCGCGCACAGCACACACAAGCGCTTATTCACTCCACGGCTTGGCGCAGTGGTGCATTGATGTCGACCGACATGGCTACGACGGAGGCCACGGCTCCAGCGGCTGAGGCAGGTGTTGACCCTACTGCAGAGGCCCCGGTGGCGGAGGCTGCCGCCGCGAAGTAGGCCAAGGAGGGCAAGGCCAAGAAGGTGACCGCCCCACGGAAGTCGCGCTCCAACCCCACCCACCCATTGTACGCCGAGATGATCTCGGAGGTGATCACGACGCTCAAGGAGAGGACAGGGTCGAGCCAGGGCGTGGCAGGATCTAGCTACGGCGGCCACAAGAGCAGCAGGTAGGCGCGGCTGGGAGCAGCAGGGCCTAGCATGTCAAGGGAGGCGGCCGGATCCGGTGGCTCGGGCCAGATCCAAGGCGGCGGCGGCCAGTTCCGAGGCGAGGCGGCCGGATCTGGCGTAGGGATCCCGGATCCAGCGGCGATGGTGAGGCTCGCACGGGCAGCCACGATGCAGAGGCGTCGATTTGGCACGAGGCAAGGGCGACGACCGACGAGCGGCGGCGTCAGGTGGAACCAGCGGCCGAAGAAGTGTCCGCCCCCGAAAGTGGAGATCAATCCTCCTGGGGGCAACGGCTGCGGAAGGAGCGGAGGTTCGGGTTTTAACCTTAGCTCTGATACCATGTTATAAATATTGTGTATATATTGAAGAGACCTAATGAACAATATATATAAGGAGTATAAGAGGATATTACGGGGGAATATGCTATATACGGAAACGGAAACCCAGGCATATAAGTAAACAACTGAAACAATCCTATTATATCTCTAATACCCTTAACATCTGATTCAATATCACAGTTAACATAACATAACCAAGCCTTATAGCCCTAGAACTAGGAATGCTCACGATTACGAGCTCGTAATCATACTAAACAGAGTAATGAACCACAGTTTAGTGAAGTCAACTTTACAAAAGTTTAAACATAATTGTTCAGAGGGAATAAAAGCTGTTAATTAACAAGTGGGGTGCAAAAAAGGTCTACCCCCATCCTGTGCATGTCATCAATCAGGAACACTTAAAAAAGTCAACAAAGCAAGCGTGAGTCCAAGACTCAGCAAGTACAAAGTAAAACCGTAATCAACAGGCAACTGTAACATTCATTATCCAACACCGTCACAATAACTACTCATTTTCATTTAATCTCTCTAGTTCCATCAACCATTCAACATGCATTTGCCCCTCTTCGTCACAAAGCAATTGCATATGCACATGCACATCTCTCTCATCTTTTTAGCCTATATCGGTATAGCAAAGTGAGCACTTGTCGATGCTCACCCAAACCTACCCTTTTTCATGTGAGGATCTCAATAGCCCGTCCTTTTTCATACGGAGACCTCAATAGCCCATCCTCTTTCATACGGGGACCTCAATCTCCACTCCTGTGGAATATCCACACAAAGTAGACCATAGATGCCACGCAGGCCATCTATTTCATGACATGAATGCATGCAATGCAAACTTTCAAGCCCACCCTCTTTCAGGCGGGGACATCAACATGCATGTTTCCTTAACCATTATTCGCCAATATGTCAACCACAACCATCCATATCACATACTAGTACCACTACTGGCATCAACCAAGGATTAATGTAAAGCAATCATGAAAACAGGTAAACATGGATGACCATCTCAACTATCAAGGCAAGGAGTGCAACACCTTAAACTAATAGCAATCATCAACCCAAATCACCGTTTTACCATGCACTTGTCTGATCAAACCCGTGGGTGATGTGTGGACGACACGGACCCAGAACCTCCACCTGAACAAACATTATCCATTTCAGTTCATCGCTAACGTGATACATATACATACAAGCAAACGACATCGCTCTTACGCAAAAAACCGGACATAGCCAATCTCTCACCGGACACCTTCCCGTTGCCCGGTGCTCACACACGCAAAAAACGCATGGCCTGCATGGCCAACACACGCATGCACCACACCACATACTACTAGCCCTTCACTCACACTCGGTCACAACTCCACCGTCCTAAACGCAACAGCATCAATCTCACCATCCAAGCATTCATACGGCTATACCAATTATTCATCCCCTCGCTAATCACATACGCTATCGATTGCTTCAATCAATCACTAATTAGCCAGGTACTAATCATTGACTCACTAATTATTCACTGAATGTTGGTCGGTCACGTATGCACCAGCACAACATCACTGTACTGGATACGAATTCCAACTACTAGCGGTGTTCTAATCATTGTATGCATTTATCTCGGTATTCAACGATTCAGCCTCTATATGGCTCAAGTAAGCTACATTTAGCTTCTGTATGAATCGATAAATAAGCAAGGAAAATGGTTTCAGGGCGTTACCCTAGCTCCGATTAACTGGATCGAGGCTCCTTCTCCCTTGTTTTGACCAGATCAGGTGTCGGATCAACCTTCCCCTCCTCCTCTTCCCGCTTTTTTCTTTCTTTTCAATCTTTTTTTAATTTTCTTCTCTTTCCTTTCTTTTCTTCTCTTCTTTTCCTTCGGCTGATCGGCTCCCCGTTCTGGCTTCTTTTCTTCTCCTCTTCTTTCCTCAACCAACCCGGCTCATTCCTACTTCTCTTCCCTTGGCTACCAGCACCCTCCCCTCACGACCACCCCCAATATCCCCTCCCCTCCCCTCTCCTCTTAACTGACGGGAGGAAGGTCGGCGTGGGTGGCCACGGCGGCGGGAGAGCGTGGCGCGGGCCAGAGCAAGGGTGCGATGCACGGGTTAGCCGGAGGGTAGAGGCAAAAACGCCAGCTAAGGCGTGGGGCAGGCGAGGCGAGGCGCGACTGGAGGGGCAGCGGCACCGAGCTGGCGGCGACGACCAGCAGGGGTGCGCACATGGAGGGCGACAACGATGGCCTGAAGGGACGTGCACACGAAGGGCGAAGGCGGCGCATCAGCAACAAAGCGGGGTGGCACTCAGTAAGGGCGCAGCCGAGTGAAGCCGACAGAGGGAGTAACGATGGCTTAGCCGTGGCAGTGTGCGCGGGCGATAGCAGCACATGGCTAGGTGGAGCGGGGGCAACGACGAGCGGCACAAGGTGGAGGGGTGACGGCACCGATTGCCGGAAGCGGAGGGCAACACGCGTGAGGGGGCAGCTGCAAGGTGAGCATGGGGGGAGGGGGAAAGCAAATCGGCTTTTGCCTCCTTCCCCGCCTGGCTCTCCCCCTTTTCTGGAGATGGCTTGGGCCGGGCTGGGTGAAGCCGTCCCAAGTCCTCGTCTTAGGTACTGCATTAAACATGAACAATTGGGAATTGGGATGGAAGGAGCTACAACCACGATATCACTTTTAGTCAAAAGTGTCTCATAGTCACAGAACTGTTAACCATGTTAGTAGTACAAAAGTGCATGAACTAGAAATATAGGATACAAAGAGCAATGCTAACACAATAAAAATTCAAGCTTGTCTACTGCCTTTACTGTCAGGACAATACAAATAAGGAAATCCTGACTGGAAAATGTTAGATCTATTGATGAATAAATGAATTGTTAATGTATTGCACAACCCACATAGGCAATATATAGTACAACACTTAGAATAAAACTAAACTCTTGAAACTAAGAAATACCACAAATACTCTTATATCCTTAACACCCCCCTTAAATACAAGGCATATGCAATAGTATTGCATTTGAAAGGGTTAACACTAAAATAGGAAAATCCAAAATCTAGGTCTTGAAGATATCATCGTAGCATGCAGCTCTTGAAAATTGTGTCGAAACCAGAAGATCTCCATTCGGGGTCATGCGACAACCCATAAAATATGGTGGCGCAAATCGAAGTCCAAGACGACGGCGTGGAAGGAAAGCGCAGCGGCCTTAAAAACTTGAGGTGGCGGCACAAAGAGAAGCGATGACCTTAAAACTTCTATGATCTGCAGCTGCTCAAAGAGAAAAGTAGCGACTGCGGCCATGCGAAAAAGAGAGGACCACACTTGATCTAAGAGAATAGACTGTTGCTAGCAAAGCAATTGACTGACTGACAAAAAAAAATTTGTGGACTCGCACGGTTTTGACGATCAAAAAGATAGACTAGGACTTTGATAGACGCAATGGAGGACTCAAAATCAGTGGATACTAGCAAACGCAAGCGCAAACACAAACACTCGCTCCTCCTCACTCTCTCCATCTCCATGAGACCCTAAATGCCAACGTAGTCAAGCTGATAAGACAGCGAGAAAGAGAAGGCTTCTTTTAAACGTAGTCAAGCTGACAAGACCGCAAGAAAAAGGTTTCTTTTGCCAACAGAGTTACTGAGCAAGCAAAGCACCATTAGCACAACCATCCACCAGCGGAACAAGGCCACCCATCCCATAGAAAGCAGCAGGATCAAAGTGTGAATCACTCTTCGGGGTGAAATCACCATTAGCACCCCATCCACCAGCGGAACAACATTGCGCCAGAGACAACATTGGCGAGAAAGTCGAGCTGGACAGCGAAGCCATGAAGCACGCTGAGGATGGTGTAGTGGTTGGGGCATATTCCTACAACGAGGAGGCAGGAGAGGAGGCCTAGCGCAGTGCTAGCAAGGGAGCCAGAGCAGCGATGCGGACGGCAGAAGCCTAATCCGTCGATGGCTCGGGCGCTGGCGTCCAGATTCGGCCATCTTCCTCGCCTCCAGCTGCATGAAAAACCATTGGCAACCTGCTGTGGACGGTCAGATCCGGCGTCAGCATAGCGGCGGTGGCAGGATCTAGAAGAAGCGACTGCGGTGATAGAGGACAAACAAGCAGTGGCTCGCTTGCGCGTGTAGATGGCCTGGGTGCGAGCAGACGACCAGGTCTGGAGACAACTGGGCTAGCCGAAGACGTCGGATCCAGGTGCAACGAGGGAGATCGGTGACGGAGAGGCAATGACGACGTGGATCCCACCGAATCCGACAACAAACGACACCGGCGACCATGGATCTAAGCCCGGTGATGAGGGAACCGGCGACGCTGGAGAGATCTGGGGAGACCGAACCGGGCCTGGAGTGAGACCGGCGACGCTGGAGAGATCTGGCCGGTGAAGAGCCGGCTTGCTACTAGTGCTTGAACCCTTGATCAACCCGCGCCCTGGCTTGCAGTAGGCGATGGCTACTACAAGGATACCACCCCCGGGAGTGGAGAACCCTCCTCTCGGGGACAGCAGTTGCAGAAGACGCACGGAGGCTAGAGTTTGAACCTTAGCTTTGATACCATATTGGATCTATTGATGAATAGATGAATCATTGATGTATTGCACAGCCCAAAGGGGCAATATATAGTATAAGACTCAAGAAATAAGAATAAACCCTAGAAACTAGGAAATACCATAAATACCCTTATATCGTTAACATAAAACACAAAGTAAGCCTTTATAGAGATGTCCAGAGATTATATTACAGTTTATCTTAACCATTCTCAGTGAAGATGTTTTTCTTGGTCCATGAGCCCCATTGGTGAACGATGCCTCCAGCAAATCAGCAGTGAAGAGGGGGAAGCAAGCGAGTAAGAACTAGTTATTAGGGAAGACACAGGAAGCAGGCAATCTAAAACCTGGTGGTTCAGGTTCAGAAACTACTGTCAATGGCACAGGGTGGAACAGTCATGCGTGAGGCTCTGTCCTGAAGCTAAGTGAAAAAGGCTGTAATGGGATATTTGGTTGTGTGACTCAATGTGGGTGGGACTCTGCGCGAGTATAAAAATATGTACACGAAACCCACTGAATGGAGATGGACAAAGACAATACATCCTTAAAGAGTATACTTCCTCTAATTTTTCAATTTGATTTCCTCCTCTCCAAGCCAGTGGTGGGTGGAACATAGCAGTACAGACCCATAACATGCTTGAAGGGGAAGGTAGTAATTAATACCTCTGGCGTGAAAATGCATTTAATTTCTCAATTCAATATCAGTGATATATCCATGCTTGTCATGTGTTAAGTAGAACAAATTACCCTGACAAGTGGAAGAGGCGGGCAGGCGCTGTCATTTCAAAACTAGATAATGGACTAGTAAATCTATTGACATGGTTGTCACAGCAGAAATGTGATTCAAGGTAGAAATACCCCTACATGGATTTAAGTAAGTCATATGCAATACAATGTATTTTACCCCACCAAAAATGCTAACAGGAACATAAGGAACGCAAACAAAACATAGGAAGAAACACATGTATAGAAAAGGATTTTAACGTACCTGTAGCCAACAGTCTGTAGGAACATCTTAAGGAGTTCAATAGATGAAAATTGCTTTCTATAGCTGTCAGTTAGAAGCTTCAAGTTACGGCCTAGCTTAGAGATGTGCTTAATTATTATTTCTGAAAGAACATCAATAGACACTGCAGTTCCACTCTCAAAGCCTGCATTTGCTAAGTAGCGAGCAACCAACTTACGTGTCATAAGCAATGCTTGCTCTTGACTTAAAGATTTTCCTTCTACTCTCGATCCATCTTTCCCTCTATATTTGTTTCCAGTCTTGAAATACTCAGGCATCATGCCAAACCTTTCGAGCATTGCAGTGTTGCGACTAACAGGTGCCGGTAAATTATCAAGAACCCCATGAACTTCTATTTTGTTAGTCCCAGATATCCCACTCGTTCTAGGAACTGCACTTTCTGGAACACAGTCGGCTGGAAACCTAATTTCTGGAATGAAAGTTTCATCCGTTAAATTACTGAAGTCTCCAGCATTCTTTGAGTGCAGGGAAGGGCCATTTTCTAACATGGGGGCGGAGATTTTGGGACCATGATCATCCATAAACACAGTCCTCTTCCTTTTATGTACACCGCAAACCTTAAGGTAATCAGACATTCCCTCCGGTGTTCTCTTTGGTATTTCTTTGTCACTTGAGCGAAACTTGCCATACCATGTCCTGAACTTTTCAGCATATTGCTTGTACCATGTGTCAGGTAACTCATCATATCGATTATGCCATTGAGACAACATCGAACTCTCCCTGCTTGGACTAAATGCGGTTCTAGATTGCATCTGCAGCACAAGAACATTTATAGGCATCAGAATATAGCATATGAATTGTTGTCGTATTTATTTAGCATTAAACAACTACAGCTATAACAATAACAAAATCTTTTGTCCCAAATGAGTTAGGGTAGGTTAGAAATGAAATCTCCTCAAGATCAAAGAGACGAGAGTTTTGAAGACATACAATGCTAAAACGCTAAGCTGTACAACCTGCCAATTGAGCCGAGAGTAGGGGTGAAAACGGATCGGATACGGACGGATAATGCCTCTACCATATTTGTTTTCATATTTTTTTCGGATACGGATACGAATACGGATAACTCGAATACGAATACAAATACGAATAATATCGAATACAGATACGGATCGAATACGAATCGAAACAAATACGGTTACGAATATTTATTGAAACATAACAACCCCTTAAATTATACATCCACAATTAACAAAAAACACATAAATAGTTTGTAACATTATGATTTTCTGGAGTTTATAAAGCCATGTTTTCAAAAATAAATTTTCTGGAATTAAATCAAGCTTAAAATAATTTTTTAAAATTTAAAATAATTTAATATAATTAAATTAAACTTTAACATGAGCTAAAAATATTTTATTTGTGTACCTCAGGTCTCAAGGATTTTTCTTGTATTTTTAGTGAATTTTTGGGATTTAATTGCTATTTTCTAGAGCCTTTTAGATTTTATTCGGATTTTGGAAATAAGAAAATGGGGATATTCTAGAAAATCCGGATATCCGGTTTCATTTTATCCGGATTATCCGTATCCGTATCCGTATTCGACGGATACTAGGCTTACCGTATTCGTATCCGTATCCGATAAAAAAAATCCGTATCCGTATCCGATCCGAGAATTATCCGAAAAAAATCCGATCCGACACAATCCGTATCCGTATTCGTCCGGATCGGTCGGAAACTATCCGATCCGTTTTCACCCCTAGCCGAGAGTCTAAAACACTGCTTCTAAACTTTTTTATGATCCTAGCACATAGATCGCTAACTTCCATGAGCTCCTATCTAAAACTAATTCTTTAGATACATTCTAATATCTCAAGTCTTTTAACTACTTCCTTTCACGTCGGTCTTGATCGACCTCTACCTCTTCTTACGTTTTCAGGATGTCTTAAAATTCCACTACGTACCGGTGCCTCAAGAGACTTCCATTGAAGATGTCCAAACCATCTCAATGGATGCTAAACAAGCTTCTTTTCAAGTGGTGCTACCTCCACTCTATCACGTATATCATTATTACGGATGTGATCCCGCCTTGTGTGACCACAGTCCACCACAGCATCCTCATATCCGCTGCACTCATCTTCTGTATATGTTGTTTTTTAGTCACCCAACATTCTACTTCATATAACATCACGGGTCTGATCGCTGTCCTATAGAACTTACCTTTTAACTTTTGAAGAACTTTTTTGTCACACATGACACTAGATGCTTGGCACCATTTCACCCACCCCGCTCTCATCCAGTGGCTCATATCTTCATCAATCTTACCGTCCCACTATAGCATCGATCCCAAATAATGAAACGTGTTCTTCCTAAGTACTACTTGTCTATCCAGTCTAACAATTCCATCATCTGCCCTAGCACCGCTAAAATCGCACCTCATATACTCATTTTTAGTCCTACTAAGTGTAAATCTCTTCAATTCTAAGGCTTTCCTCCACAGCTCCAGATTCCTATCAAGACTTATCATACTCTCATCAATTAGCACCATATCATCAGCGAAAAGTATATACCAAAGGATATCTCTTTGTATATCCTGTATGACCTCGTCCAACACTAGGGCAAAAATGTATGAGCTCAACACTAAATTTTGGTATAGTCCTATCTTAATAGGGAAGTCATTAGTAACACTACCACATGTTCTAATATTAGTCACAACATCTTCGTGCATATCCTTAATTAGAGTAATATGTAACAACTGCAGCTATGCAAAATAAAAATGCTATAAAGAATAAGTAGTGGACATTAATACAGCAAACTGGAAAGGAACATGCATGCTATGACCAGCAGTTAAGGACCACATTCAATGGTAGGTTAGCCTGACCTATGTGAACAGCCCAAAGAAGTTACATTTAGTTTGAGACCAACGAATGCCATATGCTGATCTAACAAGCAAACTACAGCAGGACAAGTTAGGTCAACGTTTCATACATGTCCTATCAAGGACCTAGTTTCATAGTTTGTCATTAAAAATACATCATAACCTCTCCTACAGCTGTATGTCTGGGAGATTTTCAGGTAATGAACAAGTCTAGGATCTAGATAAGCGGCAATATCAACAATAACTCTGGGAGAAAATGTGCTTCATGTACGATGAACATACCACAACAAAACTGTGACAAGAATACTTAACTAGGAAAAACAATGTAAAACATCCAAATTCGAATAAGACTACAAAGTACAAATTGAATTGTACGTCATACTTGGAGTGACTTGCCCTGTTGCAGAGAAGAAACATGTCACTCAAGAAATCTGGCAAAGGTAGGGAGGTTTCTAGAAAATTTAACACACGTCAACCAATAATACCAGAAATAAGCATTACACGGAGAAGATAGCATACTTGATGTTGACTGTTATCTTCTTGCTCATCTTCCAATGTGAAATAAATATCATCTCCATGAAGCTGAAGATCTGGGATGAACAAATAAGAAAAATCACAATAAAAATGGCAGATAAAAAGGCAATAATTTCTTATATCAGGTAATTATATTAAAGCCCTAACTGGTTGAACTTAACATCAGAAAGTCTTTTGCTTGACAAGGATGTCAGGAAGGAGGGATGAGGAAAACAGATAGTGGTGCATTTGGGAGCAGGGAAAAAGGAGGGGAGAGGGAGGGCAAGAAGAGACAAAGACTTTGGAGATAGATGAGAGGTGGTAAACCATGCACAATAGTCAAATGCAACAACCCACCAGGAGAGGGTACCATGACACCATGAGACAACAAAGGCAAAGTTATAAGCTATGGAGCTCTTCTTGATTTCTTATTGCTTCTTGGTTGACATATCATAATATACTATGCATATAGTTATTAGTTATTTTGTTAATGTGGCTTTAATAAAGGTTTAATGATTTCTTATAAACCAAAATAGCATGCTGCTACAAGTCGAGATATTAAAATTAGCAATATCATCCTCTTCAAAAAAACTGTTAGCAATATCATAAAATACTTTAAAATTAAATTATTGAAGAAGAAAAGACTTAATTCAAAATTTAAATGAATGAAATCAATTATATTGGACAAATCCATAGATCCTATTTTTCAATTTACAAGACGTAACACCACTGTGTTCGCATCACAATCAAGTACCGACCATGGTGTGCAAATAGCATTCCATCCAAGAAAAAAAAAGGTCATTAAGGTGCTATTATTCAGTCTTCTGTGTAAATACGACCAGCTTAGATAAAATTCCAGCTGCTTGCTTGAACAACAATATAGATTTTCATCCACCTCACAAACCTTCATGGATCATGTTTTCCTTCCGTTCAAAAATGACTTTCTATTCTAGCCATCTGGTGCAACTCAAGGATCCAACAACATTCACAAAAGTACAACTCCTATAAAATATGACTCAATTGCTCTCACATATGACTCTTTACATATTACACCCCAAGCCCGGATCTGAAACAAGAATTCTCAACATTTCCCTCCAATTCCAAACTTAGAAGCAATCATTTCTTATCAAGTGCTAGTTTAATATCCCAAGCTTGGGCTAGCAGGTTTTGTAACTTTTGTCTGCATCTGGGGCCTGGCATGTAGGCCATCCTACATATAAAGCTTAACCACAAGAAGAAAATGAAGAATCTATGAGGGGTAAATCGTGCTGCAAGCACCCTAACAAATCACATTGGCAGGAAAAACACTACATGTTTCATTAAATCCTGTTTTGGTGATTGTTACCCATTTCACCATCCAACTTGACTTTCGCAAAAGAGAACCTAAAGTTTTATAGGTACCTGGAGAAATTATGTGGTCTTAACACAATAACACGTAGAACTAGGGCTGTAAAAAAAGCTCGAGGCTCGCGAGCTGCTCAAACTAGGCTCGCTCTAGATTCGATTCAAGCTTAGCCCGAACTCCAAACGAGCCGAATTCGAGCTTGATCCCAAACTCGCGAGCTTCAACTAGCCGAGCTCGAATAACTCGCGAGCTTGAGATTTTTTTTATCCCATAACTCCCCGACCCAAGTCCCCGTCTCCCCCATTCCTTCCCCACTCCCGGTCTCCTTGCCTCGGTCCCCCTGTCCGCCTCCCACCCGCCTCAACTCCCCGCCGCCTCCTCCCCACGCCGCCTCCTCCTCCTCCTCACCGCCGCCTCCTCTCCCCGCCTCCTCCTCCCCCCCGCCCTCCCGCCTCCTCGGCCCGGATCCGACCAGATCCATGGCCTGCCCGCCCCCTGCAGCTCGGCCACGGCTCCCCTGCGCCTCCGGCCAGCTTGAGCCCTCGGTACTCCGGTACTCCCTCTCACTCCCTTGCACCAAGCCTACACGACCCGAGCTTGAGCGAGCTCGAGTTTTGTCCGAGCCAAGCTCGAGCCCAACATAAAGCTCGATGTCAATCTCAAGCTCGCTCGAGCTCGGCTCGAGTTTGCCAGGTCAAGCTCGCTTGAGCTCGCCAGGTTAAGCTCGCTCGAGCTCGGCTCGTTTACAGCCCTACGTAGAACCGGTTTCAATCTTCATTTAAATTCCAAACTACTTATAAGTTATAAGTAATATACATCTTCAGAAAACCAGAACACGTAGAAAAATGCTAAATTTCACGCCACAATACCATTTCAAACCCCAATAACCACAACAGCTCTCAGATGGTACAACACCCTATCAAATCCAACCTGCCATGGCGCAGCGCCCTCTCTTTTTTGAAACATGAGGGGCAGTGGCCTCTCACCACTGACATTTTTCACCCTCAATTACAGATCAGTTAGAGAAGTAGGCGGCATCAGTTACCCAACGAAAACGTATTATCAGATGCTGAATTCTGAACCATATCCCACTCCAGAGTCCAGACGCCACTGGAATTATTCCTCAACCATCCCAGGGTGCCACGAAACCTAGAACACCACGTAACTAACTCCAGTGTCAAACTTACCCCGACCAATTTCTAGCAAAAATTCGTCAACCTCCAGCGATTCCAGCAATTCGTGAACCTCCAGCGATTCCAGCAACAGATCCCTAAAACTCAGCAACCGAGTGGCGCGAGACGTGGACTGGAGGGGGACTCACAATTGGCGTTGACGGAGTGGGGGTCGGCGTGGGAGGCGCTGCGGGGGAGGAGCGCGGCGGAGGCCTTGTCGAAGAGGAGCGCGCGGACGCGGAGCTGGAGGAGGAGGAGCGGGCGAGGGGGCGAGGGCGAGGAGGGGGAGAGGAAGGCGTCCCAGGTGGAGGGGGACGCGAGGTGCTGCGCGAGGGCGGCGTGGGCGGCGTCGCCGAGCCACGCCCGCCACGCGCCGCACGCCTCCAGCCGCCGCGCGAGCTCGTAGCCGCGCCCGTCCTCGCCCAGCAGCTGCGCCGCGGCGGCCGCCATCCGCGCGAGGGTCGGGTCGGCCTGTGTGTGTGGGTGTGGGCGCCGGGATCTCGGTCGTCACGGGGTTTCGGGCTCGAGAGTTTGGACACCGGAGGCCAGGGCGGAACGAAGGGAGCAGTTGGGAGCAAAGCTGTCCACTGGGCGGGCACGGCCCGTTAAGGCCCGTGTAATAAACAGGTCGTACCGTGTCGGCCCGCGGGTCACAGTGAGAACCTAGGTACGGTCCGATACTGTGTTGTGCCAGCTCAGTCACAATTAAGGCTAAATGGGCTGTGCTGGTCCGGCTAGCCCGTTTAACCGAAAAAAAGAAAAATTTTAGAAAATTAAGAAAAATTGTAAAAAAATGTAGAAAATTTAGAAAAAATATTGAAAATTGTAGACATTGTTAATCATAAAAATAAATATTTGTAATGACCCGTTGTAAACATTGTAGAGCCGTTAATCATAAATAAATTGTAGACATTGTTAATCATAAAAATAAATTCAGAAAATTGTAGAGCCGTTGAGCGGGCCGTGTCGGGCCAGGCTGGCACAGCCCGTTAGCTAAACGGACCGGGTCATGCCGGCCCGCCGTGCCGCACCCTCGGTCCAGGCACGGCCCGGTCCGGCGTGCCATGCCGGTCCAGCTCGTTTATGGGTCATACTGTGCCTAAACGGGTCGGGTCTAAAATGATAGACCACAGTGCGACCTGTTGAAGTCCGGCCCGTTTGGACAGCTATAGTTGGGAGTGGAAGGCGCATGCCGTGCGGACGGCCAGGGAAATTTCGGCCCATTTGTGTCTCGCTAGTATGAGGTCAACTAGGCCTTGGCCCGACAAAATTTGTGGCTAGGCTATGCTTGGTCTATCTCGGACCGAACTGAGTTACGTGAGCCCCGTTCTTTTCAATTTATATCTTACTAGTCATGTGCCCGTGCGTTGCAACAGAAAAACTTTAACAGTTAGATCGCGAGAGAGAGAGAGAGGGAGAGAGAGAGGGGGGAGAGGAAAGGGGCGGTTAAGATTTTATTGTTCAGATCAAATGGCTGAGAAGAGATATGGGAGAGGACTCATCAACCACCAACTCCTTCTTTTAAAGTAGTAAAGATATAACTTTTGGAGCAAATAAATAGAATAATTTTTTTACTATCGTTTCAGATAAATAATCTTTTTAAAATAACTTATTAATATTCAATTTATTTTTATAAACACTCACATTAAAATTAAAAGTTATAAACAACACAAAAAGAATGCACCTTAGATAGCGTTCAGTTTGGCATTGACTTATTGCTATTTTTACTATAGCTAGTTTATTTTTTATTGTAGCTAAGTTGGCTTATTTGGCATAATTAAATTTGAAAAATAGAAAAAAAAATATGTTAGCTCATCATGAACAATGCAAAGGAATACGGAAAAAAAATAAAAGGCAAAAAATCCCAAAAAATCTTTAAAAACCTAGAAAAAACGAAATTACTAAATACTAAAAAAATAAAATTCAGAAACTGAAACTGATTTTAAGTCAAAATAAGCACAGTGTTAGTTCCAAACTTGTTAACGTGAGCACTTCCCAAGTTAACCACGTCTGTTCCGCACATCAAGACATGATGTGCTTGAGGCGCATTCACGTGAGTGCGTAGTGTGCAAGTATGGAGACGTGTATGTGCGTGTGTCTAACTTGTAATAGCCGAGAAAGAAATATATTACGGTTCATTCACATGGACTGTTTTGCAGACTATCGAATGAAAAATCAAACTTCAACTATATCTTCTCATGAAGTCGTCTCTAGGCCCTATGTTGCTGTCAGAAAATTTCTACCAGCAGCATCGTGTTCTTTAGGAGAGGTCGACTATTCTGCACGCTAAAACCTGACGGTAACACCCTTCATGCTATCTACTAATAATACAAGAGATAACTGCTCTAATAACTTATTTCCAGTAATTTTATATACATTTTCTCTCACACGCTCCACAAATGCTATATTATAATTTCTTTTATCCAATTGGCACACCGGTTAGACCACCTCTCTTTCCTCACAAAACCGGCCGCGCTCCCTTTCCCTCCATAGCTCCTCCCCCTCTCGAGCACACGCTTCCCTCCCCCTTAGTCCTCATCGCCTCCTTCGCCCACCATGGCACCCCCTCCGCATCCAACCACATGATTCGAGCTGTTACCATCACAAGGAGCTGCCATCTCTTCTATGGTGGTCATGCGTCCGCGGTTGTTGTTGCGCCACTTTTGTCCCGATCACCGTCGAGCTTGAGAACAACATGACGATGGGCCCACACACCGTGTGGGCAGGAAACAGCATGGCTCCAACAACATAATCTATCATATCTTCTTGTCTTGTTTCTCATGCACGATCGTCATGTCAAGAAGCGACGATAAACTATCTCTCCATGTTCTTTCTCCTTCACATGGAATATTGTTGATATGGTAGAACTAATCGATAGATGAGGTTTCCTTACTGGGGATGCCATCACAAGCAATAGCAGAGCTACTAAGGGGCCATGGAGGGGTGTGGCCTAAGAAGCACCGATATGGCTGAGAGCCCACGTTCCCATACACGATATGTATCTGATATGGTATCAGAAAGCATCGAAAAAATTTAATTTTTAAAATAAATAAAATTAATCGTGTTACTTCTTTGATACTTATCGATACTTGTTGGCCCAAAACCATTTAAAGAAAAGCACATTACCGATCCGGCCCATTTAAAGCCCCAGCTGATTCACTCCCTAACCCTATCTCTATCACTCCCTCGCTAGCTGCCCCTGCACTCTCACTCGCTTGGCTCGCCTCTCGCCATTGCCACTCATTGGCGCCCCATCTCTAGCTCACCCTCGCCAGGCACCGTCTCCCTAGCCCCTCGCCAGCCACGCTGCTCAACTCTCGCCCTCTGTGTCTTCCTCCTTGTCCTGCCCTTCATCTTTCGGCTCTCCCCATCTCTCCTCTTCACCGTCGCCATCAGCTTCGCCGGTAAGTCATCTTTTTCTCTACCTTGAATTTCTAATAAAAATTACAAGTTCAATTCAATCCTGTTACGCATCATATGCATTTTGTGCTGTGATTAACAGGTTAATGTGGGAGTACTTGAGAATGTGTTGAAGGCTGCCAGGAGAAGTGAAATACTGTCAGCCTTCACCCGGAAGATTCAGACTCAAAGAACACTCAGAAATCAGAGGTATGAGTCAGATATGTTTTGGTGCCGGCTTGATAGTCACGGCTTTTCTCCTTTACTTATAAACTGCAACTATTACACCGAATAGGAAAGAGTAAAGAAGGAAAGTATAAACCGTGATCTCAAGGATCTGTGCCATCCCACAAATCTTGTGATCACGTATGGCCTTGCTACCAAATAAGGTTGCATCGGCCAGACCTTAAACTAGGAAAGAAATCAACACTTGCTAAATTGGAAAACAAACTAAATGGAAAGAGGATGCGCACAGGATTACTTGCCAACAGATCACCCCCTAATCCTGTTGCCCTTCCTAAACCTGCATAACTCCAATCCTTGTACGGAGTTCCAGGAACTTTATTCGTGCAAGTGGTTTTGTGAGGAGATCCGCTAGCTGCTCGGCTGAGCTTGTGAATTCAATAGCGATCTTCCCATTCTCAATGCACTCCCGTATGTAGTGATAGCGTGTATCGATGTGCTTACTTCGATCATGATAGACGGGATTCTTGCATAGAGATATTGCGGATTTGTTATCAACCTTCAAAGTCACGGGACTTGGCTTGTTGCCGATGATGTCGCTTAGTAAGCGTGCAAGCCAAATCCCTTGACACGCCGCGGTGGATGCGGCGATGTACTCAGCTTCGCACGAGGAGAGGGCGACCACTCTCTGTTTCTGCGATTGCCAAGTAATTGGGCTTGAACCAAGGAAGAACAACACCCCAGAGGTGCGTTTCCGGTCGTCAACATCACCCGCCATGTCACTATCACTGTAACCATGGAGCTGTGCTTGTCCCTTGGTTCTCCTCCCGAATTTGCACCCAAAATTGAGTGACCCGGCGATGTAGCGCAACAGATGTTTCACCGCTGCATAGTGTTCCTCTCTCGGGTCCTCCATGAAGCGACTCACATAGCCAACTGCATAAGTGATGTCAGGACGCGTGTGAGTCAAATACCTCAAGCTTCCTACAATGCTTCGGTATTTCATTTCATCAACCGATGGGCTATCACTTTGCTTGCTTAGTTTGAGTCGTGTCTCCATCGGCACTTGACTTGGGTTGCAGCCACTCATGCCGCTGTTCTCCAAAATCTTCCTTGCATATGCCGCTTGGCCGATAGTGATGCCGTCGCAGTTTGCTTGACTTCAATTCCGAGATAATAACTCAGAAGTCCGAGGTTGCTCATCTTGAACAAAGATTTCATCTCTTTCTTGAACTTCTGTATCTCCTTTGCATCCAAACCTGTGATGATCAAGTCATCTACGTATACTCCCACAAGTAATCGGGAGTCACTATGGCCACGCGCATACATAGCGTGATCCGAGGAGCTTCATTGGAAACCAAGTTGATGGAGACTTTCATCCAACTTAAAATTCCAAGCACGGGGCGCCTGTCGCAATCCATACAAGGCCTTCCTCAATCGAAGTACCTTATGCTCTTCATCCTTGCGCACGAAACCTGGAGGTTGTGCTGCATAGATAAGTTCTGACAGCTCGCCGTTGAGGAATGCTGTTTTCACGTCCATGTGGTGAACTTCCCAGTGTTCTTCCGCCGCCATCGCTAGTGCTGCGCACCGAGTCCATGCGGGCCACCGGTGCGAATACTTCCTCAAAGTCGATGCCTTGTCGTTGCACATATCCTTTTGCGACGAGGCGTGCCTTGTGCCGAACAATGTTTCCTAGCTCATCCCTTTTCACCTTGTATACCCACTTGAGCCCAATTGGACGGCAACCGACAGGGGGATCCACCAATTCCCATGTCTGATTCCCTTCAATGGACTCCATTTCATCAAGCATGGCTCGCCTCCAGGAGCAGCTTTGCTCGGCTTCTTTGAAGGATGCTGGTTCTTCAGCAGAGGTGAGCAGCAAATTCCCAAAGGAAGTTGTCTCCCGCTGAGCCAGGGGAGGTACTGCTGCTTGCCCAATGATGTTGTCAAGTGTGCGGAAACGGATTGGCTCATCATCATCATGATAGGCGTCGAAGGTTTCCTCCCCGTCCATTGGTGGTGAAGCAAACTCAACTTCACCACGCATTCTTGTCAAGACATTTCGCCCGGAGTCGCAGGAGCTGGAGAATGGGGCGAAGCTTCAACAGAGGTGGTTGGAGCGCTTTGTTCGCTTCAAGATCGAGTAGGCCGCACTACCGAGGTGCAGATTGAGCTATTCCATGCGTTCCCTCATTATCTTCTGATTGTTGTGTCTGTGTGACAGACACGGTGGAGAATTCCACTGAGAAGGGATCAGCATCTGATGGTGTGGGTTGCTCCGATTTCCAGTCCCATTGAGCTAGCTCGTCAAAGACAACATCTCTTGTTACATGCACTCGGTTGGTGACCGGATTGTATACCCGGTAGGCCTTTGAGCCAGCTTCATAGCCGATAAAGACCATCGGAGTGCTGCGATCTTCAAGCTTCTTAAGATGCGGCTTCACGTTCCTAACGTGAGCCACACATCCAAACGTGCGGAGGTAGCTCACCGTCGGCTTCCTTCCACACCATGCTTCGTACGGAGTCATGCCATCGACACTCTTTGTCGGTGAGCGATTGAGGATGAAGACTGCCGTGGACATTGCTTCTCCCCAGAACTTCCCGGGCAGATTCTTTGCCTTCATCATGCTTCGAGCCATTGCCACAACAGTTTGGTTGCGCCGCTCCATGACTCCGTTTTGCTGCGGGGAGTAAGGGGCTGTCAGCTGGCGTCGCACCCCTTTCTCGGCGCAACATTCGCCGAAATCCACTGAAGTAAACTTGCCGCCGCGATCCGTGTGCAGCATCTTCAGCCTGCGCCCGGATTCTGCTTCTGCTATCGCCTGGAGCTTCTTGATGGCTTGCGGTGCTTGGTCTTTGCTGGCGAGAAGGTGCAGCCACATGAACCGGCTCTTGTCGTCGACCAGCAGCAGAAAGAATTTGTTGCCGCTCGGTGTGGTGGGAGCAATCGGCCCACAAAGATCCCCATGGACGAGCTCGAGGACTTTCTTAGCACGGTAGTTGGCATGCTCGGGAAAGGGAGTGCGACGTTGCTTTCCAGCAAGGCATGCATCGCACACCTATTCAACTTGATCCACTGGAGGGAGCCCGCGCACCATGCATTGTTGAGCTAGCTTCCTTAGTGCCTGGAAGTTCAAATGCCCGAATCGTGCATGCCATCGCCAAGCCTCCTCCGAGCTGCGCGCCGAGAGGCACACTGGCTGCGCGACATCGAGCATCAGAGTGTAGAGGCGACGCGGCGAACGATTTATCTTGGCCAGCAACTGCTTCTGTTGGTCGCGAATTCTCATGACGCCATCTTGGATCAAAACCTTGCAGCCATTCTCATCAAGTTGCCCGACGCTGAGGATGTTGGAGGTGAGCCGAGGAATGAGGTACACCCCCGTAAGAGTGCGGTGCTCGCCATTCTTGCAGGCGAACAGGATCGATCCTTAGCCCTCAATTTCCACCAGTGAGTCGTCGCCGAACCTCACCGTGCCCTGGATGCTGGTGTCGAGCTTGGAAAAAATGTTGCGCGATCCCGTCATGTGGTTAGTGGCACCTGTGTCCACATACCACAAGCGGTCGTCTCGCTTGGAATTGCTGTCGAGCTGTGCCAGCACTTTCTCCTCCACGAGATGAAAAATGGTGCTGCGTGGTGTAGCTTCCGCCTCCTCTGCCGCTGCTATATTCAATGGCTCAGGTGCAGATGCGAGCGCCTCCTTGCCTGTGCTAGTCGATCCGACTGACAACAGCAGTGTAGGCTCGTCATCTTCACCTTGCGCCAGATAAGCTTCACCTTGTCTTGGCTTGCTTCGGCAGTACTTGGCCCAGTGGCCAGTTTTTCCACAGTTGTGGCACTTGTCTTTGGAGAAATCCCGCGAACTGGCCTCCTTGCCTTCGGTAGCACCCGGGGTGCTCATCTGTCGTCGAGGTGGATGACGCCGACGTTGCCCAAATCTGGTGCCGTTGGCGGAGCTTCCTTCATGGCGTTCCTTCATCCGTGCGGCCCACTCTTCTTCAGAGAGCAAGAGCTTGCCGCTGGACTCGCCTCCCTTAGGTAGTGCTCTGGCATCCACCGTCCTTAATCTCCCGGTGACCTCCTCAATGGAGAGAGAGGACAAATCGAGAAGGGTCTCGATTGAAAGAACTAACTGGGAGTACCTTTCTGGTGCGACTCGAAGGAACTTTTCAACCACCTTTGCTTCCGGTTCAGGATCACCGAGAACAGCAAGCTGATTCACGATTGTGTTCACCGAGCGCGCGAGTCGCCCACCGACTCGCCGCGAACTCGATAACTTCATACTCCTTGCGAACCCGCTGCGCGTTGGCCTTGCGCACGCGGTCGACTCCGACGCGCATCGTTTTGATGGCGTTCCAAGCCTCCTTCGCTGTCTCCTTGACAGCGAGTGTCGAAATCATCTCCGGTGGTGCGGCGCGAAGTATCGCTTCAAGCGCCATTCGGTCCTCTTGGAGCCCAACGCCTCCGGCGTTGACAGCCTCCCAGAGACCCCTTGCCTGGAGCATGACTCGCATGAGGAGCGCCCAGTCGTTGTAGTTCGTCTTCGTGAGCATTGGATATGATGCCGATCCTCCGACCTCCTTCACCACGCGTTGCACGACGACTTCGCGTCCGAAGCCATCGTCATCGCGTGGTCGCCATTGCCGCGACGTTGATCTTCCGCGCCGCATCCTTGGAGGAGTTCTGGAGAGATGGCCGACCGGTGCTGACATTATGCTCTGAAACCAATTGTCAGTCTTCACCCGGAAGATTCAGACTCAAAGAACACTCAGAAATCAGAGGTATGAGTCAGATATGTTTTGGTGCCGGCTTGATAGTCACGGCTTTTCTCCTTTACTTATAAACTGCAACTATTACACCGAATAGGAAAGAGTAAAGAAGGAAAGTATAAACCGTGATCTCAAGGATCTGTGCCATCTCACAAATCTTGTGATCACGTATGGCCTTGCTACCAAATAAGGTTGCATCGGCCAGACCTTAAACTAGGAAAGAAATCAACACTTGCTAAATTGAAAAACAAACTAAATGGAAAGAGGATGCGCACAGGATTACTTGCCAACAGATACCTTACGATTTGTTATGTTCTACCATTGAATGCCCACAAGCTTCATTCGCGTTGTTGCGCGGGACGCCACCACGATCCACGGCGTCGCCGCGGCGGCGGCGGCGATCGAGCATCCTGGGTTTGTTTTCTTCAGTTGTAAGCCAAAAGGTGAACGTCCAAAGCCAGCCACGCTCCGGTCAATGCTCCAGCCTCCAGGTCTGCAGGACGGGACAGAATCACAAAAGCAACGTCCAAAAATGTCGCTGTAGATGGAATCGCCATCGAACCACACTTTTACTCGTCGGCTTCGTAGCCAAGGAACCGCGCACCGCCTCTCGCCAAGGCGGCCTCACGACGTCTGAACACGACCGGTCCGGTCGCGACTTCATTAGTCCTTACAGCGGCAAACGACACAGCGCAAAAAAAAGATACGGTTGCGTCGGGGCAATTGGTCCTTCACAGGCAAGCACCGAGTAGAAGAGAACAAAAATGTCGGCATGTATGATCAAACGCCGTGGCTCATCTTGCTTCCAGGAGACTTCATGTGGTGGTCGAACCGTGGCGCCTATAAGTAGTGTGTGAGGCAGGGATAGCTAGCTTCAGAGTCGCCTGAAATTGCAGAGCTCAGGCAGAGGAGATTGAGATTGAATTGGCACGGAGTGGAGTTAACTCGATGGAAGCGTCCGCGTGGAGCGGGCTCAACTCCGGCGTGGTGCTGAGCCTGATCGCCGTACTGTGGACGATGATATGGCAGAACCTGCAGCACCTCCAGCTGCAGCAGTTCTTCGGGCGGTACTTCAACCGGCACGCGCGCCGGTTCGCGGCCATGGTCGACCCATACCTGTCCGTCACCATCGCCGAGTACGAGGGCGGCCGCATGAAGCGCAGCGACGCGTACGAGGAGGTCAAGGCCTACCTCACCGCAGCGTGCACGCGCGACGTGCGACACCTCAGGGCCGAGGGCGCCAAGGACGCCGACAAGCTCGTGCTCAGCATGGTCGACGGCGAGGAGGTCGCGGACGTGTTCGAGGGCACCACGGTCTGGTGGTGGGCGTACTCCAAGCCGCCGGAGCGCACCGACAGCATGGCGCCGTGGTTTGGCGGAGGCGGCGCGCAGGAGAACCGCCGGTTCTACCGTCTCTTCTTCCTCGATCGCCACCGCGACCTCATCCTCAACACCTACCTCCCGCGCGCCCGCCAGCAGGGCCGCGCCGTCATGGTCCAGAACCGCCAGCGGAAGCTCTTCACCAACATCTCCACCGAGCAATGGAGCGACAACGGGTACATGAGGTCGGCGTGGAGCCATGTGGTGTTCGAGCACCCCAAGACGTTCGACACGCTCGCCATGGACCCGGTGAAGAAGAAGGAGATCATCGACGACCTCGACATGTTCAAGAAGGGGAAGGAGTACTATGCGCGCATCGGGAAAGCGTGGAAGCGGGGGTACCTCCTCTACGGCCCGCCGGGGACGGGCAAGTCGACTATGATCGCCGCCATGGCGAACCACCTCGACTACGACATCTACGACATCGAGCTCACGTCTGTGCACTCCAACACCGACCTCCGGAAGCTGTTCATCGAGACGACGAGCAAGTCTATCATCGTGATCGAGGACATCGACTGCTCGCTCGACCTGACCGGCGCGCGCAAGAAGAAGAAGGCGGAGGATGAGAAGGACAAAAAGGACGGCGCCGGGCCCCCGAAGATCGACAAGAAGAAGGACACCAGCAGCAAGGTGACCCTGTCCGGCCTGCTCAACTTCATCGACGGGCTGTGGTCGGCGTGCGGCGGCGAGCGGCTCATCGTGTTCACCACGAACCACATAGAGAAGCTGGACCCGGCGCTGATCAGGAGGGGCCGGATGGACAAGCACATCGAGATGTCGTACTGCGGATTCGAGGCGTTCAAGTTCCTCGCCAAGACCTACCTCGACGTCGAGTCGCACGAGCTGTTCGACGCAGTCAGGGAGCTGCTGCAGGAGGTGAACATGACGCCGGCGGACGTCGCCGAGAATCTGACACCGAAGAGCATGGACGACAATGCGGACTCGTGTCTCAGGGAGTTAGTGAAGGCACTGAAGAAGACCAAGGAGGATAAGGCGAGCGGAGTACTTGACCAAGAAGATGGGGAAGTGGACGAGGATTAACGATAGATCAGGATATCCATTTCGCCATTGGCCATTCTACTTTCTTCTCGCTCTTCCGAGTTGAAATAACTTATGAATGATCTAGAATAAACTAAGTTTTTCTTTATGGAATTTTTGTACGAAGAAACCACATGTTGGACTAAACTAAATTGACCAAAGTTCCACGTGATCTGACATTTGCGTTAGGAGCAGGGGCGGACCGAGAGAAGGATAAATGGGGGCCGAGGCCCCCACTCAATTTTAAATTTGTAGTGAAGTAATCAAATATTTTAGTACTTGGCCCCCACTCGAGCGACTTCGTGGCCCCCACTCGAGCGACTTCGATGTCTAGATCTACTACAGCGTGGGTTGAGTGCCCCCACTCAGTTTTTGTGCTGGATCCGCCCCTGATTAGGAGATAGTACTTAGATGTTCAAAAACTGAATTTTTTCTTGCCATGGCGGACGCCGACACCAGTATAGCTTGATGCGGTACCCGCGTCCACTTTGGTCTTTGCCAGAAATCATTCGTGCAGAAGCAACGGCGATGAGCGATAGGATCCATGGGAATATGGGATCATGTTCATTTGTTTGCCTAGTTTTAGTAAAAGAAGTTGATAAATATCACTCGAATATATTTTTTCAAACTATCACTTAGATTTCTATTCGTATCAGATATCCAATGGCTACAAATTTTCTCTCAAAAAAATGCCTCCACCAAAAAAAGACCGTAAAATTTCTGATCTGACGATTATAATTCTGGATAATTGTTTACAAAAAAATATCCAATAATGGTTAGGTATTCCGTATGAATGGGGGGAATGGGAAGGAAATTCCCCCGGTGCTGGCAGCACGCACAGATCCAGCCCGAAACACATCCAACGGCCAGCCTCTTTTTTTCCAGGCACGGTTACCGCAGCCCAACTGTACTCAACTACGCGTGAGTTTATTCGTCGCAATGCTTTTCCCACGACCCAAAAGCTCGACTTCACCCGTTCGCCACTGCCACTCGCACTCAGCGCCGCATGGTCTGAGAAAGCCCGGCCAGCCAAGCGCCGCACGCATCATCTTCGCTCGCATTGGCGCATGGGACGTCACTGTTGAGCAACCGAAGTTGGCAAGTCTAATTCAATCAATTCTTTTATATAAAAAAACAGATTAATCACAAAATAATGTAAAAATAATAATAAATTAAGCATAAAGAGATGTGAGAACTCCTTCTCCTTTCTTTATTAATTTCTCCTCTAAAAAATACAAGTTACAATGATTAAGATACTCTATATATAGACTAAGTGATGATATGCCTACTATGGACAAGGACTCAGACTCAGATTTTCCAACAGCCACCACGGTCTACAAGGAGGTCGCCGTGGTGATATACTGAAATGGGCCTCACTCTTAACTAAATTAAGTAGTGCATTTAACTTAGTTAAACAATAAGTAAGAAACAAATGGCGCAATTACAACACGTTCAAGTACATCACTGTACAAAGCGGAGGAAAAAATATGACAACATTCAAATACACGCAAAGCACAAGGTGACCAAAACCACCATAATTAATTACGGCGGTTACATCATCGTAGTAATTAAAATATAAGATTACAATATTCATCATCATACATTCTCGATTGCATGCATATATCTTAAGTTATATTTCTAGTTGTCTATGTAAATCGTAGGTATTGCGAGTGAGTCGACAATAAAAACCTACACTGATTAGATAGACTGAAATCCCGAAGATTCAACTATCTAAGAGAGAATAAGAGAGGGAGAAGAAGATTGCCGTCCGAATCCGTTCAATTTAAAATACTGAACCATAGCGTTCATCAAGATATTAAGACCATCCGGAGTTGATCGACACCTCTTGCTTTAGTAGGTTTTATCATGCAACGAAAACTAAGTTAGCTATAGGATTAAGGATAACCGATTATAAGAAATGAATAGAAGGTTTTTAATTTTTTTTAACTAAATCACAATTTTATACAAGGAATTATTCATCATATACCCTCCTCTTAGACTGAAATTCAGAATTTATCCTCCGGCCCACATGTCAGTGACTCATCTCGACCCCACGTGTCAGTGACTCGGGAGGGTAAATCCTGAAACTCTCAAATGTGAGGAGGGTATATGACGAAGTTTTCCTTTATAAAAAGTACGAACTAATTAAATTTATTTTGCACAAGCGTAAGACACCATGAGATACCATCTGGAGCCCCGAGAATCGCGCGCAGCCCATCTCTTGTTGCCCGCCCGTCACAGCTTGTCTCACCTTCCACGTACCAAGCTTCGGTGAATGAGACCGGAGCGGCGCCGCGGCGGCGTCGTCGGCAACGATCGGACGCCTTGGCGACAGTGGGAAGCGTTGGAGCTTTGCCACCGACCGCGCGCGACTCGGCTAGCGGGTGGATGGGACTGGCAACCCGTGAGGTGTACGGGTCTGGGAGAAGTTCTTTTGCCTTCTTTTCGCGCGGCGGATCGGCAACTAACGGCGAACCGCTCCGCGCGTGCAACGGAGCCGATTCAGGAGTCAGGACTGGAGAGAGAGATCATGGCCTGACGAAAGCCAGGAGAACAAACGCCGGCGACCTTTTCATTTCGCAATGGGACGTCAGAGTTGCAGAATCTTATGGGATTGCTATAGCTTTCTTTTTTGAGAAATTTTACAGTATATTCTACTGGTAATAAGGATGGATAGTAGAAATCAAATCTACCCTTGATTTCTTAAAAGACATTATAGATTCCCCCCTAGACATATTAATTGTGCGAGCTTGACGCTGAGTTGGATACAACGGCGGCGAGCCGGTGCGACGGGGGAGCCGACACCGGCATGCAATGCAAAATAGCTTGCTGGTGACTTTGCCGCGGGGCGTATTGGGAAGCTTTCCTTAGAGCTGAATTCGAACTGAATTTGTCCCACATCATAATATCGACAGTAATCGTAGGCTCAAAGGCTTAAGAGAAGATGCTGATCCATTCACATTTCTTAATAATCAAAGTGTTAACCTACTAAAAAATCCATTCGACATGTGAATTGCATTACACACTAATGCCATAATATCAAGTGATCTATCAAAATTTTCTAGAGCCAGGAAGCTCTGATATTAGTTGTTGAGGCTTCTTAACCCCCCTGAAAAACTAGTCCTTCCTAGAATCTTGCAAACTGCCTTTTATCATCACCGCCTTTTCTTCCGTAAGGATTTGCAGCGCTGATACCATGCCTCCTCCCACCATCCACTTTCCTCATCTTCCGATGTCTAGATGCGCAGCTCTCCAGATCGAGGTTCACTTTTGGAGGGTTCCTAAAACAGAATGATGCTGCTACATCCTGCCAGATAATAAGAAATTAGACATAAGGTCATTCATTTTTAGGTGAAATCTCAACTCCAGTCTACACGCAATAAACTCAGTTCATTTTCATCAAATATGGGCATTTATACAAGGTGAAGATGATAAAATATCAGCTTAATACTTTTGAGGGATGAGAGCTTACTCAGAGAAAAAAAAAACTACTCAAAGAATTGGAAAGCCAAAACAGCGACCCCCCCCCCCACACACACACACACACCACCACAGTTAGAATAGACAAATATGCCGCCACACACTTGATTAACAGTAGCTGTGAATTGTGATGCTCAACAAAAAAACAAAGCATGGAATGGATAAGAATGACTAGTGCAAAGGAAACAAATTCAGAGCCTTCAAAAAGAACTTTAAGATGCATTGTACCTTTAGATCGAGTTGATGAACATTAAAAATGTCTTTCATAGAGTGTGAATTGTATGCCAAAATGTAGGATCTATAGGCTTCTTTAGCTGACTGATTTAGGAAGTAGTTCTCGCCAACAATATTCTCCTGTTCAACAACTTGAGCTGTAATTTCTACACATATTTCAAAAAGGGATTGAAACAATTAAATAATTGTTAAAGACACTTACAAGGTGTGATTGCAAATTTGGCACATTATTTTTATCGAACCCATATTCTGTGAGAGAAATCTTGGCTGCCTGCAGGCACCATTAAATATGTAATTTCTCTTAGCTTAAGAAAAAAACACTATAGTATATCTGCATTGAATTTATTACCCTCAGGTAAATAAGAAATTGTAATTCTTGCGGCAGTAAGAACAATAACGCGCTTCCTTTGCCTTTTTCACCACGTGCAGTACGACCAACTCTGTGAATGTAATCCTGAAAGTCAAATTCGAAACACTCAATACAGTAGAAGAAAAGAGAAAATAGAAAATTTTAACTGGGAGAATTCCAATCACCAACCTTTGGTTCATCTGGAGGATCATACTGCACAATATAATCCTAAACAAGGCCACAGACCTTATGTTAGCAAGGGGGAAAAAATCTGTAGAACTGGTTTTAAAAAACTCATTAGTCAAAACCCACCACATCAGGAATATCAAGTCCACGTGCTGCCACATTGGTGCATAACAAGATACCCTTTTCTGCCTTGCAAAAGTTAAAGAATGTTGTAGTTCGTTTCTGCTGCTTTTGTTTCCCATGGATATCAGAACACTCTATCTGGAGAAAATTTAGAAGTTCTGCATGGAACTTGACTGAACTACATGATGAAAAGAACACCATGATCTTCTTAGACTGTTTTTTTTTTAGGAAAGTATATAGAACCAGAAACTTGTTGTTGCTAGGAATGACACAATAGCCCTGCTCTAAGCCTTCAACAGTAGCCTGTAGGAGCATCATTGTTATTTTTCCTACAAACATTCTTAAAATAGAGGGTTGAACAGCTTGGTGAAGCAGTTCCTTACATTTGATTTACCATCATCAACTCCGACATAAACAGGTTTTTCTTTACTTTCTTTGTTTTTCTCAAATGACAACTTTGCAAAATCTCTAACCTGTGGAGTACATCAAAACACCAGCAGATTCACACAGAGAAAGAAAGAAAAAAGAATAGATTTAAGATTTTGAATAGGCTGAATAACAAATCGACCAACCTTGCTATCTTGTGTAGCAGAAAAAAGAACAGTCTGCCTATTCTGCATACCGCATAATGATTTGACATCAGATATAAAATGTTAATGTCAATAAGTTACAAATTATGGTACACATATCAAGTAAGAATTGCCAAATGGCCAAATGATCATATACCTGAGGGAGGCATTTAAATATCTGTTTCATATCTTCCTCAAAGTTTAGATCAAGTATGTTATCAGCTTCATCAATTATAAGGCACTACACAAATAACAGGATGAACAGCCCATTAGATCAGCTTCATCAATTATTAGAAACATTTTTCATTTCCGAATACCAATCACACCCCAATGGGCAATGGCACATTAAATCAATCTGGCAAACATTGCACATGCTCAAACCATAACACACGCATTTCCCAAAGTGAACAGCTAAGCTTAGACAGTTACTTGTTCTTCCAGTTGGGGCCTGATCTTCCATGCCTCGGGCCAGATTTAGGTCTAGAGATTGAGAACAAGCGCAAGCCCATCCTAGCTCGAAAATAGATTTAAAATATGTTTACACATTTTCCATTAAAAAATCAACACTGGGGATGGCTATGGCTTTTAGCTACAAAAAGTTTCTCAGCTTTCTCCTACATTTTTTCCATTACCGCTCCTCTCACTTGTAGGATGCAGTAGATGTTGAAAAAAAGCGTATATGAAGTGCATATAATCATTCCTGTTACTATTTCATTGCATAAAAACAGATGATATGTACATTCTAGATTTTGGGGCATCAGGACCAGCCCAGGTTTGAGCCTAGCACTTCAGAGGTCATCCCCAAACTAAGCCTGGCCCAGGGTTTGAATGGGTCTAGTCAAGTTACAACAGTAGTAGATACCCATTGAATTAAGCAACAAGCTGAATCTGTTGCTCCAGCCAAAACATATTTGTGCCATATCTTTTTGTTGAATGGAATAAGAGAAGACGAATTAGTTGCTAGAATCAATAACCAATCCGGAAGGCTAATTAAACAGAGATAGAAATGAGTTAACAAAGATAAACAATTAATGCTTACATATACATTGCATGACTCGAGATGCAAATTGATATAAACTCTAGTTCAATATTAACACACAAGCACGGCCTCCAGGAATAGTTGTATACTTATACTACAAGTACGGAATTTGCAATTTCTCTTTGGTTTGTTAATGTGACAACCTAAATATCTACATTGTTTCCACACACAGAATTGCTTCATCCTATGACAGGGAACTAGTGAATACAAGTTTCTTTACCTTTAGCCTTTTATATATGAATCCCTTAGTATTTTGTAGATGGTCCAAAAGCCTGCCTGGTGTAGCAACTAATAAATTGACACCCTTTGCAAGCTGGTCAGCTTCACCTCTCCGGCCATTACCACCAATTACATATCCAAGAGTTTGCGAGTGATACTTCATTAATTCCTTGGCAACATTGTGTGTCTGAAGCAAATAAATAAAAAAGAATGCATGATTAATAACAGTGAAATACAGAAGTGCAAGGCTTTCAACAATTTAGAGTCTCAACTATATCAAAAAACTTTTTTCAAGTTAAACAATTTGCCAATATATTGCTTTTTAAAAGGCATTACCAAAACAAAAAAAAACTTTCTTTACCACTAAAAAACATAGTTATCTCCAAAAAAATGTTGTAGCATGAACAACCCTGTCCCATATATTCACACGCCATTGTCTCATCAAAGTATACTCTTATCTCAGTTGACACATCAGATTTTGATCGTTTCACACTAAACTGAACCATAACAATTCTTGCACCATGATTTCTCTACGTAAACTAAAAACGCTAAACCATACCTGGATGGCAAGCTCCCGTGTCGGGCAAACCACGATAACTCCAGTCCCGTTCCTCGGTGAGAAACGCAGGTTGCAGAGCAGCTCAATCGCTGGTATAAGGAAGGCAAGGGTCTTCCCCGAGCCAGTCTTGGCTGCGCCCATTACATCCCTCCCTTCCATCAGGTGTGGTATCGACCTAGCTTGAATCTGCAAGCACGAAAACAACCACACATCCATGTGACTGCATCAATACTAAACTCGAACCAGTGAAACCATATCATCAAATAGGAGCACCGTGTTAGAATTCTCTGCTGCATTCACTCACTCTGAAAGCACTCCTCTTCTCTAAACTCTGAACTCACACGCACTCTGGAAGTAGTTTTGGACTTGAACAGTAACTGAAGAAACATCCGACTACAGAAGAGACAACAAGAGGAGAAAGAACTGCAGTTTGCAGCGCTCTGCCTCAGCTCTTCCGAGGTCCTCCTTTATACTCTCATTAATCACTAAAAATAGAATCTGTTACATGCAGGAAAATGTCAAACGAAAAGATCAAATCCCGTCCTACTAACTCGGACAACACGCTCAGCTACGGAAACAAAAATGACTAAGTCTGTTCAACTGGATCCGGTTACTTCGGATCTTTCCAGCGAACAGAAAACATATTTGAATGCAACTAAAAAATAGCAAATGCTCAAGATTACACTCCAACAAATTCACCCCTAATCTTGAAGCATTTAGACCTGTTCCAAATGTGCATACATGCATAACTACACTACCATTTGTTTTTCTCCAGGACGTGCACCACAACTCGGCGCCACAAACTCATGCTTTGGCTAGTTCTAGTAACCCATACGTGCACTCATCTCCTGGCTGCCGATCAATTCACTACGCACTATCGATCTAGCCGCTTTGCCATGCTACACGCTTCAACAAACTTGAACTAAGCCTTCTACTCTGACTCGGCAACATGCCATGCAATTGAATTAGACATGAAAGACACTAGGACAACAAGATTAATTTAACAATCACCCCCTTAATCTTGTTGGTATTATTGGAACACTTATTCATCGGACTTCAAAGTAGTGTCGGCTCATCGTCGGCGTCCACCATGTCTCCTCCCCCTTCGCCACCGTCCATGGCTCTGATACCAAATGTTAGAATTCTCTGCTGCATTCACTCACTCTGAAAGCACTCCTCTTCTCTGAACTCTGAACTCACACGCACTCTGGAAGTAGTTTTGGACTTGAACAGTAACTGAAGAAACATCCGACTACAGAAGAGACAACAAGAGGAGAAAGAACTGCAGTTGCAGCGCTCTGACTCAGCTCTTCCGAGGTCCTCCTTTTATACTCTCATTAATCACTAAAAATAGAATCTGTTACATGCAGGAAAATGTCAAACGAAAAGATCAAATCCCGTCCTACTAACTCGGACAACACGCTCAGCTACGGAAACAAAAATGACTAAGTCTGTTCAACTGGATCCGGTTACTTCGGATCTTTCCAGCGAACAGAAAACATATTTGAATGCAACTAAAAAATAGCAAATGCTCAAGATTACACTCCAACACACCGTACCAACCCACAAAACACAGTGTTTCGCAGAAACAGCAACCAATTCTACTGCCATTTAGGGCTTGAGCAGAGAACAGAAGTAATTCGCACAAAAAAGGTTAAGTTTAGAAGGAGGCAAGACGAACCTGGGTGAGGTGGGTGTAGTTCATCTCCCTGATGGCCTTGGCGGTGAGCTCGGAGATGGGGAGCTCCGAGAACAGCTTGTTCGTCAGAATCCCTGACCCCTTCTTCTCCTTTTTCTTCCCCTTCTGCTGCTCCTCGTCCCCGCCCCCATCTTCCTCCTGCAGCTGCGCCTGCTCCTCCTCGTCGGATTCCTCGGCGGCGGCGGTGTCGTAGGCTGCCTCCTCCGACTCAGAGTCCGACTCTGGCGGGGCGACCACGGGGTGCTTCCGCTTCTTCGACGGCCTGGCGGAGCTCATGGTTGCGGGTGCAGGGGACATGGCGATGGCGGCGGGAGGAAGGGAAGGCTCGCCTTCTCTAGGGTTTAGTGATCCGTGTGCCACGGCAGGGGTTTGTATTGACCGGCTCCCCCGTGGAGGCGGAGTCTTCCGCTGCCTTTACCAGGCTATGGGTACGGGCCAGGTCATCCCTGCTTAACCTTGGACAGTGCTGGCCCAGCCCAACGATGGCTATGGGCCAAGTTCTGGGGTTGCTCGAATTGGGCGTCTTCCATCCTACGTACGACGCAGATAGCACCGACCGAACGACCCGCTTCCTCTTCGCCTTCCCCGGCCTCCACCAACGCCTCCACGGCGGCACGGTCTTTGCCTTCCTGGGTCGTGCTCAACGTCGTCGTGAATGGGGACAAGTATGCCGTCGAGCGAGAGCAGCAGTGAGCGACCTTCAGGTGCGCAAGCAAGAAGGCCTACGGGTGCGGGAGGAGCGGCCAGTCGGTGGTAGAGGGCCCGGCGCTCCTCGTGCGCCTCGCCGGTGGCCTCTCGGACGACCCCTCCTCCGCCCTGTCCATCCGCGCGAGCGACGACGTGTTTCGATGCCTCCAGAAGGAGCTAGCGCTCGACAGGGAAGAGCTCCGCCTCACGACCTACGTCGAGACCGTCGACAAGAACCTCATCGTCCTCACCGTGTCCTTCTCCAACCGTCATCATTGCAACTACTACCTCGTCTACGACGCCATCGCCGCGCCGCTCTCCATGATCCCCCACCTACCTTGGGACTGCCAGGTCTCCTCTACGCAGCTGCCTCTCCCCGTGCGCTGCGCCGGCGGCGGCGGCGACTACGCCCTGGTCCGCATGACCGCATCGCGAGAGGCTCGGAGCACCAAGGGGAACAAGGCTGCGTCGACCGGGACGTCCGCCGCCGGCTGAGTCGGTGTGCTGTGTGCACCAGCATCGGTCCGTGGAAGATCAAGGACTGCCGCTTCCCGCAAGAGAACCCGGCCTTCTTCAACACGGGCGTGGTTTTTCTCGTTCAAAGGCCAGGCTTTCTGGGTCGATCTCGCGCAAGGCGTCCTGTGCTGCGACTGCAGCCACATGTTCACCGGCTCCTATCACGAGGTGGATTTCAACTTCATCGACTTGCCCCCGGGGTGCGAGCATGACATCGTCGAGACCCAGACGAGCGGGATGGGGCCGATGGCGATGTACCGGACCATGGGCCACGCCGGGGACTCCATGGAGGGAGGGATTGGAGGCAGGCAGCAAGCGGAAACGCAGCAAGACAGCAGTAGTACATCGATCTTGTCAGTGACTCAGTGCTGGAGCTACCAGGCTGCTTACATTACATGTTAGGGATCATATTCCTAGTGAAAAACTTACGCCAATGCTTTGTTTTGCTGCTGCCATCAAAGTCGAGGGTCCATGTTAAGACTCCTTCAATATATCGCCGCAAGTGCTTGCTTGTTGATCTTTAATCTTGAAGCACCTAAGAAACATGAGCTTTTATCTTCTTGTTTATTACTTCCCAGTTCCCGGTCCATGAGTCGTACTAGCTAGTAGTTCTGTTACCAAAAAAAGAGTGTTGTGTCTGGAGATGTCTCACTGTTAACCTTTTTTGTACCTTGCTCCTCCGTGTGTTTTTGTTTAGGATGGGCTGAAGCTTTTCTTTTACGTGGTTGAAACTGCGATTTATAGGGCTCTCATGATCAGCGCAATTCGATTCAATTTGGTTGGGCATTAGAACACTCTCTTGTGGTCAGGTCCTTGTGTTAGTAATTTGTGGTGACCTCCCGATGAGGCCCGAGTGAGACTTGAGATTTATACTATTATTGTTTGGGAAATGCTAAACAGCACTTCGAGTGGTTTTTTTGGACTCAGAGCACTTAGATTTTTCTCTTATGTATACACCCCCTCTAAAAAATATGAATGCTTTGAACCACAAAAAACACTCAAATTCTTCTTCTTCCATATATGCACCCTCTTCAAAAAATCTGGGTGCTCCAAACCATAAAAAGCATTCGAGTGCTCCCCAAACACCACCTTATTGTTTTATTCTTTGCCTTGCTTGCTGATGTATTCGTCGTGCTTCTCCTCGGCGAGTGAGTGATCAGCTCAATTCAATTCTACTGGGTTGGAACGTTGGATGGATCTTAGAACTCTAATTTACAATACTGATGGAGCAGCTAACACACAACGGTAGAATATATGAACTTTTTTTTGGCAATTTTTCTCTGCTGGATTCGAGGTTTGCGTATTCTAGTCAGGATTGTTGAAAAGTTGGGCTTGTGTTCCCCTTACTCCTTCGATCCTTTTCCAAGCTGGTCACAAATTTTGCTGGTCTGCTGTTCCTAGCGGTGATGTCTACTTTGTAGGTTTGAATTGCATGCAGTCTAGGCTCCAGGGTGCTGGTTGTGCTGGTTATCTTTTGATGACTTTGATTGATGCCCAGGGCCAGGGGAGTATGGTCTGCTCTGTTAACTAGAGTGGCCAAATGGGTGGGGCTAGTCTACAGTCCAGTATTGTAGGCACGGCATGGCCTGTGACGGATTATATTGGGCTGGCATGGCACTAGGAGCTAGGCTATATCTGGGCCGCCGTCCTAGCCTAGTGTGCTGGCACGGCACAGCATGAATAGTGTCGCGCTAGGCACCGTTCAATATGGTACGGTCCGTTAGACTCGTTCATTTTTCAATATTTTATATGATTTTATTTTATCATTTTTTAATTTTATAAGTATAAATAGTTTTATTTTGTATTTTAAAAAGTAATTTATATATTTTATAGGATTTTCTTATATTTTTAAAATTTCATGGTAAATGGCTAGACGACCCTCCTTGGCTTGTCTGGTTGAATGAGCCAGGTCGGCATGGCCCGTTAGCTCGTTGGGCCATGCTGCCCTCTTGGCCCATGAGCTGTCACAGCACGGCTCATTCAGGCTGACAGACTAAACGGGTCATACCTAATTACAAATAGTACTCGGTAACTAATTACAAACACCGGCTACAAAAACTCTGAAACTATACTTATCAATCGGTTACCCAACTTAAATATCCCTAGGTATATACTTTTCGCTGATAATATAGTACTAGTTGATGAGAGTAAGATAAGTGTCGATGGGAACCTGGAGTGAGGGAAGATCTTAGAATCGAAAGGTTTTAGACTTAGTAGAACTAAAAATGAAGATATAAAGTACAATTTCAGCAATGCCAGGGTAGATAATGGAAATGTTAGTTTGGATGGATAAGTAGTGCTTAGGAAAGACAATTTTTAATATTTAGAATCGATGTTACAGTGGGACGATGAGATTTATGAAGACGTGAACCATAAGATAAGAGCGGGGTGGATGAAATGGCACCAAGCATTGAGTGTCCGGCATGATAAAAAAAAGTCTCACAAAAGTTAAAAGATAAGTTCTATAGGATAACGATCAGACATGCAATGCTATATGAAGCGAAATGCTAGATAATTAAAAGACAACATATATAGAGGATGAGTGTAGCAAAGATGAGGATGCTGCGGTAGATCTATGATCACACAAAGCAGGATTGAATCTGCAATAATGATATATGTGATAAGGTAGAGGTAGCACCAATTGAAGAAAATCTTATCCAACATCAAACATCACTTGAGATGTACTTAAAATGTAAGAAAAGACAAAGATTGACTAAGATAAAATAATTAAAAGAGACTCGAGGGATGAAATATATCTAAAGAATTAGTTTTGAATAGAAGAACATGGAAGTTAACGATTCCCATACCAAAACAATGACATAAGAAGAATATTTAGGAACGGTGTTCTAAACTCTTTCAGATGCAGGATGTAGAGTTTTAGCTTTATAGATTTTATTACTAGACTTATTGAATCGTCTTTAGCATCTTCCTCGTCAGGAAGGGGCGTCACAAAGAGAAGGTTTCTTTAACCTCGAGAAGATTTTATTTCTAGATTACCCTAACTTATTTTAACAAAATATTGTTGTTAGTTAGTTAGTTACCTAACTTCAATTTGAACACCCCACCGCGACATTCACATACAAATTGCTTTCACGTAACCAATGAAAAAAATAAGCGCACAAGCAACAGCTCAGATGCACACAGAATGAACCAAGTCAGTTTTTCGGGCACTACTAATTTACTGAGGTTAAAAAAAGAAGCGAACAGTTAAGAATTGCCGCATGCACTGCTGGCGACATGCAGTTTAGGCCGTCCTCAACCCACACCTGCATTGTTGCTCCTAAAGACTACAAGAGGCTGTACGCATAGCAACGATTTCTTCTGAACGGTGGCTTATGATTGTAGCTTTTAAATTCCAATCTGTTTGCCAGAAACAGCATACCAAAAAAAAAAATACTTACATATAATTTTTAGCCGGTACAGTTGAACTCAATACAGTTTGTACTACAATTTTTCTGTAAACCACACCTTAAAAAACATATCAATTTTGAACTAAGTACTGTTCATCCATATATAAGCAATAAACCAAACGCACAAACGAACCCAGCCTTAGCATCAATCTGACCGTCACACAGGCACAGCATCAATTGACGCGTACCAGACATCCAGTGTGCTCATCTCACCACGCCATGGCCTTCAAGTATCATGCAAGGCTTTTCCTTTAAAAAAACAAAAAACTGGTAAGGGTTTGAGGAATCCAGCCGCTGCTCTCGTGGATCATCTCATCTGCTAATTGGTTCCACGTTGACAGACGTACCAGCAATCAGCTTGATAAAACAAAGGACGCATCGCCATCTCACGGATGCTCATCGATCTCTGCTAGGGTCAACAATTTCACGCCGCACCGGGACCCAGGTGAAAACAAAAGGCTCCCAGCAACTGAATGTGCTGCAGAACATGCTTCTTAGCTGTTATTCATGTGCTTGTCTTTCACCATTAAGACCGGCGACATCGTCAAAAGCACCTACAGGCGCAAGCTCATTTAGATCGAGGAACCTTCTCCCAACACGTTTATTCTCCCTGCCAGGGACATGCATCTTCTCTATGTGCAGCCGCAACCGCTCTTTATTTACCTCGTTCTTTTCTTCCTCTTGGTCTTGGCTTGTTGAGATCTCCATATCGTGTAGGGCATCAGAGCCAGCATCTGGATCTGATGCATTCGATTTACCTGGCTTTCCCAATTCTGCATTTGTGCCAAAAGGATCATACTGCTGATAGTTAATATGCGGACGGGTGGACCGCTTACTGCGCCTGATGCCTATTTGGATTTCATCAACAGTTCTCAACTTGATCCCTCGAGGACTGCGAGTTGGCAATCTTTTGTACCGTTGGGGCTCCTTTTCATCTTCGCTGCTCAAAGAATATTCCTCTTTGTCAATGTCATCAATGGGAACCTGTTCCAATCGAAACTCTTCATCGTCTTCTGAAGGACTTGCCTTACGCTGTTTTCGACTTCTAAGATACTCCTCGTCATAGACTGCTTCACCCATGATATCGTCATCACTGTCAAAGCTCGGTTCAATGTCCGAGACAGCCTCCACAAAGTCTTGTGTGTACCTTTGAGATCTTTTTCTCTGCCGGTAGCTATAATGGAACGATGCATGTTTATAGGCCAATAAGTTTC
The DNA here is from genome assembly GCA_036346265.1 of Melocanna baccifera. NCBI lineage: Eukaryota > Viridiplantae > Streptophyta > Magnoliopsida > Poales > Poaceae > Melocanna > Melocanna baccifera. The sequence goes on along the minus strand of CM070683.1, from coordinate 2,490,512 downwards.
AGCAGAGAACCAGCTGAACAACAAGAGGTAAAGGAGTTACCTGCGATGAAGAGTCTCAGCTTTTTCCTCACCATCACTCGCTTGGTAGCTATATGACTTAGGTGGATATTCTCCATGGAATCCATTGCATACAGGGGAGGGACCAGATAATCTACCATTACTTGATGCCTCTCGTGTTGGATGAAGTACTCTTCTGTTGGTAGTAGTAACAATCTCAACAGAGTTGTCACTTTTTCTGCCAATAATATAGTACAGACACTCGTGTCATAATTTCCGTTGTTTCCTAACAAATCCCTTCATAAATAAAACTATCAAGCATAGATGATCCACGTACTTTGTTGTTTTTATGGCTTCGTTTATTGAACGGTCATAATCCTCTGCATGATAAGTAAAAAAAGGTTTTTCGTTAGGAGAACCAGTAAAAACTGTATACTCTGATCTTGTTCCAATAGAAACCGACCGATGCATCAAATGAACAGATGGATAGTATGTGTCGTAATTGTTAAGAGTATTAGTGGTATTTTCTATTGTACTAGGGTTTAGTCTTGTAACCCATTTGTACCGTATATATATTGCACATTGAGCCTCTTCAATACACACAATATTCATAACATGGTATCAGAGCCTAGGTTAAAACCCTAACTTCGATCTACTTCCGTTGTTGCTACCCCTAGGAGAATCAATCTCTGCTCCCAAGAGTAGCCACCTCGTTGGGATGCACCGACCTACCGCCGCCGCCATCGCGTGGGCTCTCTCCAGTCGGATCCAGCTATCACCAGCAGCAGCCATGTCCGGATCCGGCCTCCTCCACACCGGATCCATTGCCTCTCCCAGATCTTCGTGTCATCCTGCCTAGATCTCGAGCCACCATTGGATCCTGCCCATGCCGCTGACGGATCTCCCCGGGTCACCGCCCTCCCAGGCGACCACCCCCCATCTCCCACTCCCTCCACGCCACTGTTGACCACCAGTGGCTGCTCCCCCTCGTCTTTGGCTCCACCCTCTCGCTTCTCCTCCTCGCTTCTCGCTTCTTTGGCTCCACGCCATTGTTGACCACCAGTAGGGGGAAGTGCATTCTAGGAGGAAGAAAAGGGGAGAGAAGAGAGAGAATAGGAATGTTAGCAAAGTGGGTTTTGGTTTAAAGGGCGCATTGATGCCGAGGATGACAGTTCTACTGCTAGTATCCGCTCCGCTAAATTTGAGTTCTTTTCTTTTGAGTCTTCTATTGCGTCAATCTAAGTTCGTAACATTTATTTTTTTTAGTTTGTCTAATCCATACGAGTCCATAAATTTATTGTCAGTCATAGAAATATAAGAATTTCCTTTTAGCATGGTAGCAGTCGCCGCTCCTCTCTGAGCCACGTGCAGATTGTTAAGGAGATAGAGTCCGTATTCTATTCCATATATGTTTATCTCTATATGGCATATTCTCCTGTACTCCTCTATATATATATAGCCCCTTAGGCCTCATATCAATACACACAATATTCGTCACACAGATCATAGAAGTCGTTATGATATCGCCGCTTCTCTAGCTGCCGCTCCGAACTTCTAAGGTCGTCGCGCTTCTTCTGCACCTTGTGCATTGCGCCGCCACCGTATTAGGCTTCGATCTGCACCACCATGCTTCTATTTATTCCTCTTCGACTTGATTTGACAGTTTTTCCAAGAGCTGCATGCTATGACAACATTATCAAGACTCGGACTTCAGAATTTTCCTATTTAGTATCAACTCTTTTCAAATGCACTGCTATTGCATACACTTTGCATTTGAAGGGTGTGTTAAAGGTATTAGTGGTATTTCCTATTGTACTAGGGTTTAGTCTTGTGTCCCCTTTATATCCTATATATATTGTCCATTGGGCCACAATACCCTTAGCAGTACTAATGTTTGCACATTAATAAACATGGCATGTGCGTATCATTTGGCCTAAAAAGGAGTTTTTATGAACAAATGCACTACTGTCATGACTTCAGTATAGGATTTAACAGGTTATAGGGCATAGCTTGCTGACATTTATGATTTATCAAATGTTGACATAACGAGATTACATATAGCTTTCTTAAAGCATACCAATAAGAACAGCTAAGTAACGTACACCCAACACAAACACAAGCAGTGACACTGAGGCCACAGATTTACATCAGTTTAACAAAGCTTAGTGAGATGAGACATTATCGACATGACAATACTAATGCAGGAAATGCTGATTAAACATCTAATGCGAAGGAATGACTAAACAAACAAGAAAACTGTAACAACTGACCAACACATAATGGGGAAATGATATTGTAAAGACTAGCAACTAATTAATAGCAATGTTAACTTCCGCCTTGGGCTTACCAAAAGTATAAGTGGCACGCTTTCTTTCACGACGTGAGCGGCTCGAGGTGAATCCATTCACTGTCAAGTAGCTGTCAAGAAGAAGGGCTTCTCTTTGTTGCTTCTTGAGCTGTCTCTCCTTCTTCTGCAAGATGAACAAATGATTGAGATTTATTACAAGTTGAGAATAGCCAAGTATTCTATTCTTCGCAAATAATTTAACTCTCTGAGAGCTCCAGTTAAATACCTTGTGAATCTTTTCAATCTCTGGAAGATAATTTATCTTCAACTTCTTGCCAAGGGAGACCTCTGTCCTGTTCCTGCTTGAAAAGAGTTTTTCCTACATAACATAGGCAGAGAAGAACTAATATACGCTTCCAGAGAATTTGGTCAGTAAGTGTAAAAGATCTACAGTTATTTCGATGCCAAAAGTTCGCACTTTGCTCTGGGTAAGCTCTTCCAGCGTGCCTCCGACTAAACTCAACTGTAATCTGCAGCAGCTATTCTCAGAAGTGGCAAATATTCGAACATTTTTGGACAAGGATGAAAAAGATACACATTTTATCCAAAGTGACCCCCACAATGTTGTCTTGATGTATGTCCTAATACATAAAATTTTGGTCAGCTAGGTTATCCTCTCTCACACATTAGATGGTTGCAAATGACTGAACATTATATGGTGCATTGTAAGGTGGCCACTTGCCAGTTCTAAAACACACTTGTGCACGTGCTCTTGTCCTGTTGAAGTCTGGTAGGTCCATATATGTCATTTAATGCAATACACAACATTTCCCCTCTACTGTGTTGCAGAACATGCACCAACAAATAATTAATTATATATGTTAATGTTAGAGTGATCTAAATTTTATTCTAAAATGGCCCTTGCTAGACTTAACTATGTCATGAATTTATTTCTGTCCCCAGCTTAATTGTCAGTTTGTCACACAAGAATCAAAACCAGTGATATCTAAGAAAAGCGAGCCCAATTGTGAATTGTTACCACCGAGTACTAATTAGTCATGATACACACGCGTGGAGGTAGACCGATTCATAATCCCCATTTCCATGCAATGCTCAACATGTTTTACAGAGATGATCATGCCAGTATCATGTATCAACAGTAGCTGAAGATGTTAAATTATCGTCACAGAAAGCTCATGTATTATGACCCAATTATACTTGTGTATGTTAATGTGTGTGCATATGGTCTATGGAGGAAAGAGGAACTATTCAAGGACTCCATTCAGTAACAGAGGACCTAAAGAAATGCATATGATGAACTCAAAAGTCAAAACTTACTGCTGCTGCTTTAAATTCATTAAAGTTGGATGCGACAGTCTCCCATTGATAGGATACAACTGGAACACTTGAGACTCTTTTTCCTTTGGACTTTTTTGTTGGCTCCTTCACATTCTCCACTTGTTTAATTTCACGATATAACCGATGCCCAAGGATTGGATCTTCTTCGTACCTATAGTTCATCAGTTGATTAGAGGTTCCCTTGACCACCAAAGGTGCTTTAAATTTCATTTCATAATTTATGTTTAAAGTAGTCTTTTGCCCACCAGTATGAGATTCCATATGAATCTCCCCCAATTCGTTCTTTACGGAAGGTGGGAAGCTGATAACCGCGCTTTAAAGAATTATCTATAAAGTTCCGAACATCCTCTTGCTACAAAATAGATGTTAGCACATCAGTTAATTTGTCAAACTTAAGGCTCTACATAAAACATGCTCAGACCAGAAAACTTAATAATCACATTTGCAGCTATTTGCAGACATCCCTTAACAATTACCAATCTGAAGATATTGAGTGCATTTACGTGCTCAGAAGAGGTGCTGTATGCATGGGAGATCTAACAAAACACTTCCCTGAGCCTCTTGTTATGAACCACACATTTAATCCACACAGGATTACAAGAAAAATATCTATCCACATCTAATTTCAAAATGCACCATCAAGTCCTTCGATACTCATAGCTTCCCATATGGAAATTGAATTTGTCCAGAAAAAAATGTAGAAAATGACAAGTCAACATAGATATGAAGCAACCCAAATCCTATTCTAAACAGCGTTTAGTGAACATTCACCCGACCACTAATCACTTATGCAGATTCGCTGGCTTGATATGCAAGCTAGTAATGAATACTTTAGGCAGGTGCGCATGTGGCTGTGGCGTATGAAGGAACTACATGCCCTGATCTACAGCTAGGCTGCAAACATATGCATCATCAATTCTGGACCTTTGCAAGCACACTGAGCAGTTTTCGTTAACATATTCAAACATTCCTATGAACTTGACAGTTGACACAAACATATATTACTGCTTGTTTAGTGGGAGACTGGGAATCCGACTGCATTTAAACTTTCTCAAATTTAAATTTAATGTAAATGAAGCATTTCAGTTCATTTGTTAATATTGCATGCTAGATAAACACTCCAGAAATTTCAATGCATGTTGTAGAATGTACACAATGTAGGGTCTGTTCTTTTTGGCTGCGGCTTATGGCTTTTGGCTGAAATTTCTGAATTTTAGCTGTTTGCGATAGAGATTACAGATTGAAAAATACTCGCTTGCGATTTTGGATGGTGCAGATGTTGGGCTTTTAACGTGTACTATAATTAACGTGTAGACTCCATCTTAAAAAATAATCCGTTTGAAAATTAGATACTGTAGTAAAAGACAAAAACCATTTTGAGAAGCTGAAAAGAACAGTCCCGTAATGCAATTTTGGATGGTGCAGATGTTGGGCTTTTAACGTGTACTATAATTAACGTGTAGACTCCATCTTAAAAAATACTTCGTTTGAAAATTAGATACTGTAGCAAAAGCCAAAAGCCGTTTTGAGAAGCTGAAAAGAACAGTCCCGTAATATATTAAGAAAAACGTTATGGTTGCTCTGAGCAAGATAATGATGGAACAAACCGATTCATTTGTTAGAGATGTTTTCAAAGGTTCCTTTTTTTGTAATGGCACCATAATTCATGCTCCTACCTGTAATGCAATATATCAGTCTACCTACATGCCAGGAAGCCCATATGCTCCATGGGGAGTGTTGGCCAAAGCAGGTCATCACATGCTATGGTGGGATTTTGACATTCTACTAGGGTTTTTTTTGGCTCAATTCCAACCAGAAGACTTAATTTTGTTCATGCTCAATTATGATTTCTTTTACACAAGGCTCCATAAAACTGCTGTCATAAAGGAATCATTGATTAGGCCTTGCGTGTTTTAGCAACAAAGTTGTTTTCAAATTTTCACAAACAAAACATCATCATTTAAGTTAGACTATGTTTGTATGAATGTATGATGGTTAATCTTAAAATGCTTTAACAATAGAACAATAGAGCATGGATACTGTATGTTGGCCTAAACTCTTGCTAACGCCTAAGTACTCACTGTTACCGAATGGAAAACAGGAACACAACGCAAGAACACGACGAATTCACACAGGATTTGGCGCTGCAGAATTTGGCAGCTTTTCAAGTTTACTGACCCACTAATTACCAAGGAAAAATTGCAAACACTAATGCATAAGAAACTGCAAGCACTAAGCACAAGGAAAAACTGCAAACACTAACTGCAGAAACTGCAATCATTACTCCATCATGCAATACATGTGCAACAAGATTAATCTAACAATCACCCCCTTAATCTTGTTTGCTTTATTCTCCATTTCCACGTCGGGCTTCAAAGCAGTGCAGGCTCATAATCCGCATCAGCAATGGCAAGCTGCGCCACTGCCTTGGTCACCTTCTTCGGTTCGTTACACTCGTCGGCGAAGTGACCAAACTCACCACAGTTGCGATAATCAATCTTCGACTTGTTGAACTTGCTGCAGTACTTCTTCTTGTCACTGTTTTTGTTGACGCTGTTGCTGGAGCCCTCATCGTTTCTCTGCTCTGCAGCGACCTTGGCCTCCCACTCGGCACGTGTGAGCAGCGGCTCCCCATGCGTGAACAATAGCCGCTGCTCGCCTTCTCTTTCACGACGTCGCCCCTTTGAAGCCTCCTCGAATGCCCACAAACGCCTGATAGTCTCGGCCACCGACATCTCCGTCACATCACCCCATTGTTCAATAGTACTAACAATGGGTAGGAAATTATCCGGGACGGAGTGTAGGAGCTTCACCACGGCACTCTCCTCCACTTTCGTGCCGAGTGAACGTATCTCGTTCACAATGGTGGTAACCTTTAAGGCAAACTCATTAATTTTCTCAGATTCACTCATGTACATACCGTCAAGCTCCCTCTTGAGAGTCTGTACTCGGGCCTTCTTGACACAATCTTCACCAATGTGCATCTTCTTGAGAGCGTCCCAAGCCTCCTTCGCCGTCTCCTTCTTGGATATGGCCATCACCACAGCCTCCGGCACAGCTTGGACGATGGTGGCGAGAGCCATCTGGTCCTTCTTCTCATTGACCACTTCATCACCCTCCATCGCCGCCCACACGCCTTGTGCACGCATGAAGATCTTCATCTTCACCGCTCACACACCGTAGTTGTTCTCCGAGAGCATGGGGTAACGCACTGTCACCCCCGCCTCCTTCACTTGTTGCACGACCAGCTCGTGACCGCCTTGGTTGCCGGCGCCAACGCCCGTAGACATGATCTTCGACATCTCACGAACAAGGCTCTAATACCAAATGTTGGCCCAAACTCTTGCTAACGCCTAAGTACTCACTGTTACCGAATGGAAAACAGGAACACAACGCAAGAACACGACGAACTCACACAGGATTTGGCGCTGCAGAATTTGGCAGCTTTTCAGGTTTACTTCCTCCCTTTATATAGCAATTAAACAAGAGAAACTGACCCACTAATTACCAAGGAAAAATTGCAAACACTAATGCATAAGAAACTGCAAACTGTAAGCACTAAGCACAAGGAAAAACTGCAAGCACTAACTGCAGAAACTGCAAGCATTACTCCATCATGCAACACATGTGCAACAAGATTAATCTAACACTGTACTCATCCATGTAAGATGTTGAATGTGACAAGTAAACTAAGGATACAATAGTAGCCGCTAATCAACTATGAAAGATGCACCAAAGCAAGAAAGGATTCCACATATGAACATTACACTATGAGGTTCACCTCTATCATTGTAAGATGTTGAATGTGACAAGTAAACTAAGAATACAATAGTAGCCTCTAATCAACTATGAAAGATGCACCAAAGCAAGAAAGTATTCTACATAAGAACATTACACTATGAGGTTCACCTCTATCATTGAAAAGATTTCACAGGAATAATGCGGGCACACACCTCACCACGTATGTCACACATCGCTTTCAGGATCACTAATCGAGTTGCTGGCTCAAGTGCCTTGTACATTTCAATTTCCGCCCTGAACAAGGCAAAACAATAAGTAAAGTCATCCAAGATACAATTGTAGCAAGAGATTCAGTCAAGGAATACATAACTCACCCATGTGAGGCAGCAATTGGTATATCGCCTTCTGCAACCTGCAGTTCTAGCCTTTATTAGCTCATCAACCAAATGCAATACTATCCCTTGTATAAAATTGCTATTGGCAAGGAACAAATCATATACCCAATGCCACCAGTCCTTTAATTTTCTACATAACACGGTTACCCATGTTCCACGTCCCATAGCCATTCGAGTTACTGGAGGAATCGACTGCAAAAAGCAATTAGAAGCATTGAAAAGTCACGTGAAATATTTGAAAAATTGTTTTCTACGAAATGTAGTAAGTAGTAGCTACAATTGATAGCTCGGACAGTCAACAAATATGGAGTGGTAAAATATAAATTACATATTACAAAATACACATGATTGGCTGTCATCGTTAGTAGCATTGTAGTAAATACACTTCCATTTCAAATGGCCAAATCTTCTTGGTTGTATATTATGCTAACACAGAATACCAACACAAATACTAAAATCACTGGCGGAGTCCCATAAAAACCTCCAAATAAAGAACTCAAAGAAGGTCATCCTATAGCAGGCAGCTACTATAGTCCTTAAATAATGTATAATTCAAAATATATCTCCAACATGTGAAACAAGTTAATGACAAACTTATAAAGCATTACTCCAGCAGGTTCTAAGCATTGCTCGAGCAGGACCAGTAATTAGCACAAGTACTACTAAAAACACCAAAAATTGCAGTACATTTTACTCCTGGCCAACAACAAGAGCACGTCCATTTGCTTCTACTAAATACTAATGACGAGCAAAAACACCTTTTGCTAATGAAACTTCACGAGGAACATAAAAATTAACCAAAACAGTTAAAAGCTCACCTTTAACAGATGCATATGCACGTCATCCAACGTGTTGTTGGGCATTATAATCGCGTCCTCCAACTCCTCCGCCGTGAACTCCACTGCAATGTTCAGCAATGGCCGGAACACCTGCAGCTCCGAAGTAGAGAAACCACGGCAAACTCAAATATAACTACACACTAAACGCTAAACCCTAAACCCTGAGTTCTAGTAGGCCAGAAGCAGCGGAAGCTTGAGGGGGAGCACGATCGAGAGCGCTCACGTGGATGAAGTTGAGGACGGAGGCGAGTTCCCACATGCCGCGCAGCCTCCACCGCGGCAGCTCGGCAGGCGCCTCGGGCTCCGCCACGAGCGGCGTCACCACGCGGCATTGCGGCGTCTCCTCCTCCCCGGCCTTCTCCACCCGCCGCGGCCGCTCCGGCCGCGGCGGCTGCGCCTTCGGCCGGTTGTTGCACGCGCGCGGCAGCCGCGTCCTCCTAGGGGTCAGCGTCGCAGCCTCCTCGCGCGCAACTTCCGCCTCCGCCACCGGCGGCTGTGGCTGCTGCTCCCACGGCGGCGAGACGGTGGCCATCGCCGGCGAGCTAGGTGGCGAAGGGTCGGATCGGTGGTCGGGGTGAGGGACAGGGTTAGGGTTCGCGCTTGGGAGCGAGGAAGGAAGGTCACGGACTGACGGGGAATGGGCAGGTGGCGCGGTGGCAGTGCAAACGGTCTAGGAGGAGGGGAAAGGAGTGGGAGGGAAAGCGAACGTAACAGAACAGAACAGGGGCAAAAGGGACATTTCGCGTGGGAAAGGAACTGCGAGAGGAGCAGAACGGTGCCGCATTTGCAGGACAGGGGTAAAAGGGGGATTTCGCTAGCGGTGCGGGGTTTTGGGGAGGTTTTGGTTGTACCGGTCACCAAATCGCCAGGGTGGTTAAGAGTTCATGATTCTTCCTCTTGGTTTGGACCTTTGACGCTTACAAAGTTAGATTTGGTCCACATGGCCATGCTCAAGAACCCGTTTGGAAATTAAAAAAAAATCCGGTTCCTGTGAAAATTAATAGGGCCTGCAATTTTACATTGGTTTTGGTTCCAAAATCGGCCTTCCAAGCAGGGCCTAAATTGTTTTATGTGAAATGCATTGTGTTCAAAGATTCGCACGAAATTCGTGTGAAGCGCTGAGAGCACGAGCATGCAGGGTACAAAGACGATTCAGAGTGTGAAAGCATGCGATGATGACGAAGTTTAAGCTTTAACAAGAGACCTGTTAAGAGTTACTTTCATTCATCTTACGAACGAGCGTGAGCTACAGAAATCCAGTGGAATACATGAATACCAGAAACACCGTCTTGCCAGATGTTCGGAAACACTGCACTCGCGATCTCCCTAAGTACATACCTCTACTGGCATTATAGCTCCAAACTATGGGAAAAAAACTGCATTTGGAACAAGAGTTTTGCAAAATGATCTAGAATCGTACAAGAGAGTTTCGCAAAATAATCTAGAACAGTGGGGTTGATTGATCATGGTAAGCTTTATGAACCACCACCTGAATTTGTTCTGTTCATGTCACTCTTTCATAGGCACCGCCAATCTGCATGTGAAGCCATTCCGACGCCGTCGAGCCCTGGCCGTATTCTCTTGGCGTTTGCGGATCAAACGTCAAGCCGGGAGCTGTGTTGTATGTCTGAGCGCCTAACTGCAAGTGAAAAACCATAAAAAGTAAACATTTTGGAAGTTTACATAGAGCTTCACATTGTTAGTAGTAAAAACATTAAACAAGATAGGCAAAGCCATGGTTATACAAGGCGACCACAAATTGCCAAAATGTTTCAATGATGTATTATCATCAGCAAATTTATACTACGTTACCCTGGTAATACATGATTAGAGATTCAGAAGTATAACTTAGACATAAGTTGAGCAATGCTCATTGTGCAGAACACAAATTTCAGAAGGCAGCACTGAAGAGCATATTCAAGATTACACACATAGCTAGCAATGTACTATCACAGCAGGCTTGGTTGCAGAATATGGGACCAGTTGTAAATGAATACCGTAGCAGTGCAACTGTGCAAAACCAAACGTTCAAGCTAAGAGCCAAAGATATAGTGGTAATAGCATAATATGCCGATTTTCTGTAATCTGTTTTCTAACGTACCAATGATCTTCCTACTTAACTATCAATTTACAACTTGACTTACATCTTTAGATGGAAATGCTTCAACTCCATTGTTCACATGCGCATTAACCGCCTCAAGCTTCATGGACAGGAACTGCAGATAACAGAAATTATAGAGCTCTTAACTGAAATATAGAGGGTAACACAATTCCATAGGAGCGGCAATGGTGAGTATGCCATACTTCAACTTGACGTTGCAAAGCCTGGATATAATTAATTATCTCGTCGAGGACTGATGCTTTCCCAATAACCTGACCAAGCAAGCAAAAGCTTTCCAAAGAAAATCATTTACAGAAACAGATTAACAGAACTCGGGAAGGCTTAGAGCTTGGTTATGGCACCAAAATAAATATCTATGGCCAATTTATGGGACAGAATGAAAAAACATAAGCAATGTTGAATGCTTGTTGAGATTGAAATGCACCTTGTTGCATCCAGGGACAAGATCTTGGAGGATTTTCATTCGCTCACTTATTTTCTCACGTCGTGCCTGTCAAAATAAGCAGAACTTTGTTCAGTATCAAATCGTGGTGTATACTTGCAATTGACCTATAGCAACAGTTTTTTCAGCACTTCAATTTGTAACCAGATTTGTTACCCTTGTAATGGCAGTCTGAATTCAAAGAGTTATACAAGAATGGTCAAAACCTTAAAAATAGTAAACTGACCCTTTCTGCAAGGCTATGGCTGTCAGTTGCTTGACCCCTTCTTGCCCTCACATGAATGTAATCTTGTTTTGGTGGCTCTGCTGGAGGAGGATTTTCATCAACAGCCTTGCTAGCATTTCTTGAATCAGCGTCAGCCTCTGTTCTTAAACTGCCATCATCACCACTGGACTTGATTGCCTTGAAACGCTTCACTTCTGAATCAGTCTGCTCATTAAAAGTCCAGTCAATTAAAAGACCAGGCCAGACAAGAGAAGCAACAATTAATCTCCAGCTTTCCACATAAGCCAAGCATATCACAATATTGGACAATTTTTCTTCAAAATATAACATAAGTACTACACAGATACAACAAATCACCTTGTGGCTTCAAAAGTCAAAACAACTATATAAATTGTTAACATAACACATGATCGGTGAATATAAAGAGGCAACTATCATATAAAGGCACCGATAAAACAAAGATTGCATATGACCAACAATCATGTCTTCCAACATGGTTAAGTATGCCAGGCAGCTAAAAATATAAGCACAGTAGGCTACTAAATATAAGCAGAAAATGCTGGTGCCAACCTGGATTTGATCTCATTCTAATTTCTATCGATCTGATGGTGCTGCAGAATTCCACAATTATACTGTGGACCAAGGTACTGCTCAGAATCTGATCTCCAGCCAAAACATTGCGTGGACCAATAGGTTGTTGGTTCAGTAGTTAGTATTGGAGTAAGGAGATAGTTGTTTGGATTTAATTGCTTGTCTAGCAACCACCTTTAACCAGCATGAACAGACCAACAACTATTGCAGTGAAACCAGAGTTACCAAGCGCATAGCACTCAACATGGATAATTAAGTTAGCTGTTGCCAAAAGGCTTGATCATATATATTCAATATATATACAGTTTACGTAAATATAAAATCACAATGGAGGATTGGTTCTATGCTTCTAATGCAGCAAGGAAAAAATTGGGAAAGCAGTATGATTATATTACAGCACCAGGAAGATTTCACCAAGTCGCTGAATCTTACAGTTGACATGGAGTGTGCTTTTGGATAGTGATACTAGGCCTGTTCTTTTTAGATGCGGCTTATAGCTTTTGGCTGAAATTTTTGAATTTTAGCTGTTTGCGACAGAGATTACGGAGAGAGAGATACTCACTTGTGATTTTGGATGGTAAAGATGTTGGACTTTTAACGTGTACTATAATTAACTTGTAGACTCCATCTTAAAAAAATACTCCGTTTGAAAGTTAGGTACTGTAGCAAAAACCAAAAACCGTTTTGAGAAACTGAAAAGAATAGGCCCATAACAAAATTCACATACTCCGTTTGAAAGTTAAGTAATATAATTCTACCTAGGGAAGTTTTATGACATGTTCACATCTTTGGGTGGTTGAAAAATTCACTCCCTTTCTAATAGAGATAAGGGTTGATAAAGTTTGTGGAAAAATAAATTAGCCTTGTTAACTTGAATGCTGAGCAGAGCAGTCATATACTCATGTGCTGCTGACATTCTAGTGATCCAAGCCTAACGACCATTAGCACCAAGTCAGTAATCAAAAACAAAATGTCATAACAGGAAAAAACTATAGACACCTAAACACAGCACCAATGAGTGCTGATACCTACTCCCGTAATCCTTTCTGTTCTGTTGACAAAAGTTAAGAGTACATCACAACTGTGCAAGCGCTCTACAAAGCTCTCCTTGTCAAAAGCAGCAGCCAGGGCCAACAACATGGATATAGCTAGGGCTGTAAGAAAAGCTCAAGGCTTACGAGCTGCTTGAGCTCGGCTCTCTCTCTCTAAGCTCGATTCAAGCTCAGCTTGAGCTCTAAATGAGCTAAGCTCAAGCCCAGGCCAAGGTATGCGAGCCTAGCGAGCTCGAGGTTCAAACAGCTCGGCATGGTTCGAGTAGATGCGTAATAGAATTTGTATGTCGTTTACTCCTCCTTGCCAGTACACCGAGTCGGCAAAGCCCAAGGCCCAAAACCCTTCCTTCCATCAACCATTAATTTTTCTCAAGGCCCAAAGCCCAAGTTGGCAAGCCCCCCTGACCACAATCTAAAGCAAGCAGCTGAAGCTATCCTCACGAAGAGCGCCACCGCCTGACGGTCTCCTTTAATTTCTGCTGCTTCCTCTCCACCCAACGACCTCTCTACTCTCTAGGCTGCACCGCCCTGACCCCTGAGTCCCTGATGCGGTGCTCCGTCCGGCCTACTCCTCCAAGAAGGCATCGACACTGTCGCAATGACACCTGCGGCTCCACCCTGATCCTCAGACCTCATTCTCCTCCCCTGATGGACATCTTATCCACTACCGCCTCTTCCTCCCCAACCCCGCCAGATCTGAGTACGTCTCTATTATAATTTCTTCCATTAACTAGAAAAGGAAGAGGCGTTGATTAGGACTTCACCAATTCCATATCTTTTCTGCCAAGGGCCTAGGATTAATTGAAGACTTCTTGTTGCTTATTCTGTTACCAAGCTTTGTCGAGCCGAGCTCAAGCTTGGCTGCAAGTTCGAAGACCAACCCGGGCTTGCTTGAGCTCGGCTCGAACTTGTATTGAGCTCAAGCCTAGGTACCTAGGCTCGCTCAAGTGTGGCTCGTTCACAGCCCTAGATATAGCAAAACCATGCCATGTTAATAGGAAAACTGGCACTCTAATAAACAGTGTAACACTGTTACTATACATCATTGATGGAATATAGCTACAGAGTAATGGTGCCTTTCATACTTCTGAAACTCCAAGTTTTATCAACACTGAAACAGCTCAAACACCACTTGTGCTTGAATGAAATTGTATAACATTAGTATGACATGAATGCACAATTGCGCACACTTTAACCTCACCCTGCATTTTCTGCTAGTAGTTTGGCTGTTTAAGACCACCTACAGTGGATGTACCTAAGATTTGCCCTGTGTAACTGTGTTTCTACATAATATTGCTACCACAGTAGTTCCAAACTTCCAATATTAGCATACCAGAGGCAGATACAAAGGCTCAAAGCCTCCTCTTGTCAAACCATCCACGTGCACAGGCCTCATCTACGTTCCCATATCCCATGGCCATCTGCATTGGCAAGGTGCTGTCTCCAAGTCATTTGGCAATTAGGAAAATCCAAAATTAATCGATAGCATTATCCTTCCTGTACTTTTAGGGGGCATTCTCATTTTTTTTAAAAAAAATTGTGTGGACCTGTCAAAACTATATTATGCTTAAGCATCCAACTTTAATTGCATGAACAGGCTTCGCGACACCACTAGCTGCTGCTGGCTGGGCTCATTCCACCACACATTACCGAACTAAACCAATCCAAGCCAATCAAAACGGCCATCCAGAAAAATCCTGCTTAAGTTGGAACAAGCAAGAGCCACACCGCACCCAATCGTACACATGAATAGATCACATTCACACCACCAAACGCACTGAAGTGTGTCGCGGCCATTTTCCTTGGTAAACTCCAATTTCCCACCCCTGAAGGCCGATGCACCGAAGTTACCCATCATTGCCCCCAACTCCCCCAATGCCATACGGATCACGACCAATGCAGAGGAAAACCTACCAAATCCTGACCGCCGCCCCCGCCGGAGGTGGAGACGAGCCTGGACGAGTCGTCCTCGGACGCCGGAGACTCCCGCTGCCTCCTCCGTCCGGCGCCGCCCCCACGGCTGCCGTTGCTATGACCCGTGACGGCGGAGGATGCCTCCACTGCGCGGTCGCCGCCGGCCGCCGCGAGGTGCGGCGGGCGCCAGAGCTCGGCGGTAAGCGTCGGCGCGGGGTCCATGGCGGCGCGGTCGAGCTCTAGGGTTTCACGGGCGCATGCGAGGCGGGGTGGAATGGAGTGGATGGGAGGCGACCAGATCGGGTGGAGAGGCCGAGAGTTCGCAGTGGCACTGTGCACTTGCGCAGGGGAGAGAGAGGGCGAGCGCTCAGAGGGGAGAGCCGTGGAGGAAAAAAAAATAGTAAAGAAATGGGGACTCGGGATTTGGCCTCGCGGTGATTGGCGGAGGTGGGGGGTGGGACTCCTCGGTGCTGGGCTGCTGGGCGTAGACGTGTAGTCCAGTCTGGCTGTCCTTTTCGCCCGTGTCCAAGGGCTTATGGCATTGTCTCGTTACTTTTAGCTCTGCGATAAATATTTACTAATTAAGTTGTCCATGCATTGCAATAGAACACTGAATAAAAGCAATACGTATTATCAAACATAATTCCAAACTAAATATTGAACATCAATTTTATCATTTAAAAACCTGTATCAAGCAAAGCACATATGTACAAACTCATAAATAAATCAAATTAGAAATAGCGTTCACGTTTAGTAGCTGACGTTGTTTCTTGTACAATATAAGTAAAAAAATACATAAAACATCTAGAACGTAAGAACATTTTTGTAGATATTATTGGTAAATGTGCCAGCAAAATTAAAACAGAATCTAGAGTCCAAATTGCATGACCTGTTTGATTCAAAAGTCGGTTATTGGGGCATCTCCAATGGTCCTAACTAAGTACTATCTATAAGAATTCCACATCATCTATAGAGTACACATTAAAAGCTAGCATTCCAAAGGACTATCTATAAGGGTAGCTATTTGATGTTTACATGCACACACAGTCATTTATAGATGCTGCCTCGTTTTGCGTTATAGACTAGAGACGAAATAGTAGCTAGCTGTTTGTGTTTTGCATACTCTCTTTCCTCCACATAGGATATATGCTGATGTGTACATACAAATAGCCAGCTGACTCAGCACCATTGGAGATGTCCTTGGTAGCTGATCTAGGACATAAGAACATCTTTGTAGACAATATTTTTGATAAATGTGCCAGTAATTCACCATCCATCTCATCACCATCTTCCTCTTTACAGCCACCTTTTTATTCCAGCGAAGACTCCTTATCATTGAGGCCAGATGAATCCAGGTGACACAACGATACATCATTTCACCAACCTCCTTGGATAGTAGCTGCCTCGGCAGCCATGTGCTGAACCTTAGTTCCACGGAAACTTGAGGGCCTTACAAAATTCTCTTTGCCAACACCATCAAACAAATGCCCAAAAATGTTTCCTGTCGTTTCGCCACTAGCCTTTGCATTTTCATCAAACTCTTTCCTAGGCTCAGCAGCATTCTCAACCCGGCCAATCTTGATTCTACCAACATTCTTCACCAAATCCAATGGGGCTGGCCACTTGCCAAGGACATTTGTCAAGTCTCCAAAGGCACGACGACCACTACCCTGAGTGTTTTCAGACATTGCAACTTCCAGATCCTAACCAATTTGCTAAATTAACAGCAAAATTGAGACCTCCAAGTGTAAAAAATACAATTGAATTGATCAATTCGCAGACAAAAGACAATGTAAGCGATGTATTAAGATTGTCTTGAAAAAATAAAGAAGTATAACCCCAGAAGCATGGTTTAGACGCAAAACAAAGTGCTAGGATTTGTGAAACATGAAAACAATTGGATTCGGGCTATACAGTAGGCAAATCAACGCATGTACGAGCTAACTGAAGATTTGGGGCAAATCAAACTACGTATGTTCCAAGCAATGCTTGTCAGATATGAACTTGAAGGAAATCAAGGGTTTTCTGAGATAGAATCCTCCCAATCTCGCCCAAAAAAAATCAAAGATCAAAATGTGAAGTCCAAGTCGTAGCATTCACAAAAAGACCCCTAAATCCTCGAATTATAGCGAAATAGGGTTAGATTCCATCCAAGGAGAGGGTTTCAGCTCTGTACCGAAAGATGGGAAGGCAGGAAGCCAAACCGGGGAGGAAATTTAGAGAGATGAGATCCTCCACACTTGCGGGTGGTGGGTTCACTTCCCAGATTACTACCTAGCCAAAAACTGCAAGTGGGGTGGCGAGATGGGGAGAAGTAGGGTTGGGAGCACAAACCTCGCTGTGAGACGGCCGCCTTTCCCAAATCAACCACGGGATCGGAGAGGTGGAACGGGGCAAAGAGAGGGAAGGAATTGGGGGCTCTGTTTTGAGACGCGCCCCATGACACGATGGAGCCAAGAAATGGAGGCGGAAGCTGGAGCGGGGGCGGGTGGCGTGAAGAGGATTAATCCCTTACCTGCAGCCGCGCGTGCAAGTGTCCCCGAGGATCATGATGGTGGCGGTGGCGGTACTTGTCTCGCCACCGGACCAGCACTCGTTAAGGTTGGGGCAGCGCGCCTCCTCGTAGACGGTGTGGAGCTTCAGTTCCCACAACTTGGCCTTGATGGCTGCGTACTTGGCACCGCCGGGCACCGTCTCTTTCATCCACTTGGGCTTGGGCAGTGGCCGCTGCCGCATCCCCACCTCCACCGAGTACACGAAGTCCCCCAGCGACGACACATCCGCCTGTAAAGATGCGGGTGGTGGAGGAGGAGCCGAAGCAGGTGGTAAAGCAGGAGAGGAGGGAGCTCGTGAGGGGAGGCATGGCTGCGGATCGGAGTGGGAGGAGAGATGGTGGGGGAGAGCAAGTGGTGGTTGGGGGACGACATAGGAGGGCGACGGTTTCTCAGGAAGACGAGAGTGGTGGAAGGGGTGGCGTGCGCGGTGGGCTAGGAGCCAGTTCATTGGTTTTCCATGGCAATACATGCGCTGTGGGCTGGCTAGCTGCGAAAGAAGGGAGGAAGGAGAGGTGAATAAACAAACTCTATGTTATATTAAATATTTATATTTATATGTATAAAATGAATATCGATAGTCTGATAAACTATTTTAAAAAAGTTGTTCCTGTAAATCGTTTGAAAAAAAAGGCATAGAAGCCACATTGTTTATTTATTCAAGGGAAACAACAAACCATAAGTTATAAATAATTAAAGTCAAAGGTCTTATTCTTTTGGGTTATGGCTGATAGCTTTTGGACACGGTTGATAGCTTTTGGCTGGGCTTTTCAAGACGATCGCAAACACGATGCACGTGGTTTTAGACTCAAAAAAGCCAATTGGAGAAGCAGCTTTTGGAGAAATTATCCTTTTAATTTCGGCTTTCGGAGAAACTAAAATCAAAAACCAAAAAAATAGACCCAAATACTCTTTGTGTGGGTTCTTTTATGTTGTGACTTATGGCTTAAATGTTTGAATTCTGGTTGTTCCTGAGAGACAATATGTAAAGAAAAATAATCGCATGCAATGTTGGCCGGTACAGCTGAACACAGTATATTTTTTACTACAATCTTCCTATTGACTCCACATTGAAAAAATGCACCGTTTGAAAGTTATGCTACAAACCACAAGCTATAAGTGGAAAAAGAAGTGAGCCTTTTATTGCATGGTAAACACAACCACTTAGAGTTGGGTGGTGCTCATTTTGGCTTATAAACCTTGACTTTTGGCTTATTTTACATTGTAATGACTGAAAATGTACTATATCTCTTGGTAACTTTTTCAGCGAAATTTAACTAAAAATAATTAAATGAAAGTTATATCATTATAGACAATGAAAAGAAATAAAAGAAAAAAGTAAAAAAATCTAAAAAAGCTAAAAGGCAAAAAAAAAAAGATGAAATTAAGAATCTAAACCCAGAAACAAAAGTTCTATTAAGTAGGGCCTTAACCGTTGGGGTGATGTGCCCCCGGTAACCTTTCGGTACAATCTATGGTAATACTCCTGTATGCAGATGATGATTATGGGCTTGTTTTTTTCAGCTTCTCAAATCAGCTTTTGGCTTTTGTTACAGTACCTAACTTTTAAACAGAGTATTTTTTGAGATAGAGTCTATAAGTTAATTGTAGTACATATTAAAAGCTCAACATCTGTATCATCCAAAATTACAAGCGAGTATCTCTCTCTCCGTAATATATGTTACAAACAGCTAAAATTCAAAAATTTCAACAAAAAACTATAAGCCACAACCATATCAAAAAGGCCCTATGATTCTAGTGAGAATAGACTACGGTGATCCTAGTGACTCATTTTCTGGATCTGCGCTGCAGCACTTGCGAAAATCGAGAGGTTTATGTCCTAATTCAAACGGCTTTCAGCTTTTAATTTTTAGAAGTTATTTTGAATGCATTGATATCTTAATTTTGTTTTTTTATTTTGGTTTTTCTTTTTTCCTTATTGCTTTGTATTATCCTAAAAGATATAGTGGTTTTTTTCTTTTTTTTCTTATTTTTTTACTTATAAAAAACTAAGAGACACTATAATGTGCTTGTAGCCAGAAGCCGAGCTTAAAAGTTGTTTGGACCGGCATAAAGTCGGCCATTGGTAGTCTTGGGCGAAGACGCGCGACGAGGCGTGCTCGTACGCACGCCCATTAAGGCCCGTAATAAATGGGCGTCACGTCTTGCCAGCGGTGCAAGCTCGAGCACGGCCGAAGCCGTCTGCGTCTTGGCCGAACGCAGTTAAGGCTAAGCGGGCGTCTTGCCAGCCAGCCCGTTAGCCCAAAAAAACGAAAAAATAAGAAAAATCGTAGAAAAATAAGAAAAATTGTAGAAAATTCAGAAAAATTCAAAAAATATAAAAATTATAGACATTACTAATCATAAAAATAAATATTTGCAATGATATAATGATCTTTATTAACTTATTAAATTAATCATAAAAACAAATATTTGTAATTATATAGAAAATTATATGCGGTAGTCTTGCGCAGGCGCAGACGGCCGATGGCTAAACGGGCCGTGCCATGCCGGCCCGCCGTCGCGCACCTCGGCGAGCACGGCGGTCCGGCGTCGTGTTGTCTTGGCTCGACCGTTCTGGGTCGTGCGCGTCTTGCGTCGTGGGCGAACCTCGATGTCGTCGTGCGTGCGCGGCCGTTTAGGCCCAGCCCATTTGGCCACCTTTAGACCGGCACCTTATACTACTAATTAAGTTATTTCATGTTTTATGTCACGTAATGCAAAGTTACTTAGTTACTAAAGTAGTAGTGTTAGTGTGTGTTGGCCAGAGTGGATATGACACAAACTTTCATGCTAACGAATCATCCAATGGTATCCTAAATGCATATGTTTTGTAATGAAATTTGTGTTTTTTTATTCTAAACTTGATTTTTTTTAATATCCAACTTTGGTTCTGTTCCAAACAACGATGACTTTTGACTTCTGGTTTAAAAGCTATTTAGAACGTGTTGATTTTTAAAAACAGCTTTCCCCCCTTTTTACTCTCTATTCCCCCTTCTTTCCTCTTTTTCCTTTGTATTATCTATGCAGATATAATGGTGTTTTTATTTTTTCTATTTTTTATTTATAATTGAATATTTCAAAAAAGTCTAACAGCCGTTATAGTACAAATTTAACCAAAACACAAAATCCACGTCACTTTGGAACATGGTCTTCGTTTTGAAAAAAAAGTATAACATTGTCGTGCTGGTCCAAAGTAATGTATGATGCATGAGCTACTTCACACATACTTTTGTGCAATGTGAATGTTTTGAAATAGTTCATGGGTATAAAGAAGCTTAAAACCTTGCTTAAATGGATCGGATTCTAAATCAAACTACTAGTTCGTGCTCAATACAGTAAATCAAGCTTGACATATATTTATCCTAAGCAAATGAGCTACTATTGGGATTGCAAGAAAGTAAAGTAAATATAATAACCACGAGGGAATACATAAATTCCCAAAATAGACACGATAAAATAACAAAAAAAGTTGTAATGTCGTGAAATTACCAAGGAAAAGCTCATAGTTTGTCGTTTTCAAACATCTAGAAGAAGAACAATATTAGCTAGCTAGACCAAACTCCCATCCAAGAACAACAAACTAGAATTTAGTGCTCATTTGAGTTTATAAGTTCAATGTTGTGGTTACATACCAAACAGTAAATAAGAGATTGGTAGAGTATATATGGAAAAATGAGTTATATCACTCCTTTGTTTAGACAAGGAAGTATATATATATATATGACCACAAGCCTTATTACAATAACGTTCTCTACTTGTTGCACTATTTAGATGGTACATATATCTTTTACATGATTTAATGGGCCTCTTGGCCCAGTAAACCAAATGACTGTCGGCGAGGACCATCCCATAACATTAGGCTTTTGGTTTTTTTGCACTACAACGATTTAAACTATATTGTAGATGTTGTCGGTTTTTTCATTGTAATTAAATTAAAAAAATAAAAAATATTATCATACACAATAAAAAGGAATAAGAAAAAAACATAAAAAACATAAAATTAAAAAACTAGAAACCAGACCATCTAAAGCACCCACCTTGGGCAGTACGTGCTACCATGCCAACAACTTGTTTATGCATAGTTGGCAAGTCACTATGGGCAAACTGGACAATCCAGTTGGCATCATGAGGTGCCTAGCTATGTTTAGTGTCTTTCACACGTAGTTTTTATTATCTCTATCTCTCTATTCTAAGCATCTTCTCTGTCTGCTCATTGTTATCCTGAAGCATCTTCTACTCTCTCTGCTCATCACAGTTCATTACTATCCTGACTTGCTTCCAAATTTATATTGATTTTGCTCTCGAATTTATTCTGATTTGCTTTCAAAGTTATCAAGATTTGCTTCGATCTACACAAATCTGGTTTGAATTTTGTATGAAATTGCTTTAAGTTATCCTCGGTTTGTTTACTAATTTATCTTGCTTACAAATTATACACATTTTACTTCCATATTTATCTCAATTTACTTTTGAATTTATACCGATTTGTTTCACACTTATATTAAGTTTATACTAATTCGATTTTATTTTGTTGATACCTAAGGAGAATTTCAGAGTGATGCCAGTATATTTAATATTTACTGAGTTAGTAGGCCTTAGTGAAGAGATGCATCATCTTATTATTTTGTTATTTAGCTTTTTTTTTGGATATATGTGCGGAGCAACCCGTACGGACCCTCTGTAGTCACGTCCTAATTATAAACACAAAGGGGGTGATCGGAATAGCGATAGCTTTTGGCTTTTAGCTGAAAAAACACTGTAGCTGGCTGAAAAAACACTGTAGCTAAGTTAGTGGATAGTGTAGTGAATAGTGAAAAAAAGCTGAAGCTAAAAACTGAAACCGAAACGATCAGGACCAAACTCTTGTCAAAAAGTATTACTCACTTTCGCGAGTTAGATGCAACCTTCGGACCTTCCTCGTGATGGATGCTACGCCTGTTAAAAACGAAATAGCAAATTAA
The DNA here is from genome assembly GCA_036346265.1 of Melocanna baccifera. Classification (NCBI taxonomy): domain Eukaryota; kingdom Viridiplantae; phylum Streptophyta; class Magnoliopsida; order Poales; family Poaceae; genus Melocanna; species Melocanna baccifera. The sequence goes on along the minus strand of CM070683.1, from coordinate 2,468,031 downwards.
GAGCTCGTATGGAACACAAGAATATAATAGAATTTTCATAGAAAACAATTCAATTTCAATAGAATTTAAAAAAATTATCAAGTTTCAAAGGAGGCGTAATACATTGTCAAACATTTTCCTCTATCCTTTGTCTGCTAGAAAAATAAATGGTTTAGATTACGATCTCTATAATATACCAAAATTATACCATACAATTGTGGATACATATTTCCAGGAAGTCTAAACACACACCCTCTCTCTATAAACTAAAAACAATTAGAAAATATCTTAAAGTGGCTTTGACTTTTAGTTTCTCCAAAGATTAAAATAAATTAGACGATTTCTTGAAACGATTCTTCAAGTTTAAAACCGTATACACTATTTTTATCATCCTCTGTTATCTTAAAAAATATAGATAAAATTATTAACTATATCTAAAAATCATTAGGCACAGCAAAAAAAATATGCCCTAACCAACTGACGTCCAACAAGGCAGCTAATTTGGTTAATCGTAAAGAAAACCGAGCTAAGCCATCATCAAGGATCTTACATTGAATTAAAATGTCCAAGGATCGATCTGCAAAACTGCACCAAGCAAATTTTGATTTCTTTTCTACGTCCACCCCACCATTTTCCCTCACATCAAGGATCTTACATTGAATAAAAATGTCCAAGGATCGATCTGCAAAACTGCACCAACCAAATTTTGATTTCTTTTCTACTTCCACTCCACCATTTTCCCTCATTTCACTCCACCGAGCGAAACCGACCTTGCCCCTCCCCCTCTCCTCGCGCCCCCACCTCCTACCTCGCCGAGATCTAGCCCTAGGGTTCCGCCCCCGTCACCGGCGGCGAGCTCGACTCCACAGGGGGCGAGCGAGGGAGGGAGAGGAAGGCCATGGGGCAGCAATCGCTGATCTACGCGTTCGTGGCCCGCGGCACGGTCATCCTGGCCGAGTACACGGAGTTCACCGGCAACTTCACCACCATCGCCTCCCAGTGTCTCATGAAGCTCCCGGCCAGCAACAACAAGTTCACCTACAACTGCGACGGCCACACGTTCAACTACCTTGTAGAAGACGGCTTCAGTGAGTTCTCTGCCCTTCCAGCCCCGTCCGATCCTTGTTTTCCCTCGTTCGATTCGTTGCGGATTTGATCCGATCTGTGTGGATCTGATACGTTGCGTGCTCGATTTCGGCTGGTTGGGTGTAGATCTCGCGGATTTGTTGGACATGCCGTTTGGTCGTTTGGATTAGCGTCTGTGATCGAGTTGGTTGGTGTCGTGATGCTCTGCGAAGTTCGTGTGGGAAAATGTTCTCGCGGTTGTGCTCTAGTTGGTCAGCTGCTGGGTATTGATTGCAACTCGAGTTTGGTAATACTTCCTGAGGTGTCAGTAATGTGGTATGTGCTGAATCGTTCGTTTCATCCTACGAGGGAGAAGGTGGGGGTTGTTTTTGTTATGGCGACTATTTGCGATAGCCGATAGCGGTAGTAAAAGAATTCCAGTCCATGGTGCTGCCTCTATATACTCCTGCTGTTTTTAGTAGACGGAATTGATAGTGAGCCTTGTGTGCTGCTACTAGCCGTGCCTGTCAACTGTCAACATATATCTATGTATGATGATAGGGTGATGTTTCCGAATAAGTAATACCCCTTAATCTATTTTAGAATTAACATAAATTTATCGATGTTTTTGTGCTTTCTGATGATTGAAATTAGCGAGACTTTGTTATTCTGTTGTGTGTAATTTCATATTAAGTTTTCATAGCCCATTTACTTGGTTAGAAGAAGATGTTGTCGTCAGAGATAAATTATATTTATTAATACTTAGTGATTGTTGTGATAAAATGTGATGAATCTTAGTTCATCGGGGTAAACACCGCCGGGAGGAAGGTCAGGCGGCGTCGGCTTGGAAGGATGAGAGATTTGACTATAGACTAGGATGATAAAACTTAGTGAAGAGGTTAAATTAATTCATCTTCATTGGTTTCTTGCTTGAGAATAATGATTATAATAGGTCTCCATATATAGAGGGCTCTTCTAACAATTATAGATAAGATCAATCTAAATATCTTTCCTAACTAATAGATATAATGCCAAACAACTAATCCCTATATTAGGAAACTAATCAAACTATTTAGGAAATAGATAACTTGGTAGGGAAGAAGCAATCCTTGTAGCCCTGCCGCTACAGTACCATGGTACTGTTCACACATGTGAACGATACATGTGAACAGTTATTTCGGCACGTGACGACTTTGTCCCCCTTCGGCGATAGTTCGTTCTCGAGCTATAGCGACAGCCATGGCTGCAACATTAGGAGATCCCAAGTTGACGAAATACTATTATGTTTACTAGTGAATTTGAAGACCGTGGCCTCCATGTACAGATGCAACAACATTGATGATATCTGTGATTGCCACGACAGGCGCGGTGGCAACCATGACAGCGTTGTGATAGGCTTCCACGATGCGGTTGTCGCGACAGGTTTCGGCAAGGCCATGGCGGCCTTCGGCAACACCGTAATAGGACATGTCATGGTTGCGACAGGCGTCGGTAGTACTGCAGCAGGTCGCGACAACGATATGGTTACCGCGGCAGGCTTGACAGGAACACGGCTACCATGGCAGGGCTGTTGTAGGCGTCGACAGAACCATGTTGCCATGACATGTTCGAGCGGCACCTGCTGGGAACAGCACTGCATTCGTCTCTTGTTGCGCGTTGCACCTTCTTTTGATTCGCGATCATTTTCTCCAAGATGGCATGCATGTTGAGGAAGGTGGCTGCCATTTCTTGTCAATGTCGTTGGTACTAGGGGTCATCTTGTTGGTGTTAGCCTTTATCGTGGCCAACGACTAGGCAACAAGAGCCATGGTAGCAGAAGTTGTGGGAAGAGATTGACTGCTTTGATACCAAATGTGATGAACCTTAGTTCATCGGGGTAAACACTGCCGGGAGAAAGGTCAGGTGGCGTCGACTTGGTGGGATGAGAGATTTGACTATAGACTGAGATGATAGAACTTGAGGAAGAGACTAGATTAATTTATCTTCATTGGTTTCTTGCTTGAGAATAATGATTACAATAGGCCTCCTTATGTAAAGGGCTTTTCTAACAATTATTGATAAGATCAATCTAAATAATGTCTTTCTGAACTAACAGATGTGATGCCAAACAACTAATCCTTATCTTAGGAAACTAATCAAACTATTTAGAAAATATATAACTTGGTAGGGAAGAAGCATTCCTCTTCATAGGCTTGCCGCTACAGTATATGGTACTGTTCATGCATATGAACGGTACATATGAACAGTGATTTCGGCACGTGACATACAAACTCCACCTTTGTATGATAAGGGATTAAGGGATAACATTACTATGGTGCATATAAGGCGGTCTATTATGTAAGAGCAGATCACACTATCACAGATAATATTTCTACAACTGCAAGGAATATTGAACGTTGATTCTGTGAGCACCCTAAGAGCTGATGATTATTTCATGCACAATTTTTGTGCAACATTAGATCACATAGATGCTCCTCTTTGATTGAACTGTAGATTAAATGAAGTGGCAATCAGATCCAGATGTAGCCTTTGCAGCAGCGCCATCTTTTTTTGTTTTGTACATTCTCAGTTTCAGCTTTAGAAACGGCATGAGATTTAGATTAATGTAATAGAAGACATGATAGGGTGATTTAGAGGGAAAAAATTGACATTACCTGTTACTCTTCTGATATTGCTCTGTGCTTTTGCTTCAATTGCTATTATATTTTTATTGTTTCTATGTTGGAATTCTGCATCTTCTGTTTTTTGACACATGACTTAATAGCAGCGACCATAGTGCTTGAAAAACTTTCCAATAGGGACTAGCACCCAACTTTATTAAGTAGCTGATTTTTGTACATGGTCTTCATTTATGCACAACATGACACCATTACCAAATTTCTAAAAATGGAGATAGTGCTTGTCTCTCCTTGTTAAAATATTACTCAGGAGCACTATGTTACATTTCCTGCCATTTCTAAGTCAAAATGCTAGGACATTGATTGTCTAACACCCATGCTTTCTTCCGCAGCATACTGTGTAGTTGCTGTTGAATCAGTAGGGCGACAAATTCCCATTGCTCTCTTGGATAGGGTTAAGGACGATTTCACAAAAAGATACGGTGGTGGGAAAGCTGCTACTGCTGCAGCAAACAGCCTCAACCGAGAGTTTGGGTATGTATTGTTGTCAGTGTGAGACTTGATAAAGATAATGATTATTCAGTTCAATAATGTTTTCTTGTGAATATTTACTGTTTATAGATCAAAACTTAAAGAACACATGCAGTATTGTGTTGACCACCCTGAAGAGATAAGCAAGCTGGCTAAAGTGAAAGCACAAGTTTCAGAAGTCAAAGGTGTTATGATGGAAAATATTGAGAAGGTACATCTTTCTTCTTTGCAGATTAGCTCTACAAAGTACATAGTCTGAAATTGTGGGTTATCTTTAAAGAGTGTTTCTGACCTTTTCTTTTTGAAATGCAGGTCCTTGATCGTGGAGAGAAGATTGAACTGCTTGTTGACAAGACCGAGAATCTACGCTCACAGGTGCTGACACATTCCTTTATATTGCTTTGTATTTGATATTGTACTTCAAATCTTCAATTATGTTTCTTTTGGAGCTGTTATTATATATGGTGCCCTGAGTCCCAGATGATACAGTCGATTTCCTTACCCAGGCCAACAGCAAGAACCTAGAAACTAGAAAGGTCACAAGTGATGTGATAAAGCTGGGATATGGGTTCATAATTTCATTATTATAGGTCAATCACTGGTACACCAAATAATTACTGGGATAGATGCTCTTGATATGCTCAAAGTATGGATACATGAGCCGTGGTGTTAGGGATGGCCGTGTTGACTGAAATCAGTTCTGTCATGTCATGGGTTACCAGAAGTAGCAAAATACCAGTCACATTTATATATACCTTACACTTATGGATGGCTAGAAACTTCCAAGGTTATGTCAATGACCGACAGTACTTTTTTCCCTACTTGTTAAGGTTATATCTGCTAGTGTAAATAGTGAAATCAATCTGTCATCTCCCTGTAATGTTTATGATGAATAGTTCCATTGGTGACAACATCCTCCCTATTTATCCAAGTTACAGCCAATGAAAATCGATCTTGAATGTTGATGCTTTAATTTTGTGCATCAGAATTCAGAAGTGGTGTCCCACGTTTGATGTTGAAGTTGGTGTCCTCCAGCCTAGTACATGTGGACCATCTTAGCACACTGGGTTCTGGCGAGCCCGGAACGTTGCTTAGTAGTATTGAGTTTTGGGGCGTTGCAAAAGGATTACCTGATATTGTTACTCAGTTTGAGCAGAAAGTTCCATAAACATACAATCACTTTTACAATTACTCTGCAGTTTAATCTGTCTAAATTAACGGTCAGTATCTAAGATCTTTAATGGTGTGGGCATGCAGGCTCAAGATTTCAGGCAGCAAGGAACGAAGGTAAGGAGAAAGATGTGGCTACAAAACATGAAGATCAAGCTGATCGTTCTAGGCATAATTATCGCGCTCATTCTTATCATAATCCTGTCCGTGTGCCATGGATTCAAATGCAAGTAAGGGCGGCCTTGAGATCGATACATTCAACTGCCCCTATAATACTGCTGCTTGGGCAAAAAAAAAGGTCTTGAAGTGTCGTCCATTTTTGGGCACTATGCATGTATAGCTTGGATTTTAACCCTTTGTTGTATCATATGAGTAGATTTACTTCATTGCCCCCCGAATGTTGCTGTGCTTCATTGTATGCTCGCAAAAAAGTCAGTACGTGACCTGCATTTTCTACATCGTTTATGGACGCAAAGTTCAGGCTTTAAAAAACTCATGATTGTGGAAACTGCGGAACAGCTGATGCAGCACGTTTACGTGACCTGAATGTTGAGGTTTTGTTACTGCGCGAGCGTGCCTTGAGGGGCTTGTGTCCGGTGCTTGAAGAACCCATCTTGGATGCGGCATTTTCCAGTCTGGTCGCGTTGGGCTGAAAGCTTTTTTCATTTTTAGTGACGAGGAAGGAGGCATACCTTCACACCTGGCAAAACCAGACACTGAGTCAGTAGTTCCAGTTAACTTACTGTAGGATCGGTATTACAACAAGAGATGAATGGTGTTTTTAATTTTTTTATGTGTTCGTTAATTATTTACTCTAATAGCTATAAAGATTAGGAACCTAAAACTCCAAAAATTGTTGTACTACAGCAATTTTAACCATGTGAATAGCAAATTTAGCGGTATTTTAAAAATAAAAATTTATGAAACTTTTGATATGTATATCTAAAAGATTTGAAACTCAAAACTTGAAATTTAGCATACACTTTCTTTAGAATATCAGAAACTTATTTCAATCAATGATTAAGAAAATCGTTGCTAAAACTCTGATCTTTTTGTTCGAATGAAGGTTGCACCAAAAGAAGATCAAAATAAAAACACGATAATTATGACTTATTTGTGGGTGAATGATGGTCAATATGGCTTTAAATGTATTTTCATATATCATAGCAGGCTAAAACATCAAAGAATTTAAGATAGAAATAGCTGGATCAAGAAATCACTCGAAGATGTCAAAAAGAGTAAAAATCAGATTTCTTCATGAACTTGCTAACCAAGTATCAAGATTAGTGGGGATTGATTTTCAAATGTTATCTTCATCTCTTATACGTCATTGGCACAATAAGATCAAGAATATAACGGAGAATAGCAAAAATTAACTAAATTAAGAGCAAACCAATCAACGTAAGTTGGATCCATAGAGATGAACAAAGATTGATATATTGCTACTAGAGAATAGAGATTTTACAGCTACTTCACTTAGAAGACAAGAGAGCACACCATATCACTCAACTTCTCTCAAACCTTAACCCTAGAACTCACGAACCCTTGTCTCAAAAGAGGATGGTTGTATGGTTAACTACAAGTGAACCCACGAACCCTTTTGTCTCAAAAAGAGTACGATTGGATGGTTAACTACAAGTATTCATCTCAATATGTTAAATAGATAGGCTAATCAGCCCTATCTTACTCTTGGTGGCTACTATCCACTTAGCACATATAGGGAAAACCCGATAACCCTCACATGGATTTTAACTCACACATTACACTCATACACTTTTTTCAAAATATATAAGCTCAAATCTGTTAAGTCCGTAACCTTAATCTAACTTGATCTTCTCAACTTTTTCTTGATCTAAACTGTTCTCTTAAGCATTACGGTTTTGCTCCAATGTAGTTTCTAATATTTTGGTCAAACTATCAAAATATTCTTTCTTGATCCGGTCATTTCTTTCTATTACAAGCAATCATTATGTTTGCTACATATAAGTGCACCATTGGCTTGCCACGTATCGGCATGTCTCTCCCATTCCGGTTTTACCTGATCATGTTTCACTTGGACCGACCAAGTCATATGGTGCAATCCACTGCTCAAACTTTTCTTTAATATTTCACGCTTTCCTTGTGTCATACTTGACCTCAGTCATCTTATACGGTATCTTTGATCGTTCTAGCTTTCAGCTCCTGTACGAGCGTAGGCCCGATTTTCATCGTTGACTCCAAACGATACTGCATATCGAAAGACATAGGCCCCGATCAGTGTAGCTTTTGTGTTGGACGTTTAACTTTTTTCACTGTAGCAGCACTGTAGCAGCTACAGTAAAATATGTATTTTTCGTTTTTTGTTTTTTTAAAAATGTAGTTACACTTTTTTTCGTTTTGTTTTTCGGTTTTTTTTATATTTTTCTACATTTAATTATACTCAATAAACCAACTCAGCTACAGTGTTTTTTCAGCCAGCTATAGTGTTTTTTCAGCAAAAATCAAAAGCCATAGCTATTCCGATCACCCCCATAATTCATTTTCGGACATAAGTTCTTCACAACTTGACTTACATCGGTAATAATGTCTCATATAATCTATAACCACTGATCTAGGTCACCAACTCATTCCATGGATTAAACTTTTTAAAATTATTTATTTTATATACAGATTTTAAAATTTTACTCCTATGAGATAATAATAATTTATGATAACAAATTCACAGAGCTTCTCGTATTGTCCTTCACTCGCTACCGCTTATTAAGCCGTTCGTTAATCGGTGCTTCGAGGCACAGCTGGAGGCTTCAACCAAAGCGTTGTTTGGCTGCAGCTGCTGCGTGCACGTCAGCTCACACAGGCACGCAGTTGCAGGCTTACAGCAGTAGACTGATGGCACCTGACAGGTACGATGCCGCCACGCGTGGCTGCCGCAGCTCACAGCGGCCAGCGCCGTACGCTGCGCCAATCCGCGCGCGCCACCGAGCCGGTGGTGCATTTGCAGCCGCATTTACATTACCCCCCGCTCGTCGCCCTGCTGCGGTGCTGTTGCATCTGCGGAGAATTTAAGACGGCCTGTTTGTCTCGGGAGCAGCAGCTCACGACCCATGCCTCGTCCGTAGCCTTGTGGTGAGTGTGGTGCCAGACCGCCGGTGCAGCCCGTGCTGCTCCCTCCTCGCTAGCTCTCTCTCTCTCTCTCTGCTGCCAACTCATAAATGGCGCCTCGCGCCCTTGTCAGGTACCGGGGAATTAAGCTTAGATCCACTGCGCTACAGCCACATGTGCTGAGGCCTCGGCCGACAGGTGGACCAATGGCATCGTCGGTGGCCCACTTGGCCAGGGCACACTAGCACGTGCCAACTGCTGTGGCGTGGCACAGTGGGCCTGTTTATGTAGATTTCGTTTTCTGTCTTGTGTCTTTACTCAGAGAAGTCACAAGACGAGATGTATGTCTGATTTTTTAAAACACCTTTTTTTATTTCTTTCGTTGTGAACTCGCATTAAAATAAAACAGAGAATTATAGCACATCATGTATCTCAATTATTTCACTTTTGTTAAGCATATACATCTCTCTATCACTTTTTACATGACTTATCCCCTTCTTTTAAATCCACTTTTTTCTATTACTATTATTTATTTTTAACTAAAAATTATCAACCATAATTAAACTATCAGCTCTAACTAACATAAACAAACCCAAACAAGGCCTCCCCCCACAAGAGAAGGTCTAGTAGCTGCTGCGACGTGAATGCGCTGCCAACGGCATGGCCTTTGCTTGGCTTGCATCGAAGTTGGAAGAAATAATTATGGCGCAAGCACGACCGGGCCCTGGCTCGGACTAGCCTTGACCGGGTTCGCATAAATGAGCCGGTCAGAGAGAGATCACCGGTACCGAAAGTACATCTCCGAGTGAACAGCTCCCGGGGTTGCACATGAGATTTCGAGGCCGGATTCGGGCGATTTCCACGTCCATCAATGCCGTAGCGCCGTGTGTTTACGAGGCCTTATCTCTGCCTCGATCGCCGTTGTGGCTATAATTTTTTTTATTTTAGTGTGAATATTTATATAAATAAACTAAATATAGATAAGTTAATAAATAACTTTAAAAAATTATTCTAATAAATTATTTAAAACAACGATAAAAAATTATTATTTATTCAAGAGAAACTACTAGCTGAAAATAACATAGCACATATATCGTCTACTTTGTAGTATGTTAGTTACTAGCGGAGAGTCTTGTAATCGAGTAGCTCAGAAGAACATGATACATTGTGGATGGTTTGATTGGACCTCAACTGGCCTCGACTTGTTTAAAAGATACTACTATATACTTTAATACTTGCTGTGCACTCTACCACTGTAGTACAATTTATCCTGCTCAAGATCGACTACCTGAAAGGTACGCGTAGCAGCAGTGAGATGATAGGGGGTAAGTTGTTCTGTGTGTAATCTTCGCTGCATAATGCACAGTTGCACACAGTACAATGCACTGGCTCTATAAAAAAGGTTAAGATCTTTGCTAACGTGCGTACAGGAGGTATATACATGCACATATTCAGTTCTCGTTCCGAGGATCAGATCCAGCAAAAGTAGTGGCGGATTCAGGACTCGGATCGGATCCAGCAAAAGTAGTGACGGATTCAGAATTTAGTCATGTTCCAGAGTTAGAGACCATTGTTATTCAGGCTAAAAACAAGATTATGCCCCAATCTTTTATAGGCTTTAAGCTGCTGATAAAAATCCTAAGCCACAGACTATGAAGCCTAGGCTCCCATAGACCTAGATCCGTCCTGAGCAGAAACATTTTGTGATTAGTTGAGTTATTTACACCCCACAGTACATCTGGGGCACAAACGTTCGTCTATTTGGTTTCTAGGGTGCTTTTCCTTCTCCCCTCTTTTTCGTAGTAGCTTCAAAAAAAACTCCAAAAGGTAAATGCCAACACAAATAAACGAGAGCGCAAATTTCACTTTGGCCAGTTGGTGTGCCGAACCCACATCGTTGGGATCGTGCCATGACGAGTTGCGATAGTAGGCGTGAATAAAACAGCAGACATGTTGAAATACGACTAGCAGTATGTACGTACTTGAGCAGACCACGCACATACGACACACCGTTAGCTAGCCTGCCTGATACACATGAGAGCACTTAACCGCACACCACAACTCGTCTCTTTCTGACAACCTTAACTTGGCACGCTACTAAAAGTACTCGAAACTTCCATCTCAACCAGCAAACCCTAACTTTTACACACTCCAGCCTCTCGCTGCGTGCGTGCCCCGGTCACACACACACACGACACATCCGGATACGCATATCGGAAAGCTTAAGGAACTAGTACTAACAACTACATGCCACATACCACACCGCAGCATATCTTGGGTCAAACCACGTACGTACATGCATGTGCACGTACGCAGATGCGATCGATGCACGTACCACACGTACGAACGTGCATGACCCAACACGTCCTACACCACACTACGATTCAAGGAGTGATGCCTCCGACACCTCCGCCACCGATCCCACCGGCTCCACCTCCGAGCCCGCCGCCGCCGCCGCCGAAGCCACCGAACGGGGTGCCTCCACCGCCGAGCCCGCCGAACGGGGTACCGCCGCCGCCGAAGCCACCGAACGGGGTACCGCCGCCTCCGAACCCGCCGAGCGGCCCGGACCCACCGACGCCGCCGACCGGGCCCACGCTCCCGATGCCGCCCCCGACTCCACCGAGCGGCCCGGTGACGCCGCTGAAGACGCCGCCGCCGTTGTTTCCAAAGCCCCCGCCGTAGCCGGCGGCGACGGCCGGGAAGCCCGGGAGGTCCCCCATGCCGCCGACGCCCACGAAGAGGTTCTTCTTGTCCGCCACGCCAGCGCCCGCGCCCGCATCGCCGTTCCTGGCAGCGGCCGCAGCAGCCGGAAGCGAGGCGGTGGACGCCACCGCCGCAGCGCCGCCGGGCGTGGCCCTTGCCGCCGCCACGGCGTGCGCCAGCGCGAGGCAGAGCAGAAGGGACGCGATGCCAAAGCAGTACCACTTGGCCATGGCTCCACTCTCTAGTGTTGTGTCAGACTCGCGAGCTGCTGCTACGTACGTACTGTTGTGCAGTGGGGAGGGTGGCGTTTGCGGCTTAAATAGGCGGAGTGAGAGGGACAGGTGAAGGGTGTAAATGAGAGCGCGTGTAAATGCGGGAGTACTTTTTTTTCGATTTTTAGTTTATAATTTTCTGTAAATAAATAAATCAGAACTGACAGTGTAACTGAAAAAAATCCATCGGACAAGAGGAGGTAGGCAACGACCGACGTGGCCTCCGGAGTCCTCGACCGAGATAAAACTCAAGCACGTGCAGTGCAGAGAAATACTGATTAGGCGGACCTAAGTTTTATTTATTTATGTTTCTCTTTATTTTCTTTATTTCAGGGTAACAGTGATGGCTTTATTTCAGGATATAAAGCGGTAAAGTAAATGAGTTTAATTCTAAGTTATAACTGTAAAAGGGCTCAAGATGTGAAGTGTGTGTGCAAATGAAGCAACCTCAAAAACCTTTCCATAGTGTTGAGAGGTGAGATACTTCTCCACTTGAGTTAATTTATTTTGATCTTTGTAAGATAAATGACATTTTAACTAAATATAATAAACATTATTTATTTACTCATATTGATGATGCAACTAAGTATTTGTTATGTTTATTTACTTAAGTCAAAAGATGAAGCACTCAAATATTTTAAAATATATAAGATTGAGGTGAAAAATCAACTAGAAAAGAAAATCAAATGGTTAAGATCGGACCAAGGAGATGAATATATCTATAAGGAATTCTCACAATTCTATGGAGAAGCCGAGAAGGTGGAATAATTCATAAAATTACTTCACCGTATTCTTTCCAATCAAATGGAGTAGCCGAACGTAAGAACCGGACTCTTTGTGACTTATGAATACCATGTTACAGAATTCAGGAATGTCACACTCATTGTGGGATGATGCAGTTCTCACAACTAATTATGTCCTAAATATGGTGCCTCTACGCAATAGGAAAAAACATCTTACGAAAGATGAAGGGGAGAAAACCAAACATATGTTTTCTTTGTACTTGGGATTGTCTTGCAAAAGTGCATGTGCCTTTATCGAAGAAACGAAAACTTGCTCCCAAGACCGTTAATTGTGTCTTTTTATGATATGTCCATCATAGTATAGCATATAGATTTCTAGTGGTCAAATTTGAGGTTAGCGATATCACTAAGAATGTCCTTATTGAATTTTGTGATGCGACTTTCTTTGAAAATATGTTTCCTATGAAAGTAAATGAAGTCATTGTTCCTTATGGTTCTTATGAACACTCTATTTCTCCTAGTGTAGATGACATAGCTCTTGAATTAGAGTTGAGAAAGAGTAAGAGACAAAGGATTGAAAAGTCTTTGTGCGATGACTTATCTAGCTAAATTCACATCAATCGCAAACCAATCGAGCAATGCAACTATGCAAGTTGTCTAGCTACATTCTGGAAGGAATAGAAATCCTTCTCTTTTGGATGTATTCAACAAACAACTTCCAAGTTGAAGCCTTTTCTAACAAGAAGTTACCTACAAGAAAAAACAAATCCTACCCAACGACAAGGCACACCCCAAAATAAGGCATAGCCAAATTAAACTAAGCAATCAAACTCACTGGTATCCTCGTTTGGCTGCGACGCCTACCCCTCACACCACTGTGACTGCGCCCACTGCATTCGGTAGCAAGTGTTGAGCTTGATCACATGGTAGCCACTGAAATCTCCGAGGATCCTAGGGTTGAAGTGTAGTATCCTCGGCGGCTTCTCCCCTTGCACCACCTTGGTTCCTAGCAGCTCCACCATGAATTGTGACACTGTCACTAGTGCCTCACTCTCCCTCCTCACCACGATCCTTGGGTCGCACTCCGGTAATACGATCCGCGGCCGAGCCACCACCGCGACATGCGACCCCACCCCCATTCCGCACAGTAGCTCCACCATCACTCCCTTCCCATTACCACTGCTCACAAGCCAGTCTCTGGGCACCGAGATCGTCACGGGGTAGGACGCAGAGGCAAATGGAGATGGGGAGGGGGAGGAGGAGGGGGAAGAGGGAGCGGGAGCGGTTTGGTGTCTACCATATCTGGAGTGGAGGAATGACAATCAATAGTGGATTGAAAGTGAGGCTTAATTCGTAGAGCCGATCCAAGGACAACCAATAGTGGATTAAGTGTGAGGCTTAATTCGTGAAGTTGGTCCAAGGTGCTTAGACTTTTCTCGATGTGGATTAGGAGAAACCTGCAAGTTTTTGAACATCACGGTAAACACCGCGTGTCAAGCGATTACTTCTTTGTCTCCTTTCCACACTTATGTTTTTAGCATATTGTGATTGTCCTTTTGTTTGTGCTAGAGATATTTGTGTAGAGACTTATGCTTGTTATGTCTTAACTACACTAGAATTGTTTAGGTTTATATTTTATTGAAATCTTGCCTAGTTATTAATTGTAATAATTAGTTTTAGAAGACAAGAATTTTTAAAACCACCTATTCACCATTCTCTAGTTGATTATTCTTGATCCTACAAGCGGTGAGGAGCGTTTGGTGGCACACGCGCTTCAGTGGCATGGCGCGGCGCAGCTCGGTTGTTGGAGGAGAAGTTTGGGGAGTTGGGTGTGATCGGTGAAGCGAAACGAGTGATGAAGCAGTAGCCGTTTCGAATGGGCGGGGCGGGGCTAGTAATATTGTGAGGGTTACGAAGTGGACCGTTGCGGTGGTGGAGAGGCAGGCAGGGTTGGCGATTTTGACCCGACGACAGTGTCTGTTCTTTTCGCTTTTGTCTTGTGTTTTTTAGCTGCGGTTTATAATTTTTAGACCGTTCATAAGTAAGAGTACAGAGTAATAAAAACTTGTAGAGTACAGAGTAATAAAAACTTACAGTTTTGATTGATATAAATAAAGTCGCTATTGTATATACTAAAGTCAACTTATAGACTTTAGTAGCGTTTAACTTAGTAGCGTGGTTGCCTCTGGCTGGTTGGACTTGAGGATAGGGGTGTTCGCGCACGCGGCACGCGGAGCGATGCAGTGTGTGGATTTGCAGGTTTGGACGACGCGTAGAAGGAAGCAGCAGCAAGTAGGGGTGAAAACGGATCGGATACGGACGGATAATGTCTCTACCATATTTGTTTTCATATTTTTTTTCGGATACGGATACGAATACGGATAACTCGAATACGAATACAAATACGAATAATATCGAATACAGATACGAATCGAATACGAATCGAAACGAATACGGTTACGAATATTTATCGGAACATGAAAACCCCTTAAACTATACATCCAAAATTAACAAAAATACGTAAATAGTTTGTAACATCCTGATTTTCTGGAGTTTATAAAGACATATTTTTAAAAATAAATTTTCTGGAATTAAATCAATCTTAAAATAAATTTTTAGAATTTAAAATAATTTAATATGATTAAATTAAATTTTAACATGAGCTAAAAATATTTTATTTGTATTCCTTAGGTTTCAAGGATTTTTCTGGTATTTTTGGTGAATTTTTGGGATTTAATTGCTATTTTCTAGAGCCTTTTGGATTTTATTCGGATTTTGGAAATAAGAAAATGGGGAGATTCTAGAAAATCCGGATATCCGGTTTCGTTTTATCCGGATTATCCGTATCCGTATCCGTATTCAACGGATACTAGGCTTACCGTATTCGTATCCGTATCCGATAAAAAAAATCCGTATCCGTATCCGATCCGAGAATTATCCGAAAAAAATCCGATCCGACACAATCCGTATCCGTATTCGTCCGGATCGGTCGGAAACTATCCGATCCGTTTTCACCCCTAGCAGCAAGCGAGTCCACCCGCTCCCACCCAACCCCAAACGCCACACCGCCGACGCGAGGCGAGCGACCCGGGCCCGGAAGGAGGGAGACGGCGCGCACCGGCATGCACGCGCCGGGTCGATGCGTCAGGCCGAGGCGTGCAACAGCCAACAAATTTAGCTTGCTCGCTTCCGCGTTCCGTACCGACCGTGCGCGGGCGATATTGCCAACGATGAACACCACATGCGGCGCGCGATAGCCGCGTTGCTACGGAGGAGTAATCACGGTTGCCCAGTTGTTCTATGCGGTCAAGAACAATGTTGAATATGCACCAACTATTATGACTACAGTTACATCCGCCTCAAAAAATTAAAAAAACTACAGTTACAAATCTGTGATGCATAGTTGCAGTCTTGCAGACAAGAGATGATACCCTATGGCATGACCAAGAACCATCACTGGAGATCATTTCTCCAGGATGCACAGAGGTTGCATCCTATGCAAACCGAACGCTATGCTCATAATCTCGTAAGCTTAACACATCACCCTTCCAAAACTGAAGTGTTGTATCGTAGGTTGGATCAGCGACAGCATCCTATCTTTCCTATGGAGGTAGAAAAGGCTTCATTAAAGATGCTGATCTGGAGGATTTCTGCCGCCAAGTTAAAAAAAATCATTTCAATCCGCAGAAGGTCATCAGTGTTAGCTTAAATAAAACTGGCATTTGTCTACGTTGCCGCTGATGAGCTCTTACGCTGTCTCGACACCAAGAGAGCAAGCTGCAATGCTTTCTGCTGACAAAGCTTGTGTGGATTTTTCAACATTACAATACTTGCTTTCTTTGAGCCCGACAACACAACATGGGCGATGCTAAATGAATCCCCTTTCTCCAATGCAAACTGCCATTCCCTCGATGTGATGTAGAACCAATCTTTCTTTGAAGATACAGTTGCCTTCACCTCTACATATTCTGTGAAGCCCTCTTTGCGACTGATAACAAGATCATAAGGCAGTCCGGTTTCACTTTCTTCATTTACCCACCTGACATTATTGCATCCTAGCTGCTCAACAAAATATTTGTGGACTACAGCTTCACCAAGCCTGCCAGTTCTTTGTAACTGGCTTGCATCTGGTGCCCCTATACAGAGCCTATCCCTCTCTTCTGGAACACTGGCCAGTTTATCATTGAAGTATGTTAGCTCAGCATCAGCAACTGGACTTGCTGAACTTCCAGTCTCCAAGTCCAAATAAGCAGGCGCACTGGAAGAGTCAACAGACATCGCCATCTGAGGCTCATCGCCGGTTGCCACTGTACTTTCTGCAAGAAATGTATTTTCTGTCCTTAAATCCTCTTTTATAATCCAATCCCCTTCGAGCTCAACAGGAACCCAAGTATCTTCTGTGTGTCCACACTCAACAGGCTTGGTTAAGTCTAACAAAGGTCCAACATCATTCACCTTTGTCTCTTGCATGGGTCCATGCTGGCTTCTGTGAGATGTTCTAAAATCTGGGGCTGTTTTCCAATTATTAGGTGGCCAACTTGAAACAATTCCCGGTGTCCTCTGATGCTTGGGAATATTGAATTCACATGCAGGTCGGAATTCAACCGTTTGAGAATCTACACCTTGGTCGGCTGCAAACAAGGAAGAAAAGGACCAAACAGCTTCCTGTTCAGGCAACTCGGGCACATTCTGATTATTAACGATAAAAGACTCTATTTGTTCAACAGTGGTGCCAGAATCTGCCATGGTTTTGACCATGTGTAGAAAGTTTGCAAAGTGCAGATCAGGGGATCCATCAAAGAAAAGTCTAGAAAGTTCAAGAAACACTGAATGAGAATCAGCTTCTTCCGTAGCATATAGATTACTTCCCTGAAAAATCAGCAACAGATCAGATGAATTTTAAAAATAATGGGAGATGACTTAACCAGAGCAAAGTTTCACTGTTGAGTACATCATGCATGCATTTGCGTCACAGAAACTTCAAGAGGTTCACAAGCTTACGCACAGAAGATAAGAAAGTCGATAAATAATGATAGCAAACAGGTTTAAAACAAGCAATGAATGGTTGGTAATCGGAAATTATAGCAATGTAACATTATTTGGATGCAAATGCAAAGTATACCACTATATTCAGTGGTAACATAGGGGACCTGAGAACAAACCATCTAACTAACTAAGAAGCCTTCCATCCAGGGTTCCAAATCCAAGCAGTAACCAGCCACCAGTTACCACCGGTAACAAGTTTTCTGGTGGGTACCAGGAAAGCAAATCCCAGGCCAGAAATTTCAAATTTAAATATCAAATTTGAGTACAAATCAATAAATAGTAATTCTGGACGTGAATCGGTCAGGAACCAGTCAAATTCCAATTTTGTGTTTAAATTTGACAAAATCAAACCACCTGTGCCAGCTGTGGTCTGGATTTTTTTTGCGAATCTGGAATCTCAAACCTGCTTTTATCTTAGTTCCCTTACAAGAAATGCAGACAAGCTTGGGAAACAAGAGACTAATGGAAAGCAGGTAATTCCTTACTAGTTACTATAATGGCAGAAGAAAGGTAGAGACTAACCTGCAAAAGACAATGGCATTTGAATCTTTTCTTATAAGAAATCTCGTGTCCTTTCAGCATATACTTGTGGAATAGCTTCTCAACAACAATAACTTGAAGATTGCTAAGCTTCACCATCTCATTTTGCTGAAAGTTCATATAAATATCTCTATGCAACTTATAGATGTAACGTTGCATATATGGTAAAAGCCAACAAATTAGAGTGACCTTTTCTCTGTTGTCCACTGTACCATAAAATATTGCTTCACGATACACAACCTACGTAAAATCAACAAAGGTGGATGAAAACCATACAGAACATGAAGATTATTTATTGCCAATTAACTTCAATATGTAAGTTCCTACTTCCTTAGCTTGGGCTCAGCATTTGAGGTTTAATTAAATAATTAATAAATATGCATTTGTATAGTTGCATAATTGGTAAAAGAGGCATATACTCTAAATATAATGTATTAGATATAAGTATGGCACAGCATTATGCACAACACAAACATTCAGAAGCTGTTAGCCAGTTACTAACATATCTAAGTAAACTCATAAATGTGGTGCTTGCAGTCAATTTTGACAACCATGGTAAACTCAAAAGTTACTCAACATCATCCGCAGAGGTTTTTTGAACTACAAACAGTTTTTCATGATTCCACCGCCTCCACATTTCTCCTTCTCTCACTATTTACCCACATGTAGGATGAGTAGTGGATGGCAGAGAAAAATATTGGTGAAGTGCATGAAAAACTCGCTTGTAACACAGTCACTTCATTTCATTTATTACATCATTCCATTTTCCGCTGGCTTTGCTTTTCTTGTTCTCCTAATAGAGATTGATTTGGAGCATGATTTTCATCCAAGCTGTAGCACATACTGGACTTTATTTAATTTTCTTTTCCGTGCTACTTTGCACAATTTTCTAGATAGCTTTTCCTGTATGAGAACTTGGCTCAAAAGCGCTCAAAGCAGAAGGTCAATAATGGTAACACAAAACAAGATTTTTATTACCTTAGAAAGTGCTGGGATACCTAAGCTTTTCATCAACACAGCAACTCTTCCATACAACATTAGTTTGTCTTCATAAGAAAGTTCACCAAATTCTATGAAGTCAACATCACTATAGTTCTTAAAGTGCTGCTTCAACTCATCATCGTCTACCCAGCAAACAAGGCCAAAAGAAGGATGGAGAGAGACCCATTTATCAGCCAGGGTTGGCAATATTGTTGTCTCCAACTTTTGAAGAGATTCTTTCAAGAACAATATATCGTTCATCTTGTCACTTGCAGAATGGAGATCATTAGCCCATCTCACAAATACACGAAAGACCTATATAGAATATGAAAACGAGAGTTAATAATTTAAAGGAGATAACCTTACAAGATCCAACAGGCAAAACTTTATCGTATTTTAAATTCAGAACGATTAAAATCATAATTAGCTGGAAATACCTACAAAACACTGAACTACTGAAGTACAGCCAGTTAATACCTTGGTAAATTTGCTGACAACAAGCAAAAAATGACATAATCTTAGGTACTTCATGCATAAAAGCAACTTACCTGACTGGATACTTGTGAAGGCAATGCAGCATTCGATAGCTGTAACAGTATCTCAACGTAATCAGATGTCATTGGAACCTTTGGTACACCACATGCCTCAGTAAAGAATTCACAAAGGCTTGGATAGGCTGCAGACAGCATCCTTCTTGGGAACATGCTTGTCTTCGTTGTTGAAATGAATTCCTCTGTCATTTCACAACAGCCTGTTGGGTCATGCCAATAGAGGTCTTTTGGAGACAAAAATTTGCCAGGAACAACCTCACTAAATCGAGGACAGCATAATGGTGTAAATATGGAGCAGCATGACAGGAACTCCCGTTTAATGTCAATCTTTGCATCAGCCACACCTTCTGACATGAAGGTATAGAATTTGCACATCTGGCCCATACTGAAGAAAAGGCAGGTCAACTCATTGGCCAAGTTATATTGACAAAAGAAAGGAGAAAATATTGAATATCTGGAAATGTTTAAATTAGGGTTTTATACAGAGATATCCCACGTTCTAAGACTGCAGACCACACACAGTATATAGATGGAGAGTCTGGAAGTGTTTAAATTAGTAATATTTACATTATTACTTTGCAGTCTAAAATTGCAGACCACATAATTTTTCTATGATTCAAATATAGATGGAGAAACAGGTACCTTGCACTAAAAGGAACCTGTGAAGCTAACCAGGAATTCAGAATCATCAAAGCATCACTGTGGGACACCTTTGTTTTGAATCCAATGTCCTTCACAATTGATCTGCTGGATACCTGTTCCATAGGAATGGGTGATGTGTCTAAGGTAAATGGCAGTCCAAGGTTTGTTTTTTTAGGACATGGCAATACAAGTTGCTAAGGATATATTTTTTTTACAGGAAGGTTCGTGTAGATAAACTACTAACCTGCGGTACAGCATATGGGGCCACACTACCAAGAAGGGACCGCACATCTTCAAAATCATAGAATAAATCTGTTGCATAGTGAAGGTCCTCATCCATACTTGAAGCTATCCATTTGAAGCTCCGGATACAGTTTATAAAGGAAGACTCAACTGTTTTGTTTTCACCACAATGTGTCACATTTGTGAGACTCCTAGTTTTTGCACTATAATAATCATCCCAGAATTTGTCAAGAACCTCTAGAAGATATACACAATTTTCTCGACATCTGTTTGAAGAAAATGTTGATAAAATACTAGTCAATTCTGGTGAGTCCCAGTCATAGACAGTGCAGACCGTTCCAGACATATCACCTTGAGAAAGAAATCCTGCTAGAAAAGAATCAACTTGCAATATTTTTTTCTCAACTTTCACTACCTGCACAAAATCAGTCACACCCATCTCCTCAAAAAATTGCCTCCATTTTTTCATTTCAAATAACGAATCTGAACCATGATTCATCAAATAACAACTATCAAGCTCAGCCCATTTGATTTCTACATTATGAAGTAGCTTGGTTACGTCAACAGAATTTCCGTATTCCTTACTGAAGTGAATCGGTTCATCAGCTGGGCACTTGTAGCCATGGTTTGTAAGAAAGATAGGCCTCCTCCGTAGTTCTGACATTATCTCTTCTTTTTCAAAGTTACAGCTTGTACAAGAAGACTGAAGATGGAGCATTATAAAACTCACGTACTCTATCATCATTTTATTGGCCATATTAGCATCTGTACCGTTAGACAAGGACACCAGGATGTGATTTTTGATAATGTCATGTCCAGACAACTTCCGCACCCCGATTTTCAGAAGAATGTCCATCAGGTCATTTGTTCTCATTTCCTCCATGAGGTATTTATTTTTACAGGAGACAGAGAGAAGGTAAGGACTTACAATTCGAAGGTTACTATATAGAACTGGAAAATTCTGCATGTTACTTTTACAGTCAGGTGTGGAATTGAGAATATCATAAGGCAACCATATAGGGCCATCTGCTACAGAGCTAAATGAACCATCGGAAAGTGGGATACATGGTATTTTCCTGAGAGCACATAAAAGATCACCTTCGAGGCTTGTTGCTACAGGAAGATTTCTAGAAGAATGAGACAACAACATTAAATGAAGTGTAACAAACCAAGCACATAGCCATTCCAGCCCCAGTGACTCAGTACAACCATCAGCTCGGCAAATAGATGATATGATATCAATGAAAATTTTTGGTCCATATTCATGAATACCTAGGGCCCTTGATAATGTATCAGATATAATGATATCTTTTGCTAGATACCCAAGACCAAGATGCTCATGAAGTAAGTCATCAGAAAATAGCATTCTAGTCTGTTCATCCCAACCCCAGAGTGTATTGCATGGGTAGACCCATTGCAAACTGGAGGCCTCCAGAACCATGCAGCGGGTTAGACGCAACTTGGAAAGGATCAAGTGAGGAAGCGGACCAAAAAATCCATGAACTTCACCCGGTAGAGGAACAAAACTCATGAAGGCTGTGACAGCCTTTCCAGGGCACCTCTGGAAGCAAGGAAGAACACAAAAGGATTCTTGCGCACTGACAAACAAAGAAGGGAATTCAGACAACAACCACTGATTCCATGCACTATCTGCATCCACTTCCTCTCTGGAAGAAGGTAAAACAAAATCTCCTTGAAGAATGAATTTAAGACCATAGTTCCTTAGAGGAAGAAAAGCAAACACAGGTTGTTGTTTCAAGTAAGGCTCATACTCTCCTTTCTCAGTCTCCTGCAAAGTAAATGCCACAGCTATCTCCGTAGTGCACATGTCATGACGTACAATTGTGCCCTGTAACTTCCTACCAACTACCAACCAACTCATTACCTCATTGCCATGTGAGATTCTCACAATGCCATCACCAAGAGCCTTTCTTCTCATTACCAGCAGTGTGTCATTCAGCACATTCTTATACTTGATGCATTTTAGTCGGTGAAGGAAAAGGAGCAGAGATGGGTGGAGATCAGAAAACATGGATGCAATGGAGCACATACCAGTGCCCTCCCTGAATTTTGATTTGAAGGGAAGTAAAATGCAAGTGTTCCAGAAGGAATAAGTGTCCTTGTCATCTTCAACAGATAGCATTCTACTTACAGAACTGGCACTGTAAGGTGGAACCACAGTTGGCAATACAAAGCCAATCTGACCTTCTGTAATGTCAAATTTCACGTGGAAACCATTTGAATGGATCTCCGGAGCATCAGTTACCTGAAAAACATATCATCACAAAATTAAAATGGTATCCATTCCCCAAATAACTCGAAAATCCTACATGATGTAGAAGACTTAGAAACAAAGAATTGACTGACTGATACAATAAGAAATCCAAGAAACTATAGATAAGAAGGCATGCACAGTTTACAGCATTAATATGATAATTTAATTGGAAAATGGCTTTCTTTTTAGACCTACCCGAAATACTGACTTGAATCCAATGCCCTTATTTCCAATATAACCCCTGTTTGACCCTTTCTTTGTTGAGTTACCAATATCACAAAGTGCTCTAATGTTCTCAGCAGAGAAACCTCTCTCATTGTTGAGAACAACAATACCATTCTCCTGAAGAACGAATGCTAATGTTGGTTCGACATCCTCATAATAAGTATTATCATCAGCATTCTGTACCTGATGTAGATTAGACAAATGTCAGAAAAAAATCCACACAAATATCCTCCCAAGAACACAAAAGAAAATGAAGTAAAAAAGGAAGTGTGCACAGTGAAGCTTACCAGCTCAAGAAGCAGGTGAGAATCCTGAGAGTATAGTTCTTGTGAAAGACAATGAAGTGCTCTGCCGAGTCGAGCATGCTGCTTCTTCAACAGACTATTCTCAGTGTAACTTAGTGCCTGATCCAAACCAAACTCTTCACGGCGTATAGTCTCAATAACCAGAGCTGCTTCCTCAAGATTCGTTTCTCCCATCATGGAAGATTCTCCCATCATGGAAGATTTGTTGGTATGTAACTCTGAAATATCTACGTTGGTCCCAACTGAATTTAACACATTTTGTTTTTTATTATTTAGAGCAACAACTTGATCATCCATGCCAGGAAATGATTTACTTCTCTCATTCATCGTATCAACATCATTAGCAATAAGCATGTTCGAGTTTTCATGTGTAGGTCCTTCAGATGCAGCCAATGTATGCCTAGAAGAAGAATGCATTTCTGTCTTTGCATGAACTTCTTCAGTTAAATAGAACCCACGACAATCTTCAACCCATTCTGCAACTCCACATGACAACCCAATATCATGAAGCATGCAACGCTGCCAAGTTTCAGTGGCTTCATGCAACATGGCTGAATAGCAGTACCTGGTAATAGTTCGGAGTCCTGACAATAGTATATCTGCTGCAAGACTCCGAAATTCAGAAGGTAGATGACCAAGACAATCAAGAATAAATTTGGCAATCAAACGAACAGTGCCGTCAATGTTTGATAAAATATCAGACCTAATGTTTCTTGCACAAGACAGCTGGGAGCTTTCTCGGAAGCAACCAATAAAATGAGTAGAGCAGTCACGCTGTTCAGCAATTGGATTATGGGGTTCCTCAGGCATAGATGTTTTGCCTTCAGAATTAGCGTTGATCAAATCATTGTTGTTGTTCATTATGATATCTATTGCCCGTTGTGCATAACACTTCAACAAGGAAATTGGAGTGTTAGTAGAACCCTTATAAATGTGTAGCAACGAAAGCAGCTTCACTGACACTAGAAATGGTGAACGTTGAATAATGGCTTCTAAAAATTGGTCAACTGTGGCTGATGGATCTACTTTAATAAACCTACCATCTGTTGTTACAATGCAAGCTAAATCTTGAATTGGACCTGTATTCAGCAACCATTGCATGAAGGAGCCCAGTGAAGGAGCAAACAGCAGATCCCAATGTGACCAAAGAAGCAGATCTGACAACATTGGAGCCTTAAGTAAACAATTGATTGCTTCTCGTGAGCAAACTGTTCCAGAATGATAAGATTGTACAACATCGTTCCTCAGGCCATCAACATTATCATTGTCACCTGGCAAAATTCCAGACCACCGCTTCTCCAACAAAGAGATAGAAAATGAGATGTTATTTGTTTGTATGCCTTTTACCTGCCTCTCAATAGAATCAACAAGTCCTTCCCCAGATTTGTTTTGCACAATATCAAAGCTAAGTGTTGGGAACTGCCTTTGGAGAAGCATAACGAAACTATCCTCTGAAAAGTCACCATCTTCCAGCCAGTTACCCTTGGCTTGGCAGAGTAAAACACCAATTTGTTGCTGCATTACAGAAACTTCCATAGGCGAAGAACCAGAGTTCTCCCCCTTCAAGAAACTACTCAACTTAGGGGGAAAGTGATGACCATGTTTATCCAAAAACTCAAGGAAAGTCCCATGGTCAAGAGTACTAAATTGCTTGGCTGAAAACTGTGTAGTTACCCATGTTTCACAATTGTGTAGTGTTCTCAGGGATATAGATTTTTCCACTTGCAAAGCCCCAGACAATCCACTGTTGGACTTAAAATATTCAATAACTCTCCTGACAACATCATCAGTTGTGACACCTGCACAAACAAATGACAAATGTGAAGAGGGGGGCATTCACAACGGAAGCATCAGTTCCAATTCCATATCACAGAATGAGTGCCAAGAACAATTGAGACAAACACGTGTGCGTGTGTGCACGTGCCACAAACAAATGACAAATGCGAAGGGGGCATTCACAATGGAAGCATTGGTTCCAATTCTGTATCACAGAATGAGTGCCAAGAACAATTGAGACAAACATGTGTCTGTGTGCACGCGCGCGCGTGTGAGAGAATGAGAGCAAGGGAGGGAGGGAGGGAGGGAGTGGGAGAGGGAGAGAGTACTGTGTCCAGGCTCATCGTTGCCCTTATTGCTATCACTGGCTCCTTTAGCAATACATTTTGCATTTTCTTTACTTGGGGGCTCAATTTCCATAATCTCAGTAGTGGTGTTAGGCATAGGACTTGATGACAATTTATTCCCACTAAAGACATGTATTACATCATAAATACTATCCAGCAAACCACATCCCATTGATCTAACCTGCATGTCCATGTCACAGTAAATGAAATAAAGATCCTGAAATGGCACCAGAACATTATAACAAAAGATAAGGGAAAAAAAAGGAAGAAATGCAAGCAAGCCCAGTTTGGCTTGGCCTGCTCAATGCTGCCGAACCAAATGATTGGGGCTGGGCCAGACTGGCCAAGTTGGCTGTGTCACAATTACTCAGATGAAGTTGGAACTACACACATATTCTTTTGAAACTAATTTACATTGAAAGTGTTGTAAGCTAAGATTTTTAATAGGACCTGATATCTCTATCACGAATTCAAGATGCTATTCAAAAGTGCAAGCTGTTGAAACAACAAAAAATAATCCCCACAGAGAAAACATATTTGAATACATGCATAATCTGACTAGTCATGGATGCATAAGAATACATAAAATAAGCACCATCTTGTTAAGATTTGGCTTCAATGTGTTATATATTAGAATTTCTTCGGTGCATTTCCATGTGCAAACTAGCCAGACAGCTATAAGAAATAGGTAAACAAAATATCAAAATATGCATGGCATAACAAATCTCTTAACACCTACAATCATTATAATTTGTTCTATTTATAGCATCAGATTTGAATTCAAATTCATGCAGATAACTATAACCATGTTTCAAATTGTGTAAACGGGGAACATGTAAATGTTTTTTCCGAGATGTAAGGCTGGTCCTAATCCTATAAGTGCTCCTATGCTGATCCAAACAGGAACATCATATACCACACATTGTTTTAAATCACTCAATGTAAAAAGAACATTCAATTTGATATATCTGCATTCAATGTAAAAAAGAAATATTATGTATAAACTACAAAGGAGAAGTCATTTTGCAAATAATATATCTCAATAACCATGTCAACCAAAAAAATATCTGGATAGGGATACATGTATAAAATGTATAAGTTGACTGAATAAAAGTAGGACAATCAACTCACAGCAACATTTAGGAAGCCAATGCCGGGGCATTGTGAGAAGAACTTTATTATTTTCCTCTTTTCTTTTGGTGTTTTCGCATAGTAATTTGCTACCAATTCCAAAACCTGCATTTATGAAATGTGCAGAATTATTAGTTTTAGACCAAACAGGCCTATATTATGCTTTAACAATCAATGGTATGCTTTAAAATAATGAGACAAAGGAAGCTGCATGCTCAAAGCCTCAAAACAAGTTTCTTACGAGTAAATATAGGTGAAGGTTACTCTGGTTCGCATTATTATTTGAAGAAAACAAGAATTTTGATCATGAGTTATAGGCATACCTGTTGAACTGGATGTTCATGGCATGCTTCCTTCCAGGTTGTTATGAATTTCTCCAGCTTACCTATACTTAGGGAGCAATTAGGCGGTACTTCCTGCTTTTGCTGCTTCTTGGGTTGTTTGCACAAAGAGTTAGGACTCCCATTTTCTTCATATTTTCTTTTTTCTGTTGAAAAACCCTTTTTACCACTCTCTTTTACCTTGCGGCTCTCTAAAGCTGGCTTTCTAGTCATTTCAGATCTAAAACCAAGACGTTCCATTTCTTCTGTTTTAGAAGGATATGGGCAACTACTAACACGCTTATCAACATCCTTGTTATCAAGAACAGAACAGCCATTTTTATTCTCACTGTCATCAACCACATCACCCTCCAAACTAGTGTCGCCACCAATTTCATCATCGGTTGAATCAAAATGAATATGTTTACCGATGCCTGGTAATTGCTTTATGCGGCTGGTTATAGCATTGAACCTCTTGTCCATTGCCTGCTTGCCCAAATGAAAATTTTTATTTTTCGACAAATCCTTCTCATGATTGCTATCACCAGAACTACTGGTCTTGCCTAGAAGTTTAACAGCAGCCACTTCAGTTCTCCTGGCCTGTCGAAGGAAGGAAATATGCAACCTACAAAACCTCCCCAAATCAGCCAAAGTAGAATATTCCAGTGATAAAATGAGACTCCAAATAGTAGAAGCCAGCAAGACCAAAGAAAGTCATTTCTATTTCAAAGTACACGCCACTACTAATGTTGGATGCACATGAGGAAAGTCAATAAGTGCATGCCCAATTCAAAAAAAAAGTACATACCCCAAGCTTTGTACCCGCACGCCGAGTTTTTCCTTTCCAGAGACTGACTTTTGCTCCGCAAGATAATCCAAGAAGTTTTCCACTGTGACTTTCTTCTTAGAGTTATCCATAAACTTCTGCAGGCAATTGATAATCTCCTCGCAGCTAAGCTTAGGCACTGTGGACAAATCAGCAGGTACCAAAAAATAATGTCCAACAAGTGGGTGCTGAAGAAAAGGCCCCAATCCCAGTTCTTCGAACTGCCCAACACCCTCATTCTTGCATATCTCAACCTCCAGATCATAAACGGATACAATTTTTCTTGCTGCAACATAGCAATGGATGAATGTATTCACCTGACAGATAAGGCAAGCCCAAGTCAATCAGCAGCATCACTAAGTACAATTGTACCAAATAGTGATGATCTGATATTAACAAAAAGAGCTCGGCAAGCTTTATGCTAATGCAAGCAATAATTATTATACCTGTAGTAAAATAAGCAAACATCAAAGTAGTCCTATCAAATAGTTCACCATAGTTGATAAGATGTTTACACAAAACTTTTTAGTACCCCTTCGTTTTATAGCATAATGCCCGGGGGCCGTCTTACCCCTCGCAGGTCGAGTTTTTTATATCATAAGTAACTTTAGACTTCAAACTTTGTTTCAAATTGTAAGTCACCCAGTCATTCTACCTTTTTGAGATAAATTTGGCACACCCTTTCCATCAAATACCCTTCACATAACTGCAACAGTGTCTGTAATTAATTCTCTCTCTTGTGCCAAGGCATCTTAAATCTTAAATAAGGTTAACCTTTGGTCATTTACCCCCGTGGCTTAATTCTTGTGCCAAGAGCTAGAATGACTTATAATAGTAGGCGAAGGGAGTATATTTGTTTGATATTATTTTTTTCCTTCTTCTTTTGTTACAACAGACTAACATAACATAACAGCATTGTAACAAAACACAAAAGTAATGCAAAATTTAGCACATGTTGAATTATATAATAAAAAGAAAACATGTAATAAAATAAACAAAGCTGGCATGGAACGCACAGGTAGAAACTTGAAATTTGCAAGTTCTGAATGCAGTGCACAGTACAAACTTTGTTACAACTTTAGAAACACAGGGCAACGACCCCGGCTCCACCTAAATTTAAAAAAGAAACCAAAACAGAGTACTGTGCAACATCCGGCACAAAACAAAAGCGTTTACAAGAATAACAAAGCTCAAAAACGGACAACAGAATATATAGCACATGGCAGCACCGTGCCTCTCCGAGTTTGCTTCATACAGGCATCACATAGTAGTTAATTACGAAGTGGAGCACAGAACAGAGCAAAGTTTGCAGCGTTAGCAACTTTTTTCTCACGAAAACTGAGCTTCAGCAATTGCAGATGAAATCATCGTAAATTCAAAACAGAACACATACGAGCTTTGCACTGTCATAAAGTAGAAACAATAAACTGTGAACTGCTGCGCTCGCAGCCAAGCAAATACTGACCTTGCCCTCAATGAGGAAGAGATCGCGCAGGAGGGGCACGTCGTGGAGCTGGACACCGAGGGAGCCCCACGAGTCCACCTTGAGCGCCACCAGCACCGCCTGCGCCACCTTCCACCCGGTTACGCCCTCGCCGGCCCGCGCGAGCTCGTCCCGCGCCTTCCTCGCCGCCGCCTGCGCCCTCTCAAGCACCGCCTGCTGGTTGCGCGGAGGCGCCGTCTGCTCAGGCGGGGCTGGGGCCGGCGAGGGTGAGGCGGCGGGGGCACGGGGGTTGGCCGGGCGGTGCTGGAGGTTAGGGGTAGGGTTTTGGGTGTAGGCGAGGGAGGGGAGGAGCGGCTGATGATACTGCTGCTGCTGATGGTAGGCGGCGAGGGCGGCGGGGTTCTGGAGGAGGAGGTGGGGGAGCAAATTGTTGAGGGGGTTTGGTATGTACTGGGGGTTGGGGGCGTAAGCGTAGGGGTTTATCCCCGCCGCCGCCGCAGCCGGGGCCGAGGCGGACGTCGAGGCAGCGCCATGCCAGGCCGCGGCGGGGAGGCGGGGGTTGTAGCCGTGATGCTGCCTCTGGTGGTGGTCACGGCGGCTCATCGAGGCGGTGGTGGGTTTGGGGTGGAGAGGGTGGAAGGAATCGCCAAATCGGGTGGGGAGGAGGAGGCGGCGGGCGACGGCGGCTGTCGCGGGCTCGCGGGGGCAGGGAGGCCAGGGCGGTTTGTGCAGATTTTATATGACTCGGCCTCTTCGCGTATAAGTTGCGGCTTCATCGGGCTACCGGCTACACTACAAAATTTGGACGATGCGGGCTTGGGCCGAGCTGTAGAGTTGGGTCAGGTTCAAACGCATTCCTTTTCTTCAGGTTCAATTCAAAAGCAGTCTAATTTATAAAAACTCGCCTATGTAAGTTGTACTAACTTGTAACAGAAATAGTGCCATCCTCGAAGCATCAACGATCTATTCGTTCTACAGATAGACAGCGCCCCTGGAGCTGGAGGTGCAATGCTAATCTAGTCCTACAGGTGATGGACTATCATCATGTGTGTTATCAGAGTCTGTTTGTATGGTATAGATGATAGATCGGTTACAACTTACAACTTGCTAATCACAGCGGGCGAACTGTTAAAATGAGAGACCCACAGATCCACTATGTACTACTGACTGCTGAGTACTGGCAAGGCAGACAGTTACTGTAGCAGAGGTATTGCTCACAGGTCCATAAGCCGATCAACCTTCGAGCGGCATATATGCACCAAATATATAAGCTAAAAGATATATGGTCCTTCGGTTTCCGGCAGCCGCTTGACTAGAGTACATGTCGGCCAACTATGACAAGTCGCAGATCGATTAGTTCATTAGCATAGTATTAGCGCACACTATAGTGCCACTATTTGATACACTGACACCAATAGAAAACATTGCTCTAGCACTTCTAAGTAACCTTGCAACGGGCACTTCAGGGGTTAAGCTGCACCCAGTAAAGACTACAGACAACCGTGTTAAACTGACGCAGACAGAACAGCACCAAGTCCTAAATTGGGAATTGCTCGTGTGAGCTACATACATGGAAAGCGCATCGACTGAAACTAAGTCATACTACTTCATGACCATGTTAAATGAGAGATTGTGCGACAAAATTCGTGTGAACTGCCAAGATTGCTCTTCTGTACCTGATGGGTTGTTCAGGACTACAACCACAATCAGTAATACCAAAAGTAGCAATAACTTATCTATGCTTTCTACCCCTCACATTTACAAATGAAGTCTTGAGCAGCTCAATTACTGCCCGCAGAACTTCGTCTACATGGTGGGGGAAAAAAGAAGAGCTGATCCATAAAGAGAGCTACAAGCTGCTGCTCATTCCCTGAGCTGTTTCTAGCTGAGACTCCGTAGTCATCTTTAATGAAATTCAATAAATTACGGTCCTTTGTTAGTCTTATTGGTGCTTAATTTACCATCATAGATAGTCGTGAATCTTGGGGGCTCAGGATCATCAGCTCACTTCTCCACGAATACGGATGGCCACTAACACCACAAAAAGGGTCAAGTACCACCAGTTCCATTATTGCTATCTCATATTGCAACATTGTGCTTTCCCAGCCTGAAGCTTGTCCCACAAACATAACATCTGCCTCGGTGATTGGTAATGTGCAGTGTAGTAATCATCTATGCATCCAAATTGACAGAACTTGACACTATGGACGTATTCAACATGTCTGGTGTTATTGAACCGCTCAACCCACATGCCCATGCTCACGTCTTCCATTTTGAAAAGCTGCACGGCAAGCAAATGCAAATTAGACATAGTCACAATCATTATGTCCAGGCATCTTCTTTTGAACCAATGTTCAGGTTATCTTGTGATAGGAAAATCTACAGCAGTCGGTTTATGATTTGTTTAAGGACTGCAGTTTTTTTAAGGATTGCACAATGAGGAGCCAAAATACTATTCGATAAGGTTCCCATTTATTCCGGAAATACGCAAACTGTTGACTCCAAGTTACTCTATGTGACTATGTGCCCTTTTTAGAGCCATAAAATGCAGGCCAGAAGCAACCATATGTTCTTACCCTTAATTTATGATTTGCAAATTCTGATACAATAGAATCTGCAACATCAGAAGATATAACATATCCAGGACCATTTGCATACGTTGGATAATCCTCTTCTGGCCACTCCTGTAAAGTACAAAAGACAAGCAAAGATTATAAATAAATGTATTTAATGCAGACTTTAGGGGCAGCATAAGGCACGTTGATATAAGTGGACGTGAGAATTTGATTGGAGCACAAAGACATGTCTAGTACATCAACTATTTCCACTCTGACATATTGAATCATGCCTAATCATGTGAGGCTGGGGAACATAGGTTCCCACCTAGAAACACATGTACATAGTTAAGTACTTTGCAAAGTGTTAACTGTTAACTGTCAATCAAATTCATACTATTTGCATACTGGAAGGGTGATATGATGTAAAAGTTACTCTTCCTAGGGCTATGCAGCACGAAATCGCATTGTGAGTAGGCTGTCTATTTTTCCTACAGATTGATTCTACAAAGCAACAAAGCTAACTGTCCCCATGCAACACCCACAGAAACGAAGGACTGCCCAGTTTATGGTGACTTTGATTCCTATGAAGATGTAAATGTATACTAACTAATGATTTCATTTTCAGTATATGGAAGGCGGAAAAGGCCAAGAAAACATTACATAATAGCTAATAATCATATTATACAAACTAATTTGCATCTAGTGGGTACCAAACACCTGAGTGGATATAAGCAGAGACTAGATTCAGTTCCAAATCAATCTATCCAAGATGAAAAACATACACATATTTGTGACGAATGTCAAATAGCAAGTGGGGCATCTGGCTAAAATGGTGGAACATGCATGCCTACCTTAGCAATAAAATGCAAAGTCAACATGTAAATGATGTATTCAAAAGATTCAAGGCTAAGACTTCCTTAGCACACATAAAAATAAAAATCAGCATACATGGTTATTTAGACTAAGCCATACAAATTGGATGCCACCAGCAGTGCAGCACAAAGATATTAGTAGGAATAGTTTGACAATAATGCTATGTCCCCCAAAATATGATTATGGATTAGACATTTTAACTTATGCAGCAAATTAAAAAGTTAATGCGGCCAGCAATGGGCAAAATCAGGTCTTATAGCATTGCCACATTCAATTATGTTGCATGATAACAGTAAGTGGTTGTTTATTAGATTTCTATAAACAGGTGAAAGATTCAGTAAACTACATTAACATGCCATGAATTTATAATTCTTCTTGTAGTATCTCGAGACATCACGCGGTAGCAGAAGGACAATACAATTGAAGGTGCAGCAGAAACTGCACCATAGAGACGAGTGGGCTTTGCAAACAACAAGGTAGCATCTCATGTAACTAAATGAATAATTCAGTCCCAATTTGGGGAAACAAGTACGATAGTCCATGTTGTTTCATACACAGTAAGACCATGTAACTTTTATTGAACTGTTTACTACAGCAATGTAGTGAAGCAGCAACTTCAATCGCTGAAAGAAAAAGGACATACGAGGTCATTATGGAATCAAATGTTTACCTCGTAAGTAACGACCCATTTCCCATTGCGCAATGGCTTGTGGTGATAATTCATGTTCCCTATATAGAGGCTTTTACCGCTTGGTATTTTCTTAACTTCAGCCATTACTGATTCAAGTCTAACAAAAGTATCATCATCACACTTCATTATATATCTGGCAGAAATAACATGGGCCTGAGAGAAAAAGTCCATTGGTGAGAAAATGTCAATACAGCAGCTTGAAAGTAGCAAAATTTGAAAATAGGTACTGGCTCTTAGACATACCCCATAGTCGCATATTGCAACAGTCTTCAGAACAACCAGTTCATAGCTGTCCATGAATGGCACAATAACAATGTCACCAAAAAACTCTGCCTCCTTTTTCAACTCCAGATTCACTTCTTTTCTGCCGTGCTGCAGAAAAGAAAACTCATCAGCTCATGTCCATAGACACATGTACACAACTTGGACTTACTAAACCATCAAATTTCGTCTTCAAGATTTACCAGGGCAACAAAAAATCGGGCCACAATGTTCGAGGACCTCTGGGCAGCAGACATCCATGTCTTCCTCACAGCCATGCGCTCACCAAAATGGTTGCCTGCTGACAGGATGCCAATGAAAATCTCAACTGGTTCGTCTGGAAGGGGAGGGGCCTGCCAAACAGGCAACATCTCGAGGTGTTTGTGGTGCAAAGCTAGGGTGCGTAGTGGGCAAAGTCCCCGCAAACACTGATTGCACATCAAGGTCCCCATTAAGTGATAAGCCAGTGGCATCCTCGAGCACAAACCCCTGCCAGCTCCACCGGAGACAAAAGTTAACCCGATGTCAAACTACACAACAAACCAATAACATTGCATTCCATTCCCCATCTCTTCATGAATCATGAGCATGGAAGTGCCACTTACAGTGCGGTATGGAAATGACGTCACGTGCCGCCCGTCAACATTCACATGGTAACCCTCCAATCCAGCAGTGAGAGTAAGAACAAACAGGCGGTCCTCCACAAACGGGTATGGCCAATCAACAGAGACCTTCTTCGTCCGCCCTATGAGTCGGTTAGCCACCATGACGTCTTTGACTCCTCCGAACGATCTTCGTCATCTCTAATCCACCTCTCACACTTCACCATCCCATCCGCTGAACAACAATTTAATCAAAATGTATTTGAGCCAAAATAATCGACAGTTAACAGCATTTCATCTGATAACAGGATGCATACCAATCTCCTCGTCAGGAAGGGACCTCCAGCCCTCGCAGCGAAGCGGGATGCCCCACTGCATGCGATAGCAGGTGTTCTGCTCGATCACAGGCTTGCCGCTCCAGTCGCCGCGGAGGCGAGGGTTGAAGTGAAGGATCCTTGGCGGATCCTCGCCGTCCACCGTCTTAAGCCCCTGCAGCTCCATCATGAACTGCGACACCATGATTGGCTCGTCCTTCAGCAGCGTGATCTTAGGATCCCGCTCCGCGTGCGCCGCGTGCGGCGTCGCGGCCACCGTGATGCACGATCCCAGCGTCAGCCCGCACGGCAGCTCCACCGCCCTCCCCCTCTCCCGGAACTCGTCGCCACTGAGGACGATCGAGTGCGAGCACTTGCTTCTCTCCTCCTCGTCGGACGCATCCAGCGAAACAGTCAGGGTCCCCGCAAGAGTCTGCAGTTCGGAGAAGACGCGGGCCCCGACGGCCGCGGCCTTGGCGGCGACCTTGCGGAGCGAGGCGGAGCGGGAGGAGTTGAGGTGCCGTAGGTCGAGCCCGGAGACGATCCCCGATAGCCGGCGCCCCCGTATCTGCTCCCCCGCGCCGTCGAGGTGGAGCGGCCGCGACGCCGCCGCAATGACCGCCCCCGAGCCGGGCAGGTACGTGGACACGAGGGGCGACTCGAGGACGAGCACGAACAGCGCGCACACGAGGAAGAGCGCGCGGCGGCGGCAGGACGCGCCGGCCGCCGGTGACCTCCGCATTGCCCCCGATGCGGCGGCAGCCGGGCACGGCAAACCCTAACCCTAGAGGAGATAGAGCGGAAGAGAGGGTCGGTGTCGGGGTGGGAAGGAAGCTGCGGCTATGGGCGCGGAGGAAGCGAAGCAGAGGCGGAGGCGGCCAAGGGAACGAACGAACGGCATGGTTAACTTACGAAGGAGCCGGACGTGCTATATGTTAGTTATTAATTCCAATCGACGGTTTTGTTCTAAAAATTAAAAAAGGAATATTCCAGCATTTAATTAGTGGAGGAATTGGGGGCGACGTGACGTAAGTCTGGCGGGCGTGGACCGCGTGGGCCCGGTGCATGGTGTTCGTCTCCTCTGCTGTGGGCGCGGGGAAGGGGGGTGCTGTCTGTGAGTGTTGGTGTATTGTACCGCGTCCATGTACGGTGGTGTGGGGATGAAGCCAGTACCTGGGACAGGCTTTTAAAATTGAAATCGAAATTAAATGATCAAGTCGAAGACACAAATGATAAGGAAACGACATTTGTAATGTGCTCCGTTTGGGTTAAATCACCGGCATGAAGGATTTGCATCATTTATTCACTCAGTTAATTGTTTGGTGCCTTATGACTAAAATTACAATACAATTGATTGAAATTATACTGTAACTGACGATAACTTATTTGATGTAATTAATTTTAAAAAATATATATTAATTCATCACATATAATATAAATAAATACGAAAAAAACTAGTAAAAAAGTTTAAAATATCAAAAAACTAAAAATTATAAATAGTAAAAAATAAGACGGAAGCCTAAATCTAAATAAACATGGCATAAGTGCTTCGAAGAACTAACCACTGTGAATACCATTCACCGCAGCCAGTGTACAGGATTGAAAAAAAAATGGAAATTACAGTTCTTGCGTGTTGTACTCTTGTAGGGAGAAAATGTGGTGCGCAGTGGTGTGGTGGGGAAGAAATCGCGCTATCTACTGAACAGTTCTCTTTTTTTTTACATGTACTCAAAAGATTTTAGTCACACGTTATGTACGTTGTATCCATGCATGGGACCGAACCGTATGGAATTGAATGACGAATTTTTACGTGCTATTTTGTCCTCCTTGAACTGCAAATTTACGCAGTATCAAATTTCCTAGACGACCTGCATCATCAAGATGGGAACCGGATTCTCTGAAGTCGCGTACGGCGATTTCAGAGGGCAGTCGGGAATCTGAGCCGTCCGATCGGAAAAGAACGGCCCAGATCGGTTTGCTACAGTAAAATTTACTGTAGCTACAGTAATTTTTACTGTAACTACAGTAATTTTTACTGTAGCTACAGTAAATTTTACTGTAGCATCCAATCTGGACCGTTCTTTTTCCGATCGGACGGCTCAGATTCCCGACTGCCCTCTGAAGTCGCCGTACGCGACTTCAGAGAATCCAAAATCTCAAGATGGACCATGATGGTTTGCTAAGCTGGTCAGTACGGTACGACTAGTTCTTGTCCTGTTGACTTGTAAGCTGTTCAGTACAGTAAGTACTAGCAACATTCCTTGGGCCATGGGTCAGTCGCCGGATGGGGCGCTGATGGCGATAGGCATTGAGATGCCGAAAGGTCAGTGGAGTGCCTATATAGAATCCGAACTCTGAAGGTGGTAGCCAACGGGGGGAGCACTGCCGCCACTTATCCAGAAGCGCCTCTTTTTCACGCTTTCAGCAGCAAAAGAGACGCGCAGTAGCAGTCCGCCGCCGCCGAGTCTCCTCCGCTTTGCTTGCGCCCTTGCACTGTAACTACGTTCTGATCTTAAGCTGCGTTTCTGCGTATCTCCAATTAACCGCACAAGCTACGGTGTTTTTTACGGTTGCGATTTGGGTCATTTGATCGACAACGGACGGCTAAATCCACTATCAGTATATAGTATGTCCACTGTAAATACTATTCAGATCAATTTTAGGCCACTGAGAGAAGATTGAATGGTTTAAATATTGTAGCCTTTTTTTCTTTTGAGAGAAGCAGGTTATTGTAGCTTAAAACTCCACTCGATCACTCCACTGCATTGATCTCGGGCCCTTGCATTGCAACTACGTCCTGATCTGCTGCAGTTTTGCGTATCTCCAATTAACTGCACAAGCTATGGTGTTTTTTACGGTTGCGATTTTGGGTCATTCGGTTGACATCGGACCAGGGGCGAATCTACCATGGGTGCTTGTGGGGGCTCGAGCACCCCCTCCTCTTATCGTAACTTGCGGAGGGGGAGGCCGGAGATGGTCGGCGCGGAGGTGGAGGGAGAGGCTAGATCCGATCGGCGTGGATGCGAAGGGGGAGCCGCGAAGGCCAGAGGGGGAGGCCAGAGCTCAGAGGCCGGATCCGGTCGGCGCGGAGGCGGAGGGGGAGGGGGAGGTGGGAAGGCGGTTGGCGCGGAGGCGGAGGGGGAGCTGCGGAGGACAGAAGGGGAGGCCGGAGCCCAGGGGCCAGAGGGGGAGATCGGATCTGGTTATCGCGGAGGCGGAGGGGGAGGCGCGGAGGCGAAGGGGGAGCCGCGGAGGACGGAAGGGGAGGCCGGAGCCCGGGGGCTGAAGGGGGAGGCCGGATCCAGTCGGCGCGGAGGTGGAGGGGGAGCTGCAACCCGCAGAGGCCGGAGGCCGTCGAGATCTTCCTCGTGGTTGGGCTCATGCTCTTTGTCCTGCACCACAATCAGAAGGGGCAGTTCTAGACGCCCGGCACCCGCCATAGTAAGTAGCGCAAACTTCACTTGCATAATTCTCCGCTTGCTGAATTGTGTTAGATCTTTCGAAAGACCACTACTTTCCTGTTAGTTCTAAAAAAATTGTAGAAAAGTTTATACATTTTATGCATGCTGCCATGTTTCTGTTACCTCTTTAGTGGATATCGATTAGCATAATTGGTTTGAGATCTTTAGACGTACACGGAAAATGTTCACGTTTCCTTGTTGTAATTATGCAAATTGAATGTTAGCTAACTTCGTAGAGGGCAGTGTTTCTATGATCGAGAGCTGAGCATGGTTGAGTGGGTAGGCTGTTGAAGATCAGAGTATAGTTTTTTTTTAGATTTTGATTGCCATAATTCAGTATTAGATTATTAAAGGTTAGTGTTTTCTCTCCAGTCATTTCGTCATTTTTATGGAAATTTCACTTTGTTGCCCATGGTACAAAGTGTTTTTGATGGCTAATCATGACTGGTTGTTAGAAATAGCAATTAGGGTATATAATTCTAGGAGTTGGTGTGGCATTATAGATAGGTTGTCTTTGGGTATATAAAATTATATGGATTGGATTAGAGTTTGCATCGGCGCATCCGCCTGACCGCCTTCGCCAGAGCTCCCCCCTCTATTTTCATCCTGGATTCGTCACTGCATCGGACAGCATGTCCACTGTAATACTGTTTAGATCAATTTAGGGTGTGTTTGTTTGAGAGTACCAGGTGGTGGGATGGGATGTTTCGGATGGTTCGAATAGGGTATTTGTTTGAGGGGTGATATAGTCCCAGATATTGTTTGGTTGAAAAGAAGAGATGATTCAGGATGGTACATATTGACGTTTGGTTGGTTGAATGGAATGGAATATGTTTGGCTATGGTAGCTGTCTTTTTGTAGAGTGGTGAGAATAGAGATGGCAATCGGGAGCGGCGGGCACAGGTAGTGCTCGCCCATACTCATACCCGCGATCATGATTTACGCCCATGGGTATGCCCACGAAGGACGACGGGCGAAGAACCTCGTCCATACCCGTCGCCTACAGGTACTCATCGCCCGTGGGTATACTCGTTTACCTGCAAACTGAGAGACACTATTTGAGAGTTGAACCAATGATAGATACATATAATTAGCAATTGTTGCTAGGAAATATAATAGCTATCTTTTATGGTTATGTTTAAATTCAATTTTAAACTAGTAGATTTCCTTACTATGGTCCTTTTCCAAACTTAATTGCAAGTAAGGAACTAATTAATGATCCCCTAGATTAGGAACTAAAGAGTCTAGGATCAGTTCTAAATAACAGCAATAATGGCAAGATCCCCTTAATTGAAGTATTAAAAATACACATATATAAGTAATCATGTACCAGGTAATTGCAAGTAAGAAGTGCTTTTAATGATGAATTACAGAATTACAATTAGTAATAATTGTCACATTTATCTCAAAGACACACATTTGCTCATGGGTAAACGAGCGAGATGGGTACGGGCGGAGCTTACCCATACCATGCCCGTTTACCCAACATGCAGAGTGTTTCCTCCATTTTCATGCTCATGGATAAAGAAAACATCCCACACCCGACTCTATTAGGGTATTTACTTACGGGCACACGAGTAAACGGGCACAATTGCCATCCCTAGGCGAGAATACCTTTTCTTTTTCTTTTTTCCCTTATTATTTCTTCCCTATCTTCTACTGTTAAGTCTTTTTCTTCTCTCTCCCTTCTTCTTTCCTTTTCCTCCATGGTCGGCGCATCCCCTCCCTCTCTATGCTGTCACTTGCTGCCAGACTAGCTCTGGTGTCTCTTACCGCGCCCCTAATTGGCTGCGTCGCCTCCCACCGCCACACCCTTGATCAGATCTGCACATGGCTGCCGTCTTCCCGACTGGCTCCAGCTCCAGTGCCAACATCTCGCCCCTCCCATTGCGTGGCTCCACTGCCTTTCACCACCTCTCCAACCAAATCTTCTTGTGGCTGTTCACCTCCAGCCGTTCCCGTCGCCTCCCTCGCCAATGTCGACCGATGAGGTGGTAATCGTATTCCTCATGTGCGGTCACGTGAGCTATGCGAGTGAAGTGGGATGAGTTCATTCAAAAAAATTTGTCGCACCGAGCTGTCCTAAATAAAACGAAAATATTCCCTTAAGTGAGACGATCCCATTCCATCTCGTATAACCAACCAAACATAGGTTTGAAGGTTTAAATATTGTAGCTTTTTTCTTTTGAGAGGAGCAGGTTGTTGTAGCTTGGCTACCGTCAAAACTCTACTCTACTATGTTGCATCGATCCCGACTAGGCCCACACTTCATGGACCATTTTGGTCCGAAATATTGGCTCATCCTAGGTAACCTAAACGAGCTCTTAGTATTCTTGTTTTATATAGCTATCGGCCCACTCAGACAATAACTAGTTTGCAGGCTACCGCCGGTCCTATTCTTTTCGCCTTTCATCTTATATTTTATAATTTCTTTTAAATAAATAAATAAGATGACTTTTTACCGTTATTTCGAAACAATTTATCAGGATAGTCTTTTAAAAGCGACTTATCCGCTTATCAACTTTTGATTCGTTTGCATGACACTTACACTAGGACTAAAAGTTATAAGTCGCAACCATAAGCCGCAGCCCAAAATAATAGAAAAGTTGACGCGAGTGGCCAGATAGTCTGTTCATATTGGTTTTTGTCTTTAGCTTATAAATAGCAATAATTTGCAGAAAACTATATGAAGAGAGAAAAACTTATGTATGATTTTAACCGATGTAAATAAAGCTATTATAGTGTGTCATACTATTGATCAGTAGATCTTACTTTAAAAAAAGAGTTTAAAAGTTAAGTAAGTAGGAAATAGTTTTTAGAAACCAATATTAACTGAGGCCAGGTCAGTTGCGATGGATCCCTCCGGCGACGACGTTATGGCCGGAACGCAGGCTAGGACGGCGGGGACGCGCTCAGGGCAGCTGTGGGATAGGTCAGCGTATTTGTGGGCTTCCACGCCGGTGTGGCGACCATCTCCGGCGAGAAGGAGGATGAGGAGGCAGAGGGAGAGGAGCGTGTGGGGATTGGGGAAGCACTGGGGTGTGCACGATTGATTGGGGGAGGAAGCGAAGAGGGAAGATGAAGGGGGCAGCAAAGCGAGGCAGCGGGAATGCCATCTCCGCCGCTTGCGCTCCCCTCACCATGCCGCCTCCTCCTACTCCTGATCTCCGCGCTGCTGCTCTCCCCCGCGCGCAGGTCCACCCCTTCGTCTGTCTTGATCCGTGCCTCTTCCCTATACTGTTTGCCAACCGCTCCTCCGTGTGTTTTCCCCCTGTAGCCTGGAGGAGGCGAGGGCCCTTAGCGTCGGCGAGGAGCTGGTGGGCGAGACACCAACGAGGATTAGGGGAGCAAGAACAGGAGGTTGCTCAACACGGAAAGGATAATTTTCAAGGCTGACAGAGCAAGCCGGTTGGTATTCACTAACTTGTTAGCTAGATTTGTTGCTTGGCTGCAGAATCGGAGTGGCGCTCCTTGATGGGATGATTTATAATGGCTGTATTTAATCGATTTTAGGTTTATGTTCTTGTCACAGACTCACAGTGGAGCCTAAGGGTGTGGTTGCGAAGCCAAATGTGCCGGAGAGAGAGAGCTTGCCCTGTTCAACATTGGTATGCTAGTAGTGTTTACATTTCTGTTTTCCTCTCTAATGTTTAGAGCTCATCAATCATTGGTATGCTAGTACTGTTTCTCTACGTTTCTGTTTTCCTCTCTGATATTCATGTCAGATTAGTCGATCCAGGACATCAATTTTAGTTATATATTTACCGTGCTGAGCTACTATTAGGTTGATCTGGTTTGTAGTCTGGTCATTTCTGTGTAATCACACAGAATGAATCGTATTTGAACCTTGGCTGCTCAGTGCTCAATGCTTGTCTTTTCCCAGTTCATCTAGGAAGTGAAGGATAGCTTTGGAGGGTGTAAAGGTCAATCCTAATAGGCTAATACTTGAAATTTGAAATACATCCTCCCACCCAACAAAATAGATTTACCAATTTGCACCTTCAGTTACCATTGTCAAGCAATGGCAAAGCTCTATTCACTAACCTAACAATTGCTAACAGGTCCTCCATTTTGTTTTCACCCTTTTCTTGACCTGAAATAGTTGTATCCTTGTGCGGATTGTTCGGACTCATGGGTGCTATCAAATCTTTTGTAAATGAAAATGGCAGCGAACATTGTTCTTTTCTAGTTATGTTGGTATGAATTTGTGCTATTCCCAGTTAAGAAAACAGAATTAAGCATTCAGTTGTGTCTTGAGTTCAGCAATCATAAGAGAAACTCGTATAATGTACTAGCAGTATAAGTGCGGCGCCACGTCACGCTAGCTACCGTGTGAAACATAGTAAAAGAGACGAAAATTCATGAGAGAGATTTTTCTAAAAAATGAGGACCCGTATGTATTTTTAGAGAAAGTGAAGGTTTTTTCTGTATAAAAAAGGACTGACGCCATGTCACGCTAGCTACCACGTGGACCAAAGTAAAGGACATAAAAATTCATGAGAGACATTTTTCTAAAAAAAGCAAGGATCAATATGTATTTTTAGAGAAAGCGAAGGTTTTTTTCTGCATAAAAAAGGACCCGTGTGTAATTTTAAGAAAACCACGGGGTGTTATCCAGCAAAAGAAGGGGTCTTCATGAAAAAACTGAGACCCTATACGTAATTTCGGAAGAGTGGAGAGGTTTTTCGCAAAAAACTAAGGTGATAGGGGCTTTTTCGCAAGAGCCAAGGGTTTGTACGCTAATTCGCAAATCCGGAGGGCCCTTTTGTGAAAACTATGATGTGGCATAGGGGTAGGCCATTAATCCCTCGTATGTAATGTAGGGATGATTTGTTCCAACCGCTACTACCTGATCTGATAGATCATGTCACATCCAAATTATTTTGGTACAATTAAACAAATTTCTGCTTTGTTGGTAAGCAATCGTAAATGATGATTTTGTTTCACTCCGTTATAAATAAGAAGAGGAGTGACATTGCACTCAATCGGAGAACCTTTAGAAAGTTGGACCCAGTAGAAATCATGGATAGCTGAGTGATGATATTTCTTTAGTTACTTGTCCTTTTAGAATATGGATTGTATCAACTTTTAGTTTAAGCTTTAAAGCTGTTCAAACATCCGTTTTATTTTGGTTTAGTGACTTGTGTTCCCCTTCCAATGTTGCGTTTATGCTCTAAATAGTGTACTCTAGGGCTTCAGGATGCTATAAGGGGCACGCTGAGGAGGTGCTCCCCCACCCGAGGGATGGCGAGACTTTGGTGTGCACCGTGTACTCCGACGGCAGTCTTCGCATGTGCTCTGGCCATACGACCTTGA
Organism: Melocanna baccifera; assembly: GCA_036346265.1. Classification (NCBI taxonomy): domain Eukaryota; kingdom Viridiplantae; phylum Streptophyta; class Magnoliopsida; order Poales; family Poaceae; genus Melocanna; species Melocanna baccifera. The sequence continues at coordinate 2,425,138 of CM070683.1, read as the reverse complement.
GCTCTCGCAGCTGACGGCGAATGCCATTGCCCGACTGGTGATTTTCTCATGGGCCGCGCGGTCGGAGACAACCATTCCGAGCGCTGCACTGTTTGTATCCCTACACGACGCCCGCTACCAATAGAAGCATCTGGCTGGCGGCGAGTTCTCCAACCTTGCGATCATGAACTTCTAGGTCCGGTTAGGATTCTCAAAGGATTTCCCCTCTAATTCTACGCACACGAAGTAGGAGTCCAACATGATGCGTTGGTGGTACTACCATAGTGTCGAGCCGAGCAACTACCTTCGTTGGACCAGGCGAAGCATGGACTTCGTGCCTTCGCCGTGCGTGAAGCTTGATCGGGACAACAAGGGACGCGCGAAAAGGTTCCACACGCTTGCGCGGCGGGTGAACATGTGTGACCCAATTGCTTTGTTGAGCAAAGCCCACAGTCCTCTTCATCACAAACTCTCAATTTATGAGAAGTTTCTCACTTCGATTATGGCCATGGATAGATGGAGGCCCTATTTATAGCACAGTGAATTTGTGATCCGCACTGATCATAGAAGTTTATGTCATCTAGAGGATCAATAACTATGGTCAGATCTATAGCGTAAGGCAATGACCAAAATGATTGGACTTCAATTTACCACTCGGTACAAGAAGGGGCTAGAGAATCGTGTTGTTGATGTGTTGTCCAAGGTGGGTCATGTAATGACGTTGCAAGCTGTAAGTGATGTCTAACCCTTTGGATACAGGAAGTTGTCAATTTTTATGAAGTTGACACTGAGGCGAGAGCCCTTTTAGCTCAGCTGGCCATCCATAGTCCTAAAGATGTTGGGTATACTTTATCTAAAGGAATTATTCGTTACAAAAGCGTGGCAAGATCTTACAATGGATTTCATTGAGGGACTCCATCGATCTGATGGATATGATACCATCATGTTGGTGGTGGATAGATTTTCAAAATATGCTCACTTCATGGCATTGGAACATCCTTTCGCTGCTCAACAAATTGCTAAGGTATTCTTGGAGCACGTGGCCAAGTTACACGGGATACCTCACTCAATTGTCAGTGATCGTGATAAAATTTTCATCAGTCAGTTTTGGAAGGAATTATTTCAAGTGTTCCACACCAAGCTGATGTATAGCACAGCGTATCACCCACAAACGAATGGGCAAAGCGAGTAAGTCAATCAATGCCTCGAGCTGTCTTTGAGGTGCTCAATTCATCAATCACTAGCGAAATGGAAGAAGTGCCTTGCTATGGCAGAGTTTTGGTACAACACCAGCCATCACTCGTCATTGGGGTGTTCTCCTTTCAAGGCGTTGTATGCCCATGATCCTCACTGCAATCTGGTACCAGAATGGGAGGGGAGTTCACACAGCTCAGTAAATGATTTGGTGCAAAACAGAGAAACACATAATGCTATTGCTCAAGCAGCAGTTGGCACCGGCACAGTATCGCATCAAACTAAAGCAGACCGACATCCGAATGAAAGAACATTTCAAGTGGGAGAGCAAGCGTACCTCAAAAGTGCAGCCTTTACGCCCAAGCTTCTGTGGTCAATCGACCCTATCCCAGGTTAGCATTCAATTTTTTTGGTCCATACAAAGTTCTGGAGAAAATTGGAGAAGCTGCTTACAAACTAGAACTCCCTGAAGGCAGTCAAGTACACCCTGTGTTTCATGTCTCACAGTCGAAGGAATTTGCCCCTGCCTACACTCCGGTTTTTACACAAACCTTTCGCACCTGATGGACATGTCGGTGGAAGAAATTGGACCAGAGCAGATTCTTGACCATCAGGTTGTGAAGAAAGGAAATGCTGCTATGCCTCAGGTGCTAGTGAAATGGACGAAGTTATCAGTTGATATGGCCACTTGGGAAGATTTGTACGTTTGACAGGAGAGGTTTCCACACGCAAATTGCTTGGGGACAGGCAAGTTCTGAAGGGGGGGCGGAAATGTGACCAGCGCAAGCCTGGGAGCAGAGGAAATAGAGGAGAGGGCAAGTGAGTAGAGGGTAGGGGGCCAACACAATGTGGGCCCCACCTGTAAGAGAGAGAGGGGTATTAGTAAAAGTCTTTTGTACCGACTTTTGGATCAAGAAAGAAATGAAATCGAATCCTATCTCCTCTCTACTGCTCTATCCCCTTCTCCATTTCTTCTCCCTTCTGACGCAAAATTGTTGTTCCTGCACCGTGTTTTGTATCTCGATTTCCACACGCACATCTTTCGGTTGGGGAACCGGCGGTTACGAGTAGTCAATAATGCAACGCCGCGCCTCGCGCGCCAACCACGAACCACCCTTACAACGACGTCGCGTGCATCCAATCCCGTCGTCGTCATCTAATCTCCCACGCGGCGACGGCGCCGCGCGCGTGGAACCGCTTCCAGCCACAAGCGCAACGTGCTCGCCGCCGGTGAGACACCAGCGTGCACCAGTGGTAACTTAGGAGACGGTTTTAGCGATGGTTTCTGATTTTTAGCTGAAATTTTATTATATCTGATTTTTTTTACTGTAACTGATTTGGTTTTTAGATATAATTAATTTTTTAAAAATATAAAAATAGAAAAAACATGTTAATTCATTAGGGATAATACAAAGGAACACGGGAAAAAAAGAAAGTACAAAAAAGTTTAAAATATCTAAAAATATTCAAAAAAAGACGAAATACTGAATAGTGAAAAAAAAAACAGAAACTAAAAAAATCGAAACAAATGGAGCCTTAAATGGGCATTCATGGCGACCTGCGTTCTCACTTTCAGTGCAGTTGCACATTCAGTGCAGTTCCCATAGCTAGCTAGCCAGACCCAGCTAGGGCTATCACGCATGTTGTTGTTAGTAGTAACGACTTGAGATTGAGGACGTCTCGTTAATTTGATTGAGCTATGCAACCACCTCTTGGCCATGATAAGTTGTTTAATTACCAGGATGTCATTAAGGCATTTAGTGCCGATCTCTCTTTCAGCTAGAAAGAGATGGTGTGGAATGTTTGATCGATTGAGCCGTATAACCAACTGCATGACATGCATATATGTTCAGTTAATTAACCTGCCCTCTGTCGCGAAAAAAAAAACTCTACTTCCCTAACTCCTGATCTAGTTCCTCTCTCTTTCAAAACGTGTGGATGATACCGATGATTTACACATCGCTGTACACATACGCACGTGATGAGTTTGTCAAAATCAAATTTGAAGTAACGTCGATCGTCGGGTAATCAAGTCAAGAAAACGTCCATACATACATGTTGAATGATGATATATGCCCCGTTCTTTTTTGTTCTTTTTATTATTTTTTTGCTTCGGTTTCTACGAAAGTCGAAAGAAACATAGCAGTTTCTCCAAACGATTTCTTAAAACTGTTTCTTTAAATGGTTTTTGAGCTTAAAACTGTTTCGCTACCTTAAGAACACAGATAAAAATCATCTGTTATAATAAAAAACCATCGCTTGTAGTCTAAAACAACATGGCGATAATCCTGCTGCATAGTGCACGTTGAAAGCAGCCACTTGCGTGTTCCAACCAACCAGTTATAGTTAATTAACATATATTTTTATTTATCTCGTGCATTTAGTCAAATCTTTTTAAAATGTAAGGCCCCATGATGTGTGGAGATCAACTTTCTAATATCATTGAGCGATGCGTGTAGCTCGATCAGAGGCCACAGTATTCTCCAAATCAGAATGTAAAACCGACCATATATGTATGATGCGTCAAAATCAACTTTTTATGACATCGTTTAGCAGTGTGTTGCTACGTCAGACAGAGGTTAGAGCACCCTTCTCAAAGCAACAAACTATTTAGGTCCCGCTTATTTGACTTAAACTTGTAGCTTTCTAGTTTATTTTTTAATATTTCTAAAATTTATTTTTTAAATAGTTTTTTAAGCTTTTTTGACGATTCTTTTTTTTCTCGTACTCGTTTCCATTATTTATGTTAAATAAGTCACTATCAGTTACAGTATAAAATAAATCAGTTATAATGTAAATTCAACAATAAACCACCAATTTTTAGTCTAAATGGACGCCCTCTTAAAACTATCGTGATAGTATTACGTTACATACTAACACGTGATGAGAAATAACATTTAATTAATGGACTCGAGCAAGGTGCAAGTTGCAACAAGTTTGCAAGACCGAGGCCCTTTTTTTCAGATATGGTACTAGGGGATAGTTTTTATACGATTGGCGCTCTCCTGATCGTGGAATCATCGGTAACTGAAATGTGGTAATTCCGCAATCAGAGAGCGCGGAACAGCGGCTGCGGAGCGCGGGCTTTTACCTCTCCGGCGTGCGCGTCGAACGGAGCCCACCCAGGAGCTGCGGTCGGGGGCGCGGAAATAGCCGGCTTTCGCGGTGCCCGAGCGCAGAAATGTCCTGCCCTCCACGCGCATGCATGGCTACTAGCAAAAGACGACGCGCATGCATGGAAATGTCCTGCACTCCACGCGCATGCATGGCTACTAGCAAAAAACGACGCGCACGCTTGGCTACTAGCAAAAAAAATATGGAATTAATGTGTGCGGGGCTGGCCGCCAAGTAACCGCGCTCGGGCACTGCGGATGCCAGCTATTCCCGCGCCCCTGACCGCAGCTCCCGGGTGTACCCCATTCCACGCGCGCACTTGGGGAGGCAAAAGCTTGAGCTCCCCAGCCACTGTTCCGCGCCCCTCGGCCGTGGAATTGCCACATGTCGATTGCATATGGTTTCATGGTCGGAAGGATGTCAATTATACAAAAATGTATCATTCGATGTTATATCTGTAAAAAAGGTCTCTGAGGTCAGATAGAAAAAACTTTCCAAAAGTTCAACTGGAAAATCGATCCGTACGTCCTTGATGAGCCCCCTTACCCTCCACTGCCATAGACTGCACTGTCGCCCTCCCCTTCCCTTCTCTCTCTACAGCATCTCTGCCTCCCATCACCACCATCAAATCATTGACCATCGCCCGTTATCTCCTAACTACTTGTCGGTTCCCATCGCCCTCCCCAACCTTCGTCGTTGTTGCCCTGGCCTCCCTTTTGTAGCTGGCCCCGGTGAACCTCAAACTCTAATCCGATGAATCTGGGCCCCAACTTGTTGTCACTGCCACCAGAGCCTCATCAGAGATAGAGATGGAGGTGGGTGGTCTCATGAATCGTGATGCAAATCGCAAGATTAGAAAATGATTTGCACAAAAGAAAAATCATGCGCATGACGTGTATATGTATATGTGAAAATGGTTCTATACTCTTGTGATACGTACTCCCACCTCATATACCGCTTAAATGATATTATTATACATCTTTATCTTTTTAAACGTACTATAATAATTATTATAAGATACTTTAAAATCAAAGTGGGATGAGCCTGGAACACAAGAAGAGACGTTGCGGCGGCTGTCCAAGCCCAAAAGGCGGCTGCCGGCGCCCCCTCCTCCCCTGGGTAATCCTTGCCTTTGCCTTCCCCGTTCTCCTAATGTCGAGTTGAATTTCCAGTTTCCATGTGCCCATTCGGCCATTCTCCTCTGTGAGGTGTGAGCCGCAATCAAGAATTCGAGATCTTCATAAACTAGTGTGCGTTTGCATATTCTCTGAAACGCAAACAAGATTAGCAGTGGTGTTATATTACATGCAAGGATGTTTGATGTTTCAGTCATACTGAAATTGTAGATGAGCTGCCTAAGCTATGCAGAAGAGATGGTGGATCAGTCCTGTAGAAAGAATCTGTTCAACGAAACTCTGAAGTCTTATGCAAAGTTTACGAGCCTCAACGTACCCGTAACTTTGATTAATGCTTCATTATGCAGTACAACTAATAAATTCTGAAGTACCTAAGAATAAGAGGAGTACCAATTTAGTCTAGAATGCAGACGAACTTGTCATTTCCTCATGTGTTCTAATGTACAATGTCCTTTGACGTTTAATGGAAAATAAAAGCACTTACTTTAGAACATCGGACAATACTTCTACAATCTTCCAAAAAAGAAAAACCACGATGATCCTTGAAACATCTGCAATTGCTAATGGCTACATACTGACCCTCAATTGCTTTGAACCCATTTAGTTTTCCTCTAGGAGAGCTAGCACATAAGCAGTATCCTCCATCATAGTTCTTGCTTAGTTACTTCTTTTTAACATCACGTTGATACATATCTTACTATGTTTTGCTTGAAACAGACCCTTACATGGACCGAGATATGATAACAGGGCAGGGATATACTGATGAACTTCCAGAATTTTCTCCGACATACGTAGCATTCTCAACACTTGCACTTGTTATCCTCACGTATTCACCAACTTTATGTTCAAGCTGTACATCACACCTTCTGTGGATGGCGTCGATCAATCTGTAAGAATTTAGAGAGTGCCTCTGGTTGATCCAACAGACCAGCAATTCTAGTAGCTTCTAGACATAATATAGTTTGTTACAGTTAGAAGAGATGCTTTTCTATTTCGCTAGTTGGATCATGTATACCTCAAATTTGCTTTTATGGAGGTTGAGTCATTGATTTCACCTGCTATGCAAAATTTGCCTGAAAATTGAACATTACCATTGGTTAGCTCACTGAAGTCGCACTTTCATGTTCCTTGTCTTATCTGAGCTTACATACAACTGATATGGTTATGCATCCTGCTGTTGTCTTATCTGAGCTTATATACAACTGATAATGTTATGGATAACGCTTCCTTTTTTGTTACTTCCTATTGACGAACAACGCTTAATGCCATATCCATAAAAATATTTCTTTTAGAGCTTGAACTTTGCAGGTTTTTGTTGATCTTACTTAACTAACAGACTTACATACTCATAATGAATGGACTTTTCTTATTTAACTATCACATACTCACAATTGTTGCATGAGAACAGAAATTAATTATCGCACCTGTTTAGTGTAACTATAATTTTGAACCATCGTGCTATCGTACTGCGGGTATATAACACGTCATGACTACCATACGTCAGAGATATGTTCTATGTACATACCACGCCATCACAGCCATACCACATACCAGCCATACAACACATCATCACAGCCATACATCAAAGATAGGACCAACTGGGATTTTTTTTCACATGATGGAAGTATATACGCAGAATCACATATACCATACTTACCAAATAACATATATGGAACGCTATAAGTATTGTTATTTCCATTCCTAAGGATACGTTTGACTAAATTAATGCACATACCTATTTCACATATCATAGCAATAAATCAAATATTTACTCTATAATTAATGATACATAAAATCACAAATCAATCGAACGCAATAATCACTATTTGTGCCTTACCATATTGGTTGAAGAAATCTTAATAAATTAATCATGTCTCTCTACTTTCTATATTTGCACTAGCTAATGGGTTTACCCATTAATTCTCATACCCAATACAAGCATACAAATCTTAATGCTAACCAAAGATCACGAGGTATATATGGTGCCTATGCCTCTGTATATGTATATGTATCTGTATATATGTGTATGTATATATATGTGTATGTATATATGTGTGTATATATATGTATATATATAATTCTATACTTTTGGAAGTACATATTTTTACTTTTTATATACCGCTTAAATAATGTTTTATAGCTCTTTATACTTTTGAGTATACTCTAATAATAATTATAAGATACTTCAAATTTAGTTCTATGAAAATTTTTATCAAAGTACGTTTTTTATAGTATAATTTATGTATGTACTCCTTTATATATAGAAAATGGTATATAGTAAAAATAAAGAACTCTAATGAAATTTTTTCAACTAAATCGTATTGGAGTATCTTATAATTAGTATTTAAGTATATAAAAGTGATAAATAAGTATAATATATTTGTTTAAATGGTATATGAGAAGTGAGAGTATATACTTTGAAAGTACGGAAAAGTCTTCCACATTTTTTGAGAAGTACCTGTATAGGGTGAGCTCGCCAACTATAGGGTATGTTCTTTTCAGTTTCTCAAAACGGTTTTTGACTTTTGCTACAGTATCTAACTTTCAAACGGAGTATTTTTTTAAGATGAAGTCTACAAGTTAATTATTGTACACATTGAAAGCCCAACATATGTACCATCCAAAATCGTAAGCGAGTATCTCTCTCCGTAATCTCTGTCGCAAACAGCTAAAATTCAAAAATTTCAGCTAAAATCATAAGCCGCAGTAAAAAAAATAGGATAACTAGCCATGTTTAGTTGTAGGCCTAATTCAAAACAGCTTTTAGTTTCTAGTTTTCACAAAATGGAAGCCGTTTTAAATGCGTTACCTTCTTAACACATACTTTTTTATTTTTTTTCTTTTTTTTCTCATATTTATCCGTATAGATATAATGGTTTTTTATGCCTCACACGCATTCCTGGATGGCCGGAGCAGCCGCCAATTAAGCATAGCCGGACGGACGGATGGGAGGCTGCCGTTAATTAATGATCCCGTAACATACGCATGTACGGCCAGCAAATTAACGGTCAAATTAACACTATTCACCAACAGTAGGCTACTAGCTAGATATTTGTCCTTGTATTTGATCATGTCCTGTTCTTAATTCACTGTTTCAGTTGGACATGAATAGCGCACAGGAATTCACGAACTGCTGCGCTGCTATTGGCGTGTTCATGCATCGGCGCCGAAAGAAGAAGCTGGTGCTCAGACTAGAAGGCCCCGCGTTTCAACTCTCTTCCTGTTGGCTGTCCTGCATGCGTTCGTGCTTCCAGTCCAGGTTCCAGAACCGCTCTGCACCGTGACAAACTGAGATGCTGGCCCTGCTTAGTAGCACGCCATTACTGCAACTCGACAATCCTATCGGCGTCGGACTGCACGTATGCAGCAGGCATCGGACTTGAACAACCGATGCAAATCCGGCTCAAGAAGGTTAATCCATTCTTATTCCCCTTCCGTGTTGTCTCTAGTCCCTCCTCGTGCATGCTCCATTCATTCGCTATCCCAAAGTTGTTGCAAGGTAAGCTAATATATAGCAAATAAATAACAGTGCAAGTTTGGTTTGATGATGTTCAAGATTCAAGGATCAATATGTACTGGTTGCAATAGAAGTACGTACTTCGCTGCAATATAATTAATGTCACAAAACATCGATAGAAATGGCTTACTTTGAGTCAAGATGCTCAATGTTCTCCAAGATAGAAAGAAGGTGTTCCGCCAAAGCATCATATACCTCTTCCGTTGACTTTCAGGTTAAAAAAAAATAGAGTCCAAATTTTATTAGCATCCCAAGCTATATAGCTCAGCTATTCATTTAATAATAACTCCTACAACAAATAATTCATTGCATTATATAACTCATATTGCATTTCAATAGGAGAATACAAAACACAAATGGATATGTCTTTCTTTCATAGATTCCACTAGAAACATCTAATTCAGCCTAACCTTTTCTATTTCTTCTTACTCAGGCTGTGCAGGTGATGCTAAGCTAATCTATGCTTTGATGAGAGGTGCCTAATCTCTGTACTTATCACTTGGTTTTTCAGTTAGCAATAACATTTCTTATTTTGATGACCTTTTTAGTATGACAACAAAAGGCTAAATAGTTAGTTGCATACGAAGAGAGAAATAAAAGAAATCAAAATTCATTTTTTTACTATTTAGTTGAGTAGCCTGTTTGGAATAAGTCCATAAAATAGTATCAACACAATTTATATGAGGCTAATCTTAATTATCCACTCGAGTCAAACATATATAAGGCTTGATCTATTGAATTCTTTTGCTTGGACATTAACATTTGACAAATACCTAGCATGCACCAAACCAGTAATTTTGAAGTAGTTCTCTCAATTTGCCCCTTTCCTAAAAGATTGTCAAACATCCTAATAGAGAAAGTAGATTGTCAAAACCTGATTGATTGTTCAAATTAGGAGAGCGTCGCCGCTGGGAGAGAGCCGAGGGGAGAACCGCCGCTTGGGTGGTCGGGACGGGAGGGGAGAGCCACCGCTGGGTGCCGAGGGAGATGGGAGAATCGCCGCTCGGGTTGCCGCCCACCGAGGGAGAGCCACCGCCGGGGAGAGGGGAGAGCCACCGCGGCGTCGGGGAGAGGGCAGAACTGCCGCTCGGGTGACCGGGACGGGAGGGGAGAGCCGTTGCTCGGGCTACCGGGACGGGAGGGGAGAGCCATTTGCTCAGGTTGCCACACGCCGGGGGAGAGGGGAGAACTGCCACTAGAGTGGCCGGGAGAGAGGGGAGAGCCATCGCCGGGCGCTAGGGAGATAGGAGAGCCACCGTGCGCCGGGGGAGAGCCGCCACGGTGCCAGACGTGGGAGCATGAGTGACGACTGGGGAGACTGGAGAGATAGGGCTTGTGAGGGTCCAAAAGGAGTTGCATGGGGCGATGAATGGGCTGGCTATCTCTACTCATGCTGAATGTGCGTAATAATACTTTGGGCTGAGCTACAAATACCTAACCTATACACCTGCTGTTTTCTCATGGTCCAGGCTAAAGTCCATCTTGCCATATGCCTAAATCCGCACCTGAACGCATAAGTGGCTTTGCTCTGTAGCGGTGCATCACGACTCTAGCGAAGTGAGTCTAGACCGGATAACATATGTGAGCTTAATTTCGTGTGTAACTTGCACACATGGTATCATTTTACGGTGTGTTTTCTTCTGTTCCCCGACGGCAAGGGAGCAGTACACATGATTTACTAATAGGCTTAGATCGTTCCAGACTCGTAGTAGTGATATACATGACATATACGTACCTACCCTTACATGCGTGCTAGAGCCAAGCAATACGTACAGGTGCTCCCTTGCTTTGTTCGTGAGAGGGAGCAAATATGTACTCGTAAGCAGATTTCTGCCCCTACGGGATACACCGTCCAAATGCTTTGAGATCCGTGTCCATATTTAGCAATATAAATCAATACCAAACCGTGTTTCGTACACAAACCGTATACACACCTTGCCGCTTCTCAAATCAGCTTCTTTATTTCTCTCGTAAACATCTCACTCTAAGAATAAGACAGAAAGTTACGGATGTACCATACACCTCACTCCTTTCACTTCTTTCGATCACTTTTTTCACCGTTTATCTTTTTATTTTCAAAACTATTTTTTCTGTTACTATTATTTATTTTTAACTAAAAATTACTGCTAAAAATCATCGATAAAAACATGGCTCGCTAGCTGAGCACCACACCGCCCCAACCGACCAAACAATTCTCCACGAACACGCGACGCCCGCTCCATCTGCTAGCTTGGAACTTGCAGCCTAGTTTCCAGTGCTGACTGGTGAACACCTCCTGATCTAGTACAGTACAGTACTCCACGAGCAACGCACTTACGCACGCAATCTAGCCGGCCAGCTCCCCAACTAACCCCAATCAATTAAGCTATATTCGTTAGAGAGTTTTTTACTTTCGTTCTTTGTCCGGCGATATGATTTTTTAAACTTTTTTTATCTTTTTTCTCCTTATAATTTTTATTGTTTATGATGATATAATTTTTTATTTTTAATTTAATTACACTGAAAAAACTATCAGCAACTATAACATATTTTCAATCACTACAATATAAAATAAATCATAAATCAATTCTTCTAAACCTAAATAAGTATCACCTTAATCACTCGATAGCACCGTACCAGCCACCACCCTTCTCGATCGATCGATCCACCACTATATATCGATCGCAAGCACGACTGATCACTAGTCACTCCAGTGAACTCGCAGCCGTCAAGTGTATCCAGTCCAGTCCCACTGTCCCAACAAGTGTATATACACGAGTGACGTGCATACACGCACAACTTAATCGTAGCTATGGCTTTTGCAACCAGTACTGGTAGTGGAACCGGTGCCCGGGCGGCGGCGGTGATGGTGGTGGCGGTGGCGGTGGCGGCCGGGTTTGCGGCGGCGGACTTCGCGGCGGACCGGGCGGAGTGCGCGAACCGGCTGATGGGGCTGGCGACGTGCCTGACGTTTGTGCAGGATACGGCGACGGCGCGCGCGCCGACGCCGGACTGCTGCGCGGGGCTGAAGCAGGTGCTGGGCGCGAGCAAGAAGTGCCTCTGCGTGCTCGTTAAGGACCGCGACGAGCCCGCGCTCGGCTTCAAGATCAACGTCACCCGCGCCATGGACCTCCCCTCCCTCTGCTCCATCCCGGCTACCTTCTCTGACTGCCCACGTACGCTCTCTCTCCCCTGCTACTCGCTGCCTCGATCAATTAATTGACTCCGTTAATTCCATTCATCAGTTCATGCAGATTGATTGTCAGATTGATCGACGCATGCACGCTAGCTATTCAGAATTTCAGATCGATCGATGTGTTGGTAATCACCAACGTACGTGCGTCCCATGCATATATCCGTATACGTTCACCTCATCTGTGCCTGGCCGTGCGTACCTCGAAATTCAGAGAGCGGTAGACAAATATGGCCATAATTTTTCCAAGTGTTTTTGAACGAATAATTTTTCCAGGTTATTAGTTCAACTACTAGTAGTACCACCCTGAAACTTACCACAGGCTTCTTTTCACTCGGAATTTCATGTCCTCTTCTCGCTGTTCGTCTTATCGTTGTCTTGGCTGGTTGCCGGCATGCATGATTGACAGCTTACATGTCTCTTTGTTTCGGATGGCACCCTGCAGAGATTCTGAACATGTCGCCCGACTCCAAGGAGGCGCAGATCTTCAAGGATTACGCGAGGCAACACGAATCCAAGAACGGCACCACACCCGCCGCCGCCGCCGCCGCCGCCGCAGGTAATTAAGTAGCTTTTTTTTTTGTCAAGCTCCTTTCTTCCGTTACTACTAGTAGTATACAGAGGAGCCACGGAACAGCATCTGAGGACACCAAGTGAGACCCTCATTATTTTTCCCCACTAGTATACTAGTATGATTCATATCACCTTGTTACACCATGAGAACACGAAATCACATGACAACAAATCTTGCGTACTTACACAGTACTCATTCCGTTCTTTTTTATTTAGCTTTCTCCAAGAACGCATACCATCAAACTCACAAATTAGTTTAAAACTATTTAAATTGATTATATAAAAAATATATCATTAGATTCGTAGATAATAATATTTTTATAATACTATAATTTTACCGATATCTCTTAATGCAAAGTTAATAAAAATAGCGGTGAAACACGTACCAGGAAAAACAAAAACGTAAGTAAAAAAAAGTTAGTAACCGGAGCGAGAGGCTTCTCAGCCTTCTCTGCGTGCACGTACGACCGTGACGTGTCGACACGCGAGCGTCCACGTAAGCACGCTATCCCGAGTCCTGACCTGACGTGCAGTTATGTTGGGAAAGCTACAGGCAACGCCGCACCAACAGTACGGCGCATTCAAGCCTGAGGTGAGTGACGTGAGAAATCAATGCATGCCTTGGCTTGTACGGTCCATCCAGCTGCACGTGTGCTGTGTGTGCCCAAAATCTGGAGCAACGCTACGGATATTAAACTAGTAGTACTTGCGGCGCACGCAGTGAGATCACCCTGCACCCGCACTGATGTACTGCGCAGATGCACGTTAGCGACCGCAGCGAATCGCAGCCATCCATCTGGCGACCAGTAGCACGGTATATGTCCACAAACAGTGCCAGCTACGGTGCTTGCAGGACAGGAGCAGTAGTCACATGTGGGTTAATACTTGCAAGAGTACCAATGTTAATTCGGATTTAGGGCTCTCCTTTTATATTTCTAAAAGTCGTTTTTTCTACAATAATCAATTTGTCTACAGTAACTAATTTTTAAACATAATATCTTTTTGAGATAGAGTCTACAAGTCGATTATAATACACAAAAATCGCTCGTAAGTCTCTCTCCATACTTTCTTTTACAAACAGCCAAAAACTATAAATCATAGCTAAAAATTATAAATCCTAGTAAAAAAACAAACCCTAAGAAGCTTCGGGAAGTACTACCAATAATGTAGATTTCTAACGGCACCCAGTGCTATCAGCTACCGGTATGATAAGGTGCACTTGCATCGCGCGTAATCAATGTGCACGTTTTGGCTACCTGAGTTCTTTTACTTTTGTGGTAGTATCAGTCTTTTACATTTGTGGTAGTATCAAACTATCAGTACTGTAGTATGCAATTATGGATTCGTGGGGGACTAAAGAGTAAAAAGTAGTACACATTTCCATCCTCGAACCCCTACATACACGAGTAATCGTACCATAAACCTCAAAAAGAAAGTTTTGCTCTAAAAAGGTAATAGTATAGAATATGAATATTTGTATGAATAAATTAAATGTTGATAAGTTAATTTAAAAATATTATCACTAAACTGCTTTTAAAAAACGATAGAAAAATTAATTGGTTTGTTTGTTGAAGAGACAAGGTACAGACCATAAACTTAAAAGAAAGTGCAGTACATACACCTCTGTTGCAAGAATCTTCTTTGCAACCACACATGCTTTTCCCCTCAGACTCCAGTACGTTCTCGTACATCTTGGTCGCTTGCTTGTCGCAGGAAGCGCGGGCGGGAAGAGCGCGAGCACGGCTGGGAGGCAGCGCTGCACTCTCGTCTTCTACCTCGTCTCGGCGCTGCTCGCCTCCGTCTCTGTCCTCGCATGGTAGATGGACAGGCGGGGAGGTGTCAGATATTTAGATAAGAGCTTTCAGCCAAAGACAAGCGTGCGAGCTCGATCTGTCTTAAAACTCGGCGATGTCTGTGCTGACTCTGCAACAGCAACAACCTGTACTACTCCCAGCTACCTCCTCCCTGTGCTGGGCTGCTTTCCAGCCTGGGCTTTAAGTGTGATGAAGCAGAGATTGATTGTTGTTTAGTTGTCTGTCTGATCATCAATGGATGTTGCAAGTTTGGTTTCAACAAAGCTTAAGTTTCTCAAGAGTTTTTTTTATTCCTGTGCAAGAAACATGCAGGGTATGTAATAGTAGTTCCCTTTTGATACGTTACAATTTGGAAGTAATCCTCATCTTTGTTATTTGGTTCTTTTTTTGTCCTTGTGCAAATGTCCCAAAGTTGGAGTGTTAATTGAAACGGTAAAGAGCTGGTTACCGTACGTAAAATTTAAAGAACCTTGCACTTAATTAGGCCCAATAGGAAAATGTTTCTCTAAATCTAGCTGAGGATAATAATCGGCTAAAAAGAACCTCTACCCTGTCAAGTGTCAACGGATAGCAAGACTAACAAAATCAAGCTTTCACCCAATTGCTAGTATTTATGTGAACGAATTAAATGTCGATAAGTCACTTTGAAAAAATTATTTTAATAAATCACTTTGAAGAAACAACAGACAAATTATTTTATTTGCTTGGTCGGAAAAGCTATAAACTAAAAAGATCACAGTAGTTAGTCCTGCCCATCAACCGATGTCTGTTTAATGAGTGTGTAAGAGGCGCTATAGGACATGCTTTAAAGATTGTTGCATTAGCGCATTCTATTTTTTTCTCGTCGATGAATTAGCTCGTTCTAGCATCGTTCTAACAAGATGGACTAACTAATAGCGTCTCACATTTAATAACTTCATCAACAATATTTTGCTAGAAATAATGATAGCTACTCTCAATAATCCTCTAATCTTCCAAACTTGCACGGTCCAAAGTATATCCCCAAAAAGCTGTCAGCTAACGGGATGCTTAGAATAGCGATGAATTAAATTTTTTTTACTATAGCTGGTTTATTTTTTACTGTAACTGAGTTGGTTTATTTAGTATAATTAAATTTTAAAAAAATTAAAAATAAAAAAAACATGTTAACCCATCACGGATAATGCAAAGTAATATGAGAAAAAAAAGCAAAAATACCTAAAAAATCTAAAAACTAGAAAAAAATAAAATTACTAGATAGTGAAAAACACAAAAATTAAAAATATAAACTGACTTTAAACTAAAATAAACGGACCGCACCCATGAACAACTACAAGAGAACACTCCCAAGATAGCGTTATGCAAGGAGCTCATCCAAGTCATTCGAAGAACAGCTGACTGCCTACGAAGCGCCTTTCCACCTTTGGCAACCGTCCAACGCGACTCTCCATAATTCCCCACCTAAATAATTGGAAAATAAAACCCCCAGAAACACCCGATGACCCGAGCCGAGCACCAAAGAGCGCAAACGGAACCACCCCAATCGAGCTGCAATTCCACTTCTAGAAGCTTCTAGATCTCGCGGGAGGAGGAGGGGAGAGGGGAAGCCGCCCGCCCGCGCTAGGGTTCCCCGCCGCGATGGCGTCCGCCAAGTCGTCGAGGTCGCGGCCCGCCGGCCACTCCGGCGTGCTCCCGGTGAACGCGGCGGCCGGCGCCGGTGGCGGAGACGGCGGGGTGCAGCTCACCGACAAGCTCAAGATCTTCAAGACCGACAACTTCGACCCTGACGCCTACGTGCAGTCCAAGTGCCAGTCCATGAACGAGAAGGTAAGGGATCGATCCCTTCGGACGTTGGCTTCGGGTTGTGGTGGAAAGGTCGCGTTTTGTGTTCGAGAGGTGCGAGGGGTATGGAGTTTGGAGTTTTCGGATGCATTTGTGCTAAGTAAGCGTGATTTGCTTGCATTTTAGCGGAAATGATTACTGCATGGGATTAGATATGGTACGTTGGTGGTGTCAAATTGACATCTTTTAGTTTGGTTTTGATATGTTTCATACTCCGGGGCTGGTTATGGAAAACGTTTGGTACTTGGTGTGAAGAAAACTGGTATTTTTCTGTCCCGATGCTAGTTTCTGACAATATTATGATTGCACTGCATAGATGAAATGAGAGAGATGTTACCTCTGAGTTATCTGCGGGCACATACAGATTTTTCTATGTGTATTTGGTTACTTATTATGGGGCCTATGAGGCTATGAAGCATTCAATAAATATATACTCGCGTGCAAAGTCGATTGGTTCATTTGGAAGTTGGAGATTTTTGTCAATTTATGGGTAGCCTACGAAAACAACTGGCGGAGTGGCAGTCAAAAATTCTCTGTTCGTCCATAAGGATGAGGTCTTAGCTGGGTTTACGTTTTAGCAGAGCGAGATCAGGTCCCACCAATTTAATGAAAAATCTTGATTTTTTGGAAACATCAGGTTTTTAATTGAGCACTATGTTGGAGTAATGTACAGATGTTTCTCTGTTCTCTATATGAGTTATACTTTAAGTAGGTTAAATTGGGGAGTAAGCTATGGTTTAGGATCCCCTTATTTTAGCAATTGCACATTTCCACCATGTTACGTGCATCCGCTTTTATGCGAGCTTGGTCTTTCAAAAAGTGGTGTTTTCTTTGTGCGTGGTATCTTGAAGCATATTTTACTTGAAGTATTCCTGTGATAATATGCACGAAATTCTTGGAAAAAAATCAAACAAGACTGACGTTCAAAATTTATGACAGGAAATAAGACACCTGTGTTCTTATTTGCAAGATCTAAAGAAGGCTTCTGCCGAGGAGATGCGTAGAAGTGTTTATGCAAATTATGCTGCGTTCATCAGGTGTGAAAGCAATTGTTTAACTTTAAACTGACCCATGGGAGTATATTCCTGGAATGCAGAGTATTATGTCTGAGAAATCCCCCTTTTCCTTTTTTTGTTTTTCTAGAATGGTGTGCACACTAGCATGTTTCACTGCTAATAGTTTGGTCTCTCAAGTGCTGTGCAGTCCATGCAATACAAGCAGCCAAACTTATCGGAATAATTTTTGTCACTAATTTTGAATTAGCATTTGGTAAGAGTAAAGAATCACAATCCAACAAATATTTGAGAACAAAAAAATAGGCAAGGAATTTCTTAGTTGCAATTCTTCTATTGATCCCAATAAATGCTACAATGGTGCTGATTTAATTTACCTGCCCCTTTATGGTGACTTCCTATGTGCAAACCATGATTTTTTTTGGCATGCAAAATCATAATTATGTTTCACATTAGGACCTTTTCAAATTATTGTTTTTTTTATTTCCTGTGTTCTTCCTCTCTTCATCCAATTCATGACTTTGGAATACAGTGCCTGAAAACTAATATTCTGATTATCAGAACGTCAAAGGAGATATCAGACCTTGAAGGGGAGCTGCTATCTATCAGGAATCTGCTAAATGCACAGTCAGCTCTAATTCATGGTCTATCCGATGGGGTTCAGATTGATTCCTTGACTACAGGGCCTGAAGGTTCTGCAGAAGAGGACACATCCACTGTTGAAGACCAGGAGCCTTCAGAAGTACAGAAATGGTGTACAGATTTCCCTGATATGCTTGATGTTTTACTAGCCGAGAGAAGAGTGGATGAAGCATTGGATGCCCTGGACGAAGCAGAACGAATTGCTTCTGATGCAAAACAGAAACAGACTCTTACCACATCTGACATTCTGGCTTTGAAGAGGACTATCTCTGATAATCGTCAAAAGTTGGCAGATCAACTTGCTGAAGCTGCTTGCCAGTCTTCTACTCGTGGCATTGAACTTCGTGCTGCAGCTTCTGCTCTCAAGAGACTTGGTGATGGACCCCGTGCTCATAGTTTGCTGCTCAACGCACATAACCAAAGGCTTCAATGCAACATGCAAACCATACATCCGTCTAGCACATCATATGGTGGGGCGTACACAGTGTCTCTTGCACAGCAAGTTTTTTCTGTTATAGCTCAGGCTCTCAGTGACTCTTTAGAAGTCTTTGGTGATGAATCATCTTATGCATCTGAACTAGTTACATGGGCTACTAAGCAGGCAATGTCATTTGCACTACTTGTAAAGAGGCATGCTTTAGCCTCTTGCGCAGCTGCCGGGGGCTTAAGAGCTGCTGTCGAATGCGTTCAGATAGCACTTGGTCATTCTTCCTTGCTGGAAGCTCATGGTCTGTCACTTTCAGCAGTTCTGATGAAACAATTCCGACCCTGTGTTGAGCAAGCACTAGATTCCAATTTGAGGAGGATTGAAGAGAGTACTGCTGCTTTAGCTGCAGCTGATGACTGGGTACTCACTTATCCTCCAACTGGTATACGGCCATTTGCTAGATCATCTGCTGGTCATGGGGCACTCCAGGCAAAGCTCTCAAGCAGTGCTCATAGGTTCAATTCAATGGTTCAGGTAATGATCTGTTTCTTGACAAATGTTTCAAGCAATAGCATTTGTAACTGGGGTCCCCCCCCCCCCCCCACAAAAAAATAATTTGTGAATTTCTAGGTTTATTTTTTACTCTGTAAGGTGTGAACTTTGAGAGAGGCCAATTTAAGCATATGCCTTTTTATTCGAGAGATACTATTAACTGGTTTTTCTACATTTTTCTTTGCAATATATGTGGTGTTTTTTCTGTTTATTTTGGGGATCGATACATGTTGTAACTATTAATGATATTTTGACATTCAGGATTTCTTTGAGGATGTTGGGCCACTGCTTAGCTTGCAGTTAGGTGGTTCTATAATGGACGGGCTTCTGAAAATATTCAATTCATTTGTCAATTTGCTCACAAGTGCTCTACCAGGTTCAATGGATGATGAAGCGAATTTGGAAGGTTTAAAAAATAGGATCGTTCGAATGGCAGAGACTGAGGAGCAGCAATTGGCATTGTTAGCTAATGCATCCTTACTATCTGAAGAGTTGCTACCTAGAGCAGCTATGAAGCTGTCATCTGTAAACCAGACCAGCATGGATAATAATCGTAGAAGAGGTCCAGACAAGCAAAACCGTGCAGCAGAGCAACGAGAATGGAAAAGGAAACTGCACCGTATGGTGGACAAACTTAGAGATAGCTTCTGCAGGCAGCATGCTCTTGATCTTATATTCACGGAAGAAGGTGACACCCATCTGAGCGCAGAAATGTACATCAATATGGATAATACTGTTGAAGAGCCTGAATGGGTCCCATCTCTAATCTTTGAGGTACATACAAGTTTTTCACCCTTAACAACTTGCTGGATAACCTAATTGTTAATGTTTGTTTGAAAAATGAGGTCCATTCTTGAATGGATTTTAATGTCAGTCTGGCTGTAAGTGATGGTTTTAGAGTGAATAATCTAATCTGCTTTTATGAATCCATGTTCTAGTAGTACTTTCTTGTTTGGAGGATCTTAGATATGCTTATATGGTAAAAAAAAAGGTTGCATCCATCCTACGAAAACTTCCCCAGTTGTTGCTTGTGTTATTGTGTGATTAGCCTTGTGTTTGTATAATGAACCAAATTGTGAAACCAATCATATTTAAAAGTTATCTAACTACAATATTATTTTTGGTTTCTGATGAATATTTGTCAGCAAGAATACGTTAAGGCAGGGCTGTCTTATATTTTTGCTCTAAAAATATATTCTGTAGAAAAGAATTGTGCACTTAGTCACATAGAGAAATGCTTACCATGTATTTGGTAATCTAGAGTTTAGATGACAAATCATGGAACTAGAGCATTCAGGCGGCTGCTTGCAAATCTGCCCAAAAAACTCTGTCTTTTGCGGCATCTCACCTTCAGTTCATTGCAGGAATTATATGCAAAACTAAACAGGATGGCGAGCATTTCTGCAGATATGTTTGTTGGTAGGGAAAGGTTTGCTACATTGCTAATGATGCGACTTACAGAAACAGTCATATTGTGGCTCTCAGAGGACCAGAGCTTTTGGGAAGAGATTGAAGAGGGACCAAGGGCTCTGGGTCCCCTTGGACTTCAGCAGGTAAGCTGCTTTTTTTTTGTTCTCTCTTTTATGCCACCAATTGTTGATTTGTTATTTTCAAATTTACCTTCCTTTGCAGTTATACCTGGATATGCAATTTGTCATCCTTTTCGGGCAAGGCCGTTTTTTATCCCGGCATGTACATCAAGTCATATTGGATATCATTGATAGAGCAATGGCAGCATTTTCTGCTACTGGAATGAACCCTGATAGGTATTTTGCTATTCATGTGACTTCCATTTATCCATCCAGTGGTTAATAAATCCTTTTCAATCCAACTAAATTAGTAGAAAGTGCTAATATTTATGCAGTGTTGCACTGTAAAGGCAAGCATATGCCTGCATGTGTTATGCTTCATACTGTTACAATTGTAGTTGAACTATAGATTCCTCCCATACCAAAACATGGTTGGGAGGGAAGTACAAGTGGAACCTTGCTATGCCTTCTTGCCTTTAAATATTTTCTGGCTATCTTGCAAGGATAGTAAATCCTTCCTGGCTCCTTCCTGAGGCTGCTGGCCTTTAAACTGAAAAGCTAACGCTGCACCGTCTTCATCTCTGCAGCGTGCTTCCAAGTGACGATTGGTTCATCGACGTTGCTCACGACGCTATCAGTAGGATCAGTGGGAAGGCTCGAGCTGCCAATGGGGAGAGGGAGGTGAACAGCCCGACGGCCTCCGTTTCGGCGCAATCTATGTCATCGGTCAGATCCCACGGCAGCTCCTAGTGTGCAGGGTAGCCATTTGTAGACAGTGCCTTGTATAGGAGTAAGCAACCGATAGTGTGTTCGTTTCCTCTTCTCCTCCTCCTCCTCCTGTTGTATTTTATCCTTTGTATCTTCCGGCTTTGTTTCCGATCTGTAATCTGTTGTGCTAGTATAGCTGAGTGGTCTGACGTAGGAAAATCCTTCGAAAGTTCAGCGCTGAGGTTTGTATATGGTGATGATTGCGTGACCAATGTATGTATGGCAAGCTGACAACGAGCTCCCCGACCGCTGTATCACTCTTCCATATGGAGGTACCCGAACGCCTGGCGCAGCCGAAGCCGATGGCTAATTCAGAATTCTCTGTGAAATTACTGTACTATTCCTTAAATCAGTAGATAGTGATTATAGATATATTGCTGAATCCTAAAGGATACGGACCCCTCAAAAATGATCTGGTCATCTACAACTTTAAGCAAGAGAGTAAAAACAGAATAAAACATAAAGAAAATAAGGGTAAGGAACTAAGAGTAATAAGTTAAAGCAATAGGTACGCTATATTTTACCAAGCTTTTCTTAGTTTCTGAAAATAGGCCTCAAAGTCTTTAAGCACGACTAGTCTAATTAAGGTTTCTAAAGCCGTATACTCTAATACCAACTCTGTTGGACTTAGATTTAGTCAATCCAGAATCTTCTGTGAAGCCATTGTATTATTCTCTGGATTAATAGATAGTGCTTATGGATACATTGTTGAATCATTTCATACGCACATAAATCATACCACTCATTAACATTACAACACATCAGAATTCAAATAGACTATGTCGGATCGAGTTTATAATAGGCTGTTCAGGGTAAATAATTACATTACACAAAAGCGGAAGTAGTAGTTAAAGCAAAAGAGGAGACACATCTCATCACAGACAAGCGACTGAGAAGACCTGTGTGTGACTGATATTACCCAAAGACTTGGATAATATTAGTACACGCCATAGTCAACTTGGCTGGCTATATTGGTGTGAGACCTAAACTACTAGAGCCTAAACTACTTTTCATCATCTTCTTCACCATCAACTCATTGATCATCGTAGAAGACGTAGTGACCTTGATCCATTGGCTTTGAAAGGGTTTTAAGAGCGAGGGGAGAGCACAATCCATAGTGCCCCACGAGCCAACATACATAATGCAATATTTATATATACCAAGTTTAACAAGGAGGGCTCGGTTCTTTTATTTGTTGAAGGCAATATTTTGAAATAATAAGAAATTCTTATGACTTAGTATTTTAACCAAATTTGTTTTTATTAAAGAGAGTGAATGTGTGCAATATTTATTTTGGTGCAGATTACATCCACGATGTGCTTAATTTTGACTATTAGGGCTATATCGGCCCAATTAATAGCATTAGGCTATGTCCACCTAGAAAAAGTCAAAATCAAAGTTACATCCACCTGACGAGTTTTCATCCTACCACGAAGGTTTTTAAAATAGAGACTAACTCGAGTAAGTTTTCATGCTAGCTCTTGACTGTGGGCACGGTTGTTCAACAGTTTATACACTGTAGAAATTGTACACTTTGCCCACACGAGATAATCAGCTCGGTATGCTTCACACATTTTGTTGGACATGTGAATCAGGGATCTCATTACAAGGCCATTATAATGCATCCTCTAGTGTAAATTATACCCGCTAAGGTTTTATCTGAGGATGGTTACGTCCACCACACCTAGACCCCCTTTTGCGCCACACGGTGGCTTAAAACCAGCGACACGACCCCTGTCAAAAACGACTTAAAATAGTGACACGACTTGTGAGTCACTCCAATGGTGCAACCCGTACTAATGGATACAAATTAATTAGCCAGGTTAACATCATTATAGACTTGTGGTTGCATTATTTTATATTGGAAGATCATCACATAATTAAATTCTTAATTTATCCGGGTGATACATACCACAAACCACCATTTCTCATGCTATATCTGTACCAACCATCATACCGTCTATGCAGATGTGGTAACAATAAGTTTTAGGATTTTGAGAAGTATAAACTAAGTTATCCCAAATACGCCAGTCATTTCCCTCCTACTGAAAATAATTTTTATGATTAAAAATTGATAATCAGGGCAATTTAGTACCCTGATACTTACACAAGACTAGTGTGGTACTTAAGTTCAACTATAGCTAGTAACATTATCATTTAGTATCTAGGGTGGCAAGAGTTATATGATTCAAGTGTCAGAGATGGCATAATAATAATATAAAATCAAGTAGGCATGTAACTACCTTAAGGTTAACATACGTTTGTATAATAAATAAAGTATGCAGTTTGATAATTTTAAATGAATATAAATTTGTAGAAATTAGATTCAGCATGAACAAAATATCGACTCATCTAGGTCAGGTTGGTCTTAGAACTCTTGTGTTGCGTCGATCTGAAGCTCGTCTGTATCTTCGTACTCTACTCGGAAGATCGCATTGAAAAATAAACAACACGCAACAAGAACAAACAAATATAAAATAAAATTCAAATTAACTCCAAATTAAACAAAACTAGCATCATTAGATATATCTTGAATTTAGAAAAAAATTATAAATAAGTTTCATTAAATTTGGAACTAAGATGACTAAGAACGGGCTCTCCAAAATTTAAATTTGGATTGAATCAAAAAATGAATAGAGGAGAGAGAAATTCTCTCTTTGACAGGTGGTGCTCCACACGCGCGCAATTGGCCTGAGGTGTCGCGGAGCTCCGAAGGCATCGGCGACGGCGGTTCGGCCGAAGGGAACGAAGAAGGGGAGAGGAGAGGTGTTTGGGAGCGGTGGAGGTGACAGAGTGTTAGACCCGTATTTCGCAATCTAGAATCCTCTGTGATTCTACTGGACTATTCCTTTGATAAGTAGATAATGTTCACAGATATATTATTGAACATCAAAATACATATCATACAGAAGCATAAATATATTAATAGATTTACTCGTGGGCTGATCAATCCGAAATCAATAAAATGCAGCAACGGAAATGGAAACTTCTCATAGATGGGACCCTCAGGATGTGCCCATAGGCAACCAACTGGGATTCGCAACCTAGTTCTTAGCCTCTTTATCTTCTTCACCATCATGACCCGGTGTATTGCTGAAGTGTAGCGATCCGACTCCTGATTCTGGGTTATTTGAGTGAGCGGGGGTGAGCACAAACCACCGTACTTCACGAGCCAACACATAGTATGCAATTATATAGATGCATGACTTGTCAAAGGAAGGCTCGAGCTATTTTTTATTGCCAAATGCCTTAAAATTTACAATAATTAGAAATTTCTAAAACTTCGCATATTTAAGTAAAACATATTTTCTAAATATGTGAAACAATGTAATAATAATAGCGATCCATATTCTATCCACCGTTATATAGTTTCTGCACCTCATGCTAATCTTTCGGTGTCATATCTGTCTAACTTTATCACTAAGGCGACACCCTAGGGCAACACAAATCAGGGCTTTCTGCAGCCCGCTATTTCTCAATCTCACCCACAAAGTTTTTGAAATAAAACTATATCTAGTCAAGTTCCCATGTCCGTTCTTTACCATGGACACGATTGTTCGAACAATTTTTACTCTGTAGAGATTGTATACTTTACCGACAAGATATGATTATCTCTCAATGTTAGTCATTACACGCTTTCGTAGACGTGCGACTGAGTAATCATAATAAGGCTATTACAATGCATCTTCCCAGTAGGGCCACATCCACTGAGGTTTTACTCCCTTAGGGGTACGACCACGCTTCCAAAAGCCCCCTCTTGTGCCGTCACGTTGGAGGATGTGGTCATCCTCTGCTAGCCTGTGATCACACCGGCGTTAGCAGAAAGATGGCCACAGGGGCGATGAAGAGACAGCGTGCAGGCGATGAAACGGGTGGTCAAGGTGTTGGCAGCGTAGGATGTGGAGCTCACCTCACAAGTGGTCTGATTTTGCGTAGTCACATGGCAGGAGCTAGACATGGTGATGGCAAGGTGTGTGGATGCATCGTGCTAACGGCCGTGTAGCATGGTGCACCATAGGGTATAGCATCGGCGTTGCTTGGCAATGAAGACAGGAGCGGTGGCGTGGGCGCGCACTATGGCTGATCCAGGCAGGCATGGCGCAGTGGTCTGAGTGACGCCTCATCGTCCTTCGACCGGGCGGCAAGTCAAAACAGGAGGGCTGGACGTGACGGCGTTTCTGTGGTGACGCGGAAATAGAGCTACGACAGCGCAAGAAATCAACAGTGGCATGAGCGTGGGAGCAAGCTGGCGACCGACTGTCACAGAGGTGTGGCATGGCAGGGAGGCGGGCTGCCGTGACAGGGGCCAGTGGGGAAAGCCCTGCCGTGGCAAAGCATTGACAAGGAAAGGAGATGGCCTAGTGCTTATTTGACCGGGCCGAAAGGCCAAAGAAATTTTGGGGTTGGACAACATGGAAGAGATAGGAAGAAATAAAAAAGAATAAGAGTAGCGTTTGTAAATTTTCAGAAATTTGAATTCTAAATTGCACTTCTATTATTTTTCTAAGACTTAAGTTTGTGATTAAATTTTGAATTTTCAACCTTGAGTTTGATATGCTAATTGAATTAAAAAGAATAAATTCTTGATTTAATCATTTGGACACAAAATTAAATATTTCCTTGCATATGATGTTATTTAATTTGCCTTCGGATTTTCCCTTTTGATTTTATTTTATTAATATAGTTATTGTTTTACTTGGATATTATTTCCCGATTGTTAATTTGCATAACACGAACACCCAGAGATTGCAAATAAAGTTCAAGAAGAAATTTGAATGCCAACAAAATGCAAGAAAAAAAATTTAAATTCTTTGATATTTTGAACATCCGAAATTTAGGACATTACACAGAGGTGCAATTGGAGATGAGGCGAAGCCATCCATGAGCTTTCGTAGCCACGGTTAGGAGAGGGGCCGTGCGATGCCATGATAGCCCAGGCAATAGCCGAAGGGGAGCAAGTCGGCACACGGTGTGGCACAGGCAACGGCTACCAGGCACGTGAGTGGTGGGGGTGGGTCACCGTGGTGGCGCACGGGAGGGGAGAGAGGTGGGGGTCCAGGTGCACACGCTGGGTAAGAAGAGGAGGTAGGCGCTAGGCGAGGTGTAGCGCAGCATGTGTTGCGGAGCCACAGCGGCGCACAGGAGAGGGCATGCGGAGGACGCGCGCTCGGCTGAGCCATGGTCGGGTGTGCGCAGTGCATGCATGATTTTTTGGCTTCTCAAAATCATTTCTCTAAATGATTTTTTATCTTAAAATCTTGTACGTCATTCAGAGCATAGTCATGCAGCGCACGGCGTGATGCCCACGCACAAGGTGGTCGACCACGACGACAAAATAGAAGAGCGTGTGAGCATGCAATAGTGCGACCACCTCCCCCATGCACTAATCGAACATGCGCTCTGAGGCGACCTACCAAATGGTGACGTAGGGAGTGTTTGTATTGGCTTCTGCTTATGATTTTTTTTGTTATGACTGAAGGTTTTTGGTTGAAAATGTATAGTACTGACTGAAAAAACTGATTTTTAGAATAAATGAGTGGTGTAAAAAATGAGATATATGTATAGAATATAAATACAAAAAATAAGGTAAGTGATACCTCCATATCCTCGTCCATATCCTCTTATTGATCTTAGAAATGAAACAAAGAGAACCACTTAGAGAAAGCAGGTGTGGCATCATAAGCCCATTGGAGAACGGAATTTCTCTCCCCACTGACCGGGTCTCCTCCACCAACTGGCCGTACACGTCACGCCATGGTACGTCCGACGTCGATGGCGATGATTATATGACCACTATCCACCCTCCATGGAGCCCTTGGATCACGGTCAGACGACCAGGATCAATTTACTCGCTGCCACTTGACAAATCTCCAGAATCTGAAAGCGTTGCCCCCCAAAAGAATCTAGATAACCAAGGCACCAACCACAAGACAAGATAATGATAATGCGTGGAAAAATCGCACAAGACCTGTCCATGTCTCAGTACAAGTCAGCCACTGAGACTTTGGTGAGCTTTTGAACCCTTCAACTCCATTGACATTTGTCCTGTCCACATTTCCGTTCCGTTATATAGCCATCGCAGCATTACTCCAAAACGGCAACCTCGTCACGCTCGCCATCACCAATGGAGCGCTCCACGGCCACGTGGAGGCCATCGCCGTCGGTGCTCCTCCTCCTACTATCGACGACGGCGCTCGCCGTGCTCGTCTCCACATGCGGCGCCGACCCCGAGCCGGTCCAGGACTTCTGCGTGGCAGTCCGGCCGGGCGACGCCGAGGCCTCCACCTTCCCGGGATTCCCGTGCAAGCGGGCGTCCACGGTCGTCTCCGACGACTTCTTCTTCGCCGGGCTCGCGCGCGCCGGCAGCACGGACAACCCGTTCGGGTCCGACGTGATACCCGGCAACGTGGAGGCCTTCCCGGGGCTCAACACCCTCGGCGTGTCCATCAACCGCGTCGACCTCGCCCCCGGCGGAGTCAACCCGCTGCACAGCCACCCGCGCGCCGCCGAGCTCGTGCACGTCGTCTCGGGCCAGATGCTCGTCGGGTTCGTCAGCACGGCGGGGAAGTTCTACTCCAAGGTGGTCCGGGAGGGGGAGAGCTTCGTGATCCCCCGCGGGATGGTGCACTTCCAGTACAACGCCGGCACCGGCCTGGCCCGGGCCATGACGGTGTTCAACAGCCAGCTGCCCGGCGTCGTGCTCGCCGCGCCGGCGCTGTTCGGGGCAGACCCGGAGATACCTGACGCCGTGCTTGCCAAGAGCTTCCAGGTGGACGGCGAGATCATTAAACTCCTCAAGTCCAAGTTCCGGAAATGACAATCGCGCATCGTTCGTGATGGCTGAACCTGTATACGAGTAAACAGCGTTGTTTCCCGTTTGATATTTTGATATTGAATATTTGTCGCATCAATAAACTTCTTAAACTCGTTCTATTATTCTTTCTTTGAAAGGATTGACACGACGATAAATTGCGAAATGACATAAGCACACCGTGCATGCATGGTTTGTATGTAGGCATCTTCAATTTAGTTTCTAACTTCTAGTTTCTACTTTTTTTACTATTTATTAATTTTGTTTTTTCTCTTTTTTATTTTTATTTTTTCTTGTATTCCTTTATATTATTCGTGATTGGTTAATATATTTTTTATTTTTAAATTTTTTAAAATTTAATTATACTAAATAAGTCAACTCAGATACAATAAAAAATAAAACAACTACAATAAAAAAATTATAAGTCAACATCACTTTAAACACCCTGTAATCACACGGCCCATATAACTTGGCAAATAGCCCGAATATGGAACCAAGGAGGCGCGCACAATATATATTCAGGATCAGTTACTCAAACATCACGTTCTAAACTTGTATTCTAATTTATTCATGAGTTTTTGTTAAACATCACCCGAATATTTTGTTTTCTAAAATCACCCAAATCTGGGAGCGTTGGATCTTGTTGAGATCAGTATCTGATCCTTGCTAACGGGTCTAGCAACTAAACCAGTTCTCGTTATCTTTTTCGGTATAGTATATATTTCTTTTATTATTTTTTTTGGCTTCCTCTTTTGGTACAAGGCGTCAGTGGGTGTGTACATATAAACACACACACTCTCCCGTACCTACCAACCGTTAGATTAGCTTGGAGATGTGTACAAGCAAAATGGTCTTTAAAATGGATAAATCCATTAGTAGGCTTTATACCCTTTAATCCGAATGACTTAACTGAGTTATCACTTGTGCGAGTACGGTCACATGTGGTTTTAGCATGCGTCCGATGTGAGGGTATAGCCGCATGTTTTCAACAGCTGGCGCGTATTCAGGGGAAACAAACTGGAGGCAACCAAACGTGAGCTGCGTGCGCGATAAACTCGTCAACTAGGAATTTTTTTTTCTGTAGTTAACTGCTTGTGCAGAGTGTACGTTGCGTGGAGGAATGGAGATGCAGGGAACTATGGTGGTTTAGGGGGGGCTTATCTGAGTTGAAAATATTTGATTTATGATTGAATTTATATTGTAATTGATTTATATTACACTATAATATATGATGATTTATTTGACATAATTAAATTGAAAAAGAAGCTGGTGTTCGGCGGCCAATGATAGCTTTTTTTGTACTATTCATATTTTTGTTTTTTTTTGTGTTTTTATTTTCTGCTTTCTTTTTTCTCCGTATTTCTTTGCATTTTCCGTGATGGATTAACATGTTTTTTCTATTTTTAATTTTTTTTAAATTTAATTATGTCAAATAAGCCAACTCAGATACCCTACAAAAATCAGCAAGTTACAAAAAAAAAATCATAAGTTATCATCATTCCGAACGCTACCTAAATTAGCAACGTAGATTGAAAACGGGTGCACTGGCCAATCGACACGTAGCGTATATGTACTACTGCAAGACTTAACCATTTTCTTTTATATATATATATATATATATATATATATATATATATATATATATATATATATATATATATATATATATATATATACTAGTAAGGTGCCGTATGCTTGCAAACGAAAAACCAAATAAAAATGATGGATACTATCAAATATGATCTCAAACTGAATAACAAACATTAACTTTTTCTTACGTCATTATGTATTAAACAAAACATACATGTTCATACTCGTAAATAAATCAAAAATATATACAGAAATGATAGTAAACAAGAAGTGTCATGTATCACAAATTCACACTCAGTTGGCAGGAGCAAGCATTTACCTTGGCACGTTGCATCTGATCACAATCAAGCAGATATGAAGGAAAAGCACTCTCTTGAACATCATCATTGACCTTTTGTCGAGAAGTTGACTCATCATGCATTTTCAGGCTGCAAAGAAACAATTGACAATAAGGCCCCATAAATGCGACTGCAACCAAAAAGGCAGAATCTACACTGCAAGGAAAACTTAATTTTCATGCTCACATCCCCTACTCCATAATTGTTTGAGAGTGTTGTTTGCTAGAAAGAGTTGCGTGCTACGTCGCGCCAAGTGGATTTATACAAAATGATCGGAAGACAAAATACAGTAAATAATGCAAAAGCATGCTGATATGTGTGGATCAATTTTACTATCTCGATTTGGCAGCTTAGTTGCCGACCCAAGAAATAAATGAAAACAATCTAAAGATTATCAATTTATCATACCTCTTCAACTTTCCTTTGTTCTCTTTTCAACCGATTCTTCATAGCCGGTTTTGCTACACTTAATGGTGTGCGGTGCTTCTTAATGGCTCATTGCGTATAACGAATGCATTGAGATATTGAAATGTTTCGAGTTAGGCTAAGAGGTAAAAAAGATTACCTTTCCACCCAATTCAACTACTTTACGGTTCTCTATTTGCTTCCGCTCCTTCCATGTAGAGGCACCTATAAAATTAGCATCAGGTGAATATTTGTACAACAATAAATTCTAACAATCAAAATTAAGATTTTTAAGGAGAGATGGAATACATATCCTTTTATTCTAGTCTTTAAAAAATGTAAAAGTGAAATGTTTGAATACCAAAACCACATATATTAAACGGTTAATCGATATAATTTAATTGACAAATGTTTTACTTCTATTTCCTCAAGGATGTAAGAGGAGCCATTCCGAAGCATGTCCAGTGTCCACTCGCAGCTGATACAGCTTGTGCCTAAACACCAAGCAGAACCTGGAACAATTGAAAAGGTCTGCATTATAAAGCAATTAATGACAGGTAGATATGTTATATTATCATACAAAGGCATGTACATTCAAGAACTCCAAAAGCACATGCAAACATCAAGCTAACAATTCCGCACATATTCTCTTTAACTTGTAGCATGCTCATTCTAAGCAAACAATACACTAATCCAAGAATGTCCTGTATTGAATCAAACTTAAGAGATAATATTGAGCGTCCCACTTTAAGAGCACAAAGAAGGTGAACTAAACATGTTTAATTCTCCCAAATATTTCTACATATTAAATTTCTAATAAGTAGTTATATTTCACTCTGCACCACAATAGCATGGATGCATTAAAACCAATGTATTCCTCCACCCAAATCTTAGCATTCATGCAAAAACTAAGCAACCGAGCCAAACACTAAAAACACTAATGAAGCCTAAAAACAAGGTTTCTCGATCCAATAGCCCATTTGGTGGCGCGCACCTCACTGTGGGCATATAACTCTGAGTTTAAAAGATTTTTGCTTCAGCAAGACATGTCTCAAATTTGAGGATTATTTTTTTGTTCGCCTCGTAAGTGATTAAGTTAGGTGGGTTATTGCATTTGCAGATAACATCAAAACAATAGAAGATGTGTTAGGCAATGCCGATAATCTAACATTGCACAAAAGATCCATATTGAGCGCTGATAGGAGGACACATTTAAGGTATGGTGAAGCAAGGTAGGTTTACATAATGAAACTCAACGACATCACCAAACATTGCATGTGATTTTGCAAAACATGAACCATCTGCTTGCTTTCAAACATATGCTTTACCAAACAGACTAATGACATGAGTTGAAATCCAACAAGCAAACACTTCCTCAACAAACTCCTTCACCAAAGATCTGCAAACATCCAAGCAACAACAAAACTAAACACAACCCCAAACACTTTCGAGATATCTTAGCCAAACCGACAACTCTACATGCTTATACAACAAAGAAATCAACCTTCCCAACTGCGGACACGCTGAACACAAGAAATGAGCATCTCCACGGCTTATCCTACCATTCACAAACCCACAAAGAAATCTCTACCACCTTCACTATCGAAACCCACGTGCGTATCAATAATCCATTGTAAATAACGAACATCAACACATCCGAAAACCGACATTTGCCAAACCAATCCCTCTCACTTAGCTCCCACTACACAAAAACCCAAACCCTAATCCGCCGAATCAGCGGTCACTAAACCAAGAAACAACCAAAAGGGGGGATCTGACTGCGTCTCACAAATGGCTCAAGGCGTCGGTGGCGGGCCGAGAGGCCGATGTAGAGCTTGTCGTGGATCTTGAACACCCTTTGGAAATCGGTCGCGACGGCTCAGCACTGCACGCCCACCTCCGGTCATCGGCAATAGCGGCGCTTCTTCCCACCTTCATGGCGAGCGATCCTTCGCAAATCACCACGACACAACAACACAAACGCACGATTCATTTGTAATTTCAGCGTGAAGACTCGCCGGATCAAGAACCAACCCAACCTGAAGGAAGTGCGCGAGAGACGGGGAGAGCAGAGGAGAAGAAAAGGGCGAGACCTTGTGGAAGTCGGCGGGAGGGACGCTGGGAGGTAGAACCACGGCGGCGCCGCGAGTAGGCGAGGACGAGGAGGAGCACCGTTGGGCCGCCATGGGTGGGGTGGGGGATCACCACTTGGAGGACGAAGGCGTGGCCCATGGCGGCGTCGGTGAGTCGGTCCTCCAGGTGCCGCACCTCCCCGGCGAACACCACCAACGGGAAGGTCTCGATCGTCTTGAGCACCGCTTCCAGCTCCTCCTGGCTCGGGTACTCGGGAGTTGCGCGCCTTCTTCGTCTTCCACCGTCCATCGTTCACCTCCGCGCCGCCGCGCTTCTTATCCGGCGCCACTGCCGAACGAAGTCTTGGCCGCGGAGGAGGGAGGATGCGCGCGGAGGAGGAGAGGGATGGGGGTAGGAGGCGCGGTGCGGGGACGGAGAGGGGGGCGGCGCGTGGGGTTGGGAGGAGGAGGAGGCGCCCGGGGCTGGAGGTGAGGCGGCGCGCTGGGAGGAGGAGGGGAGGAGGCGGTGCCGCGGGGTGGGAGGGACGGGAGGAGGCGGCGGCGCGGGGTGGGAGGAGGAGGAGGCGGGGCGGAGGGGAGAGCGAGGCGGCGGGGAGAGAGGGGGAGGCGGCGGCGGTGCGCAGGCAAGGGGAGGGAGAGGACGCGCGGCGCGGGGAGAGCAAGGGGGAGGCGTGGGGCGGGAGGAAGAGCGAGGAGGAGGCGTGGGGCGGTGGGAAGAGCGAGGGGTAGGCGTGGGGCGGAGGGGTGATGTTGGGATTTTAGAGTTTAATCGGATCGTGTGGTGAGAAGAGAGGAGAAAGATCGAATAGTTAAGAAGTGAGGAGGATGGACGTGACGGCAACCACCAACTCCTTCTTTTTAAATAGTATATATATATATATATATATATATATATATATATATATATATATATATATATATATAAAGCCTCTTTTGTACACCTAGGTGTAATTACACTCTATATCATATCTCACAACGTAGGGAGTATCTCGCGTAACAGAGAGTATGTACGTGTAGTATACAAGTATTTAAGATCATTTAGGTGGTATGCATATTTTTTAGACAAACTCCTTTTTATGTGCGTATATGAAGGTATTTATAAAATACGCTAAAAATTATAGCCTCCCTTGTAATTTTTTCATGTGGTTCACATTGGAATATCTTATATGAGTATACTTAAAGTAATAAAGAAGTATTTCAAGTTTGTTTAGGTGGTATATTAGATGTGAGTGTAATTACACCCGGTGTAAAAGATATTTTTCATATATATATATATATATATATATATATATATATATATATATATATATATATATATATAGAGAGTATCTCATGTAATGTAGGGTATGTACGTGTAGTATATGAGTATTTAAAATCATTTAGGTGGTATGTACATATTTTCACATATTCCTTTTTATGTGCGTATATAAAGGTATTTACAAAATACACTAAAAACTATGGTCTCTGTGCAATTTTTTCATACGATTCACATTAAAATATCTTATAATTAGTACACAAGTATATCTAAGGTGATAAAAGAGTATTTCAAGTTCGTTTAGGTAGTACATTAGAGGTGGATATAATTACACTGGTGTAAAAGTATTTTATTTTATATATATATATATATATATATATATATATATATATATATATATATATATATATATATATATAAGTTACTCAAACTATTAAAGCACACAATATATTCAGTATCAGTTACTCAAACATCACGTTCTGAACTTGGATACTAATTTATTCAGTTGCTTTGCTTTGGTTGAAGCATTGGAGGGAAATGTGATCGTATAAACTTCGCAGCACAATTAAGTGCTCTTAGCAATTAGTTGTCATGCGCCTTTGTAGCGTCTCAGGCACTCTCACAACCTCGTCGATGTACTGCTCCTGGCGCGCATGGTCCGCAAGAACCTCTTGCAGCTTCTTGGCGTTGCTCGCAAACACCTTCCCTTCGTAGTCCGCCATGACGAGCCGCACCGTCGCCGCGACGCCGTCTCTGTCGAACGAGCCGCCGCCCTTGTCCCTCATCGCCACCTCCGATCCCCTTCTCCGTCATCGCCCGCGCGATGAGGCCCTGGTCGACGATGAACGGCAGCATCACCAGCGGGTGCCCGAACATGAAGCTCTCGACGGTGGAACCCCACCCGCAGTTCGTCAGGAATGCGCCCACTGCGCCGTGCGCGAGCACCTTCACCTGCAGCACCCACCCAATCCACACCATGCCCCGCCCCCGCGTCCGCTCCAGGGTTCAACATGTTGGTGAAATTTCGCCAATTTCGTTCCTTTCGGAGGGTAGCAAAAGGTGAAGCATTCGACCAAATCTTGGCCGAATTTAGCCTCATTTGATATTTGTCCAAAATTTGTCTAAATTTTGGTTAAATTTCATCAAAATTTAAATGTTGCTTGAGTATTTCGTTCGAATTTTTAGCCGAAATAACAAAATTCCGCTCGTTTCATTCCCCTCCGAAAGATTTTTCAAACCGGAAGATTTTTCCCTGGTCTGCTCCTCAAACCCGTCGGGTAGCACGGTCCGGGCCTCGGATTCGAACATGCCGATCGGCTTCCGAAAAGCCCCACAGGAAGGGCACCCCGGCGAGCTCCAGCCCGAGTGCGAGCTCATGCAGGTTCTTGGCAGTCACCGGCGCCTCGCTCCCTAGCGCCACGTAGATGACAGACTTCGGAGGGTGGTCATCAAGCCATCGTAGGACCTCGGAACGGACGCCCAAGCTGCCTCCATCATCGTCATTGAGGTCGGGAGGCGGTAGGATCCCGACACGGATGGAGGGCTTCCGGAAGAGGTCGGTGAGGAGGGCGAACATCCGGGGCTCGACCTCGTGGCAGCTGCGGTAGAGGGCGACGCGGGAGTGCTCGTTGATCTGCCAGACACGCTCAATGTCGGACACGCTAGAGGCGTTGGGCCGGAAGGCGGCGGCGAGCCACTCGGCCTCATGGCGGCGATAGGCGATAGTGGAAGGGAACAGGAACCACTTGGGTGGGACGGTGAAGTCCTCCAACGTCGTGCGCGGGTGCGAGGTGTTCGCCCACCGCAACCCCATGAAGGCGATCATGCTAGCATGGACGATCGTGAATACGGCATAAGGCACCTGCGCAAGAAGAAGGAAATTTTACGAACTCCCACAAATACTTCTTTCTGTGCTAAAAAAAATACCAACCTATAAGTATCTTTAAGTTTCAAACACACTACGTTTTTTTACATTTTTGTCAGGTCAAAATTAAAATGAACCACTGCCCACTAGGATCATGCATCTCCCAAACGGGTTCGTGACCTCTGTAAATCCACCGCTGAATGCACACGAAAATGCGGCAAAAATTGGAGCTATACCGGCCGTGGGAGCAGAGAGCAACATCATCACTTTGAAGGCGTGCAAGGGCCAAGGGAGGTCATTGCAGTGTGTGCCATTCATGCCCAATAACAAGTCACATGTCTCAGCAGGGTTGTGGGCTACGTGTCTGGATTGCATCATTATTTTTCTAAAGGTGTTCCCAACGTAGACATTGCACAGCTATCATATATTATCTATCTTATTTAAAAACAATACTAAAAACACCGCCCGGTGCACAGTATCTATCGTAGGCCTAAACAATAATTAATTACTCATCTTCTCTCCTACCTCTCACGTTCTCTCCCTCTCCTGTTTTACACCACTGGCCGCCTCCTACTCCTCCACGTCCTCCTCGGTCTCCCCTCCTCATCTGCGCTGGTGGCTAGCTAACTCCTTCCCCTACACCTCGATCTCCCCTCAGCCGCCTCCTCCCCACTCCTTCGCCTGCCACCTCCTAGATTCGGTCGGATCTGCGTCGGCAGTGCCCAGATCTTACCGATTTGAGATGTGGCCACCGGGTGGCCTCGGTGAGGGGGGTGATGACTGGCAAGCAGACGGTCAGCTTGGGCGCGGCGACGGCTAGCTCGATCGCCATAGCATGCATGCACAATGAGGTCGTGTGTAGCAAAGAGGTTGGGCGTGGTGGCCGGCGGCTCAATCGTGCAACGGCAATGCAGTAGGCATGGTGGGTGACGAGCTCCAGCGACGGGTGGAGTGGCCCAGCGGCGCAACAGGTCGGCATGGAGCGACGACACAGCGAGCTGGAGTGGAGCGGGTAGGAGTGTTAATGTTGTGGGCCCATTAATTGTGTAGTGGACTCTGTGCCCAAGCAGTGTCTCTGTGAAACACCGCTTCCCTGTCTCTTTTCTTTAATTCACTTTCCACCTCAATACAAATTCTAGTTGGCATACTAATTAATACTATGGATATTGAGAGTGGCCTAAGAAAAATATAAATTCTAAGCGACAAATAGAAATAAAAAAGAAATTGGACAGAATCAGTTCCAATCCAATTCTAGTAAAATATGAATTGGAACCCAATTCCCAGAAATAGGGTAGCTGCTTGGTCACTGGCGCGGGGGAAGAGGCGTTAGGGTGGCAGCAGACCTGAGGGAGGAGGGGGGCGTGCCGTGGTGGCCCAGCGGCGACGGAGAATGAGCAAACAAACACAAAAAAAAGGTTTGAATAGAAATGTAGAGAATGTTGAGAGGAACATGTAGCTAAAAGGGCTTGACGGAGTTCTCACCGGACTTGGAGAAGAAGAGGCTGCTAATGGTGTTCTGGTGGACTTCAGCCAAAATCGAGAGAACACGTTGTAGAGGATGGCTCAGGGATGCTATAGAAAAATTTAGAGGACCAGTGGTGCACAAGAGAGGTCGAGAGAGCTCATTGAAGATGTCGACGGAGTTGGTGAAGAAGAGCTAGCCCAGTTGGCTACACCATGGCACTTGCATGGTAGTGCGGTGGAGGCGGCGTCAATATGGCCTGTCTATGTGGTGTCACGAGTGGCACCCTATAACAATCAGTCCTCACCTTTATGCTTATGACTTGTGGGCCCCTTGCGTGAACATGGCTAGCTCATGATAGAATCGCATTTTGGTGACAATTTGGGTCACTTAAAGGTGTAGCTCCACGAAACCTAAAATAAATGTTGCAACAAACTGACAATTTGATCACTAAAATTGTTGTTTCATGAAATTTACTCAAATTGTTTCATTGCTCATGGAGTTAGACGAGTAGGTGAGCTTGCTGTTGGATATCTTGTACTCAACACGAGAGGTTTTTTTTTTGAAAAATCTGCAGGAGAAGAAGAAATTTGATGATTTGCCACTCTAAAGGACCATCTTTGTGAATTTTCAACACAACATGTTTTTCTTGATCATTTGTCACTCCAAAGCTTGAAATAATTGAGATTTACCACTGTACTCGTATTATGACATTTCTTTTTACCCGAAATCGCATGTGTGAAGTCGTTTTATGCCCTTGCCCCTTCTCCATTTCCCTTATTTTCCTCATCTGTTCCCTCTTCTTCTTCATCTCCCCTCAACACAAAGTCCAGCCTTACAAGTGATTGGGGCTTGTCGCTGGCCAATGCTAGAGAAAACGTGCACGAAACGTGATTCGGCTGTGCCCTTGGCTAGCTGAACCACGATAGCACCGCACGTCGAACCGCCAATGCTAAAGAAAACGTACACGAAACATGATTTGGTCATGCCCTTGGCCAGCCGAACCATGACGGCACCGCATGTCGGTCGCTCTGCCGCCGCCGCCTCCCAGCCACACCCAGTCCATGTCGCTGCCGTGCCTTCTCTTCTCGGGCGAGTCGCTTGTGTCTCCTTCTTGGCCGCCGGGCGCTACTGCGTCGCCGCCCGTGCCTCACGAGCAAGCGCCGTGCTCCCATGTCAGCCACCTGGACCTTTCAGGCACCTGCATCGCTCCACCGCGCGGCGCGCCTCCACGCCGGTCGCCACTCCTACCAGCCACTCGAGAGAGAGAAACATAATAGATTGGATTTTTTTTTGCCTGTGCAAGGCAAGGGTTAGCCCCTATATTTATCCTCCCTTAACCCATATTAGGAGGCTAAGTAGGGTTTACCCCTTTTTTGTTTTCCTTGTGGCCCTTTCCAACAAGAACAGGGTGCTACAATACTTGCCATTGATCAGGAAAGCAAGTGCAACGAGAAGTATAACTCAATGCTGCACTGATATGAGCGCAAGGAGTTTGGATTTAGAGGAGGGAGGGCAGATGAGGAAGAAGAACGAAAAAGTTGTCTTTGCATATATAATTTTAGGGAAAAAATATCAGAATACATAAAGAGCGGCAAAACACGACTTTAGAGTGGCAAGTGATCAACAAAAGGCCTTTTGGGCTGCAAATTCACAAAGAGAATTCTTTGGAGTGGCAGATTTACGGAATTCTCGTGTTTCAAGCTGTCAAAGTTGAAAGATGTAAAAGATAAACTCCTCGAAAAAAATGACATAGGTAATTTTGTACGTGTACTGTACACAGTGTGTACGTAAGCAGTGACTGCAGTGTCATGCTGCCGGCCCTGCCGGAGCCAGGGCAAAACGACAAATACGATGCGACGCCTCACATGCCTCCCGCGGCTCCAAGTGGATTCCTCCCCGCGCGTTACTCCCCGTGGGCCCGCGTGGGCGCGTCACGAGCTCCTCTTGCTCCCTGCCGAGATCCACTTCCGGGCCAGCCCACACCGGCTGACGCACGACGCCCACACGTGGGACCACGGACCCGGCCCCACCCGTCATTCCCCAGAGGCAGCCACACTAATCGCAAGCGGACTCCGGACTGAACCGATCAAATCAAATAGGTGGCAGGAAGGAGACAACGCGGCGGACGGCGACACCCAAAAACAAACAGCGCATCCGCATCACGCCCCCGTCGGTAAGATCCGGATCGTACTTGATCGATAGATCGATCGCGATTTGCGAGGAGAAGAGAAGGGATCAAGGGGTGATTGGATTGGTTGGGCTGGGTGGGTTGGATCGGAGCGGCGCGGTGGTGGCGATGGGCGCGCTGTCGCGGCCGGAGGAGGTGGTGGCGCTGGTGAAGCTGCGGGTGTCGGCGGCGCAGATCAAGAGCCAGATCCCGCCGGAGGAGCACTGGGTCTTCGCCTACTCCATGCTCCAGAAGGTCTCCCGGAGCTTCGCGTTCGTCATCCAGCAGCTCGGCCCCGACCTCCGGAATGCTGTAAGCGCCAACACCGCCCGTGCCCTCCCTTCTCTCGCTCTCTCTTACCATCCGCCACCTCCCTCTCGAGATTCGTTTCCCGTGCTCGGATTCCGAGCTGTCTGGAGCGGCGCAACGGCGGGATGTGATGCCGATCGCGCAGGATTTGTTCGCCCCCCCCCCCCCCTTCTCTTTCTCCTCCACGTGGTATGGGTTTTAGAGAAGTTTCTAACAAGGTGGCCTTTGTTGCGATTATGCAGGTGTGCATCTTCTACCTCGTGCTCCGAGCCCTGGACACTGTTGGTTAGTGCTCTAATCCTGCTCTTTGCGTTTGAAAATTTTCTCCCCTCATGGTTAACGGTTGTACCGCGTTTTGGTAGAACTGGATGCTTCTGGAATGGTTTAACTTCTTGTGGTCGCAAAGCGTGATTCTGTTCTGTTGTTTGTCAAGTTTAGTAATGCTTTCCGTCCTAATAGCGATGCTTACTGTGATTAATGGGAAGTGCAGAGGATGACACTAGCATCCCTACCGAGGTGAAGGTGCCGATCCTTCAGGAATTCTACCGGCATGTCTACAATCCCAGCTGGCATTATTCATGTACGAGATCTCTCCTAAGAACATGCGGCTGCTGCTTGCATTCCTTGTTGTTGTTATTGTGATGCTAATTGGCATTGCTTGGCCTTTCAGGTGGAACAAAGGACTACAAAGTGCTGATGGATAAGTTTCGCTGCGTCTCCACAGCTTTCTTGGAGCTCGGTCAAGGGTAATTTCTCTCCTGACCAGTTGCTTTTTTCTGACTTTTCCTAGTTAGTACTTTATATTTTGACAACGCAATGCTTCATGTAGATTGGTGATTTGTCAAAGTCTTAGGGAACACGGCAGTTGTTCAGTCAGCACTGATATAATTTACAAGTAGAAAAATGAAGACTTTTCTAGAGATGGAGCTTTCACTGGGTAGTAGTGCCAAACTATGAAATCATCAGGTCATGGTCCGGTTGTACGGGCGAAAATAAAATGCTCATAGTTACACGAGAATAGAACTTGTATGAGGAGAATGTTTGTCCTTCAACAAACAAGTATGCAGTTTCCAACTTGTTTTGTGATGTCGTCAATAGTGAACCTACAAAACCAAGGGAATCTACAGAATTGAAAATAGGGCAATTCTTGTGTGTTTGCAGGGTTTTCTTTACTGTGTTCAGAAAGCCTAGGCACTAGAACTATGCCAGCTTTTGCTTGTTTTATATTGAGTTATATTTTTTCATATATCTAAGTCTTAGATATGATAGACACCCAATTATATTTGGTTATCTTCGTGTTCTGTGTGCAATGGGCATGCTGCTGTTTGAAAAACCGAGACAATGCATTCAATGGTTTATAAATGTCAAGGTACATTTTACTATGGATCATGACCATGGTTGTCACGGCATCGCCTAGGCGACGCCAAGTCGTCCTGGTGGCCGGAGGGGGACGCCGAGGCTATTCGCCAGAAATCTCCGCCGCCGCGCGACCGCGCCTACTCCTTCTTGGCGGCGCCGATCTGCGGCCTTCTCCCGTCGCCGGAGCCGATCTGCGGCCTACTCCCGCCGCCGACGCCAATCTGCGGCCTACTCCCGTCGCCGACGCCGATCTGCGGCCTTCTCCCGCTGCCGACGCCGATCTGCGCCTTAAGACTCTCGCTCATGGTTGTTACGGGGGAGGAGGCAATGGGAGGCGGCGAGGGGAGGAGGCGATGGGGAGGGGGTGAGGTGGCGGTGGGAGGAGGCGAGGCGGTGGGGGGAGGAGGCGCCGAGGAGGGGGTGAGGTGGCGGTGGGAGGAGGCGAGGCGGCGAGGGGAGGAGGCACCGTGGAGAGGGGAGGCGGGGGGAGGCGGCGGGGAGGGGAGGGGGAGAAGTGAGTGCTGGGGTGGGGGGTTGGAGAGAGCGCAACGGCAAAAAGTGCAGGAGGGAGAGAGGAAATGAAGAGGTAACATGTAGAGCTAGGCGCTCGGGAGTAACAGTTTGGCTGTTTGGCTTCATACCTGCGTCAACACAACATGCAGAGCTAGGCGCTCGCCTAGGCGCCGCCGTGACGTCGCCTAGGCGTCCAGGCACCTCTTGCTCGTCGTGGTCACCGACTCCGCCGTGACAACCATGGTCATGACGTCATGTTATTGGATACATTTAAATACATTGGACTCAAATGTATCGCCCAATGCTACACATCCACTGTCCATTTTTAGAACCAGGCTAGTTAAAATTGCCATAGCACTGCGTATGCTGCAATCGAAGCCTTCTTTCCCCCATTAATTTTTTCTTCTCAGATATAGTTTGTTAATTAAGTGCAATTTTGTTCGTCTGAACCCTGTGGAAAATAATTGTCATTTGTTTTTCAGTTATCAGAAGGTAATTGAAGAAATCACTAGGCGAATGGGAGCAGGAATG
This sequence comes from Melocanna baccifera, assembly GCA_036346265.1. Lineage (NCBI taxonomy): Eukaryota > Viridiplantae > Streptophyta > Magnoliopsida > Poales > Poaceae > Melocanna > Melocanna baccifera. Next base: position 2,383,187 of record CM070683.1, on the reverse strand, counting down.
GCAAAATTTATATGCAAGGAGGTCTGTTAATATATACATCAAAATATCCATGCCTAGTCACAGAACCAATATAAAGAGATTATATAACCATTTAGTGTAAAAAAAATCTTTATATTTTGGTACGAGGATGAGGTGACAGCCTTCTCTCCTTTTATTTTTCATTTTTCATTTTTTTAACAACAGAGGGTACTCTGTATGTTCCTATTCTTAATAGAAATGTTATGGCATATGGTACTGTCTATGGCTCTATGCTGCGTTTCTGTAACATTTTATGAATTTGATGCTTGCTAAGGACACCACTGTGAATTTCATGACTGAAGAATGGGATTATGCCTCATATCTAGTGAGTGGACTGTAGTGCGCTTAAAAGAACATAAATACAAATGTTGTACTGGCATTTACTTGATGACCATGGGTTATTCTAAAAGGCATGGTCATGCAGTTGTGCCACACTTCTCTAGTTCTCTGGCTGTTATTTGGTCTGCAACTCCAGTTTTTGGCTGTCATAGCACCGTGTGGTCATTTTGGTCACTTCGCCGTATGAAAGATGGTTGTGGGCCTTGTGGCTTACAAAAATGTGACTGTCAACCCAATAGTGACGCACACTTGCCATGAAATGTCTGGTGTGCCACAAGATTCGTGATACAACCAAACTTTTACTATGGTAACTTGTGGTCATCAGTGAACTTGCCACATGATTATCTGGATCTGGACTTTATAAGTAAAAGCTATTTGCTGTCATATTTGCACAGGGTATGGTCATCTGTGCATAAAAGTGCTTCTGCATATTTCACTTGTAGCTAATTAAAAATTGGGGAGTAAAGGAGATTCTATTTGCAAGAATCAGTAGTAGTGGTAGCTTTCTCAAATTAAAGGAGGAAGCATGTACTGGTTTTAGACCTGGAGTTTGTATATATCTATTAATTAAATATTGATTTAGTATTGTTTTGAACTAATGTGAAGCAACTTTCTTTATGTAGGTTGAATCTGTTGATGACTATGATGAGTACTGTCACTATGTAGCAGGGCTAGTAGGATATGGACTTTCCAGGCTCTTTCATGCAGCTGGGAAGGAAGATCTGGCTTCAGATCAACTTTCAAATTCAATGGGTTTATTTCTGCAGGTATGTCCATATGTGTTATTTAATCAACTATCTATCCATTCACTCTCAGAATTAAATGACTTTTTACTGTTCACCTTGCTAACTAGTATTTGGAATTCAATTGCAGAAAACCAATATAATTAGGGATTATTTGGAGGACATAAATGAGGTACCAAAGTGCCGTATGTTCTGGCCTCGAGAAATATGGAGTAAATATGCTTATAAACTTGAGGTAAATAATTTACTTTTATTTATTCCTCCTGAGTAGCTTCAGGTGCTGGATATCCCAAATTACTAAATAATCACGCATTCAGGGATTTTCTATCTTGCGAGAAATGAAAATTTTGTGCAATATTTCCAAACAGGCCAACCTTTTTAGGGAGACCATGAAAGCTGGTTGTAGATAGTAATTCAAATATTAAATTGAACTGTCAATAATGAAATCTAATCCAATCTATTTACTTATGTTGGAAAGTCTACAATCATCTGATCAATTCATTATCCTCTTTCCATTTCCATACATGAGTTTAGTCAAAGTAGCTTGAACTTATTTCCCCTCCGTAATAATACACAATTTTTGTATATGATCAGGATCTCAAACGTGAGAAAAATTCTGAAAAGGCAGTGCAGTGCTTGAATGATATGGTGACTAATGCTCTGATTCATGCTGAAGATTGCCTTCAATACATGTCAGCGTTGAAGGATCATGCCATTTTCCGTTTTTGCGCAATACCTCAGGTACATTGCAGAGCTTGTTAATCATATAACAGCCTTACAATTTAAAATGGAATGTTAAGAGTTTTATTGACTATTTAGGAACTAATTTAAAATGGGCTTACAATTTAAATCCAATACCAGATGGAATACTGCCATTTAGCAACTGCTCACCTGGAGAAAATATTTGTAAAGCTCTGGCGGTATCAGCGGAACTAGCCCATAGCTCAAAATTGCTCAGGCAAAACAAGGGGTGCTAATTTGATATCCATACAGCTGCCCTATTTTGTCAATAAAAAAACTATGGTATTTCTGGTATAAGCTAGGATTTATGGTAAATGAACCTTCCTCTGTTTGGTTCTTGATCGTAATCGGCACCAAGGATTCAACGTAGCTATGCCATATTAGTGAATTGACATATAATTACACCTTGTTGCGATTAGTAGTGATACATCTTATCGGAGGGTGTGAGGATGTAATTTTAGGATTGATCTATTTCCAGTGCACCCAATGATCTTTCAGAACTGTCATACTTTCTGTTTACTAGAGATACTCAAAAGTCAAAACCTTCATACCCTAGCTAGTGAAAGTAGTTGCTGCTCAAAATAGTATTTCAGCAATAAAAGAATACTTCTGTGATAATTTGAGGGGGTTAATTTTCTTTCATCATATTTCATGGCTGAGTGACCTGCTAAATGTTGAAACAAAGATATTTGATATTCCCTCTGTTTTCTATATCATCCTCAACATCTCATTTGTTGGGAAAGCTGGATAGCATTCCTAGTTATACACTGGTGGAGGCTATGATTTGATTTGTCTTTTTTGCTCAAGTATTGATGTTCAATCTATTCTTGAAACAACTTCCTTCATGATATATTTATTAGCTGTTTCCTCTTTTCAGATAATGGCAATTGGAACCTGTGCTCTTTGCTACAATAATGTGAATGTCTTTAGAGGAGTTGTTAAGATGAGGCGCGGTAAGACATTTCATTAGGACATATTAAGTTGCTTCAACCTGTAGAAGCCTGTCTTTTACCTCAGAGAAAATATTGTTTGTTCTCCATGATCACCTTATCACACTATGCTAGAGGAATTTAATACGGACAGGTTATGTAGTGCTCTGCTTTTGTACATCACATTTGGAATAAATACATTTTTATGCTTAGTTTTGTGTGGTTAGGAATTAATGCAGCAAATTACACCATGGAGTGCTTTGGTGTTCCTTGTCATCAAAAATACAATTAGACATTTTTTGGTTTAGTTGGTAACTTGTTGTTTGATTCATAAAATATAGTATATCGTAAGATCCACTTTGTGAATTATAATACAGTAATTTAATTAGTAGCGTGCTTATTCAGTTGAGTTTTTGTTAAGATGAAGAAAGGTGTGTTATCCAATATTTCTGGATTTGGTTGAGAAAGATGTGCACCTTTAGGGGTGGTTTCATGTGTGTTCTTGGGAAAATGGGGCCATATTTTAGTAAAACGGCCTCTGATTCCCAAAAATATAGTTTGTTTATCTTAGAATACTCTTTTTGCTAAGTGGTATAATTTCATTGGTCAACTTTCAGTTTATTTTGTTACTTTTGTTCTGTCTATCAAATAACTTATCTATTTCTGTTCTTCTCACCTGAGCAGGAACTTAACATGTTCTCCCCCTCTCTCAGGTCTCACTGCACGAGTAATTGATGAGACAAAATCAATTTCAGACGTCTATACTGCTTTCTATGAGTTCTCTTCATTGCTAGAGTTAAAGGTATGCTGTGGAGTATTGATCCAAACAAACATGGAGCCTACCATACAGATAATAAAATATTCAGACATTTTGTCATGTTCCTTTTTTAGTACCATGGATTTCTATATATCAATGCCATTGCATCTGGACATGTGGTTAATACATAGACTTTTTTAAAAAAAACTTGTTAGTTGTGCATAAGCAGTCCTGTTGACTCATGGATAACTGAGAATGTTTTAAGTTTTAAACCCGGAAATTCTTAACTAGGTAGCTTCACTTCAAGATGATGGCGTGCCTAGCTGAAACTTTATGCGTGTTTTTGTATAAAACTTACAATTTATTTACTTTCGGACAAGTGTTTTTCTGTTCCAGATAAATATAGGTTTATTCAGATTTCTGAGTAAACTGCCAGGATTGGGCAACCTTTTTACCATTCCCTGTTATATGTTTGCTGTTAGTCATGGCCTCTAAAGGCTACCCGAGTTGTTTTCTGTTTGAGAGTTTATACATAAGATGTTTGGTCTATGTGTCTAGATTGATGATAACGATCCAAGTGCTGCGCTAACACGGAAACGTGTGGATGCAATAAAGAAAACTTGCAAGTCATCCGGTTTGCTAAAGAGAAGGTTTGTTGAATAATTTAGATTTATACTTTGCTGCTGGTAGTCATCTTGACTGATTATCTTGATTCTGCAGGGGATATGATTCAGATAAGTCAAAATACAGCCCTATGCTGGTGAGTAATCTATAAACTGCAAAATCCTACAAGTCTTCTATAAACTGCAAAATCCTACAAGTCTTCTATAAACTGCAAAATCCTACAAGTCTTCTGTTTTATAGTTTTCTCAAGCTGCTTATGTGACTTGCTCAGATCATACTTGCACTTACGTTGGTGGCTATTATTTTGGGTGTACTGTATGCCAAGTGATTCACTCCACACGGTCCTTGGTCCTTAATGGAGAGTTCGGTATGACAATCGGTTTCATCGACTTGACCTATTTCATTTTTAACGTTTAAATGGAAGAATGATCCCTGCTACCCAAGGCTGATTTCGAATTTAATTTGTGATTATTTAGGTTTTGTTCTGTCTCCAAGTGGAGGCAACAATCGGAAGTACTGACTGCAGATGGATATTGTTACATAGTATGCCACCATGATGCCATGCGAATCTCAATTCTTTTGTTCTTTAGTTTTCTCGTGCGGTGTATTGCTTGAAGTTGTTTCAGTGTTGGAGATACTTGTAACATGTATCCTATGAACTTGTATCTATTCACCTAGCAGCTGGCACACTGCGATCGAGTGGTTTCATGCATGATTTGGTTGTACCGTGTATGAAGAACTTTGTTTGACAATGATGCTGAGTATGGTTTCGTTAATTTATCTATTTGGTGCATCGATCATTTGCCGTGCTACTTGGGCAATTTCTTGCTAATTATTCTACTTTCGAGAGGCGGCGACATGGTTAATTCATACTGAATGCCAATAATACCGTGTAAGTTTGCTGCATAGAACTTCATAACGAAATTTTAGCTTGGCGTACGTTTTGCAAAAAAAAATTCGTGTATTCTATATATCATGTGTTTTGCATGCTGCAACCATTTGGTCTTCATGTGCAGTCCTTAAGATGTATGTTGTCATACCCGGGTCAGATCCAGCTCAGATCCAGTCCAGTCATAAACCCTATATATATAGGGGGGAGGAAACCGGAAGAAGCAAAAAACGGGTTTGCTTTCTCCTCTCCCGAACTCTCCCGACGCTGCCCCGTGCTCACCTGTGCATTGCCGCCTCCATGCGGCTGCCGCTCCCGCTCGCTTAGCCTCGACGCCGCCGCCACTGCTTCCTTGCCCCTACTTGCCAAGCGCCGCCTCCAGCCTTCGTGCACCTCGCCTGGCCGTGCCCCTGCCCACGCGTGCTGCCACCTCTAGCTACACCTCGTCTTCCTCCCCCGAGCTGTCGTCGCTGCCTCGCCCTCCGCCATCTTCCTCGGTGCGCTGCCCCTAAAGGAAGAAGGGGAGGTGACCAAGAGGGGAGCCGAGGCGGAAGGGAAGGGGAGGAAGGGAGGAAAGGGGAAGGGGGAAGCCGTCGTGGGAGAAGAGGGGAAGGAGGGGGCCAGGTGAGTGGAGTGAGAGGAGGGGACCGTCGCGTGAGGAGGAAGGGAGGAGAGCCGTCGGTGTGGGAAGTAGTAGAGAGAGGAAGGAGAAAAGAAAGAAAGGGAGATAGCCAGGCGTGGGGAGAAGGAAAAAGAAAGGGAGAAGAAAAAGAAAGAAAAGAGAGAGGGCTATGCGTGAGAAATAAAGAAAGAGGAGAGAGGAAGAGAAAAGGAGAAAGAAGGAGAAGCCAGCAGCTAGCGTGGAAAAGAAAAAAAACAGAAAAGGAAATAGGAGAGAGAGAAGTAAAAGAAGAGAAAGAGGAAAGAAGAAGAAAAAAAGAGGAAATATGATCCGGCGTCGGATCCGTCAGGTCCGTCCAGAGAGTGACAGATCGTGCCTCGATCCGATCGTCGGAGGTTAGGGTAACAGTCGAAACCCCTTTTCCGTTTAAATTACCGAATTTTGCATAAAATAGTATACCGATTAAAACCGGGACAACAGATCGGTGTTCGGTGAGAGGGAGATCGGCTATACTGGGTTTATGCATAAGAGCAACGCACTTTGCTTACATGTGTATGTATGCATTAGCAATGAATTGAAATGATTGTTGCTTGCTCAGGTGGTGGTTCGAGCTCGGTACCATTCGTGCATCATCCGTCAGGCTGATAGACAAATGCATGACAGAACAGTATAGTGTGATTGATGATTGCTATTCATGATTTACAGTATTTATAGCCATAATTTACAGTGTTTGTAGGCTGAGATACATAATTACTAGTTAGGTAAAAAAATTGATGAGTGCAATTTATAATTAAGTGCCAACAGTGGAAGCATGTGCATCATGCATTGCACTCATACACAGTGAAACAGGGCCTATTTCGGTAGGGACTCCACGGGAGTGGAGGTGGAACCCCCGTCTGAAAGAGAACGGGGAAAATGAGTGGTCTATCGACGGGTGGATAGTCCGCTATATCGGTATAAGCTACAGTTACAGTTGCATCGCATGGCACTGCATTGCATGAAAATGAAACAGATGCGACAGACAGTGATACAGTTACAGACAGAATGATTTACAGTTCATAGTAAATTTACAGACTACAGTAGATTGATTTACATTTCACAGTAGATTTACATATTACAGTAGATTGAATTTACAGTTTACAGTAGATTTACAGACTACCATAGATTGATTTACAGTTCAAAGTAGATTTACAGACTACAGTAGATTGAATTATAGTTCACAGTAGATTGATTCACAGTTCACAGTAGATGTGATTTACAGTTTATAATAGATTGACTTTACAGTCCACAGTAGACGTGATTTACAACTTACAGTCAATTGGTTTTACAGACCACAGTAGATGTGATTTACATAATACAGTCACAGAATTGAGTTACAGTTTACAGTAGGTTGATTTACAGTTTACGGTTATAGTAGATATGATTTACAGATCAGAGTCACATAATTGATTTATAGCTCACAGAGGATGTGATTTATAGTTTACCGTAGATTGGTTTTACAGTTTACAGTAGAGGTGATTCACAGTTTACAGTAGATTGGCTTAATAGTTCACAGTAGACGTGTTTTACAGTTTACAGTAGATTGGCTTAACAGTTCACAGTAGATGTGGTTTACAGATTACAGCCGTAGAATTGGATTACAGTTTACAAATATGGATGGATGTACTGTTTTATTGTGTGCTTGCTGAGTCTTCGGACTCACCCTTGCTTTGTTGATTTTTCTAGGGTGATCCGGAATGATGGCATGCATGGAATGGGAGTAGTTCCTTTTGCACCATACACGTAAGATAACTGCTTAGTTATGTACTGAGCGTTATGATTAATCCTATGTTACAAAGTTTAAGCAAATTTTTTAGTTACAGTATGTTTCAGTAGAACGGGTTCTCCTGTTATTATAGTTCTCGGACGCTAACTCTGTTAACGGCGTGCTTATGTGAGACAGTAACAGTATGGTAGTAACATCTTGGGTCCTACGAAGGATCGTGGTGTTACATATGTTACCAAACCATTTAAACATGTATTAAGAATGATGCCGCGCGCGGGCTATCTTGTTAGTTGCAGCTAATTGTGGAATCAGTCATGCCAATGACAACTTTTCTTTTAAAAAACATGTCAACGACATCTTACCATCATCCTTGTAGTTGTCATTCATCATAAGGTCGACGTGCTTCCAAATCAAGAGCGAACCAAATGGTCCGTGTTTCGAAATATGACGCTCTGTTCGATCTGGCACGATCGACAGAAGCGGTGAAAGCTACGTTCGATTTATAATTCACAGGCTGTTTTTAAATGCGGGAAGCATACATTCGTAGTACATCACTACATGATATCGTAAAACGTACATTCACTAATACGTTTTTTTCACGAGATAACAAAGCGCAAACTTACGACGTGACGGGTCGACGCTGTTTAAAACAGCAACTACATTCACATCGAATGGCGCCGGTCATAAAATCATCGTTATTCATAGCACAGAGCCACAGATGCATGCACGTACCTCATGGAGTCGTCTTATATTTCCTCTCACCATTTCTCGCCAAAAAACAGAACTGGTAACTGGAGACCCAGTGAGAGAGAGGAGGAGGAGCAGCAGCAGCAGCAGCACGGCACAACACAAACAAAAACAGCCGTGGAAACAGAACAGACGGCGGCACATGCATGGTATGCTATGCCCTGCCCGTGCACAACGCACGTACGGTCTCGAACAATGCACGTAGGAATCAACTTATTACACCCTCCTTGTTAGTTGCCGCGCGTAGTGGGCGACTGTAAAAAAAGCATGGCTAATAAGTTATTTGAGCTTGATTTGTACTATATTCGATTTAAACTCGGCTCGAAACACTAAATACGTCAAACTCAAGCCCGATGTTAAAGTCACGAGCTTTGACGAGTTGAGTTCGGATTGGCTCATCAATTTTTCACTACCCATTTATTCGTCCCACCACTCCCCTTGCCCGTGGCCCAATTTTGAAATCTAATGCCACCGACCATCTCACCCACCTCTAAACATTATCCCAACCAGCCAACCCCAACTGCACCTCAACTCCTCCAAAGTAAACCCTAGCCACCACAAGCCCGCACTGCCTCATTGACCCCAATCTCCAACCCTAACCAAGGCCACCCGTCAGCCGCCACCTCTCCTCCCATCCTGGCTCCCGCCCCGCTACATCTCTTGTATCCCGCCCGCTGTCCACCATCACCAACCACCATGCCGAAAGTTGTGGAGTGCTCCATCCATCGGCCCCGCTCTAATGCTTGATAACGACACGCCAAGCCACCAACGCCTCTCCTCCACTACTGCCAAGATGACGACGAAGATGTTGTTTTGCTGTCAAGCACCAATGGCAACACCTCTTCTCCTCTGCTGCCAAGCCAAGCGCTGATAGTAACGCTTCTCCTTCGCCGCTGCCATGTATCGATAGCCGCTGAGCCGCTGCCATCCTTCTCCTTGGTCGACAACTCCTAGATCTGAGTATAAACTATTTCTTAGATTACTGTTCTTTTATTTACATGAACCACCGGAAATATGCTTTACTTCCTGTTATATTATGAATTGTGTACTTGTGATAATTGTTTCGTTCTCACTGCTGAAAATTGATGCATGCGAATGGTGCATGCCACTTCTTAACGAGCTAGCTTTGGTTGAGTTGAACTAGAGCCCAATCCAGACTCAGATTCCAACCTAAACTCAACTCAAGCTTAAACTTAGCTAGGCAAGCTCGCTCGAGCTTGGCTTCTATATAGGCCTAGGGGTTGACCGATCGTGTGGGGAGGCCCCACGCATACGTGGAACCGGTGAGACATCGTGCCAGCGCCACACGTGCCTCATCACCTCGTGCTGTGTAGGGGCAGCGTGCACGCCCGACGACGATGACCCAGCTGAGCTCGATGCCACTCGAGGAGTTGTGAACGACGCGACATTAATCATGCACGCTAACATCCACAAGTGGGTCGCCCCAGATGCAGCCTGACGAGCCCTACCGCCATATAAAACAACAATGATTTGCCACAAGGAGACACTCCTCTGTTGTACTTCCGTTTTACTTCTTTCTAGAATCTGTGCCATCAAACTTTCTAAAGTTTGATCATCAATAAATTTAAAACTAGCTAAATTGGCTATATAAAAATTATATCATTAGATTTATAGTTTAAAATATTTTTATAATATTACAAATTTATTAGTATATCTTAGTGTAAATTTATAAAAAAAATAGCGGTTAAAATGGTATCTTGAAAACTGAAAAATAAAAAACGAGCGTTTTTGTGAGGCCCAGTTGAACTCATTGCCGTCCAAGGGTAATTGTCACCAATAAACTCGCAGTACTTCGATTTCAATCGTACCATTGTAGGGTTTGTTCAATGTCATGAGAGACTTCCTGGTGTGCTTCAAAAGGATTCCATAATACAGTCACCTCGTACATCGTGCTACGCTATCAACACTACCAATGAGACATTTCTTGAAGCAACCGAAACACTATGCCTAGCATTATACAGGCTATCTGTGTGAAGGCAACCTCGATATTGTATTCCGATTACATAATCGATCTTTCTTAAGGCAAACAAGCAGAAAAGCATCCATTCCGACCATCACTATCGCTATTATAAAAGCATTTAGAAACGCAAAAATAACCTCCAGCCACCAAAGAAATACACATCATCCAAAACTACAGCGAGTCAGTGGAAAAAGAACAGGAGAATTAGCTCACCCAGACTTCATGCCAAGGAAAAAAAAACCATTACAGGGGAACACAAGTGCAGTCATAACCAACCATAAATAAGTTAAAAGGGGCATTTTCCAGCACCATACCCACAAGGGTGACTACAAATCCCAATATCTGTTTTCAGTTAAGTCAATAGAATATGATCATTCATTTCAATTTTGTCGGTAACCGGAAATCAGTATCAGTCCCAGGAACTAGTTGCGCCTTGGCCACCACCATATCCGCCACCGCCTCCATAGCCGCCACCGCCGTACCCACCACCTCCACCACTGTATCCTCCACCACCACCCCTGTGGTCCCGCCGGAAGTCACGACCACCAAATCGAGAACCGCCTGATCGGCGGTTTCTGCCCCCACCACCTCCATATGAGGAACGGGCAGCATAACGCTCAAGCCATTGAGGAACCTCCTGATTAGCTTCCTGCATTAGTTCACATAATGGCCTTGCCAGCGATAAACTTCCCTCGTTGAAAAATGCAGTTGCCAAACCAGACTTCCCCGCTCGTCCTGTTCTCCCAATACGATGAACATAGTCATCTATGTCATTTGGGAGGTCAAAATTGACGACGTGGGCAACATGTGGTATGTCAAGCCCACGAGCGGCTACATCAGTTGCAACAAGGATGGGAGTTGCTCCACTCTTGAATGATCTCAGTGCATATTCTCTTTCCTGAATAAGATCAAACACACAGAAAGATCAACAATGTGGCCTATATGACATCAAGAAGACATATCTCTCTCACTATGTGGAATACAGACAAGCCCACAGCATGCTCAACCTGGATGGATAAAAGAACAATGACAAAAATACCGATCGCCCATGTGAAAGCGTATCAGATAGCGATATGACATATCATTGCATTGTTTGAGAAGCATAAATCATCACTTCCGAGTACCACATTCAGATAAAAACGCATTTGTTTTTGGAGCACTCAAGTTCTTCCTTTCCAAAATCAAATTATCATATGCATGGATAGTTCAGACAATAATAAAAATGTATGCATGGATAGGTCAAACAATAACAAAAGAGGTATTCGGTTATATACCATTGAAATATGTCCACTTTAGAAATATACCATCCAAAAAAACCAGTTCATCTTAATAGCACCGAAATTTCCCCAAATTCGGTAATATACCACTCTGTTACGGGACATCCAGCTGTCGTTAGTGCCTCCCACCATCCCGGACGAGGGGGGGGGGGCAAGCCTGCTGACAGTAGGCGATGGCTGGAGAGGCAGCGAGGGGTATCAAAAGTGGGCTGCTGCGAGGATAGCGGAGATAAGGGAGGCGGCACATCGGCCAAGGTGGCGCTAACGCGACTTGGATGGCCGGCGGCGTGGGTGAAAAGGCACAGCGGCAACTGGAGAGATGGGGGAAGAAACGGAGGGGAGCATGAGCATGAGAGGCCAATGGAACGTACTGTAGTGGTCGGCTTCGCCGTGGAGGAGCCGTGGTGTGCCGATGGTAGGGGGCTGACAGTGGCACCGGGAGGCCGCCGTGGAGGGGGCTCACCGGCGAAAGGGGAGCCCAGGCCAGCAGTTGGGGAAGCTTCGGGATGTCATGGTGATGCTCCAAGAGGTGTGAATCAAGCCGAGAGAGAGCGGAGGGGGGGGGGGGGATGGCGGGCAGCGGCACAGTTTCAGCCGAAGGCGTTCTAGTGGCGGCGGCGGCATGATTTCAGCCGGAGGCGAAGATGAAGGCATTCTGGCGCTAGAGAAGGAGGCAGGGTGGCGGCGCGGGGAAGGGGTCGACGCTAGAGAAGGGGGAGGGAAGGGGGGGAGGGGGTGGTCGGGGAAGGGGGAGGCCGGGCGGCGTTGGAGAAGGGCGAGGCCGGGCTGCGGGGTGGCAGCGCTGGAGAAGGGAGGGGCCGGGAGGCAGGGTGGCGGCACGTGAAGGGGGTTGGCATTGGAGAAGGGGAGGGAAGGGGGAGGGGTGGGGGTGGCCGGGGAAGGGAGAGGCTGGGCGGCACTGGAGAAGGGCGAGGCCGGGCAACCGGGTGGCGGTGTGAGGAGGAGGTCGGCATTGGAGAAGGGGAAGGGTGGGGAGAAGCCAAGAATCCGATGCGTGCGATGGGGTCTGAGAGAGTAAGGTGACAGACATGAAACAGAAGAGGATGGGATGGTATTTTGCTCAACTTTAAAAATTTTAGGCGGTATTAAAGTGAACTGATTTTTTTTAGTGGTATATTTCTAAAGAGGTCTTATTTGGATGGTAAATAGACAATTATTTCATAACAAAATGTCTACATGATTGGCTTACAAAAAGTTACTATCATATAATGTAAGCATTTACGCCACAGCTCTGACGCACCTGCTGTGTCCGATCTCCATGAATACTTGTTGCAGGGAACCCATTTGTATACAGCCAGTTCTCCAGAGCATCAGCTCCCCTCTTTGTCTCCACAAAGACTAAAGTAAGAGCTTGCTGCAAACAAGAGGAAAACACAAGTTGGTGTAACAATATTCCTACAAATTATGAGCCAAGTTGAAAATTAATTGAGGTTTTAAGTTGGTGGAACAGCATTCATATAAATTATGACACCATGTTCAGAATAATCTGCTATTTATAAACCTCACAGCTTTAGTTTAGTGAATGGAAGTCCATGAACTGGTAGCATAAAAATAATGTAGATAAAAAACACTTAATGCATAGTACCTTGCCATGAGCACCATTAGCTTTCTGTGCATGAAGAAGGTCCATGAGGTAACTTCTTTTATCAGCTTCAAGGACAAACTCTACCCTTTGAGCAATCAAATCGGTACTTGAACCAACTCTTCCAACAGCAAGGAAGATGTAGTCTGCAAGGAAATCTGAAGCCAGTCGCTGCAGAAAAAATATGAAAATTTGAGCACAGAAAACAGTAGATATCATTATCGCATGCTACAAAAAGCAACCAAACAAATAATTTTTCCTGTCATGTAAGAAAACCAACCAAATAATTGCATATTGATTCTCACAGTATCGTATCTTCAAATCACATGTAAAAAGCGTTGATTGTGCTAAGCCAGTGATTCATCTCATTGTTATTCATACAGTATAATAGAAGAATACAAAATCTGGAAATTTTGGATTCGGAAGTAGAGATCCAATAGAAATGAACAATCTACCATGCAATAAAGATAAATTGCGACTTGAAAACATGGCACCATATGTTAGGATTTAGGAAAGCTGATGATTCTGTTGTACAAGTGGGACAGCAAATGGATATTGCACATGGACTCCCCACTACCTCAGATAGATTGCTAGACTGCCAATAAAACAGTAACAATGCAGATGCTGTTGACAGTTGAACATATATTATTAAAGTGGGGAGACAAAAGAGAAGACATACCTGTATCTCTTTTGGAAAAGTAGCACTAAACAGCATTGTCTGTCTCACACCACGAGGGGGCATGTCCATCTGCTCAACAATTTTACGTATCTGTGGTTCGAACCCCATATCGAGCATTCGATCAGCTTCATCAAGAGCTAGGTATTTCACCATTTGCAGTGATACTCTAGCCCTCTCCAGCAGATCCATCAAGCGACCAGGAGTTGCCACAAGGATTTCAACACCCCTTTCCAAGTCCCTCAACTATAATAACAGGCAAAAGTACATGTTCAATAGCTGCATATATCATTTTGCAAAGGTTATTGTGAAAGACAAGTACAATATGACCAGCACCATCCGTTAATTCCTGAAGATATAAAACAAACAACTGCATCTGACATTAACTTAAAGTTGATTAAATTATTCAATAAGTCCTTTACCCTGGCCATATAATAATCAAAATTGTTTTATGTGACTACAGCTAAAAAACACCACATAGAATGCAAGGAAGTTTTGTTCCCATCACATTTTATCGCTATTTGACAATCTAAATGGATACATAACCAATTTTCAGGACCTACATACTTGAAGTATCCATACAATGTCATATCTATTTTTCCTACAGAAAGTTGAACACATGAGATTCCTCTCTAAGAAACTTACGCTACTAGTACCGAGTCAGATGAGCTACACTTCTAGCAGAGTGTAGGTGGCAAGTTCCATGCTATACAAAATTCTTCACATGGCACATATAATAAATAATTTATCTCCCACATTTCACCACATGAGCATGCAGATTATTTGTCTCCCACATTTCACCTCATGAGCATGCAGAGAGAGAGAGAGAGAACCAACAGATATAACTGTTAAATTTCTATTTCATCGTAGCAAATTAATATCCATGTTTAGAGTACTCTACATTGCTATGAATTTATAGTAGCCACCCACAAAATGGATGGATGCATCATCACAACCTAATATAGTGTGCCCACACAAAAAAGAGGAGGGGGCTAATATAGCATGACAGAACTCCGGTGAACTCTTCTTATATATTAGGAAGGATTACAAGATGTGTAGAGAAAACTTGATACGGTACATTAGACACTATGAGGTACGCAAGAAACTAAAAGACCGTCAATGTAATTACTAATCATCGTAGGGAAAGAAAACCATAATGCAAGAAAATTTACCTGCTGATGTATTGGTGCTCCACCATATGCAACAACCACCCTAACACCAGTCTGGTATGCAAATTTCCTTGCTTCTTCATGAATCTGAGGCATAGAAAATGTCAGGAAGAAACTAAAACAAACTAAAAAGAATACCCCTAATAAAACCAGATTGGTGACATACTTGGACTGATAGCTCGCGAGTAGGTGACAATATCAGTGCAAGAGGACATGCAGTCCTCGAACCTCTTGTCCTCTGTGGTGGCCTTGACTCCATGATCCCACTGATGATCGGGAAACAAAAAGCAGCAGTCTTTCCAGACCCTGTCTGAGCACAGGCCATGAGATCCCTCCCTGCAATGGATATTGGAATGGCATGTCGCTGCACTGGTGTAGGCTTCACATACTTGCACCTCCGTATGTTCTCATTCAGTGCATCACCCAAATCAATCTCTGCAAAGGTGTTGACTGGTGGAGGCACATCATGGCCACTCGTCTCCACAGGAATGTCCTCGTAGGCATCAAAGTTGATGCCTGTGTTCGCCTGACTCTCAAAGTCAACATCTATCACCTCAGAATTGGCAAAAGGGTTTGGTTCACGGTCTCTGCGGTCCCACCCAGGGCGGGAGTTCCAACCGCCACCGCCACCGCCACCACGGCCGCCACCACCCTGGCGGGTACTAACTAAGCCACTACTCGCACCACCAGCAGCAGGGCCAGCCCACCGAGAGCCACCAACAACAGCTGTGTGCCCAGAAGGCTGTACAGCAGTTGAGGACTGCACGCCAGCTGGTGCCAGAGCTGGAACTGGTGCTTGGTTCTCAGAGGGAGGTCCTGGTGAGCGGCCACGGAGATGAGGAGGGACGTACGCGCTGCGAGTGGGGCGCGAATTCTGGTGATTAGCAACAGGGGCAGCAGAAGCACCAGTCGCGGGCGCCGATTCCTCGGCGTTCGCAACTGAATCAGCCCATGAAGATCGCATAATTTTACACAAAACCTTTGATGAAGATGCTACTGCTGATCGCTAAAACCTAGAGTCATCAGAAATACAATGCATGTCAGTACAAAAAATGTGGAGCCCAAAAGAACTTATCTAACAACAAAGAAATTTTCAGTTTGACCGTACACAAAGTTCCAATCACTATAACGTGCAGGCAAAAGCAATATAAGTTAAGAATTGCTCACGCTTTGATAAGCAACGGCCAAAATTAAGTCAACAAATTGTTTAATTGGATAAAAGTATTATTGTATCATCGATTAGGTTTGGTCGTGTGTTCGACAACTCTGCCAATTTTGCTCAAGAGCACCGGCAAACAACCCAAGCCTAGCCAAAAACAGCACTGAATCAAATATAGAAGTTACTACACTTACCACCTACTACCTAGCACCAAAACCTGACAAGTCCCCGAGATCAAAACTAAACCAGTATAATCGGCACTGTGATACCATAAATCTAACTTACGGAGACGAACAAAAGGAGCCGCATACACTAACGAGAAGTACTAGATCTAATCTAAGATAACAACGGAATCTAGGAATACAACCCAAAAACTTGGCAAAAGCGCAGCAATCGCACCCAATTGCCGCATTCACCCTAGATAGGAAGGGAAAAGCACCATGCGCGGGGTGTTCCGCGTAAACGTCTAAATCGAATCCCCTAGAGGAGAAAACGTTGCGATAGAATTAAGCAGCAGCATCTTACGCTAAACCCTCGCTAAGGGAATTTGGCCGTCATTAAGCAAAATTCACTGCTGCTCCCTCACAAAAACCCTACAAATCTACTGCAGCACCAGCAGCTCACCAACGAACCCACAAACAAATACAAACTAGAAGAAAAAAAACAAAAACAACAAGCGGCACTAACTCCACGGTTAACTTCGAGCACGCCCACAAAAATAAAGAGGGGAAGCTTTATTTCTGGAGAAAAGTGCGGATTGGATCAAACAAATCGAGAGCGGAAGCGCCCGGAACGAGACGGGGCGGGGGATCGATGGCTGACCTGATGCGAGCGAGAGGAGGAAGCGAGGCGGGTTGGATTCGAATCGGCGGGAGGGGTGGGCGTCGCGAGAAACCCTAGAGAAGCGAAGCAGGGAGGCGAGGCGATGAGATGGTAAAGGAGGAAGCTGCAGATGCCGGAAGAAAAGGGAAGAATGCAACCAGGGGAGGGGTTATACGCGAGCCGAGAGGGCACCGAAAAATATCTGCCTTTTTTCGGACTTGGCCCGCACCGCACCGCAGCACAGCACAGCACGGCACGCTTCCGTCCTCGCCTCCCCTCCGAGAGCTAAGTATTGGCAGCGCTGATGACTTAACAGCCAAGTTTTCGTGTGTGTGAGATAGATCAAAAGAAATAGGATATATGATACATTTGTGATCCTCTAATTTATTATCGAAGCAAGATGGATAAGAGAAGAGTAGAGTCACTTCGAGAAGCCAAATTTTTGTATTGACTTTTGACTTTTTCAAGCAAAAGTTAAAAGTAGAAGTCAATACGAATAGAGTCTCTGTGATGGTGGCCCTGTCGCATTTGGATCGTATTATTTTGCTACTGATCCGACCCTTTCTTAGAAGCGTACGGTTATGTTCTTTTGGTCTTTTGTATTTTGGTTTTTAGCCTATCTGAAAGTCAAAATAAATAGAGTGATTTCTTTAAATGGATTATCTAAAAGACTCTTTGAGCCTAAAATCGTGTGCACGGTCAACGTCGATATCTCCACTATCTACTGTTGTCTTAAAAAGCACAATCAAAAGTCATAAGTTGCAGTTCAAAAAAATATATGGTAAATTATAGGGCATGTACAATGCAATGCTCGACTAGGTGCCTCACATGACACTTTAGGCTCGAATGCTACTGTAGAGGTAAGATGGGTGCTTGTAGGATTCTGAATAAACTTATGTAGGGCGTGGGTGTTTTTGAGTGGGAGTGGAGCTTCTACAACTTAGGGAAACGCTCACACCGGCCATATCGGATCAAGACAAACTGGCAAAAGTGAGAGTGGTGAAGGCAAAAGTGAGAGTGGTGAAGTCCACTGGTAATTAATATATAAAAAACTAACATGAAAACAATTCCACAAGATTCTTAACAAGTACTTAACGAGCAAGAAATAGTGTTGTAGTATTGAAAAGAGTATAATTATATTTCTTTCTCTGCTTTCCCACGATTTAGGATTATGGCTCAATCCAAATGGCTTTAGTTTCTGATTTATTTTGGTTTTTGGCTTATTTAGGTCAGAAGTCATTTGGAACGTATCAATTTCTAATTTTGGTTTATTTTGGGTTTTCTTGCCTTGATTCATTTGTATTGTCCGTGATGATTTAATATGTTTATCTCTCTCTGTGTGGATTTTTTCTTCATTTTTATAAAAAAACCACCATTACAACGTAATTTTAACCATAACTAAAAAATCATAATCACAAACTTAAGTCGTAAACTATATGAAGCACCACCTATAAGATGCCTTTGGGCCTATTGATAAAGTTGGATTTGGAAGTCCATAATACCTATGTAGGGCAGCTGAGCCGAGCTAGCTACGCGCTACAACAAATAGCGGCACTATTTAGACCTATAGCACCCATAGCTATATTTGAAGCTTTTGCAAACAAGAATATATGCCAAAAAACATTTGTAAGAACCATGTATAAGAAACATTTAGCCAAATCGAGCCTATCTTGCACAATATTACAAAAGAACAAATGAGACGCCTAAGTTCACTTTATGTGATACCTCATTTGTCAACACTATGGTTCTATCGCTTTTGCCAACACTATAGTTTTATCGCTTCAATGATAATGCTTATTCAATGACAAAATAATTAGTTTTTGTTGTATCTCAGTGGTTTAATACAAAACTAGTTAAGCCCTAGCAAGTTGAGATGATATCACTGGGATCAGTCAACCTAACCCATACCCTTTGTTGTATCTATGCTCGATCAAGATTTAACAAAGTTGATGGCGTGCCTCAACCCCTTTGCCTCCATCGCATATCCAGTAGAGCATCATCTTTTTTTAATGTTTTTTTTTGTTATAGAAGTTTAGGAGAAGAAAATTCTCTTTCTTGTTTTTGTTAGAGAATTTTAGGTAGTTGGGAGGAGTGATGTACCGCCACGACTATTGACTCCTTAAGACTGGCTTTGTTTAGCATAAAAACACAATTATTTATCTAAATCACCGAGGGCCAATTTGGGACGCATGAGTTCCTCAAAATTTTGGTAAAAAACAGTCCAACCCAGCAGAAATTTCCCGTTATTTTCCTCAATAAAAATCAAAACAAAATTGGATTTTCGTTGACCTCGTTCAGATTTGGCTTGCCCATATTTCGCCCCAATCTTTTTAACTCGATCCGACCCCACCTACGCTCTGCAACCTTTCCTTCCATCACCTGTCACTGGGCACGACATGACCAGCTCACCACCTCGCCTCACCACGAGTGCTCCGCTCTACTCCACTCCTCTCCTTAAGTACTTCGTTATTATACCAAACTCCAAATCTCAATTATACACCCCTAATTTTTTAGGTTTTTATGACTTTATGTTCAATTTCTTCAAAAGTCGAAATAAATGGGATAACTTCTCTAAACAGTTTCTCTGACCCTACCTACGCTTCACAACCTTTCCTTCCGTCACTTGCATTGGGTACAGCACGACCAGTTCACCACCTCGTCACAAGCGCTTCGTTTCACTCTTCTCCTTAAGCACTTTGCTACTATACCAGGCTCTAAATCTTAATTATATGGTCTTGATTTTTTATTTTTTTTTATAAATTTTGTTTTTAGTTTTTTTAAAAATTAAAATAAATAAGACAATTTTTTAAACGATTTCTCGTAGCCGTTTTTTAAAATAACTTCTCAAATTGAAAACCATATTCTCCGTCCACTGCCGTATACAAGAACTCTGAAAAAAGCCACCGTCCCTTCCACCTTGCCGGACCTTTTGCGGTTTTGCCCCCCTCTCCAACTACTGGTTCTCTCCTCCCTCTCCGCGCGCGCGGCGGCGAGATGTAGGGTTGGACGCGCCCCGGAGAAGATGAGCAGCTCCCTATGGCGGCCTCGACGACCAGATCGGGCGGCTCATGCAGTGCAAGCCCCTCCCCGAGCCCGAGGTAACGAGGTCCCCTCCCCCACCGCCGCCTTCGTTCCCCTCTCTCTCCCCAGCCTTGGGTGGGTTGGTTTCGCCAGATCTGGCGGAATTGCGGGGCGCCGCGCTGGGTTCCGGGAGAGATCGGGCGTGAGACTCCATTTCGTGGTTAGCTTGCGCGGAAATGGGTTGCAGTGGCCGTTTAGTTGGTTCGGCGGTTGTTGGATGGTTACAAGCTGGGCTTGCGATTGTGAGAATCGCAGCATTTTGGCCTCTGGTCGATCTATGTTTTGGGGTAAAAATGGGGGAGTTGCGCCGGGATAAGGTTGGGGGGCCTATGGCTCCTCCAAACTGTTAGATTGTATCCTTCGGCCTAAGCGATACCTTTTTTGTATTACTTGTACAATTAATAGTTAGGTTACCATTAATTTGTTCAATTGTTCTGAGTCGTGTATTTATCGTACAGGTTAGAGCACTCTGCGAGAAGGCTAAGGAGATATTAATGGAGGAGAGCAACGTGCAGGTATGCCGTTTTACATCTCTGAGATGTCTGCCTTGATTTGAATCATCCATGCTTTTATAGGACCACCCAGAACCTCTTGTTTGGGCCTGGTATTGTTCATCGCAATTGATGTTCACCACGTTGCTGTTAATGATTCAAGAGAATGTGACAAGGTATTTGTCGATTGTCGTGCTAATTGAATGAACAAGACAAGAATATCCTATGACGTATATGATAAGGTTATCTGCACAATACTGGTCTTTCGAACTGTAGACTCTAGTGGTGACATCTGTTAAAGATGTATTCTGCCCCATAGAATTAAAGATGTATTCTGCCCCATAGAAAAGAGGATTAGAAGGTTCTTGGTTAGCTGACTCATTTGGTAAAATGCTTTCCAAGGAAAAACTTCCTGAATTTATTTTGTCTATATCTCCCAAGTCCCAACTTTTTCTTGAATAGTGTTGTGGACTCTTATTGGGGAAGGCATTATACAAGGTGATCTGGCAAGCGGCCTTTGGCATTGACGGCAACTTCGGCTGAGCAGGTCAACGTTGTGGAGGCCCACAACGCGTGACAAGCTCCAGCCTGCGTGCTGGCATGTACAGTCGGTCACGTTGGGCTCGGTTTGGAAGGAGATAGTATATGTTAGGAAAGTTTAGATAGCAGGGTTAGGTATTAGCCAGGTCTCCGATTGGGATGGCGGTCGGATAAATATAGTACTAGTTAAGAGATTGCTTTCTAGTCGGTTTGTTGGAAGTCCTATGTAAAGGACTCTATGTTGTAACTTTGAGGAGGCAATAAAGAGATAATCTTCCATACCGTGGCGGCTGGCCGGTGGAAATCCCGCCCAGCCGCCGGAGGGCGAGTTCGTATAACCTTGTTACCCATTGCGCTCCAATCCAGCATCCAGATGGCACCTGTTCCCTCCTTTCCCCGACCACCATAGACCATCTTCAAAGCCTTTCCACAACAAATAGTCATTGTGATGAAATTACTTGACTAACTATTTTAGGTAGTAATAGTATATTAGTTTGACTGTGAACTAGCAAGTAATGGAGCCTATGCAGAATGATTTGACAATTATAAATGTTTCATCTTGACAGTGCAAGAATCATTACTCGTTAGGCTCTTATCGTTGTCATGGATCTTTGCTTAGATCACTAGATGCATTCATCTAAGTTCAATTTTTTTTGTAACCGGAAATTTTAAATTACTCAAATAGGTTGGTTAAATTGATGACAAGATAAAAAAGAGTGCCAATAATTTTTTGTGGAGGTATGCAAACATCTGCACTTCCTGAGGACTAAATACCTATATGCTCTCAATTGTGGAAATTGTTCTAGCTATTTGGTCCCTGTGTACAACTGCGGATCATAATTCTTGTCACCGTTGCTATGGAAGCATGTTATCACTTCTGAACACTTAACATAGAATCATTTTAGAATAAGGAGAAAAGCATAGATTGTAACACGAAGGGTCTGAGCTGATTGCTGCCAATGAATAACAATATGGTTAGTGGTTATATATTCATGACCCATGAGGAAGATGAGTGATGTCTGGTGCACTGCAAATGATAAAAAAAGGCACTTTCTTTGTGTGAAATGTTTGATAGGTCAAGATGCATTAGGAGTACCTTTTGTTTAGCGAAGTTACTATAGCAAATTAGCAATATAAGTTAGACTTATGATGGCTATGAGAAGATACATGTGCAAGCCTTTTTTATGAGTGTTAGTGACTAGTGAGTTTTGTCAGCTACTTTGTTCTTATCCTTGTTTTGCTGGGCAGATGCGTATGCGTTAAAAGTGCACTCCAATCACAAAAGAATGTTGTTTTGGACATCGATATGGTACAATTTTTACCACTAATTTTTATCGTAATAGGTTTGTAAAACCTAATAAAATTATACTTTCATGAAAGTTCTTTTTGAGACAAATCTATACATACCATTTTCATGTGTCCAATCTAAATATTGAAAAAGATATCAATGGTCAAAGTTTAGAAAGTTTGACTGCACGTACCCCAAAACAACATACTTTTGTGACTGGAGGGAGTATCTATTTTTCAGTAGTTTTTTGTTTGAAAAATAAAATAATATGTGCGCACACATCCTATTTTACACAAATAGAAGTAGGAAAGCACATATTATTTCGACCTGTTCAAACCCCATACTGAACTTGGTATTCTTTGAGGCTGGCCTCGTACTGCTAAGAATGAGCTCGGCCATAAGTCCAATATATTAGCAGTTTCAAGGCTAGAAGCCTGACATGACGGCATTGCAATAGGTATTGAGCCTTGCTAAATTTACAACAATATTAAAGTGCTAAATTTGAATAACATTAAGCAGCACGAATACACTACCGGTTTTCTACCCTTTATATTAAGCACAAGTTCCCCAAAACAACAAACTAACATAAATCAGGCAAGATCAGAATCAAGCAACAAAGTCTTTGAGATAGGGATGGAAAAATATATACTATAGTGATGTATACATCTTTCCTGAATACATGGTCTGGGATAAATGAAAGCACCTTCAACTCCAGCAGCTCAAAGATACCATGTCCACATGTTGGGCATGGCATCTGCCTCTCGCTCCCTTGGTTTCTATGTGTTCACGAGAAATGACGATGGGATATTGCAGCGGCTGCTAGGACAAGACCTGAATACCATAGAGAAGGATAGTGGGCTAAGGTTGCTGGGCTGCATCATTTATATGATTTTTACACCTTGTATAGAGCATACACTGGGCCTGGCCTGGCCTACAGGGCTGTCATAAACAAAGCCCGGGCCTGGCACAAAACTTCCGACAGGCTGAAAGGCCTGGTCCAGAGTGAGCACAGCCTGACCAAGCCTGGGATAGCCTGACTGCGCTGTGCATGAACAGTTCTAATGCAATTGTACTTATGTTATTTGCTTTAGGCTCTTGAGATATCCACATGTTTGGAATTACGTTGCTTTTGTTGGCAATGGACCAATCATGCGTAGCTATTGTGAATTGTAACCAAAATTGGTCAATGGTGATAAAACTATTTAAGCACCCAGTTCATCACTTCATGGATTAGACTGATTTGCTACTGATTGAAGCTTGTATGTGTTAAGCAAGTGTTAGACATTAGCTACTTTATACTATCATTGATTTTTACTATGATAATGCATGGGATTAGCTACTTTATATTATCATTGTTTTTGCTGTGATAATGCATGGAATTGTACCAGCATGGGCGGTGCCTCTATAGTTTTCATGGGTGTTCAGCTGAACACCTTTTTTTTTGTTGCAAAAAATACAGTACATATTAGATATATTACACATATATGCTCTTAATTGAACCAAAATGCTACATATTTATACCTAAAATATATAAATCAGCCCAATCCAACCCACACCTCCCTCTCTCAGCCCACTAGAGCTCCCTCTACGCCCACCAGACCCACCACAGCCCAAATTCCCTAAGGCCCCAACCGGTCACCTAAGTCCTAACCTTGACTGACTCATCTCTCTCTCTCAACGCTGCGGCGACACGCACATGGAGGGTTAGGGAGCCGGCTAGACGGGAGGCACAAGGTAGTGCCGCAGTGGTGCAAGCCCACATGGCTGCACGCGGCAGCGGCCAAGGAAAGGGAGAGGGAGTGCGCGGCGTGCAGCGGCGGCTAGGGACGGCGAGAAGGCAACCAATTTCAAATCAGGGCCACATGTGCGTTCTATGAGTGAAGTGAGGGTGCGAGGCGGTGCGGGCGAGCAGAAAAGTGACGCAGCGAGTTAGGTGGTAACGTGGCGAGCAGGGAGGTAGGTGATGTCTCATTCCTAGGTGAGTTGGTCTCCCAACTCTCCCAATTCCGGAATCGGTAAATTCCAAATATTTCATTGAATGATTGTGCCTTTGTGAAATGTAGATCGTAGAACTTTCAAAAATGAAGAAAAAGTTTGCATATTTGAAATCTTTGTAGATATTGTTGGTTAGATAGTATAAAAATTTAAACAAGTTAGCAGTGTGGTTCTAAGGAACAATGAAATGGCTGTCCCTAAAACTGCATGAAGGGTCGTATAGTTAAAATTATATTTTTCTTAATTATTTTGTAATTTTTGTACATTATTTTGAGATGTTTTTGGTTGGGACAATTTATACTTTGATTTTTTTCCACCAAGGACCTTTCCCTTTTTCTTTAAGCAATATTTTATTAACTCTGAACATCTATCTTAGAAATCCTGGGTCCGCCACTGTGTTCCAGGCTTTCAGCCATACTATAGCGAAAGTTTGAACCAATGAACCCAGCTGCACTTTTTGATGGTAATGGTAGTTGGCTCTCAACAGTATTGGATAGAATTGACATATATAACGCCATCATAATTCATGACAAAATTTACTTTTGTTTGCTTTTGTTCTATATCTTGTGCAGCAACCGTTATGTATTTAAATTTGTTTTTAATGGCGACACAAACTGAAGTTAGACCTGTGGAGTGTGTGAAACTATTAACTATACAATGATTCCTTCAGATGATTATGTGCCTTTGATATTCTTGATTCATAATTGGGTTCTTGTTTTGTTGGTAGTTTAACTTTGGTGATTCCTATGGCATGCTTGCAGCCTGTAAAGAGTCCTGTTACAATGTGTGGTGAACTGGTGATATTCATGGACAGTTTCATGACCTTGCAGAACTGTTCCGAATTGGTGGAAAGGTATCAGTTGTTTTTTCTCATTTATCTTCCTTCGTGCCATCTTTTTGAGTCATCAAAAGCAAGCCCTAACTTCAATATCTTGACGCTTTCTCTGTGTTTACCAGTGTCCAGATACAAACTACTTGTTTATGGGAGATTATGTAGATCATGGCTACTATTCCGTTGAAACTGTCATGGTAAGAGTTTTGCGACTTTATTCTTTGTGCTTGCACCAGAGAAGAAATTATTGCCTTTCATGTGCAATATTTGTTTGCAGCTTAGCAAATTTGCTTTTTGGGTGGACAGATTCAACCTTTTAATGTCTTGTAACTTTAGTAGCTCTTGGTACTAATGTAATCCTTGAGAACAAACAGCTTTTGGTGGCTTTAAAAGTTCATTATCCTCAGCGAATCACCATTCTCAGAGGAAACCGCGAAAGCCGGCATGGATGTAGATTTTTTTCACAGGTTCTTTTAGTTTGCTTGTTATTTTTCTTATACATAACACGAAATTTCTAGTTGTTTTTGTTACATCTCTTCATTCTCTGTTACCCTTTTGTACACACTGACAATTGGACTGAATAATATTTGTCAATCAATTTGCAAATCGCTCAAGTTTTAAGGATTCTACGATGAGTGCTTAAGGAAGTAATTATCTTTCTTTGTATACATATATATGGTAATTCTGCTCTAAAGTCTCAACAATATTTTCGTGATTCTTATACTGATAATTGAATGTAATAATAAAATAGCAAGATGCCTTAGGAACTAGTTTACTTCAATATAGTCCTTCTTTTGTCCTGAAGACTAGTACATTCTGGAAAGTTGTTAGTTTAATTTGCTTATAACATGCCTAGGCATTAAACCTCAGTTTGGCCGAACTACCATTATAGGATGTCTGTATCCTACACATGTATGGTTGCAACTTGCAGCTGCTATTACTAAGCCCTAAGATGAACATAGTATGAGCCAAATTTTCATCTTGAGTTGGTATGCAATGTTACATAAGTACTCTTGTTTTGAATTGCCATTTCATGCTGATAATCCAACATAGTGAAGAATTATGCATACAAAAATATTGAGGCAATCTTCCAACATTTCGATTGTTATCTTAAATTTCTTTCATGCTTGTATTGTGCCCATGATCTAATTCATGTGAGTGATTATAAAACTTATTGTTCCACTTGTCCTGTCCAAAATAAAACTGACCATATCATTTTCTTTTTGGTAAATAGAATAACAGCAATCACTTTCCTGCATTTATTGCAGGTATGGAAATGCAAATGTGTGGAAAACCTTTACAGATCTATTTGACTACTTCCCCTTGACTGCATTGGTGTGTATTGCACTATTGCTTGCACGGTGGATTATCACCATCCATTGAAACACTTGCTATTTTGCTAACATACGTAACTTTGACTGATTCCAAGAAGTTCGTCATGAAGAAGTAACTTTGACTGATTCCAAGAAGTTCGTCATGAAGAAGGGCCCATGTGTGATCTTCTGTGATCCAGATGATTGATGTGGTTGGGGTATTTCTCCTCGAGGTCTGGATATACCTTCGGACAAGTATTTTTTTTGGGTACAAAACGTTCTTATTTTCTCACCATATTAAGTGGTGCATCTGTTTTACACTGGCAATCTGGCATTGCCAATTCTATCATTTCCGGATATATCAGAGCTGTTCAACCATAGCAATAACTTAAGACTTATTGCTAGAGCTCACCAATTGGTCATGGAGGGATTCAATTGGGCTCATCTAAGTATCTGTTCCTGAACTCCATACTTGTCTATGCTTTCCGTACTATTTGATTTACACTTTACTACATTGAACAGGAGAAAAAAGTGGTCACCATATTTAGTGCTCCTAATTATTGTTATCGCTGCGGAAACAGGGCATCAATCTGATGGAGATATGCCCTAGAGACAATCATAGAGATGATTCTGTTTATTATGTTCATGAATTATTGGATAATTTATCTTGTTCCTTGAATAACATCGTCAATATTTATTATCAAGTGTGTGACTTGATTGTGAAACTCTATATTGCTGCGATGATTATTCTTAGATGATCCCTAGTCATACATATGAGGACATATTAATAGACTAGCATATGTATTGGTTGATGGCCATATTTCACGGGTCATAGATATAAAGATATTAAACCAATAATATGGACACATGTTAGCAAACATGGGGTTGGATCGACCCACTATGAAACACTGCGAGAATGTTGCATTCTTACCGTCATCAGTTGGTTTCATTCACAATGTGTATGCTATGTCTTTAAGACTTGAGATCGTCGCACGTACTCAAGATGCATAATGACTGACTTAGGGGTTGCCAAACACTACTCCGTAACTGGGTAGTCATAAAGGTAGCTTTCGGGTTTTTGTTATGATGCATGCATTGAGGCATGGTCGATCAAGATAGGATTTGCCCCTCCAAGCAACAGGAGAGATATCTCTAGGCCTCTCGAGTGATTGGATTCCAGAAATGCATGGCCATACTATTCACGGTTAAAGAGTTAACCGTAGTCGGGAATTCAAGTCACGTAATCGAGAAAGAGTGGTTGAGCTAACCAAACAAGGATGACACGTACTCGTCTTGAGTTTAACCGATATCATGAGGCAAAGGGAAATGCATGAGTTTTGTTGAGGTTCGTCCGATATGATCTTTGCATATACTTAGGAGTCGACATGTCTTGCTAAGGGGCTGCTGCCGATTAGTGGACGAGTAGGAGTACTCGGGCTATGTCTAAGTGTATGTGAACCTATAGGATCGCACACTTAAAGGGCTGGGATTTAATTCGGATAGTGATCCGAATTCTTATGGGCCATGAGTTCCTAATGGGCCTCCAGTTCGAGACCTATTATGATGGATGCCTATAAATAGAGGGGAGGTGGCATAGGGTTTGTGGAGTGAATTCGGAATTTCCGAAACCCTAGTTGCCACACCTTCCTCATCTAATACCGCGCCGCCGGCGCTAGCACTCCGGTGTGTGGTGTTCCTGCCCCGTACGTGTGGATACATTGGAGGTGTTGACGCGAAGCTTCAACACTAGGACGATCCGCAACTTGTGACGATCACAAGGACCTGAAGGAGGAGATGTTTTGCTAGAACGACTACAACTGCATCAACACGCCACATCGACTCTACTTCCGCTACGAGTCTGCGCGTCTAGAGGTAATCCCGTGATCTATTACTAGAGGAGGTCCCTTTTACGCGGTAGAATTTTTGAAATTTTGCTTGCATAGCCTACCCGTAGATCTCCACAATCTTGGAAGTTGATGATTGCAGAGAGCATACTTTCATCCAGGTAGCATTCTCTTTGTAACATTTGTTCATTTGTTCTTGCAGATTTCACGATCACTTATACGATGAAAACCTATTACAATTGAAAAGAAAGAACATGTCCACTCATTGACGCCAAGTGAACAAGTAATTGAACTGGTGAAATGTAATAGAAAAAAAATGGTTAATTTTTCATCTCGACATGTCTTGATCTTCAGTTCTTGATCTTTGTGCAATGTAAGCTTTGTCGTGGACAGCTTGTCTCATGAATTTGAGTTATGGGCAGATTTTTCAACACGTGTTTTTTGTTTACGCCTTCTGTTATCTGGCTCCACTCTTATTTTCTACTGTACCTTATGAGTTATGATGTGCCATTTTGCAGTTTGAGCCAGCCCCAAGAAGGGGAGAGCCAGACGTAACTCGTAGAACGCCTAACTATTTCCTGTGATGCGAAACTGGTGATCTCTGCAGCAAAGGTTTGATAGCTAGGTGAAGTTTCCTGGTTGCATATATTTTTTGCTCGAATTTCCTGTGTGTTATTCTTGCTATTTTTGCCCATGGCGCCTTTGGCTCTTGTGAGCTGCTTTGCTGCATCGTGATTCAAGTGTATACCTACAGCTGGAAGGATCCATTGTGTTCTCACTTATCTTTAATTGGTTGATACTTGACTTGGGGGCTGCAGTGGTGAATTAAAGCATCAAGCTGCAATTTGTATTATGACAGAGGAAACTGTCCCCTTTGTATTCATTTTGTTTTCTATTCAAATATATTTTTCGTAGCCCCAACTACGGAATCCCGATGTTTTCCATTTGGGGTTCCGGTTTGGCTCTTGAAATAGATAGTAACAGGTCTATTTTCACGTGGTGTTCCGGAACATAATATAATAATATATAGTTATGAATACACGTAAAGTGAAGAATAGAAGCCAAGCTGCCTAATAAGTGAACATAATATTTCACGTGGTGTTCGATTATGGCCCATTCATATTAACTTTTGTTAATATTTTTTGGTTTTGATTTATAAATAATAATAGTCTTTTGTTGTTTACGAAAGAGTACAGAGAAAATACATAAGAAAGAAATATAAACAGTCCGATATGTGTCGCTAGAATGGAATCTAGATTGGAGAAGGCTATAGTGGCACCGTGCCCACGTCCACAGAACGTGTCTTATCTGGGACAGCAGCAGCTGGAAGTTGGTGACAAGCGACGAGCGACTGCCGGAGGCATGTTCACGGAATGGATCCATTAGAAATTCACTGGCTGATGGCGATTGGTTGCCTGTCCACTCTCGTGCGTCGCTTTGGCCAACATGTGATCGCTGCGGCAGTCAATTCTGCACAACGCACTGCCGGTCACACAATAAAATGCTGTTTGAAAAACTCTGCCTGGGATTGCACAGCTGCGTACAAGTCTAGGGTTGTTCGATTGGGCATTTCAAAGGAGAATGCAGCAGCCAATAGAATTCGGAGTCAAAAGTGCTGAAGTCATATACATTCATCGTCAGGCGTAGACTTGATATTTTACCTGCACCTCCCTTTCTTTCCGGTCCATCATCACTTAAAATTATAATTTTACTAGTTTTTTTTATAAATATATTTCAATATAATTTAATGGTTACAGTTGTGTTTCACAAACCGAGTCAATGTTCAAAATGAAAGAGTAAAATAAACATATACATAATGAAAAATGCAACATTCAAGTCGCATCCACCGATTCACACAGATGATCCAGCTCTAACAGCAATAAAACGCATTTCTTTGCGGTTAAGTTTCAGAATTCAACAGCAGTTGAAAGCACACATGGTGCTCCTGGTGTCACTGATCATGAAACAAATGCAATAATACGTTAATACTTCATCATTGCTACTTTGAACAAAACACCTCTACAGAAACAACCCTGCTTATTAGAGCTTCTATTTCCGACTTCTTATATTCGTCTTTTTTCTAGTAATATGACTTTTTTTTGGGCTTTTTGCCTTTCGTTTTCCCCCCCTTATTCTTTTTCATTATTTGTGATGATATAATTTTTTTCATTTTTTAAATTTAATTACGCTGAAAAAGCTACCGACAGTTACAACGTATTTCCAGCCGCTACAGTGCAAAATAAACCATAAGCCAATGCTTTTAAGCCCACGTGAGCACCACAGCTCCGGATCGTTGAATTTACAGCCTCACAAGACGATTGCTTGTGAGTAGGAATAGCCCATTGGGCGCCTCCGCAAAGAGAAAACAAAATGGTAGCTTGGTCGGTTAGCTACAGATTTAAATGAGTGAATATTGCTGGCACCAAGTCGACCACTGACCATGCAAGGCTGGCGTACTGAACAAACCTTATGCCGGTGTCCACGTCGTAAGCCTTCTGGGGGAAGAGGGAGAAGACCTTCTGAAGGTAGCCGGCCTGCTTGGCATCGGACTTGTTCTTGCTGCTGTCCGACGCCTTCAGAGCTGGCACATAGCAGGATGATACAATAGGAATGCCCAGGGTGTTGCACATGACAGGCAGAAGCCATTTGGAGAGCGCTTTGCTGCAGAATTTCACGACTAGGATGGTTGGGATCCCAACGAGTACCCTCCCGAAAAATGCAAGAAGGGGTAGTTGCGGGCTGAAAATGAGGGGAACATCAGGGTTGTGGAAATGGAAGTAGGTTTGCTGGATGCCATAGACCTGAATCAGGTGTGTAAAAAAAAACAATGTAAGAGCTTCTTCATGTAGACCATAGAACTTGCAGCAGTAAAAAAGGGTGTATCAATAACAGATAAACACAGGAGAAAGATTTTGTGCTAAGAAATTCTTTTGGATAGGGAAAATATTTAGTCAATGATCAACATTGTGAACTAACTACAGTGCAAATTTGAAAGAAAACTGAAATTCCACGGGCAAATTAAAGTAAAAACTAGAGATGTTATGGACAGAAGATAGAGCAAGGTGCATATTGTATTATTTTATCTTAAATTATTTTGGTTTCAAGTCTAAGTCCATTGTAGATAATATCTTCAATGTGACCAAATCCAGTATGACATAAGCCAGTTTAGAAGCAATAAAATTTTGGATTAAGCAACCATAAGTCAAAACAGAGAGAGTTCTTACAATTCCGAAAGCCACCCCATTGAATGCTGTATGGTATTCAAAGCTAGGAGTAGGGAATTCTGGTTTTGGATATGCAAAGCACAGCAGTAGAGAAAGGCTTGCCCAGAAGGATGTAACTGCAGAAGAAAAGAACTATGAAAGTATTCTTCGCATTTGAATATCACATTTTTACCTATCACCACACACACATTATGCAAGTGCGGAGGCATATAGACATACCATTTTGCCCGGAGACAACAAAGGCATCAACATGATTATGGACAACCAACCAGAAAGCAAGGATCACGATGCCAAACAAAATTCCAGCGATAACATCAGTCAAGCTGTGCATGCCCAAGTATATCCTTGCTATCAATTTCAAGTAAACCACAACATCAGTATCTTTTATTTACTCTTAAGAGACAGTCAAATAAAGAAATTAAAGACTCACCAATGCCAACTAGCACAACAAGCAAGAAAGCTAGAGATAAACCCGTGGCAATCACAACACCGTCATGCGGTCCATATGTTAGGACATAATGCAACAAATATCTGCATTTACCAGAAGCAGCATTAGCCAAAAAGGTCCTTTCGAACTTCCCTAATCCAAGCAAACCCAATAAATACATCGCAATATAATTATTCACAAAAAACAACTAGAATAAGAGTATACCCCATCAAACAAACAGTATTGAGAGCATGCGATGAAGGCAATCCATATTCCATGGCATTTTCCTTCTCATCTTCGGTAGCTGTGACTCTTCTCACAGGAGGAGAGCTTGGCCGGGGAGCTGACACTACATCCTATATCCACAAATATCCAAAGTGTCAACAGCTAAACCAATCGGACTGCAAAATTTAACCCCCATCCATTGTATGATAAATTGATTACCTTCACAGCGTTGCCTAGGTAATCGCAGAAAGCCATGAGGAGGGTCATCTGCCTTGCCAGCTTGCAGTGTCCACTCTGCAGTATCCATGAAAACAAGAACAATTCACAATTATCGTACCTGGAATTACAGAAACAGAATAAAAAGAGGCGATCAATGTGCCACAAGACATAAGGCATACCCAGAAGAGGAGAGGGAGGAATCCTGTGTAGAAAGGCACAGAGACAACGCATGACAGCACAGAGAAGAAATTGTCCAGCAACTTGTGATGCAACCTCTGCAATAATTCAACAGCCAAGCAAAAAAAAAAAAAACAGAAACATGCAAGGAAGCACAACTTAGAAACCGAAGACAAATAAATCCATACAACAAAGATATAAATGTTTTATAAGACAATATTTATCATCTTTCTTTCTTTCGTATCCACTATCCACAACAGGTATTTTAAGTCAAATCCATCCCAAAATAAGTTCAATCACCTCCCTCCCTCTCCTAATTGTTTCTACAAAATAACAAATCCTGCAAACATCAATCCCAACATAAAAGAACATCAACTGCGTACTAGGATGGTTAATAATTCCACCTTTCGTAACAAAAGAACCACAAATGCAGTAAATTTCTTTCCTTTCTTTCTTCCAACCTTTTGTTTTCGTGGGTTATTAGTGGGGACAAACAGAAGGTGAGACGGCACAAGAACAACCTGGAACCTGAGGATGGACGGCGTCTCGGCGAGCACGCGGCGGGTGACCCACGGCTGCGCCAGCGCGCGCGCCCGGTGCGTGAGGTCGAAGAACGACGCCGCCCACACCCACCCCGCCACTGCCGACAGCGCCGCCGCCTGCCACTTGGTCAGCCCGGCGCCACCGGCAACCGTGACAGCCTCCATCTCTCCTCTGATCCGTACAGCAGGCGCCGATGCCTAGTTCTTGGACTCCTCGTTCTTGACCACACAAGATCCCCACGAGAGAGGCAGGAGAGACTCGCAGGTCAGCGCGGACGCACGGGATTCTTGTATAAGTGGGGGGGACCGGAGGGCGCAGGCCGAGGAGGACGGGGTCACTCGCCCGGGTGGTGGTGGTGGAGGAGGATGAGGACGGGACGGCGACGGGAGGAGAAGATGGGCTTCGTTCGTTGCGGTTTGCCGGCCGCCCCCCGCTCTGGACCGGGCAACCACGCGGCTCTCGGGAAATTGTTTTCTCTTTCTCGTCTTCTACATTGGTTTTTCTTATGCCCGCGGCTTGATTTTGACTTTGGAAGATTCTAATTCTCGCTCGTTGATTCTGGCTTGAGGTTTCCCACTTGATTATTGTTGGTGTTTCCCCTGGAGCCAGGAGAGTTAGTTACATGGCACATCTACTGAACAAATACATATTACGACACAAATTGTTTTTCAGCGACTCTTTTTGTAATTATTGTACGTTAAACTAATAAGTCACAGTTTAAAAAAACGCTCTCTAAACCCTTGCTATTACTAGAGCAACTGGTAGTGGCGAAGGTGACTCCGTTATAAAATCTTAGTTGTCGTGGATTGATGAACCTTCGTGATTATTACTTGTGGAAAAATTCTCACTTTTTGCTTGCTTGTTCCACTATTGGGAGTTAGGTGTGCTGTGGCTATAGATCAAACAGTAATAAATAAGAATACTAAAATGCTATGTGTAATGAAAAAAATCTCTCCTCTCTCTTCACCTGGAGGCCTACTTTGGCCCTGCTCGTTTCAGTTTATTTTCAGTTTTAGCTTCTAACTTCAGCTTTTTTTCACTATTCAGTAATTCATCTCTTTCTGAATTTTTTTAGATTTTTTTGGGCTTTTTTGCATTTTTATTTTTTTCCCGTGTTCTTTTGCATTGTTCGTGATGGGGTAACATATTTTTTCTATTTTTACATTTTTTTAAATTTAATTATGCCCAAAAAGCCAAATCACTCTGATAAAAAAGTCACTCTGATGAAATTTCAGCCAAAAGCCAGAAGCCATCGCTAAAACGATCACCCCCTTTACAATGTTGTTTCTATCGATAGGTATTATTATTAGAATATACATGTCTTATCTGGTCTTATTGAACCTCTTAAACCAACAGGTCGAATGGATATAGATAGGGTCTGCCCCACAACAAGGTGTGTTACTGTTTAGATCACCAGCTATGCCTTCTGGGAGTGAGTTGATATGTGAAATTTTCTGGGTAGGAAATTCTGACTTTACTGCATAATTAAAGCATTCATTATGGATTTTTAAAGGACTTATTATGAGAATTAGATTATTGACGTTTGCATGTCTAAATCTTTTCATGCCACATTAAACAAGGTAACAGAGGAAAAATTGTAAAGTCTACGATGTTGGACTGTTCATACAAATAGTGTTGTAGCTTTTTTTAAAAAAAAATTAGCTCTTGAACATCTGTTTTTGCAAATGTAGCTCTCTTCTTAAATCTGTCGAGCTTGGTAGGTACCTACTGAGGTAGAAAAGCTTAGTAGACGCCTGCCGAGCTACAGTAGCTCGGCAGGTTGCTAGCTGGCTGATTACAGTTAGCGTATATGATTTTATTAGTGCTAATAACTTTTTTATTAGTGCTATTTAATCATATTTAATTAGTGATGTAATGCTGTGCTGCTGTGGGGGAGCTCGACTAGGGAATTTTGTCAGATCTAAGAAGAGACTAGATTTATAAAAAAATATTAGAAACTATTTTGTTAAAAAAAGCTATATATGAACAGTTCACGATTGTTGCTTGCCAAAACAATTAAAAGGGTTTGAAGTAGTACTGTCAACCAAGAAATTTGTGAAGACACGCCAATAGGCAGGTAGCTGTTCAGACTTCGGTACCATCTTCCTTTTCATTTCCCCTTTTATCTGCGTGGAAAAACAGAGAGCATGGATGGCCGAGTTGAGAGTAAAGACTAGAATGTTTTCTCCTTCTGTGTTGGCTAACTTTTTTTGATTTATAATTTATAACTTCTCTTAAATAAATAAATTAGATGATTTTTTTGCTACTAGTTTAAAGCAGCTTATCGATATTCGATTTGTTATATAAACGCTCGTGCTGTAACCAAAAACCATAAATTGTTGTCATAAATCGCAACTAAAAAGAGCCCACCCAATATTTACCATGTTGTGTTTTGTGCTAATGAACTTGTGGAAACATAATGGAATAGGATAATATCATGTTAGCTGGCACTTAGAACATGATGCCATCGTTTACAGCTACAGGTTGGATTTGTGTAAATTGGATAGGCTTAGTCACCCTTTGAAACTTGGAAATTTCTCGGGAGCAGGAAATTTTGGCTCATATTGCCGTATTCTGTCAACCGAGCTTCACACTAGTCAAATTAGCCGTCTAGTAGTAGAAATTATTCTAGGCAGGGTGTGCGTGAAGTCAGGATTGGATGTTGTTTTGTAATATCAGCACGACTATTTCTTGACCAAAATATGAGTGCGATTGTCTTTCAATCATGATGCATAACGGGTTTGTACACTTACATATTAAGTTTGCTAGAATCACAGGAATAATTGGGTGTGCAGAGGTCATATTATAGTGCCACATACTTCTTGTCTTAAGTACACATAAAAAAATGGAAGGAAATATTATGAGTGAGATTTTGGACGTTATAGTGACGCATGCAAGCGAATGTAGTTTGCTTTGTGGAACTAAGAGAAGCAATTGCCTACTACTTTGAAACACAAGTGTAAATCTCAAAGCTAAGTGGATGGTAGGTACCGCACAACACATAATGTCCATTCTTTAAGATCTCAGGCATTGCTATTTGCTGATGTTCTCTGATCTACTTTCTCTAGCATTGTTCCCCTTCAAAAGTAACAATGAGCACAAAAGGGTGAAACTATGACCTAAAAATTTTCAATATTCTGCCATTGCCTTCTTACTCCCCCGGTCACACAAGTGACATTTTAGGATGTGTGCTGTCAAACTTTGTAAAGTTTGGCTATCGATGTTTATATGAATATTAAAAATATACATATGAAAATAATGTGTGTGAATTTTTGTTGAAAAATACTTTCATAATATCAATTTTTTATTAGGTAATATAACTATATTACATAAAAATTAATGGTCAAATACTTTCATAATATCAAATTAGCTTCTCAAAATGGCTTTTGGCTTTGGTACAGTACCTAACTTCTAAACGGAGTATTTTTTAAAAATGAAGTCTACAAGTTAATTATAGTACACGTTAAAAGTCCAACATCCGTACCATCTAAAATCGCAAACAAGTATCTCTCTCTCCGTAATCTCTATCACAAACAGCTAAAATTCAAAAATTTCAGCTAAAAATCATAAACCGCAGCCAAAAAGAGCTGCTTATGGAACACACTCCAAGTTCAATAATATATGGCATGTGAAGAGCCAATTTTTTTATTAAAGAGAGGTGAAATACCCCAGGCCCTTTCTAAGTCATAACTTGCTGCGATTTAAGAGTTCTTGCTCCAGCTGATACCTCAGGACCCTTCTCAGCAGCTTGTTTGAAGCAGTTCTCGGGAACTCTGGAACGACTTTGACATAGCTCACCTGTCAAGATGAACAAAACGATTCCAATTTTCTCACTATACGTGTGTGCATCCAATCCTTTGAACTGAACATCAGAAAAGAGAAGATCCTACCTTGAAAAGAGGGTTCAGATTCTTCTGGATGGCTCTCTGGAACTTGCTCTTTAGAATATTTGCATCGTACGGTGCTGACCTATCTTTTAGCACTGCCAGGATAGCCAGTTGTTCTGGTCCCCCACCAGCAGGTTTGATGCTAACTGCTGCTGTTTCCAGCAGACCCTCGTCGGCTCTATTACATACCCGTTCGATCTCCACTGAACTTGTCTGTTCAGACGAAAGCAGTATTTGATTTGGTTTCATGAAATGGAAAGATGGTAACAAGGGATTGAAAACATCAAAAGGGGGAGGTTCAACCTTAATTCCTCCAAGATTCATAGTATCGTCTGCTCTGCCATGTACGATATAGTAACCACCTACTGTCCTCTGGATTATATCTCCATGCCGTCGGAGTTGCTGCAGTACAGTTAGAAAATATGAGCTTTCACCATTCTGATTATAATTTTTTAATAGTATGTAATTTGGTTCAGCAAAGAAGGGAAAATTATACAACTGATGCCAGAGCACAAGAACATGTTTAGATCACACACATTTGCTTGTTGCCTTCTAGGTAGGGGTTCCACTGTTAAACTTGGAGAACATCATTGATTTTTATAAAGCTTTACAAGTAGACTACTGCTAATGTTGAATATCTTCATTACAAATCTTGTCACGCAGTTTAGGTAAATGGCCAAAGCTAAGCAACCGCATGGCTTTTATTGCTAATTATGCACTGTTCATATAGCAATGTAAATGGGTACTGAGAAAAGCAAGTCCATACCCTTCCTTTGTAAATGGGCATTCCATCAAAGTAAACCTTATCATGGTCAGCATTGAGAAGCCGATCAGTAGCACCAAAATATAAAGGGAAGAGACCCACTTCTCCAGCACAAGGTAGATCATCAGGCTATCATATCCAACTCAAATGGTTATGCCTCGAACAGAATTACCAAACTAGGAAATTTCAAGGGACAATACTTACATATGGAGTTCCCTGTTCATCAAGTATGACAAACCCAGTGGACATGGACGCACCACTAAAAGCTCCAAAAGCTTGTGGCCGCAAAAGGCTCCCTTGAATGTATGCGGATGCCAGCTCTGTGCCCCCACAGCATTCAACAATGGGCTTGTAAGAGGCACATGAAGATAGCCACAGATCATCATCAATATCAGAAGCCTCCCCAGCTGTGGCAAGTACCCTGAAATTATAATACAATAACTTCCTTTCGATCAGCGTTTGGTGAAGCTGAATGCCTTCTAATAGTGTAAGTAGCAACTCACCTGATTTTGGTCCAATCAAGCCCTTCAGTAAAATTCCCAGCTTTCCATGACTTCACCAAGCTAGGTACCGTTCCTAAAAAATTCACACCGGCATCCTGCAAAAATATTTCAAGGGACAGTACCGTTAAGTGCATGAGTAAGACCAGTTTATATTTATCTTCTAATACAAAAATATGCATTGCTGAGACTATTGACAAAACCCAACCTAATTCAACAACAAAGTTTTTTATCCCAAACAAGTTAGGGTAGACTAGGAATGAAACCTTATCAAGCCATGAAAAAGTAGGAGGGTTGTGTTAGTCTCAGCGAACTAACGAAAAAAATCAAGCCACCTTTCTGCCTTTCATATAGAAAAACAGAATTTGGGAGCATAGACAGGCTTTGAGGCTTACGGGTAGCTTGGTGCCCAGTAGAGGTGCGCTGTAATCAAATATGAGGTAAGCTTTACCTATACTGCCTTCAAGGGAAGTAATGGATACGTAAAGAAGCTCAAGGCCTACATAACTAGAACACATGCAAGCGGCATGGATAAATCTTCTTTAGCACTTCAAATTAAGTGAGGGTGCAAATTACGCCAGATGCACCTGTACAAATTTGCAGAAACCACGTCCAAGTGGAGAACCGTGATATAAAGCCAAGGTCGCGCCACTTAAAAAGCATGAGTACAAGATTATAGGTCCCGCAACCCAGCCAAGATTTGTAGGCCAACAACGTATGTCCTGTGGGCGAACATCCAGATGTGCCCACACATCAGCTGCGGATCTTATGGGAGAAAGTTGTGTCCATGGTATAGCTTTTGGCTCTCCTGCACGGGAAGCAAATGAAACAATCAGAAATCATGTGTGAAGTTGTGAACAAGAGAAATGGTGCAAACCAGAGAAAAAAAGAGAGGAAAAGCATCGGGAACTCAGGATACTCTATACCAGTTGTTCCTGAAGAAAAAAGTATACTAGTTAGGGCATCTGCAGATTGATAAACTGGATAAT
Organism: Melocanna baccifera; assembly: GCA_036346265.1. NCBI lineage: Eukaryota > Viridiplantae > Streptophyta > Magnoliopsida > Poales > Poaceae > Melocanna > Melocanna baccifera. The sequence continues at coordinate 2,343,988 of CM070683.1, read as the reverse complement.
AAATGGATGACCTGCAAATCCAAGACATATTTTTGCTATGTTGGTCATATCAAGAAATCACCTTTATTTTGCAATGTACGTGTTCAGATTTTCATGAAATGAAACCATCTAAACTCAGACTGCCCTTTATTTCTGTGTGACAAGGGAAGAACCAAAATTATTGCATACCTTCCAGCAGCACAAGAAAGAAAATCTTTCCAGGACATATCACCATTCCTTAGTGTAACTCCAACACAGCCTCCAGATGCAGGAATTACAATAGCTTTAGATGAAGTCCCTTCCTTGACACGGCTGAAGAACAGGACTATTTATGAGCTATTTAGATGAGTGCTGAAAATTATTCTGTGATAGTTCAGCAAGTTTTTGCAAGCAAATGTACAAGCGAAAACTATATTGTCAAATCAATGCAAGCGATTGTTTTCACAGGATGAAATCCTACCAGATAGCAGACTGCAAAATTTGCATATTAGGCGTAAAAATGTATGGGTAAATTAGTATTTTTATCTTGAAAAGCTGAGCAAATTAAGTTATCGGAACACAAATCTTAACTAAAAGAACTGATCGATCATACCTGTAAAGTGGAACTTTCTTCCCTCCTCTAATTATGAAATCCTGAGAACTTGTGAAGTTTAGAATAAGCCCTACTATAATACTAATGGATGTATAAAGGAATACTTTCTATGGTCTCACCTGAGTAAAAATTGCCTTTGCTTTTGAGACAGCCATGCGTGTGCCAATTTCCTGAGGTGCAAAACTGTCTGCTATTGAAACAACAACAAAGCCACCAAGGATGATTGCCAAATATATGATTACTGCATTGCATGTCATAGGCATGTCTATTGCGATTCGATCCCCTTTTTGAAACATGGAATCAAGGGCATTTGCAACGGTCCTGAAAACACAAAGGCAACAAAACCATGATGATGACAACGCAGAATAAGCTGCAGAAAAATTCAAGATGTTTTTGTATGCTTCCTCTCTTAGTTCGATAAAAGATACATACATCACTTGACTGCGAAGCTCCTTCAATGACATACGATTCACTGGATAATCATCAAGGCCCTCATCCCTCCAAACAATAGCTGTGCTGCCATCTGTCCTGTTTTGGGAAGGCCAAGGTAGCAGACAGCATTCGGCAATGTTAAGCACTGCACCTTGCAACCATGTTCCTCCTTTCTTTGACTTATCTAATGCATCTAGAATCGACTTTGGTTCCCGCTGGAACTTGACTGAGAGTTCCTTTAGCACCATTGACCAGTAGACCTAAGAAAATATCACATCAACGATTATGAAGAAACAATAAAATTTTGAGCTGATATTTTAGTCGTTCACTTATAGTGCGAAGTAAAAATTTACTAATTTAGAGTAACTGACCTCCTGGTGCTCCACGGAATACCTGTAGAAGATGTCAAAGCTTGAAATCGGGTCCTTATAAGATGATCCTAACAGCTTGAGTCCATGTGCTTCCATCACTCTCCCAAGATTTGTTTGCTTACAGTCAATCCTGTAACAGCCGAAACACTTGTAAATGAATCAAGTAAATCGATCATTGGTCATATCATATAGTGCACTTGACAGAACAAGTGCATCTACAAGCTATAAAAAAACATACTATCCTACTTATGTTGTCGGAGTACAAACTAAGTACTATGCTATCAGTCCACTTGACTGCCTGCTAGAAGCTTGAACTTTGCATGGGCCGTTACACAAGACCAGTAAGTAATAACACCAGGCTCACCAGCCACTCCCATTTAATTAATTGCTCCCAGCACCATGACATGGCCCTTCCTTCCACCACTAAATTGGATCAAAATCTGGCAATGAAAGCTACCCTGTTTCTTGCAGAAATGGATAGATAGGTGGTCGCCTGAACGGCGGGGCGGTTGACTTACGGCGAGGGGAACCAGTACGGCGGCGGGCCCCGGGCAGCGCGGTCCCAGTTGGCGTAGACGGAGTAGTAGACGAGCCGGTGGAGCGCGTGCGGGTGCTCCGGCCGCAGCACCCCCACCGCCACCACCGCTGCCCACACGGCGGCCGCGTCATCGCCCGCCGAGGCAGCGGCGGAGCGGAGCGCAGCGAGGAAGGCGCCCGCGTCGGCGGCGGCGAGCCCGGCCGCCTCCACGTCGCGCGCCCGGATCTCCCACACGCTCCCCCCCGCGATCGCCGCCATGCCCGGCCGCCTCGATCGCCTCCTGCTCCTCTCAGTCCGCCTCGTCCGTGCCTCTGCGCGAGCAGTAGTAGTATTTTTTTTCTGAGCGTTTGGATTAGTTGGTCAATCCGAATCCGATGAGGAGGAAGCCCGAAGGCGAGGCGAAGGGAAGCGGGTGGCAGAAAAAACAAAAGGTCCAACTTTTGGGGTGATTTGGATAGTTCGGTAGGTGTGGTGATTTGGATAGGTGGGTAGGTGTGGTAGCTGGTGCGGTGCGCGCAAAGCTTTCTGGATGTATCCGGGGTCAGTACAAACCTGTGCAGGCAAAGCTGATGGTTCGTTCTTTTTAGTTTTTAAATATTATCTAGGAATTTTATAGTAACTGATTTATAAATATAATAGTTTTCAAAATAAGATTGATTGTAGTATATATTATAACAACTTTATTTATATCAGCAAAACCATATACGAATTTTTTATACTGTACTTTCTTTTACGAACAGCTTAAAATACATAATCCGTAGCCAAAAACCATAAGTGAAGGCAAGAAAACAAGCCGGATACTACACCCGTCAAAACATCAATGTTGGATATCGCCTATGGGAGAGGTGAAGCCAGCTCCAACCGACCAGAGAGACCAGGTGTTGCACCAATAGGCTCTGCCATGGTTAGGAAAAAAAGAACTTTGCGCTTGTTAATATATGTAGTCCCTGTTGCTTCCAAAATGAAGATTATGGATGTGGGTTCATCTGTACCCATAATAGTAACCGTTGATTGAATGTTCCAAGATGTGTGCAAGAAATTCCTTTTTGTTTTCAAAATAGGAGAGAGACGAAAAAGCATGTCAAATGTATATTGCACTAGGCCCATCATCACAACATTATCCTCCCTCTTTTCTCTCATCTCTCTCGCGTCTCGCCTATTCCCATCTCACTTTTCTCTCTCCTTTGACAAGCTACCTACCCCATCTTCAACCTGCTGACGTGCTCCACCCCGCCACCGACTAGCTCCACCCTATCGCCAAGCTGCTCCATCCACCGGTCACATTCCCCACTCTCTCTCTCTCTCTCTCTCTCTCTCTCATAGATGAGCGACAGTCGGAGAAGGGTGAGGTAGACAAGCGACAGCCGGAGAAGGGCGAGGCGGAGAGCAGCTGCTGGAGATGGGCAGTGGAGCGGCGGCAGCCAGAAAAGGGCGAGGTGGAGGAGCGACAACAGCAGATGGGCCCTCCGAAGTGGGTTCCAGCTGGCCGAAGAAGGGCAAGCATTTTTCATCAAGAACTTCAGAGGAAATATCATCTTACTTCTCAAGGTACTTGCTTTTTCACTATTCCATTGCTTTCTGATTAATTTCATTCAAAATCAAATGAAATATTGGAATAGATTGTGATTATGTTCCTCTCAAATCTCCATGGCCACTTAAATTGATTATTTCGGCATGTATTTTTTAATCCTAAAATCATAACCACATAAAACTTTTTTGTCTCGATATTGAATGTTGTCACTATATATACAGGGTGTAAGATAAGTTGCATAATGCACTTAGGATGTTTGCGTATTCGAGAAGGATACATGTTCTCTAAAAAAAGAGGTTAGTTGGTTAATAAAGCAATAACAACTGAGAACTAAACTTATTATTAGTTCATTGAGTGACGCACAACATTGAGTCATCGAGCGAGGACCGAGTGACCAAACTCTAGCAGCACTCGGAGAGGCAACGGCATGTCTGGTGAGGAAGTGGCACTAGGCGAGGCGGTGATGAGCCACTCTAGCTAAGATTTATTCCTGGGTTTGCCATTGGCCGATGATACCAAATCTGGGCTTGTTGGTGCCAGATCTAGGCTTGTCAGTGAGCTTCAACTGGCTAAGTGCTTCAACGCTGGTGTCGCCGGATCCCATCGTCCCCATTACACTAGATCTTGCTGTCCACAACCTCGTCGCCTTCGGATTTGGCCATCCCAACCCCTCCTTGTTGCTTTGTCTTCCTCGTCGTCTTCCACCCTGCCAGCGTCGTCGTCGTCGAGGGTACAACACCACCATGGGTTGTTGTCCTTCGACCCAGCAAGGAGTACAGATTTACTCCTCCATTGCCATGTCTCATGGTCCTCGCTATTGCCACCATGTAATGCTCCACCACCATGTTCTCCTTCTCCGTCGCTGTCATCGTCATGTACTCCTACTCCACTGTAACATCTTGATTTTCTGAGTTTATTTGAAACTTTTAAAATAAAATTCACCATTTGGATTTTTCTAGAATTAATTAAAGATTAAAATAAAATTTTATTAATTAAAAAGATTTAATATGACTAAAGTAAACATCAAATAAAGCTTAAAATTGAAGCTTTGTTGGGTTCCTTGTGCTGTAAAGAATTTTTCTGTATTTTTAGGATTTTTAGGATTTATTTGTTATTTTCTATAGCTCTTTTGATTTTATATAAATTTCTAAAAATAGAAAATCCTAAAACAGTAATGAACCAGCCCTGTTACTGTTGATTAGGCTCACCAACCCTAAGCCGTCGGATTCCCCCATTAACCACATGTCAACCATCTAAGCTATCTGTGCTTTAGCCATCAGATTTGGTTATTATACATGTGTCAGGCTTCAGACCAAGCCGACACTATGCATCTGTGCCATCTAATCTCAGCCGTCAGATCCCTCTGTTCGCCATGTGTCGCCAATTAGGAATGTTGTCTACAGTTCATCTTCTTCCCAGCTTCGTCACCGCATCTGTCCTGGACTCCACCGCCTCTCACTGTCTCCGACTCAAACTCTGAGCCATGCCTCTCGTGGACTCTCGGTGTCCGTGCTTAAATATCTATTGCGCCCTCGTTCTTCGCATCCTCGAGCCGGTTGCCTAGCTGTCGTGCACCATCGTCGTTGTGCCGAGCTCCTTCGTTGCCAGTGTTCGGTCTCTGCCACCGTCTTCGTCTCCGCACTCCGTTGCTCTGCTCGTTGCCTCCGCCGTCATTCGCTGCCTGCCGGTGAGTTCCCATTGACGAGTTCACGTCGCCTCACCTCATTTCGCTCCGCCCGCCGTCCAGCCTGCCGCACCTCGCCCGCTTGGCCACCACCGTCGCTTCACCTCTAGCATCCAACCACCGAGAGACGCATATCGTCACCTCGATCATCCGATTGTCCTTAGTCACAGTTCGATCATCATACCGTTCGAATCATCTAAACGTTCTCAGCCCTCTGAACCGTTCGATTGTATTCGAATCGTCCTATCGTTGTCAACCTTCAGACCGTCCAAACGTCCTCACTTCTTGACCGCCTAATCGAGTCACCCTCTTCACCCCATCCGAACATCACTTCACCTCCAGACTGTTTGATTGTCATCGAACGTTTGATCGTGTTGCCCTTTAGCTTGGTCTAAATGTCCTCACCCATTTGAACCGTTCGATCGTCATCATCGTTCAGACAGTCCAATCGTCATCACTCCTTAGCCGTATGATCGTTCCCTACGGCCAAGATTCACCTCGCAGTTCGCCTGGTCCGATCGTCCTTGGCCGAGTCAACTGTTATCTCAGTATACCACGTTACTGCCACGTCAGCCCTAGTTATCCAGTCAGCAGCCACGTTTTTTGAGCCATGCACTATGCATTATTTCGTGTGTCGAATCTACCGTAGACCCGCTATTTCATGTACCGAGTCCACAGAACAGTAACATTTTCTAATTTTTAGTATTTTTCTTTAGATTAAATTTTCCAAGAGTCGTTCTCCTTCATCCTACCTCCAATTGATCCCTTTTTTTAAATTCATCTTAAATTGAGCTTTACCTTTTGGTTCTAGTTTTAAAGTTTTTAGAGCTCTTTTAAATTTTATTTCAATTTATTTTATGCTTTGTTTGTTTTCTCTCTCGTTAGATTGCGCATTCGAAGGAGCGGGAGTACAACTAGAGGATCAAGAATTCATAACTGAGCAAGACCAAGGTAAATTATGTCCTTTGATCTTGTTGAACTTAGTTTTTAAATGTATTATTTATTTATGTGATTTTGAATTATCATGTATTGCTATTTTAACACAAATATTTGTATATGGTAGTCGGTGTCCAAATTGACTAAACCCTCACTTGATAATTTGAATGCCATAATTCTATTGTCACCATCGGATGATAAATTATTTAGTGATACAATACTAATTATCACATAGGTTGTACGATTAACATACTTAGTCATACTTATAGTCTCATTGGGTTTACTATCACATGTGATTATTTAATTAATTTGACATAATGAGATATTGAACCATGGTTGGTTCCATAATTATAAAATTTATGTGCTATGACATTGATGTGTCATTGATGTTGATTGTACAAAATTGGTTTGCACTTATGCGAGTGATCATGCAGTAAAGGGGGAAGTGTAGATTCACTTTGAGGAATATGAAAGTCTCACTTGGGTAATATTTAAGGACTTAATTTTGTACGCCATTGATCTGAGTCTTACTGTGTAAATTACATGTCTAGTATGGGATAGATCTGGCTAATTAATTTGTGATATTTCAATTTTAATTTCGCTATCGAGTTAAACATGGTTAATGATTTTTATGAGGCACAAGAAGGGGCAATTATCGACTAGGTGATTAAACTACTTAATGACGAAACCTTAGTGGATGAAATTGAGTTGTGATTGGGCATTATAAATTCCTTGTTGTGATTTTCTTTGGCCCAAGGATGATCACATTGTGCGAGTAAAGTTGTGCATCCTCTACAAAGTATCAAACTATTCGAATAGCCATGTTCCCGGTTACGGACAATACTCGGTGATTTCACATGAAAGGTAGATGTTTCATAAAAGTTGGTTAGGATAATTTTGAAAAGTAAATAGTTAGTTCACATGTGGTTAATTGGGTGAACGGTTAGTTCTCTTATGATTCATTTAATTTCTTTAGATATTTATTTATTATTATTTTCTTTAAAGATCGCTTATAACCTATTTATTGTATTTATTTTAAATTACTTTCTGCAAAATAATCTTTCGACCATCCATTGGTAAGTCTTGTACATTATATTGCTTCTTTGTTACAAACGACTTGCTGAGTACCATTGTATTCGCAGCTTTATGCCTACTGTTGCTTAGTTGAAAAAGAGAAACCATATCAGCAAGAAGTAACAGAAAGAGGATAATTTGACGACTTTGTAGATTAGGATTTCGCTTCCCAGTCGATTGCCTGTCGGCATGTCGAATGACTATCATGCTTAATTTTATTTTTCGTTGCTAGTTTTTTTAAGCCCTTCAGGCTAATATTTGTAAGCTTGGCCATAGGTCGTACTCTGACAATTAAGAATATTTGAGTCTTTTTCTTTGTTAACCATGTATATGGTTGATATTTTATCTATGTTTATACTGTGTGCACTAGCCTGATACTGGACTAGTGTGGTATACACAGAGAGTCTGAATTTGTATATTCGGGTCTCGACATCCACCACTGATGCCATGTACCCCTCCGCCACCATCTTCTACCTCCCCGATGTCGCTTCGTTTTGTTCCACCCCGTCATCGTCAAACTTGGCGACATATAGATATACTCCTCCCCCCACCATGGTCCTTACCCTTGCTGCCATGTCGAGATGCATTGCCCCATAGTCGTTCTTCGCATCAACATGTATCGTGTCGAATTAGCTGCTTATCTTCTTCCTCACCGACGTCGATGAGGTGCTCCAAGTCGGTATACCTCCAAATCCACCACGCATCGAGGAACACAATATAATCCTCCCTTGTATATGTATTTCTTTCTTAGCTTCGGTGCACATGTGTGTACCTCCTCTGGCCCAAAAATACGCTTCTTCCTCGTCTTCGGTGCACAATGAACATCCGCTGGTGATGTATATGTAGAATAGGAATATTTTGGTACCTACTACTACTTAGATGTGCACCTGCTTGCACCGGTCACCATTCACCGCTGCCACCAGGGTCCTCGCCGCCGCCATATACACAATATAAATTATTGTCAGTTAGTCAATAATTCTCTCGACTAACTAATCCTTGCAAGATTAATTTGCAGGTGCACAAGAACAGCAAGGCGTGTGTAACACCCCCGTCTTTGGGAACAGGGGCGTCGTACATCCTACAACAGCCCAAGAGTTCTGTTGCGGACAGAAGAGGTATCAAGCCTACTCACGAATAATTAAAAATGATTAGTTTAACAAAAATAAGACTTAGCAGTCAATTTTATCAGTTTTATGGACGTCCAAGCCCAAAACATAACTTACAATCAGAAGAACCGAAGAAAACTCCTACAAGAATATTTGAGTGTAGTCGTAACCCTAACACGTAACTTGCAACAATCTTCCTTCTTCTGGTATCTGTTCTGGTATCTTCCTTCTTCTTGATGCTTCCATTGGTCTAGCTGCATTGTGCATTCACCGTTATAAAACGCAAGGTACAAATAGATGGTCCAGAGAACAAGAGACGGGGATTTAACACGAAAAAATCTTACGGGAAAAACTATAGATGTACGCAGTGAAATTCAATATATAATGAGATATTGTAATAAGACGTTTATTTTTCCTATAGACTATTAGAGTATATCTATAAGGTGAAAAAAAACGAGTACCACATCAAGATGAAAGGCGGTGGCCCGATCAAGATGAAGATAGAGAAGGCGACCATAGACGGGTTCCTGTCGGCGCAGGAGAGGGGCTACGTCAAGTTCGCCGCGCCGTGCACGTTGTATGGCTCGCCGACAACCGAAGACGCAGATGTACGAAACCCTGAAGTAATCAATCCCGTCTCCCTTTTTCAATGGAAGTGAAATTGGTAGGAATTCGTAGAAGAACAGCTTTGCAAACGGATCGGCATCGTTGGTTTCTGCAGAAGAAGCAGCCTCGGGTAATGCTCGTCTTCCTGTGCATTCCGGTCGCTCCGGCACGGAGCAGGTTGATCTGGGCGTTCCCGCGGAACGTCGGCGTCTGGCTCGACAAGATCATACCGCGGTGGTACTACCACATTTAGAATTTCTGCATTTTATATGTCCTTAAAATATTTAGATAAATGGATTCAGCGTGTCGTAGACTCACTTATAATTAAGGTAAAATCATTTGCCAAAACGACACAATCATAACTTGGAAGAAAATAAGCAATACCATACAACAGAATATGCAGCTGATTTTGCATGCAGTTGGATTCCTGTGGTCAGGGACAATCGGGAAGTAATCTCATTGATGTGGCGGCTGACTTTTAGGGGGTTATTTTTTTAAGTTTGTTTTAGTTTATAACTTATGACTTATCATTTTTTTCTCGAACAAATAAACAGATAGTTTCTTCGTTATCATTTCAAAGTGGTTTATTATGATAGCTTTTTAGAAACAGCTTATCGGCTTTTGTTTCGTCCATACAAGCGCTTAGATTAGGACCAAAAACCATAGTCCAAAAGAACATACCCTTAATTTATTTAACACATCAAGATGAATGTTGATATAGCTCTATTCTATGTAAGAAAAACAGATGTGCATCTTGATTATAGATTTGACTCCTTCGGCTTTGACATGCAGGAAATTTTGGCTCATATTGCTGTATTCTGTCAACCGAGCTTCACACTAGTCAAATTAGCCGTCTAGTAGTAGAAATTATTCTAGGCAGGGTGTGCGTGAAGTCAGGATTGGATGTTGTTTTGTAATACGAGCACGACTATTTCTTGACCAAAATATGAGTGCGATTGTCTTTCAATAATTAAGTTTGCTAGAATCACAGGAATAATTGGGTGTGCAGAGGTCATATTATAGTGCCACATACTTCTTGTCTTAAGTACACAGAAAAATGGAAGGAAATATTATGAGTGAGATTTTGAACGTTATAGTGACGCATGCAAGCGAATGTAGTTTGCTTTGTAGAACTAAGAGAAGCAATTGCCTACTACTTTGAAACACAAGTGCAAATCTCAAAACTAAGTGGATGGTAGGTACCGCACAACACATAATGTCCATTTTTTACCAACAAAACCATTTGACTTAACAATGACAACACCACAAGCTGTTTGGATTCTTTCAGATCTCAGGCATTGCTATTTGCTGATGTTCTCTGATCTACTTTCTCTAGCATTGTTCCCCTTCAAAAGTAACAATGAGCACAAAAGGGTGAAACTATGACCTAAAAATTTTCAATATTCTGCCATTGCCTTGTTACTCCCCCGGTCACACAAGTGACATTTTAGGATGTGTGCTGTCAAACTTTATAAAGTTTGGCTATCGATGTTTATATGAATATTAAAAATGTACATACGAAAATGATGTGTGTGAATTTTTGTTGAAAAATACTTTCATAATATCAATTTTTTATTAGGTAATATAACTATATTACATAAAAATTAGTGGTCAAAGCCATGTTTTATGGACCATGTCAATGTCCAAAGAATCACTCTTCTGTGACCGGAGGTAGTAGTAGCTATGAGCTCAACACAATACAATACAACAAGAGTATTCTGAAGTTCTCTACACACCCCCAATGAGTAATGCCAATTATATTCAAAGAGCTGCTTATGGAACACACTCCAAGTTCAATAATATATGGCATGTGAAGAGCCAAATATTTTTATTAAAGAGAGATGAAATACCCCAGGCCCATTCTAAGTCATAACTTGCTGCGATTTAAGAGTTCTTGCTCCAGCTGATACCTCAGGACCCTTCTCAGCAGCTTGTTTGAAGCAGTTCTCGGGAACTCTGGAACGACTTTGACATAGCTCACCTGTCAAGATGAACAAAACGATTCCAATTTTCTCACTATACGTGTGTGCATCCAATCCTTTGAACTGAACATCAGAAAAGAGAAGATCCTACCTTGAAAAGAGGGTTCAGATTCTTCTGGATGGCTCTCTGGAACTTGCTCTTTAGAATATTTGCATCGTACGGTGCTGACCTATCTTTTAGCACTGCCAGGATAGCCAGTTGTTCTGGTCCCCCACCGGCAGGTTTGATGCTAACTGCTGCTGTTTCCAGCAGACCCTCGTCGGCTCTATTACATACCCGTTCGATCTCCACCGAACTTGTCTGTTCAGACGAGAGCAGTATTTGATTTGGTTTCATGAAATGGAATGATGGTAACAAGGGATTGAAAACATCAAAAGAGGGAGGTTCAACCTTAATTCCTCCAAGATTCATAGTATCGTCTGCTCTGCCCTGTACGATATAGTAACCACCTACTGTCCTCTGGATTATATCTCCATGCCGTCGGAGTTGCTGCAGTACAGTTAGAAAATATGAGCTTTCACCATTCTGGTTATAATTTTTTTAATAGTATGTAATTTGGTTCAGCAAAGAAGGGAAAATTGCACAACTGATGCCAGAGTACAAGAACATGTTTAGATCACGCACATTTGCTTCTTGCCTTCTAGGTAGGGGTTCCACAGTTAAACTTGGAGAACATCATTGATTTTTATAAAGCTTTACAAGTAGACTACTGCTAATGTTGAATATCTTCATTACAAATCTTGTCACGCAGTTTAGGTAAATGGCCAAAGCTACACAACAGCATGGCTTTTATTGCTAATTATGCACTGTTCATATAGCAATGTAAATGGTAACTGAGAAAAGCAAGTCCATACCCTTCCTTTGTAAATGGGCATTCCATCAAAGTAAACCTTATCATGGTCAGCATTGAGAAGCTGATCAGTAGCACCAAAATATAAAGGGAAGAGACCCACTTCTCCAGCACAAGGTAGATCATCAGGCTATCATATCCAACTCAAATGGTTATGCCTCGAACAGAACTACCAAACTAGGAAATTTCAAGGGACGATACTTACATATGGAGTTCCCTGTTCATCAAGTATGACAAATCCAGTGGACATGGACGCACCACTAAAAGCTCCAAAAGCTTGCGGCCGCAAAAGGCTCCCTTGAATGTATGAAGATGCCAGCTCTGTGCCCCCACAGCATTCAACAATGGGCTTGTAAGAGGCACATGAAGATAGCCACAGATCATCATCAATATCAGAAGCCTCCCCAGTTGTGGCAAGTACCCTGAAATTATAATACAGTAACTTCCTTTCGACCAGCGTTTGGTGAAGCTGAATGCCTTCTAATAGTGTAAGTAGCAACTCACCTGATTTTGGTCCAATCAAGCCCTTCAGTAAAATTCCCAGCTTTCCATGACTTCACCAAGCTAGGTACCGTTCCTAAAAAATTCACACCGGCATCCTGCAAAAATATTTCAAGGGACAGTACCGTTAAGTGCATGAGTAAGACCAGTTTATATTTATCTTCTAATACAAAAATATGCATTGTTGAGACTACTGACAAAACCCTACCTAATTCAACAACAACAACAAAGTTTTTTGTCCCAAACAAGTTAGGGTAGACTAGAAATGAAACATTCTCAAGCCATGAAAAAGTAGGAGGGTTGTGTTAGTCTCGGCGAGCTAACGTAAAAAATCATGCCACCTTTTCATATAGAAAAACAGAATTTCGGAGCTTAGATAGGCTTTTAGGCTTAGGGGTAGCTGGGTGCCCAGTAGAGGTGCGCTGTAATCAAATATGAGGTAAGCTTTACCTATACTGCCTTCAAGGGAAGTAATGGATACGTAAAGAAGCTCAAGGCCTACATAACTAGAACACATGCAAGCAGCATGGATAAATCTTCTCTAGCAATTCAAATTAAGTGAGGGTGCAAATTACGCCAGATGCACCTGTACAAATTTGCAGAAACCACGTCCAAGTGGAGAACCGTGATATAAAGCCAAGGCCGCACCACTTAGAAAGCATGAGTACAAGATTATGGGTCCCATAACCCAACCCAGATTTGTAGGCCAACAACCTATGTCCTGTGGGCGAACATCCGTATGTGCCCACGCATCAGCTGCGGATCTTATGGGAGAAAGTTGTGTCCATGGTATAGCTTTTGGCTCTCCTGCACCGGAAGCAAATGAAACAATCAGAAATCATGTGTGAAGTTGTGAACAAGAGAAATGGTGCAACCAGAGAAAAAAAGAGGAAAAGCATCGCGAAATCAGGATACTCTATACCAGTTGTTCCTGAAGAAAAAAGTATATTAGTTAGGGCGTCTGCAGATTGATAAACTGGATAATAAATGGATGACCTGCAAATCCAAGACATATTTTTGCCATGTTGGTCATATCAAGAAATCACCTTTATTTTGCAATGTAGGTGTTCAGATTTTCATGAAATGAAACCATCTAAACTCAGACTGCCCTTTATATCTGTGTGACAAGGGAATAACCAAAATTATTGCATACCTTCCAGCAGCACAGGAAATAAAATCTTTCCAGGACATATCACCATTCCTTAGTGTAACTCCAACACAGCCTCCAGTTGCAGGAATTACAATAGCTTTAGATGAAGTCCCTTCCATGACACGGCTGAAGAACAGGACTATTTATGAGCTATTTAGATGAGTGCTGAAAATTATTCTGTGATAGTTCAGCAAGTTTTTGCAAGCAAAAGTATAAGTCAAAACTATATTGTCAAATCAATGCAAGCAATTGTTTTCACAGGATGAAATCCTACCACATTGCAGACTGCAAAATTTGCATATTAGGCGTAAAAATGTATGGGTAAATTAACTTTTTTTATCTTGAAAAGCTGAGCAAATGAAGTTATCAGAACACAAATCTTAACTAAAAGAACTGATCGATCATACCTGTAAAGTGGAACTTTCTTCCCTCCTCTAATTATGAAATCCTGAGAACTTGTGAAGTTTAGAATAAGCCCTACTATAATACTAATGGATGTATAAAGGAATACTTTCTATGGTCTCACCTGAGTAAAAATTGCCTTTGCTTTTGAGACAGCCATGCGTGTGCCAATTTCCTGAGGTGCAAAACTGTCTGCTATTGAAACAACAACAAAGCCACCAAGGATGATTGCCAAATATATGATTACTGCATTGCATGTCATAGGCATGTCTATTGCGATTCGATCCCCTTTTTGAAACATGGAATCAAGGGCATTTGCAACGGTCCTGAAAACACAAAGGCAACAAAACCATGATGATGACAACGCAGAATAAGCTGCAGAAAAATTCACGATGTTTTTGTATGCTTCCTCTCTTAGTTCGATAAAAGATACATACATCACTTGACTGCGAAGCTCCTTCAATGACATACGATTCACTGGATAGTCATCAAGGCCCTCATCCCTCCAAACAATAGCTGTGCTGCCATCTGTCCTGTTTTGGGAAGGCCAAGGTAGCAGACAGCATTCGGCAATGTTAAGCACTGCACCTTGCAACCATGTTCCTCCTTTCTTTGACTTATCTAATGCATCTAGAATCGACTTTGGTTCCCGCTGGAACTTGACTGAGAGTTCCTTTAGCACCATTGACCAGTAGACCTAAGAAAATATCACATCAACGATTATGAAGAAACAATAAAATTTTGAGCTGATATTTTAGTCGTTCACTTATAGTGCGAAGTAAAAATTTACTAATTTAGAGTAACTGACCTCCTGGTGCTCCACGGAATACCTGTAGAAGATGTCAAAGCTTGAAATCGGGTCCTTATAAGATGATCCTAACAGCTTGGGTCCATGTGCTTCCATCACTCTCCCAAGATTTGTTTGCTTACAGTCAATCCTGTAACAGCCGAAACACTTGTAAATGAATCAAGTAAATCGATCATTGGTCATATCATATAGTGCACTTGACAGAACAAGTGCATCTACAAGCTATTAAAAAACATACTATCCTACTTATGTTGTCGGAGTACAAACTAAGTACTATGCTATCAGTCCACTTGACTGCCTGCTAGAAGCTTGAACTTTGCATGGGCCGTTACACAAGACCAGTAAGTAATAACACCAGGCTCACCAGCCACTCCCATTTAATTAATTGCTCCCAGCACCATGACATGGCCCTTCCTTCCACCACTAAATTGGATCAAAATCTGGCAATGAAAGCTACCCTGTTTCTTGCAGAAATGGATAGATAGGTCATAGGTGGTCGCCTGAACGGCGGGGCGGTTGACTTACGGCGAGGGGAACCAGTACGGCGGCGGGCCCCGGGCAGCGCGGTCCCAGTTGGCGTAGACGGAGTAGTAGACGAGCCGGTGGAGCGCGTGCGGGTGCTCCGGCCGCAGCACCCCCACCGCCACTACCGCTGCCCACACGGCGGCCGCGTCATCGCCCGCCGAGGCAGCGGCGGAGCGGAGCGCAGCGAGGAAGGCGCCCGCGTCGGCGGCGGCGAGCCCGGCCGCCTCCACGTCGCGCGCCCGGATCTCCCACACGCTCCCCCCCGCGATCGCCGCCATGCCCGGCCTCCTCGATCGCCTCCTGCTCCTCTCAGCCCGCCTCCTCCGTGCCTCTGCGCGAGCAGTAGTAGTATTTTCTTTCTGAAGCGAAGCGGGTGGCAGAAAAAAAAAAGAGGTCCAACTTTTGGGGTGATTTGGGTAGGTGTGGTGATTTGGATAGTTCTGTAGGTGTGGTGATTTGGATAGGTAGGTACGTGTGGTAGCTGGTGCGGTGCGCGCGAAGCTTTCTGGATGTATCCGGGTTCAGTACAAGCCTGTGCAGGCAAAGCTGATGGTACGTTCTTTTTAGTTTTTAAACATTATCTAGGAATTTTATAGTAACTGATTTATAAATATAGTAGTTTTCAAAATAAAATTGATTATAGTATATATTATAACGACTTTATTTATATCAGCAAAAACCGTATACAATTTTTTTTACACCGTACTTTCTTTTACGAATAGCTTAAAATACATAATCCATAGCCAAAAACCCCAAGTCAAGGCAAAAAAACAAGCCTGATACTACACCCATCAAGACATCAATGTTGGATATTGCCTATGGTAGAGGTGAAGCCAGCTCCAACCGACCAGAGAGACCAGGTGTTGCACCAATAGACTATGCCATGGTTAGGAAAAAGAGAACTTTGTGCTTGTTAATATAGGTAGTCTTTGTTGCTTCCAATATGAAGATTATGGATGTGGGTTCATATGTACCCACAATAGTAACCGTTGATTGAATGTTCCAAGATGTGTGCAAGAAATTCCTTTTCGTTTTCAAAATAGGAGAGAGAGAAAAAAGCATGTCAAATGTATATTGCACTAGGCCCATCATCACAACATTATCCTCCCTCTTCTCTCATCTCTCTCGCCTCTCGCCTATTCCCATCTCACCTTTCTCTCTCCTTTGACAAGCTACCTACCCCGTTGTCAACCTGCCGATGTGCTCCACCCCACCACCGACTAGCTCCACCCTATCACCAAGTTGCTCCATCCACCGGTCACATTCCCCACACACACTCTCTCTCTCTTAGATGAGCGACGGTCAGAGAAGGGAGAGGTAGACAAGCGACGGTCAGAGAAGGGCGAGGCGGAGAGCGGCTGCTGGAGTGGGCCAGGCATGGTGGAGCGGAGGCAGCCGGAGAAGGGTGAGGCGGAGGAACGACAACAGCAGATGGGCCTCCGAAGGGGGTTCCAGCTGGCCGAAGAAGGGCAAGCATTTTTCATCAAGAACTTCAGAGGAAATATCATCTTACTTCTCAAGGTACTTGTTTTTTCACTCTTCCATTGCTTTCTGATTAATTTCATTCAAAATCAAATGAAATATTGGAATAGATTGTGATTATGTTCCTCTCAAATCTCCATGGCCACTTAAATTAATTATTTCGGCATGGATTGTTTAATCCTAAAATCAAAACCACATAAAACTTTTTTGTCTCGATGTTGAATGTTGTCACTATATATACAGGGTGTAAGATAAGTTGCATAATGCACTTAGGATGTTTGCATATTCCAGAAGGATACATGTTCTCTAAAAAAGAGGTTAGTTGGTTAATAAAGCAATAACAACTGAGAACTGAACTTATTATTAGTTCATTGAGTGACGCACAACATTGAGTCATTGAGCGAGGATCGAGTGACCAAACTCTAGCAGCACCTGGAGAGGCAGTGGCATGTCTGGTGAGGAAGTGGCACTGGGCGAGGCGGTGATGAGCCGCTCTAGCTAAGATTTATTCCTGGGTTTGCCATTGGCCGATGATACCAAATCTGGGCTTGTTGGTGCCAGATCTAGGCTTGTTAGTGAGCTTCGACTGGCTAAGTGCTCCGACGCTGGTGTCGTCGGATCCTACCATCCCCATTACACTAGATCTTGCTGTCCACAACCCCGTCGCCTACGGATGGCCATCCCAACCCCTCCTTGTTGCTTTGTCTTCCTCGTCGTCTTCCACCCTGCCAGCATCGTCGTCGTCAAAGGTACACCACCACCATGGGTCGTTGTCCTTCGACCCAACAAGGAGTACATATTTACTCCTCCATTGCCATGGTTCATGGTCCTCGCTATTGCCACCATGTAATGCTCCACCACCATGTTATCCTTCTCCGTCGTTGTCATCGTCATGTACTCCTACTCCACTGTAACATCTTGATTTTCTGAGTTTATTTGAAGTTTTTAAAATAAAATTCACCATTTGGATTTTTCTAGAATTAATTAAAGCTTAAAATAAAATTTTATTAATTAAAAAGATTTAATATGACTAAAATAAACATCAAATAAAGCTTAAGATTGAAGCTTTGTTGTGTTCCATGTGCTGCAAAGAATTTTTCTGTATTTTTTGAATTTATTTGCTATTTTCTAGAGCTCTTTTGATTTTATCTGAATTTCTGAAAATAGAAAATCCTAAAACAGTAATAGGCTGGCCCTGTTACTATTCATTCAACCCATCAACCCTAAGCCGTCAGATTCCCACCCCCCCCATTAACCACATGTCAACCATCCAACCTACCTGTGCTTTAGCCATCAAATCTGGGCATTACACATGTGTCAGGCATCGCACCAAGCCGACACTGTGCATCTGTGCCATCTCATCTCAGCCATCCAATCCCTCTGTTCACCATGTGTTGCCAATTAGGAACGTTATCTACCGTTCATCTCCTTCTCGACTTTGTTGTTGTGTCCATCTTGGACTTCGTCGCTGCTCACCATCTCCGACTCAAACTCTGAGCCGTGCCGCCCGTGCACTCTCGGTGTCTGTGCTTAAATAGCTATCGCGCCCTCGTCCTTCGCATCCTCGAGCCGCTCGCCTAGCCACTGTGCGCCGTTGTCGTTGCGCTGAGCTTCACCGTTGCCAATGTTCGCTCGCCATCGCCGTTTTCTTCTCCGCTCTCCGCCGCTCTTCTCGTCGCCTCCGCCGACGAGCTTGTGCTGCCTCGCCTTGTTTCGCTCCACTCGCCGCACCTCGCCTGCTTGGCCACCACCGTTGCTTCACCTCCAGCAGCGAACCACCGAGCGACGCATGTCATCACGTTGATTGTCCGATTGTCCCCCATCATCATCCGATCATCGTACTGTTCGAATCGTCCAAACGTCCTCAGCTCTCTAGACTATCCGATCGTATTTGAACCGTCCAATCATTGTCAACCTTCGTACAGTCCGAACGTCCTTACTTTTCGACCATCTGATTGAGTCACCTTCTTCGCCCTGTCCGAACATCACTTCACCTCCGGACCGTTCGATTGTCATTAAACGTCCGATCGTGTTACCCCTTCGGCCTGGTCCAAACGTTCTCACCCATTCGGACTGTCCGACCGTCGTCATCGTTCGGACAGTCCGATCATCCTCACTCCTCAGCCGTCCGATTGTTCCCTATGGCCAAGATTCACCGCGTAGTTCGCTCGGTCCGATCGTCCTCGGCTGAGTCAATCGTCATCTCAGCATGCTACGTTACTGCCACGCCAGCCCTAGTTGTCCAGTTGGTAGCCATGTCATTCGAGTCATTCACTGTGCACTGTTCCATGAGTCGAATCTACTATAGATCTGCTATTTCATGCATAGAGTCTACAACACAATAATATTTTCTAATTTTCTGTATTTGTGTTTAGATTAAATTTTCCAAGAGTCGTTCTTCTACATCCTAACTCCAATTGATCTTGTTCTTTTTTTAAATTCATCAAAAATCGAGTTCTATCTTTTGGTTCTAGTTTTAAAGTTTTTAAAGATCATTTGAATTTTATTTGAATTTATTTTGTGTCTTATTTGTTTTCTCTCTCGTTAGATCGTGCATTCGAATAAGCAGGAGCACCACCAGAGAATCAAGAATTCATAACTGAGAAGAACTAAGATAAGTCGTTTCTTTTGATCATATTAAATCTAGTTTTTAAATCTATTATTTATTTAATTTTAAATTATCAGGCATTGCTATTTTACTACAAACATTTGAATATGGTAATTAGTGTCCAAATTGATTAATCCCTCACTTGATAACTTGAATGCCATAATTCTATTATCACCACAGGATGAGAAATTATTTAGTGATGCAATACTGGTTGTCATATGGGCTGTAAATTAACATGCTTAGCCATGCTTATATTCTCGTTGGGTTCATCATCATATGTGATTAATTAATTAATTTAACGTAATGAGATATTAAACTGTGGCTGGTGCCATAATTATAAAATTTATGTGCCGTGATATTGGTGTGTCATTAGTATTGGTTACACAAAATTGGTTTTCACTTGGACGAGTGATCGTGCAGTAAAGGAGAAATGTGGATTCGCTTCGAGAGATGTGAAAGTCTTGTTTGGGTAATATTTAAGAATTTAACTTTGTGCGTCATTGATCTGAGTCTTACCGTGCAAACCACATGTCTAATATAGGATAGACCTGACTGATTAATTTATAATATTTCAATTTTAATTTCGCCATCGAGTTGAACATGGCTGCGAATTTTCATGAGACGCAAAAGGGGGCAATTATCGACTAGGTGGTTAACCTATGAAATGACGAAATCTTAGCGAGCGAAATTGAGTTGTGACTGAGCATTGTA
Organism: Melocanna baccifera; assembly: GCA_036346265.1. Classification (NCBI taxonomy): domain Eukaryota; kingdom Viridiplantae; phylum Streptophyta; class Magnoliopsida; order Poales; family Poaceae; genus Melocanna; species Melocanna baccifera. Next base: position 2,324,119 of record CM070683.1, on the reverse strand, counting down.
AAGGTCTTGTTATGATTTTTTTAGCGCGAGGATGATCACATCGTGTGGGTATAGTTGTGCATCCTCTGTAAAGTGTAAAACTATTTGAATAGTCATGTCCCCAATTATAGACAATACTTGATGATTTCACATGAATAGTAGATGTTTCATAAAAGTTGGTTAGGATAACTTTAAAAAGTGAATTGTTAGTTCACGTGTGGTTCATTGGGTAGACGGTTAGTTCACGTATGGTTCATTGGGTGGACGGTTAATTCACTTTTGGTTTATTTAATTTCTTTGAATATTTATTTATTATCATTTTTTTAAAGATTGCTTTTAATCTATTTATTGTATTTACTTTAAATTGCTTTCTGCAAAATAACTTTTCAGTCATCAATTGCTAAGTCTTGCATATTATATTATTTTTTGTTACAAACGACTTGCTGGGTACCAATGTATTTACAGTTTTATGCCTACTATTGCTCAGTTGAAGAAGAGAAACCATATTAGTAAGAGGTACTAGAAGGAGGATACTTCGACGACTTTGCGGATTATGACTTCTCTTCCTAGTCGATTGCCTGTGGGCATGTCAAATGGCTACCATGCTTAATTTTATTTTTCGCTGCTAGTATATTAAGCCCTTCAGGCTAATATTTGTAAGCTTGGCTATATGTCGTACTCTGATAATTAATAATAATTGAGTCTTTTTATTTATTATCCGTGTATATGGTCGATATATTATCTATGTTTATACTATGTGCATTAGCGTGATCCTGAACTAGTGCGGTATACACAGAGAGTCCGAATTTGCATATTCAAGTTTCGACATCCACCACTGATGCCATGTACCCCTCTGCCACCATCTTCTTACTCCCCGATGTTGCTTCGTTTTCTTCCACCCCGTCATCGTCAAACTTAGCGACATACAGATATACTCCTCCCCCACCATGTTCCTCACCGCTGCTACCTTGTCGAGATGCATCGCTCTCACGTTGTCTGCACCGTCGGTGACATCCACGTGCATCGCCCACGCGTCGTCGTCCTTCGTGTCGAGGTGCACCGCCCCATAGTCATTCTTCGCATCAAAGTGTATCGTGCCGAATTAGTTGCTCATCTTCTTCCTCACCAACATCGACGAGGTGCTCCAGGTCGGTACACCTCGAAATCCACCACACATCGATTATATGTACTTCTTCCTTAGCTTCGGTGCACATATGTGTACCTCCTCTGATCTGGAAATGTGTTCCTTCCTCATCTTCAGTGCACAATGAACAACCACCGGTGATGTATATGTACAATAGAAGTATTTTGGTACCTACTCCTACTTCGATGCCTGCTCACACCGGTCACCATTCACCGCTGCCACCAGGGTCCTCGCCGCCGCCATATACACATATAAATTATTGTCAGTTAGTTAATCAAGAATTTGGCCCCTGCTGCCACACCTTGTCGCCTCCGTCCATGTCTATTGGTTCACACCTCGTCGCCTCCCTGCCCGTCAGCTCACCTACATCCCTCCACCGGCCGCTTTTCCATTGGCTACCTGGGCACAGTCGCAGCCCTTCTTGCACTCCACCGCTGAACATATCCTACGCATGCAGCTTCCCCATCTCTTGTTTCGGCCGCCGGCCATCCAGAAAAAATCAATTTGCAAATGGATAATCACCACAGTTTGCATGATTAGAAGGACATGTATTTTTACGAGCTTACCATTCTTCTACTTTGACAAGGATACGAAATTACTTGTCTAACCTTCCATCTAATCTTTAAATTAATACCTGGCCCACAGCTTAAGTACCTTTGTATAGATAACTTTAATCATGGACCACCAAATTGCAAAACTAATAAACGGCTGACGTACCTTCGAGCACAGGAGAAAATCTCTTTGCTATAACTACAGTGCCAGGAGAAAATGCTAATGGGCATCAACTAGGAAGTGCTCATGATTTGATTATGAGTACAATGAAGGGCCTGAGGCACTCGTGGTGGAATATCTCACATGTGCTCAGCTGATGATGATGGTCCAGCATCACAGCTGCAAGTTATCGATTATCATGAGCCGTGGCTGCTTTCTGCCTTTCTCCGAGTTTTGGACACATCTAGTACTGTTGTAACCGAAAATTTCATTTTTTTAGCTCTCAGCGTACATTAATTCCGTTTGTAGCCCCCGATCGACCGCACGTTTTACGGAGGGTCGACGCGTATCCGGTCGTGCGGTCTTGGACCGCACGACCGCACTGTAGCTGGGTCATGCAATCTGGGACCGCATGACCCAAGTGTGCAACGGCTCCAAGCGCACGACTACCGCATAACTAGCTCGTCCAGCGCACGACCGGTCCAGGAGGGCCCTGTCGTGATTTATACCCCACGAGACTGCATTGGGTTTTACAGTGAAAAATAATCAAGATTAATCATGGTGCGCATTCCAAGTATCAGCTCAGTGTTAAAATTGCGCATGCTATGCAAGTATGCATTTCTATTTCACTAGATGAACAATAGCAAGGCAACGGTAAGAAAAGCTGTCCCAAAAAAATGCACAGGACCCGGACCGGTCATGCGCCGGACGAGCTAATCATGCGGTCGGTGGTATAGATCGTGCACTCGGCCACTGCACACTCGGGTCGTGCAATCCGGGACCCGCGCGACCCAGCTACAGTGCGGTCGTGCGGTCCGAGACCGCACGATTGGACACGTGTTGACCCTCCGTGAAACGTGCGGTCGACCAGGGGCTAGAAACGGAATTAATTTACGCTGAGGACTAAAAATAGAATTTTTGATTTCAACAGTGCTAGATGTGTCCAATACTCCCTTTCTCCCAGCCTGGCGCACTAGCAAAGAAAGAATGGAGCCAGAAGGGTCAAAGCCAACAAAGTAGTGGTCGTACTGTACTAGTGGCGACTGGCTCCTCCTCAACGCCACACGCGCAGATATGGGCTATGACCATGGCTGACAAGTTAAAAAAGTTTGTTTCTTTGGCAACGATCGATGCCATGATGCGGATCGAACTAGCTAGCCAGTGGCCCCCTGACTTGAAGCACACAATTTGTTAGGCTAGGCTAGGCTAGCTAGCTCTTGAACGCGCGCGTAATCTCACAGTACTGTGCTTAGCTTGGTAGCATCTCTGACGGTGACTGGAGACAAAAATCGATCTCCCGCACCGAGCAAAAATCTCCATGTTCAAATTTCATAGGCAGTGATTATTTTGATTTTTAAAAGTTTTAGGATGCACTCAGAACAGCGGTAGTGACGGACGATATTTTCACTGTAGCGCGCACAGTGCACGCGACAGTGAAAATTTTTTCATTTTTTTTATTTTTTAAAAAAATTTACTTATACTTTTTTTTCGTTTTTTTATATTTTTTACATTTAATTATACCCAATAAATCAACTCAGTTACAATGTTTTTTCAGCAAAAATCAAAAGCCATCGCTATTCCGATCACCCCCTTAACTTCTAACTTCAGTTTTTTTTCACTATTCACTACACTATCCACTAACTCAGTTACAGTAAAAAAAGCCAGCTACAATGAAATTTCAGCCAAAAATCAAAAGTTATCGCTAAAACGATCACACCTGTTACCAGATAGATGATCGCGATAAGCAGATGGCCACTTGTGGTGTGGCGTGCGTTGATACCGGATCAGGTCAAATCAGAAGATGATGCACCACCACCAGCAGATTAGCTTGTTTTTACCCCCCACCAAAATACCAAGCAATCAGCCTTTTTTGTTTTGCCACCAGCTAATGTGAGTGTGACCGCACCACCTTGCAATGCAGCAGGCTCTCTCTTCAAACCACTCTGTCTGTCTGTGCCAATCTTCAATCCAGCTCCTCCTTTTCTCACAATTGAGAACTTGCGCTGCCATGACTAACCCACGCTTGCTTTTCCAAGATTGATTTCTCGATTGGATGATCTACGCAGGCTAAGGCTAGGCAAGCGTGTCGCCGTTCCTTTACAAACACATCGATCGGGCAATCCCTGCCCATGTCCTGTAGGAAAACAGGTAGACTACGTCAGCTACAATATTTTATTTTTTACTGTGTTCAACCAGAAAACATGCGTGTAAGGGAGTCATGGATAATTACCACTATATGCGCTTCGCAGCGGAAGAAGAGTTGGAGCAGCCCGGTCCAACGTAGATGTGCGTCGATGAAGAAGAAGCGGTCGATCGTTTCACGAATTGAACGTCTCCTCCTCGCGTCCTAGCAATAGCCTTGCGCCTCTCGCCAATCAGCACAGCAGCAACCGCAACGGCGCCTCCACAGAGTCCACACGTTCGGGATGGAATGCCGTGCGCTGGTGTACTAGCACCGCACGCCCGGCTAGGGTTTCGGGATACGGCCGAGGGAAGGTGCCGGCTAGGGTTTTCAAGATAATCGTGTGTCCCCTGCAGCCCTACCTCCACATATTTATAGAGTATGCTAATAGGCTTTCACGTTGTAGGCCCATTAGAACCCTAATTCCATATGGATCAATATCCCTTTTAACTTTAATTTCGAATTGTTTATAATTGACTCTTAGGCACAACACTAACATGTCCATCTACACCTCCATGGAGCCTTTCCATTCCCATACCACTATCGCCACATTTCACTAATCCAAAGCTCCACAACGAATTTAATTTGCCACTCTAGATCTTATGAGTTTTATGCACTAGCTAACTCACCCAAAAACAAGCTGATCGGCATCGTTGGTTTCTGCAGAAGAAGCAGCCTCGGGTAATGCTCGTCTTCCTGTGCGTTCCGGTCGCTCCGGCACGCAGCAGGTTGATCTGGGCGTTCCCGCGGAACGTCGGCGTCTGGCTCGACAAGATCATACCGCGGTGGTACTACCACATCGGCCAGAACGCCATCCTGGATTCAGATGTCTACCTCCTCCATGTCGAGGTAACATTTTTTCAGCTCAAGCTTAGCGATTCTGATTCTGATTCAGGCCATGTGTGAGTGCATGAAGTATACCATTGTTCTTTCCAGGAGCGCAATTTTGTTGCGGCCGGCCTCGATAACTGGCAGAAAGCTTGCTATGTGCCCACATCATCAGATAGCATGGTCATCGCCTTCAGAAACTGGTCCAGAAAGTACTGCAAGTGTCAGGTTGGCTGGGCAACCCCAACAGTTGATCAGCTGCCACCAACTCCTACCAAGGGTAAACCCCTGGAAAGGTAAAAATAAGCCAGCATTCTTCTTCACGCCAACCTGAAACTTCGAACACCAGGGGATTCAGTGATGCACTGTGAATTCTGTGATGCTCAATTCCTGATGCCATCAACAGGTACTGGTCGCACGTCGCGCAGTGCACGAGCTGCAGCGCCGGGCTGAAAGCCATGAAGGCGCTCGAGGTCGCCCTGCAGGTCGCCGTCGCCAAGGGGACGCTGGTCACGTCGGTTGTCCAGAGAACAGCCGTTGTGTCCGCAGCCGTCCTGTGCTTGGCCGCGTCCCGCCGGCTCGCGAATTTCATCGACAAGAACTTTTATTTCCGGGATTACGTCCACGCTTTCAAGTGATGCGTTCAGGAAATCCAGTGTTTTTTGTTGCTAGGAGCTTGTAGCTTGTAACCTTATACAGCTTAGAAATGTATAGGAAGCACAGCAGATTATTTGATACTGATAGCAGCTGTATATAAAGCAACTAGTTCTCTTTGATAGCAGCTGTATACAAGGGCAGTACGTATACTCCCAGCGTGTACACCACAATAGAGCTCTTCTTATCAGCGTTTCCACAAAATTTTCATGGGTTACCGTGGCGGGATTGTGTTAAGATAAAATTCAAAACGACAAGCAAGTTAAACACACCTGTAAGTACAAAATGTATTGTTGAATACTGAATTCTTGATAAAACTGGGTGCCTTTTATTCTGCTGCAGGCAGGTCGAAAACTATGGTAGCAAAAAATTTAACAAACTTATCCAAGAAGACAAGTGCGAGTTGAATCCCCATTTCGGAGCACACAACGTCATCGACAAGATACTGCCCTTAGGCCCTGAAATGCAAAATTGCTTCATCAACGAATTTATCAAGAATTTAACTATCACAATACATATGGCCATCAATGCAGCATTCATCTAAAAAATAATACAAAACTGTATAGTTTGAGTAATTGATATTTCCCATAACTTGCCTCGTCATGTATGAATCATCCGCGGTACTGACAACAATGTTTTCACCAGCTTCAATAAAGGGTGGTGCCTAAGATAACGGCAAAAGAGTAATGGAAGTAAGAAATATTTCAAAGCTGCAGGACTCTATCAAAGTTCATGATTTCTAATTTTCAATAATCATCATTAGGATGTGTAACCAGAAAGTTTCAAAACAGAAGGAACTTATTCGTAAATAAAAAACAAGGTGTTGTATTGATCAAAACAATTGAATTAAAAAGGGGAAATGAAGCAGGTACATAGCTGTCACGTGTCAAATACTGTTTACACGCACTGTTCACATGCGTGAATCCATGCACTATAGCAACGCGCGGGTCAAATTAGTAAGGATAGAGATAAAAATAGTTAGTTTCTTTATTAGATGGGTTTATTACTTTATAGATATATTTTATTTACTAGAGATAGGTTTTCTTAGAGATAGATTATTTCTTGGAGATTAAATCGAGCTATCTCTACAAAAGGACTAGGATATATCTATTATTAATGAAGTAATGAAGATGAATTAATTTAGTCTCTTTCTCAAGTCCTATCATCCTAGTATATAGTCAAATCTCTCATCCCACAAAGCCGATGCCGTTCGGCCTTCCTCCTGGCAATGTTTACCCCAATGAACTAAGATTCATCACATTTGGTATCAGAGCAATCGATCTCTTCTCACAACTTCTACTACCATGGTTCCTGCTGCCAAGTCATTAGTCACGATAAAGACAAACACCAACAAGATGGCCAACATCAACAAGAAGATGACAGACATCTTCCTCAACATGTATATCATCTTGGAGAAGATCGTGAATCAGAAGATGGCGTAACAAGAGGCGGCAGCGGCACTGTTCCCAGCAACTGCCGCAGCACCGCCAGAACATGACGTGGCAGCCGTGGTTCTGCCGACACCTGGCGCAACCGTGCCACGCCTTGTCGTGACAACTGTGTTGCTACCAAAGCTTGTCGCAGCAACCATGTCGCTGCCGCGACCTGCTATGGTATTACCAACGCCCACCACGACTGTGCCATATCCTATCATGGTGCTGTCGAAGGCCACCGTGGCCCTGCCGAAGCCTGTCGTGGCAACTGCATCGTGGAAGTCTACTACAACGTTGCTATGGTTGCCACCGCACTACTGTGGCGATCGCAAATGTCATCAGTGTTATTGCACCTACACATGGAGACCACGGTCTTCAAAATCATCAGTAAACATCACAATATCTCGTCAACTTAGGGTCTCCTAGGGCAGCAGATATGGCCGCCACCACAGGTCAAGGACAAGCTATCACCGAAGGGCGGAGAAGTTGTCACGTGCCAAATACTGCTCATGTGCACTGTTCACATGCGCGAACAGTACCCATGCACTGTAGCAACGCTCAGGTCAGGGTCAAATTAGTAAGGATAAAGATAATAATAGTTAGTTTCCTTATTAGATAGATTTACTACCTTGTAGATATATTTTATTTATTAGAGATATCTTTACTTAGAGATAGAGATTGTTTCTTAGAGGTCAAGTCGAGCTATCTCTATAAAAGGGCTGGCATGTATCTATTTTTTTAAAAGAAAAATAGTAGGAGAAACTCCTACTATGGATTAGCATGTATCTATTATCAATGAAGCAAAAAAGATAAAACAATCTAGTCTCTTTCTCAAGTTTTATCATCCCAATCTATAGTCAAATCTTTCATCCCACCAAACCGACGTCGTCCAGCCTTCCTCCCAATGATGTTTAACCCAATAAACTAAGATTCATCACACTAGCGGCTAAAACTTTAGTCACTAAAAGAAAGGCAAAAAGGGGTGGAACATGACAAATTCAAATAAAAATTATGTATCTCAACTTTCAAGTACATAATATATAGAATGAAATAGTGCTTATTCAGTAACTCCAAATAAATTCTGTACAGAAGTGATTTGATGACCGCTAGCTAATTAATCTACAACAAAGACATTACAAAGCAAAAGCATTTCAAGTAAATCAGTTCTCAGCTTGTATAATTGTTTAGTTTCAATTAAGATTGGTTAGGGATTGTGGTCCATTCAATCTTGTGTGTCTACTAGTAATATAAATTATACCATATAAGACATTACAAAAACAAAAACATGTATACTGCAACGACAGCTTTATCACACACAATTCCCACCAATAGAAGGATATCAGGGTGACAATGCATATAACACCATTTCTAGATGTACTTCAAGCATTCATTACAAGGCTAGGTAAATAGACCCTAGAAAATGGTGCCCATCAACTTACAAGCACTGTAAGACCATTATCCAGCAAGACCCTTTTATATCTGCATTTAGTACAAATACAAGCTTAGTTACTGCATGACTCTTGAGCCTCAAACATCTGATGATAAAAGATTATGAAACTGATTATAGTAAAATCTGTGTTGTTCTTGTGAATAGTGCATAGATACAATCCCATAATATTGCAGGTCACAAGAACCAGAGAAGATATGTTCTTAGTGTATGGAGAATGACAGACAATGCTCAAACAAGTCTTGCCTCTCAAAAGTCCTCTGCAACATTAGACAATGTACAACAAAAGCAACAATAAAACCTTTTATCCCAAATAAGTTGAGATAGGTTAGGAATGAAACCTTCTCAAAATCAAAAAAATGAGAGTCCTGTAATAAAACCTATAGAGCTAAAATTCTAAGCCCTACATCCTGCCTTCTGAACCGAGAGTTTAGAACACCACCCCTAAACCTTCTTTTTTTTGTCTTTGTTCTGGTACGTGGATCGCTAACTTCCATGCGCTCCTATCCAAAGCCAACTCTTTGAATACATTCCAATCCCTCGAGTCTTTTTTAATTGCTTCCTCTCACATCAGTCTTGACTGACCTCTACCTTTTCTTATGTTTCGGTATGTCTTAAAATTCCATTACGTATCGGTGTCTCAGAAGGCCTCAGTTGGAGATATCTAAAGCATTAGACAATGTACTTTTACTAAAAAAAAATCTTTTCATCAAATCTTTTCAATACTGACAATATGATTTAGGAAGCAGCCACGAACAATATGTAATGTTATTTATTAACAGTTTTTTAAGGACTTATTAGCAGCTCAATGGAGATTTGAGGCAAAAAAGAATCTCTTACAAATTGAATGGGTCAATGGAAGTTGTGAGTCACTAAGTGGGATCCGGCACAGAATGTAGGAGCTAGCTGAAATGTAGGCAGAAGATGGTCATGGTTTGAACAACTCTGGTACATATGACCTAGTGCATGCTTTTGCAAATTCTGTATTACTGAAGCTGGCCTATTGCCATGCTCCAGCATTCCACTGCTTGTAACTACTAGCTATGCAGGCAACTTCTTAGTCTCTTCTTAACTATTCATTTGGTTTCTGCACCCCCAACCAGAAAGGTCACATTAAATGGTTAGATCAACATCAATACTCGCTCAAAGTAACATATGCACCAATAGCATGGAACCATATTGCTATATTACCATAACTTTCTTGCTGAACATTTGACAAGAATGCTTATTTTGAGCCACAAATAATAAAAACAGCAACCCAGCATATCCACTTGACCTACTAATATCAAACTCATAAAAGGTAGGGGAAGTAACGAATAACCCAAAAATCGAAATATTACAGAAATAATAACAATGTAATGATGAAATAATAATATAAAACTCACTGAGGTTGAGCAGTTAGCCCTTTCGTATGAGGCTGTGCTTCAACGACAGTGCAAGTCACACGAGGAGGTACCGAAGCAGACATTGGCCGGCCATCAAAGTACTGTAGAGTAACCTTCATTTCATCTGTTATAAGTGAGAAAATCAGTAGGATGTCATGACATGAACAAACGCATTATAAATCACAAATTGGTGAGCCGCTTAGGCGCTGACATTTACTATGTCTATGAACAATGAAGAATGCACATATGCTGGATATGATTAAGCGCAATACTACAAGGCAACTATACAGATGACCATCATTTGTAAATATCAGTCTTTGGGCAAAACTCTTAAGTGTTCCACTTATTACATTAATCTAAATTGAAATTTTAGTCAATGTGATGTTATGAAAAGTAACTACTGTAGTAGCACTATTAGATATGTATTATATAGTTGTGTATTTACTCTGTTGTGTGATGGTTTCCTGTATATATGACATACTTGTACGATATACTGGCACATTAGCCTTATGATGAATACAAGTGCTATTCATAACATAGTATCAAAGTAGATCTTAATCTTGTAGACCTACTTGTACGTGATAGGGGTAACACACAGAAAGAGAAACAAGATCTCACGTATCAGTACGCTCAAGGATAGCGATCTTCTCTGCCATCACATGCTGCTACTCCTGATAAACAACATCATCATGATAAGAAGTCGGTTCGGCAAGAGCAGCGGCAGCAAAGCCAAAGCGCTCAGGAGGCCGAACAAACTGGCGATCACGAAGAGCATATCGAGGAGAGGTCGAAGAGGATAATCCATCAGAAGAAGAGGGCACATTAGAAGAATCCTCAACTCGTGGACGACGAGTGTAGTAGAGAGGATGAGAAGGAATAAAGTCACGAATTACCTCTAGAGAGAGTGCCGGTGGTGAAGAAGGTGCCGACTGGGAAGGAGGCACCGGAGAGACCAAAGGCTGTGATGGAGTGGTGACTATGGGGTTGGAAAGAACAGTCAGAAAAGAAAGTGGCTCGACAAAAGATGCTGAAATGGAGAAAGCACAAGGACAAGGATAGAAAGGACGAGACTCATCAAAGTAACATCTCAGGAAATCCGTATCCGCTGGCCAACAGGATCTCAACAACGATATCCCTTGTACTCAGCTCTATAGCCCAGAAAACACACTCCATAGACTGAGAAGTCAGCTTGGTGCACTAATGGGGTGCAAGAAGAATATAGCGCACACACACTCAAAGAGGCGAAGACTACAATAATTAGGAGTTTTGCCACAAAGATGCTCAACTGAAATCCCACCCTCAAGAGCAGAAGAGGGTTTAATATTGATTAAAAAAGTGGTAGTAGAAACAGCCTCAGTCCAGAAGTGTGGTGGAACAACAGAAACAAGCATAAGAGCACGAGTTGTCTCAAGAAGATGACGATGCCTTTGTTCAGCCATCCCATTCTGGGCATGAGCACCGGGACAAGAAAACTGAGAGAGGGTGCTCTGCTCAGCAAGAAAACCACGAAGAACTCCCAACAAGTACTCCTCAGCGGAATCAGCACAAAAAACACGAATAGAAGAGTTAAATTGAGTACGAACCATGGTGGCAAAAGCCTTGTAGATAGATAGAATCTCACTATAAGATGACATAAAGTATATCCATGTATGCTAAAAAAATATCAATAAAAATTATATAATATCGATGACCTCCTTTCAAAACGAAAGAAGCTAGCCCTCATACATCAAAATGAACAAGATCAAAAAGACGCTCAGACACTGACTCACTAGAAGGATAGGGGAGTCGAAATTATTCGCCGGTTTACAAACCCGACAATTTAGAGAAGTATCACCAAACACAGACTCTAAAAAGACCACGATAAAGTAATGAAGACATGCGTGACCCACAAAGATATCCTAAACGATGATGCTACCAAGCAAAGGACGCGCTAAAGGATGTAGCAGATACAGAGGCGACAAGACTGACAGGGGAAGTGAAAGAAAGATGAAGCCAGTCAAACTCCCAGAACCATCGTGAGTCACGACGACGAGGGCCAGTACCAACCAGAGTCTCCATGTGACGATCCTGAACACAACAATAATCAGAGTCTAAAATAACATGACAATCATGCTCAGTGAGCTGACTGACAGATATAAGCTACATGGTTAGTTTTGGAACATGAGAAACAACAGGAACATGAAAGAATGAATTTGAAAGAGTATGTCGTCCTGTAACAGAAAAAGATGTACCATCTGCTGTTTGAATAGTGATAGAAGCAGCTAAAAGACTAATAGAAGTGAGACTAGTGGAATCAAATGTTATATGAAAGGAAGCACTAGAATCAAGAATTCAAGGTGATGTACCTAAGGAATGAGAAGTAGAAGGTGATCTCTCACTAGAAGACTGAGCAACAGAACCAGCAGAACCAAACGGGCAGAAGCAACCATGCGACGCAGCAGTGTGAGAAACTCCTGAGTGTCAGAGGCACCAGGACTCCTCTGAGAGGAGGAACCTCCAATGCCCCTCGAAGGACGGCTACCACGACAAGAATGCTCCTTCCAGTAGCAGAACTGCTTTACATATCCATCTTTGTTGCAATATGTAGTAAAGTTCCCTACCAACAACAGGTATCACTGGTGGAGACGCAACTGGTGAAGGAGACGCAGCAGGTGTAGAAACTGGAGAAGCTACCAAAACCAAAGGAAACGACAGTGACGACAGCAAACCCGCACCACGTAAACGAATCTTCTTAGTACGAACAGCTGCAAGGGCCTCTAAAAGAGTCACACAAGAGTGGCGAGCCAGCAACTAAGCACGAGTCTACTCAAACACAGCCCGAAAACGTGTCAAGAAGTCGTAGATGTGGTGAAGCTGCAAGTGAGACTGCTGACGCTGATAGCACTGACAGGTGTGGCAAATATCTGGCTCTAAAGAGTCAATATGACGCTATACCACAGACAGCTAAGCATAGAACTCGTCCAGTGGCATTTTTCTGCTGCAGCGACTGCTCCTAGCGCACAACAGTAAGGTACAAGGAATCACCAGATGGCTCGTAGCGATTGCACAAATACGCCCACATCACCTGCGCAAAAGCCAAGCCAACCACATCACCAGTGAAATGCACCTCCATGCTAACAACTAGAATGGCAGAAGCACGGCATCCTCATCGATCTGTGTCTTGTAAGCAGCATACTGAGTTTAAAAAATCTCCATAGCATCCTCAAAAGCCTCAGATATCTTTGTAAAAGCGTTTTCGGAAGCATCCTTCGGGAGTACAGATTCAGCAGGTGGACCAAGGCAATGCGGACAAGGCATCTCACCAGTAAGAAACTCGCAAAGGAGCTAACCACGCATATGGAGGTGCATGTACTAAAACCAATCCCAATAATTGAAACCATCAAAGATTACCGGGCAACGAGGAACAGAAACGGTGCCTGAAAAGGATGACATATTTGTCTTTTCTTTCTTTCTTTTTTTGTTGACCTTAACTTACCTTTACTCGGTCAATCGGTTTAAGAAGCCGACCGAGACGTATTCAATAACAGAGTCCCCGTGACTCATGACAAGGGAAAAAACGAGCGTGACTCACGGGCCAACGGGCGACGGCTCCGGCGACAGCGGCTCTGGCATCGGCAGCTCAACAGCCTGCAGTGGTGGGGTGGATCCCCAATGGCCGGCCTCGCGATGCCGACAGAGGCTCCTCGGCGACCGTGGTGCGGATCCCACGATGGTACCTATCCCCGGTGCCCGGCGTCGCCTGATGAATCGACACCGATCACATCGACACAATGGAAGTCGGCCGACGCGCGGAAGACGGCGGCTTCGCGAGCAGATGGCGCCGGGCGGGAGAGCTTGCAGCGGCAGAGAGTTTAGCACAGGAGGCGTCGATGGCGTGCGAAAGACGGCGCCGGGCGGGAAGCTTGCGGCGGCAGAGAGTCAAACGCGCAATGTGAGTGGGAGGCATCACCTGGTGACGACGACGAGCCGTGGAAAAGCAGGTGGCGGCGGCTTGATGACGACGACAAGCGCAATGGAGGCAAAACCATTGGCCTTATGATGAATACAAACGCTATTCATAACAGCACCAACTTGCATATACGAGGGAGAAACAACATACAACTATCTCACTGTACAAAAGGTAAAACGTAAGCGTATTTCTAGAATTTAGTAACGTAAGCGTATTTCTAGAATTTAGTAACGTAAGCGTATTTCTAGAATTTAGTATCGAATTATTGATAACAACTGGTGTTCCTTCTTGTTGTAAATTAACATTTAGTAGGACCTTTCAGATATGCAGCAGCTTTGCCAAACAGTTCCTTTGAAACCTCAAGTTGCTCAAACGTGTCAGGCCTAGCAAAAAAAAGATTCCAGATGAAACCATGATTAAATGAATATAAATAAATACGGACAGCATCACAGCACAGCATGTGAGTGGTTAAATGACAAGAGAGCAAGGAAATAAACATACTCCATAAGCATCACAGTGTCTCCTTCCTGATACAGATATGTGAATGACTTCTCCTCAACAAAAACTCCTGAATGTATTATAAACAAAAGGGTATGTAAAGATTAGACTACCATTATGAACATAACAAATATTTAAAATATAAACAACCAAACAAAACTAGTGTTATCATGGCTGTGCTTTATGAAACTGCCACTGGATTGGATACTGTTGGGCAGCCGTGCAGCTTCCTGCCTAATTACCAGTAGTGGTAAGTCCAATACCAGGCTACCAACCAAGGCCCTATCGCAAAGAAGTTATGTAGCCAGCAACTCAGCCAAGAGCTTGTCAAAACCAGATTATTTTGGCCAGCTACTGCCAAACCCAGTTGAAATTGGTGCCGAGTTATTTTCCCTTCAAAATTCAAATATTATTGGTATGATGTATTTATGTGCAAAAATAATGTTAAACATGGTCCAGATCATGGCAAATAAATTATACAAAGCATTAATTCAATGCAAATCATTTCGGAGAGGCTCTTGGTTGTGGTTAGTATGTGAGGGGCTGGTCCCAAGACGACCAACTGGCTGGTTAATACATACCAGTTTCTAGAAACCTCGTCATGGTTGTGTTGATCCTAGATGGTCATCATCTCAATATAGTTTGTCTGATAGGTTGTGACTTGTGACTGTCTAAAACTAGCTTCAGGATGCATGAATGTAATGAAACACCTTAGAAGAATATATTGTTAACAAAAGAATATATTGCCTAGATTTGTAAACAGAAAAAAGAAATAGCTGCCACGTAAAACGACAAAAGAGCACATTTCAATAAGGACAGGTTATGTATGACCGTACAAGGAAAGTTAGGCTACAACATAAAAGCCTATATCTTAGTTCTAAAATGTCTTTTCTGTAAGGAGCGAAAAACTGTTCATACTCTCAAGAGCCTCATCAGTACGAAATCTTTCTGTTATTTTGTTTCCAGTGTCAACATCCCTCAGTTCCACCTGCAACACTCAAAAGTTGAGAATGGAATTCAGATTGACAATAAGATCAGACAAATAAAAACATGTCTTTAAGCTCCAAATTAAGTCAAGCACCTTAAGCAGGTAGACAAAAAACTATGTGCCCCTGAACCTTTTTTTGTGTGTGTGTGCAGATGTGCCCATAAGCCTGCAGACTCGCTGACGAGATCGTGGTGAATTGTAGGGGTCAACCAGATGCCGTTTGGACTATATTCATCTGTGTTTCTTGGAAGGCTAGCGGTTTATCTTACTGTCCTTGTTATTTCTGATGCACAATTTGTTGCTAAGTAATCCTTTCCATGTTAGGTAATCTAATGTGACATTAATTTGTGTCTGATGCCATTCATACAAGGAAAGATCTGGCGAATTTTACCTTGGCTGTTACTTGCTATTATGATAGTGAAATATTCCGTGTCACGTGCTGTGACAGATTAAAAGAATGAAACAAACTAAATGACCTGTATTGTGGCTCCTCCTCTTCCTTGATGCGAATGCTGTGCTTTTATTACCTGAACAAAACAGAAGGAAGTCAGGTAAGGATAGAGTTCTTGTCCTTGTAACAAACACGGTGGACTATAAACCATAAAGTTCATGCAAAGAAGTAACTAGTGATAGATGCGGAACACAAATAGCAGTTGACCGTACCTGATAAATGCGACCTTGATTTTAAGGTTGACCAAAGGGATGGATAAGTAATAATCCATAATACTTGAAGGAAAAAAGTAAAACAAAAGAGATGTAAGCACACACCTCTTCTCTGTATTACATTTCCAAGTTTCACCTACAACATATGAAGACGGTCCCGGGTTAATGTAAGCATCATTATGTACTTCAAAAAGAGAACAGAGTCCAGAATTGAAAAAAGCATTTGGAGAACCAGGCTAAAGAAATAATCAACATGTTATAAAATTCTGGAAGTCTTCTTGCTAAATGCTAATTGTAGAATGCAACATCGATTACAAGGCAGATAATAGGAGAATTTTTTTAAAAAATGTAACTTTCATGACAAGCCAATCGATCTAATCCTAGAACAGTCGGCTAATTCTGCTAGAAACAATAGGATCCTCGCGCCCAAGTCCCGCACCAGAGGCACTACCACTATATGTTGTCATGGTGAATCCATGACGACGATCTAATCTAATGAGTTTGCTATACAGCGTGCATGGAGATGCCAAACTAGCACATATAATTTGCGCATTTCAATGCATCTATTCGATCGCTGAGACGTCTATGAGGAACCACTAAACAAATTAGCGATGAACCACACCGTTCGCAAACTAAATCTCCCACAAATTCGTGCCAAATTAAACGAAACCGCACTAATCAGACGAGAGTTTCGCGTCTAGCTTGGAAACCCAGCTAAAACCCTGGGTCGGTACGGATCGCGTGAGCAGACGCGAGAGTGAGAGAGAGAGCAGCAAGGGGGACTACCTCGGAGCCGAGCATCTTCGCGCCGCGGCGCTGGGTGGCGGCCCACGGGGAGGCGGCGAGGGAGCCGGCGGGCGGGGCCCACCGGGCGGCGGCGAAGGTGGCGAAGGCATGGACGTGGCGGTGGTGGGCCGGAGGTGGAGAGGAGGGGAGGAGGCGATGGGAAGCTTCGAGAAGTTTCCGCCGGAGGGTCTGCATCGCGGAGCGAAGTCGGGGTGGAGTTCGCCGTTTGCGCCCTCGCGGTGCGGGGAGGTTAGAATGATGGGTCGCCGCACTACCGCAGGGTGACCTGGCCGGTGGGGCTGCGAACATGGGCCGGACCCAAGAGGAGGGCCGATCGATCAGCTTTGCATCCGCAAAAGTCTTACATGCATAGAGCCTGTTTTTCACTTTTTTTTAAACGGTTTTTGACTTTTACTATAGTAACTAACTTTTAAACGAAATATTTTTTTAAGATAGAATCTACAAATTAATTATAGTACATGTTAAAAACCCAACATCTGTATCATCCAAAATTACAAACGAGTATCTATTTCCGTAATCTCTGTCGCAAACAGCTAAAATTCAAAAATTTCAACCAAAAGCCATAAACCACAGCTAAAAAGAACAGACCTGATTATGAGTAGTTATACTATTTAAATAATATTTAATAAAATTATATTATATTTGTCGCTAATAGAAAAAAGTAGTTCTATATCTAATAGGAGCAATTTTAATCTAATTCTATTAAATATTATTTAACTAATATGTTTTTAAGATATATCTGCTGAATTTATATTATAGGATAAAGAGAGTAGAAGCAAAACCTGGTTTAAAAGTACTCGTGCAATAATATCCATGTCATTCTCGCGTATCTCTCTCGTTTTTTTATTGAAGGCATCTCTCCCATTAATCTATACCATCTATGTAAAGAGGTTGTAACCATATCAAACTAGAGGAGCGGGAAAGTGGAATCAGATTCTTTTAAGAAAAAACCTTTGTTAGTAGCTTTCGCCAGATGCGTAAACATCTACGACAACTATGTACATGTCACTCACTGAGTCACGTGTTGATCTTTTTTTTTGGTTTATGATTTATAATTTAGGATTTTTCTAGAATAAATAAATAGAACTGTTTATTCACTATCTTTTTAAAATAATTTATCGATATTCAATTTATTTGTATAAATACTCATACTAAAAATAAAAACCATTAACCATGATAAAAATGAACCACCCGTTATCTCCAATTGCCTGACCAAGCAAAACCAAACCTTCAGACTGAAACGAGCCAAAGATGATTAGAACGGCACAACACCAAGATTAGGCGTCCATATCTATCCATAACACAAAGAATAGTGGGAAAGAGCAGCTGACCTATGGGCCCTATGCCCCGGTTGATCGATCAGTCACACATGACACCAATCAACTGAACTGGGACAGCACACGTACCTAGAGCTGGGAGTTAGGTCATGCCATGTCGACATAGCCTGGCCCACCGTTCTTCGGGTCGCTTCGTGCCGGCCTCCCCTTCCCCCCGACGCCTCCCTCCTTCCTGGCGCCCCGCCTCCCTTGATCTCCCCCAATGCCCCTTCCCCCCAGCGCCTCCCTCCTCCCCTGATCTCTCCCGATGCCTCGCTTTCCTCCTCCCCCGATCTCCCCTGGCCGCCTCCTTCCCCGGCACCCCCTCCTTCCCCGGCTGCCTCCCTCCTCCCCAGCGCCCCCTCCTCCCCCAGCGTACTTCGATCGGTCCAGGTCGGCAGACTGGGACTCAGTGCCACGGCTGCACACAGACTCCAACTACTCCAAGTGACGGCGACGGTGACCTTGACTACGCTAAGAGCCAGCCCACTGGTGGTGGATGGGCAGGCAGCGACTGGGGTGTCGACGAAGAGTTCGTCATCAATGGCTCACTCTTCGAGCCGCCGCCGTCGGGCATATTTACGCGGGACACCGCTGTCAACATTAAGACCATCTCTAGTACACTCCAATCCCTTCCCCTACCCCCTCTTTCTGCTTTGTGATGACCTGTGGTTGTGGAGATCACCGCGATGGGAGGCGAGACCAAGGTTGAGGCGCCCGCCGACGTTGGCGTGCCAGCCGTGCCTCCTGTGTTGGCCGTACTCGCTAGACTGGGCTGGCCCAAGCATGGCACAATTTGTCATGACGTGCCACTCAATAGACCAGCTTTTCAAGCCCAACCCTACCCTTCATTCATGACATGTTGGCACGGCCCGCCACATGGTGTATCTGTATCGTACATGAATCATATTGTATCTGTGCTATATTTAGATCATACCAGATCAACCATATCTTAGCTAGTCCAGATAGACTCGACCTAATTTCCAACTCTAAATGTACCCCACCGCAACTACTAACCACTGGCCACACCCCCACCGAAAAATAACAATAAAGCTCCCAAAGAAAAAAAATGCAAATATAATCTACCACCCTCCACACTACATACGGAGAAAATTTTAAGGCAAAAAAATAAAAAAAATCGAAGGAAAAGAGAAGAGAGAGAGAGAGGAGAGGGAGCTCAGGGAGGCAATGATGCGCTGCGTCGTCGTCGCCGCCGCCACCGTGCTCCTCCTCGTCGCCGGCGCCGCCGCCACGGGGTCCCCCGGCGCGGGCCCGGAGCCCACCTGCGAGCGGAGGGGCCCACCGTTCCTCGACGCGCTCGGATTGCGCTGCCCCCACGTGCGGATCGAGCCCTCCCCGCCTCTCGAGGTAGGTGCCACCCTCCAGCCCTCCCCCTCCGCCGCCGCCTAGTCGACCAATCCAACCCGTCGTCCTGCTAGCCGCGAGATTCCGCCCGGCTTCTTGTTCCTGTGGAATCTTCCCATGTCAATGCGGCCAAACAGTAGCGACGAAGCGTGCTTTTGAATGAGACGTGCGATTTTGGGTGCAAAGCGGGGCGTGATGTTAGACGTGGATTGGCCGATTGGGAAAGAGAGCGGGGGCACGTAGATGTGTGTGTAGAAATGCGTTGGTGCGTACAATTAGCCGATAAACGGGTGCAAACAAGGGGAAATTAAGGAAGGCAAGCAAAACATGATCGGCACAGCGAAGGAGAATCATGGAGATGCAAGACGCGTCTGTGCCATGGTGTCCAGGCACCAGCAGTAGGATCCGTACGTTAAGGCAAGCTTGGTGTGAATCGAATAACTCCTTGGGCTAGAGGAACTTTGGAGGGTTAGGTGAGATTCAAAAGGGAAGGCATGAGGCAACATAAATAGCATGATTATGTGTGTTTAATTTTCGGAGCACCTTTTTTCTTTCTAAATTAAGAAATAAGAAGGAGGCATTGGTTTGAGCAAAGAGACTAGTGATGAGGATACAGTGAGTTTATATAGAGGAGTTACAATAAAATGTAAGCATGTCCTTTATGCTTAGTCATAGTGAGTTGTTGGGAGAGATGAAATGTGAGGAGAGAGTAACAACAATAGTGGCATTGACGCAGATGGCACACTGTAGGTAGAGTGCAGTTGCTCTGAATCGGGTGATTTCGTTGTCAGTGGAAGCGATTGTTGAGATAATAATGGCATTAGGAGAGCTAGGAATTCATCCACCAGAGCCACCAAATGTTAAATATGTAGCTGAAAAGTGTTGTTAACTTGTTACATTCCGCGGTGTTGGTATTTTTTAAAAGAAATAAAATAGGCAGGTGCTTCTTCAGCATGTGTGAAAGACATATTGTGGACTTATTGGTGTCCAGACTTCCGTTTAGGTTCGACATACTATTATGCAAACCAACCAACGAGTTAAAATTTGTCTTGAAGAGTGTCCATATGCAATGCAACAACAACTAGTAATATATTTCTGTGTTATGTGGGTTTGCTTGGTGCTGGGGAACCTTAATTGTTCATCTGTATCCAACATATAAACAAGAAGAAAAAATTTAGTTGGTTAGCGATCAGTCTTGGGAAAATTTGACATGATCCTTGAGAAACTGGGTAAATGATATTTCCGTACTTATTTTGGGTAATTTTGGCACTGAAATGGGACATAGTGTCATGCTATTTCTCCAACCTCAAATTATTGAGATTGTGCATTGCATGTTGCACGTGCTAATTTTCTCCAGATCCCTTAACCAGCTTTAATGTCAGTCACTATTGACTATTGATTTGCTTAACCTTCATTTAATTGTCTAGCAGTGATAACTGAAAACCCTGGTACTGTAAAGAGTGTTGATAGTTCATATTGCAAATTTTGCAAACTTCTGGTTTCTTCTATAGTTATTGACTATCTGATAATAACTTAAAATACGTCTCCTACTGAAGGTGAGAGGAGAGGCTATTGATGAAGAGTTGAACCTTCGCCGTAGAGGTGCTTTGTACTCCATTCTCTTCTATGCTGCATGGTGTCCTTTCTCGAGCAAATTTCAACCAATATTTGAAGCCCTCAGCAATATGTTCCCTCAGATACATCATTTTGCCGTCGAAGAATCTTTTGCGATGCCTAGGTATGTGAATGTTGAACTCTTTCTGTGTGCCTGTCCCTTGAAGTGAGGCATCCTGTCCATTTTTTTAATAACATGTCATTTGACCAGTGGATTACTGCTCATCCTACTGCTTCTGCTTACTGTAGTTTGTTTTCAAGATACGGTGTCCGTGGCTTCCCAGCCATTCTTCTAGTCAATGAGACTACAATGGTTCACTACCGTGGCCCAAAAGATCTCAATTTTCTGTTGAATTTCTATAAAGAAACTACAGGTGCATTCATTACTCTTTTTTGTTACTTGCAGACATAGTTTGTCGAATGGTCATAGCTTCTTTCAAATATGTCTTATTTGAAACTTGAGCAAATCTCGGAATTAAGAATGTAGCCTTGGGTTCCCTTCATTGGAAGTTCGAACTGTTTTCCTTTATATTTTTTGCTTTGAATTGGTTGAGTGCTCCTTTACATTGTAAATTATACAGTTACCATGGTTATTAAGTCGTCGACTAGTCGACGGCTAATTGACAAGTCGGTGGCCTGGTAACGACTTGCACCGGCGACTCGACTTGCGCCGAGAAGTCGGGCGCCTGGTTGACTAGTCATCGACTTGCCCGTTGACTAGTCGACCAGGCGACGGCAAGTCGGGCGCCTTGGGGAGGCGGGAGGCAAGCCTAAGGGGGAAGGCGGCGGCGGCCGACCGGATCTAGACGGATCTGGTGGCAAGGAGCCCCGATCCGGCACAAAGAGGCCGAATCTGGGCTGGGGCGACGTCGGCGGCGGCGGAGGCGTCCGGGTGGAGACGGGGAGCCCGGATCCGTGATGGAGGCGGCGGCGGCTGTGTGGAGACGAGGCGGCGGCGTCCGGGTGGAGGCGCGGGTAGAGGTGGGCGCGAGGCGCGGTGGGGCGGCGAGCGATGAGGCGGCGAGCGGTGGTGGCGGCAGCGCGTGAGGTGGTAAGGGCGACAGCGGTGAGGCGGAGCAGCGGCGGCGATGGGGGCACAGGGGTGGCGACGAACAGCCGGGTGGGGTGGGGGGGTTGGTTAATAGGACTTAACATTTTGCAATCTAGCCATCTTATTTTTTTAAATTGCCATAAAGTCATTCTCTGTATATACATATTCATGTAAATAGTACAAACAGTGACTAGTCGACTAGTCGGCAACTAGTCGACAAGTTGGTCACTACGAGGGTAGTGTCGACTTGTCGACTTAATAACCTTGACAGTTACCTAGTGGGGAATTAGCTGCACCCATGAATGACACTATGAGCCTCATGATACTCTTGACCCCTTACACCAATATTGTCATCTTACTACAATGTTATATTCTTTGAAACCTTTGAGTGATTGATGCTTGTGAATGTAGACGAGCAGCACATTTTAATTATTTATGGGCAATTGGGCATGTTCATAAGAACCTGTCGTTATAATATGGATTGGATTCCATTGTCTAATCAATTTTAAACAGGGATATGCTGCACACCACAGCTATTGTTGATGAGATTTTTGGCTTGTTTTTATTACTTCAAAGCATTTTTTTGAAGCACGATTTTACCTGCTGCAGGCCTCGATCCAATTGCATATTTTGATGTTAATCAGCAAGAGAGCACTGGAAGTTTGCGATTAGTCATGCCAGGAGACCAGTCTCTGCGTAAATTGGCAAAAGACGAGCCCTTTGTGTTGTTTGCAGTGCTTTTTGTCATCCTGAAGGTTGTGTCTCACTTCATCCCCATTGTCATCTCCCATCTGAGAGCCTTCTTGGTTGTGTGTGTTCGGAACTTGAACTTGGCGATCCGTAGGGGATCAAGCCAACTTGTGGAACGAGTATTGACCGTGCTTGATGTTAAGAGGCTTTGGAGCAAGCTTAGATTGAGCAATAAGACAAGGGACCTAAGGAAAGGGGTGAGTAATGCTCGAGCTTGGGCTTCCTCATTTGCTTCTGTTTCACTGGGTGAACCGTCCTCCTCAAGGCAAGCCTAGCGTTCTGGAGACGTTGTTTGTTTGTATTGCTGCTCATATGATCCAAAATTATTTAATCTTGCTTCCCCATCCTGCTATGTATGATATGCATTGCCCTTCCGTGCATTCAGGCATCTGGGAAACCTCACAGGCATGTAAATTTTGAGGACCTCATCTTGTTGTATATTAGGAATACCTTTTGCATTGCTGATGCAATGCCTAATCTTTCTGTCAATTAACCACAGTACATTTACGATGTAAGGTGAACATTTGAGTAGTTTTTAGGATGTCTTTCTGTTGTTGTTGGTACTGTATTGGTAATTTACAGTGTTAATCTCCATCGAAGAACCTGTCTGTTTGCATCAGCTTGAAGCTTTGGCTGCTGAGTCATGCTCTGATTTGTAAAACTATCTTGATTTGTTATACACATCATGCTGTTTGAAAGAAACAAAACAAGGTTCTATTTTTAAGTGAATTTTGTTATTTACTCTGAAGACCAGTTTCAAGTTTTTGCCCGGTTTACATTGTCCTGTGCATTATTCTGCTCCTTCATGATTATCCATCACTATCTTGGGTTGCATCTCAACTTTTCGGAGTTCAATTTCTGCAGAAGCTTCTTAACATGCGTCTCATTCTCGTATGCCTGCCGTTTTAACTGGTGTGTCTCTATCCTTTTTTATTGGTTCCTGTTGATTCCGTTTATCAGCTCCTTTGTTTATCTCCTATACAGTGTAATAACTCTGGCCCCCTCTACTGTGTTACTCTTACTATGCAGTTTTGTGTGAAAATTTGACTTGTATATAATATTCTGAAAACATTCTTCGTAACTTGATTGAAAATGATAGACGTCGAAAGCACCCCAATCCTTGACAGCAATCGACAAGACAGATTTAATAAAAGTTTGTTATGCCATCCAAGTAAGATTACCAAGTAACGTAGTGCTGGTGCATGGGATTATTTTTAGAATTATTGGGGAGTTTACCGGTAGGAGGATTTAATTTTAGGGCTTTCCACATGTCATATGCCTTAATGTAAGTGCTCCAGTTAACTCTCAGACTACTACACAGCTTCGCACCAACGCTACATCCTAAAGCTTTTCTCTATTATTTGTATCTCCTATTCTCTGTTCTCTGTATCTCCTACGTAATTAATTTCTAATTGTGGGTTGCTCCGAACAATACATCTTTTTCGATCTGCTAGGATCTTGCAGAAACATGGAAAGAATTGAGTAGGAAAGAAGGAAGGAAGAAGTCCCCACTGGTAGGCCCCAAACAACATTTTCACCTTTGTCACTTAGCAGGAAGGCTAAGCCGACACACACACAAACTCTTTAAATTGCTTTGCCATCTCCCTTGGTGCAACAAGTGTTCCTGTTCCCACTAGCTTCTTCTTCTTCTTCTTCAGTTTTTCCCCTCCAGAAAAAGGAAGTATCCTTCCAAATCACCACTTGTACTGATTCTTGGGGAGCATATATTCTTGACCATTCCATAGTATCATAGTTTCAAGCAAGTGTGCAACTATATAGCTCCCAGATCCAAACCTGTTCTTGCACTGATTTGACATGAGCAGAGGTGCTTCCATGGATGCAATCAGCCTGGATGAGTGGGAGCTCCTGCCTGACCACAAGAGCTCCTCCTTCATGGAGGAGTGCACCACTGGCCATGGCACTGTTGGTGGTAAGGATCAGCTCTTGTCTGGCACCATGTTGGTCATGATCAACATGGACCACTTCACCCCTACATCTCATTCTTCTCCCTACGATTGCATACTAGATGAAGAGGCCAAGAAACCACTCCTGCCACCATTACAAGATGCCTGTATGCAGGATCCTATTGTCGAATTCAAGGACATCGGTGTCGTGCAGACCAAATCGAAGCGAGGGGAGTTCATGCCTAAGGTGACTGAGATACTGATCTCTGATGCAGAAGAGGAGGAAGAGATAATCAAGTGCCCTGCTATTGCAAAGGAAGTTTATGAGGATGAAGTGATGGCTGAAGCAGCACTTGATCTATGTGCTGAAGAGGAAGAAGGTGTCAAGAAAGGCAGAAGAGGGTTGGAATGCATTGGTTTCAGTGTGCGAAAACTGAGGGTGAATGGTGTTGGGGCACTGTGCTCATTTGGGGTTGCAGCTGCCACCTTCTGCATCTTCCTGCTTGGTGGCAGGCAGCAGCAGCAGAATAAGCAGCATAATAAGAAGATTCAGTTCCAGATGTATGCTGATGATGAGGTTGGTGGCTCTTTGCCTTTTTTCTTTGGCTTAGTTCATCATCTTAATCTGTGCGCTGTTCCTAAAAGCATGTTGTACCAACTAGCTTACTTAAATGTCACTCATGCTTGGGTGCAAAAATATACCAGTGGATGAGACCGACAACTTCACATCACCCTGTCCAATTAAAGAAATATGTTTTGATCTTTGGATTTGTTGACTGGATCCCAGAATGGAATCTCGGAGTAGATTAGGCTAAAGCAGTAAGGGGGCAAATGGCCCACTGTTTCTGATGATTTATTTTCCTGTTTGAACTGCAGAGAATTCAGCAGGCCTCCAGACTGAACCAGGCCATGTCATCAGTCATGGGGGGTGCATCCACAAGGGCAAGCATATCATTTGGTGGCTACTACGGCGGGTTTTGATGTGTTAGAACCTTTAGAATCCTTCTACGCAAGATCAAAGTATCAGATGCAGTGTTCTACGATTGCCATATAGATTCTTTATATTTGTCAGGGCCCAGTGGCCTGCATGTATATTAGCACAATAGCACTTGCACCTGTCACCTATACATTCCCTACTAGATGTGAAGATTTGGGTTGATCGAATTATAAGATCATCAGTATCGGAAAAAGTTAGTATGCAGAAATGAATAGATATTGGATGCATATTTTTTTTTGTTCTGACTGTGCCTAAAAGTTCATTGAATTTGCTCGGCACATGTGACTGTTGATTTGTCGATTAGTACAATACAACACAACACAACTCTGTGAAACCGATAGTGATTTTTTCTAATTCTTCTTCCCATAATCCAAATTCCAAGAAAATGTCAAATTAATCGTCCAGGGGAAGGGACAGAAAAACCTTGCATCCCTATCAGATGATCAGAAGAGGCCATCTTGGAGCAGTGTTTGCTCTATGACAGCAATGGCCGGGAACCGATCCAGGAAGACGAGTTTGGCACCGCTGCTTGCTGATGCTGACACTATGGAGATTGGAGGGCTTTTATGGGCCCGCCCGTTTTGCAAATTGGGCTTCACTTCCATGGCATAGTTCGATCAGAGACGGAAAAGCTAATGAAGGAATTCCGGTCGATTCCAATTCCCATAGCCTGATTGTGTGGGCCTCCAATTCCGGTTTCAATTCCGCCATTATTCCGGACCCAATACCATTGGATCAAAAGCTCCAAATTAAGGATGCAAAATTCAGGAGTTACTGACATGTTTGCTCGAGCAATGAATGCTACCTGAACCCTCCACGATTCGGTTCAAACGGTAGTACTACAACTTTTGCAAACTATCAATTCCAGTCTCTGTCCAACTCCAGCTAGCGATATTCAATGGGGATTTCAGAGTACTGGTTTTTTATCAACCACCGATTACAGAAAATGGCACCCGAAGATCAAAAGCAAATGCAAAACATAAAAAAAAAATCTTATAAAAGATTATGCACAAAAGAAAAGATACTGATAATGCAAGTGTTCATCTCGCCCAATCAGCATCTGCCAGTTAGCTAGGCTTCCCCTATCACCGTGCAGCACGACACGTGCTTATGAACAAGGAATCCTTCATGCGTCGTTCGCTTCCATGGGAGAGAGACAAATTCCAACCCAATGCGTGCAGCTACGAAAGGCACACCAACGGCAACCACCACGTGTGCCTGTCCATACATGCATTTGGTCCAATCGAAAGGAAAGCTACGCGCGCGCGATATATGGCCTTGTTTTTACATTTCTAAAAGTCGTTTTTAACTTTTACTATAGTAATTAATTTTTAAATAGAGTATTTTTTTAAGATAAGATCTACAAATTAATTGTAGTACACGTTAAAAAACTAATATATGCACTATCAAAAATCGCAAGCGAGTATCTCTCTTTCCGCAATCTCTATCATAAATGCAAATTAAAAAGCCATCACCATGGCTAAAAGTATTAATACACTAAAAATATATTTAAGGTTTAGAAGGTGTTTACAATGACGTTAGTTTATAGTTTTTTTTACTGTAGCTGTCTTATTTTTTTACTGTAGCTGTCTTATTTTTTACTGTAGCTGAGTCAGATTATTTGGTATAATTAAATTTAAAAAATTAAAAAAATAGAAAAAACAAAATTAATAAAAAAATAAAAATAATTAAAAACTAAATTAAACGGTGTCTTAAAAACGTCAGGAACTAGACAGCACTTTCTGCATGTATTTTATTGTGGTCTTATCATCATGGGGATTGGAATTGGTACAGAAAGCTGTCCAAGATGTGGTCATCGAATCGTATCTGGATCTTCTGCGCATGCAGAGTGATAGGTATTAGGATGATCTATGGTGTTTAGTTCCATGAGTTAATGAGTATATGCACCGAATTGTGCGCCATTTGGATACAAAATGCTGTGACGACCTCATTTCTGACGTCATTATATTTCCCCGTAATTGCTTAGAAAGATCAGTTGCAGAGTGAAAAAAGTATACATTAAGCCTGCTCAAATCTCAAACATAAAAGCCAAACTTTAATTAACAAAAAATACAACTTAGCAACTGAATTTTACACTACTAAGGATGTCTAAGCTCAAAATTTACGATACAACACAAAAGATCTTCTAAAACCATAAGTACGCTTGAGTTTAGTTAAGGCCTAGAATCAGTAATTATCACCTTCTAGCCCTCAAAAGGTTCCTCCGTGTCCTCTAAAGCTCCTTCTAATGATGATTAAGTAAGTATGAGTATAACCGTACTCAGCAAGCCACACGAGAACACATATTTAACTATTTGCTAGGATTTCAATAGAATATGATATGGAGGTTCTGTTATTGCAGGTATAAATGCATGTTTATTTGCAAATTCTTTAAACTTGAAATACCTAGTATTATTTATTTAAAGAAAAAGGGATTTAACAACCTTGCTTATTATTTTGAGATCAATCAAATATTACCTATGCCTTGTTGTTGGATCCCCCTATTAAACATAACTCTATTGACCGGAAGCACGGCCTATTCGAATAATACACACACACTCTATAGAGTTGCTCAGTTTTACTCATAAGATATCTCAAACTCATAGGGGGTGTACAGAATGGCATTAGCTTATATTTTTTTTATTGTAGCTGAGTTGGGTTATTTAGCATAATTAAATTAAAAAAATTTAAAAATAAAAAACATGTTAGCCTATCACAGACAATGCAAAGAAATACGGGAAAAAAGAAAAGGCAAAAAAAGCCCAAATATTAAAAAATAGAAAAAGATAAAATTAATGAATAGTGAAAAAAACAGAAACCAGAAGCTAAGTTGGGCAGTGCCATAATATCATGCAATAGACATGCAATATGATAGCGTGCGACTGAGCTGAGATAATAAGGTTGCTTTACTGCTCTTTCGTTTCTAGTATCTACTCAATACGACTAGACCATTTAATAATGATCAGGTATCCATTGGCCAGTGCAGAAATCGTGGCCCAACATTGAATGGGTCTATCGATGTGAATAATGGCAAGAGGCTAAAAAAAAGGCCAATTTCCATCTCCCCCTGTCACACAAGCTATCCTGAAACCCTGTGATAGCGGTTCCTTATATAGATATTTAATCGGATCAAGCAATGTACTAAGTTAGATTGACGAGTCAAGCTTATGATTGAGCGAGATCTATATCCTTTATTTGTCATAAGGGTCTAATCCTCACTTGCCACATATAATGCTATCATTCATATACCACGTTCATCACATCATAATATCACAAAAACCATACCAAAGCTTCAATCGTCAAGTGAGGTCATAGACTCCAACCATCTAGTTACCGTCCACTAGGTAGCCTTAACCATTAGTTTCAATTTAAAGGCTTCCGGTGTGGAGTCAAATAATCCTTATCAGTATGAGTAAATCATTTTAGTTGTCCAGCTTAATTACTAGCTACTCATACGTGATTAAATACCATTACAAGCTATACCAACGTTATCAAGATGAATATTGCCTTCAAGAATATGATTGGGCTTTTTGATGGTATGATCAAACTATTCATCATGTCATTCTAAATTATTACTTTGGGTAAATAAAGGTGCAGAGTTAATGTAATTTAAAATAAAGATACTTATGTAATATGTCATCAATATCATAAAAAACATGTGACTTATCTTTCTACTCATAGTCTTCGACCAGGCCTACTTCTCTAATGTCTTGTCAACTCTTCGACGGTAGAATATAAACATGCTTAATGGGTTTCGGGTGAATAGTAACAAGTCGAGTGAACAGTTCTTGATCTAACTATTCATCATGTCATTCTAAATTATTACTTTGGGTAAATAAAGGTGCAGAGTTAATGTAATTGAAAATAAAGATACTTATGTAATATATCATCAATATCATAAAAAAACAAGTGACTTGTCTTCCTACTCGTAGTCTTCAACCGGGCCTACTTCTCTAATGTATTGATCAACTCTTCGACGGTAGAATATAAACATGTTTAATGGGTTTCGGGTGAATAGTAACAAGTCGAGTGAACAGTACTAGGTTGGTACTATTCTTAACGGGTCAGGTTTGATGAACAGTACTGGTTTGAACTGAGATTATTGGGCTGTCACATGGCCCAGTTATTCCATAGCGAGTTGGAGCTCACTCTCACTGCTGTATCAAGACGGAGCATCGGTATGAAATACAATACTACACAGTTTCGAATCGGCCGGTGGATCTTTCCACAGACGATCCTCGCTAGCCCCCGACAGGCAACCGCCCAATCATGCGACGGGGTGAAAGAGAAGAGAAGGCACCGCGATGTACACCCGGATTGCAGCGGATTCTGGCAGTTGAATGCGAGCCATCCATCCATGGCGGAGACCACCTCCATGCTGATAGGAGTGAAGAAGTGGGAGGCCGGGCAACCCTGCCGAAAGGCTCCTCTGCTAGATGCTTGGAAAGTGCAGGTCTTCCCATGCCCCATGATAGTGTGTTGCAAACTCGCATCATTTCCTCGCACTCTTTTTGTTTTCCTTACTCGATTGGGTTTTCACGAGCTATCGCACGCGTGGTTAATTGGTCATAGCAGTTACGGCCTGTTTATTTCGGTTTCTGTTTCTAACTTCTGATTAATTTTTTTATTATTCCTAAATTTAGTTTTTTTTCTGATTTTTTTGACTTTTTTTCTTTTTTTTTTCTCGTATTCGTTTGTATTGTTCGCAATAGACTAACCTATTTTTAAAATTTTTAAATTTAATTATACCAAATAAGCCATCATCAGTTATAGTGTAAAATAAACCAAGTACAGTAAAAATTCAACCATAAACCAGTTTTTTAAGCCTAAATGAGCGGCCCTACATGTGCGCACAGGCAAAATCCTATATGCGCGTAAAACATGTTTAACTTTACATAGGGGTTTAAAACTGCTGGCCTTAGGGTGGGTTCTTTTGGGATGATGGCTTATAGGTTATGGCTTAAATATTTAAATTCTGGCTGTTCATGAGAGATAATATGCAGAGAGAAATAGTCACATGTGATTTTGGTCGGTACAGCTGAACTCAGCACACTTTTACTATAATATTTCTATTGACCCCGCCTTGAAAAACGCACCGTTTAAAAGCTAGTTATTGTAAATAGTACAAGCATAAGCTATATATAAGTTGAACCGAACTCAGCCTTAAATTAACCTGAAATAAGGGTGGGTTCTTTTGAGCTGATGGCTTATGCCTTAAATACTTGAATTCCGACTGTTTATGAGAGGTAGTACGCACAAAAAAATAGTCATATACTATTTTGATCGGTATAGTTGCACTCAATATACTTTTTACTACAATCTTCCTATTAACCCCACCTTAAAAAAACACTCCGTTTAAAAACTGATTACTATAAACAGTATAAACATAAACCACTTGTAAGCCAAACCAAACTTAGCCTAAGCTACTTGTTTGGACTTAACTTTCTTTTATACAACTCCATGAGCTAGAGCTAGGCCAAACAGTCTGACAGTCTAATTAGAAGGATGTTTAAATCGGCTTTAGCTTTTGGTTTCTATTTGAAGAAGTTGAAAGCCGATTTGAACACCTTGATTTCTAAAAACAGTTTTCTCCAAACCGCTTCCAAAAGCCACCGTCTAGCCTTCGTCATTCAAAAGCCATTTTTCAAATTTTATTCCAAAAACTACTTTTTTGAACTGTTACTATTCTATTTCAACCAAATGATCTAAGCTTTAGCAAATTAAGGCTGAGTTCGAATTAGCTTCGAGCTTATGGCTTATATATGGATGAACAGTAACACGCCATTAAACGGTGTGTGTTTTAAGATATGGTCTATAGGTAAATTATAGTACAAATTGTATGGAGTTTAGCTGTACTGGCTAAAATTGCATACGATTATTTCTCTCTATATACTGCCTCTCACAAACTGGTCATAATTCAAAAAACACAACCATAAGCCATAAATCTTAACCCAAAAGAACCCACCATAAAACACTCCTAAACATGCCTACGACTACGAGGTTAAGAGGGTGCTCAGTTGAGCTGAATTTTGGTGGCTTATGGCTGAATTTACACTGTATCTGATTTATTTTGCATTATAGCTGATAGTGGTTATTTGACGTAATTAATTTAAGAAAAAAATAGATTAGTCTATCACAGACAATGTAAATGAATACGAAAAAATACAAAAAAACTAAAAAAAGCTTAAAAATAGAAAAAACAAAATTTAAAAATAATAAAAAATAAATCAGAAATCCAAGTCAAAATAAGCGGCCCTAAGCCGAGCATAAGCAAATATCTCACATTGGGATCCTGACAAGATATGACAGGAGGAGCAAGCATTTTGTCCCCTGAGCTAGTGAGCTGGGTGCTCACTGTTGCTAGCTCTAATTTGTGGCATGCTATGCAGCTAGCCAGCCTAACAAAAAGCCACGGCCGTCAAAAGTGGGAGGGATACGTGCAGATCAAACAAAGCTCCTGTCCTGCGTGAATGGCTGCATGCATGCTCAATCTCTAGGACACTTGTGGCATAATATGTTAGGGCTGCTCCGGCTTTTAAGCCTGGACTTTTAGCTGTTACTGTTAGTTTTTGATTAAAACTTTAAAAGTATATTATAGCAGTTATTAGTTTTTTTAAGTTATTTAATTAAAAAATTTATCATATTATTATGGATAATATAAAAAATAAGAGAAAAAAATAAAAAAGAAATAAAATTAAGAATTCGATGTGTTCTCAGTGTTTCTGGCTTTTGTAGCTGGACGTAAACTTTTCACGCCGTGCGCTTGTGACTGTGAGTGCCTGTAGGGACAGCGTGGTGCCTGCCCGGCCCGCAAACTGGTGTCCCTCTCATGGTGAGTGGTGGTAGTGCTGCTGCCACTGATCACGTGGGAGCCACGTTATGAATGGTGCTTGAGACCCCGTTTAGAATTCGGGATGCAGTAATAGCTTTATTCGATTTAAGTTGCTACCTGCGACATTTTTTTTTGTAAACTTTTAATAAAGCTATTTCATTCCAAACAGTCCTGAAAAACAAGTGAGCGTTCATCTGGAAAAAAAAACAAAGAAGAAGCAAGCGACACTCGGAAAACATCCCAATGCGCAAAAGTATATTTTGGGAGATTTTCCACGGAACACAAAAGGCCAGTTGAGCTAACAAGATGTTCTTTTTAGGTATAATATCTGTATTTCTTTAGCCCTGAACAACTGCATTCCTAATTAGCAACGTCTGGTACCCCTTACAGCTGCTAGGAGTGCACCATCAGCATCATAACAAAGTCATTATTAGTTGTGCCTGCACCTTTTATCCCTGACTGATAGGCTTTTGCCTGTAAGCTGTAAAGTCGTTACCTTGAACCTTCTCTTGTGATTATTGCCACCGAATCGGGAGCAAAGCTTATTTTGCTTGCAAAAGAAAAAAAACCCTTTCTAAATGACTGAAATATGCAAGGAAAATACGCATAATTACCTTATACCTTCAGTATTTATATGGTGTATTCCTCTCTCCCTAACTTTTCTGGATATCAGTATCTGCAATGCCCAGCTGCACACAGATTTTCTGGGATGTGCAAGCAAAGCTTGGCATGCATGGACATGATACTAGTATGACAAAATCGCCAGTAGGTCAGAAAGCAAAGTGACAACCAGAATCGACATTATTCTACTTGGAACAGCACATTCCTAG
Source organism: Melocanna baccifera (assembly GCA_036346265.1). Lineage (NCBI taxonomy): Eukaryota > Viridiplantae > Streptophyta > Magnoliopsida > Poales > Poaceae > Melocanna > Melocanna baccifera. The sequence goes on along the minus strand of CM070683.1, from coordinate 2,290,792 downwards.
ATTACCATGATGTGTCATGATATGAAGCTTTGCATTTATAACACTCAGGTAAGGTAAACAACCTCGTAACAGCAAAGCACACACTACCACGATGGCCATCTTCTTTTCAACTTATATATTATAGCTTACAGCTTTTTCAACAAATAAATATGATGACTTCTCCTCCACCTTTTCAAAGTAGCTTATCAGGACAATATTTTCGAAACGGTTTATCGGCATTCAGTTTATTCATACAAACGGTCGTACTACGACCAAAAACCATCAATCATAGCTAAAAAGAATCAACCCGCCATTATGTGTGCAAAGATCTCCCTGGAGGAGCTTGGATCCAAGGGAAAGATATCTTAATTTACACGGCAATTTTGAGGTAATAAAATGGAGAGGAAGAGTGGAACTGAATCTCTCTGTCGCTTTCCCCATTTCTGGAACTAACCTATGAATTATGCCTCCCTTTCCCACTGTCTATCTGATAGTGTAGGAGTAGTAATTAAAGGCTTGGTCAAATTCCACCTAGGCTAGCTCAAAAAATACTCTCCAAGTACATTCACCGTTGACTCTCACAAAAAAGTATTTTCTTTCAGGTTTGAGTCTGTAACATCGTATTAACACCCTGTCAGGGAAAAAGAATTGGCCACTGGTACCTACCACCTTGTGTTAGTTGGCTGTAGGTGAGTAATTGAGATGGGGCCCTAAATAAAAATTTTCTTCATGAACAGCCAAGTTTGTACCCTCTAGTTAGGAGTTAGTGTGCTGCTCCACATGAGTAGCAGTATTGCTTTATTTCAAGTGAAGTGGGTGCTAGATAAAGAAGTGCTCACACTTTTCACTTTAAAGATCTCACGAATTTGACTAAAAAACAAAGTGTGTATTAAATTTGGGAGTTTAAAAATACAAAGTATCAGAGCACACACTGTTGTAGTACAAATCTCCTCATGGCACAGTTCACACAACGTATAGGGGAAAGGGATAAGACCGAGCGACAGACCACACACACAGAGCATATTCTAGCCACGACTAGCATAGAGAGGAGACCGAGCAAACCATCCCCATCCCCATCTCCATCCCCACATCATTGCCCCAAAATCCAACCCCACAGAAGCCAAAGGCCGAGAGCAAGGAGCCAATGAACCTCGTCGTGGCCAGATCAGCGAAAGAGTAGGGGAACCAAGCTGGGGCCAGGAGGACTGAAGAGGGGGAGAACAAAAGGGCCAAGGGGGAGGGCACCGAGAGGGCAACAAGTAGGGACAAGGCCACAGGAAGGAACCACAACCATTGACGCCAGCATCATCATCCTCACTAGATTACCCAAGCCCCGGCCAGGTCCAACAAGGTGCCCCTACATGCTTTCTATTTCTATTACTTTCACGCAAATCCACATCACCACGGTAGGATCACATGCATACATTCCCAATTCACATGCACCACACTAAAGCAAGTAGCATCCACATATAGGAAATGGAGTAGAGGAGGAGAGGATCAGGGAGAGTAGGATACACCAGATGAGAGGCTAGCCATGTCGTCAATGTGCTCATCACCGGCCACTGCGTTCACCCGGCAACACTCCACTGTGCTCCCCATCATAGTGAGCCACGGCCAAAGCACCGCATCACCATCATCATAACCCAAATCACTAACAAATCAAAAAATAAAAATAAAATCATCAAATCGAAAGTGTAAATCAAGAAAACTAGGATGAAGAAAGTGAATCAGGGAAATAGAGAGATTTAGTAAGGGGAGTCGGGTTCTAGCTATCGGATCCAGGACTATTGTAGTTGGAGTGGATCCAACCGGTAGTAGTTTGGGGTGGCGACCCTAAGGTCAACTATAGTCGGCAGGATCGACGAAGCCAGAGGCAGAGGGGCTAAGATGGGAGTCGGGGAGGGGACGACGTGTAGAAACATGCGGCGGAGGGGGAAGCACAGATGGGAATGGCGGCGTCCCTCCAGTAGGCCAGTCACTTGTCAACCGGGAGTTGGCGAGAGGGACGGTGGTGTTCTGCTGGGAGGCCGAAGAGAGAGGGAGGCAGTGGTGCTGGCTATGGGGTGGATTTGGTGAAGTGAGGGAGTGAGAAAGGCAGATAGGAAGGAGTGATCGGGCACACGCGAAAACACACACACAGAGGGGGGGTAGAGATAATGGAGAGGGAGAATAGGCCGGCTGTGGCCTGAAGTGATGGGCTAGTCTAGCATTGGGCCAAGGAGGGACGAGCTGGCTGTGGGCCGAAGCTCGTCGGGCCAGCTAGGGGGAAGGATAAAATGGATATAAAGTATGTATGCATGTATATAGTATGAGGATAGGTATATGTATACACACACTACTTAAAAGAGAGAGTTGATGGTGGTGGTTCATCTGCCCCTCTTAACTCCCCCTTGCATCTCCTTAAAAAATCTCTTAAAAAACAAAAAAGCAATATACTAAAAACATACAAATTCCACTACATAAAAAAATCTCTAATAAGACAAAAACAAGAGCTCCACCAAGTGTGCAGCAGAGTCGAGGACACGAAGGCATGACACGGTCGAGCGTATGGACCGAGCAGGCCGATTCTGACAATGTCGACTTAACATGTTATGATAATATTTTTTTTATCCGTAGCAAAGCATGGGCATTTGGCTAGTATGTGTGTGTACTAACATCAGTAAAATAACAACAAACAACGGGTGCGGTATAAAATACAAATATAAACATGGTAATAGTTTTTATTAACGGGAGGTTTGTCACTTAGCCACACCAACATAAAATTTTTTTACATGTTTGTAAAGTAAATCATAGCCTATGTATTAACTGCAGACAATGAACCAAGTCAGGGGAAATACTTCACCTGAACGTACCCAAAACTGGGTACTGCTACCAAATCCCAGGCAAGCATGCCTTTAATCATTGGATTAGAGTAATTTCACTTAAAAATTATTTTTATGCTAGATTAATATCACTCGGTGCATAAAATGAAGTTTAGAATAAATCACGCACTTGATGATAATAATGATGAATATGTGCTTGAGGTAAATGATGTTGAATATGGCATGGTTGGCATCTGAAGAAGTCACTGTCCTATAGGTAAATAATAGGAGGGTGGAGGGTGTCCTGGTAAGGAAGAGAAAGGGTAGGTTTTTGGACCTTTTACATATAGTTATAATAACAATGACTAATCAATTCTCACTTGTGTAACAAGTCGTATTGTCATATCGGCCATGGTCCCATTTATGACAGGCTGAATATGTTACTCTTTATTATACACTCTACTTGGATACGAGAAGCTAGGTAAGGCCAAGAGGGGCAAGACCCATGGTGATTGCTAGATGATGGACATGCCTCTCTAGCATGTGTTAGGTAATATAAAAACCTCTCTAACACAACGATTAGCAAGATGGCAACCCCTATGGTGGGTGCTGGGTGATGGATATGCCTCCCTAGCATATGTCGGGTAATGGAAAAACCTTCTTGACATAGGGGTCAGTATCATGCTAACTAGGTGAAGTTATAATATACTGAAATAAAGAAAATAGTCTAAACTTTGACTTGAGCATTGCATCTAAGAAAATATGAGTGAGCTTGTTGCAGCTAAAGTCAGTGTGGCTATGGGTAAAGCGATACAAGCTTATGCAGCTCTAAATAAACCATGAATTCAATATTATCTCCTAGACTGGAGGCTACGAAAACCTACAGGGGTCTCTTCTCGAAGTACGAGTGACTAGTAATTTTATAAACTAAAAACCTAATAGTTTTGAAACATAAAAACTTATTTTAAGAATGACGATGAGAAAACATTTGGATTTTGATCTAATGGTGTTTATCATGAAGTTGCATATTTGCTATTAATACTTGCTGAGTACTTTTGTATTCACCCTTATTATTAATCCTCCTTGTTAGACGTAAGTTGATACAACAACTTACTTGGTTATGTTGAGGTCCACATGGAGGACAGCTATATTGAGGAAATCTAATTTGGTCTAGAGTATGACGTGTACGAGAAGGATGCCCCTTATAGAGGTTGGGAGGAGTAAACGGCGACCGGTGGTTGTCTACATGATCCCGAGTATTTTAGCATATCGCTATCTAGTAGCTTCAGTACTTTTATAATTATTAGTTGGTACCACTTATATCTCTCAGTGTTGTAATATTTGGGTAAAATTTGTTAAGCCCTATTAAAGACTCAAGCCCTGCGTACAATGGTATTGTAAGAATATTGTACTGTTTGTAGCTATTGTTGTGTTGTAAGACTCTAATGTGACTATTATTCAATAAAACAAGAAGTTATTATATTTTGTTAGGTAATAACCACATACTAGTACCGTTAACTAAGATAGTGAAGGCATATGTCGTCATATATGACAAACTAGAATATTACAATTTCTTAATGGGATGAGATGAGAGGGGCCCGGATCCAAGAAAATTGTTTGCCGTTCTCATGGATTTCAGTTACTTCATAGCTCTGGCATGCTGCTTGCTGCATATCAGTATTTTGATTTGTTTGTTTTTACCCATACATTCTTTACTTCCACATAAAGACATGACATAGAAAAAATCCTAGTGGTGGTACTACCTTCACTACTTGCTTCACTGCACCTAGAGCCAACTCATTTCTCATCTTATTGATCAAGAACGTTTGGAGAGGAAATCTTTATTTGCAATGAAATGTTGCATTTGTGAATTCTAAATCATGCCACAACAATTGAATGATGTATAGACAATTGATATGAAGGAAATAATTGAGAAAGCATGTGCTATCCAAATATATTTTTTAAGAGCCTCCATTTCCACTTGAATACTTGAGACTAAGCTAAACACGGTAAATAAACAGAGAACTAGCGAGCTAGTGATGATCAATTCGTCTTTGTCTTTTTCTAAAAAGAAGTGAGGACATCATCATCTACAAAGAATTAGAGCCAGCATATACCCATTTTATAATAATTACATTCAAGTGAACAATTGAACTCTTTTTTAACATCTCTCTAAAAGAATAACAAATATGATCCTTTACACCAGGCAACAGCAAGTGATGAGCTCAGCCGCTCAGGGCTTCCATGGAGTAAACACTGAAGTACCTGTAGCAGGGCACATACTACAGTCATTTTCCCACTGTAATGCATGTGGATTGGTCCTTTCAAGCAAGAAACAACAACAACAAAAAAGAGCTGGTATTCTCATGGCAAAGGCAGTCGTAGACTCAGAACTCATTAGAGATATTTAGGGTGCTTATTTGGGCTTATGAAGCTTAAGTTTCTAGCTTTTTGTGTTGAAGTGTAAGTGAATTATCTACTTTTCTTCATCAGTTTAAACTTTTGGGTGAATTAGCTGGTGCATGAAACTCAATATGGTATTAGAGCCAAGATGTCTTGAGTTCGAGAGAGTCTACACGTGAGGGGGAGTGTTGAAGTATAAGTGAATTGCCCACCTTTCCTCATCAGCTTAAGCTTTTGGGTAAACTAGCTGGTGTATGAAACTCAATATTTTGTTACTATAGTAGTTTTTTTGCATTGTAGCTACTAGTAACTTTTTCGATGTAATTAAATTTAAAAAGGTAAAAAATAATTGTATCATCACAAACAATACAAAGAAATAAGAAAAAAAAAAGAAAAGGCAAAGAAGCCCAAAAATAAACCAAAAGGTTATAAAAAGGCAAAATTAAAAAGCTAGAAACTTAAAGCTTAAACTCAAATGAGCACAGAAGTACCACTACCAGCCAGAGTCCCAGATGCCCAAATTCTGTGCAACCTCTACACCCAACAGCAACCGTTACAGGCAGCAGGAAAAATACTCCATGTGTGACAATTGTCTATAACATAGAAATTGTTCACATCTCTTTGAGTTTGTTTATCCAATAATAGTAAAAAAGACCAATCCTATGAATGGAGACAAATAAAAAAAGTCGTAGTTTTATCCCAAGAAGGTGCTTTAACTGAATTCTTCATGCTTTTGTTTTGATAGTATGATTTCAATCTTCGAGAAGCTAATTTTCAAAAGCAAAATTCTCAAGAAGCTTGCAAAACCACTCCCTTCCTAGCATGAATAAGTAGGAAGTGGTAACTGTGGCAATGGGCAATGGCAGCAGTTACAAAAGGAAAGCAGATCAGAGCAGCCAACAACTGCTGCTCCTTGCCTGCTGCCCTCCATGAGTTGGCTGAGAGTGTGTGGCTGTGTTGATCCCCCAAACCTTTTCTCCCTTCTCTCACCAGTCACCACCACCTCCCTTCCCTTCCCTCACCTCATTACTTCTCCACTTCTTTGCTGCTTCTCCCCCCTCTCCGCTGCTTGCCTCCTGTGACACATAGTACACTGCTTGCTACTTGCTAGTACTCCCTGTCTCCCAACTTGCTCCTCTCACTATCCTCTCCCATGTTTCTGCATCTCTCTTCATCTTCTCCATCTTGCGATGGTTGCCTGGTTCTTTTGGCCTGAAGCATTACCTGGGAAACAGCTTCCATTTTGCTTTGCTGTTCTTGGTGCTGTTTCTGTGGTAAAGGCGGCACCTTGGGGCCTGTTCTGAAGAAATCTCGGTGGAAGATTGCTCCTCTGCCGCGGTTTCGCGGCAAAGCCGGGGGCATCTTGCCTCATCCGCGCGCTTGATTGCATTGGAAGAGGGCGGCTTCGTGGAGAAATCTTGCTGCGGGATCCATCGCTGTGCTCCCCTTGCTTTTTGGGCGGTTCTTGGTGCAGCTTTTTGCAGTAAGGTGGGATCTTGTGGCCACTTGCGGTGGCATTGCTGGATCGAGGAATCTTCTGCGGCAATCTATATATCTGTACCGTGCGATCTGTGCGCGGCTGCTGCTCCTCTTGGCCGGCATTGCGGGGGCGAGCCCGCCGGTTTCTGATTGATGCGGTGAGTGGAGGAGCGGAGCTTTCTGAGTGGGCTGCACGCCAGGTGTTTGCTGAAAAGCGCGAGCATGAGGGACTTCCCTTCCTGCTTCGGGGAGAGCGGCGTCCAGATCGCGGACGCGTCGTCGTCGTCGTCAAGCGCCGGTAAGGGCGCGGCGCAGAACCTGGTGACCTGCCTCTACCAGACGCAGTTCTCAGGGCGGCCCTGCGTGATTTCGGTCGCATGGAGCAAGAGCCTCATGGGGCAGGGCCTCAGCATTGGCGTGGACGACTTGTCCAACCAGTGCCTGTGCAAGGCAGACATCAAGCCATGGCTCTTCTCCAAGAAGAAGGGGTCCAAGAGCCTCGACGTGGAGAACGGCAAGATTGAGATCTTCTGGGACCTGTCGGGCGCCAAGTTTGGTGCAGGGCCAGAACCACTGGAGGGGTTCTATGTTGCAGTAGTGTTCGACCTTGAGCTGGTGCTCTTGCTCGGCGACATGAAGAAGGACGCGTACCGGAAGACGGCCGCCAACCGGCCCATGTTGAATGCTGCGTTTGTGGCGAGGAGGGAGCACATATACGGCAAGAAGATTTACTCTGCCAAGGCACAATTCTGCAACAATGGCCAGTTCCATGATGTTGTGATAGAGTGTGATACTGTCGGCCTCAAGGATCCATGTCTTGAGATACGTGTTGATAAGAAGCCTGTTATGCAGGTGAAGAGGTTGGCATGGAAGTTTAGGGGAAACCAGACAATTCTTGTCGATGGCTTGCCTGTGGAGGTGTTCTGGGATGTCCACAGTTGGCTCTTTGGATCGACGACAAGCAATGCGGTGTTCATGTTTCAGACATGCCAAGCGCCTGAGAAGTCGATGCCGTGGTCATACTCGCAGATTTCTAGGGAGTCTCAGTTGCGAGGTCTTGGTTTCTCGCTGATCCTACACGCATGGAAGGTTGAGTAGGTGTTTGCAGGGTCATATTTGCTTCTGCACCTGCCTCCTTATTAGTGCTAACAAGATGTTTTATTGTCTGTTCTTTGGAATGTTATGGAGGCTCCGATATATGTTCTTTCATTTTTTTTTTTTTTGTTGTTTTGCCATCTTTGATAAGTGCTGTGTTTGAATAGTTTGGCAAGACTCCGTGGTATTCCCGTGATCTTTGTCGTTCTCTTTCCCTCCCTTGTGCCTTAAGTGAGGTTGATTCCCATGCTCTAAATAGTTGTCTTGATCTAAGAAAGAATGTTGTCATGATGTAAAGGTTTATCAAAGTTCGGATACAGAGTATTTGTTAGTGATAATAATGTCTTAACGAAATTTTTTTGTTTGCTACTTGTTGGTCTGCCCCATGTACTGTCTCGTGATCAGCCACGATTGTTACCCGGAGAATAACAAACCTATAAAGTACATCACAATATAACTTTGATCCCTGTGGAAAAGTGGAGGTTTTGAGGAATCAAGACACATGGAATACTTGAGCATCAAGGTTTGTTACCCTGATGACATGTCAGGTTTTCTGAAACCTGAGTCTCAGATTCAGAAGGAAGAGGAGGCGGGAATAGATGAACAGCTGGGTTGTGCAGATAACCTCTCCGTTATGAAGACCGGACAGCTGAAACCGCATGTGGCGTCGTTAAGGAAGATCCACGGTTGAGAATCATGTATACCGGTTGATCATCATCCAAGGGCTCTAAAGCAAAGTAGTAGTCAATGTTTACCGTAATCATATTTCGTTAGCTGTAATAGTGTGTCGCTACGGCAGAGTGAATGGCTAGCTGCGCAGTGTATAAGCAACCGCCATGGGTATTGAAGGCATGAATGTAAAACCCTAATTTCTGATGCTATCTACTTTACCAAACATACTACATACTTCCTTGTCCACATTTCTTTATTTCTGCAACTCCTTTTCAATCTCAAGTTTCATTTCAGATTGGGATCAACGGGTCCTAACAATTTTTGGTATCAAAGCCAGCATATCCTCGGCTAGGTTCTTCGATCTGTGCGGTTCGTGAGTGGAAAGGGTTGAAGAACAAGTTTCTTCGGTAAAATTCCTAATCTAGTTCACGGAGTACAGATCTGAAGGATCATCAAGGAAGGACTAACCGATAGAGAGGGTTTGAGGGGAACTTTGCACAAGCATGTCATCAAGCAAGTAGGGCATCCTGGTCAAAAAAACAAGAAGGCCATTGACTGTGATGGTAACAAGGAGCCAAACATCTCTAATTTCACTGTGTTAAAAGAGAGGTTTTTATGCTGACATAACGTGTATGTGAACCAAATCCCTTCAAATGCTCTAGTTCATTGTGATTCTGGATACAGAAAACGTCAATACTGTGGTTGAGTTCGTGAATAGTACTCATTTTAAAGTTGATCACTTGAGTTCTCCTGCATATTATCGTTCATAAGTTGTGCAGAAGAGAACATGAAAATGGTTACACATTATGAAAAAATTTATGTATGTGCTGCATTCCGCGTGTGTCCTATGGTAAAGCTTATCATCAGCTACTATAGTTCTGTCGCTAACAGTTGTCGAAGAAAAATGGTTAAATCTATTCATAAACAAATAGATCAATTCAATCCAACATTGCGTTACACACCATACTGTTTGTGTTTAGAAACTTGCAAATTTTGTACACATGTTTGCTGTCTCAACTGATTTTTTTTTTTAATTCCATGTTCTTGACGGTACTGCATTTGTTGAAGCCATACATCGAACAGTACTAATCTCAAAGTAGTACAGATTTGGCTGAGTGCAAGATGGGCTGGGCCAGGATTGGCATTTGCCTTGTAGCAGCATGGCCCACACTCCTCAACTAGACATCAGGCCAGTTAGGGCTTCACTCTGCCCTCTAGTTTTGGCTGTTGATCATCAGGCCTGCTAGGCCAGGCTGCGCATCTTCGCGTGGAGCAAACTAGCAAAATATATAATACTTACAAATTGTAACTAGTAAATAAAAACAAGCTATGTGGTAAATGTTGGGTTTTAAAGACAGTGGTGGAGCTTTGAATTTGGATGTCGTATCGTATCGCTGCGGTATAATGAGTATGTCTTGGATTGTTGGATGATCATACCATTACTATGTCCATAAGCATGGATTGCCATATTACAATATTTTTTTTCTAAATTTTGTCTAATACATGGGGGGATGAATGATGGTTCGAGCTCGTAAGGGTACTCCCAATGGTCCTACGTAAGCAGTATCTATAGCATTAATTAGTCTGCCAAGTAGTATTCACGCTGAGGTGGAGAGGGAATTAAAGAAGGAAGAGAGGGAAGCAATATCTCATGTAAGACATTGCTTGAGTGCAAAATCCAACATTAAAGGAGAGAGAGGAAGATAGAGAGCTTGATAAAATTTATTATTTGATCTCACTGATGGGCACTACCCACTAAATTTAGTGATGCATATAGCTATTTCTTGATGATGTAAAAAGTATGAAAATAGCACACAAGTGTCTACCATTGGGAGTGCCATAAGAGTGACACAGTATCAACAGGTTTACTACATTGTAATGACCAGGCAAATTTAAGTGAAGTATTACATTAGAGTATAGGCTGCTTTTATTTCCTGTTAGATGGCAATGGAGATATTAACCCACAATGAGCACTGACCCGTGCTCTTTGTGCATCCACTATTTTAGCTGATGAATAAATTTACCTGCTCACACTTCCTGTTGTTCACATGTTTTCGTTCAATCTTGCAATTAATGACTTGTAACATGTCATATTTTGGATACAATCTTGCCCTTTTGCATCTCGAAGAAGCCAGAGTCTTAGTCAAGGTTGTCTATACTTCTTTTGAGGCAAAAAAAAAAAGAAAAACGGAGGGGAGGCACCCACGACATAATTTAATCAATAATAAGGAGTTATTTACAAGCAAAACAGAAAGGATATACAACCCTCGCCGAGGGCACCCAGCAACAGATCAGACAGTAGCAAAAAGCATGGCTACTAGTCATAGCACATAACCTATTCAAAAGCTCAATGATTAACACAAAAGTACTTGTTATTATTTCAAGTTACTTGTATACTATGGTATTATTTGTGAGTTAAACCCCACATATAGGTATGATACCATCCAAATTCAGCAATCGTTTTCTTGTGCTAAAAGCTAAGAACATTGAACTACTATGCTATACTAAAATCTGCAACCGAACTATTGTACTATAAGTTTAGCAGAATTAGTTCATGTGCTACATGTCTACATCCAAGCCTGCAGTTAAGTCCCCCTGCTATCTCAATATATGCATCCAAGTAATCAAGTCCCTGCAGCACAGGAACTTAATATTCTAAACTTTTATGGTATGGTATAGGGTTTGGATGCGCTCTATTGTTTGTGGAGGGGTTTATTTGTACAACCTGGAGTATTATAGTCTATGATATTATGATTTAGTGCTCCATTTCTTGTACATACATTTTATTGCTGGTTTCACGATAGCGACGAGTCCAAATTGCACTTTCCTCTCTTGAAATGTTAATTTATGTGCAGTATGTATCCGACCAGATCCAAAGGCTGTAATCAAGCTTATTCTTTGAAAAAAGGAGAGCTCCGGAACAGTATATTATTGCACAAAACAAAACACATGTATGAATGCAACTCCAAGTAAAAGAAACTCGACCAAACGACCCTCAAATTTGGCGTGCGGATTTCAGAATTGGCAGCCCTCAGATATCGACAGGAGAATGCTACAGGCGTTATTGCTGTAATGTACCTTGCATTATTCTTTTATGGTTAGGTTTGGGGGTAAGACATGGCCTCTTCAAATGGAGAAAGGAGGAAGAGTAAGAAATGGAAAGGGACAGGATACCAGAATAGATTGCTGAGAGCACTGTGATTTGGTTGCAAGGAAGCACAACTTGGCAGGAGAAGGGTACAGTGCACTAAACTTCACCTCGCGCCAAAAGCAAAGCTGATGGTTGCTTCCTCTCTAACCCTCCCTTTTTATTCCATTTCCTCTGCACACCTTGCTCCATTCCCCATGAGGCCATAGCCAGAGGTCTCAGCAGGGCTTCCTCATGAGGTGGCTCCACTCCCTCCTCTCCCCTCTGAGGAAGCTCTGGGTTCGCGCGCATTCTGCGCGTAAAAACAGTAAGTCATTTCTCCAGCTCTTCTTTCAGCAATCAACACACGTCTTTCTTCTTGGTGTTGTTGCAAAAAAAAAAAACCTTTTCTGAGTGAGCATTGCAGACAGTGGCAATGGATTTGTTTCTCTTCCATCTAACATTGTTGTGCTTGATGCTTTCTTGCCAGGGAGGGGAATGCACATCCTGTACAAGGACGTCAAGTCTTGCCAGGATGAAGATGTGCATGTCCTATGGTCCATCTTGGTCGACTCGCACCGTCATCCGGCTCTGATGAAGCTGAAGCTCTAGGGTTCTTGCAAGACAGGGCAGGGATGGCAGCCATAGTGTGTGTGATTTTGCCGTCTAATCGGCCATTGTCTCTGTATAGAACTGCATAAGTGCAATGGCATCAAGAAAAAGAGGAGGGAAAAAGAGAGGCGGATGAGTATATGCTTTCCTTGTGTGTGGATGTGTGTCGAGTCTTGCGACTTTGTGAGGTTGAGATGTCGCCTTTGCTTATGTGAGTGAGGTTGAGCTAATGTATTTGTATATAGATGCTCTGGCGCCTCACCTGATGGTATGGAGTTTGGTAGTGCGTATTTTTCTATCACTTTTCTGCTCATTTAATTAATATGTCGATTTGTGTATTTATGGGTACTATGTCCCGTCAATTTCATTCTCTCGCACACGTGTTGTTAGTGCCCGTGAAAAAGAACTCGAATAGGTATATTATTATTATATTATTAAAATGTGTACGATAGAATGCTACATATGAATGTCAAATGTCAAAATTAGTAAATTAATGTAGCAGTTCTTAGCAAAGGATATTGGGTGGGTACTTTTGTGCATGGTTTTTGACTTTTGAATTCTAGCTGTTTGCGAGAGATTACGAAAAGAGATACAATCGCATGTGATTTTAGCCGATATAACTGAAGTCGGTGTAGTGTATTACAATAGACTAGTAGACTTCATCTTAAAAAATACATCGTTTAAAAACTGATTACTGTAGCAAAAGTTAAAAGAACCTGAAAATTTGCAAAAACTGAAGTGTTAAGTTTTTTAAACCAAAACAACACAACAAACACAAGTTTTAGGACCTCCACAGCCCATTGCAATTCTTGAGGAAATTCACCGATCCATGATTTTTTTTTAAAAAAAACGAATAACAGAAAATTCCTACTCGGCCTCCTGCTGCCTCGGCCCATTTTCTGAAGCTTCTACGATGCTAGCCCAAGACAGAAGCCACAAGCCCACAACCCACCACCGCTTCTCTCCCACAATAGCGAGGAGGCGAAGAGGAAGCGGCCGCCGCAGCAGAACGAGGAAGATTGCCGCGCCGCCCCCACGATGGCCTCGATGCTGTCCGCTCTGTCGCATTGGCTGGTGAACCCACGCCGCAACCCGCTCGCGCGCCTCCACATGCACGCCGTCTCCGCGCGCCTCCGGAAATACGGTAACCAGCCGATCGATCTTGGATCCGCCGGTTCCGAGGAGCCTGGATTCGGTTCGCGCTCGCGTCTCCCTCCTTGTCTTCTTGATCTGAATGTGGTGTTGTTGTTCCTTTCTGCGTGTGTGCGATGATCCAAGGCCTGAGGTACGACGATCTGTACGACCCGTACCATGATCTGGACATCAAGGAGGCGCTCGCCAGGCTGCCCAGGGAGGTGGTCGACGCCCGCACCCAGCGCCTCAAGCGCGCCATGGACCTCTCCATGAAGCACCAGTACCTCCCCGAAGAGCTCCAGGTCCGCTCCTTTCCTCGCCCGCACCCCCCCGGCACTCATATGGATCTCTCGATTGGTATGCGTTCGGCCTGTGGATGCGTGCTTGTTGTGACGGATTTTCGAGGCTGTGTTCTTGAGAGCCCCTGCAATGGCGCGATTTCTGTGTAGTGTGGAAATGTATGGGGGCAATAAGAAGGACGTAGTGCATTTGAGTTGCATGTGATCTAGGCTTAAGTTTGTGGATTTTTCGTTCGGTTGTCATGTATGGGGCCTTTTGAAGTTGCTTGTAGGATAGGTTGTCACACTGGTGGGTCAGATTATTTCAGGCGTTCTTGCTGATAAGCCTATTAGTATTTTTTTTCACATGTCATTTTCCATTTCTAGTTTACATCAGTTAGTGGGGAGTTGGTTAGATTGTTTCAGATATTCATATGCCTTTTCATATGTAATTTAATATTTTGGACTGCAAAGTTCTATTCCCTGCTTTCCACGTACCTTTAGTTTTGATAAGTTTAGACGGATGCTCAACCTACAATTTTTTCTTCAGCCTTGAAGATGTTCCAGAGTAATTTATCTGAAGCCATCAAATCATTAAACCTATGAATTGGTGATATGTGAAAACAGCTCGTTATAAACTATGCATTCTTGAAATTATCTTCTCACCATGGAACCTGAATTTGTAACTAGGGCATCTTTCATCTTCACTTTGTTATTCTCTAATCTAACTTCACACAGATCTTAAGAAACATTTACTTTCTTTTGCACAGGCTCTGCAGACACCATTCAAAGGCTATTTGAGTGACATATTGGCTCTGGTAAGTGTATTTTCTGATGTTTGTGTTTTTGTCATTTCACTTGTTCATGGCATATACAGTCACTTCATATTTCCATGTGTAAGTGAACTCTAGTCTACATTATGCTGTTTCTTTACCCTTATCCACTTCTAAGTATTAGGCCACGCTACTTTTGATCATCCATTAGCATGTCATAATGTACACTGCGTCCCTTGTAATTTTCTGGATCACTGGTGTTGGGTGAAATGTACATGTTAGCTTCGAGTTCAAGTGGTAATCAATTAAGTTAATGTAAAACAACTCCCTTGATTAAGTTCCTCTTAAAGCCATGCTATCTCGAAGTTTTCTTGTGTGGATGTATAGCCTTGAGTTATTTGATCGTGACCTTCAAATGGTGCATGGCAGCATGAATATCAATCTCACTCCTTACTTTTCTTGGCCATTATCTTGTTGAGCATTGTCATTATTATTATTGTTTTGACAACTGAGTACAAGATGGTATTCTCATAAAATTTGCAAATTAATGGTCAACTTATGCAAGGTGTGTGACTGATACTGTCTAGCATCCTTTTTAACTCGATCGGGAATTGTGTACGTCTTTGATAACTAATGTGATAGTTATTGCTACTAAATTACCTCTACATATAAGCAAAGTTGATGTCACTACCTACGGAAAAATTCTGGTCTTCAAGCTGATGATTAGGTTTTATGCTGTGAAGCTACTTTCCTTTTGGATCTTGTTCAAATCTTTGCCGAGTTGTTTGATATCACCTTTGCTGCAGGTGAAAAAGGAGAGAGCAGAGCGTGAGGCACTGGGAGCCCTTCCCCTTTACCAGAGGACCATTCCTTGAAGTCTTTTCTTGACATGCGTTGCTGTTTTTCTCCTTATCACATCACAATGCATGAAATAAAATGCTGGATGATACTGTTTACTCATTTTTGAAGTTTCATCCATATTCATGTAATGGTGCATTGACCATCACCCGTAGCTGTTCTTGTTATTTTCCTAATTAATGGTAACAAATTCTTAGTTCCATCGATGTTATAAAGCCATCGACTATTGTGCTTTGTCTGAGCAACTGTCTGTTGTTTGCTCTTGGTTTGGTATACCCATTTGGACGTCTGTCGTGTTATCCATCCATGTCTACAAAGCCGTGTTGCTATGGGGTCCGCTATGATGTTTACAAGGCCCGCTATGATGTGCTGAAGTACTGCTGATCGGAGCTTCTGTGCTTACCCGTTGTCTGCATTTACAACTTTTACCCGCACCAGTCTCCAGTGTGATCTTGTACAGAAGTTGTACATAAATTGTGGCACAGTAAAACTCAAACATGTCTCTGCGTTGAAGAAATTGCGGTGCTGCTGTCGCAAACTGTAAGCAACTTCTTATAACAAATATACCAGCCCGTATATATACATGGCCACATGGGCCTTTTAAGAGAGAGAGAGAGAGAGCATGCCCTTGCCCAGTTCCAATAGGGCTGGGTGCGGGTCGTAGTCTGGTGATGCTTCCACGTCCGATGCTAGTTAGGGGCATGTTTTTTTTTCGACTTATGACTTTTAGTTGTAGTTTATAATTTTTGGTCTGTTTGTGAAAGAGTGCGAATAAACAAAAATTCTTGTGCAGTTTTGACCAATATAAATAAAGTTATTACAGTATGTACTACAATTGACTTATAAATCTTATTTTGAAAAGATATTTTGTTTAAAAACTAGTTATTGTAAAAAAAATCAAAAAATAGCTTTTAGAATATAGAAAAAGAGATCTAAAGTCTGTTTGTCCTGACAGAGATGTATTCCATGCAAATCACTTGAAGTTAACAGAATCGATCTCATCTTATTGTATTTCTTCTGATACTACGTCTAGGAGTGGATCTAGACCTTAGGCTAGGTGGGTTATAGTTCGAGACGCAGAAAAATAGCAGTGGAACTATTCTTACGTAGGCCCAAGAAAAGTCAAGTTATAATGGCCTAGCCCGAGGCTGTAGTGGCCACAGCCCACCGCCTTCGCTCGACGATCCGACGCCTTTACGGCTTTACCCCTCCCTCTAGATCCATGCCTCTATCGCCTGCGGCCTGTGCCTCTAGCGTCTCCGAGCTCCAGTGACCTCCCTCCTGCGTGTCCCTTTGGCAGTTTGGCACCCCTCGCTTCGGCGGCCTCCTTCCACTCCTCTAGCACCGCCTCACTCTAGGCTCCAGCGCTGGCGCCGCTGCCTCCCTCTAGTGCCGGCTCTTGGCCTGTAGCGCCACTGCTATTGCCTCCCTCCAGTGCCAGCTCCCTCCTGCTGTCCAGCGCCGCCTCCCTCTAGAGATTTCGATTTGGGGATTCAATGTATAGGTTCGGATTCTAGAGTTGCCAATTACCTTAATATGTCAATCTTGCCTCAGCTCTTGGGAATTCTGAAATAGGAATTTCAATTTGGGGATTCTATATTTACGTGCGGATTCTAGGGTTTACAATTTCCGTCATAATCATGCTTCCACTCTTTGTAATTTTGAAATAGGGTTTTCGATTTGGGGATTCATTGTTTAGGTTCGGATTTTCGGGTTCCCAATGTCCTTAATGATCTTGCTTCTGCTATCCAAAATCAACAGCTTTGATCAATGGTATTCTTAGCAAAATATACTATTAAAACTGCAGATACATAATATTTTTAAAATCATTTCTACAACAATGCTACGATGTTATGTTCATCAGTTCACGTGGACAATCTGGATACTTATATAAATAAGTGGACTCGAAGATAGAAAAGCGCACACACACCCCAGAATGACTTACAATTAGGAAAGGATTAAGTATGATTCCTTTGTGTGTGTATGCAGGTCGGGAACCTGAGCATGGAGTGGCTGGTTGGAGAGAGAACCAAGGTTGTGGGCCGTGGACGCCTTCCCCCCAAAGAAGACAGGCTCGACTGGCAACGTCAAGAAGGACACCGCAGGGCAAACCAACATTTACTCTGTCAAGGCAATTCTTTGATTACTAAAACCCCTTGCAGATTTAGTTTTAGAAATATTCAATGACAAAACTGAGATGAGCTGAAGTTCTTGCCATTTAGTTCCTAATATGATTAGCAGTAGTTTTGCTTGCAAATATTGGACAACTAGCATAAGCATCTAGAACGTTTTGATCAAATGGTCTACGTGACGATTGTATTTTCATCACACACACACACTCTCTCACACACACACACACACAGACACACATATATATATACTAGTTATGTGTCCGTGCGTTGCAACGAAAAATCAAATAAAAGTGGTGCATATTATCAAATATATGCCCGTGCAACGCACTTTGATAGTATGCACCACTTTGATAGTATGACCCGGAGGCCAGGAGGGGGAGGGGGCGGCGGGGGTAGAGGGAGGAGCGATGGGGAGGAGGACAGGGGCGGCGAGGGGAGGGGGAAGAGGGGAGGCCGGGAGGGGGAGGGGGAGGAGGGGGGCGACGGTTGGAGGGTTTTGGAGTTGGCCGGGTGGTGGGAGGGGGAGGGAAGATCCGACGGTCCAGATTAGATGGAGGCTTTGGCAACCACCAACTCCTTCTTTTATAATAGTAAATATATATATATAGTGTATAGGTGTAACTCTTATATGCAATATTTTCTTCTTCCAAAACTGACAAGAACATGCACTATCAACAGGGTAGTTGTTAGACATATCAGATGAGCTCGAAAGATTACGAAGTACAAATGATTGTGTAAATTTTTCAGAGTTTTTATCTTCTTTTGATTTTTCTAGAAAAATACGAGAAGGCTTCTAGTTGAATTACACTTCTTTGCTTTAGATGATTTCAGAACTTGCTCTGATATTTTATTTTTAACATTCAGATTATACTTGTGGGCTTTTAAGATGGTTTTCCACCAGAAGTTTTTCTCATGCCAACTTTTGATTTTCAGATTGTTCAAGGAAACTCCAGTAAAAACCAAAGATGCCAAATGCATTCAAAAAGGTTTAAATTTTTTCTCATTTTTGCATGCCCTAGAATTTCATATGTTACATTTTTTTATCCATTTGTATTATCTGTGATGATATAACTTATTTATTTATTTAAATTTAATTATTTATAAAATAAATAGTCGCTATAGTATATTTTAAGCTAAAAGATAGAAGTTCGAGGTGACTTTTTAAGCACTACCTAAACTCAACGGTCACAGTTCCTCCTGAGCAGCAGCATCCAGGGGATTGCATGGCCTACGGGTTACAAGCTCATTTATTTCAGAGCTTTCTTGTGTGGTCGAGTTGCCAGATCAGTTCTCACCAAAACGATGGCCCGTTTCTTGTACCATTCACCAGCGTAATTGGTGGTGCGTGTTGGACATGGATCCATTCTATCATCATCTACCCCCATGCATGCGTCGTTCACCCCGAGAATTTTAACCTGCTAGAGTTCGGCATGCAGTCCTTCCGTACTACTACAACACAACAAGGTGGGCTCAGTGCTCAGTGGGCGTTTACTCCGATTTAAATGACTTGTTTATACTTTATTTTTTTATTATAACTGATGATAATTTATTCAGTGTAATTAAATTTAAAAATAAAAAATAGGTTAGCGCATACGGACAATACAGATGAATATAGGGAAAAAAAGAAAAGCTAAAAAACTAAAAAAAAGTTAAAAAAACTGGAAAAAATAAAATTTAAAAAATAATAAATTAGAAGTTTGAAGTCAGAAGCTGCAACGAGCGGGCGTGGTGAGCACCTAGCATCTGTTAGAAATATCAACAGTTCAAAGCATGACCATATATGTACGCAAATCTTTGCTTGCCAAAACCTATTCCTAGAGCCGTAGGAACATGCGAGCACGCATAGTGCCAAGAGAGCTGCAGGAAGTTTGATCCTAGGTAGGGAGACTGAAAAGGATGCCCTGCCCCTGTGTGTTTACTGTTTAGCTGCTTTGGCATAACTGGACAAACCTGCCAGCTTTGCTCACTGGGGCAAGTCATGTTTGCTTTGAATTGTGCCCATGACATGACTTCTCTCCTGTTCTTACCTGGGGTGCCATTGCCAATTGCCATGCCTGGCATAAGCTGACGTGTGACTGTGATAAAGCTCCTCATCTTCAACTTGTATAGTCTGTTTTTGGCCTATTCATTTGGACTTAAGATTCTATCTTGTAATTTTTTATTATTATTTCTAAATTTTATTTTTTTGATTTTTTTTATATTTTTTCTCAGTATTCGTTTGTATTATTTATGATAGACTAATCTATTTTTTATTTTTATTTTTAAAATTAATTATGTTAAACAAACCACTATCAGCTATAATACAAAATAAATAACTATAGTATAAATTTAGTCATAAGATACTAAAATTCAACCAACTGAGTACCCTCTTATGTCTCCATGCCCTGATGTTAACAAATTTTAAGTCCATGCATGTATATCCATCCATCTTGGCACTTGTGTTACCAGTAATCTCCATTTTTGTGCCACTTAAGCTGCCCTTGGCGAGGTAAGTGACTAGTGAGAAGGAGCCTAGGACAATGATTCGGTTCTTGTAGCTGGGAAGTGACCATTTGTGTAGAGTATCACTAGCTTTTGTAATCCCTTTTTCCTGTCTGGAAATAATAGAAGCATGAAGGTTAGTAGGGAAAAAACAAAGGTTTCTTTAAGTGCTTGGGCAGGAAAAGCGAGGAGCAAAAGAGCATGATGGCTTCCCATCAGGACGGAAGCCTTTGGTTCAGTTTTTTGGAATTATACTTGGATTTTGATTTTTATTTTTACATTAATTTATTGTTAAATAATGTATTTTTAAGATGACATTTACAAGTAAAATATAATATAAACTGTACCGAATTCAACTGTATCAATCAAAATCGTATACGACTATCTCCCTCGACGTACTGTCTCTTACGAATAAATCAGAATTTAAAAACCACAGCTATAAACTATAAGTACTAATTCAAAAGAACACATCCTTTATTTGTTGCCGGGGTTATGCTTTTATTTTACACGCCCTTCAGCTTGTAGATCAAGCAAGTGCCAGTAAGTATATTGCTTAGGGGGCGCTCGTTTTAGCGATGATTTTTGGTTGAAATTTCACTGTAACTGGCTTTTTTTACTGTAGCTGATTTGACTTTTTAGGTATAATTAAATTTAAAAAATGTAAAAATAAAAAATATGTTAGCCCATCACGGACAACACAAAGGAACACGGGGAAAAAATAAAAATGCAAAAAAAGCCCAAAAAATCTAAAAAAAATAGAAAAAGACGAATTACTGAATAATGAAAAAAAACAAAAGCTAGAAACCGAAACCGAAACTGAAAAAAAGCCAAAACGAGCACCCCTTAATATCCGAGCTAAGTTTACTACCGAAGTTTGAGGCCCTATCTGGAACACTTTGTCTTAAGTTGTATTGTGAAATTCCTGTAAATTTCTTGTATTCCTGCGTCTATCGAATCAAACCTATCTACACTTCGAAACGGAATAGTAAGAGAACGCGTGGCACTTGACCGAGGTTTATAGTTTTGTCTCTTTTTACTGCTTGTAGTGGTGCGCAGTGGCGGATCCAGGATTTTTAGAATGGGTATTCGAACTTTAGAGTTAGATCAATACCGATACATCGATACCGCGACACACGTTTCCTCTAAAACACCGATATAACGAACACAATCAAATAATTGATTGTCATGATTTAATCAAGAGATCCACATGTATCAAAACTCGTAAATACATGAGAAGAGCTAACCTTAACAACAATGTCTGACTTCGCTTCAGCTAGTGAATCTCTCATGTTCGGGCTTGCAGACCACGCAAAGCGAAGATCAACTCGTTATAGGCGAACACAGACTTGCAAATACACGTGATTCCCTTATCCTGAACCCAAGTAACAGAGAAAATCTACGCGAAATCGGCCCCATCAACTATATTTGACCACATTGATGCTAGATGCTACATCTACGAAACTATGACACCAACCATCTGCAACAGATGAACCACATTTCCCAGCAGCATATGACAGAGAAACTATATATTCAAACAACAGAGTTGGCATTTTGATTGAACCTGAGAGCCTCATCCGATCACTCCGATCTGCTTGATGCCCTTGGACGCCTCGGGAAGCAGCGGGAAGAGGTTCCTCCCGCCCCTCACAATATACTGCAACACCAAACATCGAAGATAAACAAACAAATCGTGAAAAAATAGAGGAAAAATCCTAAAGGAAAACAAAAGGAAGCAGCACAGATACGAGAGCGGAGCTCCTCATGGCCGGCGAGGGAGACTTCTCCTTCTTGAAGACGGAGGTATCGAAGTCGGGGAACGGCATGGTGGCGCTGTGGATCTGGAGATTGGAGGACGGCGGCACGGTGGATTTGGAGAGTGCAGAGGAGAGGACGAACCGACGAGCGGAGAGGGCGGTGGCCGGCGAGCCGGATGGCGCAGATCTGAAAAGAGCGGACCGGCGGAGGCGGTGATAGGATGGCACGGCACCGAGTGGATCTGAGGGACGGAGTCACGAAGGGCAGGAGGGGAAGACCGGGGGGCGGGGGCGTCGCCGCACGGCTGTTGGGGCGAACGCCGAACGGGGGAATGGGAGGAGCGAGGAGAAATGGGGATGGGCCGATGGGGATTGGGGGAGACGTCGGGCCGCCGGGCGAGACGCGGAAATGAGATGGGTTGTGCGCTCGGCGGCTCGGTGAAACGGGATTTAGGGGCTGAAAATAGTAATTTCAGCCCAACTAAATATATATATATATTATAGCTTGTATATATTGATTTTTTGTCAAAAAAATTTAGGTATTCAGCTGAATACCTTTGAATTACTGTAGATCCGTCCCTGGCGGTGCGCCATTCTTACCGAGACACCGTTCGGAGCAACTTCTAGTTTTTAACTTTTAGAGAAGAAATTAATTTTTAAATGAAGTGACTTCTTCAGTTATTTATAAAAATTATTATAGGAGTTATTTTAAATAGAGTAATTTTTTAACATAAATATTTTTTAATCTCCCAATCTTTCTTACAATAGTCAAAAACCATGTATTAAAAATAAAAGACACGGTACTTTTGAATGGGACATGAATCACCGTGCACGAAACATCCAAGCTTTGTCCTAATGCAGGTGTCCATTGACAGGTGGGCCCCCCTGTGAGATAAGGACCGGACGTACTACCACCCCTACATAAATTCTGCAGCCTTCTGTGTAGCGTGTTATTTTCACACCTCAGCAAGCCAGTAAGATCCGGTCATGGGGCGACCGATCGTAGCATTGCACGTGTGTTTTTGATGGTAACCACGTGTTGTTACCAGCCCCGTGGCAGGCAGCGCGAGCACCATGATTACTGCGTGCAGGTTTTTACCAGGCTTGTTTACTTTTAGTTACTATTAAAAACATCCGAACAATGTCCGGAACAAATACAGTTTTTAAACATAGAGTGGTGAGTGTACGGACGAAGATTGTTTTATGGGATAGCAGGAACATTTGCCGGTAAGTGGATCTATTCTTAGGCAACGATTTCATGAGAGGCGTGCAGAGCTGCGTACCGTTTCTACCACAGATATCAGAGTAGTTTGTGTGCTGCTTGTAAAAAAAAATAATTTCTAGTTTGTCTAGCAAAATCAGTCTGACTAGTTTTTACGATGCTGATTTCTCAAGTCACGCGGCAATCGTGGTTAGCCATCACTCGTACATGATTTCAAGTTCGCATTTTCCCATATTAAGTCCTCATCTGATATGCTTCTATTTTCATACTTGGTCAACCAGTTCTCTCAAAATCTGCATACACGCCGTCTCTAGAGCAGTGACATTATCGGTGGTGCTCGTTTGGTCGTAAAAGCCCTAGCTTATATCTGTATTGAAGTGGTTAAAAATATACTATAACTACTAGTATCTTTTTTAATACAGTTAAATTTCAAAATTTTAAAAAATATTATATCGTCATAGACAATGAAAAAGAATAAAAAAAAGGAATATACCAAAAACCCCAAAAATTATATTATCGAAAAAGATAAAAAGTAAAAAGCTAAAAGTAGAAACACAAATGAACGGGGCAATGTCTTTGCATTTGCATGCAGACGACGTTAAGAAAAGCCCAACAAGTCAAAAGTACTCCTAGTTGTAAAAAAAAAACTAAGCATGGTCTGTAGTGTCTCTTTTCTAAAGCTTCCGTACCGTAAGCACAGGGTAATCACTCTACTAAGCGAGCTTTTTCCGCACTAAAACCTGTCATTAGGCGCTGCGTGCGTGCGTCCGCAAAAGAGCGATCACGCACGGCCGTCATTAGGCCGGATCCAATGCTACGCTCGCACCACGACACGCTCCTCCTCGCACGCGGCCGCGGCCGCTCGCGCGCACCGAAAGCGAACGAAAGCTAGCGAAAAGCTTACTCGCCAATTACGCCTGCGCCAATGGCAGTGGGTCCCCCTACAAAGGAGCCCACAGATCAGTGCGTGCGGTTCTGTCCGAGACCTCGCGCGCGAGGCTGCTCCCACGTGCCGCGGGTGGGGGGACGGGAGTGAACGGAACGTGTCCCCGGGCCCGAGGTGGGGCCGCCGCAGTGGGCCCGAACTGGCGGGGCCCAACCCCAACCCAGATTAAAAAAACGCCTAACTTCGAAAAACACGAGCAGCGGCTCATCCTAAAACGGAATCTGCCGCCAGAGCCAAAAAAAAAAAAAGGGTAAGAAAGAAGAATTCTAGGAAATCATCTGAGAAGTTGCGATCTTCCCAACTACGACACCACATAATATCGTATTGATCCGACTTAATTTATTAAATTTGCGCTATGCAGTTGTGTTTCATTATTTTTTTTAGGCATGCTTTCTGATTAATCATTGGAACAAATGGACAATGTTAGTTGTAATATTATAAGGATAGTCTCAAATCTGGCTCATTTATTTGGTGAGTTAACCATGTTGACTGTGCTACACAACTCGAGTCTATTTATCTCAAATTCGAGCTTGTAAAAATGCATTATATTCTACTACCAGTTCCTTCGCAACTCGATCTTGAGTATTAATGCATTAGGGCATCTCCAATGGTCCTAACTAGCAACTAACTAGGAGACTTCCACATCATCAACCAAATAGCTAGCATACAAAGGACTGTCTATAAGGATAGCTATTTGATACTTACATGCACACACAGTCATTTATAAAGATTACCTCGTTTTCTGTTATAGCCTAGTGCTTAAGGAAGAGCCGGCTCGATTTTTTTTGCATACTCTCTTTCCTCCACATAGGATTTATGCTGATGTATACATGCAAATAGCCAGCTGACTCAGACCATTGGAGATGCCCTTAGGGCATCTCCAATGGTCCTAGCTAGCAACTAACTAGGAGACTTCCACATCATCAACCAAATAGCTAGCATACAAAGGACTGTCTATAAGGATAGCTATTTGATACTTACATGCACACACAGTCATTTATAGAGACTGCCTCGTTTTCTGTTATAGCCTAGTGCTTAAGGAAGAGTCGGCTCGATTTTTTTTGCATACTCTCTTTCCTCCACATAGGATTTATGCTGATGTGTACATGCAAATAGCCAGCTGACTCAGACCATTGGAGATGCCCTTAGCATGTCTAGAGTGTATGGTGCTGTATGGTCTATATTTCAAGGCATCGCGCCTTCAAAACTCATTTATATATGACATCATCCTAGATATCAATTACTCTTGTATTAATACTATTATTCTTTTTTATACGTAGTAGCTATTTGTGGTATACTAATATATTACATTCTTACTTAATGGCGTATATCTTGAATGAAATCTTTATTTATTATCGTGGTTGCCTATTTTTATTGAAGCAAATGACATTATATTTTTTTCATAAAACTCATTGATGGTTGAATTCGTGCTCCTCCATTAATTAATGTAAGGCACATTATATATATATATATATATATATATATATATATAAAATGTAAATTTAATTATTTTCCCCACCATACCACAACCTTTTCTGTTCTCTCTATGCATTTATTCATTTTTAGATTTATGAATAAATCTGCGTTTGTGCATTAACATCCTCAGCTCTCGTTGTTCCAAAGAAATTATTGTAGTGGACTTAGGCCCTTTTTTACGGTCTTCTCAATTTTACCACTTTCTTAATCTTTATGCAAAACCAAAATACGTCAAACGTTAATATTTCATTTGCATACATAATAACACTTTCAAATGTATACAGCCATATTTTTCACCAAACCAAGCAGACGACTGCATGCATCTCCATGGACCCATAGATCAGTGGGCGTTGGTCTCCGGCTAGACGTCGTACGCGAGGTGCCCCTAATAATTTTTGAATCATGCAGGGGCATTTTGGTCCAGAAATCCAAAAATAAAGCTAGGGAACCTGCAAAGTTGCAGCAAGAGTGCGCTCTCTCTCCTCCCAGTAAGCCGGACACCGGACCGAGCGACGAGGCGCCCAAGAAGCGAAGAGCGAGCCATCACTCCCACCCCGCACCCGCATTGTTTCATAATTCGCAAATCGGCCCTCGGAGCCGGCCACGCGGTAACCGGCGACGGCGAGGGGCTTCTTTAGTAAAGAGAGGCTTTCTTGCGATTCCGCCGGAGGAGGAGGGGACGGGGTGAGAGCAGAGGGGTGGCGGAGCAGCGGTTGAGGTGTGACGAGGCGCCGCCCATGGCCACCGCGCGCGGCGTCGCGTGTCTGCTGGTGGCGGTGATCTGCCTCTCGTGCGCCGCGGCCGCCCAGGCGAGGTCGCCGGCGGCGAGGATGCACCGGCACCTGAAGCGGCTCAACAAGGAGGCGGTGAAGAGCATCGAGGTGCGTCGAGCTGGTTGCTTTGGTGTTGTCCTTGTGGAGATTCGAATTGCTTGTTTGAAAAAAAAAGCTTTTTATGGGGGTGCTTGCTAGTCAAAGTTAGCGTTTTTATCTGCATTTGGGAGGATTTGAGCAAGGTGGTAGGTGTAGTTCTTGGCTAATCGTTGAAAGTTGTACTCTGATTCAAAAAAGACGGCTTTTCTGGCCGTCTTTTGTGGTTGTTCTTGTGGCAATTCGCTTTCTCGCTTTACCATTTGTGCAAAAGTTCTCATCTTCCTTCTTGATACACTAGGAAAACTTAAGCAAAGTTTGCACGAAAGATGCCGACCTTCTTGGGGGTGGCACTTTGTGCTTGTTCTTGTGTGTGAAGTTCTGCCTTGCTTAACTTTGGGCAAATTTTTATGCTTCGGAGGATGCCAAAGTAGTCCTTTTGCCATAGTGCTTTCTTCCGATTCTTACCCAAATACAACCGTTTCTGTTGTTTGCGAATTGCAAATCGAGAAGAGCCCAGATGGGGACATCATAGACTGCGTGCACATCTCACACCAGCCGGCATTTGATCACCCTTTCCTCAAGAACCACACTATCCAGGTAAGTTTCTTGGATTGCTCCCCTCCTTTCAGCTGCAACAATATACAGTTGGACTCAAGGCGTTTTACAATTTTTTTTTGTTCTGCAGATGAGGCCGAACTATCACCCGGATGGCCTGTGCGACGAATCCAAGAGTGATGTGGCCTCCGGCGGCGGCGGCGAGATGCCCATGCTTCAGCTCTGGCATCAGAATGGCAGGTGCCCGGAGGACACCGTCCCAATCCGGAGAACGAAGAAGGTCGACCTACTCCGGGCGAGCTCGATGCGGCGGTACGGCAAGAAGCGGCACACGGTGGCCAACCCGATGTCCGTCGATCCCAACCTGCTCAACGAGGGCGGCCATCAAGTACGTGCGCACGTTGTCTATGTCGTGTTGAGGTGGAAGGAAGAAGAATGCTAATGATGTGCTATGGTGTGCCGTGCTGCTAGTAATAGCTCATGAGTGTTGTGAATTTCAGCATGCGATAGCGTACGTTCAAGGCGACAAGTACTACGGCGCGAAGGCGACCATCAATGTTTGGGAGCCCAGGATCGAGCAGCCTAACGAGTTCAGCTTGTCCCAGCTCTGGATCTTGGGGGGCTCCTTCGGCGAGGATCTCAACAGCATCGAGGCTGGATGGCAGGTAGGGAAAGAACCCGCAGCTCATGAGCTGAACATCACATCCATAGTCAATGTTTCAAGTAAATGCAGCACCGTTTTCGCGGTTGATAGCTCTGTTTCTGCGGTCGCGACGTAGCGCGTGGTGTCGCGAGCTCTGAATCGCTTATGCGCTTCTCTCTGATTCATTCGTCAGGTTAGCCCGGACCTCTACGGGGACAACAACACCAGGCTCTTCACATACTGGACTGTAAGTTCTGCACATTCCCGTATCGAATCAGCAACACTGCAACTTATGGTATATGCTTGGATTGATGTTTGCTTCATTGTCTCGCTGTCCGGCGTTCTGCAGAGTGACGCATACCAGGCAACGGGGTGCTACAACATACTGTGCGCAGGGTTCGTTCAGATTAACAGTGAGATCGCCATGGGAGCCAGCATCTTCCCCACCTCGAGCTACTCTGGCTCCCAATACGATATCAGCATACTGATCTGGAAGGTGAGCAAGTAATAAGGCTAGTGACTCACCACATGCCATGGCTGGTACGGTCAGGATCGTCGCAAACATGCAGGCCAGAGAATCTTTGCCCACTTGCTGCTGTGCTCTTACTCGTGCTCCTTGACTGAACCGTGGGGCTTTGAAAATTAGTTTCCTCCTCACCCAGTGGTTATAATATTTTTTTTCTCCACAGCCTTTCTTATCCCTAGTGATTACTCTAGTTGCGTTTTTTTTCTTTTTTGCAAAAGAAAGAACCGTTGCTACTTTCTACCTCAACAAGCAAGTGGTATTCCAAGTGCGGGATAGAAAGTGAAGTGTTTTTCATTTCCATTGAGCACGGGTAATGAGTGCATGGGTTTGCTTAGTACAACATGAATGCATGGTGTTTCGATGCTTAGACCAGCTACTGTTTCCCTTCACCGTAGTCTAGATTATGTATTATGTCAGTGTTAATGATTCTGTAATATGGATACGTTAGATTCTCTAATGCGTGGCTTGTAACGATCTTTGCTGTATGTGTAATGTGAGCAGGATCCGAAAGAGGGGAATTGGTGGATGCAGTTTGGCAAGGATTATGTTCTCGGCTACTGGCCATCCTTCCTTTTCTCCTACCTTGCCGACAGCGCATCGATGATCGAGTGGGGTGGCGAGGTGGTGAACTCACAGCCCGACGGCGTGCACACGTCGACGCAGATGGGCAGCGGGCACTTCCCTGAGGAAGGGTTCGGCAAGGCGAGCTACTTCAAGAACATACAGGTGGTGGACAGCACCAACAACCTGAAAGCCCCGAAGGGGATGGGCACCTTCACTGAACAATCAAACTGCTATGATGTTCAGAATGGTAACAATGGTGACTGGGGCACATACTTGTACTATGGAGGCCCTGGCAGGAGCTCAAACTGCCCGTAACTAAAACACCCTGAGCAAGTGTAACCATTCTAGTGTAATACACCATCTGCATCAGTTTTTTAGCCCTAGGTAGTGCGTGTCATGTGAATGGTTCCCAGTGTTGCTTTCTAATTTTTTTCACTTGATCTATTTTTCTATGTCAGGCTTCTGAAGAGAAGCATGGCATGTGGTGGTGGACCTCTGGCCTACCTCCTTTTCCTATATGGTAGATTCACTTGTCTTTCTGGATAGGGGAGTTTCTCTCTTGGGCTTAACGCGGAATAGCGATGGTTTCTAACTGAAATTTCACTGTATCTAACTTATTTTTACTGTAGCTGAGTTGACTTATTAGGTATAGTTAAATTTAAAAAATGTAAAAATAGAAAAAACATGGTAGCCTATTACGGATAATACAAAGAAATACGGGGAAAAAAGAAAATGTAAAAAAGTCTAAAATATTTTTTAAAAAAATCAGAAAATAATGAAATTACTGAATAAAAAAAAGCTGAAATTAAAAAAAGCTGAGATGATTACCTTTTTCTCCTTTGAATGGCACTGTGGCGTGTTGAAAGGAGGGATGGTTGCGGTTCAGTTTTTAGTTTAGCAGCTTGTGTGCCATCGATGGGCAAATGGTTGACTGGTAAAGTACAAACTTAACTACATGTTGATGCTATTGTTCTCGGTATAACATAACAAAAGAACAAGGGCTGACGAAGTTGAGGGATTTTTTGTTTGCTCCATCAAAGATCTTGTATTTCCTCATCGTATATGTTGAATATTGGAGGTACTTTCATGGGGAGCATGAATGTTTCAGCTATAGTTTTGGGGGTGATCGTTTTAGCTTTTTTTGGCTTCAGCTTCTAGCTTCAGCTTTTTTTTCACTATTCACTACACTATCCACTAACTCAATTCTGATGTTTTTCAATTAGCTACAGATGTTTTTTCATTAAACAAAAGCCCATCGCTATTCCGATCACCCCCAAATTTGTAAATTGGAGATGAAGTATGTGTGGTCCATACTCCATTCATCATCTCGATGGCATCAACCGACCTGTCCGGAAGCTAAACTTGTGTCAATGCCCTGAACAACGAGAATAAACATCGTTGGCCCTTGTATTTACTAGTACCACGAGATGAACAGATTGGTTACGGCCATTCGTATTAGGGTTGGCAACTTGCATACTGCCCAGTTCCAATTGTTTTCTAGCTTCTATAGGCTGAAAACCGTTTGAAACGTTTGGTTTCTTAACGAAGGTTGTTTATTTTTTTCTTTTTTTTTGTATTTTTACTTTTTTCTTTGTATTATCTGTGAAAATATAATGATACATTTTATTTTTCTGTAATTAAATATTTTAGAAAAAACTAACCGTCGCTACAATGCTATTTTAGCCAAAAGCTAGCGCTTTGTACAGGCCTTAACATTGGGCCTGTTCTTTTTTCTACAGCTTATGACTTTTGGGGTGTTCGTGAGAGAGTATGAAAGAAGAGAAACTCGCATATCGTTTTGGTCGATATAAATGAAGTTAATATATTGTATACTGTAATCAATTTAAAAATACTCTGTTTAAAAGTTAATTACGATAAAAAAAATAGTTTTTAGAAGCTCAAATGGAGAGATATATCATCAGCGACTGTCATAAATCTTTCTATATTACACCTGGGGAAGCGCCCCTGGGACGCGTGCCATATCAGATTTTTTACGAAAAGCCTCTCTAATTTTGTGAAAGCTGCTGTCCTTGTCGGAGCCAGCTTGGCTAAGCCCCCCGCAGGTGGCCCACTGGTGCCAAGAGGTGGAAAGAAGATGGAGATACAAGTGGGGGATTGGCCAGTCTTATCATTTTTTAATTCATTTGTTCATTTTGTTGATTAGGCTGCTACGTATCAACACTAAAAGCTCAAAAATAGCTATTTCTACCAACGTGAATAGTCACGTTGGCGTTACCTCAAAGTAAAACCGTCTTTATTTGATTTCAGAGACATAATAAACATTGTTGATACTGAGGGTTGTAAAATATTTGATTCTACAGTTCAAAATTAAAATTTAACCTATATAAAAAAAGTTAAGCGATCACATAAACTTATTCCTCTATGTATCGCGAATGGGGATATGTTAAAGTTGGTGGGTTATCGGTGCTACGACGTTTGTCCTATTGTGTGTGTGTGTGTGTTTTTTTTGAAAATGTTGTCCTATTGTTTTTGAACCAGCAGCATTGACGAACTGTGGTGACTGGTGAGTGTTCTAGCTCTGTGAGTACGACGATTGCCAACTCCTGAACGGGCATATAATTATGCAATCTTGTGATCCATAAAATAACGGGTTATAATATTGCAGTACGTGACGACCGTAAGCGATGTGTCAGTTGTCCAGAGAAAAGAAACACTGGCGTCGACTCAGGACAGTACACGTGCATGCACCGGAGGGGACTCGGATCGGTGCAGAGAAACGATCTTGTTTTCACGTGAAAGAAAAGAAAACTCATCGATCGTATCACTAGGTAGCCTTTGCTCATGATCTGTGCAGTGCACGCGATGAGTATGCTAGCCCTGCATGTCCAAATGCTTTTGAGTGAGGAGATGGAATCCGCACGGCCGAGCATGAGTCGTGGAGGCGCCGGCCGAGACGGGGATGGGATGGCTCGCGGCGGAGCGGCGCGTCTCGTTCGGTGCCGCCCGCCTCGCCGAACCCCCGGCGCTGGAGCGTAGAGCTAGGAAACACTGGACCAGGAATTCAGGATCATGCCCGAACATGTCTTGCATATGTCGTGCTCTTGCAGCCTCGTCTGATCCACCTCGATTGTAGTATTGCAAAATCAGCAAACAATTCAATGACCACATATTTTCCCAAGTTCATCTTACTAAGGGCATCTCCAATGGTCTGAGTCAGTTGGCTATTTGCATGTACACATCAGCATAAATCTTATGTGAAGGAAAGAGAGTATGCAAAAAAAATCGAGCCGGCTCTTCCTTAAGCACTAGGCTATAACAGAAAACGAGGCAGTCTCTATAAATGACTGTGTGTGCATGTAAGTATCAAATAGCTATCCTTATAGACAGTCCTTTGTATACTAGCTATTTGGTTGATAATGTGGAAGTCTCCTAGTTAGTTGCTAGCTAGGACCATTGGAGATGCCCTAATACACCGAATGAACATCATTCTCAACCTCCAAACCTCATCGTTTTTCAAAAGCAGATTATTCTTCCTCTCATTGGGGTCTCAAGCTGTATCCTTGTTTTCAGCAGCTTCCAGTACTCTAACCAAGCAGGCGCCCTCAAGGCTTGAACTACTAACTCAGTAGATCAGGAATGTTCTAATATACTCAATGTGCATTCCAGATGACAATTTCTTTAGAACAACAAGAATAAAAGGAATGGAGATACAACAAGGGTGATTAAGGAGAGTGGGACAGCCATTGATCCCCCACTAAATTAGCTGCTGAGGTTTGTCTAGTTAAAGAACCAGCATTACTGCCTAACTAGAGATTTCTGCCTCTAGCAAAAGTAAAAAAAGGGTGTTGCTAGCGCCTATTTGTCCGATGGGAGCATTCCCATCGGACGCTTCAATGCAACATTCGGACATAGTGTGTGCAATAATTATAACCATCGTATGCAACAAAAATTTCACAGACAGAATCTCGATGTTGCACTAATTAGTGATTGTTGCACATATGAAATCAAAATGTTGCAATGAATAACACCTACCTCCAAGAGGTGGTGAGGCCTCGAGTGCGGCGACGATGGGTGGCGTGTGCGGCATGGATCCAGTGTCAAGGTCCTCAGCTCCCCCCCGGTGCAATAGACCTTCTAGGCCGCCGGTGAAGGGAGGGAATGCTAGATCTGGCAGTGCCGCACCTGATGATGGCCGAGGAGGAAAACGACGGCGGCAATCAAATCTGACAGCACCGGCGTCGGGGATGAGTGCTGAGCTTGTGGTCGTAGCCGTGCAAGGGGTGCCATGGAAGGGGAAAGGCCAGATCTGTCAGCGGCGCACTCGATGACGGCCAAAGAGGAGGTCGACGGCAGCGCCAGCGCTGGGGATGGGGTGGATGGAGAGTGGAGACAGGAGGTTGGAGACGGGGATGGAGACAGAGAGGTCGGAGATGGCTCAGATGGGGACAGGGACATAGATAGGAAGAGAGTCAAAGAAGGAAGAGAGTGGGAATGATGAGAGAGTGAGAGGAGAGAAGTGTCCGATACTTTTGATACCCCGGACGTCTGATGCGTATCAATTCCCTAAAAAAATTGATCCCCTTCCACCTCTCTATTCTGAATCACTCTCCATGCACAGAGCCTTCAAGCCTCTAGCCCTCTGCAGATTGTTTTGTTCATATTAGCAACCGGCAATAATAGACCAATAGTTAATTAAATTCAAACTAAGGCTACAATATATATATTACTTGCCATCAAAGGAAAACAGGTGAAATCTAGGTTACCTTCCTGGAACTCTTCTTCTCTCTAACTTCATACCTCTCATGCGACAAATCTGACAACCATGCTCCAGGGCTCACCATCTATGGACATGCACAACAATGACACAGAAAACAAGAGGGTTAAAAAATGAACATGATCACATTGATGAAAAGAACAAAACTTTGCAGTTGACTTCAAGAAAGCAGGCATTACAAGCAAGCACTTCTGCATCAACTTCGGCCTCTTCTTTGGCCTCTGTGGGAGCTTGCAGCCCTTCATCGCCATAAAGTCCTCCTCCTTCTCCTTACTTGACAATGAGATGAAGAACCTTGGCAGCACGGTGGTGCCCCTCTCTTCCATTCCACCACCAAAACCAAACCCATTCCCCTCAAAAGGAAACGGGGAACCTCTAGTGGAGTAATACCGGTCCTTCTCTGGTGAGAGCGATATCGACTGCCTGTTCTCACTCACCAGTGGCTCATATTTCCTGCTGACAAACATTATGTTGGGACACTCTATTAGATCATTTGTTGATATTTTCCGCTGCAATGAGAATGGGGTCTGCGCGTACTGAAATTACCTTCGGTGAAGAGTGCTAGGGCGGCGTGGTGAACGAAATGCTGCGACATCACCTCCAGGAAGGGGGCGACTCACTCGGGGTATGGCACGTCTAACAAATTCGGACCGCCATGGCGATGGCGAGCCATCGTCGCGTGTCTTAGCGCAGCGAAGACGCTTCCGGCTGCCCCATTGCAGCAACAGGTTTGGCTCGCTGGGAGACCTTGAAGGTCTTGAATCCTTAACCTCCTTGTCCATCTGTATCCTGAAAGAGCCGGAAGCCGTCAGCAACCAAATCCTAGACTGCAGATCACAATGTACTTATGAAAAAGAGCTAGCAGCAGAAAAGATAGGCTATTTTGAGATTCATCGTCCTCAAATAAATCGTCTCTAGGTAGTACTACAAGGATGATTGGGTACAAAGTAGAAATCGAAAAATAAAGAGGACAAAGGAAGACTTTGAACTAACGTTCTAGTAAAATTTTAATAAAGAGCGCAGGGCAAGCACTCAAACCCCCATGAGAGCAAATCTTGCCAATTAGCGTCATCTTACAAGCTTGTAAGGGGAAAATCAAGAGAGAAAAACGCATCTACTTCGCCTAAAAACTCTTAATATGGGCAAAATCGTAGTCTTTCGATCTACTAAGGGAAAACAAAACATCCAGTAGAACTATCAATGGGAAAACTACCCAATTTTAACCCAGAAACCTTTTTTTTTCTCCGAAAAGAATGCTAAATTCCCAGATATTGCTAGGAAGTTCCACAGTTACATAAAAACTACACAGAATGGTTCCTTATCGCCTCTTACAACAGAAAAAAAATGAAGGGGGCAGAAACCTACCGACTAACTCCAAAACACAACCCGGCGACCAAAACCAGATCGGAAAACAAATCCCTAAAGGGAGAACTGGAAGCTACACCCTTCGAATATAATATACCTACACGATTTAGAACTAGGATTCAGATTTATGGGAGGGATGGACTCCATCTGAGTCCATAAGACAAAAAAAAAATCCCTCAAAATCCCAGAAGGGTGGAAAGGAGGAAGAGAATGCTTACAGATATGCTGCTCCACCGCTGATTCGCTCCAAGAAACCTCTCAGAATTTGGGGAGAAAAACCAGTGGAGTCTGGAGCATAGGAGTAGTTTCTTGGGGATCAGGCTGTAACTTCCTGGGCTTTTTCTTCGAACACGAGGCAGTCAGGGAACCTCCTCCATATGGAAGGCTGCTCTTTGCCTCGGGAAGATCTCAGCCGTAGGATTGGAGATGCACGGTTCAGAAGGAGGAGAGTTTTTTTTTGTCTCCGATTTGGCTTTGGCGCCCTAGGTGGATGATGCAGCCTTTCCCCGTGGAAATTAGTTAACCTTGTAATAATTATCTTACGAAAAAAATAAAATCATTCTATTTTTTTCGATCACAAGGAAGGCACATATATGCACTCCACCACGCACGTACACCACACGTATGGTTGTTTCAAAGATTATAAAGGTGTAGATATATTAGATGGAGCATTTTGTAGTGTATTTTGTAATCTATGCATTTATGAATAATTTATTATATTGATTACATGATCATGTCTACAACTATATTGATCTGGATCGTAGTCTGTGACTACAACGTATCTTTTTCCTTTTTGCAAGAGACGTAGAGTTGAACGCATTTCGTGTTTGTGAATGTACGGTTCATATCAACGGGGAGTTTTAAGCGCTATAGAAAGAATTGCATCCATCAATTTTACGGTACAATAAGACCACCTTCAATTAAAGGAGTCTTAACAAGCACGCTCCATTTTCATAACCGCGGCAGCAAAGCAAAAGCTTGGCAAAACGAACCGACAGCACCCAGCACATGACCCCTAACAAGCAAGCAAAATAAGGGGTGATCGGAATAGCGATAGCTTTTGTCTTTTAGCTGAAAAAACACTGTAGCTGGTTGAAAAAACACTGTAGCTGAGTTAGTGGATAGTGTAGTGAATAGTGAAAAAAAAGCTGAAGCTAAAAGCTAAAGCCGAAAAAAACCGAAACGATCAGGACCTACCGGGCCGTTCATTTTGACTTTGATTTTTAGTTGTAGCTTATAAATAATAATATATTATAGAGAATATTGCATAAAGACACTTATATATGATTTTAGCCAATATAAATGAAGTCGCTGCAATGTATACTGCAATTAACTAGTAAATTCTGTCTTGAAAAAACACTTTATTTACAAGCTAGGCACTATAGAAAAGCAAATTATTGTATAAAAGCAGCTTTTATAAACCAATATGAAGATGCCTATCTTGTCATTCCACATGTTCCTCTCCAACCCCTCCATTTGCTGTCAAACAAAACAATATGAGAAACTCAGATGGGCTATGTTGCTAGAGTAGTATGCTATATTATAAACAAGATAAGAAGCGCATTCATCCACAAAATCAAGAAGTATGAACTGCACAGCTCAAATAAAAAAAAATAAGCAATTGGATGCAGTGTAGTAAAACTACCTGACCGTCAGGATAGATAGAGACGCTCACCGTGCATGTCGACGCGGACCAATGTACTGCCCATCGCAACGCATGGCATTCTCTTCTTTGTCGCGGCAGCAATCACGCAGCACCAAGTAGAGAACACCATCTTCCTGCGAGCTCAGGATTGGGTTCACCGGCGGCATGTGCGTCGGCGGCCTGTCCCTCTTGAACTCCTCCTGCTCCCAGAGGCCTCCCAGCCGGAGCTCGCTGTCTCGTTCCTTTTTGCTTTTTTTTAGTGGTTTTTGTCTTTTTTTTAGCTTCTCTTAGCAACCATTATTCATCTATTATACATTGAAAGCTCATGATATGTGTTTTACAGCTGCTAAGAAAAAAAAAAGAGAAATTTATTAGAAATTCTTAGGAAAAAGCAAACCGACCATTAATCGAGTGGACCATGATTAACTGGAACTACAGAGGCCACTGCATGTTATTACTTAGAGATATGTTAGTTTCTAATTTAAAAATCTTATGTTAACGGCCCACCAATTTTCAAGACCTGAAAAAAGTGCATGATCCTACCGGACATGCATTGCCTCTCTTTTTTTTTCTCTCTCTATCCTCTTTTTCTATCTCGTTAGATTAATAAGTTATAGTTAAGAGTCATAATCTGTACCTTAAAAAATTTGTCATATATATATGAAGCATACTTTTTTGTGTTACCCGTAACCTTCCTGTTCTGGCACAATTTGGTGCTAATGCACTCTGGATACTCTACGCACGCGTGCCACCCTGGGGGCAGGCCGATGAAGCGAACGTCCATGACGTCAGAATCGCCGCTGCCGGAGACAAAAGAGAGCAGGTAGGGTACAGTGATCGAATTGGAATGAATGACATATTCCTGTTATTACAGAAAAAAAACCATGATAATACACCCTCAATTTGATGAAAGACATGTTCTTTATATCATAACACAATGATCGAATTTTTCTTTCCGTGAGGGCAATGTCCTGATTCGGTCGCTACCAGTACTTGATTTAATTGAGAGTGGCCCAAATCATGGACTCCGGCGTGGTGGCGCTCGAGTACAGCACCATCCCAGTGCGAATCATTGGCAACACCGCGCCCGTTGGACGCCTCCCAGAATTCCAGCAGCTCGACGCCGGCGACCCTCGCTGTAGCTGCCACGGCAAGGATGGATGTCGGCGGCGACAAAAACTATTGTTTTACACATCCATGCATTTTTGGATTAACAGTGTGCAGTTTGTTTAGGAATGTGTAGTTACAATTCGATCTATCCCTAAGTGAATTATGCTTCATCATACTTGATGGTGTAGTGCAACTAAATCCTAACTAATATAATCTATTGGATCTGAAAGAATGGATGATCTATATTAATTTGTGGGTACAGGAAAAAAGCTCAACAACAAAGTGGGCTAATAACCTGTTGCTGTTGGTGGAGAACACTACAAGTTGTGCTTCTTCGATCTCTTCCCTTGACATATGTGGGACTATGTCACTTCGGATCGTTACCATGCGTAAACTAAAATTCAATCATACGTACGTGCAGGCCCCATATCATTCCATTTTCTCCAAATATAGATACATCACATCCGATGATCTGAAAGAAAAGAAGAGAAAAGGAGGAAGAAAGAGAAGGAGAAAGATCTGCCTAGACCAACAGATGGATCAACTACAGCGCATGTATGCATGCATGCAATTGCTTGCTTCTCTAAAAAGAAAAAGATCTCCAAAGAACTGGAAAGCTCGTACCAGCAGAGCCCACTCGCTCACGGCAGCACAGACCTAACGAACAACCTCATGATCAAGGCTTGGACTCCGGCCGACTTTTGAGTTTGCTTTACTCAAGGGACAGGAGGCAGCAAAAAAACAACAAAAATTCAGAACCCTGCCATCTCCGGGAAAGAATAATCAGGGGCGAGCAGGGCCCTGGCCCTCTCCAATACTTCTGTTTCACTTGATTAGATATCAAGTATTTTAGTAATTATCTTGTAAAGTATTTATTTAGCTTCCTTATGAGTGAGCAAAGTTCGCTTTTGATTAAATCATTGACATCTATGATTTTTTGGTAGGTGTAGAGCCAAATTTAAATTAATAGAAATATAACTTTCT
Source organism: Melocanna baccifera (assembly GCA_036346265.1). Classification (NCBI taxonomy): domain Eukaryota; kingdom Viridiplantae; phylum Streptophyta; class Magnoliopsida; order Poales; family Poaceae; genus Melocanna; species Melocanna baccifera. The sequence goes on along the minus strand of CM070683.1, from coordinate 2,252,571 downwards.
TTCGTATTGTTATGTTATACTTTTATGTGATTGCTATTTTCTTGGCAAAATAATTATCATCTATTTAGCCACTCTATATCCAACTCCTGGCTCCGCCCTCGAGAATAATAGCAGATATATCAATCGGAAGGGACATGTACTGGGGCAAAATGGTCAGTACCGAAAATGGACGAGACACTATAAATGATGCTCCTCGGCACAACATTGGTGGAAGCAAAGCGAGTGCTACTAAATTCTTTTCGTCTTCTCTGCTCTTAGCATCTCTTCTCTTCTTCTCATTTTGCTAGCCTTCAGACAATCAGAGGGTGAGGAGAAAGGCGGTGCGGCAATGGCCATGAGCATGAAGAGCGTGCTGGTGCTGACGCTTGGGCTTGCAATGGCGGCGACCTCGTCGGCGGTCGTCTACAAGGTCGGCGACACCTCGGGGTGGACCATCCTCGGCAACGTCAACTACACCGACTGGGCTATGAACAAGACTTTCCGTGTTGGAGACCGCATAGGCAAGTTCTGTCTTCTCACTCTAGTTCTAAGTACTTTTCGGTCTGTCTTAGTTGCTATTTACTAGCTAGTAAATAAAAACAGTCCTCGTTTCTTGCTGAAATCCATCCTTCATATATTTGGAAGAAATCCAAGACAAATGAAGCATTTGTTTGGCTATATATGTGGAATGTTTGTGAGGCTAGTTGATTTTCCTTCTGTAAAACTTTCAGTAGTAGATCCAGTTTCGGTCACTGCTTCCCTTTTGGCTTTTTGCTCATTGTCATTATTTGCCACAGTGTGCTAGTTTCTCCTGTGTGTAGCTTGATTGGTTGCTAGGAGAGTGCGCCTCTATAGCCTCCATGTAACCTGCTTAGTACATAATAAGATGTTGGTATTTTCTTGGTGTTAGTGAAATGTGTAAATGAGCTTGCATTGTTCAAGGGAAAAAAAACAAGTGATACATATGTTGAGCAGGCATTTTCTGCTCTTCCCTTACGTTACTAGTGCGAAAATGGAGTGCTAATGGCCTGTCACCGTCAGCGTAGTTCTTTAGAATGCATCGTCCATCTCTTTTGTCTTGCGTTTGGATGAAGACTCTTACTTTAACCATGCCAGGGACAACGAAATTCTGGTAGAAATACGCCATTTTATCTCCGATTTCTTTGATTTTACATATTTGCAAGCTTTATGTAGTCTTAAAGGCGTTCACGGAGGCTTTGTGCACAGTACTAACATGGTACATACATTTTTCTCGTGGACCACGGGAGTTCTGAGTCACAAAATCCAGCAAAGAATTCAAGAACTGGTAGGGTTGGTGTCCGCAATTACTAGACCATGGCATATGACGCTGTCCTATTTATTGTGCTCATTGGCTGCTACATTTCATCAGTGTACTGCCTGAAATTTTAGCAGAGAATAGTAAGAAATGGTGCCTGCCCTGCATGTTGTGCTGTTCCTGATCCAGCATGCTATCTGCATTTCAGTCTTCAATTTCACCTTTTAGTCGTCTAGCTCTTGTAATACCGACCTAAGCTGTTCCCCCTGGCCTCTAGGCCATATTTGTACTTTCTTCCACCTTAATAAATGAAATTTAAACCTCCTGTATTTTCGAGAAAAAAAGTCTTCAATTTCAGGTTGCTTCTTCAGTTGTTGCAAATCTGATGGTGTGTTCTTGAATGCTTTTTCTCGAAAACATCTTCTTGAATATAATTAAGGACTATATTTATATGATTGTTCTAAAACTTCTGGTACTGGGAAATGATAATATATTGTCACGCAATTATCAAATAACTAGTTGCATCTGTCAGTAAAATAATTTCATCTCCTCATTAGTTGTAAAAGGGAAGCACTTTGTCACTTTCTATTATGAGTAGTACAGAAGCATGTTTTGTTCACAATTTGCTTTGGTATGAAACGAAGCGTGTCTTGTATATACTTTATCCTTTTACAGGTAGATATACCTTATGGAGCACGTTTTGTTTTCCTTCCTGCCTCTTTTCTGGGTGCTTTGCGTGCGTGATCGTTTCGTTTGGTGTGAAAAGATCTTTACTATTTTAAAAGAAGAAGTTGGTGGTTGATGAGTCCTCTCCCATATCTCTTCTCAGCCATTTGATCTGAACAATAAAATCTTAACCGCCCATTTCCTCTCCCCCCTCTCTCTCTTCCTCTCTCTCTCTCGCGATCTAACTGCTAAAGTTTTCCGTTGCAACGCACGGACACATGACTAGTTATGGAAAAAGCAAACACATTTGAATTGTTTCTGTTCTTGTGGTGACCATGGCGCCAATTTGCATGGCCTGCTCGCAGTGTTCCAGTACCCGCAGGGTATCCACAACGTGCTGGAGGTGAAGAAGGCGGACTACGACAGCTGCACCAACTCGTCGCCGATCGCCACGCACACCTCCGGCGACGACAAGATCGCCATCAAGAGCCCCGGCCACCGCTTCTTCATCTGCGGCGTGCCCGGCCACTGCGCCGCCGGGCAGAAGGTCAACATCCGCGTGCTCAAGCAGCGGACGCCGTCCTCTGACGCCCCTTCCACGGCGCCCGCCGCGGCGTCCCCCGGCATCAGCGAGCCCGGCAGCGCCTCTACGCCGTCCGGCGCGGCGTCGACGGACGGCTCATCCTCCGCGACAACCGCGCCCGCGCCGAACGCCAACGGCGTCGGTGTTTACGGGGGCTACCGGGCCGTCGTCGCCGTGGCATTGGCCGTGGTCGCGTCGATGGCAATGCTACTGTAGATCACAGCTTTCTAGCGGTCGTGTGCATGCATCTATCCGTGATCGATTCTTTTGCCTTGATGATGTGTGGGGTGTTGATTTTTTTTTTTTTGTTCTTGTCTTCTTGATTTCTGGTGTGGATTGTTCAGACAGTGTACTCCCCGGAGAGCGTTAGCTTCGTCTCTGTTTTGTTCTTTCGTTCTCTACCAGGATGCATCCATGAATATTTTGCACTTGAATTAGTAGCCGCTGAGTCGAAGCGCGTACTCTTTGTGATTTCTATCAGCTGAGCTATGATTCCACTTAGGAAGTTAACGAGTACATTATGCAAAAATGGCACCAGGGTTGTGACTTCTGATCAGAAAAAGCCTTGCGGTGCAATACGGAGGAATTCCAGAGTGTTGACCTGCGACACAAGATTTCACAGAGCGTAAAACATCTCTGGACCAAAAACTGCAAATCGCATAATTAACTAGAAAGCCATCTTCAAAGGACTGCCTTTTAACTTACAATTGAGCGAGTGATGAAGCGCCCCACACGTGTGCGTTGGAAGCAAGTAAAGGAGAAAAGGCTAGGATCCATAGGCTGGTACCATGGGAGAGGAGAATCCCCAGCAAGATCCCTCACCGACATAACCTTCAACAAGAAAGAAGAACAGACTCGTTCTGGAACCTTTAGAGTACTTGCACATGGAACTTCGTCTGTAAAAAGCTCATCGACTGATGCTACGAGTATTTCACCTCGAATCCTGCATCTTTCGTAGCTTGGATACACTGGCGAGTGCTACGGGTGTCAGGCAGGTCATCACCGAGCTCAATCTCAGCCTTGATGGTCCTATGTTTAGCCTTGTTTGGATCAAATCGATCGGTCATGCACCACTCATCTAGTGCAAAATACTGGCCAGGTTTCAGCACTCGGTAGATCTCATTGTAGACGCCTAGCTGTAAAACCAAAGAGAAACAAACATCAATACGTCAACTGTGTGTTCGTGTTAAAACTTAACTGTAATTTGGACGGAGTAAGTTGTGAGTCACACTGCATCAGGTGCATGGCATGTTGCTTGTATCGCGTAGGCTGCATAGAAGGTGTCATCAGGGATTGGCATGTGCATGAAATCCCCCCTAGAATTGCCAAGAGAATATTATGTTTCTTCTTCACTAACTAGCACTAACAAAGAGAAGGATCCAAGACAACCATCATAGGAATTAAGAATGCATCAGTACCTTCACAAAGTTGCACTGTTCATTCAAACCTGCCGAATAAATGACCTCCTGAAAGGCAAAAATCCATTTTAGATGCTTAATTTGTGATATATAAACATTGATAAGCTTTTGTTTTGTGTACGAAGAAGGAAAAGATGAAATGCAGAAACCTGGTCCCTTGATATCTGGTAATCATTGTTTTTCAATCCAGTTACCAACGTTGAGCTACAATAAGTAGGATTGAAACGGTTATATAAATGCTCTGTACGATTTTCATGCCTGAATTAATTTAATGGGCAACGAAATTTCATTTTGAAAGTCATATCATTACCTGAATCTGGCAAGTTATATTAAGGGTCCTCCAATTCCACATCCCACATCCAAGACCTGAAATACGAGAAATGCTACTTGTATTAGTTTCTTAGGGATGACATAGTGCAGGCTTTAAAAAACAAATGAAGAGCTGAAACATTGATATGTTTTAATCCTTTAGTAACCACAACTCTACAAGTGTCTCAGAATTGCCTTCAGAATATATGCAATCTTCTTTTGGTGGTAATAGGACAACCCCCTCCCCCCCCGGGTTTTTCTGAAAAAGTACTTAGTACTTCTATATGAGAAAATATTATGGAACAAAAAAATTATTTTTCAAAAAACATTAAGCTAATCCCAAGAGCTCAAAATATTTTTGCATCCGGTATTCACTATCCAAAACCAATCCAGCATATAAAAGCAGCCCAAAAACTAAAATAATTTTCTATGTAATTAGCCACATTTGTACATGTATTGAAACTAGGTGTCCCAATTTTATTAATATTTTTTGTTCAATTGGACTTCATGGACAGCACTGCGTAATATACACGGACAGATTTTATCAGATATGTTTATTTGGTACTTGTAAAGTTGTGAAAAATCTAGAAATTAAACTCACTTTTCAGAGAAACAAAAGTTTGCAGTGAACTTTGTATGGATCTAATTTAAACAACACCATCTCTATCTTAATATCATTCTCACCAACAGGACTTGATGATATGAAGTATGCAAGCTAGGAGGAAGACATCCATGCTATATGTTTCTCGAGGGCTTTGTTTGGCATAAACCAGAGCATTCCGTTAGCGCGTACGTGGGCAACTAGTCTCCAGCATGATCGGCGAAAGAACTCGCCGGCGGCGACGTTCAGTTGGTCTGGGCAATTCATCGAACGAGTTCCGTGCACCCTCCGTCGGGGAGGTGCAAACGAGAACGGAAGTGGGGAGGCGACGCTGCCTGTGTGCCTGCGGCAAGGCGGCCCCGGCTGTTCGCCGTCAGCCGCGGCCGCTGTCCTCGAGCGGCCACGTGTGCGCTCGATGTCCTAGCAGACCAAGCACAGGTTCAAAGTTCATGCATGTCGGCTTGGTAGGAGCAAGGTGACTGACATGACCGGGAGACGGACGAACGCGAGGAAGAGGCCGACCGGAGGAGGAGCGCGGTGGCCGGCCATGGAGTGACGCGGCGCGACGATGGAAGTTGAGGAGCAGCAAAGGCGCTGGAGGAGCAGAGGGTGCAAGGCCATTTATTTGAATTTCCATTCCGTTTTTACCCTTTTTGCGAAGTCTTTTGATGTCCTGGGTTTTTAAAAGGCGTTCTAAATAGCCATGGTTTCCGGAACATGTTAGTTTATTAGGGTGATCTTATTCTTTATATTATCTGGGAGATATAATATTATTTTTTATTTTTCTCTATTTAAATATCTCAGAAAAATTAATAACCGTTATAATACTATTTTAACTAAAAAATAAAAATTATAACCATTATTTCAATCAATAGTTAAAAATCATAATCAAAAGTCTATAGAGATAGCATTTTAGAACATGACGTAGAGGCTAGCTAAGAAAGGTTTGGGAAAACCTTTTAAAAAAAGAGATAGGTTTGGGGAGGGTATTTATACACAAATGCAAATGCTTTAAAAAATCATTTGAGGTGGGTTTCGTAGCACTTGCGTTTTTGGCTTGCTGCCACAGTTACTCTTTTTTAAACGATATTTTTTGTTTCAAGATGGAGTCCATAGGTAAATTATAGTATAAAGTGTACCGAGTTCGGTTGTACTGGCCAAAATCACATGTGATTATTTCGCTCTATGTATTACCTCTCGCGAACAGCACAGAATTCAAAATTTTCAATTATAAGTCACAACCCAAAACAACCCATCCTACTAATGTCATTTAATAACGCCAACAAAACTAACGACATCAAGATATTAATAGCACCGTTGAACGTAGTATCTAATTTGGCCTGCCTACCTCCAGTCCAAAATAGGATAGATGACGTACTATCACAAATCTAATCCCCCAAACCTTTGTCGTGTATGGTCTTTTTTTGCCTTTGGGTTCTGGCGAAATAAACAAAATAACTTCTCCAAACTATTTATTTAAAATGGCTTTTAAACCCAAAATCATATACGTCGTTTGTGTCAATGTCTTTACCGTCTACTACCATCTCAAAATGAGCAACAAAAACATCGGACACAATCAAAAACCATCAATCGCAGCACAAAAGTACATAGTATTTGTCATATCATGCTAAGGCCTAAGGGTATTTGAGAGATGTAGGACCAAATGGCAACCGAGAAGAGTGAATTGTGCCGTCTAAAATTTTTCTCAAGCATTCTTGACCCTATTCTCCAATAGATATAGAGCTACTGGGAATTAAATCTACAGGTAAAATCTCAAATCAAGTGAATAGGAAAACAAATTTAGAGAAAAATCCAATACCTAGAGGTCTAATCTCCAACCAGGGGGCAGTCTGACCACTCTTCGGGCGGTCTTATCGTCGTGAACAGTAAAATTAGGCAACACTATAGTAATTTTAGCATTGTTGCAAAACTTAAAATGTACACAATTTTTTATCTGATGATCCAAAGGTCGAGAAACTTTATACATACCTGACTCAAGGTCTCAGGAATGTATCTCATCCATGAATAGTAAAAGCCCACATCAAAGTTCAGACCGTTTTGAGATTTAAGTAAGGTTATACTAAAAAGAGCAAAAATCAAAATCGATAATCAAGACTTGCTCGTGGGTAGAGAATAACCAAGATAGTTTGGTATATATTTTCACATATCACAATAAGTAAGAACACCAAATAAATCACCCCAAAGACCTTCAGATTAAGAAATTACTTGAAAGATAAAAAATGTGCAAAAACTAAGTTTCTTGATGAACTTATTACCAAACTGCCTAGGTGTGTGAAGAATGATTTACATAGGCTATCTTTATCTATTATACGTTCTTGACACAACAAGATCAAGAAAGGATGTAAAAAGAGAAAAAATAAACCAAATCAAGCTCAAATTAATCAAAATAAGAGATAGCTGTGGAGATAATCAAAGATCGATTTTATTGCTGCTTGAGAAAAAAAGTTTTATAGCCATTCCATATTAGAGGACAAAGAGTACACCATGTACTCAACTCTCAAACCCTAACTCTAAACAAGAGAGCATAAGAGAGAAATATTTGATGGTTAACTACAAGTTTTCATCCCAATCCTTTAAATAGATGGGCTAGTTAGCCATATTTAATATTTAGTGAATACTATCTACTTAGCATAATGAAAAAACCCAATAACCATCCTACACATGGGTTTTACTTATACATGTTCACTTATGCACACTTTTCAAAACGCATAAATCTAAATTCGCTAAGTTCTTAGTCTTGATCCATCTTGATTAAACCAGCTTTTCTATAACCTAAACAGTCTTCCTAAGCGTCGTGGTTTTCTTTCAAAGCCACTTTTGATATTTTATTTAAACTACCAAAATATCCTTTCTTGACCTGGTCATATCCTTCCATTGTAAGCAATCGCTATGCTCACCATGTGTAGATGCACCATTAGCTTACCATGCGTCGGTAAGTCTCTCCCGTTCCGATTCCACCGGACTACGCCTCACTTAGACTGACTAAATCACATCCCACCATTCGAACTTTCATTCGATATTTCCCACCTTTTTCTTATGCCATGATTGAGCTCACCGTCTCACCCGATATTTTTGATCGTTCTGGGTCTCGGCTCCTCCATGAGCGTTGCCTCGATCGTCGTCGTTGACCACGGTTGACTTGAAGCATCCGTACACATTCAAAGAGAAAAAAATTGTTTTTAGTCATAGGTTTTACTCATACATGTTTACTTATACACACTTTTCAAGACGCATAAATCTAAATTCGTTAAGTTTTTAGTCTTGATCCATCTTGATCAAATTAGCTTTTCTATGACCTAAACAGTCTTCCTAAGCGTCGTGATTTTCTTTCCGTTTTTGATATTTTATTTAAACTACCAAAATATCCTTTCTTGACCTAGTCATTAGGGCTGTTCGTTCGGTTTTTTCGGTTTGTATGGTTCGGTAAATACGGTTTAATTGGTAAATACGGTTTTAGTATTTCGGGAAATACGGTATTTTTTAGAATACGGTATGGTATCAGTAAATACCATTTTATTTCGGTACGGTATCGGTTAATACCAATTTTACCAAAGTTTACGCGAATTGCTAAACGTTAATCTCATCTCCAGACTCCAATTCGGCAATTCTCCAATTCTTCGTTGCTAAACGCGAATGGAAATGGAAATTGGAATGCATGCAGTAGCAGACTAGCACTCCTCCACACGTAAATCTAGCAGTATTGCTAAATTGGAATGCCATTGCTAAATTGCAGCCTGTCTCCACACGTAAATCTAGCAGTATTGCAGTAGCAGAGCCCGCGCTCCTCACCTGCATGCTGCATGCGCGCGTCCGCCCGCGTGCCGCGTGCACTTGCGGCCTTGGCACCTTGCGCTCCTCGCCTCACCTGCATGCGCCTGCGACTGCGGCCTACGCCTGCCCACGGCCCACGGTCCGTTCGGTTTTTCGGGAATTTCGGTTTTCCTCGGTTTTTACCGAAAAAACCGAATCGTAAAAATATCACTTTTCTCGCTACCGAACCGAATACCGAATACCGATCAAACCGAGTTGACCGGTTCGGTTCGGTTTTTTCGGTACGGTTTTTTCGATTCGGTATGAAAGTGCACAGCCCTACTAGTCATATGCTTATATTGTAAGCAATCTCTATGCTCACCATATGTAGATGTACCATTGGCTTACCATACGTCGGTAAGTCTGTCCTGTTCCGATTCCACCGGGCTACGCCTCACTTAAACTGACTAAGTCACATCCCACCGTTCGAACTTTCATTCGATATTTTCCACTTTTTTCTCATGCTATGATTGAGCTCACCGTCTTACTCAATATTCTTGATCGTTCTGGGTCTCGGCTCCTCCATGAGCGGTGCCTCGATCGTCGTCGTTGACCACGGTTGACTCGAAGCATCCGTACACATTCAAAGAGAAAAAATTATTTTTAGTCATAAGTTCTTTATAATTTGACTCATGTTAGCTGTAATATAGCTCATGCAACATATAAACCAATACCTAGGTCATCAAAATCCATTCCACAACTCAAAAAAAATCCAAAAACAGAAAACTTGGCCGAACCTCCTGTCTGACCGGATGCCCCACACCAGTTGGACCGGTTGTTGATATCGGTTGCACCGGCTGCTAAAAACGGTTTGACCGCTGGTGTCATCCGGTTGAACCGTCTTCTAAAAACGGTTTGACTGCTAACTTGTTTCAGCTGATGAATCATGATTTGAACTACCTCGTTAATCACCAGCACTATACAGCCTCGTTAATGCGGCAAGCAAAGCCAATAGCCAACTGCACGCAAGGCCACAAACAGCAGAACGCTTAACGCGTGTATGCAAGGACATCATCAATTATACTCAACTGTATGCAGTATCGAACATGCATGGCTACAGAAGCAAAACATCCAACACTTTCAAATTCATGGTCAATGATCAGGGTGAGCTTCATCCAACACTTTCAAATTGCAATACTTCGTCCCAGCAAAAACCAGAAACCCTCTCGCCTGTCGTGTGGTTCTTCACAAGGAGGACAGGTTGAGGAAGATGGCTACAGCTATCTACTTTCCTCGACCTATTCACTCTCCCTTACCTTTCTCCCATCGATCTTAGCCGCCCGCCATTGCCATTCCATCGATCGCTTCCATGAGCACCAATGGAAACAATTCACCGAGCACACATCTCGTGTTGACAAGACAGGGCACATCGATCTGCAGAAGTAGTACTCCGTTTCGCAACATTTGTTCACAACTGCACAGGTCAAGAAAATAATTAATCTAAAAAATAATGAAAAAATCACCGTACATATTCATACTAAATAACAAACAACGACCACTTAATATCTTCTTTAAGTAAGGTTAAAGAATAAAAATATTGCAGTAAGCATACCCTTGATTTCTGCAATGGATAAACATTCCGAAACGGTGATATCAGCACACCAAAAAATAAGTAACATCTATTTACTATTTATCATATTTTAAAAATTATATAAATCACTATTGAAGAAAGGATAGAAGCACCACTCAAAATAAATATTGTAGGGCAGTGAACAACATACGTAGTTTACGACAAGACAAGCATCCATGATGTGTGCGCTAAATGGCATTGCTAGCCATAACAGTCGCGCATAGCAATATGGCCGGTCTCATACGATGCTCCATTCTGTGGGTGCACTAAGTACGTACATCCCCACAAGCACAACTATGATCAGGATCAACAGGAAGATCCATGATATTCTTCATGACATAGTCAACCTCAACATCATGACGTCCACCAATAAAATGGCATTAGTAGTGTGTTAGAATTAAAAATAAAAAACACAACATAAAACTTTCAGTATTAACGGTTTAGAACTGACCAACTTTGTTTTTGCACTCCAAAGAAGACATGCAAGCTGGTATCACAGTATGTGCATTGCAGTCCCAACGTAATTCTGCAAAGAATAGCTCATCTTCTGAATCCTTTGAGGTCATCACTTTTGCTAGAAAATTCGCATGGCCATAACTACCTAAAGGTAGCGTTCAGAATAGCGATAACTTATGATTTTTTTTTACTACAGTTGACTGATTTTTTTACTGTAGTTGAGTTAGCTTATTTGACATAATTAAATTTAAAAAAATTAAAAATAGAAAAAACATATTAGTCCATCACAACAATACAAAAGAATACATAAAAAAAGAAAACACCAAAAATCAAAAAGAAAAAGAAAAATAAATAGAAAAAACATGAACAATGAAAAACAATTGTACAGTACAAGAAGCCATCGCCAATCGCCATCGTGAGCGGGGCGAAAATTCACGTGGCCATGACTGCCTTTCCCATCTCTGATTGCACAACTTGTGATAGCTCTGACTAACTCATATTTTATCTAACATATTTCAAACAAAAATGACAGATAAAGATGAACGTAGTGCAAAATGAATTTAGCACATATTTTATTACAAGCTTGAACTAATAAAGAGGATAGTAGCAATCATGAGTTCACAACTTTCTAGACAAAAAAGCTCGATAAAAAAGTTGAAATGTGCAAGGCACACCAAATAAAGGTACAACTAATTCACAACTAGCTACGAGGACCCAGCCTTACTCGGGCGGTGTGGCACCTCATTTTTTGGGTATAGTTCATTTGAACAGTATTTTTGTTACTGTTTATTTGAATAGTGTCTCTTTAAGTACACAGGTACGTTTAGTTATCTAAGTGTGTGCCTGCATTCCGTAAGATTTTAGGGTTTTCACTTTGTCTTAACGTGTTAATTGGACGTATCCATGTGGGCCGTGTGTGTGGTGCTATGTGTGTGCGTAAGTGCGTTTTTATTGTATTCATGAATAAAAAAATAGATACAATTGATAAAAAGCTGAAAGAGATATGCAATGCACACTCAGGTACTCCTTCCAGTTACAAAAGAAAGACATTACGGGATATATATGGTTAAACTTTCTAAATTTTGGTTATCAATATCTTTTTAAATATTTTAGTTGGACACATAGAAATTATATGTGTAGATTTGTCTTAAAAAGTACTTTCATAATTTCATAATTTTATTGTGTTTATGATTATATTAAATCAATAATATGGATACATGTTAGATATGGGGATATTAAATCAATAATGTGGGTACATGTTAGATAATATAATGTTAGATTAACGCATCTTGAGATATTATTTAGATTGTTATATTTTATGTGTCATCTATTGGTCTCAAGCAATGATGATGTATAATTCTTGACATGAGATTAGTATAGTTTTCTACATGTGTAATAGTACATTTAGGAGTTGCCAAACGCTACACCGTAATTGGACAATTATAAAGGTATCTTTCGGGTATACTATGAAACATGCGGAGGAATATAACTGGTCGAATATGAGATTTGTCTCTCCTACATAACAGGAGATATCACTAGGCCTCTTGATGTGGTCGAATAAAGAAAGTGCATGACCATATCACGAGTGGTTGAAGAGTCGACTACATAAAGTTATCCATCACTAGACTGAAAAAAGATTGAACAATCTATATATGACATATTTCTCACATAGAGTTCGATTATGTATCGTGAGATAAAACGAGAATACATAAATAGGTGTATAGAGATACTGGCTGATCGTAAGCTGATCAGACATATTATAAATTGGTATGTCACTTGATCATATGGGGATACAAAGGGGTCATGACCATATACGACCTGGTCGTAAGGAGTTGTGGGTTAATTGTGAGTAACTAGGACCTGATTGAAGATTATATTGCATAAGGTTCGTCTAGATTGATTTTTGTGTATATTTAGGAGTCGATATGTTTTGCTAGGGACCACTACCAACTAGTGATCGAAAAAGTGTTTCTAAGTTACACCAAGTATATATAAGCCTACATGGTCACACACATAACGGGTTGAAATAGTAGGGGTCGGGATGATGGACTCTGAGTGAGATATAATCTCCACTCGTATTAGATATAGATCCAGTCGGAGTCTCTGTACAAAGGGGTGCATGGGCTATGGGTTGTATGCGTGTGAGACACACATATCGAAACTCTAGCCGCCACCTCTAACAGACCTTATTGTGCGTGCTGGTACTAGCACATCAGCGCATGATATTCCATCCCCAGATGTGTGGACTTCAGTAGAGACACTACTGCGATTGTGGTGTTGATCGGGACGATTACAAGACGGAGACGACAAGCTTGTAAAAATCGTCTACTTCTACTACATCGATGTGCGATACGTTGAACCGGACTGCTTCAATACTTCTTCCACTGCACTACGTGTTTAGTGATAATGATCTATAATCTCTTACTTATGTTACTTCTTGATTTACACAGTAAATTTTTTTTAATTTACATCAATATATCCTATCCTGTGTCCCAATAGAAAGTTGCTGAAGACAAGTGCCTGAAGAATACCATGCATGGATAGTACTGGTACTACGGTCCGAACAACAATAATGTTCTCCAATACTGACCGCTGTGAGATATTTGACGGTACGGAGCTTGGGAGGTAGCACATGCACCGTGCATATTTTGTTCATCGGTCACGAGTTCAAATCTACACAAATAATATAACGTAGGAGCTGGGCCATTGGTTGGGCATTTGGGTGGCGGTGAGATCACGTTTGGGCGGTCCCGTACCGATTGCTTCCAGAGCATTGGTCTTCCTGGTTCCTCCCGGTAAGCCGAGGAAGCTGAACAATAGCACCGCGCGGCCGCTCGAGTCCGTGCCGCGGCCCGGCGGCATTTACTTCGCGGCGCCGCACGGCACGGCCTACGTGCGCGCACGCGCTCCCCGCGGCGGCGGAACGTGTCCTTCACGTCAGATTTCTTCGGCAGGCAAAATGGAAAGGGCGTTGATAAACGTTATTTAGATATTTTTTTCTTAATTATTATCTAGATTTGTGATTGTTGTGTTTGGGTTCAACGGTTGTAAATCCTCTCCCTTCAAAAAAAAATGCCATCTCAAAAAAAATGTCCGTCAGATCTAATGACTATAAATTTAGATGGTTGTTAGACTGAGTGATGGTTATACACACCCAATGGAAATGGCTGCCATCTTATAGGATGTGTCTAGTGCAGGGTTAATAGTACTAACCAACTAAGTTAGCTTAATCTATTTTCTAAGCCTATCGACAGACCTAGTTAGTCTAATACTGCTTGGATTGATTAATTGGATTAGCAGAGTTGACTATAGATACACAGAATGTAGGATGGTATTCCTATGGATTATGTGCTTGTTCAAGATTTTACTGGCTACTGAGCTAGGAGTGTAGAAATAATTAATTTTTGAAAGATCCGGCGAAGCCGGCTTATATTAAGAGGAAAGAAAGAAACAATTACAGCACCGAGACGGCGCAGGGAAACAAAGAGATTAAATTACACAAAGGGGAGTACTACCGAAAATGAAAACCAGGCGGCGCAGTAGTGTCAAAATAATTTGACCAGGTTAAAGATCTGTATGAGCTATTACTAGCAGTGTGGAGTACTATACTAAGAGAACGCTTATTTAAGCTGAAAATTAATGATTTATAATTGAATTTGTACTTTAACTAACTTATTTTACACTGTAATTGATGTTAACTTATTTTGGCATAATTGAATTTAAAAAAAATGTAAAAATTAAAAAAGGTTATCCCATCACGGGTAATGCAAAACGAATACAAGAAAAAAGAACCGGTAAAAAAAATTAAAAAAAGCCAAAAAAGAGAAAAAGATGATATTTAGGAATAGTAAAAAATAAGCTCCGGCATTGCAAATAGTGAAAAGGTATACGATCCATTCGGATATCTTGCAAATGTTTTTGAAGCCCATTTAGTTGGGCTGAATTTTGGTGATTTTATGGCTAGATTTATATTATAGTTGATGGTGACTTATGTAATATAATTAATTTGTAACAAAATAAAAATAGAAAAAATATGTTAACTATTATAGATAATACAAATAGATACAGAAAAAGAAAATACAAAAAAAAATCAAAAAGTTAGAAAAAAATAAAATTTAAGAATTATAAAAAAAATAAATTACAAGTTAGCAGTCCAAGCTCAAAAGAGTTTCAGCGCTCTTGGAAAAATAGGACTGGGCATTTGCAAGCATCACAGCGGCATCATGTTTTGTCGGACGGCCTCCAGAGATTTTGTAGTGATCGGTCTCTTCGACCACCTCAGTGGGAACATACGGCATCACGGTGGCATCATGACCAAGTGAGGACGGGAAGGCAGGCAGGCAGGGCCACATGACATGAGTAGCGCGTGGTGCCCAGCACAGCAGGGCGCCGGGCAGCAGAGCAGTGCGTGACCGACGACGACCCTTGCCCTGTTTCTGCTGCGTGTCGTCCTTTCCATCTTCCCGATGCCACCACCGCTACCATTACTACCCCTAGCTCCCCTCTCTCACTCTCTGCTGGCCACTGGCCAGCTCCTCCGTGTCCCTCGAGGCCATGAAGATGCGCGAGAGCATCCAATGCGCGCGGCACAGCAGTCGAGCAGCAGCTGGAGGGCTGTATTAGTTTTTATTTTTTAAAAAAATAAAAATTAATATAAATATTTAGCTTTTTAAACCTGTATTTCTATTTCTCTTTCTCTTGTTTCGCTCCCGAGATGCCATTCACTCCTCTCATTTCTATCCTATGCGTGTATTTCTCATTCATCCAATCTTTCTAAAAACCACTTCTTTCAGTCATTATTATTTATTTTTAACTAAAAAACTATCAGTCGCAACTAATATGAACATACTTATAGACTATAGTACCATGCAGAGCACCACCACTTGAGTAGGAATTATTCATGTGTTTGGGGGCACTGTGGCCTCTTTTTTTCTCAAAATTTGGCTTTTAAACATATGTTTTTACAAAAATGACACATTATCTCAATTCAGAAGACGTGACAGGCGACACATATCGCACCGGGGCACCAAGCTTCCCCCTAGTGGCCTGGCCCCTCGCCCACACTCACCTGCAACTGAGTAGCCGTAGCTCAGTAGCACCATGGGCCTATCTGCCTGCCGCACCTCGCCTTGGCTTGCCCCTGCTAAGCTCCTCAGACGTGTGTCATCCGTCGCACCTTCTGAGCTTAAGGATAAGGCTAATTTTGTAAAAACAATTGTTTGGAGGTTAAAATTGAAAAAACATGACTACAATACGAAATACGTGAACAACTCCTCATACCTGTTCATGCGACTTGGAGCCGCTCTAAATGGTTTCGGTTTCTAGCTTCCAAAAGCTTTTGGAACATGCCAACCTTTTAATTTGGTTAATTTGGAATTTTTTTTGGTTTCTTTCTTTATTTTTTTGCATTGTCTCTGTAGGTATATAGTGTTTTTTATTTTTTATTTTTAAAATTGAATGATTAAAAAATTAATAATTAGTATAGTACATTTTCAATAAAAAAAATAACAGCCGAAAGACAGAAACCGGAAAGCCACTTGAGCGGGACCATAGACTGCTTCGTCATTGCAGAGGATACGAATCCATGTACAGATCACTACTGAGAGTACGTACATTAAAATCGATTGACTTACAAATTAAGATCATTATGGGTTTGTTGTGCGTATGATATATAATGTTTACTCGTTTAACTCGGTACAGTTACTATCTGAAGTTCTGAATTGCCCCAAATAAATGAAATTACAAGAATGAAAGTTGAGTCTCTTGAAGCAAATTATCTCAAATCAGGTATACATATGGTCGTAGAAGTAATTGTGGGTCTGTTCTTTTCAGTTTCTTAAAACGGTTTTTGGTTTTTGCTACAGTACTTAACTTTTAAACGAAGTATTTTTTTAAGATGGAATCTACAAGTTAATTATAGTATACGTTAAAAGTCCAACATTTGTACCATCCAAAATCGCAAACAAGTATCTCATCCAAAATCGCAAACGAGTATCTCTCTCCGTAATCTCTGTCGCAAACAACTAAAATTCAAAAATTTTAACTAAAAGTTATAAACTGCAGTTAAAAAGAACAGATCCACGGTACAATAGCTAGTTTGATGTGTGTGTGACCTCCCATTCGTAGCTATACTGGCATACTGCTACTAGCACGTTAGCTTGTTTGGCTTCACTCATCGAAGGACAGTACCGATCGAGCACGACGTGGGCACATGTCGTCTCCACCTACGCCCAGGGACGGCGCGCGGGAACTACTTAAAAAAAACGCGGGAGCCATTAGTGTGGGCCTCGTACTGTCGTACATTCGATGGTCAAAGTCGGAAATATAGTTAATATTTTAATTTTAAATATCACTAAGAAGATAAATATAATAAATTAATAATATAAAATACATAACTAATAACAGGCTACTTATTGTACTTCAGAAAATACAGTATTAAAGTCGATCGAACGTACGAATAACTTGCTATTAGACTTGATGAAGAATAGAAAACAGCGCAGACTCGATGTTGTGTAAAACGTAGATGACGTAGTGAAGTGAGCGGTCGTGTAGATATACGCTATCTAGAAACCTTATTGTCGCCCTCCGTGTAGGTCTTTACAACAGCAACGACTTGGAGATACCGCTCCCCTTCTTCACGGAGCACGCCGGGAAGAAGAGTCGATGAGGCCCAGGCAACGTAGCATAATAGCACAAGTTCGCAGAAGGAAGAGAATATAGGCAGTGATATTTTTCGCTATACTTTAGATGTCTCTAGGCATATATGTAGACAAACTGATAATTGACATGATTAAAAATATATATTTACCCATTGGTAACTGATATATTTAATCAGCCATTTACCTATTGATAACTGCCTATCATCAAACCCAATAAAGTCCTAAATTCAAATATTTGAATTCATTCAAACACAGAGAGTATGATGCATGTTTCAGCAAAAATAAAGGTGGACTTCGTTTGTCAAGTAGCGCGCCACGTCACGTCATGTTATGGTTGTACGTTGCAAAGTCACAAGTCACGAATACACGCGCGCTTGTGATTAGTCAAAACCCTCCTTATGTTATGTTATTCATAATTCAAGGAATGACATAAACTCCACGTTATAAATTGATCTTTTCCCACTTTATCTTAAAAATATGATAATAAACCATAAATGATTAGGAATTAGAAAAATTGGTCTCATGAGCCTATTTCTAACAAAATATAGTCAATTAGTCATACATAAATTATGTTTTGTACATCCTACTTCTTAAGATTGACAAACTAGCCCTTCTTTCAAAGATCTCTAGATTAGTTTGTACATTAGTAAAAAAAAACTCCACCAGACTACAGTAAGCACATGTTGCATAGGATTCACGAAATAGGTAGTGCTTATTTTGTCTTTAAGTCTAGATTTTTATTTTTTATTATAGTAATTAGAAATATATGATAGTTATTGTTAGATTTTTTTATGTAATTAAATTTAAAAAATAAAAATTATACCATAAAGATAAAAAAGAAATGATAAAAAACTAACAAATAAAATTAAAAAAAAATAAAAGTAAAAAATCAGAGCAAGACCTAGCAGGGCCTCGTCGAGTTCTCTTTCTTAATGTCCAAAAAGTCCTTCCGCTCTCTTGCTCAATGTCCAAAAAGTCCCAACTAACTTGTGATTACACTTCAATCCCTATGGTTTGTGAACTCGGGGTGGATTTGCAATATCTAAACTACGGGGGTTCTGTATACAGTTGTCCCACTCTCTTTAATAGTCAAAAGTGAGGAAGCTCATAGCTCCCTTGCAAGAAGCCCCAGAGAAAGCAGAAGAGAGCTGAGCTCACTGCGCCTAGCAATGGAGCTTCCATGGAGTGTGTTGCTGCTGGCGTTCCTCTCCATCTCCTCCTCCGCGGCTGCTACACTTGCCGTCACTGCTCCGGCGCCTGCCCCTGCACCTCGCCGAGCTCAAGATGCTGAAGGTAACAACACCCATTGCCTCTCATCTCACTATGTTCTCTCTCACATTCTTGTTTTTCTTGTCTCCATTTCTTGGGTTTTTTTATCTCCTTTTCTTGCGAGTGCAAGGGCAGTACACTTAGGCCCTGATCTTTTCGGCTTTTTTCGGCTTCAGCTTCTAGCTTCAGCTTTTTTTTCACTATTCACTACACTATCCACTAACTCAGCTTCTAGAATGGTCTAAGTTTGATACTCCCAAAAAGAAAAAAGTGAATGGACAAAGTTTGTTGCTCTATTTTTGTTTTGGTTTTGCTATTACACAGTAGACTGAATTTTTTTTTGTCTCTTAGTCATCTAATTTATTCTTTCAAAAAAATTTCACTCTAAAAAAGGAGTTATATTTATTTAATAGATAAAAAAGTGACTGACAGTCGACTGTAACAGTCCCTTTTTGTTTTGAGTTGTTTTGCCGTTACTACATTCTTGCAAGCACGCCACCTCAGTCTGTAGAAATGCCTGTGCCAAGACAGCAACACGCACGCGTTCTTTTACCTTTCTTTATGCATCATCCAGTTTGTAATTGGGATTTATCCTTCTTTTTTTTTTGTTGCGCGTTCTTCCAAAAATGGTGTTGCGCGTTCTTCCAAAAATGGTGTGGTTCTCTTGCAAGATTAGGACAAAACAGTTGTCATACTTTTTTTGAGATTTTTTACTATTACCAATTAGCTAGCACCAAGAGGCAACAAAAGATACCAAGGGTTTTAAGGTTAATTTGGTAGGGATGAACTGATACCTCCCAGGATGAGAAAAACTCTATTTTTTTTAGTTGGTGAGTGGTGAAGCCGTGAAGAGTAGCAAGGGGACAATTCAAGCTTAGTGCACGATTCAGTACATCACGCAAGCGAAGAACCAAAGGGATTTTTTTTTTATGTTTGCATGGTGACCCAGGTCTGCTCATCAATGGCAACTTCGAGACGGCGCCGAGGAACCTGAACAAGACCCTCATCGTGGGTCGCCACTCGCTGCCGGGGTGGACGCTGCGCGGGCACGTCGAATACGTCTCCGCCGGGCCGCAGCCCGGCGGCATGTTCTTCGCGGTGCCGCACGGCGTGCACGCGCTCCGCCTTGGCAGCCGCGCTTCCGCGGCGCAGAACGTGTCCGTGCGGCCGGGCTCGCTCTACGCGCTCACCTTCGCGGCCACGCGCACGTGCGCGCAGGACGAGGCGCTGCGCGTCGCTGTGGCGCCGTCGCTCTCCGCGCCCGCCGACGTGCCCGTCCGCACGCTCTACAGCGGCGACACCGCCGACACCTGGGCGTGGGGCTTCCGCGCCTCCTCCCCCGTCGCGCAGGTCACGTTCAGCAACCCCGGCGTGCAGGAGGACGTGGCGTGCGGGCCGCTGCTCGACGTCGTCGCCATCAAGGAGCTCCCCACGCCGTACCCAACCAAAGGTGATGATTCTTAATTTATTCTTGCCCAAAATGGAGGGCCTTACATTCAAGAACGATGCCGCAGATAATCCGATAAAGAATGATGCGCTGTGCTTTGCATCGCCGCAGATAATCTGATCAAGAACGACGGCTTCGAGATCGGGCCGCAGGTGTTCAAGAACTCCACGGTCGGCGTCCTCCTGCCACCGAAGCAGAAGGACACCACGTCGCCCCTGCCCGGCTGGATCATCGAGTCCCTCAAGGCGGTGCGCTTCATCGACGCGGCCCACTTCTCGGTCCCCTCCGGCCAGTACGCCGTCGAGCTTGTGGCGGGCCGGGAGAGCGCGATCGCGCAGGTCATCCGCACGGTCGCCAACCGCGCCTACAACCTGTCGTTCGTGGTCGGCGACGCCAAGAACGGCTGCCACGGGTCGATGCTCGTGGAGGCCTTCGCCGGCAACGTGACGCAGAAGGTGCCCTTCGAGTCCGCCGGGAAGGGTGGGTTCAAGCCGGAGAGCTTCAGGTTCGTGGCCAGCGGCATCAGGACCAGGGTCACCTTCTACAGCTCCTACTACCACACCAAGGTGAGCGATGGCGTCTCGCTCTGCGGCCCCGTGCTGGATCAAGTCAAGGTCCAGCCCATCAAGCCGTATTAATCGGCATTTGGCTCGTAGATCAGATGGAGTGTGTGATGCTGATTTGGTATCGGTTCTGTATTGGTAATTTGGTAATGCTGGATCGCGAGTAACTCTGAATCTCTGATCATGTACTGTGAGTGAAACGGACTATGCATGAAGTTGAGGTCGTCATGTGCTGTGATCTAGTTGTGAGGAATTTGCTTTAGCCATCTCCGCGATGAAAAATGGCGCCACGGCGATTCGTGTCCTGAGGCAGGAGGATAGACGTGTATCTGAATTTGCTTGGGCGTTTCTGTTGCTGTGCCACGAGATTATTTGAAACAAATTTCCGTTACAAGTTTTTCGATGAGGTGTTTCTCTACTGAATAGAGACGCAGATTCCACTAATGCTCGGCCTCGACAACAAGGGCGCATGCGCATCGATACTGGAGGCCATCAATTAAGCTCGACGTCGAGCTCGCCGCTCTGTCGGCGATCTCCACCTTGATGTGTCGGGTGCGGCACGACCGTCACTGGGGCTACGGCCCTCTCTTCCACAATCTGCCTTGTGGCATCGAGAGGGTACTGCACAAGAACCTCGTCATCCTCGGGCTGGAGACTCGCGGGGGTGACTGCCGCGGGTACCACCTCGTCTACGACGCCGTCGAGAACTCCCTCTCCATGACCCCGCGCGTCGACCCGTTCAAGAACTCATTCTCATTTCTGTTCCCACCTGCCGCTGCCGTCCTGCGCCGCGGGTCCTGCAGCGTCCTGGCTGAGATCGCGCTTGAGAACGCATGGCGGCTCGCTTCCCAAAGGAGATTGGCGCCGTCGTGTTGTCTCTTTCTGTGCTCGTCCGCGGCTCCCTGCTCCGGCTCGTGCACGTCAGGGGAACGCAAGGCGGCGCGCGCTTCCCGAAGGAGCTTGGCGCCGGCCACCTCTTCCTGGCAAACATGGCCTTCTCGGTCAGAGGCTGGGCTCTCTGGGTCTACCTCATGCGCGGCATCATCTGCTGCAACATGCTCTTCCTTTCCGCCGGCGATCGCGCAAAATTTCGTTTCATTGATCTTCCGCCAGGGTGCCGGACGGACGTCGCCCAGAGGGGGCAGCTGTCGGAATTTCGAACCATGGGTTGTGTCGGGACTCCGTCATGTTGGTCTCCCTCGACGGCTACTGCGACGGCAACGTGGACCCTGGCGACATCAACGTGACGACCTGGACTCTGAGGCATCCAACACGGAAGCGTTAGAAGTGGAGAGAAGATGACCTGACGCCCCTACTGTCCACCCCCTCTGGGAGTCGGCGGCCTTCAAGGCGGAGGGGTGGCCGCTGAATGTGCCGATGAATCCCATAATGGGCAGGCAGGAAGACGGCAGCAGGGACGAGGACGGCAGCGATAACGAGAGGGAGTACGTGATAGGTGTCGACACGCGCGGTGGCAAGGGCCTCTTGTCCTGCAGCCGCCTCCCTCGCGTGGTGTGGTGGCATACACCATAACATACTCTCGTACCACTTAGGATGATATAACCAGTATGCCAACATACATACAACCTATGAGTTCAAACGGGACAGCAGATACGAATTCATTAAACAACAGAACCTAACGGACAAGCCAAATCCTCAAAAGCATTTTATTAAAACACCTTACGTGTATAGACCAATAAACAAGTATTACTCAACAACTAGACACATAATTCTTCACCTTAGTGATAATTGAACCACAAATAAACCCATCGTTGAACTTGATGGGTAAACCACATAGCCAACACACACATGAACATGATGCCAAATGGTCAATCTCCAAATGTGCTTCTCCAAATCGAATGCAAAGCAACAAACAACAAATTACCTCCATCAAATGCTGCATATCAAGCCAAATCGAGCAAGCATAGGCAACCAGTAAGTCCAAATGCACAACTCACCAAATTAGACAAACAAAACTGAGCCTTCAACAACTCATAACCCAACAAAGTATGAATATGCAAAAACTAGATGAACAAGTCTAGGCCTTCAACAACTCATAGCAAAGCAATGTCTGAATCTATAGAACTAACCTCCTAATTAAAATTCAAACCAAATGCTCGATTAACAAATGCATATGCCAATAGATAACCTGAGGTACTAAATGAATAGTGAAGAATGCATATCATAGTCTTCCAACATGCTTCACCTGAAACATATGACTTGGCAAACAATGGGCCTGTTCTTTTTGGCTGCAGCTGATGGATTTTGGCTGCGGCTGATGGCTTTTTGGCTGTTTGCGACAGAGATTGTGGAAAAAGAGAGAATCGTTTGCGATTTTTGATGGTACAGATATTAGGCTTTTAACGTGTACTACAATTAACTTGTAGACCACGTCTTAAAAAAAATACTTCGTTTAAAAGTTAGATACTATAGCAGAATCTAAAAGCCGGCCGACTTGTGCCTAGCCGAACAGGCCCAATACCCACCGAATAAGCAACTTGCACATGTGAAAATCCTACAAAATCTACATAGATTGAATTATTTCTTGTGAAAATCATATGAAATCTATCTATCTTCTATTATTATATTATTAAAAATAGAAGAAAAAAGTTACTATGTTCACCCTCAAGGGCTAGAAATTCTCATGTTACTTGAAGGAAAAAGAGAAAAAATATAGTCGTCCATCTGGCGGCCTAAATTATAATGGCTTAGATTAAAATAAAAAGTCCTTGTCAAGTACCACAAAAATAACTGAAATTAGGAATATAAATTAAAACAAAATTAGTAGTTATATTTTGTATACCAATTCCAACCTAAAATTGAAATTCAAAATAATAATAAAATAGAAATAGCAAATTGATTTACGTTAAAAGAAAAGAGTTCATGCCAACTACAATAAAAAATAAAACAAATAGCAATTTGATTTTTCGTACGAACTTCCAAGTAAAACTAAAATAAAAAATGGAAAATGGTGGTTGGATTTGCATACGAATTCCAAACTTAAAATAAAATTTAAAATAACAAATAAAATAAAATTAGCAATTTGATTTAGATTAAAAAGAGTGTTCGCCAAGTAAAATAAAAAATAACTAAAATATGGAATTAACAATAAAATAAAAAATAGTAATTTGATTTCCATATGAAATTTAAAGTAAAAAATGAATGTTGGAAAAAGTTAAATGAAAATTAGTAGTTGGATTTGTATACAAATTCCAACCTCAAACTAAAATTTGAAGTAAAAAACAAAATAAAATAGCAATTTGATTTACATACAAACACTAGAGTAGAATTCCTGAATAGCTTACATTTGGAATAAAAAGATGTTTGAATACTATGAAGGTTGACAAATATAGCTCTAATTTTAAGCTAGAAATTGTTGAAATTAGGCCCAAGGCCTATTTTCTATAATTCCAAAGCACGCAAGGTTTAGTACCATATTGCTTAGGCAAAGTGGGGGAGACCAATTTATAAGGTGGAGTCCATCCCATTCCTTGAATTATGGAAGTGGATGGTGGCTTTGGCTAAACACACACGCTACACGCACGCGCTGCCGCAGATTCGCGTATTTTCGCGTGAAAATCGCGTGACTTGTGACTTGCGACGCGCGACCGCGCCGTGACGTGGTGCGCCACTTGGCAGACCATATCCACCTTGTTTTTGCTAAACCTTGTACCGTCTCTCTCTTTTTTTTTACTGGTCATGAGACTGTTTATTTTTCGGTTTGAATACGGCGATTACGATGAATAATGGAGTCGATTACGAGAATAATGGAGTCGATTCGGTGAATAATAGCGCCAGTTACCGGTGAATAATAGCGTCAGTTACTAGAGAGTAATTGAGACGTCTATAAAAGGCCTGGAGACGTCCAGGTTTGAACTGATCTCCTTCACTCCTTTCTCCCATTGTCTTCTTCCACTCTTGTGCGGTGTTGAGCTATCGAACCTCGTCGACCTTTCTTCTCGGCGTGCACCGGGAAGAGAGGAGAGCGGGATCTCCGAACCATTGTCGCAGAGAGAACCTGCACGGGCGGCAATAAGGTTTCTGGGCAGCGCATCTGCGCGACCGCTCCTACTACATCCTGCACTGCGTCAAGTCTTCATCGCATCACGCTGCGCTGCTTCTGTTCTTCATCAAGCCCAACAATGAAGTCGTTTGTGTGATCGCATCGACTTTGATACTATATTTTTCTTGTGTTTATTCCAAGTATGATGAGTAGCCTCATCGTTAGTAGTTAGTTGTGCATCACTAGTATATTGTTTTTGTCTCCTACTAAAATTTGGAATTAAAATATTGCCTACATATTCAACAATCCGAAAACCTTATTGTGGAATTTGTTGCAATACGTAAATGGTTAGCGCTTCGATGCGATGAAACACGAGAGGTTTTGTGGTCGAACTTTCGTAGATGGCGACTAGAGTCAAGTTTTGGCTCATGTCTTTGGGACTGTGGTGGGTTGTCCATCCGCAGATCCATTTACGATTGAGCAAGACATGCAATTTGATAGTGCAAACAATATCGCTCTTGGTTGCATCTTGACTGCTCAGCGCGATCGGCTCTACGATGTGTACATGGACTATAAGTCCGCCACGAGTTGTGGAATGCACTAGAGCACAAATATGCAGAGGCGAGGGTCGGTCATTGGCTCTACATGTGTGAGCAATTTTTCGACTTTAGCATGGATGAGGCTAAGTCTATAGTTGGACAAGCTCATGACCTCCAGCTACTAGTTGGTGAGATTGCGCACCTGGGTTGTGTGTTACCTCCTAAGTTTGTAGCTGCGGGTATTGTTGCTAAACTCCCACCTTCTTGGCGGGATTTTGCCACTAGCCTGAAACACAAGAGAGAAGAGATTTCTGTTGAAGATCTCATTGCTGCCCTCGATGTGGAAGAAAAAGCTAGAGCAAAGGATGCACCAAGCACATCTGGCCAGAACAATGCAAACTTCATCGAGAAAAAGACTATAGCAAAGAAGTACAAATCCAACAAACCGAACAAGACAACTAGCTTTAAGAAGAAGAAAACTGAGAAAAAGGATTTCAAGGACATCACCTGCTTTGTGTGCGGAAAAGATGGTCATATGGCGAAGGATCGTCGATTCCGCAAAATCGAGATGGTGAACGACCAAAGAAGAAGGTCATCAACGTGATAATAGGCGAGGCCTCAACTTCGGGAGGGTATGGTAATCCACCGTTGTTTTTTCAGCATGTCAATCCACCGATTGGTGGGTGGATCTCGGTGCTAATGTTCACGTATGTTCGATATTTCCTTGTTTTCTTCTTACCAGCAAAGAGGGCTTCCTCCGTCCTAATGGGAAACGGCTCGCATGCTTCATTCTTGGTGTTGGCACGGTGGATCCGAAGTGACTTCAGGAAGATTGTCCACTTAAAGAACGTGCAGCATGCTCCTACAATAAATAAGAACCTCATTAGTGGTTCTCTTCTATGTAGGAATGGTTATAAGCTAGTTTTTGAGTCGAATAAAATTGTATTGTCTAAGTTTGGAAATTTTGTTGGTAAAGGCTATGAGAGCGGAGGCTTGTTCCGCCTAAGTACTTTAGAGTATTGTTATAATCTGAATGTTGCAACAAATTTAAATAAATATGAGGCAAATATTTGGCATTCCGTTTCATCATATTAGTTTTGATAGTATTGTGAGAATGTCCAAATTAGATTTAATTCCAAAATGTGAAATTATCAAAGGATCAAAATGCCAGTCTTGTGTGCAAGCAAAACAGCCTCGAAAACCTTTTAAGAGATTAGAGGATGAAAAGAATCTGGCACCATTAGATCTTATTCATTCAGATTTGTGTGAAATGAATGGACTATTGACAAAAAGAGGCAAAAGATATTTTCTAACTTTTATTGATGATGCAACACGCTACTGCTATGTGTATTTGCTAAAAACTAAGGATGAAGCTTTAAACTACTTTAAAACTTATAAGGCTGAGGTTGAGAACCAACTAGAAAAGAAAATAAAAAGATTGAGATCTGATCGTGGAGGAGAATATATCTCTCATGAGTTCTCCCAATTCTGTTCTAAGCATGGAATAATCCATGAGTTCACACCACCATACTCACCCCAATCAAATGGGATAGCTGAGAGGAAAAACCGGACACTAACGGACTTGGTCAATGTCATGTTAGAGAGTTCCGGTATGCCTAAGGCATGGTGGGGGGAAGCTATATTGACAGCAACTTTCGTCCTAAATAGAGTAATCACTAAAAGGAGTGAAATTACTCCATATGAGGGATGGAAGGGGAGAAAACCTAATGTTAATTTTCTGCGAACTTGGGGGTGTTTGGCAAAAGTCAATATACCATTGCAGAAAAAGAGAAAACTTGGACCAAAAACAGTCGATTGTATTTTTCTAGGATATGCTCAAAATAGCACGGCCTATAGATTGTTAGTAGTTAAATCAGAAACTCCTGAGATTATTGTTAATACAATAATGGAGTCTAGAGATGCTTCATTTTTTGAGAATATCTTTCCTATGAGAACAGTAGGCAGTACTTCAACACGGACTGAGAATGTTCACATCGATAATATCAAAAATGAGAACAATCAAACTTCTGAACTTTCCACCATTTTTGAACCATTTTATGATATCCCTGAGGAGGACAACAATTTAGTCACAGAAGCTCCTCGAAGAAGCAAGAGACAAAGGGTTGAGAAAACCTTTGGTGATGACTTTATTGTATACCTCGTGGATGATGTGCCAAATACTCTTTCGGAAGCTTATGCATCTTCTGATGTTGAGTATTGGAAAGAGGCAGTCCGTAGCGAGATGGAATCAATCATGGCTAATGAGACTTGGGAGATCACCAATCTTCCTATTGGGTGCAAACCTGTTGGATGTAAGTGGATTTTTAAAAAGAAACTGAGGCCCGATGGTACTATTGAGAAGTACAAAGCAAGACTTGTAGCTAAGGGTTACACCCAGAAAGAGAGAGAAGATTTCTTCGATACCTATTCTCCTGTCGCTAGATTAACCACCATCGAGTACTCCTTGCATTAGCATCTTCCTATAGTCGTATGTTCATCAAATGGACGTAAAGACAGCTTTCCTTAATGGAGAGTTGGAGGAAGAAATTTATATGGATCAACCCGATGGTTTTGTGATTTCAGACAGAAAATAAGGTATGCGACTATTAAAATCCTTGTATGGTTTAAAGCAAGCACCTAAACAATGGCACGAAAAGTTTGATAAGACTTTGACAACCACGCTTTATTGTGAATGAAGTCGATAAATGTGTATATTACCGCTATGGTGGGGTCAAGGAGTAATTTTGTGTTTGTATGTAGATGACATACTTATATTTGGAACAAACACTACCGTAATTGATTTAGGTCAAATCTTTCCTATCCCGATGTTTTGATATGAAAGATTTAGGAGAGGCGATGTTATTTTGAATATTAAATTGATCAAGAATGAGAATGGGATTACTTTGAGCCAATCTCATTATGCTGAGAAAATATTGAGCCGCTTCGGCTTTGAAAATTGTAAAGTTTCTCCAACACCCTATGATGCGAGCATTAAGCTTCGAAAGAATCAAGGGTTAGGAAAAGATCAATTGAAATATTCACAAATTATTGGGTCACTTATGTATTTAGCTGGTGCCACAAGACTGACATTTCATTTCTTTGTGAGCAAATTAAGTCGGTTTACTTCTAACCCAGGAGATGATCATTGGGAGGCACTTGAAAGAGTGTTGCGCTACTTGAGAGGCACAACATCTTTTGGAATTCATTATACTGGATATCCTTCTGTATTAGAAGGGTACAGTGACTCGAATTGGATCTCTGATGCTGATGAGATCAAAGCTACAAGTGGTTATGTGTTTACTTTAGCCGGTGTCTTTGCGCTTTCTGGAGGTCTTGTAAGCAGACTATATTGACGAGGTCAACCATGGAAGCGGAACTTGTAGCACTTGACACGACCATCGTTGAGGCCGAATGGCTAAGAGAGCTTCGATGGACTTACCGTTGGTTGAGAAACCAATACCGCAATCTGATGTCTTGTGATAATCAAACTGTGTTGGCCAAAGTCACAAGTACAAAGGATAATATGAAGTCCTCTAGACATGTGAAACGTAGGCTTAAATCACGTAAAATTGAGAAACTCCGAGTAATAGCCGTGAATTATATTAACACCGAGAAAATCGCGCACCCTTTTACCAAGGGATTAGCACGGAGAGCGATTTCCGTTGCTTCTATGGATATGGGAATGAGGCCCATTTAGTTACATCACAATGGTAACCCATGCCTTCATGAACGGAGATCCCGTGACTTAGGTAATGGGAAAAACAAGTTGATATTGTAACAAGAGAGTACATATTAATTGTACCCATATCCAAAATAAATAAAGTACTCTCAATCGTATGGAAGGTTGGTATAAAACCTTAATGTATTCATGAGGGAAAGGTATTAGCCTGCAGGATACCTAGAAAGAATACACCTACTTGAGCTTAACTGTTTGGTCGCAGTTCACGAGAACAGGGCATTCTCTAGAAAGCTCATGAGCAGATAAGGGAGCATGACCATATAACGCTCCGTTTAGACGTGGTTCATTGATAGCCTAGTATCGCTTGAGGTTTCAAGTGAAGTCGATTACTGAAAAGTCGTGAATTCAAGGCATAGTCCATTCATTAGCTGTGAGAAGATGAATCTTGCTAATCTAGGTGTAAGTTCAACCCATATGGGACTTACATTATAAGACTGGTATATTAAACAATACTTAAGTACAATTTTTTGTTTTGACATATTTGTGCTTTGCTGCTTTGGAATTGGTGGGGATCATGAAATTAGGCCCAAGGCCTATTTTCTATAATTCCAAAGCACGCAAGGTTTAGTACCATATTGCTTAGGCAAAGTGGGGAGATCAATTTATAAGGTGGAGTCCATCCCATTCCTTGAATTATGGAAGTGGATGGTGGCTTTGGCTAAACACACACGCAGCGCGCGCACGCCTGCGCCAGCCATTCGCGTATTTTCGCGTGAAAATCGCGTGACTTGTGACTTGCGACGCGCGATCGCGCGCGTGGCGTGGTGCGCCACTTGGCGACCATATCCACCTTGTTTTGCTAAACCTTGTACCGTCTCTCTTTTTTTTACCGGTCATGAGACTGCTTATTTTTCGGTTTGAATACGGCGATTACGATGAATAATGGAGTCGATTACGAGGAATAATGGAGTCGATTCTTGGTGAATAATAGCGCCGATTCGGTGAATAATAGCGTCGATTACTAGAGAGTAATTGAGACGTCTATAAAAGGCACGAGACGTCGTGTTTGAACCGATCTCCTTCACTCCTTTCTCCCATTGTCTTCTTCCACTCTTGTACGAAGTGTTGAGCTATCGAACCTCGTCGACCTTTCTTCTCGGCGTGCACCGAAGAGAGGAGAGCGGGATCTCGAACCATTGTCGCAGAGAGAACGCGCGGGCGGCAATAAGGTTTCGGCAGCGCGCATCTGCGCGACCGCTCCTACTACATCACGCTGCGTCAAGTCTTCATCGCATCACGCTGCGCTGCTTCTGTTCTTCATCAAGCCCAACGATGAAGTCGTTCGTGTGATCGTCGACTTTGATACTATATTTTTCTTGTGTTTATTCCGAAGTATGATGAGTAGCCTACTGTTAGTAGTTAGTTGTGCATCACTAGTATATTGTTTTTGTCTCCTACTAAAACTTGGAATTAAAATATTGCCTACATATTCAACAGAAATTGTAATGTACACCTACATAATCTAAAACATTCGAGAAAATAATCCATATGAGGAAAAAATACTTGATGTATAACCCGTTCCTCTCATGCCATAGAAAGATACAGGTCTATACCAATCAAAACTAAATTGTCCTTGTTCCTCTCATGCCATAGAAAGATGTGGGTTGATACCAATCAAGACCAAATTGGCCTCATCTAGCCGTCCATAACTTGTAGACATTGAACTATCTATGTGTGGCCTATGGGCTTTCTTTCAATCTAAATAGAAGTGTCATTCAAAGATACAACACAAAAAAGAATCGATGTAGCCAACTCCGAGAAGCGACCAACAGATTACGGGAAGATTAATTATTTCCTTGATGTTCATCATGCAACTGACCGAATGTAAGGCGATGTTTGTCTATAGTTTGATGAAAACATAAAAGGAAATAATGGCAACTATAGTTGGAGTTGAGTAATTCTGGATGTTGTGGCCCTCAATGTCATTGTGCTTCTCTCGCTACGACTTGCTATCCACACCATGTTGTCTTGCTTTTTTTTTTTTTTGCCGACTTAGGAGTCGGGACTAAAGTATGAAAGATATGTACATAAAGGATGCAAAGAACCGGAAAAACAATAAGTTTCGACCAAAATGATCCTTGCTTGAAAAACTGAGTCACTGTTTTCCTTAAAAACATATTCACTACCATGTTTTCTGATGCTGACACAATGTATCATGCTCACTGAATTTTTTTAATCAAACGCTATTCTTCAATTATGCTTTTTTTTAAAATATTTTGTTTTTTAATGAATGCATTATACCTTCAAACTTCTCTTAGCATTTCCAATGTTTCTGAAGTACCTAAAAATCATTAGCAACAATATATAATAAAGCAGTTAAGCTAACCAGTCCTATCCAACTATATACTGGCCGACGGCCCAGCCCACTCCCTCCGCCGCATCCTATCATAACATCCCTAGTTCTAACCCTCGACACCTCCTCCAGTCTAGCTCTCCCACTCTTCGCGCCGCCACTGCCTCCAAACCGTCATCTCTCACCCGAGCCCCCAACCCCCCAATCTCCCCCACCACCCAACCATGGCGGAGCGCGGAGGCGAGCGCGGCGGGTTCGGGCGCGGGTTCGGGCGCGGCGGGCGCGGGGACCGTGGCGGGCGCCGCGGTGGCCGCCGTGGCCGCGCGCGCCAGGAGGAGGAGAAGTGGGTTCCCGTCACCAAGCTCGGCCGCCTCGTGAAGGAGGGAAAGATCCGCAAGATGGAGGAGATCTACCTCCACTCGCTCCCGGTCAAGGAGCACCAGATTGTTGAGCAGCTCGTGCCGGGGCTCAAGGATGAGGTCATGAAGATAACACCGGTTCAGAAGCAGACCCGCGCCGGGCAGCGCACGCGCTTCAAGGCCTTCGTCGTCGTCGGCGACGGCGATGGCCACGTCGGGCTCGGAGTCAAGTGCGCCAAGGAGGTGGCCACCGCCATCCGCGGCGCTATCATACTGGCCAAGCTCTCCGTCGTGCCGGTCAGGAGGGGCTACTGGGGCAACAAGATCGGGAAGCCGCACACCGTGCCCTGCAAGGTCACCGGCAAGTGCGGGTCTGTCACCGTGCGTATGGTGCCCGCCCCCAGGGGTTCCGGTATCGTCGCCGCGCGCGTGCCCAAGAAGGTGCTGCAGTTTGCTGGGATTGAGGATGTCTTCACCTCTTCACGTGGAT
Source organism: Melocanna baccifera (assembly GCA_036346265.1). NCBI lineage: Eukaryota > Viridiplantae > Streptophyta > Magnoliopsida > Poales > Poaceae > Melocanna > Melocanna baccifera. The sequence continues at coordinate 2,220,521 of CM070683.1, read as the reverse complement.
CAACAAAGACCCTTGGCAACTTTGTCAAGGTACAACCTTTGCCCTGCTCTTGTTCATATTTTGCCATGCTTCTCATCTTTCCAATGCTACATGGATGACTGGTAGGCATACAACTGTTTTTGTGTGAATGGAATATTACAGGAAGAAGTCTATGTAACACCTTGAACTTTGCTTGATAGTTCACACAGCATCTCGAACTATGAAACCAGATCCCCTAAACTTTGCAATTAGTTCAAATAACACCCTAACCTGGTTTCGCAGGGTGGTATTGCTTGCATGGTGCGATAATTGGGCGGTTTTGCTAGGTAGGATGATATTTTGCCAAGTTGTGTCAATGACAGGTGGGGTCTACAAGGGTTCTCTCTGGCCAAGCTCCCAACCACGCTTCCATGGCCAGCACCCCCTGCAGCTCCCTCCGTCTGTGTTTCGGGAGAAGTCCCTATGGCCCTATCTTTCATTCATAAACTTAGTCACCGTATCATACTACGTGGCAAAACCGTCCACTTATTGCGCCACATGGGCAATACTACTATGCGAAATCGGGTTAGGTTGTTATTTGAATTGGATCGTAAAGTACGGGGTCATATGTCTAGTTTCGTAGTTCGGGATGTTGGATGGACTTTCAACCAAAGTTTAGAATGTTATATGGACTTCTTCCAGTATTATATGGTATGTTTTGCTGCATCTTGTATACTAGGCTGGAAGTAATTGCTTTATCCATTGCCTTTTGAGCTTAGTAGATATAAGCATATATTGGGGAGGATTCTTTAGTTTATTGGTGCTTGACAGCATTTAGTATCTCAAACTGACTGGTTCAGAAGCGGTTTTCATAATAGTTGTAGTGCTACTCTAGTTCAAGGATGCTCACCAATCTGTGATATGTTAGTTCTGCTTTACGCATGCTTGCATTACTTTCTATTGCCGTTATATTTGTTTGGCCTTCGGTCTTTTGAAACACTAGCCAGGCGTTTGCCGAATTCTAGTCTGTTTGTTTAGTGTATTGTTATGATAAGCTGTATCATGTTTTAACCTGTCCATGTACATCTTGTAAGGTATAAGATGTTGAACATCTCTGGTTGAGCTGCTTTCCTAACAGAGGGTGCTCAATGGCATTGCGTTGTTTGTGGCAACAATTGGATTTCTAGCTTTGTTGCCTGTTTGACAACGTGAAATTTTGATTTACCTTGCAAGTCAGTTGTGGTAAAATGAACTAGGCTTAGTCCTGCAATTCTGCCTTGATTGTTTTGATTTGCTTTGTCTGTAAACATGTTGATGTATCAGGTTGAAGTGTTGTTCAATTGATCTATTCTGGTTGATGATGACATGTCAAAAATTACAAGCTTATTAATTTGTTGTTTGCAGGCAACCTTTGACTGCCTGATGAAGACTTATGGATTCCTCACTCCTGACTTCTGGAGGGAGACCAAGTTCGCCAAGGCGCCGATCCAGGAGTTCACCGACTTCTTGGCAAAGCCGACTAAGGGTCTTATGCTTGAGGCACCTGTTGAGAAGATAGAGGCTTAGGATGTTGGAGTAAAGAGATTTACTAGCTGGGAGTTGTCTAATGCACTTTGCTTTATTATAGTTAAGAACTGGGTGTCATCTTTGGATTGTGCTGCGTCTGGATGTCTCTGTTTGCTGTCAAGTTTTGGATTATGGTGCCATGCTACTCTTTTTATGAATGAATAGTACATAATTGTCTTGGATAAATATTTTTTGTGGTGATAGTTTTTGGTGATGACTACTGGTGCCAACAGATAATGTTTTAGTTGGCAGCTTCTCAGTTAACTGTGTATGTTTTTGAAGTCGAAAAACCATGTTTTCGATGTGTTGATCTGCCATACCTACTGCTGTCTTGGTGTCGTTTCCTTCACTGTCAATTACTTACTGCAAAATTTAACCTGATTGGGAACTTGGCTCACTAGCTGCCAGTGGTGATATTTTACTGATCTCCTGGGCAATCTGGTCCTCACCTTGCCCGCGATGATATCCTCGTTTTTTTTACCTGTCAGTATTTCGATTAATTTACTCAAATTTGTAGGGGTTTTTGGCACATTTAGCGTGTTTTAAAATTGTATTTACAACAATGGCCGTTGATGCACGACAATTGTGAAAATATCATTTTGCCCAATGGTTGTGTGGCAAAGGCTGTGTCACCCTATCATAGTGCGCCCAAGGGTCTGTTGCCCGGTGGTGGGGTGACAAGTAATTAAGTCAGCTAATTAGTTGGTTTACTTACCTGTCTTAATTAGTAGTTTTTTGTTATGTTTGTATGAAATTTTGGATATAGCAAATGAATTTAAAAAATTATAAAATTTTATGTGTGGCCCCTGACACAATATAGTTGATTGTGTAATTTTTTTCGTAATTTTATCCGCTTTAAATATTGCTTAAAAATTCATACAATTATGATGTTTGTAGGAGTTGTTACATACAGTAAATGAATTTCAAAAATTACAAAATTGTATGTGTATCTACCCAACACACTCATCATAATTGTCTAATTTTTTGAGAATTTTATGTGCTCCGAATTTGCCATGTTAATTCATGTTAACTTAATCATAATTAGCAATACACGATGCTCATTTAAATCGTGGTTTAAATCATACGTCGCACGGACACCATGCGGTGGCTATCTTTTGTAGTGCGTGACATCCCTCCTTTGCTCATTTGTCGCCTCCTTGCTGCTGTCCCCCCTTGCCTGCTCACTCCTTCGGATATGTGTTGGCTCGTCCATATCGTCCCCCCTGCCAGCTCCCTCGCCTACACAAATATAAGTATATCCATACCGTCCCCCCTCACCCTCTCTCTCGCTCGTACAAATGTCAGTCTGTCCATGATGTCCCCCCTCGCCTATGGTGCGACGCGTCGAAAACGAGTTCGTAATTTCTGATACCAATGCTCTGGGTTCCCTTATCGCCCAGCCACAAATATAGAGCTCTTACAGTCTCTCATCACTCATCTCAACTGCGTTTCGCTTCTCGTTCTCACGCTCGTCGCTAATAATTAAGAGCGCATAACATAATTAAAATTTTCTGGGTAGTACATATCGAAGCAGTCGTCACGATCGTAGCAGTGCTGATTGCTTTCCCCCAAGGGCAGGTAATTTATTATTGTTGCTGATCAATAACTTGCATGGTGCTTGTCTTCATTATTTGTTGACACTTATTGTGGACCGATTTGTTGTGGTTTTAAGTGGACAAAGCATGCAAGACTTGATAGTATTCTATAGCAATGGTGTCGTACGGGCAAGACCTGATGGGTTGGACCTATCGAAATACCAATACAAGGTGATCTGGGCGGAGTGACTTGACGAGATGAATATTCATGAGATTCGAAGCTACATCCAGAGGATGTTTACCACGGAGGCAATGACGATGAAACTTGCGATCAAGGGGATCACTTGCAAGGATAGCGTGTGGGAGCTTGTGAAGATGAATAGAACCGTAGCATGGAGGCACTACATGCAAATTACCTCTCAGCCCGAGGTGGCCATTTACAGGAGGCGATGGTGTACCTGAGTTTCGTGCGCAGAGGCGCTGGAAAAACATTGATGAGCCTGGCACCTCCACGCCCAGGCAACCACAGGCTGAGCTTGAAGACAATAGCACGGAATGTGCTGTATCGAAGGCAAGGCTTGTCCCTCATTTCATGCGGAATGATGAGGCAGACATGTGGTTGTGAACTCGCATTGACTACCAAGAGTATCTACCGGAGCAGACCCTCAGGTTGGAGTCTGACAAGGACACCGACCCAGGCTCCGATGATACTGACGATGATGCACACTAGACGAGTAGTCCAACTGGCGAAATTGTGTCATCGGAGATGCCTTATGTGTCCTCAAGACTCGATGATGCTACGGCACGTACCCTTGTATTACCACAAGAAGAAGGGTCCTAGTGGGAGTTTCAAACCGACACCCTCTTAGTTGGGTAGTGCTTCTCTAGCAAGGCGGTTGTGCAACAAGATATAACACGATACACCTTGTCCATCAGCCGTGTATACCGAGTGCGCCGGTCCAACCCAGGCAATTACACAGCGAAGTGCGTAATGGAAGATTGCCCTACAAAGGTCAACGCTCAATAAGCAAAGATTTTTTGCTCGATTTTCTCGGTCAAGGCGATAATCTACCACACTTGCGTGCTTAGTGAGACCCTGCGCTAGCATCGAAACGTCACTTCCGCATATATGGCAAGCCTCATCAACCACCTAGTTGTGGTGGACATGTCCATCTCTCCCAACATACTTATGTTAGAAGTCACCAATCAGGTTGGCTATTCAGTCAGCTGTAGTAAGGTCCAATGAGCCAAGTAGAAGGTCATCGAGTCCATGGATGAGACATATGAAAAGACGTACAACTTTGTACCAATATTGCTTTACTAGATAGCCAAATCAAACCCCGGCACGTACATAAACAAGCTTGAACGTGTTGGTGCAGACAAAGGGCTCAACCGCTTCATATTGGATCGGTTGTTCAAGGCCTTCACCCAGGCCATTAAGGGCATCAAGTTCTATCGTCCTGTTCTCATGATGGATGGCACTTTCCTCGCGGGGAGTTACAAGGGCACCATTCTCACCGCAATGGAAGCCGACATGAATGACCAGCTTCTCCCAGCAGCATCTGCCATTTTGGAGAGTGAGAATACGTCCAGTTGGCTCGGATTCCTAGCGAATGTGAAGCAAGGGTGGTTGGCAATTGACCCAACGTATGCCTCATCATAGACTGCAATGTTGGGTTGTTAGCTACGCTCAACACCATACAGCATAGGATCGAACCCCTTCATCATTGGAACGACATGCGAACCCAATGGTGCATGAGTCATCTTGTATCGAATTTGTTCACACGGTTTCGCAGTCAGAAAATTGTGAAGACGTCCATGGCATTGTGTCTGCACAACCAGAGGCAAAAATTCGAGTCCATCTGTAGAGATTTAGAAAGGCGTTCGATGAAGGGAGAGCAACCCCGCAGTGCCATAAGTTTGTCAGAGTGGATTCGTTGATATGCTCCTAAATTAAAGAAATGGCCCCTTCTCTATGACACGGATGGTGCGGGGTATGGATTATGATGGCCAACACGTCCGATGTGTACAATAGCATCCTCAAAGGCATGCGGTGCCTCCCCATCATCGCGATTACGGCTGTAAAAAAAGTTTGAGGCTCGTGAGCTGCTCAAGCTTGACTTGCTCTAGACTCGATTCGAGCTTGGCTCGAGCTCCAAATGAGCCGAACTCGTGTTAGATCCTATACTCGTGAGCTTCAACGAGCCGATCTCGAATAGCTCGTGAGTTTGAGATTTTTTTACAGACTATAACCGCCAAAGGAACCTACTCCCATCTAACTATTTTTCTTTATCTCCGCCGCCCCCTGCCTCCTTGAGTCCTTGGCCAGGACGCCTGGCCACAAGCCTCCCCTCCTAGCGTCGCTCCCCTACCTCCTTGTCCCAGCCTTTCAGCGCCGCGCCCATCCCTTCCCCCATCGCCCCCGCACCTCCTCGGCCCGGCCATCGGCGTTTCGGCGTCGCCCCCCTCACGGCCACTGGCCTTCCGGCACCCCCGCCTCCTCGGCATGGCCACCGGTCTTCTGGACCTAGATTTGGCCAGATCCATGGCCGGCCCACCCCCTGCAGCTCGGCCACGTCTCCTCTGCGCGTCACCACATTACTCAGATCCAGCCAGATCCATGGCCGGCCCGCCCCCTGCAGCTCGGCCACGGCTCCTCCAGCAACGGCTCCGGTCGGCTCAGCCTTTCGACGCCATCTCCTCCCGCTACTTGCCCAGCTCCCCTAACCGCCAGCAGGCCTAGCACCAACCCTCGGTACTCCCTCAATACCTCTCTACTCCTTTCCTTTTCTACTACCCTTATTATGCTCTATGCCTCTGTGATGGATTTGTGATGACGACTGTGAGATGGTTGTGATGTGTAACCGAGCCTGCACGAGCCAAGCTTGAGCGAGCTCGAGTTTTATCCGAGCCGAGCTCGATCCCAGCTTAAAGCTCGATGTCAATCTCAAGCTCGCTCGAGCTCAGCTCGAGTTTCTACCGAGCTCGTGCTTGCCAGGTCAACATAGACAAGAGGAGATATGGACTCACACTATCGTCTATTTCTTTAATAAAGCCATCGTAGCCAAGCGACAGATCGACGAAGGCAAGAAGTGGTCTAAGAACATGCAGAGGAACATAGACAAGAAGATAGAGAAGACCCGAATGCACGACATCCAGGTAGTCAATAGCCTCCGGAGGAAGTATGAGATTAGACTTTAGTAGAAATATGTCAATAGTCATGCCAGTGGTGAAATGAAGTAGGCATACACCCTAGGCGATATGGCCACATGCACCTACAATATGCCAAAACTCCTACACAAGCTATGCTCACATGTATACAAGGCATGTGCGCAAATGAGGCGGATGTCCGAGCCGTACATCTCTAAATACTACAACATGCAATACCTTTTCAGTACATGGAGTGCAGAGTTCCACTCCTACGGTTTGGACATGAACTACAGGCATCTATGGCCGGACATGCTGCAATGGGCCCCCAACAAGGACCTAAAGATAACTTCGAAGGGACGTCTGTAAGTTCAAGCTCCATTATGTTGGTTTTGGTGATAATAAAAAATACAATTGTGAGATTAATATGTATGATTGATTATGGTATAATTTAGTCTCATTTGGATGAAAAGGTAAAATCAAAGAGGTATACATTTGACACTTATATTCATTTACATCTTAGCGCATTCCTTGGATCCAAAATATAGATTGAACTTCACATAAAGTCTAAAATGAATATGTGCATATGTTTTTATTAGATATTCTTGTATGCACATATTTAGGGGGAGTTCACTCTATGTTTTGTGATTTCATTAGTATTAATCCATATTTCTTTTTTCACATATATTGAGATCTCTACTTTGAAACATATTCTTCAGTATATAAACCTTGTGTAGTTCATATATACTCACATTGAATCACATTGCTTTTTACTCAATTATTTATGAATGGGACTAACATGATTGTCAAGTGATTGAAAGGTTTAGTCCCGAAATTCGTTTGACTATGGAGATGCATGCAAAGATTGATAAGAAGATCAATATGGCTCGAGACGAAGGTCAGCATGCATTTGAATTTAAATCCTAAAGTCAACTGTGCTCTTTCAGAAAAATCGATAGCACCGTACCGACCTGCGGTATTACCGCAGTGCGGTAGTTCCGGATTTTATGCGGTATGTTTTTTAGAGAGCACCCTTTCGGGGATTTCAACTCACTGAAATCGGTAGTACCGGACTATGAACGACGGAACTACCGTAGGGCGGTAGTACTGCATGATACTGCGGTAATACTGATTTTTGGAAAAAAAAAATTTCAGAGAGTTTCGCGAGAAAAACTTAACTGGCCAGAAATCGGAAATACCGATGTCAGCACGGCGGAAGAACCGCAGTGCGGTAATACCGCACCTACCTGCGGTAATACCGCAGTACGGTAGTACCACACTTTGTACGACGGTAGTACCGCACTTTAAGTTTAAAGTTTTATATTCAATTATTTGCAATTGTGGTGGTTATCATCAATTACCAAAGGAAATATTAAAGAATCTAAATACACCATTATGAGTTAATGGTATATGTTGGTAATTAATGAAATTACATTATGGGACTAATATTTTTCATGAGTTGGATGAATAGGTTATGTTCCATGATGATGAAGACTTTGGATGGCTTTATGTATTGAAGGCCATCAAGAAGAGGAGAGTATCATGTGTTGATGAGCATCATCAAGCTTCAAGGGAATGCTTAGGGCAAAAGTATGACTAGTTAGGGCTAAGGATATGTTCCTAGTCTTTTACCGGTCTTGGTGTTTTGATGGAAGACTGGATTGCTAGTATAGATTTGCCGTACTATTAAGAATGATCTTGTCTAGTAGCTTGAGTCTTATCATATGTTGATAGCTTAATCTTGCTTACTCCAACTCTCCATGGCATGATGCTATTATTTACGAATGTGATGTCTATAATACTGTTGCGTTCTTATTTGTACTCCTTTATATGATGTACATTTGTTCAATGTATATCGACCCCTTTAGCTTAATGCAAGCGACGCAGCATTGGAACAGCCCATTTAATAAATGGCAACCGCAACAACACGTACACCATTCAGTTACATGCTTTAGGAGATTGAATATAACCGCGAACTACAGGAGAAAGTACCGTGCTACAAGCTTCTCCGTACGTGCCTACCGGTAGAAGGTGTCTCGCACTACCCATATAAAGTATTGCAAAGGGACGCCTTGGACGTGCCTGGCCATCATTACGGTGGTACACACATATGTACTAGGGTTCATGTAGTAGCATGTGGAATCATAGGAACTTTCTATGTTGACAACCTCCGTGTTGCCACTCTCGCGCTGCATCTGTTGGTAGATGTCATCGTTCTTCTCATTGAGACTATCAATCTGCGCCTTCAACTCTAAGATTTATTTTCACAATATATCCATGTATCTCACAACATAGTGTTCATTCGGAGGATCGATCCAGTAAACGAAGTCACATTTTGCTATCTGCTAGAAAGGAGGGTTAACATGAAAACTCTATTAGCAGTAAGAGAAAATAAACTATTGACTAATTATACCTCAGAGTGTAGGCATCGGAAAAAACATCACCTACCATCGAAACGGCCTTCCACGATCTGCACGACCGCGTCATCCCTATGTTTGCATTTCGGTCATACCAGTTGAGCATACCTGTTTGGCATCAAGCGATAGTTAGGGCCGAAATCCTCCCTCCCTATCAGGGGAAGGTCTTGCTTTGGCGACCTTAGTTAGACTGACCCCTCGGTGTCTACCTTGGTATGTTACTGTAGGACGGAGAAAGTTATTCCTACAAGAAGCAAAATATAGTTGAGATGAGCGACTGCGAGAGTTCCATATTTGAGGTCGAGTGGAAAGGGAACCCGATACGTTATCACCGAAAATTACAGACTTGTTGTTGGTATGTAGCACAACAGGCGATGGAGGGCGGCATGGCATGGTAAGAGTAATATATGTTCGGACGAGGGAGCGAGCGAGGGGGGACGGTATGGACATACCGACACTTGTGCGGGCAAGGGGGGGCCATGAATAGAGTGACATTTGTGCAGTTGCATGTTGACTATTTTAGCGCTACATTGTGTGCATTAAGCTAGAGGCGTCCATAAGCATTGAGCAAATGTAGATCATACAAAGGGGTAGAACTAAGAAGTCAAGTCATTTCATGCCCATGCTTGTCATTTCATGCACGTGGTCGGGGAAGTGGGATTCCTGCTTAATGAGGTTGGGTGAAATCTTCACGCTGGTCCACAAAAATAATACAATAGCTGATCCGATAAGTGGGTAACATGGCACACAACCTAGCGAACCAAGGATGATACACACATACCTTTAGGGAATTAGAAATACATGTGACATATGAACGAAGAAGGTACATCTATTGTATGGACTGTGGCCATTTGCCCTTTCTCCTGAGGTCGGCGTTGTAGTTCTCGCTGGATGCCTTGGCCTTAGCCATCAGTTCGCACTTTCGCTCATGCTCCTCCTTGCGAGCCTTGCGCTCCCTACACCTACATGCCTCAAGATGAGCCAGCGTCTCCCACCGAATACGCTTGCTTTGATCTTCGGTGCGACACCGCTCTTCCACCCTCTCGTGTGTCATCTGTGCATCCCACTCCTCGTAGTCCAGCTGCCACTGGTTGTGCGGGTGGATCTCCTAGTCTTCCATTTGCGGTAGGTGTATAGCGGATCCAGTGACCGCGGGAATGTGGAGAGAGTTTGTTAGTACGTGCCATAGAATATAATTGGTAAGGGAATATACTATAACCACCAATTCTTACCAATTGTCAGTAGTGAGCTATGTCGTAACGCCGCTCGGGATAGTCCTAGGCGTAGTTACCGCAACCCCAGTAACGTATGCCCAAACTCAATTGATCCTTTGACTTGAAGAACCTGCATACGTCCTGGCACCAGCAAAGGGGGGCATCTCCCTCGTAGGTGGGTTCCACGGTGAATGCTTAGTGGGAACATTCAGGTATGAGTTGGGGTTGGAGGTACAGGGGGCTTCATTTTGGGGAGGTGGCCTCCTCGCACGCTCCGCTTATTCGTCTCGGGCTGCTGCAACCCTTGCAAGTCCGGTGATCTTCTCCCATTGCTTCTCCATGGTAGCGATGTGTTGTTCTAGCCGTGATGCTGGAAATACAGTGCGGAACGGGTAATACTTATATGTTGACGTGCACCACTACGAATAAGAGGGACGGCATGGTAAGAGTGACATATGTGTGAACGAGAGAGCAGGAGAGGGTGGACGACATGGACATACTTACATTTGTACGGGCAAGGGAGTCGACAAGGGGGGACGACATGGACAGACTAACATTTGTGCGGGCAAGGGAGCAGACGAGGGGGCATGGACAGTTGACATTTGTGCGGGCAAAGGAGCAGACGAGGGGGTACGGCATGGACAGACTGACATTTGTGCGGACGAGAAAACTAGTAATGCGGGACGGCATGGACAAGCCAACATATGTTCGAACGAGTGAGCGGGCAAGGGGGGAGAACAGCAAGGGGACGATAAATGTTCGAAGGAGAGATGTCACGCACTACAAAATATGGCCACCACATGGTGGCCATGCTACGTATGTTTTAAACTGCGATTTAAATGAGCATTGTCTATCGCTAATTATGATTAAATTTACATGTGTTCCTATAAACACCATTATAACTACAACAGACATGACTATAGTGAAAAAAACTCGGATCGACATTCCAAATAGAAAAATGCTATTTGTTTAAACAAAGAAAATAGAAAGTCAATCATGGCATTACGGGCTATTAAAAAGCTCTCGTTTTGTTGCGAGCTCCTTTCTCGAGGCAAGATAGTGTACCTAAAAAAAGAATGGAATTGAAAACTTCAGAGTACATAAAAATTCTGAAAAATTAGACAATTAGGATAACTGTATCGGGAGGTTGCACATAAATTAATTATGTTGTGACAGGAGGCCACACATAAAATTTTATAATTTTTGAGCTCATTTGCTACACCTAAAAATGCAAACAAACAATATAGAAAAACTACTAATTAAGACAGGTAATTAAGCCAACTTAAATACCTGCCGTACGGTGGTCGGGCGACAGGCCTTGTGTGCACGGTGGCCAGGCGGTGGGCCCTTGGCCACACAGCCACTGGCCACCCCCTTGCCACGTGCCAGTCTCACGGCGCTGCAGGCCGATCACCGTGCGGCAAAATTGATATTTTCAAAATTGTCGCGTGTCTACGGCTACTGTTGTAAATACGATTCAAAAACACATCAAAGGTGCCAAAAACTCAATTTGTAGAGGTGGTACCTAGTACTGCGGATGTTTGGAACTGGATGGTTTATGGATCAAGTCACACAACCGGAGTGGTTGCTTCTCCCATCTGAAATTTTAAGAAGCGTTTTCTGCTCCTGAGCCGCATCTATTTTCAGTCGATGACGAGAAAAACGCGGGCCATGCGCTTGTTTGCTGACCATTTGATCCGCCGGGGCCTTCTGCTTTCTGGAACCGCTATTTTCCGCCGCTACTGGCTACCGCACGCGGACCTTGACCTCAGAACGCCAGGTTTTTGTGCTTGTTCCTGCAAGAAACTTCCTACATGGGTCTGCAAGTGTTATGTGCAACATAACACTAGCAGCAGTAGCCCAGGGGACGGATCGTGCGAGTAGGAATACACTCTCTGCACATGGACGGGAACCGAAACCCGTGGGCTCCACTCAAATTAGCTTTTTTTTTATTTCAACTCTTTTTTATTATTCATTACATTATTCACTAACTCAACTACAGTAAAAAAATCAGCTACAATAAAAATTTCAGTTAAAAATTAAAAGTGATCATTATAACATCACCCCGTGGCCTTGTTCTGAGACTCACAAGCTGCCGCTCCAACTTTCTGTTTCAGGTTCGCTGAACCTGCAGGAGACGGGACCCTTCGGAATCTTGACGTGTCAATGACACGTGGGGCCGCGCGAGAATTCCTCTCTTCCGGCGGTGCCAAACCGGCCTTTTAGAATCTTCGCCGGGACCGTCGCGTCCAACCGCGTGTCGAGCACGGAGCTGAAATACCAAAACGAGGTGTGCAAACGTGAAATTTTCCTGCTGCTAAGCTGGAGGCTGCATGCGTCCTGGGCCTCAGAAAATTTGGTTGGTTAGAGTTGCAGCCAGGCCAGCCACGAGGAGAGGAGGGTCAGAGGAGGAGGAGGAGGAGAAGAAGAAGAAGAAAAGGGTTGGCAAAACGACACTTCTACACCACCTCCTCCTCCTCTCGCTTGTTCTGCCACTTGGTTGTTGTAACTTATATACCATATTACACAGCCCATGCTGAAGCTGAGCTTGATCAGGAAGACACCAGCCGCTGTTCCATTGGTTGCCTCGAACAAGAACAGCAGCATGAGCATGGCCGGAGTTCAGGTGATGCCCGCGGTCGGCGCGGTCACCACCGTCGACGTGAGGGCGGAGGGCGGCAAGGCGGCAGCGCTGAGGAAGAGGCGTGTTGGGGCTGCCTCCGGGTCAGGAGGGGTGAGCAGTACTAGCTTGTTCGTCGGGGACTGGAGGAGGAGGCCTCGCCGGCCGGCGTGCTCGGTCAGGCTCAGGCAGTGCCGGAGCAGGAGCAAGAGGGGCCTCGGCATCGTCAGCAACCTCGGGGGCCAGTACGAGGACGGCTTTGAGGACGTCCACGTGGTAATCGACCTCATTAATTCCGTCTTCCCCTTGCTGCTCGGATCTTGGAGTTTTCGCGTATTATGCTAATATGCTTGTTTGATAGTACTAGCGGTAGTACTATATTACAACTGTTAGATGTGGGAAGAAACATGCAGACATCAAGTTCTTGCAACATCTCCTAACTAAAGACGAATTTCTCGGGTTTTGATGTGTTCTCGGCTGAAGAACTATTGAAAACAACTAACAGGGAGAGCCTATTCTGGTTAACTTCCCTGGGTCAAGGTGAATGAAGAATAATTTCCTGGTCATGTTTGTGCAGCAACTGATGAATTTCTTCACCTTCAAAGCCGTGAGGACCGTGCTTAACCAGCTCTACGAAATGAATCCACCAAGCTACCGTTGGTTCCACAAGTAGGATATACATCCATCATACAATCCATTCAGGTCTAATGAAGTTACAGTCCCTCTCACAGTTGTGTAATCCTGTTCTTGTTTCCCTGACAGCTTTATCGCTGTGAACAAGCCCACTGAAGGCAAATTGTTCCTTCGTGCTCTTGGGAAGGTGATTGCATCCACAACTGATTCACTTCTGGGACGCCGCAAAATAGCATCTTCTTCCAGTACCGCTGCAACCTGCAAAACTTACACGGATGTTTTTGCTCTTGCTACAGGAGAGGCACGAGCTTGCAGAGCGAGTGATGATAACAAGGCTCCACTTGTACGGGAAATGGATCAAGGTGATTATAATTGGCGTCAGTTTCTGCTCTGGTTGTCTATCACTCCATTGGGTAGTCTGCCGACATTAGCTAAGTTCTGAACTGAAATCTGCTTCTGTTTAATTATCAGAAATGCGACCATGCAATGATGTATGAGAAGATATCTGACGAGAACCTGGCGCTGATGCGAGAGCGGCTCATGGAGACTGTCATTTGGCCAACAGACGACACAAACACAGAGAAAATTGGTTGATGCCTCTGCCTGCCTGCGTCAGATGATATATACAATTCCTTTGGGTTGCTAAACTTAGCTCGTTAATTAGGTAGAGCATTGTCACGAGTCGAGTCAGATGTATATAAACTCTGTACCATGATGTACTAGCATGGCGGTACTGAATCAGTACCATGCACGATCGAGTCAGATGTATAAATCAAGATATAGCGGAGAGTACGTTCACTCCATTTTATCTTTTTGGTGAAGTCCTTTGCATCACTTCGACAGTGTATAATGTACCGATTAATACATAGCTGGGTCAAATCGAATGCATTGATCAGTCATCGGTGCAGTGGTGTGTCGTTTTGAGGAGTTACAATCCTGATGTGCTCTCTCTAGAGTTAATTTAGGGCAAACAAACACTTTGTATTTTGTATGTGTAATGATACTTTGGTTCATTTCATATTGTCTTGATTCATTTTGATTTTTTAAATGGATTTATTCATTTCGAAACTTTCTCCTTATGACAATGATAAGCAGGAGCGGATCTAGGATTTCACATCAATGGTGTCACCACAAACTTATCAACTAACGATCACGGCTTCTAGTAAATAAAAAATACGCTAGAAAATGTACATAATTTAATAGCATTACATTATAACAGTAAATTAAAGTAACAAAGTTATAGAAACGAACTAATTTGGATGAACTCCATCACTGACTGCTGATGGTAATTTTCTTTTCAAGAACCATTCCATCAAATTCATACTACCTAAACCTGTATAATTAGTTAAATTAAATTACAAATCAGTAAACTAAAGAAAATAAAAAGAATACTAATTTTCCTACCTAAACCACCTGCCATCGTGGCCTTAAGGAAGTTTGAAATTGGATGGGGAATTGAGTTCGGGTAAAACCCTTCGACAGCGCCCAAGCAGCTCAAACAGCTAGGAAGCAGTGCGCGTAGTATGCTCACTAACTCACTTGCTCTTGGGCTGTTGGGCATGGAGTACACGTCCGCCTCGCTCCATCATCTTAACACAAAGAAAAAGAAGAAAAGCTTCAGATTTCTCGCCTAAGGGGAGGAAGAGAGCAGACGCGCTGCGAGAGAGGCGAAAAGGTGCGGGAATTTTGGTTTTTCTCCTCACCTGCGAGGCTGCGAGTCCGCCATTTTTTTTGGGATGCGAAGGGGGGCGCCGCACGGCCGCAGTAGCTGGCGGTTGGGCGGAATGCGAAAGGGCAGTAGCTGTTAATAGTGCTCTACAATGGGCCGTGTCGTGGGCTACGTGCCTACGTATATTATTTACTTTACTCTTGTGTTGCATCGGTGAAACAGATCAATTCTCAGGAGGATATGGGTCATCCGCTGCTGTCACATAGCAGATCGGACTGCTGTCATCAACATAGAATGAAAGAGGGGTACAAGGGCCTAGTTGAAAGGTATTGCTGTCCTGTGACAGCACGGGCTGAATGTTGGATCCGCCCCTAATGATAAGTGGTATTGAGAATGATGTCTAGCTATATATGCATGCCACAATTGAAATGCCGGTGACTCAAATAATATCACAGGGCAACCTTTTGACATATTTGTTGCCACTTATTATAGCTCCCCTGTTTTTCCCCGAGCATTTTAAGCTTGGGATTCTATACTTGCTTAATTTACATGCACATTAATTTTGTCCACAAGCTAGCTAACATCGTACCGGTGATGCGATCCATGAGGTTCTCAATATGCAGTTGTCTGCACGGGTGACGCAATCTACTCCCTCCTATCATAAATAAATATGGTTTCAGACATCGACACGGCCCCCTAAATTACAATTTTGACTACTAATTTAGATTATAATATATTCATAAATCCAATAAAACTATAATGTTATGAAAATACTTTTCAAGATAAATCTATATATATGATTTTTCATGTATCCAAACTAAATATGTAAAAGATATCGGTAGTCAAAATTTTAAAAGCTTAACCATACGCATAAAAAACATATGTATTTGTGACTGTTGGAAGAATTGTTCCATTCAATATCTGATATCTCCGCAACCAAATTAAGAGTAGTACAGTAGTACTTGGTGTCCTTAAAAAAGATAAACCAAATATATAAACCTTGAAGCAGCATCATTAGGTGTTGTGTAAACTAAACCTTGATTTCATTTCTAGAAATTTGTGTATTTTACACTTGAGGCATCTTCCATTAATTTTCCAAAGCTCAAGCATGTAAACAAGTAATTAATCAATCTCACAGAAACACGATTTTAGTACCTGGGTGGCAAGGTTAGTAGTGTATACTGCATATATATACGTCGTCTTACGTAGAGATCGAATTCGACCCAGTTATAAATGTGATATATCTACACTATCGTCTACGCATACAAGAAAGCAACAAATCAAAATAATTTTCGTCGTTGCCTGCACTGCTAGTTTCTGGAGCCTCACATCCGATTAGTGAGTGGCCTTCTCATGGAAGCACTCACTGGATCTTCACTCGATCTTGTACCATACATTACCGAAAATCTGGCCAGTTGTTTACTAACCAGACCAATTTGTCCGTAGGTGCGTCATGCCACGAACGGTTGACATATCAGACACCGTACCTTTTTTTTCAAATTTGATCTCCAAACATCCGTTTTTATAAATCTAACTCTCATTTTCAACTCGGTAGGTACTTGTTGAGGTAGAGGAGCTCGATAAGGTGCCGGATAGCCGCATAGTGATTAATTAATGTTAATTATCTTGATTAATGCTAATATTGTAATATCATACTTACTTATTACTAATCATGATTAAATTAATCATCTGTCGATTTGTGGGGGCTCGGCATCGTCCTACAGTCGATAGGTCCTTGACCTGCCGAGCAATTGCTCAACAGGTGCTGCCGAGGTCTAATGGCTCGACAGGACTTATCAACCTGTTGTAGCGTTTTTGTCGCCTGCCGTGGTTGTTGAGCACATAGAGAAGGCTATATTTATAAAAATGAATATACATGACCAATTTTTTTTAAAAAAAATGTGACTGCAGTGACGTATGTGTCAACAGTTCTCATGTCACACCAGTTAATCGAGGAAAGCGTTAACATTAACATGGACACGGTACGTACAAAGTGCCTGAATCTAAGTGGAATGTTAGGCATTGAACTGATCAATCATCATGCGTGTAGTATATCATTCGTACGTACGTGCACCACCGTCGTCAGATATAATTAAACGTACTACGTACGTGCAGGCATGCATGCAGCCATATGCACGATATATGCTACCTAGCAGCAGCAGCGACTAGGCAGCCTCCTTTTTATCATATATCGTGCACGCATCTCAATGTAGATCGGTGGAGACTGAGGGGTGATCGGAATAGCGATGGCTTTTGATTTTTACTGAAAAAACACTGTAGCTGAATTGATTTATTGAGTATAATTAAATGTAAAAAATATATTAAAAAACCGAAAATAAAAACCGAAAAAAAGTATAAGTAAATTTTTTTTAAAAAACGAAAAAATAAATTTAACTGTAGCAGGTACTGTAGCTACAGTACCTGCTACAGTGAAATAATCGCCAACGCTAGCGATTGTTGAAGCTGTATTGAGCGGGCCCTCATGAGGCTACGATCAGAACGGAGATATTTTCACTGTTTAGCGATCGGAACACTGTAGCAGCGACGGAATCACTGTAACACTTTTGTCACGTAGTGAAATTTTTTTTGTTTTTTTGTTTTTTTTACGTTCCTTTTTTTTCTCATATTCCTTTGCATTGTCCGCACTAGACTAGCGAGCCGTTTTTATTTTTACATTTTTTAAAATTTAATTATGCCTAACATGCCACTCAGCTACAGTGTTTTTTCAGCCAGCTACAGTGTTTTTTCAGTAAAAACCAAAAACCATCGCTATTTCGATCACCCCCTCAGTGTTTCGCCAAACTCTGGGTCACTTGCCGGGTCAAGGCTTGCCCTTCCAGACAAAACGTTGTACTAAAAACTATTTTAAAGTGAATTTTTTAAATAACTTCTCAGACTCAAAACCGGCCGAGCTCAGGGGAAGCTTCCCAAACTCAAAACCGGCCGAGCTCGGGGGAAGTTATCTTTCCTTTGTTTTCTACTTGCGGCTGGAGCATTTTGGTCATTTCACGTAAGGTTAAACAGTATAAGAAATAAAAACGGAATAAAAATAGAAAAAAAATAAAATTATCAATTGACTCATAAATTTTATGTTTTATGTGTGTCAATGTGTTCGAGCGTATTTTACCTATGACATATAAACTTTAGGCAAATGATGGATTATCCCCGTATTTTTCTGGGCGATGTCTGCCAGTTTGCTTCAAGCCCTGGGCTTGGACGCGTACGTGAGGAGCCTTGGAATGTGGGCCGCAGGTGGGCTGGGGGCGCGCAAGCGGCATATATCAACGCCCCTACACACCGGCCGGTGGTTGTGAGGTGTGGCCAGACCGTCCTCACACGAAGGGCCAGGTGCTCCAACCAT
Organism: Melocanna baccifera; assembly: GCA_036346265.1. Classification (NCBI taxonomy): domain Eukaryota; kingdom Viridiplantae; phylum Streptophyta; class Magnoliopsida; order Poales; family Poaceae; genus Melocanna; species Melocanna baccifera. The sequence continues at coordinate 2,202,401 of CM070683.1, read as the reverse complement.
TTGATCCAATCTCACGTTTATCAGATGGTCAAAGATCAATGTCTTATTTGGGAGGGACTTGGGAGGGCCTAACTTTTCGGCTCTTCTTCTTAAATAAATAAATAGGCTAGTTTCTTCATCATGATTTCAAAACAACTTATTAAAACAGTTTTTTTTAAATAGTTCATCAATTTATCAGCATTCGGCTTGTTCGCATAAACATTCACACTAAAACCAAGAGTTATTAATCATAACTATAAACTATCAGCCGTAGCAAAAAATAACATACCCTTTCCAAGAAGCTAGCTAGCGGAGAGAAGTCGTAGATTCTGGGGGTGATCGGAATAGCGATGGCTTTTGGCTTTTGGCTGAAAAAACACTGTAGCTGGCCGAAAAAACAATGTAGCTGAGTTGGTGTATAGTGTAGTGAATAGTGAAAAAAAAACTGAAGCTAGAAGCTGAAGTCGAAAAAAATCGAAATGATCCGGGCCTCTCACCAGGATGGAATGCTTCAACCTTCCCTGTCGGGAACCGGAAGATCTTCCGTTGGCTTTTAAGCTGATGCTCCTACGGGTTTCGCCCAACCCGCACGGTTATTCTCGTACTCTTAACCAGCTCTTCCACCTCATGGTACGTTTCCTGTAATGACAAATTGAAGGAAGGATTCGCCGTCCACGTTGACCGTCTCCATCCGTTCCGCCTGGACTCCGGCAGGTGCCAGCGAGACCCGGGTAGCATCTCGCCATTGCCGATGTTTACAGCCACGAATGATGCCATCTAATTCCAGCTCCTCGTCGACGCCAAGCCCATCCCTTCTAGTTCGGTTATCCCAGTCAGTTTAGCGTCAATCACACCAGTCCCTTTCATGATTAGCGCTGTAGAAATTATTCCCCCAATTACGGCGTTATCATGAGGAAAAGGGCAAATGTATTGTATTGACTGACGTGCAGCTCAGGGTAGCGAGGGCTCTCTCTCTCTCTCTCTCATGAGGCTGATGCTGCCCTTGTCCATCAGTCATGGTGAGGTGATTGGTGTATGTCCACATATGCAGTATTCACATACTGACATACATACATACATGCAAGAACATCTGTGGTAGTTCTTGAAGATGGCAAACGTACTAGATTCTGGTTACTTTGAGCCAGATACATGGAGAGCAGCAGAAATGGACTCATCATGGAAATAGATGGATGGACGTAGAAAAAAACCAAGAAAACCTTACTGTTTCACATCTTGTAGTCCTCTACAGGGGGAAAATGTATAATATGTAGCTTTTTACAGTGTTGTGTTCTGAATGTTTGTAAGATTGAGCAAACAAATTCATTTTTATCCCATATGGGTACAAGCCAACAAAAAACAAGGGCCACTCTGTGGTCACAAGTAGCACAGGGCAACACTACATATACAACTTGTAAATCTTTTTGCAATTAGGTTCTCGGATGCAGCATAAACCATACGAAGAACTACAGCTATGATGGCCATAGGCAAAAAACAGATTTAGCACACGAGTACTGGGAAACAGATGAGAAGGGACGAGGTGATAGGAAGGCTAGAAGAAGGAGCGTTTCGTAGGCACCCTTCCAACTGCCTTCATGAAGTTGGCCAGCTCCAGCGCCTTCGCCAGCTTCAGCCCTTTCTTCGCCTCCGCCGACGCCCTCTTCTCCTCCGCCTTGCGCCGCGCCTTTGCGATGTCATTCTGCGTCTTCTCGAGCGCCTTGGCACGCTGTTCATCCAGCTTCCTCTGTGTGATGGGAGTCGCAACATCTTTAAGTCAGTCACATTTGGAACAAGGAGGCATGGATTATGCTATAGATAAGCACCGTTTTATGGTGAATTGGTGATGAAAATCAAGAATGGACGTTTACGAGAACAAAATTGGAGCATAGGTAAGCCTGATTTGCAGAAGAGAATGAAGGAAATGTCAAAAGCCTAATGCATAGTTCTCCCGGACAAAGACCATTCTCCTAACGCTACGAAATCAACGTGTTACTATCCATGATGGTCAGAACAGTCGCCTTGAGGGCAACAGAACGTTGCATGATTGAGTTGTAACTAACTCATCTGATTCTCCATGCCTGTACCCAAAAAAGGTACTTCTTTACGGTGGCAAATTCTCAATAATTCCAGGGAGAAACTCTGATGTTACATACCTCTAACCTCGAGTACTTTTTTCCTTACGGATATTACTAACTTTTTCCTATAACTTTTGTCAAATCAAGAACAGATTGTTGCTACCCCAGGGTTGCAAGACTGAAGTTTTTTTAGGGAATAGGACTGAATATGTTATGAGTTCTGGAGATACTTATAGCCCTCTGATTTGTTTTGGTTTGTTAATCAGCAATAAGACATATGGTAATTGCATGGAGAATCTACTTAAAACCATGCTAATTGAATTTATTGTCAAGCTCTGCTGTTGTTGATATTTAATACTTTATGCTCACAATTTAACAAGCAAAGATGATAGACAGCGTGTACTCATGAGAATATGCAAATCAAGACGCAAAAGCAACTATTGCGTAGTGTAATTTTCATAGAAAAACTAGAAAAAAATGTTTTCTCGTGTCTGTAGTTACCTCAATCTTCTTGAGCCATGCGGAGGCTTTCTCCACCTGCTCTGTCTCCCAGCCATTGATGACGACCTCCTCCCTCTTGAACCGGTTGTTGATCTTGGCCATCTCCGCCGTCTGCCACGCCGTCACCTTCGTCTCCACCTCCTCCTTCTTCACCTGCCGCGCCTCCACCGGCGGCGGCGCGGGCCCCGCGGGGACCACCTCGAGAGGGGCCCTGCTCCTGGCCGGCGTGGCGATCGGGTGGCTGTCCGGCACGATGGCGAGCGGGTTGGTCTCCTCCAGCTCGTCCTCGCCGATGCTGGTGAGCTGGTCGGCGCCGTTGCTGTTAGCCCCGACTTCGTAGCCGCCGCCGTTGTTGCTGCCGGGGTTGCTGCTGTTGGAGTTGGTCTGCATGGTCGCCCCGGCGGCGACCATGGCCGTGAACTCGCGGCTCATCGTCATGTACTGCTCCTCGGAGGAGAAGGACCGGTGGCTGGCGGTGTCCCAGGACGCGGATCCCGCGCGCGTGGGGGGCGTCGGCGCGGTCGTGGGCGTCAGAGGGTGGATGTCGCGGAACGTGGTGACCTCGTCGTCCTCGACGGTGGCATCTTCGGAGGCGGGAGCCAATGGTAGTGCCTGCTGCTCATGCAACATGTGCTAGCCGCGCGGTGGTCGCCGGCGGGAGGGCGCCACCATGCATGGGAAGAGCCGCCGTGTCCTTCTTGCGGTGTACGTGTTGTTAATTGTTCGTGTGCGCGGTGTGGTAGCGGTGCGTGGTGAGGTAGTATATCAATATGCGCGGGTCAAGCGAAGGCCATGGCTGATGGGGCCGGCTCGAGCTTGTCCATTGGCGCCAACGGATGACACGTAGCGTCGGGTGGTGTGGTGATGGCCAAAGCTAGTGCATGCACAATGTTTTATGGGAGGTGCTAAACAGCAATGCTCAGGTCAGGTGTTTTTCGACTCGAAGCATTCAGATTTCTCATGTATACATCTTATTTAAAAAATATACAAGTACTTTGAATCATAAAAAATACTTAATTTTTTTCGTATGTATACATCCTCTTCAAAATATCTAAGTACTTCGAATTATAAAAACACTTAAGTAGCTCTAGACATCACCATTTTTTTTTTTAGTCTGGGTGAGGCGAGCGTTTGTTTTCGTGCACTACCTGGAGATTGGCGATATCGCAAATGGGTGCTTCTTTAATTCCAAGATGGATAGAGGAATTTTTCTCGATGGATGGACAGTAGTGTAGCCGTGTGAGTAGTTAGGAGCAGGCTGTAAATTAGTTACGTCAGTGTTGGTAAGGAGCTAGTAGTGGTGTGACAGCCGATCAGTTTCTTTGGGGAGGATAAGAGCTTTTTTTAACAAGGAAAGACGGGATGAGGAGAGGATCAGTTCAGTCGAGATAGTTCTCAGGCTGTTGTCGTCTAGCTAGGGTTAAAATGAGCTATAGCTTGACTCGTAATTAGCAGAGTCTGATCAAAAGAGTAAATTAAAAGATGCCCTTGTATATGTTTGGAGCTTGAAAGGTCAGTAGAGTTTTGAGCCGTCCCTGAAAGGAAATAGCTGTGTGCACATTCTTAAGTATCGGGGTAACAAGACCAGAGCGAACAACACAACTCGACGTATAATTTTCCCTACGAAAAGCAGGTGTTAGTGTGTCAATTGATCACGGGCGAATCGCGGATTCACAGTGGAGCAGGCACCAAAAGAAAAGGCCAACCTTCTCACGTCCTTATTCTTTACTATTCTTTATCGATCGAACGGGGTCAGTAGTACAGGACAACTATCAAAAAAAAAAAAAAGTCGACGGGATCAACTACTCGTCCTAATCATAATATACTAGTTTAATTCGTTCCAGTATGCTCCTGAATGGTGCGGAGGAGGGTCGGGACGGACAGCTAAGGGGCCGTTCTTTCTCAGCGGGAAACGAGTGGTCATTGTACGGATGAATCGGATACAATAAATTATTTTAAAAAGATTATCTAAATAAATTAGTTTTTAAAAAGTAAAAAAAAGAACAACCCTACTTATTTATGTAAAGAAAACCATGAGTTATCACCTGAAAAGATCGAGATAAAGAGTGTGATCGTGGCGAGGCATCGCTTTCTCTAGGATAAGGAATCAAGGCCCGCTCCTGCTGCTGCTTCCGCTTTGCCTAAACTTTTGTGTGTGCGCGGGGCAGCCAGTGGCCGCGCCGCACCTGGCCCGCGCGTCGCTCGGCGGGCGCTTTCGCGGACTTTTTTTTTTGTTTTCTCGCGCGGGCGGGCTCACGTACGCACAGGCGCGCGCGCGGACGACGCGGCGTGCCTCGGTTTTCTTGCGTGCGCTCGCGCTCCGTCCATCGGCCGGCACGTGTACACGGCGTCCGATTCACGGCCTACATGGGTACAAGCGGCGTGGGCCAGCCGCTGTCGAGCTCACGTCGATAAATTTTGTTTTTTTTTTTGGCGACGGTGAGAAATGTACGCGAAGAGGGTGCAAGTGGAACGCACCGGTAAGTAGCAAATAGCGATGGATTTTCGGGGACGTTGCATTCGCGGAAAGTGACCTACCGCCATCCATTTAACAGCTGGAGGTTAGTCTTTTAAGAGTGCCTTGCTACGAAGGCTCGCAGGACTTTGGTTATATGTTTTAGAGGTGATCGGAATAGCGATGGCTTTTGGTTTTTGGTTGAAAAAACATTGTAGCTGGCTGAAAAAACACTGTAGCTGAGTTAGTGGATAGTGTAGTGAATAGTGAAAAAAAGTTTTGTGTTTAGAAGTTGAAAAAAAAAAACGATCGGGGCTAATGGAGGCAAGAGATGCAGTAGTTTATCTCTTTTTATCTAAGGTCCTATCTAGATCGTATAAATTTTATAGAAAATAGTTAGTCACCTTAGTTACAGTGAAAAATAAGTTATCTTAGTTACAGTGAAAAATAAGTCAATTATAATGAAAAAACCATAAGATATAGCCATTCTTAACGCCACATAAATATACCACACCAACTAGGTGTTCATGTTATCAATCCCAACGTAGGGTTTAGAAGATTGTTCGGGAGGACCTGAGCTTTTGTTAAAAGTAAGCGAGCTCTACGGAAAATATGTTAATCCTTTAGAGGGAGCGATCCCTGTCAGAGGGCAGCATATATAGTTTGGCCTTTAGCTGGATCAGCTGCATACAGCCTCGAGCTAGGAAGCCGGTCCTCCGCGTTGGCATGGGCTAATGCAGAGGAGCAAAGTGATGTGCATAAGTGCATTAGGGCTTCGTATGAACCGTCCGATCTGAATTGGACGGCCCAGATCAAACTGCACAGGCCACAGTCAAACAGCAGCGCGACAGTGATACGAATAAACAGCAAAGTCTCCCACTGTTTCTACTGTAAACGATACAGTGCGGCTGCAGGGTTACCGCGCATGCAGACTCGGAATACCGCTGCTACAGTAACTCTCCGCAGTGATGTAGAGGATCCGGGTCCCTTTCCGACGTACAAGGCATGAGCACATCACGAACTGACGAGTGGCCAAACGAATCAAACCTCTATGCAAACCGCAAAGTGATTCCGGCTCGCTTTAATTATGCCCTGGAGCAAGCTTAGCTTACCATCTCTAGAACCAAACTAATTATTGTACCGACCTGATATTTTATACGCTAAATTGGTTCATTTCTCCTAGAAGCTGAAACACACGTTGGTCGATAATTTAGGGCTTATTTGATATGTCTGCGGTTTATAGTTTTTAGCAGAAAATTTTGAATTTTAGCTGTTTACGATAGAGATTACGGAGAGAGATACTCGTTTGTGATTTTAGATGGTACAGATGTTGAGCTTTTAACGTGTACTGTAATTAATTTATAGATTTCGTCTTAAAAATACTACTTTTAATAGTTAGGTACTATAACAAAAACTAAAAACCGTTTTAAGAAACCGAAAAAACCGACCCTTAATTCTGTCTGTATGGCTAACGGCTCGTGATAGTGGCTGATTAGGGATCGAGCACCACCGGGACTGGAGAGGAAAATTAAAAAGAAGATGGAGATGCTTGGCCATCGGAAGTGCGTGCATGACAAACATGCCCCCGGTTAGTGCTAGGCTGCGGCTGGCGCTTTACTACTTTGTAGCTTTTCCCGATTTTTGCAAATTAATCAACTCTTGCTACCTACCAAAAGCAATACTTTATCCGTCCCGCGATATAAGTCATCATTCTTAATAAGTATCCTTTCACAATATAATTTCATTGTAGAGATTAAATATAAAATTATTATAATATTTTCACTATATATCTCTACTTTAATACTAAAAAATAAATAAGTAATTGTAGTATGTCATTTAATAGATGTATATATGATATAATGATATTAATTTTTTTAAATTTAATATTTTTTTGATCTGTAAGTATGATAAACTTTAAATTTATATTGCAAAACGGAGAGGTTAGTTAGTTAAGCACCGCACAATCGCTTGAAATGAGTGGATGCACGGAATCCAGCTATCACAAATTTGTTTTTTCTATTTCCCCCTTCCATACTAACCCCCTTTTATTCTCCTGATCTGAAATAAGTTTTCCATTTGACATAATATTGTTCACACCATACCAAACTTCAGGAACTATTTGATCCTACTCAAACATGACTGCAAAGTGTAACAAGCCGTCCATGCATGCATGACAATCTCGAACCATTAACTCCAACCGACGGTGCGACGCTCCATGTATACGAATGATTACAAGCTGCGTTATTATTCTCGATATACCATAAACTTATTTTCATAATAAGTTTAGAAAGAAGTCTAGTAAGGAAATCTACTAATTTAAAATTAAATTTAAACAGAATCACAAAAAATAGCTATTATATTTTCTAATAATACCTGCTACTTATATGTATCTGTCATTAGTTCAACTCTCAGATAGTGACTCTCAGTTCGTGGGTAAACGGGCATACCCACAGGCAATAGATATGAGCGAGGTTCTTCGTCCGTCGTATTTCGTGAACATATCTATGAACGTAAATTGGGATCACAGATATTGATATGAGAGGTGCTTCAATGCTGACGGTTGAGAAGGAATAAAGCGGTTTGATCGATGATGACTTGGGGAGGCAACGTGAAGGAAAGTATCTTTTTTTTTCTCCGGGTGTCTCTGCAAGCGCTTTTCTATGGGGGAGTGAGGCCCTCCCCTATCCGCTGTTGGTTCTTCGCGCAGGCGATGGATGGGCTCCAGCTCCAGCAAGGCGCTGGAAGATCTGGGCCGTTCGTTGACCGCGTAGGGAGAGTGCTGAAGATTTGGACCATGAAAGCCCATGAGCAGATGGAATCATGAGAAGACTGAAGAGGAGCTACTGTGAGACCCTGGCCCGGCCCAGCAATGGTCTGATAGGCGCCTATAGTTCATGGAGAAAATGTGAATGACAAGATTGCGATTCTAGGTGCCGTTTGGAACCCAGGAATTTTACAGCAATTTTGTAGAAATTTCATTAAAAAAAGTCCGATTCTCATAGAAACTGGAAAAAAAAAATCCACGAGCCTTAGATAGGATCACTTCGGAGGATAGCGATGCACCTGAATGCAGCACGGTCGGTGCACTCAGTGCTGACTGGTGAGTAGGCGCCGTTTTCCACTCCGAATTTATGCCTGCAGAGTCTGTTACGATGAGAGTGCCAGAAGCGGCAACGAGCACGGTGCAGTTGCAGGCCGCATTCAGGTGCGTCAGCAACCTTCTTGACCTCCTCCCCTACATATAGACACAAGCTCGAGCGCATCGTGCGTCGTTCAAGGCAAGGAGCACAATGGCAGGTAGTACTCGCAGCCTCGCAGGGGCGATGCAGTCGTCGTAGGGATGGTCCTCGCGGCCGTGGTGGTGGCGGCCGCGGCGTGGAGAGCCGAGGCGGCGGTGACGTGCGGGGACGCGGTGAGCGTGCTGATCCCGTGCGGGTCGTTCCTGGTGGGCGCCGCCGGCGCGGCGCGGCCGAGCGAGAGCTGCTGCCGTAGCGCGATGCAGCTGCGCAGGATGGCGGGCACGAAGGACGCGCGGCGCGCGCTCTGCAGGTGCCTGGAGCAGTCCGGGCCGTCGTTCGGCGTGCTTCCCGAGCGCGCGCGGCAGCTCCCGGCGCGCTGCAAGCTCGGCCTCGCCATCCCCATCAGCACCGACACCGACTGCGACAAGTGAGCGCGCATGCATACAGTTCATTAGGCACATACACAACGTACGTACTTACCTAATGGCGCATTTGCATGTCTGCGCTTGCTCCATGGCAGGATACCGTAAGTGGCGACCGAACGAACACGCATGGTGTGCACACGCGCGGGCGAGATGATCCATGGGACAACGTGATTTGCCTTTCGTGTTTGATTTGATCGAATCCGTGCGTGTTTGAATAATTAAGGATATGTTCTTTTTAGCTTCTTAAAACGGCTTTTAACTTTTACTACAGTACCTACCTTTCAAACGGAGTATTTTTTAAGATGAAGTTTACAAGTTAATTATAATACACGTTAAAAGCCCAACATCTGTACTATCCAAAATCGCAAGCGAGTATCGTTCTCTCCGTAATCTCTGTCGCAAACAGCTAAAATTTAAAAATTTCAGTCAAAAATCATAAACTACAGCAAAAAAGAACATGCCTTAGTAGTTTCATCCATGATTAACTCCAACCATTTTCATAATCGTGAAGAAAGCTGCCGGTTAATGGTTATAAGATAATTAATGCCCAAAACACGCACAAATAAAATCATCTCACTAGCCTCGCTTCAAAGCGGAATCTACATGGTAAACCAAGAACAGGAATCTAATTTGTTGAGGAACTGTTGCTGACGAGTCCAGTCCAAGCAATTCCTCCTAGACAATAGAGATTGATCAATCAAAGAATAATGTAATAAAACGATACAATTGAACACTAGGTCATGAGAGGGGAACTCATTTATTTATTACTTTCTCTTTTCAAATACAAGTTACAATGATTAAGACCCCATATTTATAGACTAAGTGGTGAGGCGTCTACCATAGGCTAATGCTTTTGGTCTAGGCCTAGATTTTCCAACACTATCCCTTATGTACTCATCCAACATGTTAATACCTCATTAAAACTCCATAAAAACCTGGTGAGAAAAATTTAAAAAAAGAGTACATGATACATGTTATGTTGTACAAATTGTCTCATTAAAAACTTTGACCGAGAAGCTTTCAAAAAAAACCCTTCAAGACAAAAAGAGTACAATTCACTTAATTTTATTTAATCGACAAGATTTATTCTTTTGATACTCGATCTTCGTGATTAAGTTTTAATAGTGAGCTCGAAAGGAATCTCTCTCTGAATTCTGCATTTTTTTAAGTATCATCATTCCAATCCACGTATACATTTTTTAAAATTAGATGCTGGAAATGACTTAGTGAATAAATCTGTAAGATTTTCACACGACTTAGTATGCAGTATCTTAATTTCATTCATCTTTTGTAATTCATGAGTATAGAAAAATTTAGGGTTGATAGACTTTGTAAGATGACTCTTCACGTAACCTGTCTATACTTATGTAACACAAGCTGCATTATCTTCATAGATAATTATGGGGGCTTGCATGATATTCAGTCCACATGATTGCTGGTGAGATTAGTCCGAACAATTCCTCCTAGGCAAGAGAGATAGATCAATCACAGAATAATGCAATAAAGTAAAATATTAAATATAGAGAGATGAGAGAGGAGCTCCTTTCTTTATTGTTTTCTCTTTTCAAGTATAAATTACAATGATTAAAAATCCTTTATTTATAAATTAAATGATAAGATATCCACCATAGGTCTAGATCTTTGGCCCAGAAACAGATTTCCCAACATAATTCACCAGATCTATCACCGAAGAGAAACCGCTGGAGGCCTGGACTCTGGAGTCTTGTCGGCCGCTGGTGATCCGGTAGATCGATTTCTCAGCGAGGACGGTCTGAAAAAGCCGGTTGTTCGGCCTAGGACAGCCCGCCAGTTAAGCCCAATTCTCGGCCCATCCTGGCCTTCTGCCCAGGCCACAGTAGCCTAGTGTCGTCGATCAATCGCGTGAGCAAGCCACATCCATCTGGACAAAGAACACACGGACACGACGCACCAACTGTCGAGTGGCATTTCACTGTTTCTTCAGGGACTTGAGAGACTCCCGTGGGCTTTGCCATCTTCTAGAGCAAATCGATGGCAGATTCATTCCACCGTGTGTTCAGGACCCATTTGGCCATTTGACGTACCACGGCAGCTTATACACCCTGACCAAACCGTCTCACTCTTGACTTCTCGTGTCTAGAAACTTGGAAGGCAGCAAAGCACGTTCATATACATGCCTGCATGTTTCTTCTGGAAGAGGAATATGCGACCAGCTTGCCGTCAGAAAAGGAAAATTGAAGTTTCATTCAGTGCAGTGGATCATCTTGGAAGTTGGAACAGAAGAACATTGGTATGGGGTTTATGCACGTGCTTAGGAATTAAGGTAGAACCCAAATCACCCCCTCTCACACAAAAAAAAGGACCTTTGATATAAACTAGAGACAGCAATTTCAGCAGCAGCAACACTCTTCTTAGTAGCAATTAACTACTGCAGAATCTGAAAGGTGAAGCTCTGAATTCTGAAGTCTTCTCTTTGGAGCGAGTAAATTCTGAAGTCTGAACCGAAGCTACTGTTTTCCCCTAGTTATTGACCCTGTCAAGTGAAGTCTGAACCGAAGCTTCTGTTTCCCCCTCGTTGTTGATCCTGTCAAGCAACGCCACAAGTCAATGAACGACTGAAGATTATAATAACCAACGACTTCATGGCAGTACGAGTACTAAATTCCAACGCAGGGCGTTAGGGGTGTTTTTTTTTTCTCCTTTTCTCTGCCATTAACGGGGGCTTAAGGGACATCGCTTTCTTGCTTACCAAACCCTCCTTCCAGGCTCGTTTTCTTCGCCGCTTGTCGCCGTCGCGTTGCACTCCAGAAATCGTCCTTCCGAGCTTTCAAACATCAAAGTCTTCTTCACAGAGTCTTTTCAGTCTTTTATATTCCAAAAGATCTCAGCCTAATCAAAAATCGAATTATAAATCCCTTCCATCAATTCTATGACCCCGTCCCATTCCAAGGACTTCATCCGATTCCAAACGTAAGCCGTCTTTACCGATAATTTCTATTATAATTTGTTGTTGAAAATTTACATGTTGTCAAAATATACAATTTCACAAGAAATCCCGTAATGCGAATTTCATGTGGATTTACATCTAGAATTCTTAGGGAATAGTATTGTTGTTTCTTGGACAATAGGCCAACGTCATTCACTGACTCGACGCATTTCTAGAAAAACACACACACACACACCAACTACTCCATTTCTTGCGGCATTATCCTACCAGCTTATACCAATTCCGCTAAAAATCACCAGTACTTCCACAAAATCTCCCAAGAAGATTGCATATTTATACGAAATCACCCAAACTTCCCCATAAAACTCCGAAAAAGATTGCATCTTTGTACAGCCTGTGCTGGTTTTTTTGTCCGCTTCTTGAACGCGTCCAGAATTTGTGGACTACCCGACCCAACTCACGCTAGTCCCCAGTACAAAGCACACAGAAATCCTCCCAATTCCATCTAATTTTCTCGATTTTTAATCGCCTCCTTTGTTGAATCCAACTCGCCCCATTTCGCTCGCGTCGGAATCCCAATTCCCAATCCGCTGTAGGCTCTCGCCATGGGCAACTGCTGCGGAACGCCGGCGTCGCAGGGCGGCAAGAACCGGAGGAAGCAGAAGCCGAACCCCTTCACCGTGGCATACAACCACGGGCCGGCGCCGGCGCCGTCGCGGCCGGGGCTGGTGGTGCTGCGGGACCCGACGGGGCGGGACCTGGGCGCGCGGTACGAGCTGGGAGGGGAGCTTGGGCGGGGCGAGTTCGGCATCACGTACCTGTGCACGGAGGCGGCCACGGGGGTGCGGTTCGCGTGCAAGTCGATATCGAAGGGGAAGCTGCGGACGCCGGTGGACGTGGAGGACGTGCGCCGGGAGGTGGAGATCATGCGCCACATGCCGCCGCACGCGAACATCGTCAGCCTCCGCGCCGCCTACGAGGAGGAGGACGCCGTGCACCTCGTCATGGAGCTCTGCGAGGGTGGCGAGCTATTCGACAGGATCGTCGCGCGGGGGCACTACACCGAGCGCGCCGCCGCCGCCGTCACGCGCACCATCGTGGAGGTGGTCCAGGTGAGAGAGGAAAAGATAAAAAAAAATCTGCTTTTCTTTCCTGGTTGTTAGCTACCATCATGTCAATACTGCTTACAAGTACAGCTGTACAATTTCTAGTACGCGTTGTTATGTTCATAGATCGGTTCAGGTGAGGATTTTTTGTTGTTGTTATTGTTCAATTTGAGTTAGCTGCTACCACTAGCTGTTATGGTCATGAACTCAATGAATTTGGTGATGAGCTGCTGTCTTAGATTAATGACGAGCAATTCTTGTTAGGGCATCTTCAATAGTGATGTTATGATTCTTAGTTCATAGAAGGTAAATATTGCTGAGAGGATGGCCGGACGATGTTGGCATAGAGGGAGAGGGAGAAACTATAGATGAGAATGACTTTATTATTTATTATTTGGCTCCAATAGCATACGGCAGCCCCCCTTATATATATGGATTCTCCTTAACAGATATAATCTAATCTCAATTATATCTCTAACAAATAGAAACTAATATCATATCTCTAATAAATGGAACCTAATCTCTAACTCAAATAGAAACTAATCCCTACCTCCAAATAATGAACTGGGTAGGTCTAAGACCCACGCCCATGATATTACACCCCTCCCGGATATGCAGCTTGTTCTTGAGCTGTTGGGTGGTGGCCATGGTTGCAGTTCCACGTCGATGAAGTGTAGCGCTTTCGGCTAAACGATGCTTGCAAAAGACGATATTTTTTCCGGTCGGTCAACCATTTACAAAAGCCACCGAGCTCCTCGGTCACACATTAACCGACCGTCTTAGGTAGCGGAGACCCGGAGGCGATGGGAGGGTGGCAGTTGGCGGCGGCAGGGACGGTAGCCGGTGGTCGGGTTTGGCAACCAGCTAACCTAGGTGGCGTAGAGGGCAGAGAGGCGTTGACGAATGAGAGACGAACTCGGCAGTAGCCGGCCTCACCGATGTTGGCTACCGGGTGACAAGCGGATGAGGAGGCACGATGCAGATCGACAGTCGACTTCAGTGGCTTCACCAGGCGGATGAATATGAAGCGAGGCGATGACGATGGGATCCATCGATGGATGGAGGTGGCCGGCCGGATCCAAGCGGAACTAGGCCAGCGGGGTCCGGATCTCGCAGATCCGGCGTTGGGGTCTGGCAAGAGGCGGCGTCAGTGAAGTGCCCAACGTTAGGGAGAACCTGAGGCGAGACAACGACGCCAGATCTAGTGCAACCCGCGGCGCCGGTGGCGTGGACGGCCACAGTGAGAGCGACTTGGGCTTCCACGCGCTCGGCGGCAAGAGACGTGGATCCGAGCGGTGGATGGCAACTAGCGACCAGGAACAGCGATGACCGTGGACCCAAGCGACGTCAGCTACGTAGATCAACGGAACAGAGCAGGTTGGCGTCGACGGCCGGGCTGGGGTGCGGCATGCGCGGTGGCGCGGTCGCTCCCATTGTTATTGGAAGTAGTGTCACTGCTGAGAGGAGCTCTTCCTTTGCCTTGTTGCTCACCTTTCGCTACCTTAACTTCTCCTTAATAGCCTCCAATCCAACAAGAAAATTGGCTTCAAACATCTTGAGGTGGTCCTCCCATGTCTTCATTGTGGAAGACATTAAAAGTAATTCAATCGCAAGTTGATGGCAACAGTTGTATATGTTTCGGCCTTGCAACTTCTTAGAAACCTTTTCCGCAGCATGTTTTGCACCACATGTGATGAAGGCCACAACCTATTTCTTGCTTGGTCCCAATATTATACGACAGCCCCCTTATATAGATGGGTTCCCCTAACAGATAAAATCTAATCTCAATCATACCTCTAACAAATAAAAACTAATATCATATCTTTAATAGATAGAAACTAATCTCTAACTCAAATAGAAACTAATCTTTACTTTCCAATAATGAACCAGGTGAGCCCAAGGCCCACGTCCATGACAAGTGCCATATGAGATCATCTCTAATATTATATTTTAGCCGGTCTAAATGAGGAGAGAGAAGGCATTGAATTGATTCAATATATCGGAGTGGTCAATTCGAACAAAAAAAATGCATGGAATCAGACTCTACTTAGAAGTCGATTCAAAACATTAAATAATTCATATGGGTATTAAACAACTTCATAAGATATTATTATTTTATGGTCTTTTAATGTAACGTGGGTCCCAGTTATTAGTAGGAATCGGTTCAATACATTGAAGAAAAATAAGCTAAGTTCCTAGAATGCTTATGTGGTATGACTTTGAATCGATATTGGTTCAATAGACTAAAGATGCTCTAAGCTCTTTCTTAGCTATATTAAATGAGTAAAATCATATGTGAAGGAGAGAGAAGGTGAGAAAAGATATACAAGAGGTTTGAGCCCGTAAACTAACGTAAATATAAAAGGGTGTAAAATAGAGGAATGATTTACTATTAGAGAAGTTGTCTCTAGTACTATCTTTAGGAGAGATGGAAGCCTTGAAGACAACCTTAAGATACAAACTATTGTACATGTCCTTAGTAGCTTTCTGCTGAGCTTCGGATAATCTTCTGAACATGATTTAATGGTTGAGTTATTAGGATTTGACAATATGTTAGATCTTGAGGCTTGTTTGTGTCGGCATTAAATGTTTAACCAAACTGGTAATGATTGGGATTTAATGAGCTATGGGCCTGTTCTTTTGGACTGCTCTTTTTGGCTTTTGGTTCTAGTTCGAGTGCTCGTGCGAAGGAATCATGAGTTTTGCATCTTAATTTCTAAGCATATATTCTCGCTGCCACTAGGATGTACATTGGCAATGCTGCATCATGAGTTTTGCATCTTAATTTCTTGCATTATCGGATTGTTTTGTGACATCTGACATGTATTGTTGTCCTTTCCACTGTGACAGATGTGCCACAGGCATGGCGTCATGCACCGAGACCTTAAACCAGAAAACTTCTTATATGCGAACAAGAAGGAAAGTTCTCCTCTGAAGGCAATTGATTTTGGTCTATCCGTGTTCTTCAGGCCTGGTATGCTCTGCGGACAACTGATGCTCAAGCACATACCTTTGTAATAAACTGCATAAAATAAGCAAGCATAGTGTGAATGTAATTGCTACTGTATTTTGCTTCATCTCCCTGCAAAATGGAGCTAATTAATTCTTACAGTTTATTGAAAATATGTATTATCTTCTTTTCGGCAATGCTTGTTCTGTTATTCATTACTAATGATGGCTTCTGTTCGCAGGTGAGCGGTTTACTGAAATTGTAGGCAGTCCATACTACATGGCCCCAGAGGTTTTAAAGCGAAACTATGGCCCTGAAGTCGATGTCTGGAGTGCAGGAGTGATACTTTACATACTTCTTTGTGGTGTGCCACCATTTTGGGCAGGTACTTTCCTTCCCTTGACTAGACTGCACTTATGTTGAGGTAAAGTTATAGCTCACCATCGTGATTACATTCATGTGATGCTGTGCAGAAACTGAACAGGGAGTAGCGCAGGCAATTATACGCTCTGTGGTAGATTTCAAAAGAGACCCATGGCCCCGAGTGTCTGAGCCTGCTAAAGATCTTGTCAGGCGGATGCTGGATCCAAATCCAATAACACGGCTTACTGCAGCACAAGTACTTGGTAAGCATCACCAATTACCTGTCCTAAAGGATAAAAGCATACAGAATGTTATCTCACTCTCACTTTAATAGTGAATTGAATCTTATGTGGGGATATGCCTGTGTTATGTATTAGCCGTGCCCGTGATGCAATTGATGAATAATGAATGCACATGATTATAAGCAGATTTAAAATTAGCTAAGGGCTATTTCTCATTCAGGGAGCATCACATACGACTAATCCCAGAAATGTGTAGGTTTCTGTGCAAAAAGAATTTATTTAGGGAAGTTATTTCTATTTATCATTGTGTGTTTTTCATCCAAAATATTTTTCAAAGTTCATCATCATTCTGCCAATTGCGTGTCTCATAATTTTCTCATTGCTTTTCTGATAATGTTAATTGCACGACCAGAACATCCATGGTTGCACGATTCCAAAAAGATGCCTGACATTCCTCTTGGTGACACTGTCCGAGCTAGACTGCAGCAATTCTCTGCAATGAACAAGTTAAAGAAGAAAGCCCTAAGGGTAAGAATTATTACATGGTGGTTCCGAAGTACATCAGCATCCTTGTCGTACAAAAAACCTCTACATAGAATTTATGACATAAAAGGTGCATTCTAAATGCTAGTCGAGCAGATGGATTTCTCTAGTTAAATTAACTTTTTTTTATGCTTTAACCTTTGCAGGTGATTGCTGAGCATTTGTCTGCAGAGGAAGTAGCTGACATAAAGCAAATGTTTGATAGCATGGATGTGAACAAGAATGGCAAACTAACCTTTGAGGAGTTCAAGGCCGGCCTGCGTAAACTTGGAAACAAAATGGCTGATTCAGATCTTCGGATATTGATGGATGCTGTGAGTTACTTACCATAAAAGGTCTACACTATAGAAAATTAATCTGGTTCTTGGAGAGAGATGTTTATGTTACTTTCACTGCTTTGCAGGCTGATGTTGATAAAAATGGGACCCTAGATTATGGAGAATTTGTTGCAGTGTCTATCCATGTGAGAAAAATAGGCAATGATGAACATATCCAAAAGGCTTTCTCATATTTTGACCAAGACAGGAGTGGATACATAGAAATTGAAGAGCTTAGGCAGGCTTTGAGTGATGAATTGGAGGGAAATGATGAAGACATTATCAATGGCATCATGCATGATGTAGATACAGATAAGGTCAGCTCAATCTTACCTTCACAGCCCACTAAATCGTCAAACATCTTTCTTGGACCATACGCTAATGACTGAACTACCAGAAACGAAATTGAAAGCAAACTACTGCTGAAAACTGCTTTAAGTTTCTGGAACAGTGCCACATGCATGACCACGGGGCGGTCAGGGTTCAAATATTGCTACTTGCAAGGCATGGTTTTAGTTAAGTAAATGACCGGTGATCGATATCATTCATTGCACCTACAATGTTATAAAATACATGGCATACCCGACAGAGAAGGATAGTCTAATTCGAAATTATAAAATAAACGGCATACCAACCAGACATGGTTAGCTTAATTGAATAACATGATGTAATGCGATTAGTATTTGAAAGCAGAACGTATGACCTGTTCAGATTCCCCTTGATACAATACAAGGCTAATCGATAGGGTCAATCCTAACAACAAGGTGTGGCGTGATCTTTGGATTTCTCAGGATGGGAAGATAAGCTACGAGGAGTTTGCCGCCATGATGAAGGCCGGAACTGACTGGAGGAAGGCATCCAGGCAGTACTCGAGGCAGAGGTTCAGCAACCTCAGTCTGAAGCTTCGAAAGGACGGATCCATCAGCGACGACACAAAATAGACTGGACAGAAAAATAATGACGCTGGTATCTCGAGTGTGGGTGGCTATTGAGCATTCTTTCCTTTGGTTTGGTCGCAGACCTTTCGATTCTCTGTTTTTTTTCCCCTCTACACGGTAAACCGGCTACAATTCTTGGCTTTGTAAAGATAGTGTTTGTGTTGGGTCCGTATCGTCGATTCAGCAGCATGTACCGCGAAGAGGTCGGCGAGGAGTAGCAGAAGCTCTATGTTTACCAGCTTGTAAGTAAAACTGTTTGTAGCGTAATATATGTACCAGCTTGTAAGTAAAACTGTTTGTAGCGTTATATATATATATATATATAGCAGAAGCTGTATGTTTACCAGCATGTACCGAAAAGAGGTCGGCGATCGAGGAGTAGCAGAAGCTCGATGTTAAAAAAGAAGAGAGAGAGCCTGCTACTCCGTGGTCCGTACAACCGGGTTCTTGCTGCTCATGGCTTCGCCGTCGTTGCCGTGCTCTTGTCCTAACGCGTTCTAGGGTGCGTCGGTTCAGTTGCTTCCGTGCCGGACGCCGCGCGGCCCAGAGAAAAAAGCGTAGGGTGAGGCAGTAGTGCAATCTTCTTTCCACCTTCTACAGGCTGTTCTTCGATTATTTTCTACATTAACTAGTTTTTAAATAAAATATTTTAAAAAAAAATTATAAATTAATTATAGTATATACTGTAACGATTTTATTTATATCAGCCAAAACTGTATGCGAGTTTTTCTTATTTGGTACTCTCTTTTACAAATAGCCCAAAAGCTAAAGACACAGGGTGGGTTTGAATGCACTTGGCTTAAGCTTTGGCCTCCATTTGCTATAATAACTAAATTTTAAATAGTATGTAGACGGGGTTTACATATAGATTGTAGTATAAATTACATTGAGTTTAGCTATATCGGCTAAAATTATATACGACTATTTCGTTTTATAGATTATCTCTTACG
Source organism: Melocanna baccifera (assembly GCA_036346265.1). NCBI lineage: Eukaryota > Viridiplantae > Streptophyta > Magnoliopsida > Poales > Poaceae > Melocanna > Melocanna baccifera. Next base: position 2,183,395 of record CM070683.1, on the reverse strand, counting down.
AAAAGTTTAAAATCAGATGCGAGTGTCTCTGAGCCTAGCCCCCACCGGTTGTAGAATGAAAACTGAAGCCGCCGCCAGATCACATGGGCAAGACATGCACTTGTCCCGTTCACCGTCTCTTCCTCCCAAAATTAACGCAAGTTCGAGGGCCTCCAAAGCACTCTGCTAGAGCAGCTTGTTACTTGGTGATGGGAAGCCACTATATGTGCTGGCTCAAATCTTCTTACTGCTTTTCTTTACTAGTACTACAACGGTGGTTCTTACCGGTCACTACCCTGCCTTTTAGCACTCTCGAATAATCTGCACTACCTGCTTAGGTTGCTACTCCAATCTTCCAGGGATGACAACACTTCCAATTTCATCATGTAACGTGGTGCAGAGTTGAGGCCAAGCAAAGTAGGCTCCAAATTAGACCTAAAGAATACACACATATATATGTACTTTAGCTTATTGGCGATGGGGAATTGTCAGTTGGGAAACCACTATATACTTCCCAAATCTTGACACGTTGGCGTCGTCCACTCGTCGGCGCATATCAGAGAAACAAACCACAACACAACAGGCTTAATTTTTAGGGTAATGCTATGGCCCGAATGTCTGGCTCCGGTTGTTCAGCTGCAACATTTTTCGTTCATGTGTGTAACATTTTTCGCCCATATGTGCAACAAAAAACGAAGAACAATATGGGTATTCCCATCCACAACATTTCTCGTCCATGTGGTGCAGAGTTGAGGACAAGCAAAGTAGGCTTCAGATTAGACCTAAAGAATACATACATACACACACACACACACACTAGCTTATTGGCGATGGGGAATTGTCAGTTGGGAAACCACCAGATGCTGCCCAAATCTTGACACGTTGGCGTCGTCCACTCGTCGGCGCATATCAGAGAAACAAACCACAACGTGACAGCCTTTATTTTTGTAGAGTAATGTTACGGCCCGGACATCTGATCCAGACGTCCGGTTCTGAACGTTTGGATGCAACATTTTTCGATCATGTATGTAACATTTACCGTCTATGTGTGCAACAAAAAAAAACGAAGAACAATGTGAGTATTCGCATCCGCAACATTTCTCGTCTATGTCTGTAACATTTGTAGCCCATATATACAACACAAAAAAAGAAAGAACGATATGAGTATTCGTATCATACGTTCTGGTGCAATATTTTTAGATATTATGTGTAACATTTTTAATCACTGTATGCAATAAAAAAAATTTTAGATAAAGGATTTATAAAATCCGGTCTCTATATCCACAAGGGATATACACAGTCAAAAGTTACACGAGCTCTTAGGCCCAAAGCCTCAACACTGAGGAGTACACAACATCAAGAAAGATAGCTTAAGGACTATGAAAAAGAAGCTTCAGAACTTCTTCCCTGTCCTTGCTTTCAACCAAGCCCCTAACCTTCTCCAATCGAGCCACCTAAACTCCAGTCTATCCTGTGTGAAGATGAACCTATGAAGCGACGTCTTCAAAGAGGCGACGAGGATCGCCGACGCCGCCCGCCTCACCGAGACAAGGCTTTCACCTGGAGAACCGAATACATGATGGCTATGGAGTGCCATGACAACCCTTCAGAAAGGAAAATGACGTCCATAGGCGTCATAGTTGTCGAGATCAGTAGGAACACCAACAAGGCTTTCGCCAGCACAACCACAGCAAACCACGCATACCCACACACAACAAAGACCTCCACCAGCACATCGGGGTTCTGCACGCCTCAAGGCCATGGCATAGCCATCCAATGAACCCACCACAAGCCGCTTCCCGCACGAGCAACGTCGCGCATATCAGAGAAACAAACCACAACACAACAGGCTTAATTTTTAGGGTAATACTATGGCTCGAACGTCTGGCTCCAGTTGTTTAGCTGCAACATTTTTCGTTTATGTGTATAACATTTTTCACCTATGTGTGCAACAAAAAAAATGAAGAACAATATGGGTATTCCTATTCGCAATATTTCTCGTCCACGTGGTGCAGAGTTGAGGACAAGCAAAGTAGGCTTCAGATTAGACCTAAAGAATACACACATGTATATGTACTTTAGCTTATTGGCGATGGGGATTGTCAGTTGGGAAACCACTAGATGCTGCCCAAATCTTGACACGTTGGCGTTGTCCACTCGTCGGCGCATATCAGAGAAACAAACCACAACGTGACAGCCTTATTTTGTAGAGTAATGTTACGGCCTGGACATCTGATCCAGATGTCTGGTTCTGAATATTTGGTTGCAACATTTTTTAATCATGTATTTAATATTTACCGTCTATGTGTGCAACAAAAAAAAACGAAAAACAATGTGAGTATTCGCATCCACAACATTTCTCGTCCATGTCTGTAACATTTGTAGGCCATATATATAACACAAAAAAAGAAAGAATGATATAAGTATTCGTATCATACGTTCTGATGCAATATTTTTAGATATTATGTGTAACATTTTTAATCACTGTATGCAATAAAATATATGATACAAAAGTTAATGTTGTATACATGAAATAAAAGATATTGTAACAAAAATACGGACGAAAAATAACGTCCTGGCGCTAGCCCTAATTGTTAGCATGCTCGTTCCCTCGAAGATTTGGCTCCGCTCGTTTCGGTTTTTTTTCGACTTCTGCTTCTAGATTCTGCTTTTTTCACTATTCAGTATTTCGTCTTTTTCTGAATTTTTTTAGATATTTTAGGTTTTTTTGTATTTTCTTTTTTTCCCGTGTTCCTCTGTATTGTTCCTAATAGGTTAACATATTTTTTCTATTTTTATATTATTTTAAAATTAATTATACCTAGTCAAATCAGCTACGGTAAAATTTCAGCCAAAAATCAGAAGCCATCGCTAAAACGAGTGCCCCTTAAGTCACAAACTCGGCCTTCTTGATGGGATCCCCTCCTCGAAGAAACAAACCGGAATTTCGTACGGCGATAAATACTGGCACGATAAGATAATCTGTTTATGGCATCTTATACGTTGACCCTTAATCATGGTTATCATGATATGACTATATATATCAGCAAGAGTTTAGATGCCTTCCCAAGCAAAACCTCTCAAGCTTTCATCTTTCTTTCGACACTGATATGACACAAAATGTACACTCCCTCATATATCATTGCTTTTCAAATACTTACTCTTTTATGCCATTGTTGATCAAATCCCGTGAGTCAAACCGTGACGAGGCTGTGCAAAAACTATTTTGCCCTTCATTCATAGAGACAATGTTGTACATGGTCGACGTGTCAGGTCCTTCACTCCTCTCTCTACAACCAATGGCCCACATGTCAGCAAATGACCGGTGTGGGGAATTTTTGTAAAAATACCAAGTGCAGTGTGACCTGACATATGGGTCCTACCACTCAGCCTCCTTACAAGACAGAGGCACTTTGGGCAGTATAGCAGCTGGTTTCTAACGGCCAAAAGTAATGGTGTTGACAGTAATACCACGGAAGGGTAAAGTTTTCAAAAGAGATGTCATATAAGGGAGCTTCATTTTGCAATGGCAGAACAGAGATCTGAGAACTTTGCAGTGTCGTATAAATTTTTTTTCCATTATATTTACAGTCTGCACTCTGTTCATTTCGTATTTGGGTCGATTTCAGTTGCGATCGATCGCCGCGCAGGCTCCCGATGATGAAGCTGAACTGATGGAGACAATGATTGGCAGTTGTGAGAACTTGTACGGCACAGCAAGTGTCTGTCTTGCTTGTTCTGCTCGGTTCCTGAACTGAACAAGTGAGCATGATCTTATTTGGCACTAGCAATTATAGCTTGAATTAGCAGTAGGTGTTCTAGAAACCGCGAATCCTCCCTCTTAAATTTTTCATGGAAGTACCACTCAAGTGCATGAGCTAGCACTGATTTCTCTAGAGAACATTTTCTTTTTGAAAATTTTGTCTGGAAAACATGGTAAGCAAAACATTGCGATCACCCAAAAAAGAAACGTCAACTTTGGTATAAAGTGCAGTATCCTATTCTTGATAATAAGGTGGCGACTGTCTCATGCATGCATGAAATTTGATTCCCGGAGACCAATTAAAGGATTGGTTTAGAATCAAAGTTGGTCGAAATTAACTGACACCCTAACTGTCCTGTCCGACATGACCGATGTTTACAGGAATAGACACAGCATCTATTACATGCAAGCTGATGATGTAGATTCCAATCATTGACTGACACGAGCGTTATTTAGGTGTCGACGTGTACCGGTTCTGTGCACCGTATTCCTGAGAAGTTCTAACGGAGAGACAAATTTAACTTGTTGAAGTCAAAGATGATTGTGTTGATTGCTTTGGAAGAGATATATGATTGTTGCATATAAAGCGATTTCAGTAAATATTTCAAATCAACTCCAAATATAATCATCAACAGAAGGATATAATACCAGCTACATTTATATGACAAGAGCATCAAAAAAGTTTAATAAAACATGAATTCTTCTCGAGTCATATATTCTTGTCATTATATTAAACATGGCAGTGAGAAGGAAGCAAACAATCTGCATAATACTCATGTATTAACAAGATTTGTGCTCTCAGATGTTGGGCTGCTCTTGTTTTGACACAAGGCCTCTTCGGCGCTACTGGTCTGATTTAATTCAATAATTAGAGTGACAATTACTTATCAATTCTGCTAGATTATGAACTCTTCATCTTACCACAACAATAAATTCCAGTTCAACAATAATTAAATTATCCGAAATGCAATGACAATATATGCAAATACTAAATAGTGCTTCGGCTAAAAACAAGTCAGTAAGTAAGCAATAGTAAATAACATGACGGCAAGTATGTAAAGACTTGATAGCTCACAATTCTAGCAGAAAAGCTTCAAATTGTCACAACTAATCTCATCTAGATTAATAATCCTCATTGAGCAATTGTTTACCGACAATTGATCAAGGCAAGTCACCCTTAAGTAGTGTTTACCAGATTGCAATGAAAATAGTAAGATAAAAACACTAGCTCGGCACACTTAGCACAATATTATAGATCAAGAATTGAGAATACTCACTGCCGTGATGGCACACCAACGAGAAGTAATCAAGGCAAGGCAAGGCATGTCAAGTACAACGCTGTCCCAAAAAACCTACCACTGCTGTTTGTTCTCGAAGATACAAAGCCACCCACACGAGTCAGTTGACACCACGGTTGTGAGGTCAAAGGTCAGAGCATGCCGCACAAGACCATAAAACTAGCACTGGCCAAGTGCTAGACAAGCTAGACACCACATAACCAAAACCACAAAGGTCACGGTCAAATCATAGGCACCACCGTATGGGAGTGCTCACCTCAGCGCACCACCACAACCAGCTGCTACCACCGCTAGGACGTCGTTGGCAGTCGGAGCCACTATTGCCGCCTTGACCCGACACAAGGCCAAATCATCGTTGTTGCTGGAAATCTGGTCCCTTGGCTCCGTCCTCACCAAAGCACGACCTCAGGTTGCTGGAGCAGGGGTACCGAACTGGGTTGCTGCCACTGGAGCTCAAAACCTTAGGGATTGCTCTTGGTGGAAGAGGAGAAAGAGAAGGGAAAAACTCGATTGGATCTGTTCAATTAAAGAAAGAAGAGCCCTAAACTGGTATATAAAGAGGTGAGGAAAGAAGGTGCTGCCACTGGTCACCCAAGATCACCAAGGAAGTGGGGATTAGCACAATCCCCATGATCCCGCCCCAAGTGCCGCAAGAGACTCGGCCGAAGGCCACCTCCCTCTCTTATCTTCTTTCTTATGCCAATGACAGGTGGACCCCACTCTCTTTCTCCCTCCCTTTTCTTTAAAACTGAAAAACAAATTAAAAAATCCCCAAAATGCCCTCACAAACAACAATGATAACGTCTCAGTTTTCACCATTTCCAGTATGCCACGTGTCACACCAGCAAAGCACCTCACGGCCCAGCCCCAGGCCCCCAGCTATATAAGCCCCTCCCGGGCACACTCGTTTCTCCCCCAATCTTGATTGAGAGGGCAACTAATACTGTGATTAACCACTACTAGCTAGTAGTAGTTATATTACCACGCTAGTTAGTAATTAGCTTGCGACAAAACAGGTAAATTTTCTGCGACAAGCTCTCTCTAGTCATTCAACTGTGCTCACAAATTCTTTTTTAGAAGAAAAGATCATTTGGCGTGAATTATTAATTCTTGCATGAAGTAGAGGGCAATTAGCTTTCGAAGATGACGGTGACGCCGGGGATAACGGTGAGGGAGGGGAGGCTGGTGGCGCACGGACGGACGATCCTCACCGGCGTGCCGGGCAACATCGTGCTCACGCACGCGTCCGGCGCGGGGCACGTCGACGGCGCCTTCGTCGGCGCGACGGCCGGCGAGGCCAAGAGCCTGCACGTCTTCACCTTCGGTACCCTCCGGTGAGCGAGCGAGCGGCAACTCTTAAATTTGCTGAATTCCTCGTAATTTTTCCTCCATTGAGATAGCAGGTTGAGTGGTTGATGCATGTGCGTTTGTGTAGTCAAGAATGTAGTACTCCTACTACACATAATTTTGTTTGCTTTTGGATGAGATAAGTGACAAGAATTCCCGGGAGAGACAACAAGATCCACAGTCTTCTGGAACTCTCAGGATCGCTGTCGTAGTTTTTTTTTCTCACTGTGGGGGGTTAAATCGGCAGCGCATTTGCGTTTGAGTTCAGGGACCTGCGTTTCATGTGCTGCTTCCGGTTCAAGCTGTGGTGGATGACCCAGCGCATGGGCACGTCCGGCCGCGACGTCCCGCTGGAGACACAGTTCCTGCTCCTCGAGAGCCGGCCGGCCAGCAGCGACGACGGCAACGGCGAGCCGGCGTACCTCGTGATGCTCCCCCTCCTGGAGGGCCTGTTCCGGGCGGCGCTGCATGGCAACGAGCGCGACGAGCTCGAGATATGCATCGAGAGCGGTAAGCCCCAAGCATACGCGGCGCTCGCGTCTCGTGTGCTTGCCTAACAGATTTTTTTCCCCGGCGCCGTTGCATTGCTTACAAGCATTACTTACGGTGCAGGGGACAAGGCTGTGCGGACGGCGCAGGGGACGTACATGGTGTACATGCACGCCGGGACCAACCCCTTCGACACCATCGCTCAGGCCGTCAAGTGCGTTATTTACCTCTTTATTTTGCCTTCAGCTTCCTTTCTGCCAGTAGTGGGTTAGGCCGCAGATACCAGGAGCAAGCGTGTATGGTCTCTGATGCAACTGATAAAACGGCAGGGTGGTGGAGAGGCACGTGCAGACGTTTCACCACAGGGAGAAGAAAAAGGTAAGAGTCGTGAGCTTTCAGCTTGGGTTAATCGGATATTTTCTTTTAAATTATCATCTAGATTTCACATCGTTAGAGTAGAGATTTAATGATGTTTTTTTTGGAGGAAAAAGAATTCACGGTATAATCTAACAGTTAGAAATCTAATTAATAGTTTGAAATAAAATATTCAGATGATGTTTGCCAGATCCTTGGTTATCGGGTCATGTGACCGGTCGGCTGCCGCATCGCCTTGGCCTCCGGCTTTCTGTCGAGAGGCGGGCGTCGTTTCGCGGAAACTGATTGGGCGGGTCGGTGTTGGGTTGCGCAGCTGCCGCCGTTTCTGGATTGGTTCGGGTGGTGCACATGGGACGCCTTCTACACCGACGTCACGGCTGAAGGCGTCAAGCAAGGCCTCACGAGGTTGGTCAGCCGACCTGATTTTTACCGTCCTGCCTGGCTTCCCTTGCAGTAGTACATTTTTACGGCCAATTCAATTTCTATTTAGGCCATATTCGTATTAATCTTTGCTTAGAAAAATCAAAATCAATACGAAAATCCGTTTTCTCAAAACGGTTTCTCCACTGTTCTCACTACCATCTCACTATAGGAACTTTGCAGTTACTTATGCACGCATTTTGACATGGCAGTTTGGCGGGTGGGGGCACGCCGCCGCGATTCCTGATCATCGACGACGGATGGCAGCAGATCGGGAGCGAAAACAAGGGGGAGTCGAATGCCGTCGTCCAGGAAGGAGGGCAGTACGTGGCATCACTATCAATTCGCACCGTTGATTCGTCGGTCTGAACTAGCAGTTGCTACTTAAGTTTTAGCGGTTTAATCCGGGACGCGAACTCAACAATGGTGCAGGTTCGCTAGTAGGCTGACAGGCATCAAGGAGAACGCCAAGTTCCAGGAGGAGAAGAACAATGGCGATGGGGATCAGAAGAACGTGGCGGACCAGAGCGAGCGGACTCGAGGGCTCAAGCTTCTCGTGGAGGAGGCCAAGGAGGAGCACAAGGTCAAGAACGTGTACGTGTGGCACGCGCTGGCGGGCTACTGGGGCGGCGTGAAGCCAGCGGCGGAGGGGATGGAGCACTACGAGAGCGCGCTCGCGTACCCGGTGCAGTCGCCGGGGGTGATGGGCAACCAGCCGGACATCGTCATGGACTCGCTCTCCGTGCTCGGCCTCGGCCTGGTGCACCCGCGCAAGGTGTACGCCTTCTACAACGAGCTGCACTCGTACCTGGCCTCGTGCGGCGTCGACGGCGTCAAGGTGGACGTGCAGAACATCATCGAGACCCTCGGCGCGGGCCACGGCGGCCGCGTCTCCCTCACGCGCGCCTACCACCACGCGCTCGAGGCCTCCGTCGCGCGCAACTTCCCCGACAACGGCTGCATCTCCTGCATGTGCCACAACACCGACATGCTCTACAGCGCCAGGCAGACCGCCGTCGTCCGCGCCTCCGACGACTTCTACCCGCGCGACCCCGCGTCCCACACCATCCACATCTCCTCCGTCGCGTACAACACCCTCTTCCTCGGCGAGTTCATGCAGCCCGACTGGGACATGTTCCATGTACGTACGCTCAATCCAGTGCCCGCCACGTCGCCGGTAAACTAAATTGCTCACTGCTTTGTTTCAGATGTTGTTGACCTTGAATTTCTTGAACACGCAGAGCTTGCACCCGGCGGCGGAGTACCACGGTGCGGCGCGGGCGATCGGCGGCTGCCCGATCTACGTCAGGTGAGCCGGAGCTCTGAAACTCAGGCTGCTGTCCCAAACGTCGAGGCATGCGTTGATTTGCGATCGTTTTCGCTGCGTCCATGGCATCCAGCCGGCAAATGATCCCTCGAGAGAGGGGAAACGGAATGATTGCCCTTGATGCATGGCATATCACTCGGTGTGTGTGCTGTCACTGGTGTGACCGGGGCTTGTCGGCCCGATTGGTTCAGCACCATGATTGGCCATCGCCATCGGCACACAGCCACACACATCACCTTGCCTGACACAGAAGCAATCTGCATTCTGCAACTTCGTGATATGCACCAGCTGCACCAGTGCACCATGCTGGTCGAGAGCGACACCCTTGGCACGAACGTTTACCATTGCGTGTCATGTCCTGCACTGCACGTACGCAGCGTTGCGTGTAGCTTCTGACCTGTGACGCTCTGTTTGTCTCGCTTTCAGTGACAAGCCAGGCAACCACGACTTCAACCTGCTCAAGAAGCTCGTCCTCCCCGACGGCTCCGTGCTCCCCGCGCAGCTCCCCGGCCGGCCCACCCGCGACTGCCTCTTCGCCGACCCGGCGCGCGACGGCACGAGGTAGGCAAACATCATTTCTTCTGATGAAGATAACGAATCTCCTGTCATCAATGGGGGGCACTTGCTTGGCGTGATTCATCCATCCTGACCGTATGTATGCTCGCGCAGCCTGCTCAAGATATGGAACGTGAACAAGTGCACCGGCGTGGTGGGCGTGTTCAACTGCCAGGGCGCGGGCTGGTGCCGCATCACCAAGAAGACCCGCGTGCACGACGCGGCGCCGGGGACGCTCACCGGATCGGTCCACGCCGAGGACGTCGACGCGATAGCCCACATCGCCAGGCCGGACTGGACCGGCGAGGCCATCGTGTACACCTACAAATCAGGTCAGTGTCTGCACCAAACAACGTTACGATGCGCTCTGCCTTGAAACAAAGGTTCCTTCCTCCCTTGATAGCTCGTATCACTGAATTCTGATGATGATGTATCGTGCACTTCAGGGGAGCTGATCAGGCTGCCCAAGGGAGCGACGCTGCCGGTGACGCTTAAGGTCCTGGAGTTCGAGCTGTTCCACGTCTCCCCCGTCAAGGTGCTCGCGCCGGGCGTCTCGTTCGCGCCGATCGGGTTGCTCAACATGTTCAACTCCGGTGGAGCAGTGGAGGAATGCGAGGTCCGGGCTCTCGACGCAACCGGTGCTGCGACCGATGGCAAGGCATGCATAGCGGCCGTGGTGCTCAGCGTCCGCGGCTGCGGCCGGTTCGGGGTGTACTCGTCCCAGAGACCGGTGAGGTGCACGCTGGACGCGGCGGAGGTGGAGTTCAGCTACGACGCCGACACGGGGCTCGTCGCGCTCGACATCCCACTGCCGGAGCAGGAGTTTTACAGATGGACGCTGGAGATCCTGGTTTAGGTGGCTGTCTCCTCTGAATTGCTGTGATGCTGTGCTGGCCCGTAGGAGCTCTACAATGGATTGCTCGTGATGCGTGTGACTTGTGGAGAGTTATGTGTTGAGACATGGAGATATCGAGCTGTGCCCTATACCTCTTAAAAAGAATAAGCCCTCTGTAGTCTGTACTGCATTGTTGCATATGCAATAAACGACTATATATATGTATGCAATGATAAAAAACATGTTAGGTGAGTACTGAATTGTTGCTACTCTTTCTTCAGATCGATGACGTGTTTGCACTTTGCAGCTTGCTGTGAGGATACCATTGGTGTGATTAGATTTGAGGAAAAACATGTTAGGTGAGTAGGCTTAACACACTACTCGTCTGCGTTGTATCACGAATTCGTATTGACACTACGGTTCGCACTAAGTTCAACCTTGTTGCTGAATCTACCTAAAAAAGAAACTTTTTTACGGTTTGAAGTCACACGCAACAAATAAATGTATTTAGACAGTATTTTAAACCATCTTAATAAATTGGAACTACATTAGAACAGCAGAGTAATAGGGAACCTTAGGCTTTCGCATAGGAAAGCACAAATACAACGCTTGGGAGAACATCTACGCATAACCAGTGCATCTCTAAAAAAAACTTAAGCTCATATCATTTCTGTTGGTTTTAAAGTTGCACAGCTGCTCATCACAGCTCGAAAGAAAAAAACAACTAAAACAATACAATTTAATTGAGGCAGCAGTGGCCAAGAGTCAACTATCCAGATTGGGGTCGCTACAAAAATGTAGTTCTATAATTCAACATGTAACACTAAGCACAATTAGCGCAGCTCTAGCATAATTCAGCCTGACAAACTTTTACTCTTCCGTGACATCTATTTGTGATAAAGGTGTACAGCTGAAAATACGAAGAAATACCCCATCTGCAATTACGAGGACCTTATTTGAGCACTAAAATATGCAACTGCTCTACAGCCTCTACTGCTTGAGCAAACAAGCACATATCTTCAACTAAGCGAATGGTTAAATGTTCTACAACATTAACTGCTTGACGAAACAACATCGAAGTGTGATGGTTCAGAGCAAGGGAAAAAGAGGCAGTTAAATGCAAAACAAATTTCATAACCAGGGGAGAAATCAAGCTAAACTTACCGTTGAAAATCAGGCAGCATAGCACGGATAGGCTTAAGTGATGAATCTTTCATATTCATTATGCCTTGAAGAACCGACTGGTATCTGCAACCGAACAGAAAGAGATTAACTGCGTTAGCATTTAGCAGGTACAGCATCAGCAACTCATCGTGATATAAAAATTGAGCAAAAACATTGCTACAACATGTATTCGTATCAGTAACTACACTGTAATATTATCCGCGATTGTGATTTAATGTAACTTCATGTATTTGGAGCGATAACAACAGTAGTTTTAAAAAATCATACATAGTGAAGAACATTGCTTTCCATTAGCTCAAAGGCTCTATAAGGCACTATCATATCAAGCAGTGAGACTTATGACTACTATATGAAATTTCTCCCTTATCACTAAGGGGTATATTCGAAAAATATGATGACGTAATAACTAAGAGGATTATTATATCCTCGTCAATTACCAATTAATAAATGGTTAATTAAATAATTAACTAAAATGTGGGGTTAGCTATTTAATTAATTTCTATAATATCCTTATACTGGGACGCATCTAAGTGGCGGATAGGTTATGCCACTAACAACTAATTTTAGTTAGGCCATTAATTGCTCATAAACCGCAGTTGATAATTAATTAATCCTAGGATTTTAACTTTTGATTAATTTATGCACCGAGCAACAATCCTAATACTATGAGCTTTAAGGGCACTCCCAATGCTCCACATCAGCTGATGTTCATAGCTTTAATTAGTTTGCCACATAAGCAAAAATCTGATGTGCAAGCATATTTAAAGAGGAGAGAGGCAAGACCAATGCCCCATACAAGACATCACCTTTTTTAGAGAACCAAGGCAGATGAACACCGGAAGAAACCCCACTGGAATGGCGGCAATGGAGATAGATGCGGCCAGAGGTAGAGAAGATGATGGTACCGGGGAGCTTTTGTGGAGGAAACTTCAATCGCGTGAGGGGGGTTGAAGATGACGGTAAGGCACTTGGATTGATGCAGTTGAGCCAGCGGGGAGCTTACCAGAGTGGTGGGGACAGCGGGACGATCACGGCGGCACATGGCGATGATACCTCCGAGCTTGGCTCGAGCTCGGTACAAGCAATGGCGAGGTGTGGGGTGTGAGTAGGAGGGGTGAGGAAGGGGAGGGAGGGCTCGATGGCTTAAATAGCTGAGTAGAGGAGGTGTGACGCTTGTTAGAAAAGAAGTACTTGTAACTGAATTGTGTTGTAAACAGATTTGTTCACATATCCTGGAGATTGTCGTTTCATATAGATAGAAAGCTTGTTACGTATAGATAGAAGCTGTTCTCTAAATATAGAAGTATTCAAACAGCAAACGGCAATCTCAGATATGTTAAGATTGTAAGCAACGTCAATTGCTTTTCTTGACCCCTATTAATAGATGTGTGCGGCCTCCTACGGGAGGTGAGAATGCTTCCTCAAATCTCCAAGTTTCTCCACATGGTATCAGAGCCAATATCTTGATTCTCATCTATGGCGACAGGAGCTTCCTCTTCCTCGCTTGCGGCAGCCATGGCTTGGAGCTCGCCTCTAGGCCATCCCGTCACAGAGAAGCTAACCAAAAGCAATCACATGCTATGGAAAGCTCAGATCCTTCCTGCAGTACGAGGCGCACAACTCATTGGATTCCTTGATGGAACCACGGCGGCGCCCGCAGAGAAGATCACTGTCAAAACCGGCGACAAAGCAGTAGAGGAGCCGAACCCTGAGTTCGCGAAGTGGTTAAGTCTTGACCAGCAGGTTCTTGGCTACCTCTTCTCTACTCTGTCGAGAGAAGTTCTGACGCATGTTGCTGCAATGACAAGTGCGGCAGAAGTCTGGAAGGCCATCGAAGATATGTTTTCTTCGCAAACTAGAGCTCGTGTGATTAACACCCGCATGGCTCTCTCCAGTACTCAAAAAGGTTCGCTGTCCATGCCGGAATATTTCGGCAAGATGAAGGCCTACGGCGACGAGATGGCGGCAGCCGGGAAACCGATCGACGACGAAGAACTTGTCTCCTACATTCTCAATGGCCTCGACGTCGACTACAATCCAGTCGTCACAACAGTTCTCGGCCGGAAAGAATCCATTACGGTGAGCGAGTTATATGCGCAACTAGTAAGCTTTGAAAACCGAATGGATTTATTGCAGGGAGGCTCCCAGAATTCAGTTAATGTTGCCAGGCGAGGACGCGGAGCCTTCCAGCGCGGAGCTTTTCAGCGCAATTTTGGTGGACGAAGTCGCAGCAACGACCATGATGGGCGTGGTGGCCGTAGCGGACGTGGAGCAAGCAGACATGGATACGGAGGCTCATACGACAACAATGAGAATCGCCCAAGGTGTCAAGTATGCGAAAAACCAGGTCACACAGCCCTGGAATGTTGGCACCGGTTTGATGAAGAATATGCTCCAGAGAAAAGATCTGTTGCTGCTGCCACCAATTCATATGGTATTGATACTAACTGGTACACAGATACTGGTGCAACAGATCACATAACTAGTGATCTCGACAAGTTGGCCCTCCGAGAAAAATACACTGGCTCCGATCAGATTCATACCGCAAGTGGTGCAGGTATGGACATTAAACACATTGGTCATACTACTGTTCATACCCCGCATCGTAATCTTTTACTCAATAATATCTTACATGTGCCCAAAGCTAAAAAAAATCTTGTCTCTGTTCATCGTCTAGCCACTGACAATCAAGCCTTCCTTTAATTTCATCCAAATTTCTTTTTGATTAAGGATCAGGCAACGAAGAAAGTTCTTCTTCGAGGAAGATGTGAAGGTGGCCTCTATCCACTTAACTCAACTTCAGTTAAACAAGTTTACAATGTCATCAAGCCATCTCTTTCAAGGTGGCATGACCGACTAGGACATCCAGCCTCACAAATTGTTCAACAAGTTGTCAGTCAGAATAATCTCCCATGTGTTCTTGATTCCAATAAAAACTCCATTTGTGATGCCTGTCAACAGGCAAAGAGTCATCAACTTCCTTATTTAAAGTCGATAAGTGTGTCGCATTTTCCTTTAGAATTAATCTTTTCTGATGTTTGGGGGCCTGCAACGGAATCAGTTGGAAGAAATAGATATTATGTGAGTTTTATTGATGACTTTAGTAAATTCACTTGGATCTATCCTCTTAAACATAAATCTGAGGTCTTCCAAAAATTTCATGAGTTTCAAAAACTTGTAGAAAGGATGTTTAGCAGAAAAATAATCTCCATGCAAACCGATTGGAGTGGTGAATATGAGAAACTCAACTCCTTCTTTAGAAAAATTGGTATCTCCCATCAGGTATCATGTCCCTACACCCACCAACAAAATGGATCCGCTGAAAGAAAACATCGTCATATTGTTGAAATTGGTCTTGCCCTTCTCGCTCATGCCTCTATGCCATTAAAGTTTTGGGATGAAGATTTTCTTGCTGCTACATACTTAATCAATCGTCTACCTAGTAAGGTTATTCAGTCTACACCTTTGGAACGTCTCTTCCA
Source organism: Melocanna baccifera (assembly GCA_036346265.1). Lineage (NCBI taxonomy): Eukaryota > Viridiplantae > Streptophyta > Magnoliopsida > Poales > Poaceae > Melocanna > Melocanna baccifera. Next base: position 2,168,340 of record CM070683.1, on the reverse strand, counting down.
AACCAAACCAAATTATTCTTTTCTTCATACTTTTGGATGTGCATGTTGGCCAAATCTTCGTCCCTATAATAATCACAAGCTTCAATTTCACTCTAAGCAATGTGTTTTTCTTGGATATAGCAACATGCACAAAGGTTTCAAGTGCTTAGATGTCTCGACTGGACGAGTCTATATTCCTCGAGATGTTGTCTTTGATGAGGATGTTTTTCCTTTCTCTAAGCTTCATCCTAATGCCGGCGCAAGACTCAAATCTGAAATTCTTCTTCTCCCACCGGCCCTGTTAAATCCTATTGATCAAAGGGGGGAACACAATGATGATCAATTTATTAATGACCCAGATAATTCTATTGCAGACAATGTTGCAGATACTATTGCAGGAAGTAATGTTACAGGTTCGGAAGGCTCTGCTGGTTCCGAAAGCCATACTGACTCCGAAGGTGCTGCTGATTTTGGAGCGGCACAACCGAATGTCGGCACTACTAGTCCTGGAACGGCTCAAATCAACGTACATGGCGTGCATGGCAACAGTTTGCATGGGGGCAGTCCTGAGGCGTCCGAAGCATATTACCCTGTGTCTTCTGAACCGAGTGGTGATATTCATGCAGGCATATCTCCCGTATTTGGAGCTCAAGTATCGGCAGCACCAGAACCAGTGTTAGAGGCCACCACATCAGAACCAGAGTCAGGAGTTGCTCAACATCGACCGGTCACCAGGCTTCAAAGAGGTATTGTCAAACCCAAAATCCTCACGGATGGAAGAGTTAGATATGGTTTTTTGTCATCTACTGGTGAACCTCAATGCCTACAGGAAGCTCTCAATAATAAGAATTGGAAAGATGCAATGGATTTAGAATACTCAGCATTAATAAAAAATAATACCTGGCATTTAGTACCAGTAAAACAAGGCAGGAATATAATTGACTGTAAATGGGTCTATAAAATTAAGAGAAGGGCAGATGGATCAATAGATAGATATAAGGCCAGATTGGTAGCTAAAGGCTTTAAACAGAGATATGGTATTGATTATGAAGATACCTTCAGTCCTGTAGTCAAGGCAGCCACTATTAGACTTGTTTTGTCTATTGCTATCTCTAGAGGTTGGAGTCTCCGCCAGCTAGATGTGCAGAATGCATTTCTTCATGGTATTCTAGAGGAAGATGTGTATATGAAACAACCTCCTGGTTATGAGAACAAGAAACTGCAAAATCATGTTTGTAAATTGGATAAGTCTCTATATGGGTTAAAACAAGCACCACGGGCCTGGTATTCAAGACTCAGTGAGAAGTTACAGAATCTCGGATTTCATCCATCCAAAGCTGACACTTCATTGTTCTATTTCAGTAAGGAGAATGTCACCATATTTATGCTTATATATGTTGACGATATAATTGTTGCAAGCTCTTCTACAAATGCAACAACAAGTCTTCTACGAGCTCTACAAACTGAGTTTGCCCTCAAAGATCTAGGTGATCGTCATTATTTTTTAGGAATTGAAGTAAAGAAGACACAAGAAGGTATTCTCCTGACACAAGAAAAGTATACTTTAGATATACTCAAGAGAGTTAATATGATAAACTGCAAACCTATGAGTACACCCATGTCTACATCTGAAAAAATATCTGCTCAAGGTGAACCTCTTGGCCCTGAAGATTCTACAAGGTACAGAAGTGTTGTTGGAGCTTTACAGTATCTGACCTTGACTAGACCAGACATTGCATTTCCAGTAAACAAAGTTTGTCAATATTTACACTCTCCTACTGATCTGCATTGGATAGCTGTCAAGAGAATTCTGAGATACCTAAAACACACCATGGGAATTGGACTACACATTAATAAGTCTATATCTATGCTTGTTAGTGCTTTTTCAGATGCAGATTGGGCAGGCTGTCCTGATGACAGAAGATCGACTAGTGGATTTGCTGTGTTTTTAGGACCAAATCTTGTGTCATGGAGTGCTTGAAAACAAGCTACAGTTTCCAGATCTAGTACTGAGGCAGAATATAAGTCAGTAGCAAATGCTACAGCTGAGGTAATGTGGATACAAACTCTCTTACGTGAACTTGGTGTTAAAAGTCCTCCAACTGCTAGATTGTGGTGTGATAATATAGGAGCTATATACTTGTCAGCAAACCCAGTGTTTTATGCAAGAACTAAACATATTGAGGTTGATTATCATTTTGTAAGAGAACGAGTTAATCAAAAACTATTAGACATCAAATATGTTCCTACAGGTGATCAAGTTGCAGATGGATTCACCAAGCCTCTTCCGTTGCATCGCCTAAAAGAATTCAAACACAATCTCAACTTAGGAAAGTTGTGATTGAAAGGGGCTGTTAGAAAAGAAGTACTTGTAACTGAATTGTGTTGTAAACATATTTGTTCACATATCCTGGAGATTGTCGTTTCATATAGATAGAAAGCTTGTTACGTGTAGATAGAAGCTGTTCTCTAAATATAGAAGTATTCAAACAGCAAACGGCAATCTCAGATATGTTAAGATTGTAAGCAATGTCAAGTGCTTTTCTTGACCCCTATTAATAGATGTGTGCGGCCTCCTACGGGAGGTGAGAACGCTTCCTCAAATCTCCAAGTTTCTCCACAACGCTATGGCGTTGCGGCCGAGGGAGGCATGGGCGATGCAGGCGGCGTGGGTGTAGGCATATGGGCACGAGCATATGGCGCGGGTGCAGGGGCATGGGCACGGGCGTGCGATGCATGCAACGCGTGTGCGTGGCTCGGCGTCAGCGTAGCTGGCACGACGACGCGACGGGTTGCGATGTGGCACACAACCGGGCCGAGAGGAGGGAGAAGCAAAGAAAGAAGGAAGAGCAGCAGCTGCTGAACCAGTGGAAGGAAAGAAAGAAAGAGAGGTGGGGGATGGGTCAGGCCGAATGGCCGTGAGGAGAAAAAGGAGGGAAAAGAAATGGGTTGACCCAACTGGGTTTTGGGGATTTTTCTTTTTTATTTGAATTTTTGTTTTCAAGTTTTGAATTTGTATTTGAATTCCAATTTGATCTTTTGGCCTACAAAACCAACTCCAATTTTCCGATGGCTCAAATTCAATTTCCATTTAAATTCTTGGCGCAATTATTCAAATGCAAATTTTAATACTGTTTTGCTCTGTTAATTGCTTGGCTCTTAGTCCTTGGTTTTGATTTTATTTTTTATTAATTAATTTTGCAATGCACAAAATCTGATAAAAACTCAATTGAATTGCACGAAATCCGAATATCAACAAAATGTATTAAAAAGCTCTAAAAGTTTTTATATTTCAAACATCAAAATTTTGAGATGTTACACAAAAGAAATCTGAATAACAAGGCAACTCAGCATATCATGTATTATGATTATCATGCTACAAACACCGCAGCACAGCCATACTTGTAACACGTCAGTGGTGCAAGAGAGTCACATTGTACTCTATGATTGCATCTCCATTGCCGGTGCCCAGATAATACGTCTGAAGCAAGGCAAACCCCCGGGCCATCCGAAACGCACCACGGCCACCAACAATGGCGAGCTCCCTGGCAACAGGATGCGTGATCGGGTTCCGCGAGAACACGACGAACGAGCTGCCATTGAACGGGCCATCCGTGAGCTCGAAGTCAATACCAACAACAAGTGACGACACACCCTTCCCAGATGAAACATATAACCCTTGCGCATTCCCGACCACCTTGGATTGTCTTTCGGGGCCCTCGGTGAGCACATCATCGATCACATAGGTTGAGCTGAAGGGCGTTGGATCGCCGGGCTTGGCCGTGACATTAGCACCACGCGCGACGAGGACTGCAGTCGGATCATTCCCGCTGAGGGTGTCATGCAGGTAGAAGTGCAGGTTGGTGACCTTCTCTGGACCAAATGGGTGGCTGGTAGCACCGCATTGGTGAGAGATGAGAACATGCAGGATGGCGAGGAGGAACAGGGAAGGAGCTCTCATGGTGCTCTTCTTTTTTGGCTTTTGGATTTGGGATTTCGAGATGGAATTGGTATAATAGATTGAGCGTTCTGGCTTGCATATTTATAGCCGGAGAGGGGGCACGTCTTTTTGGCATTTATGGAAAGAGATAGGGGATATATTTACATCCTCGGTGTATAAGGAAAGGAGTTATTATGATCCATCCCTGGGATAAGGGAATCGTCTGGTTTACCAATATTCTATTGGAAGAAATTGTATTTATGAATTATGGCAACGGGCTGTAGATTAGTTGTAGTTGTAGAGGTGCATATATTTTTGGTGGTTATTGATGAATATTTTTAAATCTTTTAAATTGGTATGATAGATTGAGCGTTCTGGTTTGCATATTTATAGCCGGAGAGGGGGCACATCTTTTTGGTATTTATGTAAAGAAATGGTGGATATATTTACATCCTCAGTATATAAGGAAAGGAATTATTATGATCCATCCCTGGGATAAGGGAATCGTTTGGTTTACCAAGATTCTATTGGAAGGAATTGTATTTATGAATTATGGTAGAAGGCTGTAGATTAGTTGTAGAGGTGCATATATTTTTGGTGGTTATTGATGAATATTTTAAAATCTTTTGTATGTACAGATAGGAAGAATGCAAATATTATATCTTTGCTGTGTAAGGAATGTGAGTATGAAACGCAATTATCGTGTGACAAATATAAGGAATAAGGACTCGAAGAGTTGAAGAGGGTAAAATTAACTTATTCCTAAATATGCTACGGGAAGTAACTGGTATTCCGAAGGACGTACAAATGGTGCTATATGTTAGCATCCATATTTGGATATGACAATCATGGAAACCAGTATTGTTCCAGCTCTCCAGGATGAGATACTGCTTCTAGTAGACCCATGCGGCCATGCGTCAGCAACAGAACTCATGAGATACTGCTTCTAGTAGACCCATGCGGCCATGCGTCAGCAACAGAACTCAGCACTGACATTGTAACGGGGTGATCGTTTTAGCGATGACTTCTGGTTTTTGGCTGAAATTTTACTGTAGCTGGCTTTTTTTCACTGTAGCTGATTTGGTTTTTTCGGCATAATTAAATTTAAAAAAATGTAAAAATAGAAAAAATTTGTTAACCCATCACGGACAATGCAAAGGAACACGAGAAAAAAAGAAAAATGTAAAAAAGCCTAAAAAATTTAAAAAAATTCAGAAAAAAATGAATTACTGAATAGTGAAAAAAAATCTGAAGCTAGAAGCTGAAACTGAAAAAAAGCTGAAACGAGCGGGGCTTAAGTGAAGTGAGGGTTTCTGGATGGCGGAACGTGGTAGTGAGGCTTTCATACGGAGGCACAGAGGCTAAGTCAACTTGCAGTCCACAATAATGTGACATATTAACGGCACCAATGCTGTATTTGTAATGCCAAAGGAATCATTATTCATTACTACCTCGCATATATGGGATGATCATATATGCCTAAAGTATAAAATCGATGATAGATGAAATAAAAAAAAGCATCTGACAGATAGGATCATAACCATAGGGGGGAAAAAATACTCGAAATGAGTATATTTCTCTTCTGCGCTATGGAGATGGTGAGAAAAGATGGGAGTGTTGGAGATGCCGTCTTTTGTCGCCGAAACGAAACTTTCCGGCAATTCCGGCCAGAACGGAACGGCATTGACAAGTACCTTATTGCCCTGGCCCAGGGACGGCCTTGCGCTGCGAGGAGGACGCGAAGAGGACGAGGGCGTCGTAGAGGTGCTGGCCGTAGCGCGAGCTCGGGGTCGTCCGCGAGCTTCAATTCCCGATCAATCCCGCGCGCCCGGAGGGAGGAGAGGAACACCGATTGCGTCGATCCGCGGAGAGGCCGTCCACCAGCGACAGCAGGCGGCGGCCGCGGGGCCCCTCGCCGCCGAATGCGCGGGACACGAAGAGGAGGGCGGAGAGGAAGACCAGGAGGCGAGGCATCTTTGGATTCGGGGCCATGGGTTTGCCGCCGCGAGGAAGACGAGACGACGAGGTGGTGATCGGAAGGGTAGCACTCGCAGACTCGAGTAGGCTGCAGAGTGCAGAGACGAAGGGCCGGGAGGAGAGGGGTAAAGTGAGAAATGCTTGCCTGTTACTTTTCAGAAAAGGCCTCGTAGTTCTCTGAATCACGCACAACGTTAACCAATGCAAATTTGCTGCAAATAGGATACCTCTTGGTTAAAGTTCAGGCTTACAGAGTACAGACAGGAAAAAAATTCTCTTGGCAAATTGGTAGTAAGACTGAACATGGTAGTTGCCATTTATTTATCTACACAAAACTAAAAGAAGATTATACAACGAATCATCTTGTATTCCATCTGCCTGAAGGTGGAACCTGAATTTTCTCGACTACACCATTTCAACATCAGACTGAAATTGTTGGTTCGTGGCATTAAGGAAATTTGCGACTAAAGCCAGAAACTGATAATAACCAGACAAAAGAAACGAAGTTAAACTGATGGCTGTGGTTGCTGCACACCCCGAATGAGATGACCAAGCATTTCATATTCATATAAGCTCCTGCTCCTTGATGCTGGCCAATCTAGCATTATCTCGATCACGCTTGAACACGAAGTACAGTGGGCTGTAAAATAGGCAGCACAGACCAAAAGGAACAATCATCATAGTCAATAGCCCTCTCGAGAGTGCATACGCCCCTTCCACCGATCCATTAGCCAGATTGACGGTCTTCGCGTTGTAGCCATATATCTTCTCGGTGACCATGCCAACAGCAGGAGCAGCCAGTGAGGCGAATGAGCCCTCAAATGCACGATCAAAGGCATAGATCATAGTGCGGTGCTTGGGAGGGACTACTTCTGCAAACATGGGGTTGTTTGCGCAAGTAGCACACCAGCTTATGGTAATTCCCATCAAGAACAGCGTGATAGCAAAGGCAGACCAGTAATCAACTGACTGGGGAATGACTGTAAGGAGGATCCATGAGAAAGGGATGCCCATGAAGGCGCTAAACTGAGCACACATGATGCGAGCAGAATCTGGATAGTATCTTGACAGGCGATCTGCTATTACTCCACCTAGAAATGATCCACTGGCGCATCCGATGGCAAACAAGCTGTTTAGCCCTGCTGAGCTGTTGTTGTCGAAACCTAAGAGGATTCAAGACTGCATAAATGTTCATTTAGGAAGGAATGCTTATGAGTTCAATATTGAAAAACAATCTCCATTTGTTTTCATACCAATGAGCTCAAACCACATTGTGAAGAAAACTACAGCAGTCCATGGCAATGAGCCAACTATGCCTTGCAAGACGATGATTTGAAAGGTACGCACTTTCATAACAGATCTTGCTGCTATCCATGAATCCTTCCAGATGGACTGTGGAGGAAAAATACCATTACTGACCAAACGCGACCTGCGATTTACATGAGACTACAATGTTATATTTATAGAACAAACAGGCACATACTGCCGGTATAGAGAATATGGTAAGTTAATGTAGATTCAAATGGTAATCCAGGACATCAGCTTAGAACGAGTGAATAGTATGCTTCAGTTAGTTCAATATATTTCCCCACTCAGGAGAGAATGTTAATGAGAAAACCTCAAGAATAATATAAGATATAGAAAAAATCAATACTTGATGGCCAACAATACTACTTATGCCTTCATTTCTGAGTAGGAAAGTTCATAGGCATTCATGATAAAACTAATGCAATATTTATCCTTTGAACCATTAAAAGGCACTTTGGAGAGTTATTCTAAATTCAGAAGAAAACCATACCTCTCGTGGTCCTCATCATCACCAAAATGGCTTGGAGACGTTTTCCTAGGATCAACAGTGTAAAAGTAGACAAGAAGCCCAATCAACAAGCTCACAAATGCAACCATAATAAATGCAAATCGCCATCCTGGCAATCCCCAATAATCCCTACCAGCCATGACTGTTGCTAAAATACTTCCTCCTATACCACCTATTGAACCAATAAGGCTTAATAAACCAAATCCTGCGCCACGTGTGCCATCTTTATAGCTGTCAGCAACGAAGGATTGAAGTGATGGTATTACAATGGCAAGTCCAAGACCATTTACAGCTCTCCAGAATGCAACCTGCTGAAAATACTGGCTGACACCAACAGCCCCCGTTGATACAGCCCAGAAGACAGTCCCAATCGCAAGAACTGCAGGGCGATCATACTGAAGAGCAAGGACACCTGCCAAGGGAGATGCTATGGACTTCAGAAAGTTCATTAGAAACGTAAGGTACCCCAGATCAGTTGGACCAGCATTGAAGGCAGCACTGACTTCCTTGTAAACAGCTGGGAGGAGATTCTCATCAGCCCGCTCCATTATGGAAGCCAGGTTGATGAGGATAAGAGAAATTGAGAAACCAAATATTATCTTCTTTGCCCTGAAAGAAGGAAAAAAATTAGAGAATGATTACATCAACAGAGCAAGGTAAGTTTCTTCTATATTTCAGTGAATGCCACATGATACTCCTGGAATCCTGGGGATATTTGTGTGAACTAAAACACGTTTCAATCTATTCAGTTCATGCTAATTTAACGTGTATTCACTCCTTGGTATGGATCTATATTGATCTAGAATGTTTTGCATGTGCACGTTATGTTTTGACTTTTGAGAGGTGGGAGATGGATGCAAAAGAGCTGCATTAGTGATGAATATTAAACTGCGTTTCAAAATAATTTAATCACGTGCATAATACGCAGGAATGAATGATAGCCATAAGACCTACAGGCATTCTTTGTCTTTTTGCCTGTTTCGGACTTATTTTATGCATAAAAAGACAAGACAAAAGATATGACACACAAATGAACACTTAGTGAATTGCCACAAAATGGCAAGTGTGTGATAAGGAAAATTCAAAGCTTTCCAGATGAAACTGCAAAAGATCAGAGGATTTCAAGTGCTATATTAATTAGCTTCTAATTGAGTGGCTCACATGAAACTGAAACTTGGGGACCTAGTTAACAAGCCAGTTGCATGCTGATTGCTGGTTAACCTGGTGATCACTGTAAAAAGATCCTGACTTCCTTTTACTTTTGAGAAGTCAAGAGTCAGTCTGGATGGTGCCATGAGCTCATGAGATTCTCTTTAACTTTTAGCATGCAAAAGAAAAGGGAGCAGTAGAAGAATAGAAAGATTATCGTTCCCTTCTTTCATGCAAAAGAACTGGATATCCCCTCAACGGTAATTGTATGACTGGGAAATGCTTTTATGTTCCACTAAAAGATGCATAAATCTCTAGCATACGGTAATTATAGATTCACAGTCTCACAGGTGCTAAAAGATCTGTGCGGTTTCATTTCGTGGAGCAAGGAAGCACTCCTCGTTACTCAATACGTACAAACACCTATGGCTTACGTGATAGATCTTGCGGTCAACATCCCTGAATCTGAATCGAAAGTTCGAACACTTATCATTCAGGACCGGAGCAAATCCTAAGATCCCAATTTCATATGCTAATTTGCATCGGTTCTTTAAATCAACGTGATGTCCAGAGTCCAAGCATCACAATGTCGCAATGAGACATTCCCCACTCGTACAGCTGAATCGCTCAATCCTTTCCAACTTCAGCAAAACCAAAAACTTGAATACTCCGATTTGATTTACGCAAATGCAAGCCAAACTGCCCAAACATGAGCATGAATATTCCCGGAATATAGGACACCCAAGACCCAACCCAAAGGCATTGTTCAAATTCACATCTATATTTACTTTGACCGGCTAAAGAATCTGATCCGCTCGAGGCCAGAGAAGAATCCAACTCCATCTTACGTAGGACCAACTCATTCGATTAGATAGCCCCTAAAACCACTCCATCTTACCTAGGACCAACTCATTCGATTAGATAGCCCCTAAAACCAGTAAAACAAAAAAGAATCTCTCCTTTCGCCTAAGTCGAGAGGGAATCAATAGCATCAACCAACTGTTCCTAATTGGCTCCCAGTGCACGAAGCATGTATGCTACACAGCTCGAAAGCAAGCATTTTTTAGGGCGAGAACCAACAAGAAATCATCTTTACAAGAAATAATCCTCGAATCAGAGGGTCCAGAAAGCCTAGAAGAAATAATCTTGGCAAGAAACAATCAAGAACTCACGTCATGTCGGAAGAGGGAGGAGCGGGGCCTTGCGCGGCCTCGTAGAGCGCGAGATCCCCAAGAACCGCCGCAGCTTGCAGTTGCGGTAGCTTTTCCCTTCCCTTATTTCTTTCCTTCTTTTCTCCCCGGTTGTTTCGCCTGTCCTCGGATCGAGCGGACCGGGAGGAGATGGAAATCGAAGGAAGCAACAAGTCAACGGCTAATGACGAGGGGCAGGACTGGAAACTGATATACACGAGCACCAGACCTGTCCAATGGTCCAGAGTAGGCACAGCCCGTATAGACAATAAAAATAAATGGATCATACTATATCGGTCTATAGGCTATGATCTGAGCTCATGTGTAGTTCACCATGGTTAAGATTTAACGGACTATGTTAGCATGGTTAGCCTGTTAAGTCGAAAAAAAGAAAAAAAATTGTAAAAAAATTTAGAAAAATTATATAAAAAAGTTACAAAAAAATTTAGATATTATCAATCATCAAAATAAATATTGGTAATGCCACATAATAAGCTTTATTAACATGTAGAATATCAATATGGAATTATAAAAAATTAAAAAATATATAGAAAAATTGTAGAAAATTATAATCGTACCATACCGTGTCGGCCCGACCCGGCCCATGGTCGTTATTGGGCTGTACCGTACCAGCCCAGTATGCCACCCCCTTAGCCCAAGCACAGCACGGTCATGTCGGCACAACCCACGACCTAAATGGGTCGTGTCACGCTTGGGTCGGGCTACGGACCAACACGCCAAGGCCCGACCCATTGGCCACCTCTAACGAGCACAACGAATACGAGGGAGCGAGGTGGCTTGCTGCTGGTGGTCTTGGAAGCGTTCTCCTTGTGTGTCGTGGTCACCCTTGGGCCTTGGGTCTCGACTTGTAGTTTTGATGCCCCTTTTTCTAAAATATTTGATCATTTGCCTCATAATTAATATATATTTAATGATTTATTTTATAATATCTCATTGACATATGATCTTTCCATAGTTGATGTGTACTACATGATCTGTTCCAGAACCCACATATCAGTAAAATATCATGAGGCAATTGGACCCACATATCAGTAAGACATTATAGGGCAAATCATCAAGTACACATCAAATAGTGCAAATTATCAAATCTCCCTTATTCTACTTGCCATTAATCTTAGTTGGTGATAGTGATGTTCTTGTTTGCAATGGCTTCCCTTTGTGGTAAGATGAAAATGTGTGTGATCCTAACCAAATCATCCAGCTCTTTAGGGGAAATTTGAACATCTGTGCTAAAGTGAGGAGACCATCGATAAAATGTCCTCCATTATACAGCTCTATGGCTTCCTCACCTCCCACCGATACTCTCTGACATCTCCTTTAGCCGTTGTTCTCACTGGGGGCACCGTCGCCCTTGGGCTCGACGGCCCTGCGACACTGCCAATGATGCCAGGGCTTCTTGGCTGTTCTCCTCCTTCACTAACCGCGTCACTAAGCCTATATCATCTCTCTCCTACTCTTCGACCCATCACCCACTCAGTTCCATTGTTGGATACATCGCCACTAACCTCCCTTATTTCCAGCCCACGTTGACCAGGTCTAGCTCCTGCTCATGGTGATGCCGCTTGCGCTATTCCTCGTTGTGTGGCTGCTATCAGGGCAGGCGAGGGCTAAGGGAGCCCCCATCGACGTGTGGACCCGCTATTGTTAATGCCGATGCCTGAGTGGGACTCTATCCACCACACGGGTGGCTTGCCATGGGCGTTGGGCTCTTGCTGGTGCTACTCCTATGGTCTCTTACAAGTCCAACTTGTAGAAAAGTGGTTTCTTCTTGGCTAAGATGGCTCCGCTAGGGGAGGAGGAGGATGGGTGGTCGGAGGGAGAGGGTATCGAAGGGGAGGGCATGGTGTTCATTGACTACGAGGGGCGAGGTGGATCTAAGAAGGGAGGAGGGGAGTGGAAGGGGAGAAAACGATTCAAAAAATTGATTTCAAATGCAAAATGGGCAAATGATCCATTGACACACGAACTTTAGAACATTTTATCTGTTACCATGTAATGAAGGGCGTTTAACAATGACCACTTGACTTTGAGGCAAATCATCAATTTTCTCAACTCTTTAGACACTGCTGACCCCGAGTGTATTCAATAGGATTCCAAGAGGTATTCTTGACACACTACTACTTTCAAGCATTATTGGGTATGTTTTTTTGAGCTGTCGCTTATAGCTTTTTGATGCAGCTTATTAGTCAATGAATAATGATTGCTGAGAGAAGCCAAAAGCGTTGAAAAGATGAAAAAGGAAAAGGCTATTGACTACCCATGTACTACTAATTCCTTTTTTTTGGATTACAAGAAAGACACAAACATCACGCACGCATACCACATGTGAGTATGTTTTAGTAGAAATTTATATGAGGTCATGAATTTATCTCTGGTCTCCAGCTTTCTGTAGTTGTATAATTTAAAAATTTTCAAGGCACGATAGATATTTTTCTCTTAACCTGTAATCACAATAATGTTGCAACAAGAGTAGTAGTTGCAGTCGCTGGATCTAATATGGGCCAACCCCATATGGGAACCTTTGTAGCCCAGGCATGACGAACGACGGGCTGGACAATTCCAGGTGGCTAACCTAGGCCGGCCCACAGAGGCGGTGCGTCCCTTTCATATCAGCAGTGTCCTATCGCGTCCGACCGCGGACAAGCCCACTGGCACGGCGATCCCACGACCAACTAAACCCCCTCACGCATCCGTACACCACCGCTCACGTGCCACCTTCACGGACACGTGGACCGTTCGCCGTGTGGCCGTCACGTGTCATCGCTCTGGCCTGCACTCCCGGCCCCACACCAAACAACGCGCTGCCACTCCTGGTTTGCCCGAAGCGACCAGGCCCGAGCCGCGGCCGCTCCTGCGCCTCCGTGTGCTCCTCCTCCGCGGTAACCTCACCTCCACCTCCACCTCGGCCGCCTGCTACAGCATCCTACATATCGATCTCTCTGTCTGTCTCTCGCTCTCGCTCGCGCGCGCTCGCCATGGTCGCGTCCGACGACGACCGGCCGACGAACGGTGTCCCCATAGACCCGTCCACCGCGGCTGCGCCGGCGGCGCCGCAGGCGCACGCGGAGTGGGCCGCATCGATGCAGGCGTACTACGCTGCCGCTGGCCACCCGTACGCGTGGCCTCCGCCGCAGGTACAAGCTTTTCCTTCTGTTTGCGGTGGTGGTGGTGGGGATGAGAGCTCTAATCAGGGCTTCACTTTCATGGTGAGATGCAGCACCTGATGGCGGCGGCGGCAGCGGGAGCTGCGGCGTACGGCGCGCCAGTGCCGTTCCCCGTGTACCACCCCGCGTACTACGCGCACGCGTCCATGGCCGCGGTGAATGCCGAGACGCCCCTCTCGTTTAAATTTTGGTGCAGTAAAATCTGGTTGTGGTTGAAGTGGGAACCAGACCATTCGGTGGTGAGGTGGGAGTGCTGATGATGTGTGAAATTGTTTGATGGGTTCTGTTCTGTGCAGGGTGTGCCCCACATGGCTGGTGAGGCCGCCGCGACTGCGGCGGCGGTGACGGAAGGGAAGGGCAAGAGGAAGAGCTCCGGTTGCCCTTCCGGCGAGGACATTTCCGGGAGGTACTGTTTGGTTTTGCGCTTGCAAGTGTGTGCTGCTTTGCTTGCTTGTCTGGTTGGTTGGGTGGATTTTGCCGAAATTAACTGATGCGGTGTGCACAGTGGTGATGGCGGGAGCGAAGATTCATCGGATAAGGGAGATGCCGATGCCGATCAGAAGGTGCCTTGCTTGGCATTGCCTAAATCAAGCTATTTCTTAGCAACGTTTTGGTGGTTTTGGTTGATTCAGATGTTCTTATTCTGTCCAGGGCTCACCGTCTGCGAAGGGGAGGAAGTCCGGCGATGAAAATGAAGTAGGTGGGCTGTCATAAATCATTCTAAGGGACTAGTTTGTCTGTTTAGGTGGGTGAGAATGATGGTTGGCACTTTTCAGGTGAGCCATCTCAGGCTGTCACGCTGCAGGATGCTGCAGCTGAGTCGCCACTCCAGGCCAGGGGGAGGTCTGCATCGAAGCTTTCGGTTTCGGCACCTGGGAGGGCAGCACTTCCCAATGCCACACCAAACTTGAATATTGGGCTGAATCTTTGGAGCAATTCTCCATCCGCAGCGGTGCCCTCAGGACAGGGGGAGGTGAATGCTGAGGCGCCTTCCCAGCGTAACGGCGCTTTGTCTCAGATGGTATGGTTTTCCTGTATGGAAGTGTATAATGGCAATTATCATGAATGACCAGTAGTCTTCATCTCTCTTTAGGGAAAGTGTAAATAGCTTATTCGTTTACCACTGTTGCCATGTTCTGTAAGATTAACTATCCTTGTTTTAGCAGGATGAACGGGAATTGAAGAGGGAGAGAAGAAAACAATCTAACAGGGAGTCTGCAAGGAGATCAAGACTACGCAAGCAGGTACTGTCAGTAATAAAGATGAATAATTTCATGTTTATGTTGAGGGAAATGACTTTATGCAATGGTTTCTGTTCTTATTTATTGTCGTGGTGTTTCTTTGCTCGTGAATGGTATTACAAGTAATCTTGGTAAAATATGTTGTGTGGCACCAGAAACCGAGAACAGTGGGTAGAAAATGATTATTCAACTTTGTTATTGAGTGTAAAATTCCCTATTAAGTTAAATCCACATGAGAATGTTGCGGGTATGGCTATGCCGTTCATAATGTCTGAAACAGGCACCATTGGCCTGATCATCTGGGAAGGTCCTCAAGTAGGTCTCTCATCCACCGTACTACCCATTTTTTTTATGGCTTCGCAAATGTAAGCAATGACTTCCTTAAAAAAAGTAAGCGATCTCTGAAAGTTTTGGGAAAGATCATCTTGGACAAAATTTGAATTGGCAAATAATTTGCGCTGCCTTTTGAGCAATGCTGCCCGATATACTTGGGTTAATTACCATGGGGGGTTGAGTGTGACTATGACCTACCTGCCCCTGTAATTATTTTTGAGGAACTGATACAAAACAAATCTGCACATCCAGTTTGGCAAGTAAGGCGAAGTCTATATGCGATTTTCTAGGACAACAAATGAAAATAAAAAACTTGTAGCTATTCAATGATATAAAATTTAGTGTGATACTTGCAGCCGCATTATTTTTGATACACTTGATTTCCACATTGTGCTGATTCTTTTTTTTGGAGGAAAACAATGTACTCATTGATCTCGTATTCTTGTTATACTACCCAGCAAGAATGTGAGGAGCTGGCCCAGAAGGCAACTGACCTCACCGCCATTAATAGCGCACTCAGATCAGATCTCGACCAGCTTAAGAAAGACTGTGAAGACATGGAAGCAGAAAATTCGCAACTAATGGTGAAAACCAATCCCCTCTTTACTCATCTTTTGCCATGAAAACATAATGGAAGATTTCGCCTCTGTAGGGAAGTTATCTTTGTAACTCTCAACTGGTGCTCTTCCGACTAATGCAGGATGAAATGGTTCAGTCCGAGGGCCCTGTGTTTTAACTACTTTGAACATTCAGATTGACACATCAAAGGCGCATCATCATGGTAGCAATGCCCAGCTTAATAAACCTAGAAATAATGAATGACAGCAAGGGGTAGCGAGCGGCAACCATGAACTAGACCTTGACTCTAGATGAGACTGAAGATGCGATGAGGTTCTTTGTATTTAACCGCACCATCGCCCATCCCCCTTACCATCAGTGTGATACTGAGTTTTAATCTTCTCACAGCTTAACGAGGGGCCTGTAAATTCACCCTCTACAGCCATGTATTAGTTATGGTTAGCCTCCGAGAAATGTGTAAAACCAATTCATAGTTTACAGTAATACCATAGAGCCTTGCTTTATGTTTGCTAGCTTCTGATGAGAATGGATTGGCCCATTTGGTGGCCTGGTCGTATAGTGGACACTAGACGCAAACATGGCCGCGTCTATTCAGCAGTCGCTTGCTAGCAACACATCTAGCACAGACTCCCTGCGGCTCGTCGTCCGCCCTCGCGTCCAAACCCTAATCATTGGTTATGATTTTCTTGATTGCGGCTGATAATTTTTATCTATAGCTAATAACTTTTGACTATACTTTTTAAAACGATAGTAGACAATAAAAATGTTGACATAGATAGTGTATATCCTGATATGCTCGGAAAGTCATTTAAAAGAATAGCTCGAGCAGCCATCCCATTTATTTTTGACTTTTAAAGAAGTTGAAATCAAAAACCACCTTAAAAGCCCAAAAAAACAAGGCCTTCTTACAAAGATAGGAAATAAATAGGGAAAATTTAGAATGTCACTTGCAAATTCTGAAATACCAACAAATAATGGCACATCCTAAAATTTTCCAAATAAATAAGGTGACACGTCGCTCTCTTTTTCTTTGCAATCAGCTTTAGAGTAGTTATACGGTTATATATTTTACGCTTTACATGTATGGTAAAAATAGTTGATCAAAAGAATGTGAGACACGAATTTAACGTGACAAAATTCTTACCAAAAAAATCCACAAACATACGAAAACAAAAATCATTATATAAAAAGCTATTTATAACCAACCAGACTCTTACACCGCCCCACTCTCTCTCTCTCTCCCGCTAGCCTATAAAAAGTATAAGAGTCTCGTTATAGACAGTATATGAGAAGCGTTAAAAACAAAAATAAATTGAATAGAATTCGAGTACTTTATCGTGATCAAACCCCGCCTCTCTCTCTCTCCCGCTAATGATTGTTGCAGCCCCCACCGGGTAATCGATGCGGAAGAGCCGTCACTTCGTCCCGCCCGGCAGGCAAGCCTCCATGATGTGCGACAGTGACGCATCGGACAGGATGTTTCCACTGTAGCCGTCAAATCCGAACATGGCCGCCGTACGTTCGTGCCTATCACCGGACCGTTGAGTGAGCTCGAGGACGGTAACGAAGAAAATCGGGTGCCAGCCGTCCCGTGGGCTGGGTGCTCGCTCGCCGATCGTTGTCGCCGCCCCGTGGGCTGGGTGGCGCGTCAGCTGATACACCGCACAGAAGGGGGCACGCGCGCCGGCGCGCCCGGCCGGATCATGGGCTGCTTGTGCCCGCGCACGTTGATGTTGCCGCGTCCGGGGTGTGAACCACACACCCCCACGCGCGCCCTCAGGGATCGAGAGCGACGGCCGGAGCGTGATCGATCATCATGGGTCCTCGAGAGCGACGGCCGGGCTACGGCCTACGGCTACGCCACTCACCGGAGGAGCCGGATCCAGATCGTCTCCTGCTGCAGTTCACTCAAGAGTGGTTTTTCTTACTTTTCGAAACCAATGAGACAATATTTTGGCTGCTAAATACTATGAAAGCATTTTTATGATAGATTCACTTGTATTATCTTCATATATCTAAATCACATGTTTTAAATAATATATTTGGTCAAAATTAATAGGGTTTGGCATATGCATTTTAGGGCGTCACTCTTTTGGGACTAGAGGGAGTACTATAAAATATGCGTGAGCCTTTCATGTGGTTTTCCATACATCAATTTGTTGTTTTCTTTTTGTATGCCGTCTTGTTTATTTTTTTGTGCTATATATAAACAGTGTTAAAAATCTTTGAATTTGAGTATATTTTTCAAATATATGTCTTTCATTTGAATTGTTATAGATGTGTATGTATCTTAAAACTATTTTTTTTGAAAAATATACCCGAGTTTAGGTTGAATTCATGCATTTAAAACAATAATGTCCTAACACCATTACGCAGCGCACTGCTCCTGCTTCTCCTGGGGTGGAGTTCTTTGGCGGGGTTGACACTTGGGTAGAGGGCAGCAGCGCTATCCTTCAGATTGGATGAGCCAAGGCTCCACCTGGTGCAAAGTAGACTACCCTACAGCGTATACAAAACACAAACTACTACTACGTGTCTTTTCTCTCTTATTTCCCGAGGGGGATTCGATTGTTTTGTGTACACTAGTCTTGTTCTCGTGCATTGCAACCGAAAACAAAGTTTATAGCAAATATCATGCATATGACATTTAATTGAGCCTCCAATCTCCAGGGTACATTGGGAGTATCTATTTCTTGATGTGTATATGCATATGACATTTGCAACCAGAGGGTGGTTAATAATTCAGTTCATTTAGCCCAAAACCATAAAACTAAACCAACAATGTAAGGTTTTACTTTTTTTATTGGACATGCCGAATGATGGAGGAATTATAAAAGCTACAAGAAACATTGATTTCTTCATTACTTACGTGAATGTTCGAGGTGTCATTGCATTAAAATCATTTGAAGGGTGGTGGTTCACTCCCAAGTATAATAACTTAATAAGTACAAAGTTACCATCATATTAGACATGCTCGACATGCTAACAACCAACTTAGGTTAATTTCAGATATTATGGATGAGGATGATGAGTTCTTTAGATTGAGGTGATAGTAATCCAAAGCCACTTAGATCATCTAGGACTCATGAGCAAGAGTAGATCGAAATTTTCATTTTTGCCCTAGTTTTGGTACAACCTTCCTTTAAATGGAAAAAGATTTAAACTTTGGTAATAATTCTCATGATCGTTGATTGGAATAGATTTGTGACATCCTATAGAAGGTGTATGCCAAGTTTCAAATCATTTGAATCATCGGATCAAAAGTTACATGTATTCCTAGATTCAAAATAGTGCTGATTTTATTGTTCATTCGATTTGACCACCCCACTGAGAGGTCTGACTAGTGAGGGTTTGAATTTATGGTTTTTTGCATTCTTTGGCTTAGGGTTTTGATGAGGTTATGAATTTGTGTTTCCACTGCATGTAGTTGTTAATATTTGGGGAAAGATTTTGAAAGAGTTATCCACCCTCTCTGACTTACCATATTCGATCCTACATATTGGCCTATTACCGAATGCATTCTAAGCCAAAAACAAGAGAAACAGTGGCATGCGCACCTGAGGAGTCGAGGAGATGAAACACCCTAGTGGCAGGCGGCAGCGGGGGCCAACAGTGTGATGAGCTGCAACTGTGTGGGGAAGCAAGGGCTGCAACACGTGGGGCATGACAGCCTAGGGTAGTTGGCTGCCCGAGGTGACGGCACGATGACCCGGGGAGGGGGAAGATCGAAGGAGGGTAGGGTGGCAAGGCTCAGGTCGGATCTGGGCCTCTGGGGAACTATGGCCTATCGATTTGGGGGCTCATGGCACATGTGCACATGACACACAATGTCAGCAAGCAGCTAAGCAGCCAAGTAGGGTAGCAGGGAGTAGGCAATTGGCATTTTGTCTTGATTCTTTACTCTTCATGAAATTTACAATTTGTTCGCACCTTTGCTTCTCTTCTATTCATATATCAATTTGGACTCCAAGGATTATATGTGTTTTTTTGTCTTAATTTGGCTTAGTCTCTTAAACCCGCTCTTCATTTTCATCCTATGTACAACTATAGGGACGGAGCCTTGGTGGCTTACCCAGTGTCACAGGACATCGGGTCCAAAAATTTTTAGTAATCAGCGTCTTCGATCTATGTGTGAACCCTCTAACCCAAACTCAGTGCACTCAGTAGCTAGCAGTAATCTACAAGGAGACAAACTCACGCCATCCAATGAGGCAACACTCGACCCAAGAAGAAGGACTGTAGTAGACCGAGGCGCCCAGCGCTGCCCATGAGCGGCAAGATTGTATGAGTCTATTTGATCGATACCAAAGCGTCGAGTGCATTGTAGCCCTCCTCAACACCTGTTTGTCTTGCATGGTCGCAGGAGCCAAGAGACCTGTGTTGCGCCCCATGGTTGCACCCAACCATCTAGCAGCTGGTAGTGAGACCCAACCATGCAGCATCTGGTAGTCAGAGAACAAGATAAATTGGCTGCCCTTTCTTCCCATCTCGTGCACAATGTCTCCTGGCTCCGGTTCCCGTTGCCTCACGCTCTCACCACCCAAAGGAGGTTTAGACTTACCCAATTTGTATGTACTTTACTCAAAGTTTCTCTTAATTCTTACGATTTATTTCAAGAATAAGTGCTAACTTGTGAGTTAGGGTTTTGATGTGATGATTTTTGGTTTATTTTTGTCGAATTGTAGTGTTAAGACTTAAGATTTTAATTTGGGTTTTTGGAATATCGGTCTAGTTCATTGCAAATCGGAGGTAAAATTGTAGTGATTTGTAATTGTGATCCATGTGCTCATATTGGACCAAGCTTGGGATTTAACTTAGAGTATTTGATTACAATGTCAATTAAGTAAACTTCTATATGCATTTTTTTTGTTATATTGTTCTTGAACTATTAAACATAGCACTATCTAATTGAGTTTCCAATTAAACGGTAGGTAAATTTATGAAACGGTTTCTAAAAAGGAATGTGCCAAATAATGTGCTAATGTCAGTAAGCATTTTGATAGCTATTTTTTTTGTAATCGTACAATGTCATCGGTTATGTTGAATTATTAATGCTAAAATTGCCCGATACATTACTGTTTAATGTAATGTTGCTTGAAAATTATATATTCTGCTATACATGCAATGAATTGGTGAATCCATGTCATTTTTGTTCTAGTTCCGCTCCTGTGTATATGATCGACCCAAGGAATTTTCAGATGGACAATTCAGAAATATCATGAATTTCATCTATAACATTGCGCACTGGTAGCATCAATTGATTCAATTCACAAAAGTTTTTGTGACAATGTTGCTTCCCATCTCAGGTATGTCGATAAAAGAGTGTATGTTGGATCAGAATACCCATTTTTCCATGTCCAAGCAAAGATGTTCTTGGCAATATTCATGGACCATCGCCAGGCATGCATGCAGCTCTGGAAAGCTAACCAGCAGTATATATACATGTGCTGTGTAACGAATCAACGCATGATTGTGTCTGGCGAGTTGCAAACAAGATATAAACGGAGGGAGATAAGCACAAGGGAAAACATTTTCGGAACCCTCTGAGAAATCCAAAAATCAAAATTTTCAAATATTTTTGGTAAATTTTGGTCAAAATATTCAAACATACAATTCAAATTCAAGAAATACATATAATTTCAGCATTGTATCCCCTCCCACAGCCGGCACCGCCTCACCTCTCGTAGCGGGTGCCGACTCCCCTCTTGTAGCCAGCACCGTCTCCCCTCCCGCCACCCGCATCCGCCCCGATTGGTTTTCTGTGGGGGATGGCATCGGGCCATCAGCGTTATGTGGGATGGGTTAGCTTAGCGGTGGGCCAAAATTTTTTAAAGTGGGCCGGAAGTTTTGGTTGAAATAGGCTTCTTTTGGGATGGTCCGAGAAAAACATAAATCACCGAAAATCATAAATTTCAGCCCGAAAAAGTATTCCCTGGTAAGCACAAGATTCCCTATCCAACAGGCAGGACGTTAATTTCATTCCTCGAGGATTTTACAGAGATCTCATCTCAATCCGTTGTGGACGGACCTGAGCTGAGGGTTCGCCGAGCTTACAATAAGAGGGTGATCGGAATAGCGATGGATTTTGGTTTTTGACTAAAAAAACACTGTAACTGGTTGAAAAAACACTGTAGTTGAGTTAGTGGATAGTGTAGTGAATAGTGAAAAAAAAGCTGAAGTTAGAAGCTGAAGCTTTTAGAAGCCATTCCGATCACCCCTAAGTCCCATCAGGGCAAGATCCTGCGATCTATTCCGGTGTGTCCCCCACACATGGCTCCTGCCTTCCTCCCCCAGGAGGGTCCTTATATCCTCATGCGGTGTGCAGGACAGCGCCACCCTACTCTGTTCCTACTCGCAATGGCAGATTATCAAATGATAATCAGCTTGTGGCTCTGCATGCTCTGAAAACTACAATCTTTCTGAATATCTGCTGCTGTACAATGTACTACTACTACTACTACCACCAAACAACCGAACGAGTTGCGATTTATTATTACATTTGAGTTTTGACTGTAAACCAGTAGTGTATCCGTGTTAAGAATTTAGGATAAGATACTGGTATCTCATGGACCTGCATTTCTGTAGCGGTCAGCAAATGTTAGCCTGGGAGACTGTTGCTTTCCTGAAACTGAAGGGAGGCAGCTGGTAGCTTGCTCGACGCCGCGCCGGCGGCATGCATGTTATCCTTGAAAACAAAAGCATGGGCTTCAATTTGTAAGCGAAAATCAAACGGCTGGCATGACGAAAGTAAGAACGACTGACTGACGTAAAAGATGGCGTTCTTGGGTTAAACAAAAGAGAAAGCTAGGACTAGTTGGACTCGGACGTGCATGCATATGCTCGATCGATCGCAGGTTTGTCTGAAAGTCGTTGGACTTATATACAGCTTCGGTCTCACCTACACAGTTATGCCATGTTTGATGCATGCGAGTCCTTCCACTGCAGGATGGAGCAGGAGCCCAAAGGCAGATTTTGCCTATTCACCTACACAGTAATGTGGTGTTAGCTTGTTTACTTGTCCACGTGACGACGGCACGTCGAAACACCTCCTACTCCCATCTCGGTCTCTAACCAGGGTACTTATGCAACGAGCTTTCCAAGAACACACAACACAGAGCGTCGACGCGGCGGTGTCGGCGCCGCCGACGCTTGTGGCTAGGCACGCCGGCGTGAAGCATAAGGCCGTGGTGGTGATGGGCGCGACGGGGACGGGGAAGTCGCGCCTGGCGATCGACCTCGCGCTGCGGTTCGGCGGGGAGGTGACGAACTCCGACAAGATGCAGGTGTACGCCGGCCTGGACGTGGCGACGAACAAGATTGTTAGTTAATCTTGTTAATGTGTTCAGGTACGCTGCCGCGTCATGTTTATTTGTGTGTGCTGGGCACTGAAATTATAGTGCACAATGGCTTTGCAGTCATCGGATCTGGTCATGTGTGGGCAGGGGTGATCGTTTTAGCGATAGTTTCTGACTTTTGGTTAAAATTTTACTATAGTTGGTTTTTTTATTGTAGTTGAGTTGGCTTTTTGGGTATAATTAAATTTAAAAAAATGTAAAAATAGAAAGAAATTGTTAGCCCATCACGGACAATGCAAAGGAACACAGGAAAAAAAGAAAAATATAAAAAAGTCTAAAAAATCTAAAAAAATTCAGGAAAAGTCGAGTTACAGAATAGTGAAAAAAAACTAAAGTTGAAAAAAAGCTGAAACGAGCAGGAATTAAAACTAACACTACGTCCTTCTCACCTCAGCAATTCCTACCTGGACTATTCTTTTTTACTGTGGCTTTTGATTTTTGATTGAAAATTTTAAATTTTAGCTGTTTACGGTAGAGATTATGGAGAAAGAAATATTCACTTGCGATTTTAGATGATATAGATGTTGATCTTTTAACGTGTACTATAATTAATTTGTAGACTCCGTCTTAAAAAATACTCTATCTAAAAGTTAGGTACTATAGTAAAAATTAAAAACTATTTTGAGGAACTAAAAAGACCTATACGAGATCCTTTTGGCCTTGCCGTGGCATGCATTCAGCGGCCCAGTCCTAGGAAATTAAATAATAGCCAACTTACTGGATCTAGACAGCCATGCATGCTTAATTTGTCCAAAGGTTCTTGAATTTTTTCAGGGGTAGTTTAGACTTCAGCAAAGGTCAAAGTTTAGAAGAACCGTAGCAGCCATGGTTAATATCAACATTGAAGAATAATTTTATAAAACATAACTACCACCATGATTACAACTACAAAAGACAATAATTAAGACATGTACAAGATGTCCTATATATATCTTAGCTTGTTAAGTTACTACTGGCTAGTGGACTACGGGCCAAAGTTGACGTCAGCAATTTTTCTCGCATGCATATTGAACTTTTTTTAAAAAAAGAGGAAAAAGCTTTTGGGCAACAATTTTTCAACAAGTCATCAACATATATCATCATCACTTTTGAACAAAAAGCAAAAGAAAAGAGAAAAAACCAAAATGTTTTAGCAAATGATAATACCTTGGACTGGTTTTGGTTTCTAGGTGCTAATTACTTGGCAAAGTTTAATCTTACAAATATTTTCAGTACCTAACTACTAATATTATCTTATAAATATACATAGTACGTGCAAAAGCATTAGGGCCCAATAAATAGAGGTTCAATGGCTTATACCACCAGAGGCAATTTCCTTTTGTAGTTCATCATAAATTCAGTGTTGCACCATGAAATCAAACCATTCCCCAAAAAGAAAGTTTTGCAAGTTCTAATGTTTGGCATTACCTTTAAAGGTTACATAGCATTCTCATTAATCAATTGCTAGCTTGCGATTTGGCAGCGGCGGCGAGTGGAGCGGCTACACAGGGGAGGTGACGGGGAGAGTAAAGACGCCAACTAGAGGTGAAAGCAGCCATGCCGCAAAAGGAAAGCAGAATTGCGGAAATTCAAGGAGAATTGCTGAATTGGGAAAGAAATCCAACTTAAGCCAAATTCAAATAAATTTGAAATTTTTTGAAATTTTGAGGTGTTTCATTAATATTGTAAATACATGCCATTGTGATCGGCCTAGGGAGTGCTTTCAAACTACATTGAGGACCTGATTCGCAACTAGATAGTTATGGTTTCATATCACGTAGCTCTCATATTGTCGTTTCAATTCACAAAGTGCATACGATTTCAGGGCATATACAAAAAGAGAGCCTCAAATCAAGAACAAGGAGGACAAAAGCACGGCCGTGGACTATTGTAAGTGCGCAGCAAGTGAGATGCTCGATAGCACAACTCAATGGAGGCCGCGAAAGTTCAGATTACGATAGAGACGAGCAAATATTCATTGACTTGATCGCAAGTAATTATGTGTAATCATAAAAATTTTATAAGTTACATGCTCTCGCAATCGATCGATCACGTCATCTCAAAATACCAACAAAAGAGGAGAGAGAAATAGCTGTTACCCCCGAAACAGAGTCAACTAGTATCAGAACAAGCTTGCTCTGCGGCAGTCATCGAGAGCTTGACCGCAGCAGAGCATGCTACCATTCACGGTGTGAACGCAGCTGAGCATCCTACCTTGTTGAGCTGATGAGCTCTGAGTCGATCACCAATGGCGATTGGGACGTGACGATGGGACATAAATGATCACGTGCGCACGAATCATTCGGGCACTTTGTGTGTATGTACATACGTTGGCAGGGTTGTGTGTATTAGACAACCGCGGAGGCGAAGACGGAGGCTTATCGGCGGTGACCATGCTGCTGCTGCTGCATTCTTGGTCTTCTAGCAGGAACGACTGGACGGCGTCGATGCAGGGCGCGGCCACGAGCCGCTGCCACGCCTGTCTGCGGCGGGGCCGCGCTTCTGGAACACCTCCGTGGCGGACACGTCACATGCGTGCCAGCCTCTTGATCTTGCCTCGCTGTCAGAGCGCGAGCTGGGACGTATTCACCTTTATCTCGTCGACGGCCTAGGCGAGCATGCCCGCCCGCTCGTTATCATTGTCGGCGTCGTTGACGACGCGCGACCGGAGGTACACGTCGAGCTCCCGCACGCCCATGGAGCGCCATATGCCCCAGGAGTAGTCGGTGCGGTGGGGATCGAAGGCCGTGGCCACCTCCTCGACAAGCCCGCGGCGGCATATGTCGTCGACGCGGCGGGAGACGAAGTCATGCAGCACGAGGAGCTGCACGTCTACCCAGAGCAGGCATCACTCTTAGCGCTCGCTGAACACACAGCGTACAATCTTGACAAGTCATAGGCACCGCGTTGTCATGAAGACTTGTGGTTGATACTTATAAAAATTATCTAATACTGGTTAGAATGATGATATGCAAAACCGTGACATTGGTCTAAATAGTTTATGTCACGTTTTTATGGATTGAATGACTTATCAGGCCATTCAAGTCTTTGGAAAGTCACGTTTTAAAAAATGTGCAAATATATGTAATACAAAATCTATTTATGTATAGATTATCGATTTTTTTCAACTGTAAGTGGTGTAATCCACTAAAGAGTGACTGATTATTAGTGTTTAGTGGCAGGTGAGAAGTCTTCACTATATAAGCTTTGTATTGAATTGGGCCATATGAGGATTTGAGAGATTATGGTTGTGATTTCTATGTGTTGAAGCCTTTTGTGTGTATTTTAGGTTTAGAGTAGTGTACTCCATTGAGAGTGGCTATAAAATATTTTTTCTAAGTGAAATGAATATCTAAAATTTGCTCAAGTGAGTTGTACCATGGATCATGTCTTGTGACTTTGATTTACTTGGTTTTCTTGTTTGGATTTTTCTCCTTTTGATCTTTTTTAATGTCAAGGACGTGTAAAATATGTAGATGTTTCTTAGAGATCAAATCTCATTTATTTAGACATATTCTAGGGGAAGTTCCTGAGTTTGTTCAGATTTCTTCAAGAGAGATGTGATTTGGGGTTTTACTCTTATAGGCATTTTGGTTTGAATTCGTGCTGAGATATAGCTTACGATGATATATGAGAATCTATCCAAAGTCATCTAGATTATCAAAGATTCACAAGTAAGAGTAGATCAAGATTTTTTTCTCTTTTGCCCCGTTATGGTGTAATATTTCTTTAAACAAAAAAAGATCAAAATTTTGGCAATAATTTTATTGATTGTTGATGAGAATAGATTTTTGATATCCTGGAAAATATGCATACTAAATTTCAAGTGATTTGTATACTTGATTTGAGAGTTGACTTGCTTTATAGTTTTATCCTGGTTTTTGTGCAGCAAAATTTTAAGAGGCAAAGGGTTCCAACGTTATTAAGTTCTTTTAAGATTTTTCGTTGGAATAGGTTTTTAAGGTCATGATCTAGTCTTGTTTTAAGATTAGTCATTTAAGTCATAGATCAAAAGTTTCATCAATTTTTATATTTGAAACAGTGTTGGAAATATGTTCTGTCCTAAGAGGAGATGTCAGACTGCCCTTGAGAGGTCATACCTCCCCTAAGAGGTCAGACTGCCCATTGAACTGCGGTTAGACTGTCCAAGAAAGTTTTGGTCCATTTGGCTTGATTTTTTTAGATCTTTATTTTTGAGTGATTAGTCTCTGATATTCATAATTTCTCATAGTTATTGAAGTGAAGATTTTTGCCCTATTTGAGTGAAGATCTTTGCCTTCTCCTTTTGATTTTTTTCGGAAAAGCGTGTAAGTGGTCTCAAACGGAGCGGGGGGAGCTGATGACAAAGGGACGGCGGCGATAGGTGAGAGCCGTGAGCCCTCGCGTGCGTTGGGGTCATCGTGGCCTCCGCCATCTTCGCTGTCACTCCTGTGCGAGTTGCAAGAGCGATCGCCTCTCGTGGCGAGGATAGGACTATCAGGCACAAGAATCCCCAGAGCTTCACACATGCGATTGATGCGCAGACCATTCGATGTGGTGGTAGCTCGAAGGCTGTGCTCCTTTGCAATGTATGGCCTCCACCAACGACATGACTACACAACATACGCCTATTAAATCACGACCATGATGAGCCTCCTGGTGCATACCTCATCAACCTGGTCGAGCTTCATGCACGATGACATCACAAAGTCTATGATATGCCCGCTGAAGTGAAGATTGCTTTTGTGCTCAATTTTATGGTAGAACCACCTCCGGAGCTAGTGAGACTCCCACTTTATTCGGGTTGCAATCGAAGTGAAGTCCTTCAAGCAACCACCCAGAAGCTCGAAGCTCACGCTGCATAGGTTCGAGTATTGACCTTCACCCAGGCATTTTGATTGGCACCGCACATCATGCAAGGAAGCAAAGACCATCGCACTGGGGTCGATGCCCTCCGAACGGGCCACTCAGGGGAAGATGGCAAGGCATGCGATGGTGTTGGGCATTAGCTACATCAGCTCCAATTCATACAAATAGATAAGCAAGCGTGAGGAAGAAGTAACAAATAGCCTGAAATTAGGCGGCACGTCGCTTAAGTACCAAGCGGGACATGCTCAATTAATGCCCGTATGATGAGCGCGCCTTTTCAGGGGACGTGTGCAACCGACATATTGACCCATGCTTACGGGGTATCACATGCTATCATGTCCATTAATGCGTCGGTTACAAGATCTTTATTATCTTCTCGTAGCTCCATCATTCATTGTTCGATTTGTAACCATATTAATTATATTCTACAGAGATCGAGGGAGAGTTAGCATTAGTAGTATCAATTTGTTCAGGTTGGAAATGGTAGGACTACCTCGACTTGCGTGATAGACGACACGACGTTGCCTCTCGATCGATGCCTTTTCGGATTGTTCGAAGCCTGAAACAGGTGGCAGAGAAGAACGATGGCTTATTTATCTAACATAAAGAAAGCATGCAGTTTCTCTTTCTGTCGTAAATCGCTCTGTAGCTTGCTAGCTATACGGTTGGCGGCAACAGGTACAAAAAAAATGTACACAAAACAATCTATTCCCCCTGGGGGAATAAGAGAGAAAACCAAGATGCCCAGTGACGCAAACCGAGCTAGATTAGATAGGCACACTTGGAAAATACAAAATACTTGCAGAGGCACCACGCTAGAGCATGGAAGACAAGTACCAGTGGTTTGTGTTTCGTAGACGCTGGGGGGCACCAGGTGGAGCCTTGGTGGCAACCCCATCCCCATGAAGAATGCCCCACCCCGGGAGAAGCAGCAGCAGCGCGCCGTACAAAATCAGAGCGATGCCTAGTCCCATCTCAGCCGTCCGGTCTCTAACCAGGGTACCTGATTTCGGAATCTCACCCACTCGTGCTTTCGGAACTGAGCACATCACCTACACACACTCGCGTTTGGAACGCAGGCAATCGATTCACGCGTTCTAAAAGTATCAATAGTTTTAGCGCGACGGATGCTACAAATTGGCCGAATGGCCATGGCCGCACTTATATTGTGTGCGCTCCCCACCCCACACCCCACCTCCCCCACCAACTAGTTATTGCATCCACCATTGCATCACAGATTTAAACCTTGCTTCAAACCATTTAGAATATATCAATTTTTAATTTTAGTTTTTTTATCTTTTATAGTATTATCTATAGAAATATAACAGTATTTTTTTCTTATTTTTCTTTAATTGAAAGACTAAAAAACTAAAAATCAGTACAGTGTAATTTTAGCTAATAGTCAGACATTATAGCCAGAAACCGGTTAAAGCGAACCCTTAAACTACTCATCACCGTACCCCATCATACGCATTTGCATCCCGTCTTAAAGCACCCCTATAAATACCAGCAGCTAGCATTCCAGGAACACACAACACAAGCGGGCACTGCACGTAAAAACAACACTAGCACTAGCAAATAGAGCTACTTGTGTAACAAGCGAACATTATGCCACTGTCCCTGGCGCCCGCAGCTCCGGCCTTCCCGAGGCTGACTCTGACGCTGCCGCTGCAGCCGGTGATCACGCTCCCGGAGCGCGTCGACGCGGCGGTGCCGGTGTCGGCGCCGCCGACGCTTGTGGCTAGGCACGCCGGCGTGAAGCATAAGGCGGTGCCGGTGTCGGCGCCGCCGACGCTTGTGGCTAGGCACGCCGGCGTGAAGCATAAGGCCGTGGTGGTGATGGGAGCGACGGGGACGGGGAAGTCGCGCCTGGCGATCGACCTCGCGCTGCGGTTCGGCGGGGAGGTGATAAACTCCGACAAGATGCAGGTGTACGCCGGCCTGGACGTGGCGACGAACAAAGTGACCCCCGACGAGTGCGCGGGCGTCCCGCACCATCTGCTCGGCGTGGCGCACCCGGACGCCGAGTTCACGGCTGCCGACTTCCGCCGTGAGGCCGCGCGCGCCGCGGCCGTGGCAGCCGCGCGGGGCCACGTCCCCATCATCGCAGGCGGGTCCAACTCGTACGTCGAGGAGCTCGTCGAGGGCGACTGCCGCGCGTTCTGCGAGCGCTACGAGTGCTGCTTCCTCTGGGTAGACGTGCAGCTCCCCGTGCTGCACGACTTCGTCGCCCGCCGCGTCGAAGACATGTGCCGCCGCGGGCTCGTCGAGGAGGTGGCCGCGGCCTTCAATCCCAGCCGCACCGACTACTCCAGGGGTATATGGCGCGCCATCGGCGTGCCGGAGCTCGACGCGTACCTCCGGTCGTACGACGCCGACGCCGACGACGAGCGGGAGCGCATGCTCGCCGCGGCCGTCGACGAGATCAAGGCGAATACGTCCCGGCTCGCGTTCCGGCAGCGAGGCAAGATCCAGAGGCTGGCGCGCATGTGGCGTGTCCGCCGCATCGACGCCACGGAGGTGTTCCAGAAGTGCGGCCCCGCCGCCGACGAGGCGTGGCAGCGGCTCGTGGCCGCGCCCAGCATCGACGCCGTCCGGTCGTTCCTGCTAGAAGACCAACAATGCAGCAGCAGCAGCAGCAGCATGGTCACCGCTGGTAAAGCCTCCGTCTTCGCCTCCGCGGCCGCCACGGCAGGCAAAGCCTCCGTCTTCGCCTCCACGGCCGCTGCCGTGGCGATCGCGGTTGTCTAATGCACACAACCCTGCCAACGTACGTACATACACACAAAAGTGCCCGAACGCTTTCGTGCGCACGTGATCATTTATATCCCACTGTCGCGTCCCAATCGCCATTGGTGATCGACTCAGAGCTCATCAGCTCAACAAGGTAGTATGCTCAGCTGCGTTCACACCGTGAATGGTAGCATGCTCTGCTGTGGTCAAGCTCTCGACGACTGCCACAGAGCAAGCTTGTTCAGATACTAGTTGACTGTTTCGGGGGTAACAATTATTTTTCTCTCCTCTTTTGTTGGTATTTTGAGATAAGGTGATCGATCGATTGCAAGAGCATGTAACTTATAAAATTTTTATGATTACACATAATTACATGTGATCAAGTTAATGAATATTTGCTCGTCTCTATCGTAATGTGAACTTTCGCGGCCTCCATTTAGGGGGTGATCGTTTCGGCTTTTTTCGGCTTCAGCTTCTACCTTCAGCTTTTTTTTCACTATTCACTACACTATCCACTAACTCAGCTACAGTGTTTTTTCAGCCAGTTACAGTGTTTTTTCAGCTAAAAGCCAAAAGCCATCGCTATTCCGATCACCCCCTTAGTTGTGCTATCGAGCATCTCACTTGCTGCGGCCTCCATAGTAAATTCTTGTAAGGAAATACCCGAAATATTAACATAAATATTTCTTATCAAATCTAGAACTCATACATAATAAAATAATATTAGTTGAACTCGGTCAATGGTTGAATAACAAATTAAAGAATTACGACATCTCGGGATTTTGTTAATGAACCAGGCGGAACCTTAGAAAATTCACGGTAATACTTTAGCATAATTCATTCCATTATTATGTCATGTTCTTTCATTGACACCATAGATTAAAATATAGCATCCGTATAATTGCAGACGAGGTACCGAGTCTCCAGAGAAAATTATATCAGGATAGCACAGGGACTGAGAGCCCTCAGATAAACTCAGGCAATTCTTTCCTTGAACAAGTCCTCCGAGTATATGTAGTAAAACAAGCATTTTGGTATTAATTTAGTATCACTCTGCATAGCAATGAAAAATCTTTAAATCAAAGATAGATTGAGAAAAAGAAGAAGGAAGAGATAACCGGCAACTGACGGAGCAGTTGGCCGGTTAGACCAATTAAAAAGATGGGCAGATGTTGCCTTGGCAGGTAACAGAAAGGCATGTTAGAACCTTTGTATAAAAATATAATATAAGTAATTACAAACTTTATCTATATGAATGGAATGTATCAAAACGTATCAACCAGCATTTTGTCTATGGACGGACAAAATTAGTAGTGCTATCAAAGTTATTATAATCTCTATATGGGTAAGTATTAATTAGGTGAAGAACCCAAAGCCGACAGAGAGCCTGGAATAGGGGATACATAGCCGTAAGAACCCAGATCTGGTAAGTAAGTCAGAAGTAGAGGATGCAGATCGCACGAACTCAGGACTGGTCAGATACTAGGAGCACTGAAGTAGGATACGTAAAGATAATATATTACGCAGTTGAGTGTTGGACGAGGATCAGAGACTGGGTTGGACAGAACCCTTCCTTCCATTCTCGGGACTTCACGTGGCTGTCCCTGCTTTATTCTCTGACGGTGTCGCCCTCGAATATCACTCCTCCTGCCCCGACGGAACAGTGTGCCCTTCCTACATTCTGTCAAACCACAGCTAGAACCGGTTAACAGAGGGAATGAACGAGTAACCGCCGTTTTTTTGCTTCCTTTTTCTTAAAAAAGAATCTTAGGTGAACATTTTCCATGACCAACTACTTGGATATCACTGATAAATGAGAGTGATCACTAAAAATAATTCATTCTACAATGTGCTCTAGAGTTTCATGATTTCCCAATAATAAGCCTGTTGTTAAGAAAGTCAAAGTTTTTTTTTGTTATGAAGAAAGTCAAGCTGTTCTGCACAAAATAGAAGGTCAAGCTATCAACATTTTGTACAAAAAGAAAAGGAGAAAAAGATGGAAGGAACCGCCAAATAGCAAGCTGGTCATTGAGTAATGAGAATGATATGTAACCTTTAATTAAAGGTAAAGTCAAACATTAGAACTTGCAAAATTTTCTTTTTAGGGAATGGTTTGATTTCATGGTGCACCACTGAATTTATAATGAACTACAAAAGGAAATTGCATCTAGTGGTATTAGCCATTGAACCTCTATTTATTGGGCCCTAATGCTTTTGCACGTACTATATACATTTATAAGATAATGTTAGTAGTTAGGTACTGCAAATATTTATAAGATTAGACTTTGCTAAGTAATTAGCACCTAGAAACCAAAACCAGTCCATGGTACTATCATTTACTAAAACATTTTGGTTTTTTTCTCTTTTCTTTTGCTTTTTCTTCAAAATTGATGATGATATTTGTTGATGACTTGTTTGCATATTTCCTTTTCACGCAACAGTGAGCCAATCATGAGTGGTTCCACTTCTTATCCATTCATTTTATAAGTATTTGTTTTTGTTGTTGCCCAAAATCTTTTTGCTCTTTTTTAATAAAAAAAGATCAGTATGCATGCGAGAAAAAAATGCTGACGTCAACTTTGGCCCCTAGTCCACTAGCCACTAGTAACCTGTCTTAACAAGCTAAGATATAACTTATAAGCCATCTTGCACAAGTCTTAATTATTGTCTTTTGTTGTTGTAATCATGGTGGTGGTTATGTTTTATAAAATTATTTTTCAATGTTGGTATTAACCATGGCTACTACGGTTCTTCTAACTTTGACCTTTGCTGAAGTCTAAACTACCCCTGGAAAAATCCAAGAAGAACCTTTGGACAAATTAAGGGGGTGTTTATTTTAGCGATAGCTTCTGGTTTTTGACTGAAATTTCACTGTAGCTGGTTTTTTTTACTGTAGCTGATTTGGCTTTTTGGACATAATTAAATTTTAAAAAATATAAAAATAGAAAAAATATGTTAACCCATCACGGACAATGCAAAGTAACACGGAAAAAAAAGAAAAATACAAAAAAAAACCCAAAAAATCTAAAAAAAATACAGAAAAAGACGAATTACTGAATAGTGAAAAAAAGCTGAAGCTAGAAGCTGAAACTGAAAAAAAAAACTGAAATGAGCGGAGCCTAATAAGCATACATGGCTGTCCAGATCCAGCAAGTTAGCTATTCTTTAATTTCTTAGGGCTGGGCTGAATGCATGCCACGGCAAGGCCAAAAAGATATTAAACATTTATACTTATTGTATAGTACACTAGATGTAGGAATTGCTCAGGTGAGAAGGACATAATTATTACTCTCCATACTTGAGGACCACACATGACCAAAGTGGAGAATGGAAAACAAATGTATGTATATAGATGATCCAATGACATGAAATACCGAGTGCAAAGCCATTGCTCTCCATTATAAGCTATTATTAATTAGGATGCCCGACACCCTTGCAAACCTCTAAGCATGAGCCCTGTGGCCCCTAATCTTGTTTTAAAGCAATGGTCAAAAGGAATTCCCTTAACTATATTGATCCTTTTTGTTTTCTATTGAGGGTGACACTAGCATTTTTCTCTTTCTTTTGTTTTTGTTTATGCACATGTAATAGCTTATTAGCTAAGGCCACTGGTAATCATTAGTGTGTTTTATATTGGCATAGATAGGAGGGTTCAAAAGCTTCAAGGACCTCTAGCCTTAAGTTAAATAGGGTAGTTAGTACAAGCATGCACTTGGCAAAATCATATCTAATAATTCCAAGTTGGTAAATTGTTTAAAATGGGATGCATCGTTGTGCTTGTACTTGCCCAAGAGTGCCTACCATGAAAGTTGGTCGTCACTAGGGACAACGAAGTAGTAGGGCACCCCCACATATGCACTAAACCTGCTTCTTAATTTATACCCATTTGCAAAATCATTGTGAAACATTTTTTTTAAATTCTTGAGCTTCGAAGACAGAAAATAGCGATGCTATGGGTACGAATAAATATTTCGCAAACAGCCACTGTTAGCTTCTTTTTTTCCCCTTTTGTGAATTGTGCCTATAGTGATGGCGCTGCAAATGCGATGTTATTCTCGACAATCGCATCTGATATCATCGATATCTTCTGTATTATTCATTTCCATGGAATTTCTGTGCAGCTTCTTCTTCACAAACAAAGGCAGAAAAGAATCTGCATCCAGGCGTTGGTTTTTCTACCATATCACGTAAATTAATCCTTGGCTGCCAACGATATGTAGCGACAAATAGGTTAATAGTTAACATGATGCAAAGTGGAGAGGCGTCGATCGAGCTGATCACCCTGTGATCTTATAGGTCATTATGCTACTAACATTAGCCTTTCTTGTCATCGGCATTATCTTAAGAGAATTCGAATTTGATCTGCTTGAAAACTATGTGCGCGTGCATACTGCAGGTGCCTAGCTAGCTACTAGCCAGTTCCATCAGCAAGGCTGCTCCTTTGTGACGGCCAGCCTTTCTGATTCGATCCCAGAGCAGGTCAGGGAACTCGCATCAAAGACAGATATATGCCTGATCATTTTGTTAGCCTACTACGTGCGCTCCTCTCGAGAAAAGAAGAAATCGGTGTCGAATTCAACGTAAAATACAATGCGTTAATTTGTCCTACGAGGGTGATGATCTGAACCGTTCGATTGGTCAATTTGTCGTCCAGATCCATGATATATTCTCACCGTGGTGGCTGAAGATTGCAATGGAGTTTCTTCCAAAGTTTTTTACGCTTGGGATGATCTCATAGGGCACACGAGGAATACCCTTTGGCTAAAGCCAGGAGCACACTGAATTCAAGGGTTCTTGGTATTCACCACTTGGAACTATCTTCATGTTCCCCCCTCCTCTTTAATAAAGAAAACAAGATAGAACAATTGGGCGATTTTGCCTACATTGTACGTGAGTGAGTTTCTGGTTCCGCCACTAGTCACTCTAACTGATCTAGAGTCGAAAGATATGCTATATATGCCGCGATATAATTGAAAATAGAGCTGCAAGTGATGATATAAAGAATAGGTGATTCTACTTCCTTTCTATAGCTTGTTGTGCCCAGAGTATCATACTATTTTCTAGTGCCTTGGAGGAGAATTTGCAGTTAACCTATCGTTTTCAGACATGCCAAGCCTTGGTGTGATCGTCACACATGTATGCCGGTAAAGGCGAAATGAGACGAAAGCTGCCCAAACATATCGGGGGCGTTGATTAGGGATCACAGAAAGTGATTAGGAACTGGCTTAGCTAGCTAACGAGCGCATTATTATTATGAAAAAGGAGATGATCCTGAGAAGATAATATAAAGGAAGAAGTCCATTTTATCTTGTGAATTTATGATCCAAATTTAAAAAACACCTTTGACTAAAAAACCGTTCATTTTTCGCCCTGGCCGAGGAAACCGGAGCAAATCACTTACTCGTCTTAAATCATCCAGATTTTAGATGATGTGGTATCTATGTGCATATGTTTCGCTGATATGTCATGCCAAGTTTGTTGTCAATTTGTCATGTATGTCGTATAGTGAAAAAAAAAAAACAAATCCACTTCGTCCTCTTCCCCATCCATTCTCTTGCTATCTCTAGTTCTCTACTTCTCTCCATCCTCAAATCCGGTGGCCAAGTTCCACCTCCGATCCCCGCGTGCTCACGGCGAGCAACCAGTTGCTTGCCCGGCCTCCAGACTCGGCTTGCCATCCACCACGTGATGGGCCTCGCCGCCGCACGCCATTAGCTTGCTCCTCCTTCTTTCTCCCTAAGCCCCATAATTTGCTTGCTGCTCCTTCATTCTTTCTTCCTCACAGATGGACTCGTCCAGTGATTTAAAAAGTTAAATGAAATTTCAAGAAAGCTTAAAAACAAGGAGACAAATATTGGCTTGTGGAGATGAGGGTATAGCCAAAGTGCAACCCAATCTGGACAAGCACATCGTCCAATTCAAGCCAAGCGAGAAGCACAATTTTTTTCCTACAATTTTTCAGTTCGAACACAACAACCAACTTGGAACTCAATCAATCAGAGAGAGATGGGATGGGGGACAAAGAGAGATCACACTGCGCTTCCCCAGTGCCTCCCCAAAGCCAAAGTCAGCGCTGCTCATCGAGTTTCTCTGCCTCCGCATCTCGCAGCCGCCACTGGAGCTGACGAGGCGGCTCATCCCTATGGTTCACAATTACTCCAAAATTAGCGAAATTTTGGATATTTCGTCCATTTCGCTACCCCCCGAGAGAATGATGGTTTAGTCAAAGTTTGACCGAATTTATCTCCATTTAAATTTTATCTAAATTTTGATTAAATTTTATCAAAATTCTAAATTTTTCATCCGAATTTTTGGACGAAATGAACAAAATTTCGTTCTTTCATCATCTCACCACCCTCCAAAAGTTTTTTCAAACCGAAACTTTAAACCCTGCTCGTCCCATCGTACCGCTGCTAGGCATGTAGACAATGGTCTCCGCGTCAAACCCCCCCCCCCCCACGCCGTCGGAGGAAGAGAAAGAGGGAGAGATTGGGCGAGAGAGGGAGAGGAGGAGTAGGAGTAGTCAACCAAGGAGGATGAGGATGGTGACCGGCTATGAGGCCCCGGTGGTGAGGTTGAACGGGCAACCAACTAATCAGTGGTGAGGTCACATGAGCGGTGGCCGACAAGCCGAGCCTGGCTTGGCTTGGGCTTGAGAGAGAGGGGAAGAAGGAGATGAGTAGGAGAGAGAGAAAGGTGGCATAGTTGTTATGTAGTATAATCTAGTGATGTGGTTATTGATATAGCAAAATTCATCATTGAAATCAGTCTTAGATTGGAACTTGAATTGGTTTGGATAGTTAGATGATATAAAGTGAACGGTTTGTAACTGAGCCATAAATTTGGGGAGATAAAGCGGACTTAATCCTAATTTAAACTAACCTTTCTAGCTTGCTTGGATGGGGAGGATTTTATTTGTGGGATTAAACTAAATCCTGACCTTTTGAGAGTACGAAGAGGCGCAAGACTCCATATCGGAACGTAATTACTCAGTAATCAATCTCTTCAAGAACAGACGAAGATTAACTTTACTTACCTCTGGAATCCATACTCCTTCACCGTGTCAGATGTAGACAGTCATTTTTGGATTCTAGTATTGTCAAATTGGAATGCCGGCCGAACCAAATCTACAAGCCTTTGCCTTCCACTGACAACACGACAAGCATTTCGAATGCCACATAATTAATAGAAGTAAAACGACAAAATTTGAACTATTATTTCGTTAGTATGAGTAGGTTATTCGTCTTTTCTCAACAATTTAATTTTTTTAATGAACTGGTTGGTATAAATTATGAACTATTATTTCTTTGTTTTAATTAAGTAATTAATTTTTCTGCTAAAGTATGAGTAGATTGTCCATCTTTCTTTAACAACTTGAGTTTTTGAACCGGTCTAAAAAACTAAAGTTTTTGAATAAATTAGTTGGTACATAAAATTCGATATGGTGTCAAAACTAGATATGTTAAGGGGTGTGCTGGTGAGAACAAGAAGGTTCCATAAGTTCCATCCATGTCAAGTTCACATCATAAAAAGTCTAATTAACCTTATAATAAAGGAGTGTTTGAGTGCACTGAATGGTACATAAAACTAATGTTTCCACACTAAAACAAGCACTTCAGACAAGACCAAAAGAACAGTTTGAAAGAAGGTACAAACTCTTCCACTGAATAGAAAAGGAAAGCACTCGCGTTTGTTTGGGTCTAGAAATGTTCCAAAATGACTTCTTGTATGTTCATCCATCCATGGCATGCTTGAGCTGCAGTTGTGTAGACATCACGTACTTTAGCTTGTCATGCCCACATTTTTAACTTGATTACAATATTACGTTACTAACCACCACCACCATCATCACTGTATCTCACGCGCTCTCTTTCTGAAATGATTCTTTGTGAGCTTTATAGAAAAAGAAAATGCTAAGTAACATCCATCTCCTTGTTTGGGGTTCCTACGCATCAGATTCTGGCTTTGACTAACCCATGGAACCATGCATAATTTTGTTTCTTTCACCCTTTTCTTTTCTTTCGGTGCACGGGGATCCTCTATGCAGTTAAGTCAAAAAAATACACGCCGCGCGTGTATCTTCCTATATATATGTGTGGAATTAACTATATATATCGCATCTAACATTTGATCCAAAGTATCATCTGGTTGTCTCCTAAATATTATAGTTTTCACATATGTTAAAATGAGAATGAAGAGAGTCTAAAAAAAAGGGAGAGAATAATAAGGGTTGTCACCTAGGTACACACTTGTAATAATACCCATATATACACCATTAATCTAGCCAAGTCCCTCGATCGAGACTTTGATTGCATGCTGGGTCATGCATCTAGGGAGAGCATGATATATTGTCCATTTCTCATCCAAAGTATAGGTTGGTTCAGTTGCACTCATAGTATATGATTTATGATTTATGTTATAGTAACTATTTTTTAAATAGTATATTTTTTAAAACAAAGTCTATAGGTATATTGTAGTACAAACTGTACCGAGTTCAGCTATACCGGCTAAAATCGCATACAACTATTTCTCTTTGCATACTGTCTCTCGCAAACAATCTAGAATTTAAAAACTTGAACTATAAGTTACAGTTCAAAAGAACCCATCATAGGACAAGTACTCGCCTCTAGTGCAACCAACTCATCTGACAAGCTATGTATATGTGGTACGTTTTGTGTTGCGATGTAGAGGGTCCGCTATAAACACTACTATAAAACAGGCTATACTGGACGGGTAAATCACAGACGGTTCATACGGAACCGCCTGTGCCTAACTATCACAGACGGCTCATACTGCCACCCGGCTGTGATACTATCACAGACGGTTATTAATACAACCCGTCTGTGATAATAGATACATCAAAGACGGTTCGTGTTAATAACCATCTGTGATAGTTCACAGACGGTTTGTTATACGAACCGTCTGTGATAGTAGGGACATCACAGATGGTTCGTGTTAATAACCGTCTGTGATAGTTCACAGACGGTTATTAACACGAACCGTCTTTGATGTCCCTACTATCACAGACGGTGCGTATAACAAATCGTCTTTGATACGAATTTTCACAGACGGTACGTGTTAATAACCGTCTGTGATAATTGCCCTATTAATACTTGGACGGGGTCGACAGATCTGTTTTTTTATTGCATGCGCTGCGTCGGTGGAGCAAGGCGGCCGGCTTTTGGGAGTTCGGGGGTGAAAATATATCGCTATCTTCTAATTAGTGATCTAATCAGATGTTAGTACTCAATTACTTTTAATTATGCATATATGTTTTTGTAATGGATGGCTTAGAGATGATAATGGATCTTCTTAGTTGCGGTAATAATCATTTTTGGCAACCATTTGTTACTTGTGTAGCTAGTGGAAATGGATCGAAGCTGGATGTACATTGAGAACCGTGTGAGTGAAGAGTACATTCTTGGCGTGTCTGCTTTTTAGAAGAGCGCCGAGCCGGATATGTTAAAGAAGGGGATAAAATATATGTACTGTCTATGTATTGACTGTGATAATCTCAAGATGTTTAGCAACTCAGCGCAGATCGAAGCTCACTTGATTCGAAGGGGTTTCATAAAAGGGTACGAATGTTGGACCAGTCACGGTGAAGAGAAGTGTACACAAGAAGCTGGTAGTTATGACATAGTCGATGGGGACAACGATATGCCAGTTGTGGACTGTGCTTTTGATCATGAGGCCACGGATGGATCACAGGATGACAATCTGGATCAGATGTTACGTGATGCAGAAGGGAACTACAGTGAGAGAGAGTTTGGTAAATTCGAGGGCTTGATGGAGGACTCGGAGAAACCTTTGTTCTCGGGATGCAAGCCGCAATACACGAGGTTGTCATCAGTTCTAGAACTACTGAAATTGAAGGCAAGCAATGATTGGTCCGACAAGAGTTTCACGGCATTGTTAAGTCTCCTAACGGACATGCTTCCAGAGGGAAATATGTTGCCTAGAACCACCTACCAAGCCAAGAAGATTCTTTGTCCATTAGGAATGGAAGTAGAAAGAATACATGCATGTCCGAATGATTGTATCCTGCATCAGTAAAGAGTATGCTAGCTTAAATATTTGTCCGGTGTGCAAAGCATCCCGATACAAGCGTAAAAATGACTCGATGATGGAAAGGGCATCGAGGTGAAGCAAGGACCTCCTGCTAAGGTGTTGTGGTATCTTCTGTAATCCCCGCTTGAAGCGTTTATTTGCAAACCGCAAGAATGCAAGATTGATGCGTTGGCACTTGGAGCAACGTAAGAAAGACGGAATGATAAGACATGTTGCTGATTCGCCCAATGGAGGAACATCGATAGGATGTTTGTAGATTTCGTGTGGAACCGAGAAATATAAGGTTTGGATTGAGTACGATGGAATGAATCCTTTTGGTAACATGAGCACCGACATAGCACTGCCCGTGACTCTATGCATGTATAACCTTCCTCCTTGGCTGTGTATGAAGCGGAAGTATATTTTGATGTCACTACTTATCCAAGGGCCGAAGCAACCTGGCAACGATATTGATGTGTTCCTAGCACCATTGGTAGAAGATCTTGCAATACTGTGGAACGAAGGGGTACATGTATGGGATGCGGACAAACGAGAGAACTTTACTCTACGCTGCTGGACACTGTAAGTGTACTGTACAATGAAGTTCTACATTCACGTTATATCGATAAATGTCATTACTCTTTCCTTATGTATAGATGCATGATCCAAGGAGTCCGACGATCGCGACAACCGGTGGGTTCCCTCGACCCTCACTTGGTCTCCGATCCAGTTATCAAAGATAATGAATCCTTCGTGCAAAATTACATAACGAATGGATTGCTTACTCACATGGACAAGGAGTACATCATGTTTCCTTTCAACCAAGGGTAAGTGCTTCACTAGTTGCCACATATGTTTCATTTGTACTTTACATGCAGCATGAACCTAGGATTAATCACTATGGTGTGTACATGACTAGGCAACACTAGATTCTGATTGTGATTATACCAAAGTGGAGCAAGGTAATATACCTTGATTCCCTACTTAGGAGTAACCACGACTTCAGTCGTGTGCAAGAAGTACTTAACAAGTAAATTCATTTCCTCCATACATAACTTTATTGTAATATTTCCTTCGTTTGCAACGGCCAAGGCTAACTTTTTTGAATCACGTAGGTCGTTTGCTGCTTATGTTGCCCAGGGAGGAAGACACGACAAATCTAGTGACACGCTGCGACACAACACGCGATTTCGGTACCGCTACAACACAACAATCCTATATCACACTTTGTTATAATGCCTCTAGAATTGACAATACCTATGTACGTAATGCAATTTTTGCGGTGTCACCAAGAACTACAGGCAACGTATGTGGATTCTACGCTTGCCGCCATATGAAGGAAATCGTGGATAGTAAGATCGATGATCCAGAGGTTTGTCATGTTCTTGCAATAATTATTATTTTTTTATTATATATGTATATATACACACATGCTAATTAATGACTTATTGCTCCTAGCGACAGCGGGTGGACTTCGACGTAAGTACATATGATCTTGAACGACTCGTCGAAATTCGTGCAACACTCTCCGGGTTCTTACTAGCACGAGTGTATAAAAAGGTCGAGAGTTCTACCCCGGCAATGGTGATCATTAGATGTTGAAACATTACATGCAATTGTACAAATCACTCAGTTGTGCACTTAATCAAACATTAGTCAGAACAGTGTGACGATTTTCATTCTATATTTATATGTCATCTGTTGGAAGTTTGTTACATTTGTAATTCACTGATCAGTTGCAATTAACTTATCTGTGTAACTTTTAGTTGCAAAATAGTATGTGATTCTTTTGTCAGATCTGTGTATCTGCAATGTATGTGATCTTGTTACACAGTGTATATATATGTTGTAATCTTGTTGCTTGCTTTCAGAGGGCATGGCTAGCATATCCTAAGGCTAGCCAAAAAACGGCAAATAAAACTGCTGTTGCAATTGCTATCACAGACGGTTACACACAACAACCGTCTGCGTGATAGACGACTTTCACGACGGTTACACACAACAACCGCTCATGATAGACACTATATCACGACGGTTCTGTTTACGCACCGCTCGTGACACAAACCGCTCGTGATATTTCTGTATCACGACGGTGCAACAGAACCGCTCGTGATATAGTGTCTATCACGCACGGTTGTTGTGTGTAACCGTCTGTGAAAGTCGTCTATCACAGACGGTTGTTGTGTGTAACCGTCTGTAATGTGAGTTATCACAGACGGCTCGAGAGCCGTCTGTGATAACCACCTATTATCACTGACACATAAAAACAGACGGTTCGAAAACCGTCTGTGATGACGGTTCCGAACCGTCTGTGATAGGCCTGTCTGTAGCAGTGAAACCCCCCAAGAAACCTCACATTTGTACACTGCTCTATTTTAAATAGCGATAGATTCTGTCTTTTAGAAGCCAAAAGATGTTTGAGATATGTTGATTTCATAATGGTTTTTTTTCCTTTTTTGAGATATAACGTTTTTTATTTTTTTTTTCTCTATTTTTTATTTTTCTTTAATTGAATACCTAAAAAAACTCAGCCAAAAGACAAAAGTCACAGCTGTTTGGAACGTAGTCATAGTATTCCAAAGGATCAGATCTATGATAAAAAAAAACAACTTTGGAGAGAGATGGTTAATTATACATGTATGGTGATTTCCGGTTTTCTTGCACTCGAGAAGATGTGATCATCACCAACAAATTAAGTGTTTTCTGCTGGTGAGATGCATGCAGCCGCATTCATTTTGGGAAGAATCGAATTCCACAATTCTCCACTCGCTTGTTGCAAGCATCGGATTAAAGACTGGGGCAGTACCGGCTGCAGCTTTGGGCAAGCGGATCGTGGAGCATATCTTATCAAGAATTTGGGAAACGAAGGAAGCGACTTGGATTGAACAGACCGATTGAGATATGGAATTCCAGAAATGTACCTTATAAA
Organism: Melocanna baccifera; assembly: GCA_036346265.1. Classification (NCBI taxonomy): domain Eukaryota; kingdom Viridiplantae; phylum Streptophyta; class Magnoliopsida; order Poales; family Poaceae; genus Melocanna; species Melocanna baccifera. The sequence continues at coordinate 2,125,057 of CM070683.1, read as the reverse complement.
ACTAAAAGGCCTGGATAGTTTGTCATTGAGGGGCCAAACTTGAGATGTTCTTCGCTTGGAGGAATATATCTGAAGAGTGATGTCCTTTCGGTTATAATGTGTGTCTCATGGCGAAAGCTCGATAGGACGATTCTTGTGGAGAGCAAAGAGCATAATGGCATGTAGAGCCGTCCGATCGAGGGTTACGGACGGCTCCGATTGGTCAAACCCACTCGAATCAAGTGAGACGGCCTTCCTACAATTAATTCCCATTACAGAAACATCCCGATGGAGCTCTTTTATCCCATTTCTTCTCCGGCACAAGATCCTAATCACGATCGAAAAAGCGCCTTTCTTTATTCGATCTCTGCGTGTGATTTCGACCAGTTGCTTTCTGATCTCATAAATGCCATCTCGTCTCTGTGGAGTGTTGGAACCAACGTAGCCCACACCACAGGGAGGATGATCATAAAAAGAACAAAAGCATACAAGCGACACAAGAATTTATTCACCAAGCTCGGTAATATCTACATCTCATCTCAGGAGCTGACCTACAAAACGATTCCATCTGTATAAGAATCTTATTTTCTTTTCACGATTAATAGTATTACAAAAGGTCAGCGTTATAATCTGTATCTCCGATTCAGACTTGTATATATGCTGCATGCGTCCCTCCATCCCAGACACAAACCTTTTCTTTTACCTTATCATATATGAGTCATACGTAGAGAGATCGATCATGACTCGATAATCATGGACTCCAGTAGGATTACAGGGCACCGCATTACTCTCAGGGCCTGTTTGGCTGTCTAGATCGGGATCAAGCCATGCATTAACCCACGACGAACACGAGTACACCACCACCACACTAGATTGCTATCCATCTGCAGAAGTGAAACATTGCATCGACATGACTGGTAGCAGTTAGCTACTCGATCTAGCAAGTGGCAGCTGATTTCAGCCAACCTAAGTGGCTTGATAGGATAGTAATGAATCATGAATGTATGTGGATGCATTGCACTATCTGTTTTACCATCGGTACGTGCACTACAGCTTTAGCTACTTAATTGGCTGGGGTGGTAAGCTTTGTAAGGATGATTATACTTTCCACAGGCCTAGCAGCACATATGCTTAAGCCTAGCTAGCTTGCAATTATTCATGGAGAAAGATATGCTTAGGGCCGGTTAGTCATCACGAGAAAGTCGTTGGAAAAACGAACTCGGTGATGATCTTTCGGCGCAATTCGATGATAAAGCGATGAGATTTTTCTTGTGCATGCTTTCACGGGTCTTTTTCGTACTGTGCATGCATGGAGGCGGCCATGAGCGAAGGGCAGAATCATTGTACTTTCACGGCCTTCTGGGCTGAATCTAAGGCAAGGACGCAGAGACTAATGGCCTAAAAAATATATACAAGGACCATATGCCATGCCAGAGATGGTGTACTGATGCAAAGCACATTTACAAAGAATGGCTTGGCCAGCCTTTCAAGGTAGATTAATTATTATAATTTCTAGCAGCAGCAAATGGACGTACAATCAGCACTTTGCAAAAAAAAAACCTCTCACTTAATTGTGCACCAGCATATACATACATGATCTTATATAATTATACAAGAACCATACATGATTTAGTGATCCAGTAGACATAGTTACAAAGCTCATCTTCTACACAAGTTCTCATATATGTGTGCCTTATCTTAGGATTCCTGCACCCAAGTTAGCCATGGCCTTAAACACGAACAAGATTACATTGTTTTGGCGGCGTGGAAAAAATATGTAGGAGCCTCAGGTTCGACACTTACTTTTATCGGTGATATTTCAGCAGACGTCGCAACGGGGTGGTGGCGCGGTTGGCTAGAGCGTGGCTCGTATAGCTGAAAGCGAGTGATCCTGATTCCTGAGCTCGCGAGTTCTCGAGCCTAGCTCTCACCCCATCAAAAAGACCAGTGATTAAATTGTGCTGTGTCACTGACTGGGTCCGTCACAACTGACTGATTTCTTGATTAGCTCAAAGCACTCATGAGCTCTTCATGTCAATTTTTTCCCCCATTCACTAATTATTTCAAATTCTATTTTTTTTGTTTGTTTGTTTGGGGATGGTATGAACTCGAGTTTTTGTTTTTACCTATCGTCACAATATACCCCCAAAATAAAGGCGAAGAAAATCATGCACTCATGAGCTCTTCATTTTCCCCCTTCTCACTAATTAGTTCAATTTGGATTTTTTTTTTTATCCCCTAGTGCTCACTCTACCAGATCTGAAAATGGATGAGTCGATTTTTTTTTTTTGTTTGGCGAGGGTATGAAGTCGAGTTGTTATTTTAGCTATCATCGTAATATACTTAGAGTAGTACTTCTATATTTTTCTTTTTAACAAAAGTAGCACTAATTTCAAAGGAAATAAAAAAATAAGTAACATATATTTACTATTTATTATACTTTAAAAATTATATAAATCACTATTGAGAAAAACATAAAAACACTTCTCATATACTTATTTATTAATTATATGTACCCAAAAAAAGGCAAAGAAAACCATACTTCGGCTCTACGTGGCCCCGCTCGTTTCGACTTTTTTTCGACTTCAACTTTTTTTACTATTCAGTATTTCGTCTTTTTCTGAATTTTTTTTAGATATTTTAGGTTTTTTTTGTATTTTTTTCCCCGTATTCCTTTGTATTGTCCCTAATGGGTTAATATGTTTTTTTTTCTATTTTTATATTTTTTTTAAAACTAATTATGCCCAAAAAGCCAAATCAGTTACAGTAAAAAAAAGCCAACTACAGTGAAATTTCAGCCAAAAGCCAGAAGCCATCGTTAAAACAAGCACCCCCACTGGGCGCGGTGATGGACGCACGGCACGGTGGCTCGAGTTAAGAAATACCTTTTGCTTTCAGGTATAGTTACATAGAGTATGCATCTCCAGAATCAGGAGTAACGTACAAAATATGCTCACGGTGCACCGCACCACAAGAAAGAAATTCAGCTGAAACCGATAAATAATAGCGCGAGAATTGACACTTAAAAGTTGTGATAATTCTCGTCTTCGATGAAATATACTAAACTAGATAGCAATCCCGGTATCAAGGGTCAATGACCTACTAGGCATCGAGGGGAGTTCACTGTATTATTGCAATCTGCAAGGTTGGAGCCTAGGGAAAGAGAGAAGATGAACAAAAAAAGACGGCCGGTGATGCGTTCTGCATTTAGACCGGGTCGCAGTTAGTATCACCGCCACCTCTGCTCCAGTTCTCATGCCAGTCAGAGAAGCCAGTAAGCAAGGCCTCTTGCATCCACTGGTACCGACACTGCGAGGCCGCTTCAGGAACTGTCAGCCAGGTCCTTCGCCGGGTACTCTGCTCAGGCCATGAGGTCAGCTCTTCCTTCACATGCAGCGCAAAAACCGCGGCTCTGCACATACCCTCAGGGCAGCAAGCATCTTGATGTGTCTTGCTTTTGAAGTCGTAGAAACCCAGAAATTGCTGATTCAGATAAACAATGGCACTATAAGCTCAAGTACCGTGGCACTTCACAAACATGTCTCAAGTTCGAAAGAAACACATCAGGAAAAAGGCAAATGGCATGTAAGCATGTACTTTCATCATGATCAAGCACTACACAACAGGAAAAAGGCAATATTATCTCCACTGGAGCCACATGTGCTCAAACGAGCATTTGAGATCCTTCTAGCAAAGTTATAATCATTGCAGTTTCATGGTTCTGCCACTATGCAAGCATTATGCATGTTACAAGCTGAAATTGTGAGGTAGAAATAGAATCCATGTCATCTTGATTGTAGCATCCAACATTACAAAGTACTAACATGTTAATTGCAAACTTAAGATTCTAGACTAACACTGACCAAAAGAATTCCAACCTGGGGCAATTGAAGCACAGACCGTACTAGCTGGAGCATGAAACTCAATACATACTGAGTTCAAAACAACCTATCCAATTAAACCACTGGAACTAGTTGAACATCACCATCATGACCCACCGAGAGCACTACTACAATGTCCATCCCATGATTCTTCCACTGTGAACTAATGAAAGTCTGCCCTTGCTTGCATTTCTTGGTAAACTCGTTAAGATAAATCTAACCATGAACTGAACACTGTCCAGTATATTTTATTTACCACCAGACAATGTTGTCAGCTGTACTGTGTTTGCATTGCATGATACATGCTGCACTGCATTAAACCATTAACCCCATGCAACTAAGATATTACTAGATGTGAGTCATGTGACTTGCGATATCACATACTTTGATGCAGCAGCAGGCCACTATTAAGATCATGATAAACGAAACTTGATGAGTTTGGATGACAAAGCATATAAATCATTCCACTATTCGTAAGACAGCTTCCAGTTCCAGAAGGGGGTCAAACTCCCTTAATATCATAATTGGGTGTCTATAACTACGATGACTTATCACAGAGGGGAATCTAACAATAGCCATGAACTCAAAAGTTCAGGAGTAGGCAGGCTCCAAAAGCTTGTGAGTTTTGATGATGTAGCATATAACACATTGTACTATTGGTAAGATAGCTTCCAGTTCCTAAAGGAGTCAAATTCCATTAATATCATAACTGGATGTCAATAACTATGATGACTAATCGCAGAGGGGAATCTAACAATAGCCATGAACTAAAAAAATCAGGAGTAGGCAGGCTTCAAAAGCTTGATACTGATTAATCTACATTAGCAGCTTAGTAGAATCAAGCTAAAAACATGCAGCTAGCTAAGCATAATACCAAAAAAGGATAAACCTAACACAGTAAATACTGAATCTGCATGTGTCATGAACCGGGGTAAACACCACCAAGAAGATGGCCGGATGACATCGACGCAGAGGGAGAGGGAGAGACTAGATGAGGAAGACTATAATATTTCTCTTCATTGATACCAATAGCATGCGGTAGTCTCCTTATATAGATGGCTCCCCCTAACAGATATATTCTAATCCCAATTATATCTCTAACAAATATAGCAACTCATCTCATATCTCTAATTATATCTCTAACAAAAGGAATCTAATCTCTAACTCAAATAGGAACCAATCTCTAATTATAACCAATCTCTAATCCAAGGCTCAGTCGGGTTATAATTAGAGATTGATTCCTATTTGAGTTAAAGATTAGATTCCTTTTGTTAGAGATATAATTAGAGATATGAGATGAGTTGCTATATTTGTTAGAGATATAATTGGGATTAGAATATATCTGTTAGGGGGAGTCATCTATATAAGGAGGCTACCGCATGCTATTGGTATCAATGAAGAGAAATATTATAGTCTTCCTCATCTAGTCTCTCCCTCTCCCTCTGCGCCGACGTCATCCGGCCATCTTCTTGGTGGTGTTTACCCCGGTTCATGACAGCATGACAAGCCAAAAACATACAGAAGCAGTTTCATGATTACAAGAGGAAAACATGGGCAAATATGTCTCAGCGCATGGCATACATGAAGTGTCTAGAAATACATACGCAATCAAAAATGAAAAGTAGCCATAAAAAATATCATCGCTTACAGGTATCGTACCACTATATCTCCTCGAACTCCAGCTTCTTCTATAGCTTCTCGAGCAGCTGCCTGTTCAACAGTTTCATCGGTCTCCCATCCTCCCTGCAATAGGATAGAAATAACAAAATCTCTACATGGTAGTATGATAACATTTACCTAACAATTGTGTGAGAATGATATGATACAAAATGAATAGAGTAAATTTGTTCACTGCCATTGCAATCACACGCGACTTGGAAACTGCAAAATACCATGGGAAAAACAAAACTATATTGAAAATGCCATTGCGGTCACTTTTTCCATCCAAATCAGCCGTCAGAGTCATTTTTGGAGAGAAAATTTTGATGTTTGTTCATGTCATATCGTGTTCTAGCCCTTTATAGACTCATACTCCAAATTAATTTGGTTTTCGTTCACGTAGTGTGACGAATCAACCATTTTAGTTGTTTGAATTCGGTCATCTTCTCCGCCTCCGTTCATCTCATAGGTCAGCATTAGTCCAATCCCTTGGCACACAACCACCCCCTCGCTGTATCTGTCATTTTGACGTGCTCACTTTTCCCTCCTAACCTACAAGTTACTGCCGCCACGAGCACCCGACGCCCACACTGTCGCCGATCGCCGCTAGCACGTCTCCAGTGCATCTCCCTGTGGACCACCACCACCAACGGATTCGCCTCGTCTCCCTCACTCCATTTTGGTCCTTCCTAGAGCCTCCCTACACTCCATTGCTGCCGCCCTGTGCTTGGGTTGAGAAAGAAGAGAGCAGGAAGAAAGAACAGAGGAAGAAGAAAAGAAGAGGAAGAAAGTAGGCAGGTGGGACTGGCCCTAAAGAAGCAGAAATGAAAGAAAGAAAGAAAGAAAAAGAAAGGCTGGGGGTAGAATGGTCATTTCACACCTTTGGGATGGAAATGTCACGATGATGGTATTTTCCGAAGCTTTTCGTGTTTGCAATGGTATTTGTAAGTTTGCCTTCTTGGCGATGGTATTTCACAACTCCGCAACTATTGCGATGGTACTGAGTAAATTTACTCAAATGAATAAAAGTTAATGTTGTGTATTATCTGAAAAATTAGGTGAATGATATATTTTGATTGCACTTCCTTTATATGTAGTTGCCAACTTACCAATAAGCTAAATAAATAAAAGTACAAATTTACAAAACATAGTTTTGTAGACAAGCTCATTAAAGGATCAGGACTTGGATACTTCTTAGTAGCACATAAAATGTTCACATCTGTATATCAGTTCTTCTAATTTCATCTGGATTTGTCTGAGAGGTATACAAAATCGTATAAATGCCAGGAACAGCACCTTGGCACTTAGAAGATAACTGAAATATTAATCTGTGCTGCTCATAGGGTATAGTAGCTTTAATGTAGCATTTCAAAACGGGAAAGATTGTAAAACATTGCAATTCAATGTCAAATAATTGCCTGTGAAAATGTTGGTCATAAATCATCAATTTTATGACAAGTAAAAAAGGTTGCAATTACATGTCAAATAGTCAGCCACACAAATTTTGGTAAACTTATACACAGAACATTCACAAGCTTTTTTTTACATCATTATATATTCTATAATTCTAAATTTCTAATAATTTGGATGGGGATGTTTACAATGAATACCTTTGGAAACAAGAGACCTGGTCCACTTTGGGAGTTTATCATGAGAACTTCAACAAGTTTCTTCTGTTTATCATCAGAAGTTTCGTCATTTTTAGCTCTATACCTGAATGGTATGCACCTGTACACACATTGAACTTATTCAGAGAGAATCATAAATAAGCCACTATGCAAAAGCAGCATGATGTAACTGTTAAGCCCCATGTTTCGCAAAGGTTTTTGTCCAAGAGCACAAGCTTCCAAGACATCCAAGAAGCAGAATATACTAAAGTTCTTCAAGTTAATGTAGACAACAGTTCTCCAAGATGGAAAAATCATGTCCAGAGAGGAGCTAGGTCTTATCACAGAAACACCCAAAACAATGTTCCTTGGAATGTACAAAACAGTAATACACACACACCAGTGTTCGCCTGGGCAGTCGCCTAGGGCGCCTAGGCGTTGGGCGCAGGCCGGCCACCGCGATTCGGGCATAGTCGGCGCCCTAGGTGCTCGGCCAGCCTAGGCGGTCAACGCCAATCTCAGACAGATCGAGGTGGGCAAGGCACAGTGGCGCTGGGCGGGAGGCGGCCGGCCTTGGAGAGGAGGCGGGGCGTCATGGGCCCATAGTCACCGCTGAAGGAGGTTGGCATGAGCACGGCGGCGCAGCCCTACAGGTAGTCCGCGACGACCGCCGGCGCCACCCCCTCCCTGGCGCCGCCCTTGGGGGAGAAGAAGCAAGGGGATGGCGAGATGAGGAGCGGGGGAGCCAGAGCGCAAGGGCGGCGAGCGCAGGCGAGGCATGCGGGAGCCAAAGCCGAGGGCAGCGGGCGTAGACGGTGGTAGACAGGGCCGAGCCCAAGGGGCTGCGACCGGAGAGGCAGGCAGCGGTAGCCGGGGCCGAGCGGCGCATGAGGAGAAAACAAGGAAGAGAGAGATCAAGAGAAGTAAACTGAGTTGGGCTCGTGCTCCCAAGTCCCAACAATAAGAATATTGTGTAATGGCCTAATGGGTATTGAGGTGTGTAATGGGCCCCGAGGGTGGAGTTGGGCTTGTGAATAACCAGAGAACCAGACTTCCTTGGGCTATGTCATGGGCCACGAGGTGAAGTTGGGCTAATAATGCTGCCTACATATGTTTAGTTTGCTTCTATCCCTACTACTTGTGCATATTCAGTTTGGCCACCTAGGCCCTGCCTAGGCGCCCTAAGCACTAGGCGGTCACCCACTGCCCACCTAGCACCTAGCATCTAGGTGAACATTGACACACACACACATGTAAAAGGTGCTACTTGAGCTACTTGAGCTGTAAAAGTTCAGCCATATTCAATGAATGATGCTTTCTCACAAGCTTGGTCGAAACTAACAAATGTTGTAGATGCAACCTGCCAACCTGCATCTCAACCATCAGAAACAGACAAATTGTTTGTGTGATGAAAGGAAGCGTTTAAGGCTTAAGAAGGTCAACAGCCGAAGTCTCTATGATGCCTCAGGCTAGTGATCTTCAACAAGGTAAGAGTATCGCACAAAGATCATTAAAATTTTGGTTACTCTTTACATCTCTTCTAGTTACACTATCTAATGAAACTTGGGTTAGTTTTGAATCCCTTCATTATTGAAGGAGCATTTCCTAGGTCTGATTACCTGTCCATATGTCATCTCCTGAACCTTTATATTTTCAGTAATTGTAACTACTTCGTATGAACATCTCATAATGAGCACTCCCTCTGCACCAGCAGAAGACAAGTGCAACAGAAAATAGCAATGCAAACTCATCAACCTGCCACAAGCCACAGCCGAAGTCTACCCTAGCTTATTAAACCAAAAACTTAACAAGGAGCAAACCTAAAAAAAGGTACCTATCAGGAACAAACGCTTGGATTATCAAGATTGATTCGTGAGTCATGACATTTTGTCATCACAAATATCCAGTGACGCTGACTGATGCTGAACTTTATCTATCCACACATTCATCAATATTGATTTGAACTACCATACAAAGCCGCTTAGCATTGGAAGACAACCTATTCCTAATAGGCTAAGAAAACCCATTCCCTTCAATCACGTCGTCATTTTGATCCAAACAAAATCAATTGGCCAACTTTTACATCTCATTTCAAGAAGGACACATCCCACAATAGATCCTTACTTATGAAATGTACCACCAAGTGAAAAAACAAACCATAATAATGTCGATATCATCAGTTGTTACGACAAACTAAGATAGTGTGCATTGATTAAGACTTCCCTACTCAGTGCTTACATCAATCTACAAACAACTACCTTAGTACAGGCAATAATTTATATTTTGAAGAGATCATATGCAAACACCACCAAATCCACCCCCGGTGGTAGGCACATCACCAGACGACGCCCCCGATCCAATACATCCATCCGAACCAATGCCATCACCTCGTAAGAGGATACATAATTCAATGCGCACCGCGCCCTCACGTCGCGTTAGGTTAGGTCAAGAGGGCAATGAACCGCACGCACGTAGCCAACGCAAACACAACCCAACCCAATCAAATCAAGAAGGAAACTTTAAAGCATCAGGAGGAGCAGTAATTGATTGGGCAGGTGAACCCCGTACCCGGCCACCAGCCGACGGCCATCCTCGTAGCGCTGCTGGTGGCGGCCCGTGCGGGCCACCAGGTCGCACATGCTCCCCCGCTGTCCGGTTCCGCCGCCGCCACCCGCCCGCTCTTCCTGCGCGCCGTCTCGCCGGCGGGGGTGGGGTCGGCGGGCAATGCGGCGGGGGCGAGAGGGGGAGGAGGAGAGATTTGTGCGGGGGAGGAGGAGAGATAGGAGGTGGGAATTTCTCTCCGCGGCGTGAGGGCGCCCTCGTTTCTTTGTTTTTTTACTGTTGCTGTTGTTGTGTGCTTCGCTCGCTCGCATTCCTCGTTTTGTTTTCGGGCCGGCCGGAATCGCCTCGGCTTTATGTTTTCGGTTGGGTTGGGCTAGACCGGGCTAAACGTGCTGGCCTGAGGCAGAGTATAGTTCATCTAAGTACCATATGGTATAAATAGTAAATGAATCATCTTAGGTCAATACCTCAACCTAGTAGATCGGTCTGATCTAACACAAATAGTAATTTTCTTATGGCAGTGTAGTAAAACTGTTTATGGTTAACAACAAAATTACTTGTGTTATAGTTACTACACTCTTCTGAGCGCGAACAGGTGACTTGTCAATAAAATTATTTATGACTGATAGTAAAAATACGTACAACTCAACGACTGGCAATAAAACTACTTATAATTTACAGTAAAAATTTGCGACTAGCAATAAATCAACAGACCATCGGTGGCCCATTTGGCTAAGCATGCCTGGACCAGTCTCTCTCCGTGCCATACCTAAGTCAGAGGGTAGGCACGTGAGCCAGCACGGTATGACATGGTAACTTATTTGGACCAACTGTATCCTATCCAGGCCAGTGCCATACTGTGTCAAGCAGCCCATTTGGTCAGGTTTAGGCTAGGCGCTTTTTATTTAGAGGTCGTGATGGGTAGTGAGGTTGTGATGGGTAGTGACCTGGAGCATACTGAGCTTGCCTTTTGGTTTCCTTTTCTTTTGCAAAAAAGAATTTGGGTATCTTCTTTTCACTTATGGCTTATGGTTTATGCTACAGTAACTAGTTTTTAGATTATGCATTCTTTCAAAATGGGGTCAATAGAAAAATTATAGTAAAAAGTTTACTGAGTTCAACTGTACTGGTCAAAATCATATACAACTATTTTTCTCTGCGTATTGTCTCTCACAAACACTACAATTCAAAAAAATTAAGCTATAAGCCATAAATCACACCCAAAAAAACCCACCTAAAACCTTTGGTATTGTTCTCTAAGCAAGGGATTGTTCCTTTTCATTCATATCATGCAACAGTACAATGAAGGTGCGGAAATATATTTAGAGTTTTAAACGGGCATTCGGTGGCGTAGCCACCAGCTAGGCTTAAGTGGGCTTGAGCCCACCCTCCAACAGTGGTAACTCTCACCTTCCAAGCTAGTCTTTTGTAATTCTTGATTTCAATATCATGTACGAGATCATATTTTGTGAGACAGAATAAGAGATATAGTTATACACTAATTTAAGAGAGTGATATTGTGAAATTTTTCTATTTCAATTTTCATTGTGAAATGACATCCCTATATACTAAATTTGATTATTTGAGGATGAATGAATGAATAGAAGGAACATTTGACTAAGAAATAGTGGGTTGAATTGAGAGAATGAATTTGCTTCCTTTATCTATCTAATTTCAAGATTAAATTTAGTCTAAATTTATGGTGATTTTGAACTTTGCATGCATGACACATAAGTCAACTTGATTGCGACAAATTAGCCATATTTAGGCTAGTCCTGAATAAAATTTTGTCATGCACCCTCCACTGCCGATAGATACGTATTGTGAGCTTGTGCGTGAGGATCACGGTGCCAGCACAGGTCGTGATGGCATTGACCATGCGCGTGTCGACCTACTGTGTCAACACTGGGGAAGCTTTGGCCTACGAGACCTTCCTTCATTTTTATTCTAGCTTCGTGGGCATTGACATAGCGAGGCACAAACCAACATATACGCACGGCGAAACACCAACCAGCACCCCCACGCCCATGATCACTGGATTGGTGCGGATGAAACACGAGAGTATGGTTTGTGATAGAACCGCCCAGGTAGTCTTAAAAATTGAATCTTGTGATGATCTCCCAATGTAAAATAGCGCAACCACAAGCTATAATGCTTTGTCGTCTGGTCAATTAATTTGCATCGACCCAGCGTCGGTTGAGCCATCTAGTGGAACAAGGGATGAGTGCTGGATGGAAACTTTCATGACGGCATAAGAGGGGGTCTCTGGAGCGGATAGATGGAACCCCATGGTAGTGGAAACTTTAGTGGGTGTAGTCACGTTAGGAAGGTGAATTGTAAGGACCTTATGATAGTCTTCTTGATATGCATGTCTAAGAAACAATGTAGAATATAACAAGTTGAACATCTCTTGTGGATAAAGTGTGTGATCTCTACAGAGTAAAAACTGCTCAAACAGTCATTCTCACGGTCATGAGCAAGTATAGGAATTTACTCAAGTTAATGTCTATTTACAAAATAATCTTGGTCATGAGCGAGTATAGAAAACTTACTATTATTGCATTCTTTCACACTCTTTAGAAATATGATTTAGTTAAAAATGCTAAGTCTCAAAATTTTTATTTACTGTAATTCAACTATGTCATTTCACAAATAAAAGAACATGGACCTTCCTTTGTTAAGGTTTGCTTCTATAATATTGCATTCCGTGTGCTGGCTCGTAGAGCACAGTTGTTTGTGCTCACCCTCACTCACTAAAATAACTCGGAGCCTTCAGATCAAGACTCTTATGCCTACTACACCGCATCTGGATTAGATGGAGAAGAAGGTGATGGAGTCTAGGCCGTTCTCTAGTAGTCTCTAGTCCCTAGCTCTGCTAGATGGATTTTGATGGTGATTGTGTTCACGTCTATTATCCAAGCTTTGGGTAGCAGCTTGTCGTACACGTTTTACCCCTAGTTGCTTGCATGTGGCAAGGTGTGGCCTCACCTTTTGCTTTACGCTTCCGCTTTCTCTTTTGGTTATTTGTAATGTTACATTTGGTCCGATCGATCTGTTATGTAAAAATCTATTCAATATGTATTATTTAAACTCTGATATGTAATATAAATATGTGGTATGGTTCATACGATGTACATGTATGATCTAGCAATGTATCTACATGCACTATTTACTGATTCAGTTAATAGTATGATAAAATCGCGTAGGGTTTTAGATTCTAAATTCGAGGTTATATAGTACTATCCCAAGAGTCCATGTATCCAATGATACATTATGCATCATAGCACTGCACGCATGGTATGACACTGTGACATGTACCCCACAGGCCACACTGCCACGACAAACCGCTCTCAACAGTCCACACACTCTCTCTCAACTTCCACCAGTTTTTTCTCTCTCGGAAGCGACCGGCCCGATCGAATGTTTGTGCTGTCGCATGGCCTGCGCAGTCGCCGCTCGATTAGCGGGTCGACGGCTACTGTAGCTCGACTGTCCGCAGCGTGCGCGCACACACGGCGCATCGCGCTTTGCATGACGTCCTGCCCCCATCACACCCGTGCCGTCGTTGGTGTCCCTCGCGCACATGCAAGCGCGGCGCAGTGCCACTGAGTCACCGATGCCTAAGCCACGCACAACCCACACTGAAACCGAATTGTGATGGTCACGCGTGGGACATGGATTCACTCCGCCCACCAATGCACCCACCGTCAAGCCACTGCCGTCACCTTCCTCTCCCGTTCCGACGAACTCCCCTGTATCACTCACCTTCCTCCACTTCGGTGAGCTCCTCTGCCACCACCCTCTTTCCTCTTTTTTGACAGCTACTGGTGCCAGATTCACCGCCGCCTCCTAACCACTCATCCTCGTCGCCTCCCTCTCCCGCCCTACGGCTGAGACGACGGTGCCATCGTGCCCCCCCCCCACCGGTCTGCCACCGCCTCGACCTCCGTCTAAACCTGAAGGGCTCTAGTGAACCCAAACTCTAACTTGTTAGATCCATCGCTGGAGCTCTTGCTAGAGATGGAGAAGGGGTGGATCACGAATCTTAAGGCAAAATCCTACAATGAGAAATTTGAGTGCTCAATCCCCACAAACACTCAAGCACTAGTTAGCAATTTCCTCTTTTTTTGTTTGTTTGGGGAGATTTCTTTTTTGCTTTTTGTGAATATATACGGGGTTACTTTCTATATTATGTTTGCATGGCACGTCGGATTGAGGTTGCATACTTGCATGAGTTCCGTATGGATTTGGGTTTTCCTTAGTTTGGGTGTGCTTTCTTTTGTAAATGGTGTTTTATTCCTTGCACACAAATACATATCATTTTAAACATAAATACAATTAAACTTTAAAAACTTTGAATATCATTATCTTTTTAAATATTTAAATTAGATACATAAAAATCATATATCTGTAGATTTATCTAAAAAATTACTTTTATAATATTATTGAGTTTTAGAAATATATCATAATCGCAATGCAATTTATAATATTATTGAGTTTTAAAAATCATTTCACATTATCTTTCAGAAGTCCCTTCTGTGTGATTAAAGATAGTCCTAATACTTCGTTCCTTGCTATGTTTGATGGAACTAAATTCGATCCGATCAGCCCACCCATCTTGCAGTTCACGTCCATCGTTGCATAACTCGACGTTGTGAAGGCCGGATATCTAGTCCTGAGCCTCGACTGAATCGTCAACTTATATATACATCCTTTTTCCTCTCATCTTGGACTACAGTACATGGATGAAACGCGATATCTGCAACAACAGTTTTGTAATTAAGTGTAACATTGAACATATTCGTGCATTTCTATCCCTCCACGAATGCTGTACATATATTACTGATGGTTTTGGAAATGAGTGAAAGTGCGTTATCGATCGGCAAGTAGGGTTATACCTCTTTTAAAAAGATATACAAATCTTAAAGCAAAACAGTTAATATTAGATAAAAGCAAATATGCATAACCTAAAAATTAAATCAAACTGAACATTCAAGTCTAATTAAGTCTAAACCTAATATTCACGGCTAGACTACATATAATATTCGAATTGATTTATTTTTCCTAGGTTGATATAAATTTATCACTGCCTAACATTAACTATTTTGCTTTAAGATTCATATTTTTTTTATAAAAGAGATGTACTAAAGCAAACACCAGAAGTCAACTTGCCCATGATTGAGTAAAAATCGAATAGAACTTCCAAATCCAGAAGTACTACGCCGAACCAAACAAAAAAAATCGCAAGTATCCTCGGTGCCAGAAGAACCATACCGATTCACCAGAGTTAATGTTCAAGCATTCATAGAAGTTTAGTAATGAAATAGAAATTCAGTAATAAACTAGTTACAGTGCATTGCGAAGTGAGCAAAACTTTAAGACAGTAGTAATTATGGCTGATCTAATTAAGTCATAACAGTGTATCTGCTGAAGCATATAACAGAGCCGGATAACTCCTACATTGGGGTGTTCATTTGGCTACTGGTGATGGCTTTTTGGCTGATAACTTTTGGCTAAAAAAGAATAGTAGTGGTTGAAACAAATATCTTTTATAAAGAGAGCGAGCGGTGGAGAAAGCAAAGAAAATATGCATATATCTGAGATAGAAGTAAGCCTATGCGAACACCCCCTGTACCATCCGAAACTCCAACATGCAGCGCAAGTTATAGCTGATGAAGGCAAAAGTTCACGTTATGAAGCTCAACAGGTGGTAAACAGCACAGGATTAGATGATCCCAGTTGATGGGCAGTGGGAAGCGCTTCATTTCACCACTGTCCGGGAGAGCTTCAAGAGGATGTGTTCTTCCTAGCTGCATAAACCCTGTAAGCAGCTATTCCCACAACTGCAGCGGCAGCTCCAACTGCAAATTATTAGTGTAGTATTAGCAAAGTTAGAACTCAAGGGACTTCCCGCTACTGTATAATTCCAACCATTACGTACAAAATCATAATCAAGTAACAACTGCTCATACATAGTCACGAACAGGCAGTATTTTGCTCAATGCTACCCATCATGTCAGTTCACCACTGAACCCTGGCAGCACATCACACCCCACATCCCCATCCACCAATTCTTTCATATTGTTATGAAGTCCTTAGCAGTTTTACTGAGCAGTTAGATTGAGTGTTTTACTAAACCTGTCTTATTACTATTCTGTATTTGGCACGTGAATTTACCTGACCAAGATATCAGTCTTCCATCAAGATGCTTGACATCTTCCTCTTGAGTGGAACTGGAAGCACCTCGGCCTCACCACGGTCCCTCTTGGGTGGAACTGGAGACACCTCGGCCTCACCAGGGCTCAGAACAGCAAGAGGGCAGAGACACTCGCTCTCGAGGTATTTGAAGAAATCGGAGCCCATAATATCAGGCGAGACAAAATTGCTGATGGACGGGACCCATCTGGACAACATGAAACTCTTAGTGCGCATGTTGAAGCTGAAGATGTGCCGCACATCAGCTTCCCTGTTGAGGCTGCAGTCCTCGGCCTCCTCCTCGTTGAGGCTCCAGTCATCTGCCTCCTTGTTGTGGCTGCTGTCATCGGTCGCCTCCTTGCTGAGGCTACAGTCATCATCCAGGACGAAATAGAGGACATCATCTTCCTCCATCGCCATCGCCACGACGCACTGGGAGAGGCCGCCGCGTAAGGTAGGGCTTGCATGATGAAGGTAGCTCACGAATCATTGAGAGAGACTTCTTGGTGGCGTCGTAGATGAGGTAGAAGGAATCAATGCGACGTTGGAAGCAGGCGGTGAGGACGATGAGCCTATCGTCCGCGACCTCAACGTTGGTACTCATCCTAAGCTGCCGAAACACGCCGTTGTCGTCGTCATCGCTGCTATCGACGTAGGTGGCCAGTGAGAGTTGTCGAAGCAAGTCGTTGTCCTCGTCATGTCGCTGCTGTCATCGTCGAACTTGAAGGGGGCACTTGAAACGTGTCGCCGCTCAAGCGGATGGACAACGTAGAGAGATCCGGGGGGTTGACGAGGCACGCGAGGAGAGTCAGGGCATCCACCGCCGAGTCGCTGCCGCTGAGTTAACCATCGACGGCAACAAATTTCATAAGAGTCTCGGGAGCATAGGCGGACAAGCCCTTCACCAGTAGCTTGTTGTCGTCGTCTCCGTGGCCGAGCGAGCATACTATTGTTCTCAGCCGGACTCCTCTTGCCAAGCGAATGCATGCATGTCTGTGGCTTTGGAGAGGAGCTTGCCTACTTATGGTTACAGTTCAGAAGCAACAATAGATTAACATGTTTTAACAAATAACAATTTGGTTCCTCGGCTAGGCTGGGCATTGCCTAGCTTAGCAAGGCGTGTTGTTTGGTATGTCCAAAAATAACTGAATTTGCTAAGCAATCTGCCTCATCGGGTTGACGGTAACCTTTTATTTTTGCTGATAATAGTGTCGTATGTGGTGGTGATGCGGGGAGGGGTGGCCCGATTTTCACGACATAGGATTATGGATAACTAGCTTGTGCAACCTAACAATTGATGCGGCCAACCATTGTCTCTATACGACAACTTGCAACACTCAAATTACTTAACCACACGCTACGGCCTTCATCTACTCACTATCGTGGAGCAGACACGTTCAAGCAATCACCAAAGATTCGCAATAACAACGAAGTAGCAACTCAAAAATAACACCCAATCCCTATTGGTGATGAAAATGGCTCACACACAAAGAGGAACAAATGTTCAACTAAAACTCCAAGTATGAAATTTATGCCTCATACATAGGGAGGTGCCCTCTATCTATAGGGTGAGATAACTTAAGGGCTAAGAAAGAAATGAGATAAACGCTGACATCATGTTGTACGATCTTCTGTGGCTATGATGACATATACGCTTACATCACGTTTAGTATGATCATCTGTGGCTACATGATCTTTTATGGCAATGATGACATATATGGTTACATCACTTCATATTGATCTTCTGTGGCCACACAATCTTTTGTGGCTATGCTTCTCAGGTCACTAAAACTTCTTTTCCTTCTATGATCTTTTTTTGAATCTAAGAATACATAAAATAGAAGTATTAAGTAGTAACAAATTCTCATGAGTACATTTGTTTTGCTCTAACTCTTGTGATTGGTCCAATAGTTTCAACACTTAAAGTAGATAATGTAGTGTGTTTGCTAATGATATCCTCATCAGGTGGGCTGCTAACTACTGCTCCACTCCAATCCTAGTCTTAAGGGGAAATAGAACCAGACAGCTTGCATTGCTTGCTTGCGCAAACCTAGATGAGCTAGTCATGGTAAGCAAAAAGTCGTGAGAGAGAATCGACTGTTCTGTGTCGAGATCCGAGTATGCAAATTCGGACTCTCTGTATATTCTGCACTAATCTAGAATCACACTAGTGCACACAGTGTAAAAACATAGATGAAATATTGATCATATGCACGATTAATAAAGAAAAAGACTCAAATATTAATACTTGTCAGAATACGACTTTATGACCAAGTTTACAAATAATGGCCTGAAGAGCTTAAAAAACTAACAGCGGAAAGCAGAAATAAGCGTAGTAGCCAATCGACATGCCCACAAGTAATTAACTAGGGAACGAAGTCCTAATCCACGAAGTCGTCGAAGTATTATCCTGCAAGTACCTCCAATGGATATGATTTCTCTCCTTCAACTAAGCAACAGTAGGTATAAAACCGTTAGTACGTTGGTACTCAACAAGTCATTCGTAACAAAGATGCAATATAATATACAAGACTTACCAATATATGGCTGAAATGTTATTTTGCAGAAAGCATTAATTTAAAGTAAATACAATAAATAGATTGAAAGTAAACTTTAAGAAAACGATAGTAAATAACCAAAGAAATTAAATAGACCATGAGTGAACTAACCATTCACTTACTAAACCACTAGTGAACTACAATTCCACTTTTCAAAGTTATCCTAACCAAGTTTTTTGAAATAACTATCCTTCATGTAAAATCATCGAACATTGTCCAAAAGCGGGGACACGGCTATTCGAATAGTTTTACACTCTACAGAGATTGTACAACTATAACCACACGATGTGATCATCCTCACATTAAAGAAAATCACAACAAGACCTTTACAATGCTCAATTACAACCCAAATTCGCTCACTAAGGTTTCACCGTCGAGTAGCTTAATCATCTAGTCGATAATTGTCCCCTCTTTTCACCTCATGAAAATCAACAATTATGTTCAATTCAACAACAAAATTGAAATATCACCAATTAATCAGTCAAGTCTATCCCATATTAGCATGTGGTTTGTACGGTAAGACTTAGATCAATAACGCATAAAGTTAAATCTTTAGACATTACTTAGGTAAGACTTTCACATCTTTTGGAGTGAATCCACACTTTCTCTTTTACTGCACGATCACCCGCCTAAGTGAAAAATCAATTTCGTATAACCAACACCAATGACACATCAATGTTATTGTACACAAATTTTATAACTGTGGCACCAACTAATATTCAATATCTCGTTAAGTCAAAATTAATTAATTGATCATATGCGATAATGATCCCAAAACTATAAGTATAGCTAAGCATATTAATCGTACAACCTATGTGACAACCAGTATTGCAACACTAAATATTTTCCCCCTAAGGTGACAATGGTATCATGACTTTCAAATTATCAAGAAAGAGATTGATCAATTGGGACGGTAACTACCAAGTATAAGGATTTGTAATAAATTAGCAATGCATGATAATTTAAAAATAAAATAGCTAAATAATAGATTGAAATCTGGTTCAACATGATTAAAGGACACGACTTACCTTGGCCTTGCTCAGTTATGAATTCTTGATCCTCTGATTGTGCTTCTGCTCCTTCGAAGACGCGATCTAACGAGAGAGAAAACGAACGAGACACAAAATAAATTTAAATAAAATTCAAATGAAATCCAAAAACTTTAGAACTAGAACCAACAGATAGAATTCGATTTTAGATGAATTTAGAAAAAAGAACGGAGTCAATTGGAGTTAAGATGAGGAGAACAGGCTCTTGAAAAATTAAATCTAAAGAAATTACTAGAAATTCAAAAAAACTATTGTGTTGTGGACTCGGTGCACGAAAAGGTTGGTCTACGGTGGACTTAGCTCGCGGAACAATGCACTGATGACTCGGCTCACGGACGTAGTGGCTGGGCTGACGTGGCAGTTAACTGGGCTGACAGATGGCTCTATGGCTGACGCGGCATGCTGATGTGGCTTGATATGTGGTTTTGACATGGCATGCTAATATGGCACTTGGGTCGCCTTGGGAGCTAACGTGGCACTGATATGGTGCTAACGTGGCAAACACGTGGTGGCCACGTAGGATTAGGGCACACGTGGCTGCTGAGGTGGTGGCTGACTCAGCTAGCTCGGTGCATGGGTCTACGAAATAGTAGCACTAACAAGTAGGGTTTCGCTTCATTCTCTCAGCTCACGAAGACTCGGTCTATGGAGAATCCGAAGCGACACGCGGCGTGAGTGCTAGGTGACACGGCGGAACCGAGGCGGCCTTTTGCCAAATGGTTGCATGGCGAGGTGGCAAATTCGGCCGTTGACCGAGTGGCGGCTGGACTTACCGGCGACGACAGCGGCCAGACGAGTGGTGGCAGACGGCGACGGTGTCCTCGACCACAAAGATGACGGCAGTCTTAAATTTTTTTTCTAGTTTTTGGCCTTTTTGCTATTTCTTTTCTTTTGTATTCCTTTGCATTGTTTGTGATATGGCTAATATATATATTTTTATTTTTTAAACTTAATTATGTTAAATAAATTACTATTAGTTATAATAAAAAATAAGTAAGTTATAGTAAAAAAAGTTGCAACTTTGGAATTGGAGCAACCTCCTGTCTGAGCGCCCACGTGAGCTACTTTGGAATTGGGGCAAACCAAATGGCAGACTAGTCAAATATGGTCCCGCTCGTTTCGGTTTTTTTTCGATTTCAGCTTCTAGCTTCTGCTTTTTTCTCACTATTCAGTATTTCGTCTTTTTCTGAATTTTTTTAGATATTTTAGGCTTTTTATATTTTCTTTTTTCCCCGTGTTCCTTTGTATTGTCCCTAATGGGTTAACATGTTTTTTCTATTTTTACATTTTTAAAATTAATTATGCCTAAAAAACCAAATCAACTACAGTGAAATTTCAGCTAAAACCAAAAGCCATCGCTAAAACAAGCGCCCCCGTAGCAGCGCCCCCTGTAGCAGGGTCACATTACCTACTTGGTTAGAGAAGCGGAGTCACTAATGGCGTAGTATAGAGTTTTAGCCATGGACTCGTGGAGGATGACGGTCACCAAAAGTGATTACAAACTAAAGACATCAGCGGTCGCGGGGTGCGTGTAGTGAAAAGATGTAGTTTCGGGCCCATGGTCAGAGTGTAAAATATTTCACCACTTTCCCAAAGAAAAAATCCCGCCCTTTTGTGATTCTGGCGCGAATCCTAGGGGTGGCGGGGGGAGAGATCCGTCAAAAAAGGAAAAAAGAATAGGAAATAAAGAGAGGGAGAGAAGACCCTCTCGCCCTTCCCGTACTCCCGTGGCGGCGGCGACAACCCGGTCCGCGGTCGCCATGTCGAGTTGCGGGTACCATTCGCCGCGCTTCTCCGAGGTAACTGACTCCCCCCCGGCATTTGGTCGGACGGCTGAGTACTTCTTGGTGGGATGGAGGGGTATGGTTCTTGAACAAGATGGGAACTGGGATGAATTCCTTTTTTTAATATCCTTTATGTGTTGCTTTGAGTTGTTCAGGACATTGCTTGGCTCCCTCAATGGCTTCAGCCGCATCGGCAGCAGACGGTTGGCGAATACCAAAAAGACAGCGCTGGCGTTTCATCGCCGTCTTGTGAGGTGCTCTTCTTATCTTATGTGTGCATTGGTTGGTGGTAATCTTATAGGCTTTTGGGTTTATCTTTTGATTTCTTAACGTCAGCTTGCCTGGTCATTCCATCTTAGAAAGAATAACCGAAGCCAATGATTGGTATTTGGTAGGAAATGACATGTGCTGAATCCGAACAATGTATTTGTACTGTCTGTAATGATTTGATATCTGTGGTTTCTTCATTGAATTGCAGCATAGTGTGTTTATTGGCGACCCTACACAAGGGCAACAGAGTTATCAGAATGCCATGGTAAATGCTGGTGGTTACAGTGGGTTTCGTTTACATTTGTCTGGAGATGAGGATACACCTGCTGCAATTACTCCAACCAGCGGTGATGTAAGTTTGTGAGATGTTGCTCCTTGCTTGGATCTCATGAACTCTTTATGTAAATTACAATGAAAAATATAACATAGTTTATTGTCATTCTGCGAATTCGATCAATTTAATCAGGAGATAGCACTATATTTTGAATTTTTGATGTAACCTTCAATGATTCAATTCTGCATAAAAATGTAGCTTTGTGCTTTGTCCTGAGAAAACATTTTTTGTTCCAGGAATGATATTGCTTGATTGTCAATCACCTTGATGGATTGCATTATGAGAGATGAAGTTAGTGTAATAACGAATTTTGGCTTGTGATAGCCAAAGTATATTGGTTCTTTCTTTGCAGCACATACATTTTTTTTGTTGTCCTGTGCTGTTATAACATATTTGGATTTTTGAATACTTCTCTACAGGTACTGCCTTTCTCTTTGCATCTTTCTTCAGAAAGTGCTGCACAACTCTCCTCAGCTCAAGCCAACGGTAGTCGTCAGATTCTAAACTCTGGTACATATAAAGATCCATTAGAGGGCTCTTATGTTGATGGTCAAGCACAAGAGGTCAATGCTGTGCCCCAAAATCAATTCGAGGCTAAAGCCCTTAAAGATGATAAGCTACTAGAAGTCTGTAGAGTGGCTAGAAAGGAAATCTATAAACCACTTGATGCAAGAAGACATCAACTGTCTGGTGGAAAGGTTGATGTTCGGAAGCTCCGTAATGCAGATGTGAATGATGCAGTTGAGCTGTCTATTGCTGCCTCTGAAGCCATGGTTATTGCAGAAATGATACTTAATGATTGTCAGTCTGATAAGTTGGCTGCAGCTGCCATAGAAGCTGCTCTGCATGTAAAAGAAGCTCGGAAACAGTGTTTTCTCGAGGATCCAGAACATACTTGTGGATCCTCTGAAAATGATCTGGATGAGAGTGATTGGCTTGCAGAATTGGATGAGACCGAAATGTTTGATGTGTTTCAAGATGTTGGGCTGTCTCTTGTTCAAACTGCTTGTTCTTCTCAAGGTCACAGCACAAGTGATTTGAAACAGCAAATCTCTCAGCCTGGTTGTCCCCCATGTGATGCAGAAGCACACATTTTAGAGATCTGCTTTTCCGAGAAGCAAAATAAAAGATGGCACAGCCAAGATGCTAATACCAATGACCATGTACCTGATTCTTTAGCATATAATAACTCAGCTGGTATGCTACAGAAGGAATCAACTCCAGGTTGTGATTATGTAAAGCAAACAGCTCTAGATGAAACAATGTTATTCCCAAGAAATAAGGAAACTGCTCTCCAGATGTCGACTCAAAACAACGGTGCTTTTGCTGGAAGCTTGAGGACTCTAGTAAGAAGTCAAAATATCCTTAAGGTTAATCAAATGTTTTGGCATCAAATGTAGCTATCCAAAAATTAGCATATTATACTTCATTGATTCCTATATCTGTCCCATTCAATACTCTTCTTCTGTGTCATAATGTAAAATTTCTTTTCAGGAAGATGGAGGAATTGGTGAACAGACAAATGTTGGTAGTGGTACAAGGAAGCATGTGAAGGAATTGTTCAACCAAGAAACTAGCTTCATTTCTGAGTCAATGGGTAGCATGGATGAGTGCCCTTCTGCATTTAGGGCAGAATCCATGGAAATGGTTGCGTCTTCAAGAGCATCTTTTCCCTGCAAAACTGAAGGTTTCTGTGAAGAAAATCAAGGTGCTGAAGCTGCAGAGTCGTGTCATCAAATAGTATGTTCAAGCTTATCACTTGTGGATCCTCTCTGTTCCTTTGTTCCATGTAGCATATCTTGCAATGAAGGTTCCACTAGTCAGGCTGCTGAGTGCAAACAGAGGAAAGGGGAGGAGAAAGAACTAATTTATTCCAAAGAACCTCCTAGGAAGCAAGATCTGGAAGTAGAAGCCGATCCATCTGCACCTTTAGTTAAGGCACCGGAATCTAATGTTCCATGGACACGCAGAAAGTACAGTTCACTCAGGCCTTTTAGCACAACAGCACCAATATCAAGTGCAACACATAATGATGCTAATGTGGCAGTTTGTCAAAGGGAAATATGCACACCAATAATTTTAAATAAGAAGATACAGCGTGTGCAAGCCTCTAATCAATTCATAGAAAATAATGTTGAAGCTGGAAGTCTGAAAGAATTTTCTATGGTTCAGAAGATGTCATCTTATGCTCAGGGTAATACCGAGCATCAAAGCAGAGAGCAACATATCCCATCAGAAGTTTGTCCTCAATCAATAACGCATTTGAATGCTGGTAAATGTGACCTTAAAAGAAAAAGAGTTCAATTTTTGGAAGCTAAACTTACTACTAGACGAACCAAGAGCAGGACTAAATCTCGATTAAGTTGTAAGTTTTTAAGATCCCTCATGCTAGAGATGTACTCTGACACTTGATTCTTGACTAATACCTTCAGAATCATTAGATACTTTTGGTGATGCTCACGTTTGAATCTTTGCAGGGTTAGACAGCAGAATTGTTGACACACTGGAGCCCAGGGAATACATTAATAATAAAGACACCATATTTCATGGACTAGAGTTTTTGTTGACTGGGTTTCAAAGTCATAAGGAAAAAGAAATTGAGTCTTTAATCCGAAAATCTGGAGGTTATGTTCTTTCTAAAGTGCCACCGTATCCACATGATAAAAGAAGCAAGCTGGCAGCGCTTGCAAGGTGGAAGCATCCCATGGTTCTTTCCCCTAAAAAGGTTTGCTATTCCATTTCCTTTATTTTTTTGGGTACCTTCTATTGATCTGTATATGATGTAGGAATAATGAAAATAGGCTCACGTTCATTAAAAATTGTCCTTTCATGTTTGGACCATATTGCACTTGTGTTTCATAGGTATTTGTTGCAACAGGTATCAACAGCTAAGTTCTTATATGGTTGTGCTATCGATTCCTTGATGCTGAATCCCAATTGGTTTTTTGATTCTCTTCAAGCTGGTGTCCTGTTGCCACCTGGAAAGTAAGGCAATCTACTAGAATCCACTAAATGTTATGAGATGCTTCTGTGTACACATTGCATGATGCCTATCATGTGTAAATGGAATTTTGAATTGGTATCACATCCTTGTTTATGAAAGATTTAGTATTCTATATCTTTTTTTTTGAAGTAATCAAGGAAAAAATACCAATTATGTCATGGTTATGACCTTTCCATAAATTTGATGCCATATTTTTTTTGTGGTTTTCTGAAGTATCTTCATTTTAGAACTATCAAAATCTTACATGATTCATTCTTTTCTCAATTTGAAGCAAGCTATTATTAGAAGCGAAAGATATTTTAATATTTGATGGGCTTAATTATTCTAACTCAATACCATTTATCATAGGCTACCTAACAATTATCTTTTGAAAGGGTTATCCAACACTGACATGATTAATTAGCTTAATTTACTGTAAATCAGAAGACTTAATATACAACACATAAAAATTCAAAATAGATGATTTTAAGTCAATATATCATCCATCCAGATGAGGTTTCTTTGTAAAAAGTCCAAGCCGCTTGATTCACTTCTTGAACATAGTCAAGGCACTTTGCTGTGAAGTTATGTTAGTTTTTTTTTTTGAGAAACTAATATTTCAGTAAGAAAATTTTGTTCTGTTGCCCATGTGAAATATGGTAAGATTCTTCGTTCTTGATGCTCATCTTTTTGATAGTTATATCCTTTTGCTAGGTATTTAATTCGACAAAGGCATGCAGTGAAGCAGAATTCGACATTTGGCCAGTCGCTTCACCTAAAAAATAATGTGTTGATATTTGATGGAGTAGGATTCTTGATCCACGGCAAAACCAGTTTCTGTTCAAAATTTTCCAACATTATCAAGGTATGTCGCAAGCCTAGTCAGAAAACAAACAAGTAGTTATGATGATGTATGGTCTGCTAATCGAACAATATTCCCATAGTTTATTGTTTGAGTTGTAATAGATCATCATATTTTTTTAAGAATCATCTTGCTTTATTTCACTTTTAAGTTGATAGGGCTGAATTATAACTATCTTGAAGAATCTGATTTTCATGCCAGTGATAGTTCAAATATGTAGATAGCAAGTTCCCTTATCTCTGTGACATGGCCCTTTCTTATATTATATTTGTGTTTTACAGCATGGAGGTGGCCAAGTTTTTGTCTCTCTTCAGGGATTAGTTCAAAGCTTGAAGGATAAAGGTTCTTCACATGGAATCATTCTTGTTGCAAATGAGGCTAGTGCATCACGTCATCTAAGCCATTGCGGGCTGGAACATGACATAAAAACAGCGGTTAGTTGAATTTTAAATGTAGAACTTCCATTCCAGATAAAGAATTTGACATAAAACAACTATAACTCCACGGTGTAGACTATCTTAATCTTTCTGAATGTCTGCATCCTAGCCATGGTTATCAAGTCGTCGTCTAGTCGACGATTAGTCGTCGACTAGGCGACAAGTCGGTGGCGCTGGACCGACTGGAGCGGTCGACTCGACTTGCGCCGCCACCGCTGCCGCCGCCGCCGGATCTACCGTCTCCGCCGTCGCCGCCGTCGAATCCACTGCTTCCGCCACCGCCGCTGCCGGATCTGCCACCGCCGACGACGGATCTGCCACCGTCGCCGCCAGATCCGTCGTCGCCTCCGTCGGCTCCGGTCGGAAAAGAGAGGCGGCAGTGGGGGCGGAGGAGAGGCGCCGGGGTCGGAGGAGGAGAGGCGAGGGCGGAGGAGAGTCGGAGGAGGAGAGGCGCGGGCGGAGGAGAGGCGCCGGGGTCGGAGGAGGAGAGGCGCGTGCGGAGGTCGGAGGCGAGGGGCGACTCGGGCGAGGCAGTGGATTCGGCTGCGGTCCAGCGAGTGGTGGGGTTATAAAGAGAGATATTTTGCGATTTAGTCTTCTTAGTTTCTAAAATTACAATAAAATCTTTCTATGTATATACATATTCGTATAAATAGCGTATAATAGTATAAACAGTGTCTGTCGACTAGTCAACGACTAGTCGGTCACTAGGAGGGTGGTGTCGACTTGTCGACTTGATAACCATGATCCTAGCTGTATAGGTGGATGTAGAGAAGTAACTTTTCACAGGCATCTTAATCCACTATCTACTTCCTGTCAGTCATTGGTGTTGTTTCTTCTAGGCCTAGTATAAAAATACAGTGATCATGAGGCTTGCTTTCCTGCTGCCAGAAAAGAAGTTTACTTGATTCACACCATATAAAGCAGGAACATCGGTTTTACCATTTGAATGGTTTTATACACTCCATTTTTTTAAAAACAAATGTCGTTTATCATTTTCGGTGCATCTAATTCCCAGTTTTTCTTGCAGCCAGCAAGCTGGATCGTAGGCAGTCTATTTTCTGGCAAATTGGTTCCTTTGAAGAAAAACCGCTGTGCTTCATTCCATCGAATTAAGATGCCATCATTCCAGCAACAGCAAGCATTTGACATGAGTCAAGAAATATGAGAATTCATGTGTCGCATAGCTGTACCATTATCATCCAATGAGAACCTTAAATATTTCTTATTGAGACATGCCTGGAGCACATTCCTTATCAGGATCCTCTGTTTGCTACAGAGTTTTCAACAGCATGTTTCTATCACGGTGGAATTCGTCTTTGTTGTGCCAAGGCTGACACTTACTGTTTTCATCATTTTTCAAATACCGAGAGGCGTCGGACATCAAAGTACCTCTAATCATGATATGTTGTACTGCTGCCTACTATATTTCAAGACTAATGGTTAACTACTAAGGAGAATTATACTAAGTATTCATCCTTCAACTATCTTGTTCATTAATTGCGTGGTGTTCACTTCTGAAGATCATGATATTTGCTGGAGATTGCATACGGCTTACTAATCTGTAACTGAGCAAGATTATGTAGTGCAGAATCAGTTAGGGCATGCGTTTGCAAATGAAGACTAGTCCAGAATAAGTGAATATCAACGAGGGAAAATGATCACCCAGTGCACTGACGATATCCTTGAATGTATTTTTAAGAACGCTTCTTTTTTATAGCAGGGCAAGAATGGTTCTTGTTGATGTTGTAACTTGTAAATACAAATATTAGAGAAAAGATACTTCTCACTTGCAAATTGTAATAATACCGAGTGTTGTATAGCCCATTATGCCATCAAAATGGAAAAAGTATTGATCAATGTTGTTTAAACTGTCCTGGTACATGTAAGTGAGATCATCTCATGTGTTGTGTACTCGTACAAGTACTCTGAAATCCGAATGCTCTGTTTCGAGCGTGCAGAGCATGTTTTGTTTCACATTGCAACATGCAGGAGTCAGTCAAATGCGTCAGTCTTGTAACATCACGTAATGTTATTCTTCTGTATGTTTACGACTTGCTGCTCCAATTAAAAACACGAAATATGATAGGAGCGAAGTTCATTCTCATTTCTTCAAAAAATTCCAAAAAAAGATAAGGGATCCCGAAATTGCTACTCACTCTGTTATTTTTTAAATGATGTTTTCAATTTTTACAGTTTTCGAGATGTAACAATGAAAGAACTACACAAGTATTTTATAAGGCTGACACGGAGTTTCCAAGGACAAACTTGAATGACCGATTCCCGCCCTATGCTCGTGGTCTCACGAACCAAAGGAAAGTACCAAACTGCCCTTCTTCCTCTCTTCTTTCAACCCTCGTCACAAAACTGCCACTCTCATCGAATTTTCAGCCATTTTGGCCTCCCAACAGCACAAAAATTCCGCAGTTGGCCCCCTCCCACTTGTATTGCTGGTTCTAACCCCCTCGCACAACCAGGGTATGCACTAGGGTAGGTGACGATGTCAGGGACCACGTGAGAGGAGATGGCATGATCGGGATTTGCGCGAGAGGGAGGTGGTGGCGATGTCTCTTTGCTGGCGCTGTGGCGTTGCCTCTCCTCCGATGGCGACGTCCCCTCTCTGCCAGCAATTTTGTCCCCTTTGTCGGCTTCGTTGTTCGCGCGCTCGTCGTCGTGCTGCTTCGCCGCCGCATCACCCGTATCGTGCCACCTTGCGTGGCCCTGTACCATACCACCTCCCCTCGCGCATCCCAATACTGCGCCACCTCCCCCTTGCGCGTAGCCTGGCCGCGTCACCATCCTCATGCAAACCTTGACCATGCCATCTCCCCTGGCGCGTTACCTCCCCTCGCGTGCTTCCCAGCCGTGGGAGGAGGCCAAAAATGGCAATACACGCAAGAGGAAAGCCAAATACGGTATTTTCGTGCTACTGAGACCAAAATAACCAAAAATTCTCACTCATCTCTCCCTTGTCGTGCCCTCATCCGGCCTTCCCTCTCGTCTCCCAATCTCTGTGGCGACGACTGCATCTTCCTCCTCCAGGTTAGCGCCACACTGCTGTATCCAACCCCTCATCTCCTTTTTTTTGTCCTACCAAAAGGATATATCAATGCGAGGGAGGCCGAGGCAGACGCAGGTGCTGGTGTGCCGACCGTACCCCCCGTGTTGGTCGTGCTAGTAGAGCCAAGCTGGCCCAAGCACAGCACGATATACCGTGTCGTACCATGCTGCCCGATGGACCAGCTTTCTAGGCCCAGCCTGACCCGCCATTGCCCACCACGTGATATACCCGCGCCGTGCTTAGGCTGTGTCGAGCTAGCCGGGAATCGGGCTGGCACAGATAAGCCTGATCCAACTTCCAGCTCTAGTAGTCACTACTAGGTGTATTCACATGGGAGCAATTCTGTGACCATATTTTTAGCGCCTTCTGAGTTCGTCAACCTGCATTTCTAGTTTAGCACACTGTCCTATCACTTGTGTAAGATCTGCCCTGGCATGGAAGATACGAAGCTCCTGTTTGTTGATCCTATTATGATTTGTTCTGAGCTTGCTCCTTGCAGTTGAATGGCGGAAGGACAGAAGTAGCCCCTGTTGTCGTGTGAATGGTGCAGTCTCTGTATATTTCGTGTGAGTACTACGTGCATTGGTATCTTCGCGTAGGAGGATGGGTAGTTGTATTTGCAGGCTAGTTGTTCCCTTGCGTGAAAGTGAAACCATGTGCATGGTCTTCTTCTGAACTCTGAAACCGGTTGTGTTGCTTTCCATGTGCATGGTCTTCTTCTGAACTCTGAAACCGATTGTGTTGCTTTCCTCTGTAAACTTATCCATGGAAATATTTTCAATCTTGAGCTGTCCATTAAGCAGTCAGCCGTGTGCCGTGTTGGATCTCTCACGTAATGCATGCCAGAAGAGATGGACCATCTAAGTTCGTATGATGGACGGACGGTAGATGCTGCCAGTGCCATCTCTACGCAGGTTTCCTTCAAATCAGTAGAGAGAAGCAATCCAGGGGCGGAGCCACCGCCCGGGCTCTCCGGCGACAAGCCGTGGATGTTTCAGTCAGAGCCACTTCCCGGGCAGGGTGGATAACTGCTCGGGCTCGCCGACGAGCCGCCATGGGACCCCTCCTTGAGCCCTGCCGCTGTCGGAAGGGATGAGCATGGCGTTTCTCGGGCAAGATGAGTCGTGGGCCGCGTGCGAGTTGAACATATTCCCTTTTGGACTTCTGGGCAACTGGGCCATCAGCCCGTCACATACTCACGTCGGAACTAGGCTGGCCCATTGGCGTAGTTCGCACGGCCCCGTGACCCTGTACCACAGTTATCAGACCCAGATTGGACCTGCGGTCCAACCAAAAAAAACGGGACCCAAAGCCTAGTCTGATACGTGCCACACCAGTGGACCAGGATACAATCGGCCCGTCTTAAACCAATACGAACTTGGTCAAACCGGCCGGTTTTCCTACGAACAGGCATGGGCAAACCTGAAACCTCATGCTTTAGAGGTGAGTCACGCGCTAGTCACCTGGGCATACATCTTCATGTGTCAATGAGTAATAAATAAATGCATACATGATAAAATAAGCCGGCTTTTTTTGGAGCACGGTAAAGCAAATGCGAACTTAAGAAGTTCAAATGACATAGTACATAATTTCAAGTATGATAAATTACATATTTACACTACAACCAATATTATATACGATGTTCCTTCGTACTTTAAAAGCGATTGATGACAGCATTATCAATAACTTGTAGAAAAAACTCACGCTTGGCAGGCCATTACTAGTTAGGAGTAATTCACTCATGGGCCACAGCTGTCGGCCCAGACGCCCAGTCAGCCAGTCCCCACGGCCCACGCCATCCAGGGCTAGGGTGAGCCACAGCAAGCCGCGCAAGAAAAGAACTGAAGATGCCAGCACCCAGCATTACCACGAAGGTTTGGCCAAAGTCCTAAACGGTGCTCGTTGTTTCGTTGCTCTGCTGCTCACTCAGTCATTGAATATTTGAATTGAACTGTTGGGCTTTAAAATTCAGGTGAAATCAGGTCCTTTGCTTTTAGTTTAAAACTACCTTAGTTCTTAACTTTGCTATATGTTCCGTATGTCGCTTTTATTGGTCACAATTAGTCTTGCGCGGACTCCAAAATTTTGCTGGCTCCGCCACCGAAGCAGTTCGGTTTCTTCTACTCTGAAATTAAAAGTGCAGAATAGTGGCATTACTAATCGTCTTAAATACATTATTTTCTATGCAGGTAATCATAAGACCGTATAAAGATTCGTCGCCGATTCTATTGCACAAATTGGGCTTTATGAATTTCATGCAAGGAAAAAGCTCTTTGAATCATTTATAGCCATAGGTGATTTTTTGTGAAGAATTTGGGGTGTTCGATATGACGCCTATAACCTAAGATATCTAAACATTTCCAAACTCAGTCCTGGAAAAATAGCACTTGGCCAATTGAGGAATATAGATCTTGGCCGGAGAGCACAAGAACTTGAAGCAGGTGCACAAGAACCGCAAGGTGTGATATGGACGCTGACTCGTTGACGGCCGCGCGCCAGGCAGTCAGGTATCGACACACGTTGCCGCAACACCCGAGCGCCGATACTGTGAATCATGAGCAGTGTAAGGGCTGCTCTTCTCTAAACTAACATGAGGGAGACAAATGAATGGGAAGGGAGTTAGGGGCGTTCTTTTGGGATGTCGTTGGTGATTTTTGTGTACTTTTTAATACGACAGTGGATGATAGCGATGCCGATAGAGATGACATATATGATTTTATGCTCGAGAATCCGTTTAGATAATTCGTTTCAAGAAACCGTCCAGTTTTGACCGTTTAGCTTTTAGACTTCTGAAGAAACCAAAAAACAAAAACAGACATTAAAATCCAAAGAGAACGGGGTCTTAGAGTGTTAGAGACTTACTGGGACCTCAGAAGGTCAGAACTGTGAGGGTCGATGCCTTTTGCTATGCCTCGATGTGAGTTAGGTCCTAACATAAGCGTTTGTGTGAATGAACTAAATATCGATAAGCAGTTTTAAAAATATTATTCCCATAAATAATTTTGAAAAAATAGTAAAAAATATTTTTTTTATTTATTCAGATAAAATCATAAAACTAAATGGACAAAAAAAACCTTAACGGCTTGACCCACAGGTAATACGGCAGCTGCCAGACCGCCACTGCTCCGATTCCGTGCGGGCAGGAGCATCCCATCGATCGACTCGCTGCTGTCGTTGCGCACGGATGCGTGCATGTCCAGCGCGCGCGCGCGCCGCCGGCCCCGACCCTTGGCGCGGCCGCGGGCGACGTCGTAGCGAACGACGCGGCCCCGATACCGGCTCGATCAGCCACTAGAGGTCGTACCGCAAGCAAGAAGCGTGTTGAAGTATAAGTGAATTGTCCACCTTTCCTTATCAGCTTAAGCTTTTGGGTGAACTGGCTGGTGCATGTAACTCAATATGGTATCAGAGCCAAGAGGTCTTAAGTTCGAAATACGGTTCGCGTAATTAAATAAAAATAATTGTAACCCACTTCTATTCCATATCTTAGACCTAAAAGAGCCTACACGTAAGGAGAAGTGTTGAAGTATAAGTGAATTGTTCATCTTTTTTTATCAACTTAAATTTTTGAATGAATTAGTTGATGCATAAAACTATAAAGCGGACACGCGGGAAGTGGCGCCAAGGCAGCCTGCCGCGCCACGCGCGGGGACTAGCTGTGTTGTTTGTGTGGGCTGGACTATGGCCAGTGGCCCAGTAGCTTGTGATGCTCGCGTAGTCCAACTCCAGCTCTTGGTTCGCCTATTCGTCTTCTCAGCCCATCAAGGGCTGCCCCCCGTTGAGTACGCCTGTGGGTTTTGCTCCAGTTTGCTACTACGTGCTATTTATTACAGTGAAGACTGGAAATATTATTCTGGCCTGTTGAAGAGGACTACTGAATCTCTTGGCATCATAACGGAAAGGATAAGCCAGAAGCATGGTCATGTGCTCATGTGAAATGCACTATTGGGTGTTGATCTATGATGACAATGTGGAATAAAACTGGCGTATTTGCAGGGCTCGCTGGTGGAAGCCGCAAAGGGGAAAAGCAGGCTCTCGTCCAGCGGACATATATAATTGCACGGGCTACCAAGTAGAGCACTTGTGTCTTCTACGATGATTACTCCCAAGTCTCACCCCCAGGGCTTGCATGATATTCTAACCATAATTGACAGCAACAATTTTTTTTTCACACCTGCCATTCCACATGTTTTAACTCCACCCCCCTTGTCCCATCTCTTGATTTTGTCAGAGATTTATGCCCTCCTTTTATATACTTTTATCTGTTTTTTGTTTTTCCCATCTCTGTTTTTAAGGGAATATATTGTTTTGATCTCCTCTCTTACATCATCACTGGCAGGAAATGTATGTGTTAATGTGAATTCTAAGTGGCAGATCCAATCCTTTATCTGCGTACAAAAACAATAATTGGCAAAAAATTCTGTATGGATTGGTCATGTAGATAAGAGAGAGACTAATCTGACCACATTTCTAGTCAACTCATAGGCATCACTTACATTAGGGTGTTGCAAGAGCTTAATCCCATGACTCTGACGTCCAATTCTCAATTTTCTGTCGCCATTTTTCACCCTTTTCCAAAATCGACGCATGCAGCATAAACAATCAAGGAGTTTGCATATGTTTTGATATTAAATTGAATTTCATACACCGACCAATCAACAAAGAAAAACTAGAACAATAAAAAAAACCATGGAATATAATACCCTTCTTTTTAGTGAATAAGTGTACTTTTCTCGCAGAAAGAAACATGCATACTTAGCGCGTCGTAGTTCATCTTATTATTAGGTGAAGGACCAGTACTGCCACAAGATGATGTTCAAGAATTCAACAAACATTCCCCCGGCCAGTCAAAGTTTTCTTTCAACGGAGTCAAACCGGCATGATCCAGCACCGCCACAACTGTTCTCCCCCGAATGCGACCCGGCAGCAGGTCGGCACGATCACAGCCGTCCAATCACCCCGATGGGAGATCTCTACGTCCCTAGCTCCTAGGACTCCTTCTCTCTCCTCATAACGAGTCAAAGGTGAATCTGTTAATGATATACTCTAGAGATAATCATAGAGATAATTATATCACTTATATATTTATAACTTTTTGAATAATATAATATTTTATCACTTGAATTAATGTATTTCATATTAATCAACAAGTATGTGATTTATTCACGGATCTCTTTATTTATATTTTGATGTTATTCTAAATAATATCTGATCTTATATCATTATGTGGAACAATTATTATTTACAGATCATCATATGTATTAATTGATGATCATGTTTCACGGATCATGAATATAGGATATTAAATCAATAATACAAACATATGTTAGAGAACATGATATCGGATTGAGCCACCACGAGACACTGCGGGAATTGTTATATTCTTAAGTGCCATCAGTTGTTCTCATAAAAAGTGTATATAGGATCTTTAGACTTGATATCGTTATTGTTTTCTACATGTGTAATAATTTACTAAGGGGTTACCAAACACTACTGTGACTGAGTGGTCATAAAGATAGCTTTCGGGTTTATTATGAAATACGCGAAAGAATATGAGCGATCAAGATGGAATTTGTCCATCCTATATAACATGAGAAATATCTCTAGACCTTTTGATGTGGTTGGATTAAGAAATTGCATTGTCATGCCGAATGTGGTTGAGGATTTAATCACAACTGAGTAATTCACTACAGGTTCAAGTGAAAAATCGAGCTATCATAAAATGGCACACTTTTCGTCTTGAGTTTGATCTAGTATCATGAGCCAAAAGAATTGGTACAAAAGCACTACATAGGTTCGTTTAATATGATCTTTATGTATACTTAGGAGTCGTTGTGTCCTGCTAGGAACCGATACCGACTTATGGACTGAAAAGGAGTTTTCGGCTCATCGCCAAATATATATAAACCTATAGAGTCACACACTTAATGAGTTAGAACGATAAGAGTTCGGATGATAGTCTTCAAGTGGGATACGATCTCTACTTGTTTCGAATAAGGATCAGACTGGAGGCTATATAAGTAGAGGTGCGGAGGCTGAGAAAGGCATCCCGAAACACACCTATCGAAACTCTAGCCGCTATCTCTCATAATCCCTATCGTGCGCGTTGATGCTAGCATATCGACGCACAGTATTCCATCCCCAGACGTGTAGACTTCGGTAGATACGCTGCTACGACTACGTCACTGATCGGAATATTCGTGAGGAGGAAACGATTGACTGTTTCCACTACATCAACATGCTCTTCGTTGAATCGGCTACTTCAACTCTATTTCTACTGCACTACATGTCTCGTGGTAACAATTTATGATCTCTTACTCATATAACTTTTTAATTTATATAATAAAAATTTTTAATTTAGGATAACGTAACATACCCGTATACCAACAGACCCGCCAAGCCAACACTCACCCGCCTGCCAAAAAATGAACAGAGCTCTCAGCCTCTCTCTCTCTCTCTAACATTCTCTCTCTACAGTCTACATTATTCTCTCCTCAGAGTCCCATTTATTTATTATGTTTCTCACCTCCTCAGTTCGGTAGTCCTCACCCCCATCCCATCCAGCTCTCTCCACTGCTATGCTCTTCTCTTCCCATCGCATCCACCCTTCTCTCTAACTTGCATTGCAGTCCAAGTCCTAGGAATATCACACCACCACCACAACAACTCGCGCTAGCTACTTCCACTTGTAGTAGCGGCAGCTCACTACTGCAGCTTAGTGCGCCTCATCCTAACGCTTGACGAGGCGTCAAGGCTTGGCAAGAAGCTAGCTAGTGGCTGCTAGGGAGACGTACGTATGTTTCCTGCCGAGGTGTCGCTGGCCAGCGCCGCCGGAGCGGCGCGGCACGGGGAGGCGGTCGTGCCGATGCTTCCGCCCTTCTTCATGGGCTCCATATGGCCAGCAGCGGCCGGGGTTGGTGCTGCTGCCTCCGCGGAGGATGAGGCCGCGGCGGCCGCCGCGGCCGCGGCTGCGCACGACCGCGCGCTAGCCGCGTCGCGCAACCACCGCGAGGCTGAGAAGCGTCGCCGCGAGCGTATCAAGTCGCATCTAGACCGCCTCCGCGCCGTCCTCGCCTGCGACCCCAAGGCAATACCAAAACCACTTCTCCGTGCACACGAACCATGTTCTTTTCTTGATTAATTCTAATCACTTCTCTTAATTTTCTGCAATAATTAATAGGGCTATATGGGACTGGATAAGATGAAATTTATGTATGGTTTAGGAATTGAATTAGCATCTAGCTTGCAGTTGCTACATGCTGACTATGTATATAGCATGTACGTTCTAAAACTGCTAATGTTGTGATTAAATCTGGGTTCGTGTTAAAGCTTGTTCCTATTCATGATTTGAGGTTATTGTCCACATGCTTCTTTTGTGCCTAGTACTGTGTTTCCTCATTAATTCCTACTAATTTAATTACATGATTTTTTTCTCCTTATTTCCCAGCTTGTGCTGATTTAATCATCTTTGCGTACGATTAATCCCTAATCGCTCTAGGGTTCGTGTTTTGAGCTTTGAGCCTAATCGTGAGAGGAAGGTTTTGTTGATGGAGTTTGGTTAACTCGTGTGTGAGCAGATAGACAAGGCGTCGCTGCTGGCGAAGGCGGTGGAGAGGGTGAGGGACCTGAAGCAGCGCATGGCCAGCATCGGCGAGGCGGCGCCGGCGCACCTGTTCCCAACGGAGCACGACGAGATCGTGGTGCTCGCGTCGGGAGGCGGGCGCGGCGCGGCGGCGGTGTTCGAGGCCTCCGTCTGCTGCGACGACCGCTCTGACTTCCTCCCGGAGCTCATCGAGACGCTGCGCGCCCTCCGCCTGCGCACGCTCCGCGCCGAGATGGCCACCCTCGGCGGCCGCGTCCGCAACGTGCTCGTCCTGGCGCGAGACCACCGCGGCGAGGACGGCGGTGCTACTGGAGACGGCGATGACCTTGCCGACCACTCGGGCTCCAACGACGGTGGCAGCGGCGGCGACTTCCTAAAGGAAGCCCTTAGGGCTCTCGTGGAGAAGCCGGGGGCCGCCGCCGGCGACCGGCCGAAGAGGAGACGTGTCTCCGACATGAACATGCAAACGGCAGCCTAGCTAGCCAGCCGCCGGCCATAGATAAGAACACAGTTTGCATGTCATGGACTCATGGTACATGGGAACTGCGTACTTGCTTTGAAAGTTAGTTTTGTGTGCTAATTAGTTGCTCTATATCTGGCCGTTCTTGCTCTATATATGGCTCTTCTTGGTGATGCCAATACACATTACCATTAGGGTTTGCTTGAGCTTTCATCAAAGTTGTCCCAAAGCCATTGCAAACCCGGCGCCTAGAATAACATTGTCAGCATATATGCACAATGCAAAGATGCAGACTTACCCAAGTAAGCACAATATATATCAGTATTCCAAGATCAATAACATCACAAGCTTTTGTATTCATTCACAGGCAAGCTAAAATTACAACATCTGTACATGTCCATTTATGATCACTATGTCAGGCAGCCATGCGTGACTAGTCCTGATCAAACAAAGATATGCTTGTACCAGTGCATGCATGCAACGCATTGTAGCTTCCTGCCTGCCTGTCTTGTGAATGTTTGGGATTTGGATTGAATGATCTAGGCAGGTTTGTTTGAATGGAGAGGAGCAGAGCAACAGCCAATGATTGCTAGCTTGTGGGTGCAGTGCACAGTGCACTCTCATGACACATGAATGCACGCATGGAGGTTTGCTGATGCTACTGTCTGTCTAGGGAAAGGGAGGAAGGTGATGAGCTTTTGTTTCTTGCTCCTCTTAGCTTTTGAGGAGGAGATCTCCATGTCAGGCTTAGCTACTGTGCTGTGCTGTGCTCTTGCCGCTCTCGTCGCTAAAGCCAGGATGATGGTGGGGACAAAAGGAGGTGTCCTTGCGTGTGTGTGTAACTTGTAATGAGGGCATTGCCGTGTTGTGCTTTCTGCCCACACTAGCTAGTTGCTGTGGCTTGCAAGGGCATGAGTTGCTTGAGATGCATGTAGGTCACATGCATTATGCATATGCATTTTGTACTGCCTAGCTGATCGTTTAAACATATATATCGGCCGGGCATCAAAACATGAATATGTGCTTCGTTTTTTTTGTTATGCCACTATATGTACACCACTGATAATATATTAATATGTCAAGTCCAAATGAGAAAAACGGGCATTAAATCATGCGTGCAAGAAATCGTCGATCGCCAGTGTTCTTTCCTAAAACACGGGAAAATGGACATGAATGTTCGTAGGGCACTCCCAATAGTCCACATCAACTAATGTCTATAGCTTTAATTAGTCTGTCACATAAGCAAAAATCTATGTAAAAGTATATTTAGAGAGGAGAGGTGTGAGGTGTGATAGCAATGTCCTATACAAGACATCACCTTTTTATAGAGAACTAAGGCAGATGAACACGGTAGAAACCTCGCTAGGACGAATTAGGTGTCCATAGCACACATTTTGTGAGACCCACTGGATTTTATGCGTCTGTTTAGATCGGCTTCTTCTCGTGAGCTCTTACCCCTTCGTTTCTTCTCGAATTGGCCTAGTGAGTCGTCTTCTCCGCTTCTCCAAATCCTCCGCCGCCTCTCCCCCACCCAAACCCGCCATGCTCTGGTGCCGACCGCCGCCGCCGATTTCCTCCTGTTCCGTCACAACCACCTCGGTTGATTTCCACCGGATGGCTCGCTGGGAGAAGGGGACAGGGGAAGAGGAGAATGGACCACTGGCGCCACCACAATTGATTTCTAGGCCGTCGATTTCCCCTGCCTCCACCATCACCAATTGCTCAAGTGCGGCCGCCTTCGCTGCTTATTGAGTTATTGGGGCAGCCCATCCAATGGTGGCTCCGTCGCAGCTGATTTGTCTCGTGTCAACTTGTATCCGCATCAATTGTAATGTTGTGTTCGATCTGTTGTTCTCCACACATGTTTTTTTTTTCATGTTTGGTTGAAGATGGTTCGAAGTTTGCTGTTCAACTGAAATTAGAAGTAGTGTATGTATTCTCTTACTGTTTTTGCTACGTTTTTTGGGGTCCGACTGAGATTATATTTCAATGTATATTTCTAGCGTGATGTGCGTATAGAAGTTGGCAGAAAATATTGTGATCAAGTCTCCTCTGTATGGGCAAGTATTGTGATCAAGTAATATGATAAAGTTAATTGGAGCATATATTTCCATAGCAAATAGCATGACTTGTATGAACTAGCTACTTCTTTAGTAAAAAGCAAAATATATAGGCCACAAGATTAAATTATAGTTTAGATCATAATACATACAACATTAATGACATTAGAATAAAATACACAGACACTATCCATTAGAATAATTGTATCTAAATATTCATTTAATACACTCTTTTCTCATAGACATTGCTATGAAAACTGTCAAATGGAAATGCCTTGTAATATACTTACACATTGTGAGAAAACTGAGATGCCAATATTACTACTATATGCTTTACAGCTTAAGAGAGGCCATATACATGAAGTCATGGAGGTCTTGCAACGCAACAATCGGCCGGCATATATAGATTTCTGAAATTTTGCAACAGGTCAGTGTTAATTAATTAATACATCATCGGTCCTTACGAGGAGGACAGAGACAGCCTCTCACAAGAAAATATATAAAAGGCTGCTGTGTCTCTGCATAACGGTACTAGCATGTTGTTAGTTCCAATCTTTTCAGAGAGCAGGAGCACAGGTTTCTACATCGATATAACAAAAAAAAGTCGTGTCTATACGACTATACATCATGTCAGGGGATCAGCAGGGCATGGCAGAAGTTTTGATGATTTGATCCGACATCCCAACAGCCAATGCAGTGTTAATTCTAGTTAGCAACTAACTAAAAAATTTTCACATTATTTATATAGTATACATTAAAAGCTAGTATTTCAAAGAACTATCTATAAAGATAGCTATTTGATGTTTACATACACACACAGAAAATGATTATCATTTAGGGCATCTCCAATGGTGCTGAGTCAGCTAGCTATTTGTATGTACACATCAGCATATATCCTATGTGGAGGAAAGAGAGTATGCAAAACACAAACAGCTAGCTACTATTTCATCTCTAGTCTATAACGCAAAACGAAGCAGTCTCTATAAATGACTGTGTGTGCATGTAAGCATCAAATAGCTATCCTTATAGATAGTCATTTGGAATGCTAGCTTTTAGTGTGTACTATATGAATGATGTGGAAGTTTTCTAGTTAATTGCTAGTTAGGACTATTGAAGATGCCCTTATAGAGGCTATCTCGTTTTGTGTTATAGACTAGCTCTTAAGGAAGAGCTAGCTCGATTTTTTTTGCATACTCTCTTTTCTTCACATAGAATTTATGCTGATGTGTACATGCAAATAGCTAGCTGAGTCAGACCATTTGAGATGCCCTTATTGTTCAGTGTTGTGATATGTTATTTATCAATTAAAAGTATATTAATAAATCAACATCAAATTTGTCTTGGGTGAATGTATGCGAGGGGCTCAGCAGGGCATGCCTAATTCGCCCTTAATTCTGACTAATTTTAGAGCGCAAAAAAGGTTGGTTAGATGCATATATATCTTAGGCGTTACTTAGATATTCCTTTGTGCATTCCATTTTAAAATATCCACATTGTTTTTTTCAGGGAAAATATCCATATTGTTGATGTGACTTGTATTGATTAGCGTTGATGTGACTTATAGCAACCTAGAATTAAATCCTGTGGTGATTTTCTGGAGAAGTATTAACTTATGTCACAAATGCATGACGTAGTCGAAGTACAGTCAAAATTTTAAACTTTAGATATCGATATCTTTAAAAATTTATATTGAATACACGAAAAATATATATGCAGACTTGTCTCGAAAAGAGTTTTGTTAATATTATAATTTTATTAAATTTTATAAATATATTATAATAAAAATTAGTGATCAAAGTGGTGTTTTAGGGACTATATCAATATTCAAAATAATATGTATTTGTGATCGAAGTGAGTACTCTAATAACAATATAAGATCATTAAAATATGCACGAGTCAAATTCTTGCACATTTTGACTCACTAGTTGGACTATATATGTAGATAGGAGGCTCGTAATAATTGGTCACTCCACTGACTAAAAGAAAAAGGTAGCTATCACAAAAGATAGTATCTATACACGAAGCAACCTTAAGATAGAGACTGTGAACGCCTTACGATCCAATCAGCATATGGCAGTGGGATCGAAAAGGATCCAATTAATCCCAGTCAAACCATAGAGCACCACTCGTCGCCCTCGAACAACGCATAGGTAAGTGTCTCACAAGACCAATGCATACATATAAGTGGTTATGTTGCTGTGGATGGACCGGTCGAAGTGCTTGAGAGAGAGAGAGAGAGAGAGAGAGAGAGAGAGAGAGAGAGAGAGAGCCACCAAACGAGCAACTACTAGCAGCAGCCCTTTCTCGACTGGAAAAAGCAGACGGGAGCAGAGACAAGACATACGCATGGGGCGGAGCGATCGAATTAGCTAGTGGGTTAATTGGTAAGGTGGTCGATGGATACACGCATGCATGCCGATGCCGGCCGTGACGGATAGCTGGCGGGCGGGGCGCGTGGGTACAAAGGAAGCGTGCGGGGAAGGAGATCGAGTAGACAAGTACGGGGGGGGGAGCCCTACGCGGGGAGAGGGTCGGCCTCACCCTCGGCTAACCCCCACACGCAGCACACAGGCCCGGGGACCGTGAGCACACACGCGCTGGCTGCGCCTCTCCCTCTCCCTCTCCCTCTCTCTCTAGGCTGCTGCCTCTCATCTGCAGTTTGGTGATCCCTATACTACGCATGCACGCCTTCGTTTCATGCGCCCGTTGTTGCATGGAACGTACCAGCAAGCTGCACGGCACGATCCATGGAATGGCACGCACGTACGCACGCATGCATGCACGGCAGTGAAGGTCACGGACTGAGTTTACCCTTATGTAGGACTAACCCATGAATGTGCATGTATGCGTGTTTTAATCGCTGCTGGCTTCCATCTGTCTTCTCTGCTTAAAAAACCGAATAACAGAAACAACACTAGTTGTCCTTTTTATCCTGTGCCCATCTCTCTCTGTCTGTGTGTGCAGAGAGAGAGAGAGATGATGGTGTGGTAGATGTATATGGTGCAGAGGATCCGGGGCACGCGTGCTGCGGGGAGTGCCAGCAGGGAGGGCAACGGCAATCATTCCCTCTGCCCCAACCAACAAACGGAACGCCGGCCGCTAGCCTAGCTCTGTCCCTTTCTTCCCCCTTTCCTCCTCCTCAGCGCCCCCCCTCACGCACGTGACGCTCATGCCGTCATGCCCCCAACCTGTCCACCTCACTCCCACGCCTACTCTCTCTCTCTCTCTCTCCCCCTCCCAAGCTTCACTTCATACTCCCTAGCTTGCTTCTCTCTCTAATCACTAGTAATCACTGCCTAGCCTCCATCCAATTAACCACTTTATACACCGAGATCACCTTTCTTTCTTTCTTCCTTGCACCCT
Organism: Melocanna baccifera; assembly: GCA_036346265.1. NCBI lineage: Eukaryota > Viridiplantae > Streptophyta > Magnoliopsida > Poales > Poaceae > Melocanna > Melocanna baccifera. The sequence goes on along the minus strand of CM070683.1, from coordinate 2,082,350 downwards.
TCCATTCCTTTTGCCCTTGTTCTCCTTTCACACCACAATGGCTACCCAGCCGTAGGCAAAGGGCTCTAGCTTTACAAGTGATGACCTAGCTCTTAGTTTCGCACTTTGCCCTCCTTGGAAAGAGTAATCTTTCCCTCTAAACTTTTGCCATGATCACTAATGCGCAGGTCAAAGCGCACATGGGATAGGCGTGAATGCGTGATACATATATGTTGAGAACCATGCGCCGATGAGTCGTGAAATTTCACCCCAAACAAATAACGGATTTGCTATTTCTAAGTCGTCTGAAATTTTGTTTAGTCCAAGTTATTTTTTGTGTTCGTTGCTTTTATATAGAGATTGTTGTACCATATGATGGGATGTTGATTCAATGGATAAAAAAATGCGACTTATGCTTAAGAAAAATTCAGTCACCTTACAAATTGACTATCTAAAAAAAATAAAGAGTTTGTGCACATATACTGAAGCTCACAGTATTCCTAGCTATGTTTAGTGGATCACCTTATTGCTGTGACAGGTTCAGTCTGGCGTTATTGTGCTATATAAAATATAGTTAAAATTGGCTACGTAACACTTAACTTTTGTGGTATTCGCTCTAGGACATTGGCTTTTTTGTGTCTTCGCTAAAAAACACTAAACTTTAGTGACCCTTTTGTGTAGGACACTCTGCCCATTAAAATATAATATCTGATTAAGAGAGAAGGTGAGTGAACTGTCTATTTTGCCCTTGGAAATTTTTTGGCTGGCAGGAGAGCTCACTAGCAACGGCAGCGGTGCGAGAGGAGCTTGAGGCCTGGTGGTAGAAAATGAGGGAGAGAAGAGAAGGAAGAAGGGATCAGGTGCAAAATAGACTTTTCATCCGTCTTTTCTCTCCTCTCTCAGCCGGATTTTACATTTTAGTGAGCAGAGTATCCTATGGAAAAGAACTACCAAAGTTTAGAGTCTTTTAGTAAATACATGAAAAGCCAGTGTTCTGAAGCAAATACCATAAAAGTTGAATATCTTATAGCTAATTTCGCGTAAAATATATAGCGATATATCAGCAGCAAAATTTTATTGTGAGATCTTTGTACCATTAGTACAGCCAAGCTTTCTCTAAAAAAATTTACAAACGATTAAGCTAGTAAATTAGTCTAGATATACACACAGCGTGAGATATTGACGGATCAATATATGTGAGGTGGCAAGATAAAACTATTTAAAATTGCACACAACATCAAAGCGTGGCATCTAATCCAGCATTTTAACTTACTCGAGACGAGAGGGGGCAACAAGGATGGGAGCTTTTAACATGCGCGCTTGAGAGGCCATGATTAACCGCGCGCGAATGAAGATGATGGGGGCCGAGAAGGCATGCAAGAGATGACTCAGGGAATCAATGAAAAGAAGAGATCTCGAGAGTCTACTAGTGTGCAATGTTTGGATGTCTCCTTGCTCCTCTGATCATGCTGGTAAAGAGAGAGAGAGAGAGAGAAGGGAAAGTGATTTTTTGTGTTATGAATGTCCAAAACTATAAAGTCGATCCTCGGATCGTGTGCGGCTCATAAGTGTGTGTGGCTCACTCACCATGCTCACTCAAAAGAAGACAGTCACACAGACACACAGGCAGAGTAGGAGTATTGTTGTCAGTGGTAAACACCATGTTACAAAAGTTACTTTCCAACAAAGATGATCTACCGATCTACAGCTACTGTTCTTTTTCTGGATATATAACACGATGAGAGAAAGTAAGTATCAAAGCACAAGTACTCCTATCTATCTTCAGTTTGGAGAAAGTGTCATTTCAGTGACACTAATTGATTGTCCAGTATATACTAGCAATAGTATTTTCTAAATGGAAGTAGGAAACAGCATCAGTATGTGCAGAAATTACTGGAACTAGCACTAGAATCTACTATTTAGCGCATCCCCAATAATACCACTTCAGTTGTCTCTCAGAGTTGCCATGTGAGATTTGTGATGATATGGAAGAGTGAGAAGGAAGAGAGAGAAATGAGTCATCCGTCCTGAACAGACATGACCGGCACAGGCACTAGCAATAACTCATCAGCTTGTTGTTGGAGAGGTATCGCTGTTTTTCACATGTTTTCTGGATCTACCACGGGCGCCACACGAAGGCAAGCGTGGGAGTGATTTTCTTCCGCACATGCGAAGTGGATTTCCTCGGGACCGTCAGCACGGTCGTAATGCCCCCAGTCCCCTTTCTCTCTAATCCCCTTCTCTTCTCTCTAAACCCCTCCTCCTCTCTTGCCAAGGAAAATCTCCCAGATCTCACCACGCCTACACCCTGCCACCATAGCCGATGGGTCATCGAAGTCGGGTTGTGGTGCCCTAACCGCTGGAAGGCAAATCGATGCCAAGAGTCTGTTGGAAATGTAAGCAATATTTTAATACAATAAAATAGTGATGCAAAACACATAACTAACAGTAGGCTACTCATTGTACTACAGAAAATACACAAAGAAAACAAAGTCGATCGGACGCGCGAACGACTTACTGTTGAGCTTGATAAAAAATAGAAAGTAGTGCAGGTTTAATGCAGTGTAGGACATAGATGAAGCAGAAGAAGAGTGGTCGCGCAAATGCACTACCCAGAAAAAAAATACATGTAGGTCACAAAGATTGAAGTTATAGTGTGGATCAGCATGTTTATTTGATTTATGCAAAGCTTAAATGCTTGTGAAGCCTTAAAGAGATAATTATCTCAAGAGACAATACATTGAGATAATTAACTATAAAATTATTTTCAGATAATATAAAAGATATTAGAGACAGATAACTTATAATGCATGTCCTTACTCTGTAGTTGAGATGTCGAAGAAGGGGCTACAGTTACAGGAACCGGTCCCGTGCGAAAAAAATCTTATAAGGAAGTACCTCACGTGAGGTCCTCTTCACCTGTCGTTGGATCAACCTGATCAAATTGAAGCGACGGTAAATAAGGAGCGGCCTTACGGTGAGGCCCTCCTGTAGGATTTGCCTTCTGTCCCGTGGCGGTTTGGTTCAGATGAGGGAAAACCAGGGGTCGATCTTCGTGCGCCTGTGAGATGGTGACCGTTCCTGGTGTGAGCATAAAAGAAGACAAGGAGAATTTATATTGGGATTTTTAGGGAAAAGAAAAGGAGGAGAGAAACAGTGAGAGGAGTGATCGATCCTGCAGTTCAAAGAAAAGATGCCATTCTTTCGATTGAAATGTCACTGCTTTGCAAGACAGCGCCTAAAACAGTCACCCCCACTACTTTCGAACTACAGTTTTGTGCGCATTCAAAGCTGGCCATGGACTAATGGGCTCATGGCCATGGAGAGAGAGAGAGAGAGAGAGAGTAGTACTAATGGGAAAGGTCGATTCGTTGGGAGTTTTGGCCGCCGACAATTCGGCCATGACTTCGTCCTCATCGTGTTGATCGATTACAGTGGGGCGAAAGGCCGGACGACATCGGCATGGAAATGAAGAGGTCAACACGCATAGTTCCCCACGTACAGATCATATCGAATCGAACGCAACGACGGCCTTTTCTTTTGTCCTGTACGTACCCACATCCATTCTGGTAAACACTAACGACAGCTTTTTTTACGAACTTTTTTTAGACCGAAACTTATGATTTATAGCTATAACTTGTATTTTTTAGTTATTTGTGAGAAAAATTATGAAGAAAAAGATATTTATATGTAATTTTAGTTGACACAGATAAAATCATTATAATATCTATTACAATTAATTTATCAACTTTATTTTAAAAAATTTTATTTAAAAACTAATTACCCTATAAAAGCAAAAGGCCACGATAAGCCGAGTAGAAAGTACGTTGTGACGTGTGACCAGTTCATCGGTCGAGTATAGTATATGTTTGTTTACCTTTTTCCCTATTTGCTACTTTATGTATATGGGTTCTTATTTCACTGGACTGTGTGATAAACTTGCAAAGAAAATGTGATTTGGGCTGAAGGGCTGTCTGTATATCTTGCGTTACATCGAATAAAGATGTTGTAAATTAGATAATAATCTTATAAAATAACAACAATAATTAATTATCGCAGCATGTATATACAACTTATAAATTTAACTAGTAGGTGTACTAGTATTTTGCGTGCGTCTACGTCAGTAACGTGGCTGTGATTTGTGTGACTGTACCATCGGCATCAAATTCAAACAAGGCTGCGACAAGCACAGCCCATCTGCCGTTGTTCACTTGTTCTCGGCCCGGCCAACTTAGCTCTCGTTTGGTACAGCTCATTCGTCAGTTTCTTCTTCGGATTTTGTGAAGCCGTATTAAATACCTACTTTTTTAAAAAAAAATAACTTGATTCTGTTTCTCACGATGATCTATCTCGAAAATAAACTAGCATAGAGAAGTAGCCTTCCTGTGGATTCTCTGAAAAGCTAAGTTGAAGGTAAAACAAGTGCACTCTTAGAAATTGAAGTTAACTACCCATCTTTGCCATCGAACTATCCCTATTCCCTTCCCGCCTGAGAGGCCCTAGGCGCACCTGCTCCCCTCCCTTGGTGTTTGTAGTACCTTGCCGTCACCCTCGCCACTAGTCTCGCATCTCATTCGACCTGGAGTAGGCAACCTCAGCGGCTTCCCCTGCACACAGCTCCTCTCGTCTAACCCTAAGACAACTCCCACCCCTCGGCATCCATGGCGGCATGCCCCCACGCACAGTTCCTCTCATCTAGGTATGCTCCCATCATCATCCTCTTATTCCACCGGAATTGCCCAGATCTAGGAAATACACCTGTAGATCTTGCCAAATACATTTCATTTCTTTTGAAATTTGGATTTTGAGGATGGAAAGGGATGTAATTTGCTGCCTAGATCTAGAATGAACAGATACCTATATTTGATTTAAGTAATTTCTTTTGTTTTGATTCGTTCTACTGCATGCTATTGATAATTTTTGTGCTACTACATGCCTAGATGTGCGATGAACTGTTGGCTAATTGGTGCTTCTCATAGTATAGGTTCATCTGAGCACAACAAATAATAGCCTAGATGTGCAACGAACCTTGTATTTGAGTAATAGATTTCTGTAATGCTGCTAATTTCCATTTGAGTAACAGTGTTTGATTAAATTTTTTCTTGCCATTTGATAGTCCAGCTTGGGTTTGAGAGTAGGATGCAGTAGGCTTTGATCAGGAACAAGATGGTTGAGCTTATGCATGTGAGAGTGGTGCTGCTGCTTGTTGACAGCCTAATATGGACAGAAAGAACTTGTTCAGTTTAATTCTAGTTGAATTAGCAGAGTAATTATTGTTTTATTGTTGTTTGCTTTGTAGTGAGTAATTGAATCACATTGGGCGTTTGATTCTAGTTGAATTAGTGGAGTAATTCTTGTTTTATTGTTGTTTGCTTTATAGTGAGCAATTGAATCACATGGGAGACGAGAGCAATTGCATGGATTCTTCCAAAGCTCCAATACATGCAAAAGCTTGATTCTTCAAATGGATGTTGTGTGAATTTAATGTTTGAAATATGTTGACAAATTGATGAAATCATCCTTGATTGTTGCATTTATTCCTATGATATAGAAATTTTGTGAAAAAGGGTTTTGTGTAGCACAAATTTGGACAATATTTCTTATGATATTTCTAAAATTGAAGTGTTACAACCAAGGGTAGCATAGACTTTTTCCCACCAATCATCTTTTTTAGGGTCTTGGAAGCCAACCTACTACCAAACGCTTCCCTCAGCTAGCTTCAAATTATCAGATGAGTGGATTCTTGGAGAGTCAGGAGCAGAAGCTAAAAAAAAACAGAATCTAGAACTCTACCAAATAGGCCCTTAATCTCACGGCCCATCTCAAGCTCGCTAATTTGAGATGGCCCATGTCGTGTCAACATGTTGGAACTTGTTACACTTTATACTCCTTCTGGTACACAACAGCCTTTAGATTGGATGCGAGTTTGTGGGATACGATACGAGCGTGTATGGTAGCAAGAACGAAGAAGATGAATCTCGTAGATAGAACCAAAATAGCGACGTTAAAGCTATCATGACGAGAGAGAAAAGATTTGGTGAAACAGACCGTAAATTTCTTAAGCACAACCTCAAAAGAGTACAGGAAATTGTCGCTCTCTCATAACCATCTCGAATCTTTTAGGACTCTCGGATCTTGCCTATACAAGAATCTAATGCTAAAAAATAGCATAACATCTAATTCTCGTACACCTCTTACTTTAGATGAGTTGATTTGTGGCTTAAGACTCCATGACCACTCCTCGTGGCTTTATATAGTGCCTCTAGTTCTCCTCCAAAGGGATGTGGGAATCTTATTCCAAAAAGTAGGAATCATAATCCTATTAAAATTTATCTAAAACTCCTTATAGTATATATTTTTGAATCCTAAAAGACTATGATATAAATCACCACATTCAACAATCTCTACCGTGATTTTTATCCGTTGAAGTTATTGTGCTCTTCCAAGAATCCGCTCAAAGTCGGTCCTATATTTTTTTTTGTATTTTTTGCTTTTCCTCTCACCTTTAGGAGTGCCCCACCATAGGTGTTCATGCATATCACCGTAATGTGGGTAATGGTGTCCGGTCTTGGCTGTGTAGACCCTCCACCTAAGAGCTCCTTATGTAGTTTGGTTAAGCACATCTCTTGTTCCTACCCTTCATGCTATAGATTTGTACCACTTCCGAGCTCCACCTGCTTGCTAGTACCACATGTTTGGTCCCATCATGTTTTTCTTCTTTCAATAGCTCACACCTTTGCCTTTGCATCTGCTAGATTTTGCAATCATCTTTATAGTTTCGTGTATAACTATAGATGGAATCTGGGTACCTACCATTGACGACACAGCTTCTTTCTCCTCGCCAGAATTCTTATCAGATCACCCATTAGTTGCTCCACCTTCAATATTACCCTTTAATCGGTATCTTACATTGCTCTAGTTATTTTTCATGATCACCATCCCTTTGCAAGTAATTCGTATGACTTCACCTCAAAGTGATGCCTCACAACCTTCAAATTTAAGCGACCTCATATATATTATATTTTTCTTTAAGCTAGGAACATACCAAACTACTATCAATGTGCAATGTGATCTATTATACATATCCAATGTAATTGCTCCCACATTCGTAATTGCATATTCATTGCAATTCGCTAAGTAAATAATTCCAGTTGACGAACGTAGAGATCATTCATCAAACATATTCCTTGCTGAACATATATAAAAGCAACAACATTAAAGTATGACTATGTCTATGACTATGTCAAAAGGCTTCATATAAACTTTCATAATTTTTAAAACTCGTTTGCTATATGTAACAACTCGTATAAATATCAAAATCATATGAATTTTTAAGCAATATTCAGAGTGAATAAATTTGTCAACAAATTACATAGTCAACTACGCTGTGATGGAAGACTGCATATAAAATTTTATAAATTTTCAAGTTTATTTGCTATATTTAAAATTTTAAATAATTATTATAAAAAATAAGGCAGATAATTAAGTCGGATAATTAATCGGCTTAATTACCTGCTGTTTGGTCTTGGGATAGCAGGATGTCTGCCGTTCGGTGGTGGGGACACCATGCCGGTGCTCCAGGACTTGCGGTGGAAGCTTCTGGAAGGTTCGGGAGCCAAGTCGGGAGCGGAAGACGCTTGGAGGGAGGTCGGCGGCGCACAGCGAACTGCGACTTGGAGACGGAGGTGTGCTTTTGTGCGCCAAGATTCGTGCCCGAAGCTTGGGGAGCGTGGGCTCGATTCATTACACTGACGTATGGGATCCACCGTTCCACGATAATCTCTGGGGCCACATGTCGGTGGCCAAATTCCCAAGTCAGCAACCTCCAGTAAGGCAAAGAACGCGATAGTAGGGAGAGGCGGCTACGCAGCAAGCAACCAACCCCAAATCGAAACACCACCAAGCCCCAAACCCTAGAGGAAGGGAAGGAGGAAGCGAGCTCGGCGGCGATGGCGGCAGTGAGCCTGCGGAAGAGCAACGCGCGGCTACCGCCGGAGGTGAACCGGGTGCTGTACGTGCGGAACCTCCCGTTCAACATCTCGAGCGAGGAAATGTACGACATCTTCGGCAAGTACGGCGCCATCCGGCAGATCCGGCTTGGCAACGCCAAGGACACGCGCGGCACCGCCTTCGTCGTCTACGAGGACATCTACGACGCCAAGAACGCCGTCGACCACCTCTCCGGCTTCAACGTCGCCAACCGCTACCTCATCGTGCTCTACTACCAGCCCACCAAGATGTCCAAGAAGTCGGACATCAAGAAAAAGGAGGATGAGATCACCAGGCTCCAGGAGAAGTACGGCCTCGGCTCCAAGACCCCTTCATCATCATCCTCCGGCTTATAAGCCTCATCAGAGTCGGTTCTTCAGCGAGTACATGTATTCAGAATTGAGAATTGCTTAATCAATCATGTAGTTCGTGCTCGTCAATTCGTGTTCTTCGTGATAGTTGCATGTTGATGAACATGACACAATAATATGTACTTTGAGTAAGTTCTGATTGGTAACATCTAGTGGTGTTATCCTGTGTTATGATGCTCAATTGAATTTGATACTAAAGTAGGTGGATGCATGTTGGTGCTATCAATGGTCCATTAGATTGTGATGATATTTGGTTAAAAATGATATGTAGATTTGCACCTTTGAGATGTGATCATTGAGCTTATGCTATATGGATGCAGTTGAAATATAGTTTTTGACTTTTTGTTTTGGGAACCAACTATGTCATATGTTTCTGACTTTGTATTGTGGATTCGTGGTGCTCGGTGTGATGATCAGGTTCTGCCATGTCAATTAAGAATGATGTGTTTGCATTTTGATTGGTGGTTGATTTGCTTTTCTTGCTGTATTGTTGTAACATTATGCATTCACTGTTCAGTTGTATGTGAATGCTTGTTGATTGTTGACAGAAGGGTTCCCTTCAGCACAAGATCAACTCTAGACATGGATCGCTTTTATGTATTTTAGCAAACATGAGCATATATTTGTGATACATACTAAGATTATTGTGAATTTTGCTGTTCATTGATTGTCACTGTGGGTTTTGGTTGCTAAGGGTGATGCCGAGTAGATGTGATTTTTCTGATACCTGATATGATTCGTTGCTAGTGCTGGTTGCACTATGCATTAGTTTGCGATGGATCTCTTAAGTGATGATAGGAGGGTAGGTGATCTTTTATTAATATTTAAGCCTTCCTCTGATTTTTCTCAATGTTTCATCGTATGGGGGCAATTTCTATCATGTTGATTGTGGGATAAGTATTTTTTTAATTGTTGGGTATGATTTGTAGGATTCAATGAACAATCTTGAATTCATGGACTTCCTCTGAATTTGGTGCTTCAGTGAATGGTGAGTTAAGTGAGTTCTTATGTTTTTGCCTTGGGATGTATGTATCTTCCATTGGCTTGCTAGTGCTGTATATAGATTGTGTGGAATTTGCTCTAGCATGGTATGTTATACATCATCTATTTTGACAAAAAATTGAGTGCCAATATAGTTCGCAAAAAAGTTCAATTCCCATTCCTGAACAGATATCAAGTTGCTAGATTTGTTCCTAGTGTTGTTGAAACAAGCAACGGTTAGAATGGTATATGTGCTCTTTTCAGTTTATATTTGCCAACCAAAAATATACATGAAAGTAGTGATAAGTATAGATTAATAAACAAAAAGAGAACAATTACACCTTTTGATACATTCTAGGGCCATTAAAAAAAATGCAAAACACTATGTTGTCACTTGTCAGCACAACTCCGAAAATACTAACAAAGGATTTCACTACAGGAAATTTCGCTTGCTCACCCCCATTTTCGTTGGCAGATAAAGGGTACCGATGGCTTTTTGCAACAAGTATGTAAGTTAAGAACGGCAAATTGGAAAAAAAATTGGATGCCAATGGAAGCGAACTCCTCTTGTTCAAACCATTCCATTTGTACTCAGGTAAAAAGAACCAAATCACAAAATTTAAAGGTCCTCGCCAAAGTATACATTGATGGACCTCATATATTGTACATGTCATTCATGATTTTCATAGCTTCAGCTTCTAACTACCAAAGATCAAGGGATAGGGACGTACAATTACTCTAGGAAAGTACCTAGTCACCAAGGTATTTCTTTTCACCAACAAAGAAATGCAAGATTACGTATGGAGCACAACGATTTTTAATCTGTTCATAATGAGCTAGGTAGGAGGTGGCTAAGACACTACCAGCCTTGCAGGAGATGCTGATAGATTGAAAAATAGAACGATAGAGCTGCTATTATGTAGAAAAGAAGCAATGTTCATCAGATTGCTCATTGCTGGTAACCCAGGTTTAGTGGGTTTGTGAATTGAGACTAGAACCCAATTTGCATAGTGACAGCCATCACAGGAAGAGCTCAAAGAGCAGGATCTGTCGATGAGACTTCTTTTGCAATGATTGATGACCATTTTTTTGGGTTTGAACTATAGTTGCAGAGTTGAGAGCGTACAGCGCGTGGTGTGCTCGGTTCTTCTAGTCTTGATCAAGCTGCCTTTTTTCTCCGTTTTTGCGTCGGTTTCCAAGGCCGCACAGAGGGGGACAACAACAATGCCGAATTTGCCGGGCGACGCATTCATTTTCTCTTCTTCTGCAGTTCTGCCGCAATAGTTGTCTCGGCTTCTGCAGCTGCTGCTTCACATCCTGAAGGCACCTTAGGGAGCTCAGCAGATGGTGCAGGCCCAAACCTGTAGCCTGGCAGTAAGATATCGTAAGCTGCAGAAAACAAGCAAAGGAGACCTCAATTCCTAATGCATCACAACGAGGAAACCAAAGGTTATCCAAGGCTTTACTTTTCTGAAGTTTTGAGGGTATATGGCAAAACCCTTCCGTCAGTATCAGCTATGATTGGTCTCTTTCTGAGCCTCTAAGCTGATCGAAATGTTAAATCAATGGTATTAACAAGAAACTAGAGAATTCTCATCATGGCCTTTCCTATCCTAGCAAGTTACATATTGTAATGAGCTGCAGTTTATGCAGTCTATTTCCTCTCATAAAATGACTCTTTGACAATCTGTCGGGAAGGAATCGTATGGTGGCACGCATTGGCAGTTCAACGGACGCTTGGGAACAGGAAAGCCAAAGGCTATCATGAACAATTTTACTAGATGCAATAGTGCTGCTACGTATTGATTCATCAAAACCGCTTGATGCCTACAAGCTAGAGAAAGCTTAACATGCGTCCCGTCTCAGTCAGCAAAATGGATAACAGAATTAATCATAGCAGCTCTCTTGGAATGAAAAACAGTTGAAAACTGAACAAGCAAACATTTCAAGACAACAAAGTAATAATGTATACCGATGTTATTCCACCACAAGACCGGTTCTACTAATGATCGTGCATACACAAAGGTATGGTATTTTTGCTACAGCGGTTCTTCAACTGGAAACTTCACTTGATATTAAAATACCAACTAACTAGTATTCATCATCTGATAAAGAAGATGTCAGGCAACAATGGAGCAAATACATTATTTATCAGCACACTTGAGCAGGGCAGCTAAACCCAGTGGCCAATTAAACTTCGTAGACATCTGCTTAGCCACCTTCGAGGCCGTACAAATCAAAGACGAGAACAATATATGCCAATTGGCAACATGATATACAACTGAACATGTGGTTAATCAAGAATTCAAAATATGGACCCCAAAAGGGGTGATGCACTAGTACATTTCATTCCTCAAAATGAAACATGCACAATTCAGCTAAGCCTTCTGGAAATAATTAACCCAAGCATTATCTTGACTGAGATTTCATTCTCGCCTATGATCCTTTCTTAACACTTTATCCGAAAGCAGTATAAAAAAGCAACAGATAAATATATAATACAGTATAATCTACAGATACGTCAGTTTACAATGAAGTCATGCCAAATGCAAGTGGAGAATCTGTCATCTATCCAATCATCCAATGGAAGAACAGGCATAATTGATCCATTTCCCTGGAATAAGTTCAAGGAATTGCAACATGTGATGAAAAACCAAATATTTGACAAGCCAAAGAAGATTGAATCAGTATCATAACCTCGTGCAGGGTAGTCAGCACAGGGTTTAACCATAAGATAAGATGGCTTCCCACAAGATCAAAGGGATTACAATGACAGAGACCTTCTAACAAATATTTGGTTGGATCACAGATCATCAAGTCCAAGAGGTGGAGGTGCTCGCAGGTGGTGGAGGCGTGGGGAGGCACGAGGAGGCGGCGGCGGCGGCCTCGGCGATGGTGGAGAAGCCCTGGCGTCGCTTGTGCTTGGGGTTGGCGGTGCAGTGGATGAAGACGATGCCCCGGCGCTTCAACACCTTGCAGAACCGCACAGCCGCTTCACCGAGGCGTGAACTTTCATGTTGAAGTATAAGTGAATTGTCCGTCTTTCCTTATAAATTTAAGTTTTTAGGTGAATTGGTTGGTACATGCAACTCAATATAGTATCAGAGCTAAGAGGACTTGAGTTCGAGACCCAGTTAGTGCAATTAAATAAAAATAATTGCACCCCACTTCTATTCTACGTCTTAAGCCTGAGAGAGCCTACACGTGAGGGGGAGTGTTGAAGTATAAGTGAATTGCACGTCTTTCCTCATCAGCTTAAGCTTTTGCATGAACTGGCTGGTGCATGAAACTCAATACTTCATCTTCCCTTCGCCTTCCTCCTCTCTTCCTCTTCTCGTCCTGCTCCGTAGTTTCGATCCGAGCAGCAAGTCGAGTTTCTTCTTGGTTAGGGTTTGGTTCTGGAACTGGAGTTGTCGATGGGCCGGGAGTTGAGGCCCATGGGCCACGAGAGTTTATTTGGTATTTGATTGTTTCAAAAAAAAAAAGAAAAGGAATTTGTATTTGAGTTATCTTTGGGCCTTCTGTTCTCAAAGCATATTACTGCACCGAATGAATTCTAGCTTGAATTGACAGAATTTTGTGTACACAGAAACAAATTAACCACAAAAATGCCACAAACGTATATTACATGGGAAGTAAAGAACGCATAACATGAGTATCTATAGCAGCTTATACATATTAATGTAGGAGCCTATTCTTTTCAGCTTCTCAAAACAACTTTTGGCTTTTGCTACAGTACCTAACTTTTAAACGGAGTATTTTTTTAAGATGGAGTCTACAAGTTAAATATAGTACACGTTAAAAGCCCAATATCTGTACCATCCAAAACTGCAAGCGAGTATCTCTCTCTCCGTAATCTCTGTCACAAACAGCTAAAATTCTAAAATTTCAGCTAAAAACCATAAGTCGCAGCAAAAAAAGGCCGATGTAAAATACGATGCATACGATCTCTGACGAAATCTTCAGTTTCCACCAAGCTTCTGCTCATCTGTCTGCGATTGCTCTGACGAAAAATCTGCAAGAGCAAAATCAGATAGAGGGTAGTCCTCTACGCACAGATCTTGCTCAGAGTTATTCAGCCACTGGTCTCCCATGTTGGCCCCATCACCATCACCGTTACCATCTGTTTCGTCGACATACTGATGAATCTCACCCGGCTGATCTCCCATCTGAACAGGGACTTTCTTGGTATCATCATCTTTACAGAACAATTTGCAGATCACCCACTTATCCAACTGCAGTAAAAGACCATTTTTTCGATCAGAGCAAGTCACTACATTTGGAAATGCTAAGTGTAGGATAAGAAGAGCGTATAAAGATCAAACCAAGTGAACTAAAGTAATAAAAAAAACATTAACTATGCAAGATGAGATGATCTGATGATATTACCCATGCCAGATGCTGCCATGTGGTCTGAATTGCCAACGTGGTAGCATTTAGGCCCTCCCCATATAATTCCTCTTCTATTATATGAACATGAGTACATGTCGCTGTACTCATTTTGGCTTAAAATCAGCTTCTACTTCTGTCTTTTGATTTTTTTTCACTATTCAATAATTTTATCTTTATCTAGTTTTTTTAAGAGTTTTTGGGCTTTTTCACTTTTTCTTTTTTCTCCGTATTTCTCTGCATTGTCTATGATGGGCTAATATATTTTTTATTTTTATATATTTTTTAAATTTAATTATACCAAATAAATCAACTCAGCTATAGTAAAAAAAATAAACTAACTATAATAAAAAAAGCATAAGTTAACGTTAAACTGAGCGCTACCTTAGAGACCCCTCCTGGTGTTGGTGTGACCACTGAATCTTAATTTTGCTACTATATCGGTGCATGAAACTCAATGCACGAAGCAACTGCATAAACTTACCAGCATGGATGAGCCATCAGGGCTGGCATTTTCTTGCTTCTCCGGGATGCGGTACTCCTTCATCTTCCAGGGGGTCGCCACCCCCTTAGGCTGGCGGCCGAGCTCCAAGGTGAGGCTGTTCACCTTCCCGATCGCCCTCTCGTCATCGTCAAGAATGTCAGTCTCCTTAGTGTTGGACTTCCAGTAGCCCACAAACCCAGCAGACGTCACGGACCGAGCTGGTCGGCGGCCGCCCCCGTATCGCCGCCGCCTCGGCGAGAATACGTACCAGGTCATGTCCGCACTCTTTCCGAACTTCTCTGCGCAAAAAAAAGGTTCTTTGAGTGAAATTTGGTGTGCTCACAATTCATATTTCCTCTAAATTTATCAGAATGAGCGGTTGTACCAATTTGTAGTTCACATAAATTTTGTAACAAAACAGAGCAGTGTGGAGTAAAGATCAGTCCGACCTTGGACCGTCTTGGGGTGCGCTTTGCATACGTCGAATTCCTTGATGATGTCGACGGGCATCTTGTGCCCGAGGTACTTGGCTTTGAGGTAGCCGATGAGCTCCTCGTCCGACGGCTGGAACCGCACCCCCGGGGCACTCGTGTCCGCATACTTAACCTCCTCCTCTGCCCCGCCGCCGGCGTCCATGGCTTCCTCCCTCTTGCCGTCGTGCCGGCCGGCAATGGCAGGCGTAGTAGCTGGCTGCTCTAGCGGCCGCTTTTGGCCGGGCGTCGCCGCTGGGTGAGTAGTGTAAGGAGCCGTCTGACGGGATGCAGCAGCTACCACAGCGGTTTTGGCACGCTTGGAGGCGGCGGTGCTACCGCGGGGCCGGCCACGGCGCCGGCTAGCGGGCTTTCCGGGTTCTCCAGATGGCGCGTCTGGAACAGCGCGGTGGGCGGTGCCAATGCCGGCGGCCGCGGCCTGGCAGGGCCCGAAGTAGAGCTGACTTCCTTGCATGGCCGCGGCCGCCGGCTGGTGGCTGTAATATTGCATCTGCATGGTCGGATGCATCTGCGGCTGCAGCGGGACGGCCGGTTGAGCAAAGGGCGCCGGGACGGCATGTGGCGGCAAGAAGCCGCGGATCACGGCGGAAAGATCTGTGTCGTTGCTTTGGAGCTCGGGGCTGGGTTGGAAGAAGGTGCTCGGTTGCGGTTGCCATGGATGGCGCTGGTGCAACGGCAAGAACGGGGAGGAGGTCGACGGGAAGGGCGGGAGCGAGCTCGGAGATGTGTTTGCAAGGTAGGTGGCCGTGGGGTGGTAGGATGTCGCCGTGTAGTGGCCTGCCGGCGGCAGAGCGTTGGCGGTGACCGCGGCGGGACGGCCAGCCACGTCGTCGTCGTTGACGGGGCTAATGATCACCATGATTTGCACCAGATAATTCAGCGTTTTCTTCGCAATGAACAAGAATGCGGAAACCGTAACGAAGTAGATGGAATTTATTGTATTCTAGCGGAAACGAAGTCGGATCAATGTTCATATATATATGCAATTCGTGAAAAAAGGAGTTGTAAACTAACTCCAATAGATTGTGTGAGCTATCAATACAACTGTGACTGTGTCGTCTTATCCACGTTTCGAGATTGTTACTTCAGCAACTTGTAAATTACAGGAGGTGCATCGGTGCTCTTCTGCAAGTGAAAACCATAAAATTTAAAGCAAATAAGGGTCAGTTCTCACTATTGTATGCATGTAGTTTTGGGATTACGATCGCCGAAAGATACCCTCGGAACTATATGTATTTAAAAAACTAAGTATATTAATAGGGATTATTTGAAACTATGAGTAACTCGCTTGGATTATTTGAAACTTTATAAAACTTGCTTTTGATTTGTGTTTCATCTGATTTTTCTACAAAACTTGCTAAAATATTGATGAAACATGCTGAAACATTTTTTGTGAAACCTTTTGAAATTACTCGAAACAACTTGAATTTTGTTGAAACTTTTTTATGAAACGTGATGAAACTTGTTTGAAACTTTAAACTTGAAAACCTTCACCTTCAAGAAATTTTTTATGCAACTGAAATCTTGTGAAACTTCATAAAACTACTATACCATTTTTGATTAAAATGTATCGAAACCCGTAAAGCTTCTTGTAATTTTTTGAAGCTGCTTGGCTGAAATTTGATTAAACATGTTGAAATTTCTTGTAACTTATTGAAACTCTTCGGTTAAAACTTAATGAAACATGTTGAAACTTCATCAAACCTGTTGAAATTTGAAGTTTGAATTCCAAAATCTAAATTTTGTTAGAACTTGATCTTGAATGTTTCTAGAAATTTTTAGAAATATGTAAAACTCGCTAGAATCCGAAATTTTTTTAAATATTTTTTATAAAACTTTCTGAAATTTATCGTACTGTGTTAAAATATCATAAAAATTTTACTGTATCGTTAGAAGTGCTTCCAATTAGCTGCTCCCTTTACAAACGTGGGAACCGAATGTACATTGGCGGGGGGAGTTTGGCAAAGAAAATTATTAGTCGATCTAGAAAAAGAAAAGTTTGGCGAAGACCCGCACCGTAACACATGGTTGGCTGGCTCTCCGCTCCCCCTCGCATAAATTAAGCGCGCACCACCGTCACAAAAGGCCCAACACCGCCCCAATTCCAAAGCCTCCCCCCCTCGCCTTCTCCGGCGCCGGCGAGCTCACCGCGAATCGAGTTCTCCGATCAGGTCAGTGATTCACGCCCCTTCCACCCCGCCTCTCTCTGCCCTTGTAGGCGCTCTCCTCTCTTCCCTGTCCCTGAGATCTACGCGAGTTCGCTTCCAGTGGTGGAGCATGTCTCGCAGTCGCGGTTTGGTAGATCTCTAAGGGCTCCATGTCCATTCCTGTACCGAGCCTTTGCGCCGTTTCCTGGATCCACCGACGGATCTCGTGTCCGGCTTTTAGATCGCGCGTTGAGGTGGGGGACTCCACGGTTGTTCGATTGAGAGCCGGATCTGGTGCGACGCGTGTAGATCTTGCAACCTGAGCTACCTGAAGGGAAGAGCGGAAACTGAGATCGCATTTGCGCGCGGCGAGTGTTTGTGTTGCAGGCGAGGCGAGGCGGGAGAGGAGGAGATGGGGCTCACGTTCACCAAGCTGTTCAGCCGGCTCTTCGCCAAGAAGGAGATGCGGATCCTGATGGTGGGGCTAGACGCAGCCGGAAAGACCACCATCCTCTACAAGCTCAAGCTCGGCGAGATCGTCACCACCATCCCCACCATCGGTGAGCACCAACCTGCACGCACATCGCATCGTATATATCAATATATGCATCTTTCAAGGTTTGCTTTTGTTGGGAAAACTTGTGGTGTGAGCAGAACATCCAATGGTTCACAATGCAATTCCATCGGCAGCTAGTTTGAATGACAAATTTGACAAAATAACCAGAAGAATGTCGATAGCATTTTGTTCATAAGAATATCTAGACAGATCTCACATAGTACACTTGTGCTGTTCATAGGCATATTGACAAACGGCAGTTAAGTCTCAAATTTACCTATTGATTCATTTCTTCTTGACCATATAAGCAAATCCTTAGGTGTCAGCAAGAAGTCACTTATAGTTACTCAGTTATTGCAGCAGCTAGTGAACACGTTTAAAGCCACTTTAACCAGCAAATAGCCAGCCATGTTATCGCAAAGGACCAATAACTTGACTTGAGTACTACAAAGTGAACAATAATGGCAATCATAAATTGATTGCTTGCTTGATATGGCTAGGAGAATTGGTACTACTATACCTATATACCTTTTTTTTAATGGAATTGCACTTGAAAGCAGGCTGTTTTTTCATGTGAAGTAGGTTGTGCAACTCTAGTGCACTAATTTGAACATGCCTTGACCTACGACATGATTGTTCTCGTTTTCTCGTTGTTGACTCTCCACCAATTACAGGATTCAATGTTGAAACTGTGGAATACAAGAATATCAGCTTCACCGTCTGGGATGTTGGGGGTCAGGACAAGGTACCAAGAGCACATGTTCTGCAGCTTTAGTATTGCACATTATGCATCTTTTAGCCAATTTCTTTTTATAACACTTTTCTTTTATGTGCTGCTGCTGGTTTCCTTCAGTGGATGATTTATGTGCTGTTTCTTTTAGATTTCCCATTTGCTAGGCATCTTTCGTTAAAACTGTATCTTATTTTTTCTTGTCTCTGAAAACAGATCAGGCCTCTGTGGAGGCATTACTTCCAGAACACTCAGGGTCTCATCTTTGTTGTGGACAGCAACGATAGGGATCGTGTTGTTGAAGCCAGGGATGAGCTCCACAGGATGCTGAACGAGGTAAATTCTTATGCTAGGCAACATAGCTAGAAATTTATTGATGAATCAAAAAAATAACTGCTTTGACTTTTAAGGGAAGGTCAGTCCTGATGGTCTAATTAGAAACATTTATGAGACCTCACAGTTCAACAGAAGTCTTAGACTACTGTTTATCCGCTGTGTATTTTAATTGTTTACAACTAGTTGGTGGTTTTATTTTGTTCATTTTGTTTACCAGCTTAGGATTGAACAGTCAGTCCCTCAATTTTCTTGTGCTTTATTTTCTGATTGATAAGAATGTGATTTTTAGTGCTCACAATACACATGGCACTGATTGCAGGATGAGTTACGTGATGCTGTCTTGCTTGTGTTTGCTAACAAGCAAGATCTTCCAAATGCTATGAATGCCGCTGAGATTACTGATAAGCTTGGACTGCACTCGCTTCGCCAGCGACACTGGTAGCTATGCACAGATTTGTTCTTGCTTGTCTTTTCTGTATTTTAAGATATCACCAGAATAATTTGGCACTGTCAATCTAGTTATATTGCGATGTAGTCATTGCTTGTTCTATTTTGAATGTATTTCTGCCCTTTGGCTTGGTAATATATATTAGGTGTACACGGCTTTGATCTGAAGGCTTAAGGACTTCTTGATCTTGCTGACAGGTACATCCAGAGCACTTGTGCTACAACAGGTGAGGGATTGTACGAAGGCCTGGACTGGCTGTCCAGCAACATTGCTAGCAAGGTATGCATATGCTATCAATTCAATTGTTTTCTTGCCAAACCTTGTATTCTGGAAGAGAGGTGTTTCATTCTACTACAACGAATAATGAGATGTTCGATATTCTTTGCAGAGATAATGTATATCATGTTGACACCTTTATTATTATTATTATTGTTCACCATGTCTGGTTTACCGCCCTTGCAGGCCTAAATTTACGAAAGATTTGGATCAGCTAGGAAGCTTTGGATGAATTGCTGGGTATCTAGGGATGGTTTGCCATTCCAGTATGTAAGATGTATTTCCCGAGCTCAACAGTTATTGAGCTTTGGTTATGGTTTTATAGTTGAATTGTTTGTGTACTTTGCGACTTGATATGTTTCTGAAGTAAACAGCTAAAGAGAGTTTCCGTTCAATTAATCAGCTCTAAGATGCCCCGTCTTCTGTTCCCTACGGTAGTATAATAAGCCCTCAAGCTTTTGAATAAGTTGTCAGCTTTCAGTTACCACGTTGTATTTGCCGCAACTCACAACCAACCGTAGCCCATAAGTTGAACACAATCACGGTGATCTTACGCGTTTCCCTGCGCCCGTCAAATGGGTGGTCGTCTGGCCACAGCAATACAAATCACGACTTGCAAGTTGCATCTACAAAACAAAGTGAGGATTCTTTTTGGCTGCGCAGATAGCCTATGGTTGTGGTTGATGGTCTTTTATCTTAACGCAAACACTTATTTAAACGAATCGAATGTCGATAAACTAAAAAAACTGTTTCGAAGAGACTATTTCGATAAACCACTTTGAAAAAATAACAAAATAGTTATCCTATTTGTTTATTCGAAAGAAAACAGTAAGTATAAATCATAAGCTAAAAATAATTGGGCCAAAGTTTCCATTTTTGTCCGTCTGAAACCACGATAAATGTTTGGCGTTGCTAAGAGTAGGTTTTTTTCGATTGTATCTTATGGCCGCGGTTTATAGGGTCTGTTCTTTTTGTTTAAATCGATAACTTTTTGGTGTTTTTATGCATGAGATTATGGAAAAGAGATACTCGCTTGCGATTTTTGATGGTACAGATATTAGGTTTTTAACGTGTACTATAATTAACTTGTAGACTCTATCTTAAAAAAATACTCCATTTGAAAGTTAGGTACTGTAATAGAAGCCAAAAGTTGAAAAGAACAGGGCCATAATTTTTTGCCCTAACACGAGCACTTGTATAAATGAACCGAATATCGATAAAGGCTCCAGCAAGCAAACCGAGCAAGCCATGGACATCAGGCTTGTTTTTTTTTTTTTTTGCTGTGGATTATGACTTTTGGCTGAAATTTTAAATTTTAACTGTTTACGACAGAGATTACAGAAAAAGATATATTTGATTGAGATTTTGGATAATACAGATATTAAGCTTTTAACGTATAATGTATACCTTGTTTTAAAAAATATTTCGTTTAAAAATTAAATACTATCAAAAGCTAAAAATAACTTCTAAAAATGATTTCAAACAGGTCCATCACCGTTCAGCAAGCAACAGTCAACACGACACGGATGCCCAAAGGCTCCAGCACCGAAGAGGTCTAACCATAGAAGCAACGCACCAATAGAGCAACCCCAGCGTGCCAGATTTAGACCATCTGCTCACGGCAAGGATCAACACAGACATGCATTGCCGTATCCTACATGAAGCCAACCCGCGCAAGGACTTCTCGGCGTGAACGGCGAGAAGGCAAACGTACGTGGGCTATGGCTATAAAAAGAAGACCCGGGCTCCGTGGAGAAATCGTCCTCAACCACCCGAAAATAATCCTTCATGTATCTTTACTTTTTTTTTTGGGTACCTTAGAAAGCCTCTAATTTTAGTCGGTAGATCTAATCTACCCTCTGTAATTAGATAAATATCAATATTATGTCGCATTTACGTGTTGATTTTTATTGGTTTATACCTATCTGACTTTGAGAATTGTTTATGCTCGATATTGCTTTGCATCGACGTGTTGTTCATGATTGACTCTCACCTAAGTTATCTTGCTATAAACATCACCGTTGGTTCGCATCTCCATACTAAGGTTGATCAAATCGGCTAGTATATCTTGATCCATAGTGTTGTCGATCCAGAAATTTCCAGGCGGGCACTTTGCGAGCAAAAGCAGAAAACAGATCACAGTAAAGGATTATGGAGGAAATTAAGACACCGCTCAAAATGGTTTAAAGTCATCTTCTATTTTTGGCTTCTGCTTTTTTTACTATTCAGTAATTTCATTTTTTTCCTGATTTTTTGGGCTTTTTTACCTTTTCTTTTTTTTCCTATATTCTTTTGTATTGTCCGTGATAGATTAATATGTTTTTTCTATTTTTAAATTTTTTAAATTTAATTATGCCAAATAAGCCAATTCAGCTACAGTAAAAAAAATAAGTCAACTATAGTAAAAAAAAACTATAAGTCAACGTTAAACTGAGCGTTACCTAACACAGAGCTTGTTGCGGTTATGATATGCAACATATACCAGGATTAGCCCTTCCTATAGGAAACTTTTTTGTGTGCGAGCCAGCCTTATCCTTGTTATAGTGTGTGAGCCAGCCTTATCCTTGTTATAGGGTGTGGTGCATTGCATCCCACTAGGCCACTAGCATGGTTGTTTCAGGAATGTGAGTGAGATGCACGAACAATTGCAGCTCTTGGCCTCTTGCAGTGTTGATGTTCCTGGAGTGCAAAGCACTGATGTCTGACGGTGATGGATCATGGTGGCTTGGCTTGCATGTAACTGGAATGCACCTCAATATTGGGTTCCTGGTTAGACGACCAGAGACAGATGGGGCCATGCCCATAACTGCAATGTGCTACAGGCACCTCTCTAGTCTGCCTGCATTGAATTGATGGAATTGGTGGTATTAAAGTACATGTGAATTGTTCATCTTTTTTTATCAGTTTAAACTTGAGTGAATTGGTTAGTGCATACAACTCAATATGGCATCAGAGTCAAGAGGTCTATAGTTCAAGAGTCGGTTGGCGCAACTAAAAAAATTGCAGCACACTTCTATTCCACATCTTAAACCTAAGAAAGCATACACGTAAAGACGAGTGTTGAAATATAAATGAATTGTTCACCTTTTCTTTTCAACTTAAGTTTGTGAGTGAACTGATTAGTGCATGCAAGTGAACTAATTACTATATACAACTCTATAGGTGCTACCTTGCAAGATCGATGCTAGTAATCACTTGGATGCATTTCTATAGAGCCTTCATAGTGTTATCAATTATGCAGTACTAACGTTTTTGAACAGGTGGAATCTGGAGTAAGAAGAACCCCTGCACAGTGGGCTCATGTGGTCATGTTGGAGGTGATCAATTCATTTCTTCTTTACTGTCTATTCATGCACCCTCTGCTCTCTCCGGTGGCCTTCTTTGGTTGATGTTGTAGTGGTACGAACTTGGGAGTCTCGAGCGTTCTTCGTATCAGAAGGCTTCCCCATGAAAGGTGTGCTAATCGTCGGTTTCCGTCGTCGTTGCACGCGTTCTTGAACATCAACATGGCTCTGAGCTCTGAAGTGATTGACGCTGCATCATCTGCACTAGCTAGCCTCTGGAGTTCGCCCGTTTTGCAAGAGGAAGTGGCACTGTTAGAACCGAAGAACCTCTGGTGCTGCCGCAGCACACGAAGATTACGCCTTGTGCCTTCAAGGAACTGAAGGCGGTTTAACTTGGGGTCAATCGGCTGTGCTTCAGTCATGATCCGGCGGCACCTTTCTCATTTTTCATATTGTTATCTGAACTTTCGCAGATTCCGAATCAGTAGCACACGAAAACTGCAAGCTCTGTTTTCTCAAGGGCACCCGTGATCTTCGGCATGGTCATATCGTCGTGTTATCTTACCCTATTTGGGTTAATTTGGCGTCCCATATAACAACTACGAGTGCTTTGTGGACACATTAACCTACTCTAGATGGCTGAAAGAAAATTGAAGAGAATTTGGTGGCTGTGAGCCTGTGAAACTGCAATTCGCTTGTCTGTAGCTGGTAGGTACGTCTGTTAGCTGTGAGCACTTTTGATTATGGAGTGTTGGTATAGACGTTAGGTGCTAACTGCCTCCTCACCAATACATTAACCTGTTTTTATCTTTTTTTATGTCGCAAAACAAAGAACTTTTTAAGAGAGATTTGAATTGCAACCGTGAACATATTGTATGTCTCAACACACCGGTACACACAGTTTAACAGTAGGTTCTTTTTTACTATGACTTATTATTTTTAGCTTTAGTATGAATGTTTATATGAAATAAACAAAATACCAATAAGTCACTTTAAAAAGACTGACTCAATAAGCCGTTTTAAAACGACGATAGAGAAATTGATCTATTTATTTATTCAAAAAAACTATATAATTTATAAGCTGAAGACGACAAATGCCGAAGATCACTTAAGGGTCCACTCAGCATCCAATCTAGTATTTGACCTGACATAGGAGAAGATATGGTTTTTCACAAAGGGCAGGAGCGGTGAAACAACAAGTTGCTCAAGCTGCGTAACCAAAAAAGTCAAGACATCGACCAATCAATCTCTCGGGCTGCTGAAGGACAGTCAAGGTCTCACAACCACATGTGTCTTTCGTTCTCCACCTTCCCCTTCGCCCAACTTTTTTCTTCTCCGGATCCCATCTCGGCCCCCCTCCCCTCACTCCTCTCCGGCTAAACGCCGGCGTTGAGAGGAAGGAGAGCCCTTGCCCTAGCTAATCTATACATTATCTTCCGTCGACAACGTACCTTAGGTACCTATAGGTCATGTTTGCCTAAAAAAAAGGTCTCACAACCAAAACTAAGATCTTACTCATTTTAGCATGAGGTTCTAGTTTCTACTTTATTTTTATTATTTTTAAATTTTATTTTTTCTAATTTTTTAGTTTTTTTAAAGTTTTTATCAGTTTTTTCTATATTTATTTGTATTATACATGATAGGTTAATCTATTTTTTTATTTTTAATTTTTTTTTAAATTTAATTATACTAAATAAACTATCATATCAGTTATAGGGGCTCTTAACATGATGTGGTGGGTTATGGGACCCGAAGACTTGGAACTGCAAAAACTACTCTTGCACGCTGGAATTTATACTAGCCTAGTACGCCTAGTATTTTTGTTTTAGCTAAACATGAGTGGTAGTATTTTTTTAGCAAATTACCCCCAACAAGAGCTATTATTTTTTTAAGGGGAAACCCGTAGGTCTGGTTTTAGATACTCCCAACAGGCTAGAATTGTTGGGTTAGCTCAAGGAATACAATTTTCGCATACAAAAGACAGGAATGCTTGGCTAAAAAAAATGACTTCAACGCACACAGCATCGCCTCGTGATTCTCTTTTTATTTTGTTCTTTTCTTTATCTTTTTTGTTCTTCTTTTTCCTCTTTTTTTTATCTTTTTTCGTTCTTCTTTTCTTTCTTCTTTTTTTTCCAAAGACACGACCATGACCCACCTCTTTAGGATGGAGCATGTGCACTATCACATGACCCCTGAGCAGCTTTGCTTCTTCAACACTGAACTTTTATGCAAAAAATCAAATACTATGATTTATGTTGCTACCATAATTCAAATTTGCGTACTTGCCCCGTTCTAGTCCTTGAGCATCTGTCGTAGAGAAGTAGTTATTGACCCATCTGATGCGTTACCGTCGTAGAGTAATACGTCCATTCTTTTCAGTTTTTAAAAGTAGTTTTTTAAATTTTTACAGTAACTATTTTTAAACAAAATATTATTTTAAGATTAGATCTATAAATTAATTATAACATATACTATAATAGTTTTATTTATATCAAACAAAAATATATATAAATTTTTATCACTCTATATTTTCGCTAACAAATAATCTAAAATACATAAAGGCACAGTCATCCACCGAAAAAAAAAGAGTTGGGTCAAACACATGCGATGCAACCCAAGCAAAGCAGAACCTATCTCTGGTAGTAATTGCCATCTTTTGAGTCGGCGTAATCACACGGTGCCACGTGGGTCGGAACGTGACACGTGGCTTGGCAGGTTTCTAAAATCTAATGGAAAAGAATGAAGGAGCGGTCAAGTCGAGGCCAAATTGTACTCCTCGCGAGCTTACCCAAAATCCGCAATTTCACTTGAGCAATCGTTGGGTTTCTTTTTTTTAGTTTTAAAAACTATTTTTGATTTTTCTAAATTAACTAGCTTACAAATATATTATCTTTTTAAAATAAAGTCTACAAATTAATTATAGTACACACTATAATAACTTCATTTATATCGGTCAAAACTACACGTAAATTTTTAGTACTTTATATTCTCTCATAACAGTCTAAAAGTCATAAATTACAGTTAAAAAATATAAATCGACACAAAAAAAATCAAAGCATTTGTTTTATGTGTGTGATCCCCCATTTTAGTGGACGATGAGGTGTCCCTGTACGCTGAATATATTTTCGTTTCCTGTAGCCCATGACGCCTACGTGTCAAGCTGAATAAAATAAAACTAAACATTGGAGAGCTAAGCTTCAACCCCACCAGACATCTTGCTCTTTTCAGTTTATAATTTTTTTAAATAAATAAAATAGTTTTATGTTATTATTTTAAAATAGCTTATTAAGATAAATTTTTAAAAATAATTTATCAACTTATTAATATTTAATTTATTTAATTAAACACTTGTATTAAAGTCAAAAAGATTTAGTCGCAATTGAAAAGTACACATCCAGAGTATATTTCAACACAATCAATTGCTAGCTTTACACGTATTGGCTAGCATTTCTTCAGTCATTTTCAAACTTATATTAACTTATCGTCACAAAAGTAGTTTAAACTAATACTCTGAAATCTGAACAAACACATAGCATTAGTTCTTTCGCAATAGGTCATAAGGTTACTGAAAGAATTATTAGGAAATGAACTGCAAAGTGCCAATTAAATTAGTTGGATTATTTCATAAGCGTTTTAAAAAAAAAGTTTCACCATTTGGAACCCCATTAACAAAAAATTAAAAAAAGTTTCACCACTTGGAACTCCATTACTTGCACATCACATTTTCTATAGGTTTTTTCTGGTATCGAGAGATCCAAAAAGGACGATTTGGACAAGTGGGTCGAAGTCGGATGCGGACTTAGATAGCGTTCAGTTTGACGTTGGTTTATGATTTTTTTATTATAACTGACGTATTTTTTTTACTGTAACTGAGTTAACTTATTTGACATAATTAGATTTTAAAAAATAGAAAAATATGTTAACCCATCACAAATAATACAAAGGAATACGAAAAAAAGAAAAGATAAAAAAGTTCAAAAAAATCTTAAAACATTAGAAAAAACGAAATTCCTAAATAGTAAAAAAAAAAAAAAGCAGAAACGTCCTTATTTACTGGAAGCCGAGGTCCTCCAATCCTGCAAATAATTTTAATCCAGGGTCAAATGTGTAAAATAGTACTACTACTACTCACCCAACCACCCGTAAATTGACTTCAGAATCTGTGACCTTCCGCGTAGTTTCCCTTCCGCACAGCTCGCTTATCCCCTTTCCCTTCACCCGCCGCTTGCCGCACTAGCCCTCGGCGCAGAATCATGGCCTGAACCGAATCCTGCGCGGGAAGGTTCCGAAGAAAAGGTTGCTGCCTTCTCCCTCTTAACTTCTCGAATCGTCGATTCATTCGATCCTTTATTTATCTTTCCTCTTTTGCGAAACGGTAGGGTATGCGTGAGATTTTGTAGATCTTGGGTTCTTGCGTGCCCCGGTTTGTTTTGATTGATGCAGATCTCCAGTGTTAGTGTAGTAGTGTTGATCCTTGAGTAAATAGGCTTGGCTTTGCTTTCTTGAATCCAAGGGCTTGACCCCAGGTTTCACCGAAACCGCGCCCTTTGCTTCGTCTGCGATTCTTGGCTCGAGTTTTTTTGCTCTTGGATGACGGCATACCTGCTTTATTTGCAGATGCCCATGTAGAAAGCTTCCGAGAAATACCATGCCTTTCTTGCTAGTTCAGTATGGATTACACTATTAGGAACTGGTTTGCTTTTCTTTGTTAGATCTAGTACCTTTTTGTGCTGGTAGATATTAAGTGGAGATACTCATGGGGGAAAGTTGTTTCAGGGTGACAAGGATAGCTTCGTTGTGCTTCTGATGGAAGACATCTTCTTGACTCTAGTTCTTTGGATGGTCTCTGGTGTGCTATAAGTATATCTGCCGTGAATCAAGACTGCAGGATACAGTTGAGTGGGAAGAGAGAAGTGCTAGCAGAGTTACAAGATGGAAGAAGGTCATGGAGTTAGGTATTGGTGCCACAACTGTGAGGAAGTGATCGATCCTGTGCAACCAGAGATGAAGTGCCCGGAATGTGATAACGGGTTTGTGGAAGAAATGGGGTCTGGGGTCTTCGAACCAGCAGCAAACGTGAGGTCTGACCGATCCCTCTCGCTTTGGGCCCCACTGCTGCTTGGGATGATGAGGGGCTCGTCACGGCGATCAAGGCTCCGGAGGGAGATCATGGATGATGATGACGGCGACGATGAGGATGACAATGATGATTCAGACCATGAGCTTGAAGACTTGAGTAGGAGGCGAAGGAGGAGGGGTTCATCCCTTGTTAGGCTGCTCCAGACCCTCCGTGATGACTTAAGGAGCTTCGATGACATTGACAGGGATGGGGACATTGACAGAGAGAGGGAGAGAGAAGGAAGGGCGAGGTGGAGGGAGAGGGAGAGACTGGAGAGGGAGCGGGAGAGGGAGAGGGAGAGGGAGAGAGATCGAGGGAGAGAAAGGACAGAAAGCTTAGTACTGATCAACTCCAACAATGAGGCCATTATTCTCCAAGGAACATTTGGACCTGATGACAACCAAGAGGACTCGAGCAACTCAAGTTCTGGTGTTTCACTTGGGGATTACTTTCTTGGTCCTGGCTTAGATCTTCTTTTGCAGCGTTTGGCAGAGAGTGACCTGAATCGTTCTGGTACGCCACCTGCAAAGAAGGAAGCAGTAGAAGCATTGCCAACTGTGAACATCCAGGAAGTACTGGGCTGTTCAGTCTGTCTTGAGGAATTTGAAATGGGAACGGAAGCAAAGGAGATGCCTTGTCAACATAAGTTTCACTCCCATTGCATCCTTCCATGGCTGGAGCTGCACAGTTCTTGCCCAATCTGTCGATTTCAGTTGCCTTCTGAGGAGTCAAAGAACCCATGTGAATCAGCCAGCGGTGTTGGGACAGTGAACAATGATGAAGATAATGCTGCTGCAAGCAGTAGTGATGTAGAAGGTACAAACCATGATGGAGGCAACCATCCCGGTAGTCCTATATTCGCTGCTTTGAGCGCGCTGTTCTCAAATCCATCCTCATCATCCTCATCTGAGTGAAAATATTCCACACACTTCTAAAAACTGAAGGTAACTACATTTCTATGATCATATTAATGTCAATGATGTCAAGAACAATTCTTTTGTTAAAGCTTGATTTCTTCCTCAGTAGGTGCATTATCTATATTGCAGCCAGCGTTGGGCCTGGGCTTGCAATATGTCAAGAGTTCTAAAATGAAAATCCTGAGAGGCTGGTGTCTTCATATTGTGGTTTTCTGTAAATATCTTTTAAATTGACTCTGCAAGACAAGCTATTCTCTTTGCTTTTCTGAAACCTATGTGGCTTGTAACCTGTTTGATGCTGCTGTGTCTACTTATGTGAAATAAAAGTTAGCCTCTAGCATGTTTACCGTCTCTCAAAACTTCAACGTGGACGAGAGGATTGCCAATTTTGTTAGCAGTTTGACCAAAGGAAGGCTGCTCCTGTTCAGTAGTTATAACTGCAGGATTTGTTTGGGAATGGTAAAACGGCACAATGTTATCGTTGTAAGAACCATCTGTGGAACATATCTGAAAAGGCCCTGGCCTCATGCTCCATTGAATTCAGGAGTTACTATGGCAATCTGTGCATATGGGAGGATGCAGGTGTTGCATCCTCTGGTCCTAAATCACATATACAGGATTCACATATCTGGTATCGTGTACCTCAGTTTCCTTTCCTGTTATTTTTTGTTTTGTTATCTGCAGGAATTTCTCAATCATTAAGAATAACTTCTTGTTGCAGCTGAGTCTCAGCGTAGCTGAAATCTGTGTTGATCGGGGAGGAAGTTCGAAACTGGATTTGCATGCTTGGTTGGATAAACCAAGCCTCATTTAAGTTAATAGAAGCAGATTGCTTCTTTGTGTTTGGAGAGATTTGGAAGGAAAAGGGAACTTGTCTGAGCAAGAAAGGGCATAGCTTCTTTTTTTCTATGACAGGTTTGCACGATTGTTGTATATTTGCTAGGCTTGATTCTGTATATCAGTTTTAGGCAAGGCGTCGTATCCTTGCTGTCTCATTGTGTGTGTACTAGTCCTGTGCCTGGTCATTGCAACCGAAGATAAAACTTAGAAGTAAACATTATATGGGAGGTGATTCCATGCTTTTTCAAGTAGTGAATTGCACAAATATTAAAGCACTTTTAGGGTGGATTGATGCTACTTACCTCTTGGTTGTGCTTTAAGATTTATGCATATCTATATTAGTGAAAAGCATGGAATCACTCTATATTATATTGTAGCTATATATTCTTACTCGAATGAATAAAAGTTTGTTTGTACTTGACTATATGACCTATCTCTAATATAACATTCAGAAAAATTTATGTCTGAATGGTCTAAACATCTCAACTAGCTAAACATGTAGATTTAAAATCTTTTTTTATAGAGTCCGTCCTAACTACACAAACAGTATGGATCGAAAACAATCGAAAGCAGCAGAACCCACGGGTTCTTAGAGAACAATATGAAGAAAAAGAGCAAGCGTATGCTAATTCTTAACGAACAATGTGAATATAGCATAGTAATGTTTGAATTTGGTGTGTATAACATGCCTATACTGTTTATATCGAATTTTACCAGCTAGTACTCTATTATTTAAACTACAATAACTATTGTTGTTTTGGAAATAACACTATGAAATAAAGATATATTTATGCTAACTCAAACTGGTAGTTATGGCTTAATTTGGCTACACAAATTACAACCATGAAAACACCAGCAACACGGAGAGGAAAGGGAGCCACTGAGCTCATAACTTCAGAAGTAAAAACATAGAGACCCGCTCAAGGTGTTCTCCCATCCTTGGTGGTCATGGCAGCACACATCCATAGTATTTTTCTATATAAATTCTTGATTATTAGGCTCGTCCATGAATCCCCATATCAAAGTATCCTCAGCATCCTTACCGCCATCCCCAATCAGAAATTTGATGTCATCATTGCTACTATTCCCCAATCCTGGAAAACAATGAACTGATTTGTGTTGAATGCCGGTAACAAAACAAAGGGGGAAGTGGATTTATTCAAAGGCATGAACCGAAAAAGTGGGAAGAGATGGGGAGGGAGAGGACAATGGAAGCAGCGACGTGCTCGGGCAGAGGTCGCCTCATCTCAGCGGCCAAAACTGCTGTTTTGGCTTGCACACTGCTGCACAGAGAAGCAGAGATGTGGGATCCACTGCCACCACACCAGCTGTGCTCCACCATTCCGTCCTGACATTTGGCATGGTAGTACTCCGTTGCCCGTCACCGACCTCACCGGAGGTAGCTAGAAGACGATACGCCCGCCTTGCACCCACCGCAGGAGAAGTGTGTGGGGAGATAGTGTTCGTTGGTGATGAAGATGGCGGCGGCGGCGGCGGCAACAACATTGGCGTCAGGGGAGTAGCTGCTAGGCGGGATTTTGATGTGGACACGGATTGATTCTAGATCTGCTAGCCCCCTCAGTCGTTTCCTCTGGTCGATGGCAACCACCACACGTCTTGGTGCCCATGAGAAATAACAAAAGTGGGAGACGGATCCACCTCAATCCCGCCCAGGAGGCCAGGATCCGGACAAGATGGTGGTGGCATGGTCGAACTGGAGGGTGGAGGTAGCTTGTGCTGCGCTAGGTTTTGGGGTGGCCGTGTGACCTCTCGATCTCGGTCAGATCTAAAAGGCTCGGTGCAGTGGTGCCTCCACCGGTGATGGATAGTGGTAGATCTAAAATAAAAATAATGCAGGGGTCTGATATTCTATACATATACTTATCAATGTATCCATCAATAATAATACAATAGACACCGACCCTCTTCTTTTCAGCTTCTAAAAGTTGTTTTTTTAGCTTTTCTATTGTAATTAGCTTTTAAACGGAGTGTCTTTTCAAGACGGAGTGAGTCTATAAGTTAATAAAAGTATATATTATAGCGACTTCATTTATATTGACCAAAATCGCACATGAGTTTCTGTTACTCTGTACTCTCTCTCACGAACAACTTAAAAGCTATAAGCTGTAGCAATAAACCATAAGCCAAAGCCATAAACCATAAGTCAAAACTAAAAAAAATAGGCCCAATAATGCATTCTAAATTTTGTAACATCAACTAACTTTTTGACAAAGTTTAATGGTAAATAACTATTTATCAGACAACATACCAAAGTAAAAAAAACCTACTATTAGTGAATAATCTAGGATGAATCCAAGAACCTACTATTACACGTTTTTTTTAGTGTCTTACTTTGTCAATGTACTGTGTGTTTTTTTCTTTTTCCCCCTATTTATCAACATGTTTATGTCTTCTTTCTTTTAGATATATTAGTTCTTAACATGTGGAGCACTAGTTTTTGGCATGTGGGGGCACACACTCTATAAGCTTAGACTCTAAGTAATAAAAATTTAAATTGGTATGGGGATCTGTGCCCCCACATTGAATAACATGCATTCACCCCTGGTGATGGATGACAGCATGATGGCTAGGCAGCGGGCTAGGCTGGAGGAGGGGTGGCCATCCCGTGAGGAGCAATGGAGATGCGATAGGGAGGAGCAGAGATGTAGAAGGAGTGGAGGCTGAGCGATGGGAGGGGGTTTCAACTTTGGAGAGCTTGGGGAACGGCTGTTGTAGGACCCACCTGTCGACATCCATTGTTCTCTGAGGGCCAAATGCGATCAGTGGAAGCGACGGCATGGGAGGTGGCGGCGGCATGCAGAGGTATGACGGAGACAGTGGGGGAGGGGGCGGAGGCGCATGGAGTAGAGCAGAAGGAGGTGATGAGCGAGGGGGAGATGCGAGAGGGAGAGAGAGGAGATCGGAAGGTCCACATGTCGGGGTTGAAATCTTTGAGTGCGTGGGGAGAGGTGAAATAATGTACCACTCACTAACTCATTATTTTAAGTGGTAGAGAAATCATGAAATGTCCAATTTATAAGTGAATTGCAGGTAGAAAGTTAAAGCTCAGGGATTCAGTTAAAATATGTTGCTTTACACACAAGGGTTATCAAGCACACATGACTGCATGCATACTGAAATAGTTCTCATATATATAGAAGAGTACATGTATGATAAATTGAAATTTCAGTGAAATTCATGTGGATTTAGTGCAATATTCTTTAGCTATTCCTCTCCAATGGGTCTAGTTAGCAGTTCTTGCTGTCTTGTTAGTCTAGGATGCATAACATATACCATTTCGGATGAGATTCATTTCTTCAAGTTTTCATTAGGAGTTTGGTTTCGGTTTCGGTTTCGGATTTGATACCTATCCGTGGAAGTGCCGAATCATCCCCTCAGTAAGCTGCAGTTTCCCGTCCTTCTGTAGTTATCTCCAGATGATGCCCGTAAAGAGTTTCAGACTCCACAAAAGCCAATAACCACGGGTTCTGAACTCCTGGGATCTGATTAAATCGTCGGTGCCATTTCGTCTGGAGAATCTCGTTTCTCTACATGATCGTATCAGGGTAACTAAAGACCCTTGCTTTTGTCAGCTGCTAACATGGGTGGGCTGTGGCCTGCTCAATTTCCCACAGGTTTCAGTGAAAATATGCACCCAGTAATGGAGTATCGAACCTGAACCAACGTTCAAGCTTCCCAGAGTTCATACACGCACATCACCTCTCTGATGAACGGAATGTTCAATTGCCATGGTCATGGGAAGACCTCGAGTCAGCCAGGACCACGGATAACGAGTAGTTGACGGGGTGTTGATCCGTTTTGTGGGGGCAATCCGATGTGCCAGGCAGGTATTTCCCGAGAAATTTCATAGGAAGGGACCATTCTTACGTGAGGACCCTATCGCCAGTCATCTTGTTAGGGTGATACACATGGACGTATGATTCACGAAAATAATGGTTAGGGTATGTATAATCCACAGACAACTACTGTTTTTATCATGTCAACACAGCAAAATCATCTGACGTAGACTGTAATTAAGGAAGAGAGAGACACAAACCGTCCTCTCGCGAAGAGACGGCCTGCGCTCGTGCTCCTAGGCGAAGAGACGGCGTTACGAGCGTTGTACGAGTCGTCTTTTTTATAAGCTGTCTTTTTTGTTGTCTTTTTTAATGAGGTTGCAGACAACTAAATAGACAGTCTATTATACAAGATGTTTTTTTTGTTATCTATATGTGATATACATGTATATACAGACAGCAGTCATCTGAACTGTTGTACCATACGGAGGATGCATGGTAAAAACCTGCTCCAAATCTCCAACGTCGTATGTACAGACTATTTACAGCCGCAATGTTTGACGTTGGAGGGTCGGTAAATTTGATTGCAACACCGCTAGACAGTGAAGGAGAAGAAATATATAGCCGGAGATAGATTTGCATTTAAAGGGGCCGTACACTTCACGGTGCAAACACACACATGTCATCGCCGTACGTACGCCACGAATACACGATTAGATCGAGCAAGATGAGCTCTGTACAGCTGCTTGTAAAGAGAATGAGCTCTGTACATTCTGCCTATACTCTGCTAGGTTTGTACCAACGAATTGTACTAATACTCCTTTTGTGAGCAAATCAAGCATCTGACTACGGCATTATATGATCGAGGAGGGGCCTAGTAACACGGTTTTGTGCTTTTGAGCACAATTTATCAGTAGCTGTACCTAGATTATATTATCCGTATGCAGATTAGGTCCCCATTGTCTAGTTAACTGGAGCTAGATATGTAGTAAACGGCGACTCATCTCCCTGATTAACTCATACTTTCCGGAGAGTTTCCTGCTAGTGAATAACGAAAAGAACTCGATCGGACACTCGTCCAGCATGGATTCGAATCTGCACATCAGTACCAGAAAAGTACTAGTAGGCTGTGTTTGAAGCTGACTCGACCGTAGTACCAGAAAATGCACCGGCGAGTCTAGGCGGAAATGCATCCCATTTGGATGGCATGGAGACTCGACTACCCAGTCTTGACGCTAGCTAGCTGCTACGTCAACTTAACGTCAGTTCGAGTCTCCTGATCTCTTGTTCAAGACAGCTGAAGTTACATTGGGAACAGAACTATGTGTTCTTAACTTTCTTCTTTCTTGAGAATTACTAATGATCAGCGGAAGTGCAGGACTACTCTCAACCGAATCATTCCCTAAGTTCATGCAAAGACAGATAAATTACCCGGCCATTCGATTTAGTCTTGGACGATCGAGTACGAACTGCATACTCTCAGCTGAATCTTTCCCTAAGTTCGAAGGGCGATCTCGGAATATTTTTTTTGAAAAAAAAAAGTTGGGTTGGTATATGGTCCACAATGCGTGAACGCATACCGCCGTAATTGGAAAAATGGCATGCGTCTTTATTAATTTCCTAGCGAATTACACTAGCACGGATGCGTTTGTGTGGCGCGTCGTTCTTCCCGATTCTCCCCTCCTTTTTTATTGTCCCGCGCCATGCATTATCCGAAACGGAGTTGCCAAGAAACTTCAGAGCACGACACCACCAGCACGTCTGCATGCCCGATTCCGGATGGATTGCCGCGAACTTCCATCACTTTTGCCTCTCATATGATCACCCTCTATATATGCCATGCCTCGAAGAAGATGCATGTGAGCACCACAAGCTAGCACACGATCGACACGGCGCCTTATAAGGATTGTTTCATGCCGATCTGCGTGCGCGGCGCAAACATGTGGCAGTTGGTTCCGTCGATCGGTCAGAGCGGTCTCATCGTGTCGGTGTCATCTATCCTGATCATGCTCGTCTTCAAGCCGTTGGTCAAGAACGCCATCCTGATGAGCAGGAGCATCTGCTCCGCCTCCCACGCCGTCGTCAGCCTCCTCGCGCACGACGACAGCGCCGTCGTCGACGTCGCCCCTCCACGGCCGCGGCATTGCGAGAGATGCGCTCGGAGGGGCGAGGACGCGCTGTCGCGCCCCGACGTCGCGGCGGTCATGGCGAGCCTCGGCATGGTAGTCGGCCGGAAGGAGGAGGAGGAGGAGGATGGGCAGGTGTGTGGCGGGTGCGAGGCCATGGGAGCGGTGGAGGAGCTGATGGAGAGCAAGGTGGCCGGCGAGGGCGAGCTGAGGGAGGCGTTCTACGTGTTCGACCGCGACGAGGACGGGTTCGTGTGCGCGGCGGAGCTGTGGAACGTGCTGCGAAGGCTGGGGATGGAGGAGGGTGCCAGGTACGAGGACTGCCGGAGGATGATCGCCGCGTACGACGGCGACGGCGACGGCAGGATCAGCTTCCCCGAGTTCAGAGCCATGCTGGAGAACGCGGTCTAGACTTTGGAGAGCATACGTAAGTAGCAAGTTAGTGCCGTTTGATTCTGTTAGTTCTGTTCGGATTTCGTGTCGTCTCCTACAAATTCGTTGCTACTTGGTACAAAATGTTCGAGTATGTGCGGACGTTTGCGTTTTGATTTCATGTAGACGTCCGGCTCAGCCGTGGTAACGCTAATTACATGTCTACAGACTCCATATGTATGTCAGATGGACATTTGGAGTATAACTATGTGTGTTACTGTTTAATAAGATGTGTGTTCCAAGTTTTTTCAATCCAACATGGCCGCTCTGAGTGACATCGATGTCCATTTTGCCTCGAAGTCGAAATGCTGTACCATGGCATCGGTCGCCATGTATGGCCGCGAGAGGTTTTTCCTAGCAAACAAGGTTCAATGCCTTGGCGTGCAAGTACAGACAAACACGCTTACATTTGCCGGCTTTGTTAGTTAAGCTTTGCCGGCTTTGTTTGTTAAGCTTCGCCAAAAAAGAAAAGAGCAGAGTGCGAATTCGATGCCGTTAAGGTGAAGGGTCCGTGGCCCTTGACCAAAATGGAAGCTCACACGAAACTTGCATCTGTCGGCTGCCGGCCGGACCGGCAGATTCAAGGCCCTCTTCAATTCGGCTACGGTAAATGATTTTTAATTTTTAGCTTTTGGCTAATTTTGTACTGTAACAATAGTTAGATTTTAATTGAGACATTTAATTAAAAAATTGTTATACCTCTATAAACAATACAAAGAAAAAAGAGAAAAACACGTTAAAAAGGTAGTCCTGGTTGCATGCAGGCTTGCAGACGTGCTTACATGTAAAAGGTAGCCGTCGATCGTTCATGCCTGCAGCTGCACAAATGTGGTCTGCCCGGTCGGCAGCTCGCACGTACATACATCCAGCACCATATCTGCCGACCGCTAATGTGTAATCGAGCGTCGGCTGTCGTTATGTACTTTTGCACGCCTCGTCGGCAGCATCTTGGTTACTCTAAAGCCGGAGCCCTACGATTGCGCGTCCGCGAGACTGCGATGGTTACTTGAAGTTGCCGTCAAGCCAATAAGCCCACTGAGCTGTTAACACACCGAAGGCCTGCGATTGCGCGTGAGAGGTTAACCCAAAGCCAGGGATTGGTTCCGGTGTTATTTTATTTAAGAGTATTTAAATTTGAAGTTCTTGAATCTATATTCAATAAAACTTATTCTCTCCCTCGATTATATAAAAAATACCACACCTCACTCCACCCTAAACCAGTGTTTCATCGCCCCTCCATCATGTTGCCGTGGCCCGCCGATGAGCCCTACTCACTGTTGCCGTGGCTGCCGGCTCCAGCAGCACCCCAAAGTCCTTGACCAATCACCCTCACCTGAGCGCGTTTCGTCAGCCACCTGACTTCCACCACCCTCCTCCAACCCGTAGCGCCATTGCCGCTCGCGCCCCGACGCTACGCCACCTACTGCCAGTCTACCCCCTCTCACCTCACTTTATATCAGTCCTCTAGTGGATCTATTCTTAGTGAACTCTAATCCTAACTTGTCGAAGTTTGTAATCAGAGTTCCGTCATTAGTCACTGGTCGCCGGAGACGTTACTGGAGGCGTGAATATTGAGGCAAAGTCAGATGGATGAAAAATCCTAGTACTTCCGAGATTTTTTTTTTTCAAAAAATCTCTCGAGTCCTCCTTATCAGTTTCCGTCGGCCCCTTCGGCCGAGGCGTGGGCATGGGGAGCGCAGGAGCGGCACGCTTCGGCGCGTCGGTAAAAAAGCGGGAAACGGATTTCAGCATCCACCACGGCCCAGGAGGCGCGGCGTGCTTTTGATGGGTCGGCCATCGATGGCGATGCCGTTTTTTATGGGCCGAAGAACATCGATTGTCATGTGACCAAACCAAGCCCCTGAATGCCTAAATCTTCAAGCCCATAAGGCCATGGAAGACCGTCAGCTTTGTCCGGCCCAACCAGTTGCGTGCCAATCCGACCATCCCCTCGCCGTCCCAGAGGATTGGACGGCCCTGATCCTTTCCAAGGACCAGCTGAAATAGCCGAGGGTGGTGCCCCTCAGAACCCTAGCTCAGAAGGCGGCGTAGGTAGAAGAGCAGCAGCTCGCGCACGACCCGTTCCGCAGCCGGGGCCTGCTGCTTGCAAGGTGAGGATATCTCTCCCTCTCTCCAATCCTCTCCTCCCAAAATATTTCTCGCTCTGTTCCAGGATTATGCGAGCCTTGTCGTTAGATTTGTGCATCTGATGCGCGGTTCCTATGCCTTGATGTTTGTCGCTTGACAAGTTTAGATCCGTGTGCGTTACGAAGGACTTGCGGGCCTAATTATATTCGTATTATAAGACGATGTGTCAACGTTGGGTGAATAATTTGTGATGGTTTGGAGATGATTCGCTGTTCCATGACCGTGTTGCTTAACAGCGATACAATCCTGATGTTTTGTGCTTGTGCACAGCGCAATTAGATCCTATGGTATGCGAAGTGTTGTTAGATTGGCTTAGATGCAGTAATAGTTTTTGCTAAATTGAGGTAGTGCTCTTGTCTCGCACGTTACTCTCGATCGTTGATTGAGATAAGCTGTATAATCCTCTTTTTGAGATTATGTGTTCCCTGTAGATCACTTGTCCAGACAAACTGGAGTTGTCCTCGATATATTTTTTCCATGTGTTCTGATCTGTGCATTGTAAATTGGAGCTATTGCTCTCGTCATTGATCTAGTGTTGTCTTATTGCTCATTGTAAGATGTTACTCTTTGCTAAACTAGTTATGTTATGAGCTTTTGACTTCGAAGCTATTTAGTTATTAGTTAGAAGGCTATACTTCTTGCTATTATGGATTCTGATATTTGCAACTGTACTTCCTAGTAGGAGTAGCTGTGCAGGTTTGTTAAGGCGGAGAAGATGGTTCTCAAGTATGTTTCTGTTCCTGTAAACTTCCTACTTCTTTGGATGCTTCTTTTCTGCTCTGTTGTTGTACAGAGGTGTCATAGCTTGCATAAGCATTTCTTACATATTCTGGAAGTTGTGTTGATACAGGACAGAGCTCTGCCGTTTCAGTGGTGCCAAGATATATCCAGGAAAGGGTATCAGATTCATCCGTGCGGACTCTCAAGTAATCTTCTTTGGATACCTATAGTTTGTGTTTTTATGTCTTAGAACGAGAATCATTGCAACTTCACTAAATTGTGCTGCATATTCCAAACACCAAAAATCAGGTCTTTCTTTTTGCCAACTCCAAGTGCAAGCGCTACTTCCACAACCGTCTGAAGCCAGCTAAGCTTACGTGGACAGCAATGTACAGGAAGCAGCACAAGAAGGTATGTTAAATATGCCTTTTCTCTTTAACAGCATATATGTCTTAAAAGTGTGCCCAGTATTAGAGTGATCTGTTAACTCTTTAATCAGTTTAAGAATTGCAATGATCTGGTAGTGAAATGATGAGTATCGAGGTTGTCACTCTTTGGGCAATGTAAAAGGTTAATTGGTCTGCTCGACTATTGTCCATGATTAATGGTGTCACTTGCGAATGTTTAGTAGCTGTCCAGAAAATTGACATGTCTAACCTGGGCGTACTGACTGAATGGTTTGTTTGGCACCCATTGTCTAGAGTTTCTTTGACAGTATGATATTGCTTAAATCATGTGCCATTTTCATACCCTTTCCTCTGCTGCAAGAGGCCATATTATTTATTGTCCAACTTTTTAGTGCTAAATTTTGATGTTGCCAATGCTTGAAGTACTTGTATTGACTTTTTTTGGAACAACCACATTCTGTACTGAGGTGCATGTAACTTGTGCTCACAATTTATTTTTTGTATGGTTGCAGGATATCCATGCTGAGGCTGTCAAGAAGAGGCGTCGTACCACCAAGAAGCCGTACTCCAGGTCTATTGTCGGTGCTTCCCTTGATGTCATCCAGAAGAAGAGAGCTGAGAAGCCTGAGGTCCGTGATGCTGCCAGAGAAGCAGCTCTTCGGTAATATTTCTTTCTGGATAGCTTTTGACTTGGCTTCTGGGTGCTGTTCATATATGTTATACCGAGGTTCATATATGTTCTACTGAGGGTTCTAGTACGAACCAACATGCTCTTCTGTTGTATATGTACAGTTAAATTATTATTTGTATATTGCTTCTAATTCTGTCATCGTGTGTTGTGGATTTAATGCGTCGTAAACTTCCAATGAGTCTTTTATGTGGTTTTTCAAGGAAAACCATACTTTTTGTAACACTCCTCTTAAGGTCCTGAACAGCATTCACATAGTTTTGGGCTATGTTCTTTTTTTGTTCCGGTTTAATGGATGTACTGTATACATATGGGCAGTGTTGGCATCATTTGGCTATGTTTTTTTTTGCTCTGCTGTATCTGTGAGGATTTACTTATAATGGTAAACATTTTATAACAGTGAGATCAAGGAACGCATTAAGAAGACTAAGGATGAGAAGAGAGCTAAGAAGGTCGAGATTACGAAATCTCAGAAGACTGCTGGAAAGAGCAATGCGCCCAAACCTGGGAAGGGCCCCAAGCTTGGTGGCGGTGGCGGGAAGCGCTAGACGCTACTGTTATTCTATGCCTGATCAATCCTAGTCCTTCAAGAAAGTTTTGGCCTGCCTGTTGTTTCACACTGTCAAAACAAGTTTGTACTGTCTGGAGGATTTAATGCTTGGTTAACCTTATTTTCCTACTGGTTTTAACGCTGCTATTTGTGAATGGTTTGTGCGGTGCTGACTTGCGTATCTAGCGTTTTTGTTGATGCTCCTCGTCGTTCAGTACTAGGCCTGGGTTATTTTCGTTTCGATTTGTGTTAAGAGCTTGTTAATTCGTCCGATTATGTTGGTTGCCTTCCATGAACAGCTAAGCAGAAAAGCAAACCCGGCTCGGTTGTGTATGACAGACCGTGTCTCTACGGTTTCGGTACTTGGCGCATGGTGATGTGCCGGTGGGTCGCGCCAAGCGTGCGCTGGTCAGCCGCTGGAAGGAGCGTGCGGTGCATGGCAGCTGTGGCGCTTGGACTCGTCGACCGCCCGCACGGGCCAACGCGACCTTGTGCGCCGCGTAGCACGGCGACGAGGGCCTACGGTGTGGAATCCTCCGGGTACGGCTCGGGCACGCGCGGTTTAGGGTTTAGTTTTTTTAGTATTCAATAAAAATAAAGAAAGATATAAAAATTTATTATATCTTTACAGATAATATAAAGAAAATAAAAAAGATATTTAAGAAATCAATGCATTTTAAATAAATTTTAGTTTCTGAAAATCAGAAACCCTTGTTATTGGCAATGGAGGGTTTAAGCTCATCCTCGATGATAGCCATATCTGTCATCAATCATATTAGAAGAAAGAAGCCATGGTTTGTTTGCAATGGGGGTTAAGCTCATCCTCGATGATAGCCATACCTGTCATCAACCAGCGTTAATCTGGGTGTTTTTGCGGTGCTCGCCTGCTCAAGAGTCGATCAATTCGGGCTATCAGTTTTGCTTGTCTCTTCCATGAGCCACCAAGCAAGGAAGCAAGCCGAGCTCGGTAGGTCTCTGGAACCACCGTGCCACCCTGTCTCCAGGGTTTCGGTACTTGGCGCATGGTGATTTGCCGGTGTGTCGCGTCAAGCGTGGCCTGGCCCGCCGCTGGAAGCCGACGTGCCATGTATGGGAGCCAAGCGGGCCATCGATTGTGCATTAATTTTACTATTAATTATAAGTTATTATACTATCAACTATAAGTAATTTTACTATTAGTCACTAAGTCGTAAGTATTTTTACTATTAGTTATAACTAATTTTACTACTAGTTATAAATAATTTTACTGCTAAGTCACCCATCCATACTTATAAAAGTGCAGTAATTTTACTATTAACCACAAGCAATCTTATTGTGCTACTGTAGGAAAGTTGTTTGTGTCATGCTGAGCTAACCCGTCATACCGATGTGTCGGCCAAGTATGACATGGCCTGTTGAGCTAGTCTGATATGACCTATTTACTGTTTATGCTATATTATATCTAGATCAGATCAACAACATTGTGTCTTAGAGCGGCACAGTTGATCCGATCTGTTTGGCTAGGTCTAGAGTCGACGACCGCTCGCGTGGGTCAACCCGACATTCTGGGTCATGTAGCACGACGACGAGGGTTGGCCGTGTGGAATCCTCGGAAATCCCCACATGTGCTCACGCACGCGAGGTTGGTGCTTCGTACCCCTCGGTCCCCTCCCACGGCCACCCATGTCGAGCGAGCACCTGCGCGGCAAGTGTCGTTGTTGTCTCGTTGAGCACACTGCGTGGGCCAAGCGTCTTGCAGTTGGCGCGGCAGAATGCCCAAAACCACCCGAGTCCCATGTTCTTTCGCTAATGTGATTGAGGTACGCTAGCTAGCCTAGGCCGGGCTGCCGCGACTTGTTGCAGTTTAGCTAGACGGTGTGCGTTTGGATGGTGGAACACTTTGATACACATGAATCTTTTCAATAATTTTGTAAGGTTATCTTGTTAGATAAAATAACTAGTAATGTGATATGAAAATCTAAAGTTCTTTGTTTTTGTAACGCCGTGTGGCGGAGTGTAGTTGAATTGTTGTTTGTGGTTCTGTTTAGCTGTAGTCATCCCCGTTGGATGATTAAGGTCAAAATATTGGTATTCTGTTATCTAAAAATGAAAATCTAAAGTTAACCTAAAAACCATATTACAATCATTTTCAGGAATCACTTCCTGTAGAAAACGGTGTTTATCTTAGATTATCAAGGGAAATGAATATTTGCTATTGTAATTTTATCATTTGTTTTAATTTGTTATAGACAAAATTTGAAGTTTCAGAATTTAGAATCCAAATCATTTTTCAAATATGAATTTTGAAACCAAAATATTGAAATTTGAATAATGAATTCCAGATTATTAAATTCAGACAATTTAAATATCAAAATCTAAATTTTCAAGTTTGGATTTCAAATTTGCATTTTTAAATCTGAAATTTCGATTTCTGAATTTCAAAAATTCAAGTTACAAAATTTTAAATTTTATAAATTTGATTTTTAATTTCTATTTTGAATTCCTAAATTTAAAATATGAAAAAGAATCCAAAATTTGAACTCTTGGACGACAAGGATTGAATTTTTTAATGTTGCAATTTTAAATTGTAAAATCTATTCAATGTTTAAGTTTTAAATCCTGTAATTTAAATTTATGGACTTGTTATTTTAAGTTATGAAATGTTTGAACTATTATAAAGATCATTTATAGCTTTTTTCAAACTAATCAAACATCAAAATCTTAAATTACTAATAATATGTTTATTGGTAATCACATTGAGAGCATGTCAGATTACAGGGAATGTTAAGTTATACATACCAAACACAGCTTTTCCGAAAGTCCCGGATCACTATCTGCCCCGCCCGTACGGTTTCAAAAGCTGCCAGCTATAGCGCGCTGTGCCGAGGAATTTTGGTGCATGCTGATGTCCCACGTGGGACGTGAAAATTTTAACGCTTCCTACGAAAAAATTGAAGTTTTTTCAACAAAATTATTGCATTTTAAACATACCTGAAAAGTTGCTTACTTAATAACTTGGACATGAAGAACTGTTGCCCCCCTGTGCTGCCATACTCTGCGAGACCAGAGCCAAGATGGTGTGTGCCATTCACCTTTGTCATAGCTCACGATAGAGCTGGGACTTGGGCCGGACTTATTTGGGCCAGCCCGAAGCACGGCCGGCACGGCACGGTCTAAGCACGGCCCGGCCCAACACGTGGCGGGCGTCGCGCTGCGGCTCAAAATTCGCACGATGGGCGGCGCGCGGCAGATCGGGCCGTGCTTGGGCGGCACGCACGACGGCGGGCTCGAGCGGCACAGGCACGGCCAAGACGCCCGCCCTCCCGGCTCCCTCCCGCGTCCCCGCCCCGCCTCCCGTCGCTATCCCAGTATCACAATCACAATCACAGTATCACACACACAACAAAGGGAGTAGAGGGGAAGGAAAGGAGTGTACCCGAGAGGCCGAGCTGCCGGCCGAAACCCCCACCGCCGCGTCCCTCGGTGTCAGCGCCCTCTTCAGCTTCCTGCTGCATTACACCTCCACGTCGACGAGCTCCGCCAAGAAGTTGACGACCTCCTCCACGGCGTGCCGACGTCCCCAACCACGCCTTGAATTAATTTTCAACAAGACGGGTACGAGAGAAAGTAAGATGACGGACGTCGTCACAATTGTTGCGCAGTCTTTATCGTGCATAGTAACTTTAGGCTGGGCTTGGGCTGGCACGGCACGAACGTCGGCACAGCGGGCTTTGGGCCGTGTTTGGGCCTAGCCGGAGGTGAGGCGGGCCGGCACGGCATGACACAGTGGGATGACTGGGCCGAGTCGGCACGGCACGAATCGGCCCGAAGCACGGTGGACCTGAACCGTGCCGGCACAACACAGTCCAACTCCCAGCTCTAGCTCACGAGAGCATAGAAATGAAGAAGCTTATGCCCCAAGTGGAAGTAGAAATTTCGCATAGAACTGTTCAATTTCCCTGTCGGGCCTCGTTCTTTCGCATAAAAAGCTTGGACATTGGCGCCGGGAGGCATGTATGGCTTCTCATGCCTCGGAGTGAGCGTTTGAAAAGGTCGGCTAAAGCTTTTTGACTTTAAAATAATAATGGCCGAAAGCAGCAGAAGTGATTAAAAATAAGGAATATTTGATTTATTGAAGTTTTTGACTAAGCTGCTTTGGCAAATATATGAATTATCTATAGGAGAAATGATGACTTATTTGATAACGATAATTACACTAATGAATCTTAATAACAATCATCACATTATATAATTATACAATTAATCA
The DNA here is from genome assembly GCA_036346265.1 of Melocanna baccifera. Taxonomy (NCBI): domain Eukaryota; kingdom Viridiplantae; phylum Streptophyta; class Magnoliopsida; order Poales; family Poaceae; genus Melocanna; species Melocanna baccifera. The sequence continues at coordinate 2,037,899 of CM070683.1, read as the reverse complement.
ATTTTACTATGACACTAGTCATTAGTCTATATCTACAGTACTACTATACTACTGCTCACTTTCTCTTCTTATCCTGTACGCTAAGTTGAACTACTGTTGTACACTAAGTTGAACTACTCCTCTGCTTCTTTCTCCATCTCTCAGCTCCTACTTGGACTGCGCCGCCGCCGCCGCCGCCGCTTAATCTGACAACGGCGATATCGGAACACACCACCGACCACCACATAAGATACCCCAAGCTACCTCGGTGTCCGATCTTACTTCCCCTGTTCTCCCCTCCGTCTTCTACTCACTCTACTCCCTTACCCTACATGGCGGCGGAGGACCACAAGACAGCGCGGCACGATACGAGAATTATGGAGAAGTTGTTTGGTAAAGCTGCTTCCAGAAGCCATACATTGATTCGGACCAGAAGCCGGAAACGCGCAGGCCGCAGGGTACCTTCATGTACGATAAATCCCTGCTGTCATAAAAAAAAAAGTTTACTTGGGTCTAGGTTCAGTGTACCTTCGTCTAAAAGAAGGCTCAGTGCACCCCGTACCAATCGATGAACATGTTTGGGGACCGTTCCACGTGTCGCTTTTGTTCCCCCCGGTACGATGTGGTTTAGTATATGTTGCTCAGTGCTGTAGAGTCTAGACGGATAAGTCATAGGAGCTGTGATCTACGGTTTATATTTTTTTGTTATAATTTATTAGTTTAATAAATAATATTTATTAAAAGAAGTAGAGACGAAAGATGCTAAAAAAACCGAAAAAGCGAGGGCATAACTATGTCAATCGCACAGACAAGGTACTGCAACTTTCCGGCCGAAAAGAAAAAAAAAGCGATACCACGAGTACGTCAATCGCAAAGACAAGGTACAGTTAATTTCCTCGTGAGAGCGATTTCTCACGCACGCACAACGCAGGGACAGCTCCTCGTCGCTCAGAAGTCAGTCGTAGAAAAATCAGTTCTCAGCAAGGAAAAAAAACGTGGTCGGTGCTAAAAAAAACGTGGTAGGTGCTGGGCCGCTGGCACTTACCAAGTTACCGCCGTGCGATGCGACCGCCGTCGCAGGCAGACACGGGCCATCACCAGCACAGCACCACCGTGCCGGCCGCCGGCCGAGCCTCCTTTTTCCGCGAACGTTTTGCCTCGCGCGTGAACTTATCTTTTCGTAGAAATCCCCGTCCTTGCCGGCTAGCTGCCCGCCGCGTCAACCGCCGAAGACGACGTCGTGGCAGCGCAGCAGGCACTCGCCGTGCACACGACAGGACACGGGCGCGCCTAGAGATAAGGGGACGGCTCGGCACCACCGCATCCAACTCGCACCAACTAGGGGCCGTTTGGTTAATTGCCCTTTTCGGGATGATGTGTCGTTTGTTTATTTGGTTTGCTAGATAGAATCATTTTACTTTGAATTAGACCGCTACTCGTTTGGACCTTAGCTTTTAGTTTTTGATTTTTGATTTTTATTATTTTCTAACTTTTTAATATTTTAGGAGCCTTTTGTTTTTTGTTTTTTTTGTTTTTTTATTGTATATGATAGGTAAACTATAGTACCAAATAAACTAGATACGATAAAAAACATAAGTCAACAAAAAAACTAAGTTGAGCACCCTCTAGATGGTTTCACCTAGGTAAATTGATGAGAAATATACTGTTTAGATGATGTATCATGACAACATGGGCTTCAATCTAGGGTGTGAAAAATACTAGTATATAGCTAAGTAATTTTAGCTCAATCTAGAGTATAAATTTTATAATTTAGCTCATATAAGTTATAATATTTAGTTTTTTTTAACTAATTTAGTTTAAAACTTAATATAATTTTATATGCACCACTGGCGCAATCATAGATAGGATCATCCTGTGAGCTTGTTCCACGCCCCCTAAACCAACCCTCTCGCGCGACGTGGTCGCGAGCCCGCCTCACGTCCACGTGCTAGCCCCGCGCGGCGGCACCTGTCCACCCGCCGCGCGCGGCGCCTCGAGCTGCACGCCGCGCGCTCGCGCTTTTCACAGCCGCCGCCTCGAGCCGGACTCGTGTCGACCCACCCGCCCCCACGCAGCGCGCACCACGTGCCGGCGAATCATTTGACTACTCTTCTCATTGATGGAGCCGGTCCGCGACGGGAGTGCTAGCAGCAGCAGCTCCCTTTTCTTTTGGGCATGTGTCTGCCTGCCTGGCCGTTCGTTGTGGTTCCTGTTTGCTTGGTCTCCACGTGCGCGCTCCTACCCGCCAAAGCAACAGCAGAAAAAGCGTAAAATATTGGGCCGGGGATAAGCGCTGCCGAGGTAGCATGGGAATCTTCTCGATGCACGCCGAGCATGCATTATTGCGATCCCACGAAACTGTTATGATAAATCGTTTAAAAACTTAATAAATTGAATAATAGTAAATCGATAAATTATTTTTAAAAAATATTACGATAAGTTATTAAAAAAAAGCTGTGACTTTTTCTAAGCTCCTTTTTCGTGTTCTCTCCGGGGACGAAAGAAAAAGACCTTGATTCCGTACAGCGCAGTGGAGCTACCGACTTTGAAGTGGTGTGCGCAACGTGGAAAAATCTTCGCCATAAAAGACACGTACGTAGTGTGAAGTTTAGCTGACCAATTCCTGCCGTTGTTATCTGCTAACCATACCTAAAATAAAATGCCAGGGAAGATTCAATGAATGTAGTACTAGCACTATAGGAAAAGGGCAGATGATAAATGCTCCCCTTCATTGACAACGCATACAAACCATCCCCCTTCACTTGAAGCTTATCTGGGCCACTGGCACCATAAAATTTCTTGTCTCTACCCGCGATGCACACCCGCATGCTACGTCACGATTTCATATGAAGAAAGACAAAAAACCTGTAGCCACACCCCTATTTCACCGATCTATCCTGCTTCCCCGGAGACATCTCCTCACACTGAAAGGCAAAAGCGATCGTGTACGAGTACATTATTAAACATTTCCGTACAAGAAAAACAGGCTATTTGGCCAAAATGACTGATTTTAAAACGTGATTAACAAAAATAATATCTTTGTATTTGTATAAATTTCATATGATAAAAACTGTTTTTTCTTAATCTCGCATCCAATATGGTCATTTCGACCGAAAATTCAGAAAAACACTAGCCACGTCTAGCCCATGCACCCGTACAGCCACACCGCAGGGTCCCCATCTGAAACCACGGCGAGCCACCTTGGCCGATCGCACCGCGGCCGCAAAAGGCCAAGGAAAAAAGCTTTGTGAAAGGCAGGCGCATCCGTCCCAATACTGCTGAAGTCGGCCGTGACGCCATCGCCCCTGATCCAGAGGCCAGAGCCAACCCTATCCCGCCGCGCCTTCCCGGAACCCCCCCGCCCCCCACCACACGTGCCCAATTCCCCCCGAAACAATCCATCCCCCCTTGCCTCCTCGCCTTTACCGCAGCCGCCACCACCCCTGCTTTGACTCCCTTCCGCCGAAGCTTCCAGACCCGCACCTCCCCCCTATTTATGCCTCCCCCACCCGCGATTCCTCCTTTCATTCGAGGAATTCACAGAGGGCAGCCGGAAGCAGCAGCGCAGTGAAAGAAGAGACCGCAACTTTCTTGAATCCAGGGATCGAGAAGAGAGGGAGGGAGAGATCAGGCATGGGGGTGGCGGTGACGAGGAGGGAGAGGGACGCGGAGGCGGCGCTGAACCTGCCGCCGGGGTTCCGGTTCCACCCGACGGACGACGAGCTCGTGGAGCACTACCTGTGCAAGAAGGCGGCGGGGCAGCGCCTGCCGGTGCCCATCATCGCCGAGGTCGACCTCTACAAGTTCGACCCCTGGAACCTGCCGGAGAGGGCGCTGTTCGGGGCCAGGGAGTGGTACTTCTTCACGCCCAGGGACCGCAAGTACCCCAACGGGTCGCGCCCAAATCGCGCCGCCGGGAACGGCTACTGGAAGGCCACCGGCGCCGACAAGCCCGTCGCGCCGCGGGGCCGCACCTTGGGGATCAAGAAGGCGCTCGTCTTCTACGCCGGCAAGGCCCCCCGCGGGGTCAAGACAGACTGGATCATGCACGAGTACCGCCTCGCCGACGCCGGCCGCGCCGCCGCAGGTGCCAAGAAGGGATCCCTCAGGGTAAGCCACTGCTACTAGTGATCCAAATCTTTCGCTTAGTTTCTTTTGATTAAATTTGGTACTCGAAAGTGATCGATGAAACTTATTTCCATCTGAATTCGTGCGCGCAGTTGGATGATTGGGTGCTTTGCCGTCTCTACAACAAGAAGAACGAGTGGGAGAAGATGCAGATGGGAATAGAGGCCAAGGAAGAGGCGTCGGACATGATTGCCCCGCAGTCCCACTCCCACTCGTGGAGCGAGACGCGCACGCCGGAGTCGGAGATCGTGGACAACGACCCGTTCCCGGAGCTGGACTCCTTCCCGGCGTTCCAGGACCCGGCGGCGCAGATGATGGTGGTGCCCAAGAAGGAGGTGGAGGAGGGGCAGAACGCCAGGAACGACCTGTTCGTGGACCTCAGCTACGACGACATACAGAGCATGTACAGCAGCCTTGACATGCTGCCGCCGGGGGACGACTTCTACTCGTCGTTCTTCGCGTCGCCGCGGGTCAAGGGGAACCAGCCCGGCGCCGGCGGCATGGCCCCCTTCTGAAGAAGGCGGCGGGGGGAGACGATGTTTCAACCTGCAACCTCTGTAAATATAGCATAGAGACGGGAGGGGTTACCGGGGAAGAGTCGCGGTGTGGTGTATGGAGTCTGGTGCTGGACATTCTTTCGTTTTTCTTCCCTTCACTCGGTAGATATATGCAGCTCTCTCTTCAATAGAACCGACCAAATTTTGTTTGTTCTAATTCCTATTGCCTCCGCGTGCTCGTATGATAATTGGCCCTAGAATGTGTGATCGGCAGAGCTCACTTGATTCGACTATCATCTTTGACGAAAATGGAACTACAGGACAAGCGAGTCCAGGGAAAGAGGTTGAACATGGAGTAGGGAAAGGAAAGCACATCTCAATTCTTATTATTGAGTGGTTCGGATACACCGATACAAATCACGAAAAATCAAGAGGACTCCTGCAAGGTCAAATGCGCAAGCTTTCGAGGAAATGAAAATCCTATAGTCGTGGAAGCAGGAATACTGGATGAAGGTCGGAGTTTACCCGCATGCAAGAGATTTGCAGATAAAGGTATCATCAGATGATCTCGAACGCAGCGAAGAGTTCCCCGTCGATGTAGTTGTTGTCCACAAGGCTAACCAAGTAGTAGCTCTTCTGAACCTGAAAGTGAAGATCAAAGAAATATATCAGTAATGCATTTAGAATATATATGTCCACATTAGTTTCAAGAGTATATTTAGCTGAATTCAGTGTATTCCAAAAATTATTACATTGGTGTATTACTGAAATTGAAGTACAAACGCTAATGCTAGATTGTACTTAATGCCAGATGGAAATGAAGTTCAGATAGCATGTGTGGTGAACTAAACCAAATGTCATCCAGACAGATGCTGAAAGGTCTCTGATCTAGCTAGAAGCTTTTAGCAAAAGTGGGAGGTAGCAGATTAATCAGCTAAAAACACACCACTTAGTTGCACAGAAGGTTTCCTTGCACCTGTTACTAGCATAAAAGACTGGAAATATTGAAGTACCTTCTCTAGTAATTCCCTAGACGAGTCACCCTCAGGGAATAGGCAAGCCCATCCCCTTGACCAGATTTCAAATGCTTCCTCTTTCCAAACCATAAAGCTCGCCGAATCAACAACGGTAGGTTGGATAATCTCCTTGCCAGGGAAAACACCCCATGTGACAGCATTCACCGCATTTGCGGGAATGTTTGACAGTGATTCCCCTTCCTTGTTCACAGCAATGTATGTAAGAGAAGGGAATGCTTTGCTCTTCTCAATTAGTTGATCCAGCTTCTCTTTTGCACAGAAAAATTCAACATAGGCCTTCTGGTAAACATAGCCTCCTGGGCCGCCCCATCCTGCAGAACAGGACACCAATAAGCACTGCAGGTTGTTCTTGGTAAGGCACACACCATACGGCATTGTACAAAAAATACTAAAACAATAATAACAATGGCGTATGATTTACTAAAACAAGACTTTCTTGGGTGAGACATGTTCCCTGTGAGGCGGTGACTGTTTGGTAGCACTGGCTTGTATGCTGATGGTTAAAATGGACACAGCGCTACAGCTGGTATGCTGGGGTACTGCTGAGTGGAGGGTGACTGCACAATATCAGCCCATGCATACTTCAGCATCCTCACAGCCTTGGATTATTTTGTATATAAGGATTTGGAACCAAAATAATGTACTCTTCTAAAAGCAGATACACCATTAATGTATTCTTCACTCATACGGTTGTCAACGTACATCTAGCTTTGATCCATCGATCTACGCTACGCATGTAACAAATTAGTATCAAATTAGATTATTAATATCATTATAGCTAGCTAGCTTAATACTTACACATAATTGTTATTCATCTTAATAAATTGTTTATATCTAAATTAAGTCGATAGCTACATACGTACTATTAATGCCTCCTTCAATGCAGCGCAATGAAGACATATTTATCGGGATAGATCTAGCTAGGTATTAATTAATAACGAGGTGTATCCCAGAAACATCTAACCACGAATTGTCTATAACCATGAGTAAGTCTCATGAGCATCTCCAAGCCCACTGGGGGGCTACTATTCCAAGTGGTCATTTGATGCCCCACGACTTAACCTCATAGGCATCTCTTCAGTGTGTTTATGACTTAGTGTCATGAATACGCCTCTAAGGTGATCATGAGTAAGTCTCATGAGCGCCTCCAAGCCCACTTAGGGGCGACCACCCAAAGTGACCATTTGGTGCCCCACGACTTAGTCTCGTGGACACTCCTCCGGTGTGCCTGTAACTTAATCTCATCGGCACACCTCTAAGGTGCCATATGACTTAGTCTCACAGGCACCCCTCCAATATACCCATAACTCAGTCTCATGAATGCACTTCCAATGCACCCTGTGATTTAATCTCACGGGCATTCTTAAGCCTACCGGAGAATGTTATCCCTAATAACTATGTTCTCTTCAACAACACACGTACATCTTTCCCAGGCAGCTTGAATCATCTGCCATTGACCTAGCTCGAATATCAATCAAGGGTTGTCATGCCTACATAAGGCTATCACCTCGGAGATCTCGGTATCTAAAGTAATGGGACTCTACCTGTCCCACAGCAACGACATAATGGGACGCTACTGTATGAGAACATATACACATGCTTAGAACCCTGCTCCCAGTGACAAAAAGAACAAGCATAAAAAATTAGATTTAACGTACCAACACTGGGAGAATCAGATCTCTCTCCATTTACAACAGGTTGGCTGTTGATGGTAAGGAAGCCCTTCGAGTTAATCTTCACCAGCTGGTCATCTATGATCTTTGTCTCAGGTTGAAGACCATCTAACTCACCATGGGCTGCTTGTAAGTTTTCCTTGACAGAAGTTCATGAACCGCTGTGAGACAGAAGGGTTAGCAAAAACAATAATACGTTGAAATTGTTTTTATGTCATACAGAGCAATAATATATCATGCAATCAACAGTTACTACATGAATGTCTTGCACAGATTTCAGTGGAACCGCCCATTCCTCTTGGAGCTTCTTACCACGTCCACGTGGTCGTGTGAACTGTGAAAAAGAATGGATTTGTTACTACAAACATCTAGAATTTTATGAAAAGTAGGGATCACAAAAGGCAACTCTAGTGATCTGGAACAAAAAATAGCCAATGCCCAACAACTGACTTATGTTGCAAAATCCTGCACTTGAGGCGTACTGGCAGATGGTGGTATGAAAACTAAGAAACAGACCCCATGATGAAACACCCTGTTGGGGGACCATAACTGTTTTTTGCTGAACCAATATCTTTGAATAATATGTAAATGTTCACTTTTACTTGATTTATTATTGGAAGATGTAGATTATAATTTATACTACCCTTTTATAGTATTATAAAAATGTTGCACACAGTATACCTAAAAAAATGGTTATGAACACCATAATTATAGACTGGAACAAAAGGGTAATGAAATTACCTGATAGTCAGTAAGTGCTCCATATGATGGGTTTCGGGAATCACCCCACCGCCCATGTGGGTATTGATCCCAACCTAGTGTCCTCGTGATATAGCTCTTTGGTCTGTTAGCCCTGCTCAGATATCATCATTCACCAGACTGGATGAGTATGTATAGCACTAAGATTCAAGTAGCTTGAAAACATATCGTCTAAAACAACAACCAGAATATAGGTCGAACATCCTCTTGGACACGGAAAACATTTGTTGGAGGCCTCCAAGGTAATGGCCTTGAAACCTTCAACTCCTCGATTAATCCAAGATTCTGGAGAAAATTTAGTTGTTAACAACACATCGAAACAAAATATTAAATCAAGGCATGGAAACTACCATCAAAATTCCTAAAGCAGACTTCTCCATATTTAGTGTGTAAAGGTGCAAAGTCTTGATACCACTAGCTAAAATTTTCTTGCACATCTCAGTTCCAAGGTGGACTCCATATGCTTTTACAGCCTGCTCATTGTCTTTAATAGGTTCCAGTGCAGCGGTGATCTCAGCTGGTATCTATTATTACATTCAAAGAAACATTCAGTGAGAAACCACATATTGAAAATTGAAATTCAGTATTCGAAAAAAGATCAAATTCTATGAAGCATATGTTTATGTTCATACATAATTCCATATCCATTGGAGTTATCTACATGCAATTACTAATGATGGAGCTACAGCAGCAGACCCGTACCTTAGTTTTGCAAAATCCAGTCATGCGCAAGAAACCTTTGTGGTTATTTATTGGCATTATGCCAGGAACAATGGGGCAAGTAATACCAATCTGATGGCAGTCATTCACAAATTTGAGAAAGATATCAGTGTCATAGAAAAGTTGTGTGATGATAAGGTCGGCACCAGCATCAACCTGCAGAGAAAACATACATTGAGAGAGAAGATGAGAGAGCATTGTTATGCTCCACAAGAACATATAGGGGCGTTTGATTCGGTTGGAGCTTCTGGCTTTGGAATAGTAGCAGCTGGAAGTAGAAGCGGCTGAAAGTGAGAGGTGTTTGATTTGGCTAGAGCTTTTGGCTGAGATGATTTGGCACATATGCACCTACTACATCAACCGTCAGCTCCGCTTCAAGATCCATGCATATGCATACACCTCTCCCCTCTCTCTCCCTCTCCTTTCTCCAGCTTCTTTCGCCTCTAGCACCGGCCAGGCGCCCCTTTCCAACCTCTGCCCCCACCCTGAGCTCCACCCATCCCGGCACAAACCTCTGCTACGCGCAGAAACCTGCTCGGCCCTGCACCGAGCTCCACCGCCGCCACACGCCCAGTTCCACCCGCCGCCAAGGTGCGCCGTCCATGGCCCAGGACGGTCGGGTCCAGGTGGATCCAGCGGCGGCACGGCCGGGGGGCGGGCAGCGGCTAGCTCAGTGGTGTGAAGGACGACACGCGACAGCGGCTCAGCCGCATGGCATTTGATTCGGCCTCAAAGAGCCGCTTTCAAAAGTCGAAGCTAAATCAAGCACCCCCATAGTGTGTAATGGATTAACAACATTAGGAAAGAAAATTTTATGCAAGACCATGTCCGGGTCATCGATCAATAAAAACACAAGATGTCTTCATTTCGAACGAAAAACCAACATCAAGAGAGCGAAGAGAACCTTTCTCTTCAAATAAGCAAGATCGTTGTTATATGCTTCTGGCGTAGCCCCTTCCTCACCTTGTATTGCGTCAGGGTGCGCCTCTTGACATTTGAATAAAAAAGATAAAAGAAACATCCAATTTCTAAGGTTGAAAGCATGCACCATGTAAACAAGCAAAGTCTAGCTAACCTGGATAACCAGCAACAGTTATGCCAAAGTAATCACCATACTTGGCTCTAGTGTGCTGCACCTGCAATTAGAAAACAAAAGCCAAGTTTGAATAAAGAAACGGTATCTATCAGGATTCAAATGGGTCTTATCATAAATATCAGTAGCAGCAGCAATCAGCTTGTCATCATGTCCATGACTTCCCAATGTACTAAACAAATTCATTGCCTTAAATGCACTCTTTCAAAAGAAGAGATATTTACCAAATCAAGAGCACAAGCAAAACCACCCGCAACTTGAACAAATTTGTCTTGACCATGTGGAGGATCCCCTCTAAGTGCCAAAACATTTTGAATCACATTGGTCTTGATGGTATCCAATGCATGGTCAATCTTCTCAACTGGCATGTTGGTGCATGTCAGGTGCATCATTGTTTCCACACACACCTGCAAAATAGCACAAAAATATTATAATCACTGACTATACTTGTGGCAGCAATGCACAAGAAACATTGAGGTTGCAAAAGAAGTCTAAGAACTCAACTTTGTTTTTGACATTATCTTGAGCAATATATTGGCACGCTGATAGAATGTTCGTACAAAAAGTTATCAGCAAACATCCTATGAGTGCCTTCCTCTGAATGACACCAACTAGTTGTTTTCACAAGAATCAATCAACTTGCAGCCAAGTGGTATTCTTCAAACGCTTAATAATTGCATCTTTCCCCAGCCCCTAGATAAAGAGACACCCAACAATGAGGGGAATACAAGCACCTGATGGATCCATGAATCAGAAGTCACACCACAATGGCATGAAACCTGGATAACCAATCCTATAAAAATGACACATCCCAGACAAATATTCAGGTCTGCTGCGTTGCACTCCAAATTGGCATGACATTCACCGCGCTGCATGGGACCGGCAGAGCTATAGCTCAGAAACACAGACCTCTACCAAGAACTTTGGTCAAATATCAGAATGGGTGAACTCAATGTGACTAACCAATCAAAATCACTCCTTTCACCAAACATTCCAGAGCTGAAAGCTCTAAACAAGCATTGACCAAGCGCCACAATGATCAAATTTGGAATTCCTTTCCACAATACTATGCTGCACACCTCATTGGAGGTCAAATTAGGCATCATTATCGCTTAGACATGATCATCATTCACCAGACACACCACCCAACCAACTAAACCACACAGGAGCAGATTAATCCAAACCGCTCAAAAATAAATACTATTCCACACAGTATCAAGCGTACCTTCCAAAATCAGCATCATATCAAGCGTAAACGTTTAATTTTCAACTCAAGTTAGAAATCTAAACTAATCAGTATCACAGTATAATCTCGAGCGTATCCCACCAAACTCTAGCGAAACCAAATGAAACGAGCAACGACTGATGCAATTAGGCAAATATAATCACATCAAACCGAACACATTTCACAATATCCTTGCACAGATTACGAATCCCCGCACTGCGCCTAAATTCGCACCAAATCGAACTAAACAGAGCCAACCACCAACGAAACGGGCATTTCATCAAACACATTCCGTTCTCACAGAACCAAACCAACAAAACCCTAATTACCTAAATCCATGATCCAAAACGTCAAATCCAACACATCGCGCCATTTCTACCGACACATTACGCCACGCCGAACCAAATTCAGCCGAAGGCGCGCCAACGCCTCGCGCCAAAACATATCAGATCAGATCGCGCGCGCGGGAGGCAGCGACAGATTCACACGTACAATGTTCTGCATGCGGTTGGCGATCTCGAGGGTGAGGTCGGCGGTGGATCCCCCGGCGCCCCAGGTGATGTCGCAGAAGGTCGGGCCGTGCGCCACCATGCGGTCCATCCGCTCGAAGAGGTTCTCCACCCCCTCCTCCGTCTTAGGCGGGAAGTACTCGAACGAAAACACCGTCCGGCCATCCGCCGCCGCCTCCCGGATCTTCTCGATCACCTTCATCTCGAACCTTCTAGAATCTTTCCTCCTCCCCTTCGCTGCTGTGCGTGCGCTCTAATGGCGTGGAGGTTACGCAGGTGGAGGGGAGGGAGCGGGAGTGGCTGGGTTAGTGGGTTTACAGTAGATCTTGGGTTGATTATGGGTTCTTTTACACTTCTTACAGTCTATGTACGATGGTACAGTAGCAGGCTTTTAAATATATATTTTTTAAAGTAAAATCTATTAATTTATTATAGTATATACTATATTAATTTTAGTTATATAGATTAAAATCATATTTATTATCTTTCTTTATAATCTCTTTCACGAACAGGTAGGACTCAAAAACTATAAACTAAAAACCATAAGTTACATCCTAAAAAAACCCACCCGATTGTGTCTTAGTCCTTTCAAATTTTAGCTGTTTACGAGAGAGAGTACGAAGAGACAGACAGCCGCATGTAATTTTAGCCAATAAAACTGAAGTCGGTATAGTGTTTACTACAATCGACTTGTAGATCTAAATTAAAAAGACGTATCGTTTGAAAGATAGTTAGGTTTGCTCAGTTAGGCTTTTTGTAGTTTTTGACTTTTTTTTATTGTAACTGACTTATTTTACACTATAGCAGCTCGTAGTTTTTTCGGCGTAATTAAATTTTTTAAAAAAATTAAAAATAGAAAAAATATGTTGTCTCATTACGGACAATGCAAAAGAACATGAGAAAAAGAAAATGCAAAAAAATAGAAAACTAGAAAAAGAGCAAAAAAAACATAAACACAAAGCCTAAAAAAAATCCAACCGGGCTCGGTCCACCAAGCGTAGTTGTTGGATGGACCTGGTGCATGGACGTGGTCTGGTAGCTGGACGATGGGGCCGGTGCAGTGCAGGGTACCAATGCTGGGGCGTTTTGTGAGATGGGGTGCAGGAAGGTGTGGTGGGACGAGTGCATGGTCATTGGTGTCACTATCTAACACCGACCCTATGGGTGTAATCGGAGCGAATATAGACGGATATCGCTCATTCTGTATCTTATTTTGTATTTTTTCTCAGAATCAGAGTCGGACACGGATAATACTGGATACTCATTTTTTCATTCCGTATTCGTTCCGTGACGCTTCGGACAGTTAGTCGGACGAAAATTATCCACTTCTTTACACAGGACATTGGACAGTATGATGCAATCTAAGTGAACACAGAGAGATTAATCTTCGAGATATCAAAGTAAGAGCACTCAGTATTCTCTACATATTTAGATGTGACAATCTATTTATATGTTATCTTGTTCTTAAGTGAAGTCACAACAAACTTCCTCATATCATTTGACATACGGATATATACGAACGGATATCATTCATCCCGTATTCTATTCCATATTTTTTTCTTCGGAGTCGGAGTCGGACACGGATAGTGTCGGATATCTATTTACCTCTTCTATATCCGTTCTGTGAATCTTCGGTCGGTCGGTCGATCGAATGAAAATTATCTACTTCGTTTGCACCTCTAACCGACCCTACTGGGGTAGGGTGCTGAGCTACTGACAAGTGACCACTAATAAATGGGGATTAGAAAATTGTTTTGCATAGGCAGAGCATCATACCTTCACTGGCATGTGGGACCATGGATACTTAAGTAAGCATTTGTCGTATTCTTGTGCGGTTTTTTCTCTGCAGCTTGATGGGTTTGGACTTTGGAGTTTGGAGTGTGGAAGATAACCTGTTCCCACTGATTCTTGTGAGATTCCATGAGTGTGGACCTGTGTTGATTTGATGATGCTTTGACGATAGCTTTATTACTATTGGTAATCAAATCGTCACATTAGATCTTTGTAGAGAGCATTTTGATATCATTAGCAGCATAAGAATAGTAGTAATTTAGGTAAGATGTGGACACTTTTTTATTTGGGAGAAGATGTGGACATGCGGACAAGTAGAATACTCTTATCAACGTAATGTGTCTTGATAATTTTTTATTCAATTTATCAGTTACATTTAAAAAATATCAATCACAGTTGAAAAAGGTGTCTAAGGCTTGGTTTGACAACCACTGACCCGAGGCCTTGTTTGAAGAGCCCATTAGGCCTGTCACATCACAAAGCTCACAGAGCCCAATAAGAATCCCATTACTTCCAGCCCAACCCGGCGCCGCCCAATTGGCAGCGAGAGCCGAGAGCCGAACATTATCCGGTTGAAAGCCGGACACCTCTCCAGTCTCCACCCACAGCCACTTCTCCGCTCGCTTCCGTCTCCCCCTCCCCGTCGCTTGCCATGGCGGCCCTCGCCTCCACCTCCCCCTCGCCGGCGATCTCCGCCTCTACCTGGCGCATGTCGTCCCTCCGCTCCACACTCCCTGCGATACGCCCCTCCCCGCGCGGCAGGCTCCGGTCGTCGTTCTCGCCCGCGGCGGCGGCCACGGCGGCGTCGGTCGGCTGCCTCGTCTCCTTCTCAGGCCTCGCGCCCGTCTCGCCTTTCCTCTCCCTTGGCGCTGGTAAACGAGTCGTCTTACCCCTCCCGATTTAATGAACCGACGCGGGATTGCAGCGTTCTAGTAGCAGTTGATGCAGCAATGAGAACTAAGAAGGGGATATAGTTTGAGGGAACAACTAGAAATTAACATAAGGATGCATGCTAATATGCTTTAAAATGTGAATTGAATGCTCGATGATGAATTTGAGATGCGAATGTATGCTCGTAGTTGTCTAACAACACTCCAACAACAAAATTGTAGTGTTCTTTGTCGTGTCTAGAACCTAGATAGATGAAGACAAGTATTCATGCGCAGAATGCAGACGCATTTGTGTTAAGCAACCTTTTACATTTCTCTTTACGCGCATTTGCCACACACCTACTATTTCTTTGAGTGACAGTTTTAAGATGCCAATGCACAAGACATCTAGTTTTGTGTACCTAAAACATTTGAAGGTATTGCAGCCTTATCTGCTTTGCTTGGCTTTTTACATGCCAAAATATGCCAAGGTTTCAGCCTTCCAAGCCAAGTTTCTTGAGAACGTCGCACTAATGCAAAAAATTGGATGTATTTGTCTGAAAATTCCTATGAAATATGCGGTAAACTCATTCATTGATTTTGTCGAACTATAGAGAGTTCAAGCTTTGAGCACCGTTTGTTTGGTATTGATGCCCGCGGAAGGATAGTGGCAATGAGACATGGGAGACGTGTTCCTAAACTTAACAGACCTCCAGATCAGCGGAAAGCACTTCTGCGTGGGCTGACCACACAGCTACTTAAGCATGGAAGGATAAAGACTACCAAGGCAAGGGCAAAAGCAATGAGGAAGTATGTTGAGAAGATGATCACGCTGGCAAAGGATGGATCTCTTCACAAGAGGAGGCAGGCTCTGGCATTTATTTATGAGAAGCATATAGTCCATGCGTTGTTTGCTGAGGTTGCAGACAGGTATGGGGAAAGAGAGGGGGGCTACACAAGGATCATCCCAACATTTCCAAGGCGGGGAGATAATGCACCTATGGCTTACATCGAGCTTGTCTAGGTAAGTGAATTCCTCGTTATATAATGTCTGAAGTCCCTTGAAGTCACTAAAAAGTCTAAAATGTATTTCTTTTTAATTCTAAAGATATGGTTTGACTCTACTGACCGTAGACTATTTGAATAAGAGTGAAGTTAGCTTTCCTTTGTTTAGAACTGATCATTGCTGTGTAGGATTTTGACATGCAACACTGGACTTATACATATCTAATTTGAAAACACAGCTGTTGCAGTGGGAAGATAGCAAAAACGAAGCAAACATTTATTTTGCTACATGACTGTTTCATTTATGTCTCTGTATATGCAGGAATAGGAATCAATTCTGATTTTTTTTCTTTTTATCTGCAGGATCTTCCATTTTTTGCAGTTCATTCGTGGGTGCTGCCCAGATCGGGTGGTCTGCAAATTGCCTTTTGAATATCTGTTTTTCGTATGTTCTTTTGTAACAAAGTGTTGATCATGTGTGAAATTTTGAACAGTCAATTTTCATCCTGTAATTGCAAAAGCACTGTGCTATATTTTGGAAAGTGTTTATGGCATTGCAATCTGGTTCCTTAGCTAATCACTATCATTCCGTCACGTACTGCACACTGGCATAAAATGTTACTGCAAATAGTTTTCCTATGACATAACGGTCTGGTAGCCTAACCCTGGACGATACTGTATTGTTTGCGAATCCAAGGTACTGAACTTCTAATTGTACATGTGTTTCGCAAATGATGTTAAGAAAGTTCTGTATTTACCACAAATCTACATGAAAAGGAAAAAAACTACTCAAATATGATGTCTCTGATGAAAATTTACTCCGCAGTTTGGTGTTCCATCGCGTGATTCTCGAACATGTACTTTTCGTATGCATAGAAAAGGGAGCTGCGGTACAGTGAATCAATATAATGTAATATCATTTACTAACATGGCATCTGCAAGGTCAGGATGGCCGAGTGGTCTAAGGCGCCAGACTCAAGTTCTGGTCCTCTAACGAGGGCGTGGGTTCAAATCCCACTTCTGACACTATTTTCTCCTCTTTTGCCCCTTAATTTTCAACTTTTTTTAGCACGGTGACGGTAAGGTCCTGGAGAAGCCTTGAGTGATCAACTTCAAAATCACCAGGCTGCAAAGATGCATGGCCAACGCAACAGAGGAGAGAGAGAGAGAGAAGAGCAATCGTCGAAGAGGCCACGGAAGAGGAGAGAACAATGCGTCGCCTGGAAATTCGCCATTGCCGCTGTCCACCTCCTTCTCCGTGCAGACATCGAAACCAATGCTGTCGATCAAAACGGAGGGAGAGACGAAGCAGCTTGATCAAACGCTAGAAGAACCACGCACAGCACCACAGTAATACCCTGTGGGGTCAATGCGTTTGACATTTTTAAAATTTTATGGATTTATATGAAATTATTAATAGAAATAGGACTAGATTGCAAAAATCTGTAGGATCAGTTGATCCCACAGCATACCACACGCTCTACACCCGCACCACTGTTCGCCGCCAATGCTGAGGTCACACACCAAAACTGTTCCGATGCTGACGCCTCGTCGCTTGCCGGAGTTATGCCGCATTCCGATGGTTAGTATCGAGGAGGTCACCAGCTTCTGTGATCGGGATCCGCTTTTTTGCGGGTTTGATTGATAATACGAGTAAAAGGAAGGTCTCCTACAAAGAAAGTCCCTTTCTCTGATCCATATGGACCACTGATGTGCGATCTGACAGTTCTCAATGATCCGAGGTGGATCGCCAATAAGCACTGCGGTCCAATTCACGGCCTCATGGGGGATCTAACGGATAAGTCATCATAAAGGAGGGCTCCTTCCGAAAAATGTCTGCCCAACCCTCTACTTGGATCCATCTGGGCCACTTATATGCTATCGGACAGTTCATGTGGACAAGCAGAGAACTCGGCCTTGAGCTCGTGGACGATGGCTTCCTCCTCCTCCGCCGTCGCCACATGAATCACGCTATTCAATTCATTGATTCAAATCACAAGGGTTACACATATATATAACATAACATAGCTAATGGGAACACACGACTAATGTAATCATAAGATTAATATGAACACAACACAAGATTAATATGAACTCAAGAAGTTGAGCACAAAGCATGAAGGGACAGGACGTTCGGTAACCAAAGGGCCAGGCTAACACGCTCTCGCAGTCTAAGCGTCGGCAATGCGGACATTTAGACTAGATTTGAACTCCATGAAGACAGAGGCAGGCAACCCCTTGGTGAAGATGTCTGTGAACTGTGATGACGTCGGTACATAAATAATATGGACATGACCGAGGGCGATGCGTTCCCGGTGGTGCAACAGCTCGTGCTCACGATGGACCGACAATGATGATTTGATGTGATGACAACGGTAGACAGGGTGCTCGAAAGGCCACAGGGCTTCGGCCATATCGATAAGCGCGCCACGTCATGCCATGACGGTATCGGAGAAGAGGAGACGCTAAGGAGGTCAAAGTCAAGGCGGTGAAGTCCGGAGCTGAGGAACATCGATGGGTCAGCAGGGTAACGCAAACTGATCTATGATAAAAAAAAAAGAGAAAACCCAATTTGAAGATGACCAGGAAAAACTCTATTTGGTAGCCAATCGGATGATCGGTGACATGACTTAAATTACGGGTTGCGCAGCACCTGAGAGAGATCATAAAGACAAGATTATCTCCCAGGGCAATGCGACAGAAGCTGTAGAGGCGGCGGCTCAGGAGCAGCGTCGCTCTAAAACCATGAGGGTATGAAAATTTGAGGGCAATCAAGCTATTCAATTCATTGATTCAAGTCACAAAGGATTACATAAATGTAGTCTAGTATGGCTAATAGAAACACATGACTAACAACATAAAATTAATATGAACTCAAAAAGTTAAACATAAAACACCATAAGACGAGATGTTCGGTAACAGCGAACCATACTAACATTCGCTCACGAAGGCAGTGCCTCTCCGGCGGCATCCCCCACCTCGACATCAACCGACGCGGCCGACCGGTGCAGGCAGCACACGCACGCCACGCCACGGTCGCACAAGCTAGCAATCAAGGTGTCTCCACTCTTCACCGCCGGCGACTCACATTGGCGGCCTGCAGTTCAAAGACGAAAGATTTCACCACATGTTGCATGCACCAACCTTGTTTCCCCTAATCATGCGTAAGCAAATGCCATCGTCCGTTCTTTCACCGTAATAAAAAGACACACGTACTACGTAGTAATCACTGTCAATTACTTCCGACGGCCGGTTAGAACGAATCGGAGATCGATCGGTCGATCGAGACGGAGGAGAATTTGATGCTCTGCTACACTGCACCGCATCAACGCGTGCTACGAAGGGGGATGCAGCCTGCAGGCCAGCAGCCCGGAGGCCGGAGAGCAGAGGCCGCGCGCATCCGATGCACTGCACGCGCGAGAGATCGAGCCAAGAGGCGGCGATTACGCTTTCATGCGCACGAGAGACCGGCGAGGCAGGCGGCTGCGGCAGCCGCGGTGGGCGGAGGACACATGCACGCATGCTGCCCTGCGCCACACCTGTGCATGGGAGCGACGCATACGTGTACGTACGTGTGCATCAGGTACTAGTGGCGTATCGTCGGACTTAGCATTTTACATACAATCTAATTTTTCTTTAGCATTTACATTATTAAAATATTGCAAATTTGTGGGTTAAACTCTGTTGGTTGCACAGGAAGTTTAGTAAGTCTGTTGGAATTTTCTTCCTATGCAAGGGATCTATCACCAATCACCATGCTTTTTATTCCATGGCCTGTTCATGATCATAGCATTGGATTGTGTGTTCTAACTTTTGTGGGCAAATATGTTGTTCAGGAAACTTCAACTCGCTACTTTTTTTGAACTCATAATGTGGTAATGAAAGTTCCCACATGTCCAAATGTGGTGTCTTGTCCTGAATGTTGTCTCCTTTCATTACCTGTCAACATTTTTTTGGTCTCACTAGCATAAAATATTGTTCCTCTTATCTCTTATTTTGTCCTGCACTCCTGCTTAACTCATACCTTAAGTTTCCATTGCTCTGTTTTAGCCTCTTGATCTTGTGTTTCTTCTACCTTTCAAAGAACTTAAGTTTTACATCTTTGCTTTCATGTTTCTTGAAGGAGGGCAAACTATGAGGAAAATCAGGCTATGAGCATCTGAGTGATCCACTACATATCTTGATAGAGGCTGAGTTCCCAGCCAATATCATTGACACAAGATTAAGGCGAGCACAGGAAATTATAGAAGAATTGCTAAAACGAGTGGTGAGTGATTACTGATTAGTATGCACCCATATACACATATATTTTTATTTCTGCAAGATTATTTATGTGAACGCCCTTCATGCTGCCTGCCGGAACATGTCTGTAGCCTGAACCTTCAGAATTTGTGCAGGCTAGGCCCTTTATGCTTGTCTCTAGAACCATCTTGGTGGGAATCTGATTGATTTCTGGAGAAAGCGAAGGAAATAGCCAATTAGCGAAGTTATGGTTTAATATGAAAGTGCTTTTTAAAAAAAAACAAAAAAATGTTAAAATCGTGTGGAAAAATATTGCCTCCAACTTCCCTAATGCTAGTCCTCACCTAGCAGATAACGTCTTTTTCTTGAATTTTGATTATCATTTACCGATCTCTCTCTCTCGCGGAAGTCCGTTTTTCATTTTTCACGTGTTCTATCCTGAACTTTGCGTATGATTGCACATATATTATTGCTTCTCGCTTCTCCAGGAATTCCCTGTATTTAATATGAACTCCACATATGCCTGATTTAGAAAGCCGCATTGGTTTCCGCTGCAGGATGAGTTGCAGGATTTCTACAAAATGCAACAGCTCAGGGAGCTGGCGATGCTAAAATCAACCCGGAGAGAGGACAGCCCTCATCCTGGGAGTGTCTCTCCATTCAGTAATGGTGGTATAAAACGTGCGAAAACAAGCCAGTTGAGAGGCAACTACACCCACCCTTACTGGTAATTGTCCAGGTGCCTTATGCCCCTAAGGAATGCCATGCCTCCGGACGATGTTTGCCGTGGGCGTGTGTGAAGGAAGCAATGTGCCTTCACTATATGAGTCTGGTTTCAGTTGGGTTTTCTCCTTTATACAGGGAGAACTACTGGGACAATGGCGGCAGTCCTGGATCGTTGGGTTCATCCACCTTGGTTGTTGTAAGGTCTAGAACATTTGTTTTATTTTTTATTGACTGGTAGCCCTAGTATGTGATGCTATGGAAGGTGATCTCCGTGGCAAAGTAGAGAGGCCTGAGTATGTGAGCGTAGAGTAGAGAGGCCCGAGTATGTGAGTTTTTTCTTTCTTTTCCTTTCCTTTTAACCCCTTTAGGTGTTTAATTAACCTTGTATTATATCCTTTTACACCATGGATCTGCGAAAATAAAAAGGTATAAGGATCATCAGTTTGTACCTTATGGTATTTTGTTCGGTTGCAGAAACTTCGAATTTAGCAACGCCGTAATCCAACATGGGCGTCACAGCGATCATGCATCATGCTGGTTTCGCATCCTCGCCGTCTGATCCATAATGTTGGCGCAGCTAAATTCAGGGCATCTTTTTTGAGTTCGTGTAGGTGTGAGAGCGTACTGCTGGTTTCCTGGCGTACAGCAAAGCAGCACCGCCCTGAGAGCGATAACGATCGCAAGGCTGCAACGCCGACGCCATGGTGTTGCAGAGGAGAGTACAGGAAGAAAAACTGTAGGCTTTGATTCTTCGAAGGCTTTAGGTGATGGCAATAGTTGCTTGTGTCAGGCTTGGCAGGCCACTATGCAAACAGCCGCAGGATCAGCTGGCCAGAAACGTACACGCCTTCTGGGATTTTTGTTCTGGTAAACGTGAAAGGATCACAGGGCCGGCGACGGCGAGGGTATGCACGGAACAGGCTAGGAGCGCACCGTATATTGTTCTCCACTTGTGAGAATGACTTTTGTTCTCCACTTGTGAGAATGGTTTTTATGACGAGAAGCTCAGAAGAACAATATTGTTGGGAAGAGAATTTGCCTCTCGGTTCATTTCTTGGAAAGAACAGCAACAAATTCCAGGGCAAGGAAGCTCAAGCACGAACCACAGGTCCAAGAGGAGGGTAACTCGGGACAAAAGCTATTATATGATACAGGACACATGCAGAGTCGAGTAGAGATGTAAGCTCAGTGCAGGTACCCTTTCATCAGGTACTTCTGTATCGTATAGTAGGCCTGTTATTTTCGGCTTACAGCTTCCTTAAAATAAATAAACAAAAGTGTTTCTCTATCATCGTTTCAAAACAGCTTATTAAGATATTTTTTAAAAAATATCTTATCATCTTTCGATTCGTTCGCACTCGTACTAGGACTAAAAGCTATAAATCATAGCCATAATTCTCAGCCAAAAAAACAGGCCCACTCCTCAAAACATTTCACCTTCTATGGGCGAAGGAAAATAACAATATACCAGCGCAGCACTGCATACACCTTTCAAATAAAAGGAAGCAGACCAAATCTCAAGACTCGCTGACAAGCACCATGCCATAAAACAAATATTTCTGCTCTATGCAGAGCCATATCGTGCGCAAGTCAAAAATAAGCAATGAACTGCATATCCCTGATGCAGAATCATCTGTACACCACATGAAGCCACTGACTCATGCATATCAAGTTCTGCAGCTAACAGATAAGCAAGACATGAGCATAGTTCCATATGCACCGATACAACGAGAAGAATTTCATTCACAACATGTCACAAAAGAAAAGCAGTGTATTTGTAGATGCAGGCAGAAAAAAAATCTGAACTTAACACAACCAAAGATAAACAGCTCAAGATTTAAGAGCACATGTTAATTATTAATTAATATACTCAATGAACACATCTTGTTGATGAAACTAAAATCGTGACTATATGATGCCACAGACTTCAGCTACAAAAAAACGTTGCAGCTCAAACAGGTATCTGATAAGCAGGCAGCTGCCATAAATCAAACCAAGAAACAAAATAGACTAGTACTATCTACTAACTGAACATCGTTGTTTTCAGGATTTGAATTCTATGAAGTGATTGGATGGTAAATATAACCCTGTCATGGGCCATACCTGGAAAGACATACGGAAAAGCATTCAATTATGCTACAATGGTATAACCTTTTTTTCATACTACAACAGTATAACCGAAAAAAGGCAAATCCGACAAAAACATTTAACTTTGTTACTACACTGTAACCGAAAAAACTGCTAATGTGCGGACGTTCTGCAGCAGAATTCACAAAGATAATCTTAATAACCAATTCTTGCAACATTTCAACAAACATCTGTTAATGACCCAAGACCACAACTACGTATCACATGATCACATCAAAAGGTTTAGTTTGAATATAACACATCAGTTCCACAACAAATCCTGAAATCCATGTGCGTCATACAGCATCACACAGTACCAAAATATTACTGGTTATAGCAATAATACCATCTATACATTAGAGCATCACCAATCATATCACACGCATAGTCTAAGTTTTCACATCAACAGTTTAATACCAACCAGAATTACACAATACCAAGTTCTAACGATTCTAGACAGAATAATAAAGCTGCAAATGATAATAATTACGGATAATTGGACCCTCAGGCCCCGCCAACTTCCTCCATGCAGGCGGAGGTGGCATGGAAGGCGCGAACATGGGTGCCACAGCCTGATCGTTTCTTGCGCTTGCCGGTGATCATCGCCCACATTGGCTTCATGGTGTGCGCCTCAACTTCACAGCTAATGCTCTCCTCCTTCACCTGGCTGGCACAGCTCCCACCCTCCTTCACCTGTAGAGGGGCGGTCAGCTTCACTGGTCCTGGTGGCAGGGCGATCGGCTTAGCTGGTACAGGAGGTGGCGAGATGGTCGGCTTGGACTCCGGTGGCGGCCAGCAGCGAGCGGAGGGGAAGTTGGTGGCGGCGCTGGAACCGCGGATGCGGATGTTGGCAGCGTCGTAGGCGGCGGCGGCCTCCTCGGCGGTGTCGAAGGTGCCAAGCCACAGGCGGCGGCGGAGGTGCGGGTCGCGGATCTCCGCGGCCCACCGCCCCCACGGACGCTTGCGCACGCCGCGGAACCGCACGGCCGGCCTCGGCCCAGACGCCTCCCTCCCAGCCTCCATCACGCGGCGCTTCATGCCCGCCATCCCCCCTCCCCTCTCCCTCCGCGGCTGCGGCGGCAGCGGCGCCTCGTCCTCGCTCGACGACGAATCGGTGGCATCGGCGTCGCGCACGAGGATCCGCACCACGCGTCCCCGCGGCGCCGCCGAAGCCGCCGCCGCCGCCGCCGCGGCCAGCTCCACCGGGCTAGGGTTTAGACCCATGCCTTCGAACCCACTCAATCCATACGGCTGTGTGATCGGGTTGGCTACGCTTAGCCTCCGCGCCCCGCCATGGGAACGTGGGGGTGGAAAGCTCGGGGTAGGTTTAGGGTTAGGGTTTCCGGTGTTGATGCGGCGGTGTGCGGCTTGTGGGGTTGCGGTGGAAGCGGGAAGACAAGGGGGGCATTGGAGGAGGTGGGGACTAAAGGAAGGGAGCGTGAGGGCTAGTTTGGGAATTTCACTGGGAGTATCGGATAGGAATCTCCTGTTCCAGGAAATCGGCTGGTGTGGATATTCTTCGAATATGGGAGGCGGTTAATAGATGGGTTAAAAGATTTACGACTTCTTTTGGAAGAATGGTAGGCTAGTTGAAATAGTTTGGTCACACGGTGTTCTCGTGATTTAGGTCGGTATTTAGAATAAATTATTATCACGTGACATTACATAAATATTGTTGAATGATTTAATCCCACTTTAAACGGTTTCAGCTTTTTAATTTCTAAAATTTGGCTTTTTGCTTGTTTTTTTTGTTTTTCTCTTTATTCTTTTGTATTGTCTCAAAGATTTAGTATTGTTTTTTAAATTTTTTTATTTTTTGATTTACAAAAAGCTAACGACTACTATAGTGTTTTTATAGTTATAGTACACAAATAAACCATAAACTCTGATTTATAATCCTTTTGAAGCAGACCCTAACACTTACATTAAAAAAATGTTGTTTTGTTGGGACTGGAGACTTAAAGTTTGAAATAGGAGATACATGAAGTTTTGTATAATAGTTTTTTGTTTGAATTAGAAGGTGTTTATAACTGTGTCAAAATGTGTTAGAACAATAAGCTTAAAAGAGACTACAAGAAGATTTGTTTACGAATGTTCTCTACTTCTTTCAAAACCAGTTTTTTTATTTAGGAAGATAATCTTTCCAAAGAAGGCAAAGCTTCCGGTGGCCACCAATCATGGTCCGCATAGAGGCTGTTGCACAAATGGTGGTGGCCGGTGTCACTTTGACCGCTCAATGCCGTCGGTCCGGAGACACCGTCTAGATGTCTGTGGCATAGCAGAAGAATTGGCGTTTTGACCTAAGCCCGACGAGCCATGAAGCCCCATTTCCAGCCGACTGTTGTGCCCACCGTCGCCATCGCTTGAAGGGCAGGAATACTCTAAAGAAGATGAGGAAGAGGTACTGGAGCGGTAGTCCTCCACCTTGGAGATGTGAAGGATTACCTTGTAAGCCGAACCTGTTTTCATCGGTGTGCCCATGGTATAGACGGTTTGGATTTATTAAGGTCTTCTTTAACTCAGATGACGCCACGTAGTCAGGAATAGAGATGGAAAAAGGGAGAAGGGAACAGGGAAGCCACGTTCTTGTAAGCCAGGGCCTTCTTCCTCGGACACCGGCGGCCTCCTGCCACCAACGTAGGTGACAAGAGCACGTACGCTTGAGGTGGATCTCCAGCTCGACATGCAACGTTGTGTGAGGCATGATGCTGACGGCGTGCTCTGGGCGGGCGTCTGGGTGTCCAGGAATAGGGACACGATGAGGTACGATACGAAGACCTCATGGATATTTTCGGTGTGGTAGCACGACGGCTCTCCGAGCCAACCGCAGTCCCAGGAGGGGCCTCCGCGATCTATATGCCTTCAATATCGCAACGCTGGCCAGACAAGCTTGGAGACTCCTGCAGTTTCCAAATTCTTTGTCTGCTCAGGTTCTGAGAGCCAAATACTTCCCTCATGGAAATATACTGCAAGCGGAGAAGACAGTGTACTGAAGGGTGTTGATTTGCTGAAAAAGGCATCATTTGGAGAGTTGATGGTACATCCATTCACATTTGGAGAGTTTGAGGAATGTCACCACTCGAAGGGGCCGTTGTGGGAAAACGTCTAGAGGAGGGGTGTGGATGTGGATTCCAGGTGTCCCATTTGTTGGAGGATAGATGAGGTGGGTGGGCCATCTGTTTTTCAACTGCAAGCTTGCTCGAGAGATTTGGCGTAATATGACGGTGGAGGATGTTCGGGAACGCCTAGCGACATATCAATCAGTGGTGCAGCTTGCTGAAGAATTATTCTCTGGGTTACATGGTCAGAGAGATGTTCAGTTAATGCAGGGGAGAAACAACGAGATAGCAGTGCTGCGGCTGCTGTTCGTCGTTTGCATCGGCAAGAATTCAAGGATCACTTCTGGAAAGAAGATCGGGCAAACCAGAGAATCTCGGGAAGATGGCAAGCTTCGAGTGAACCTTGTCTGAAGATCAATGCCGACGGTTCCTTGTGGTTCAGTGTGCAGGTCCTGGACGACTGGATTTCATCCATGATGCAATGCAGGCTGAAACTGAAGCATGCTTGCAGGCGCTAAAGGTTGCCACCGAACAAGGCATGGGCTCAATTGTCTAGAGACTGATGCGATAAATTTGAAGCATGCTTTGGAGGTTATGGAGTTTGATCTGGCAAGGAACGGAGTTCTTTTCCGTGAGGCGAAGTTTCTTCTTCTCACGTGTTTTTTTTTTTGGAATTTCGTGTTGTGTGTTGCCCAAGGGCTTGTAAGGGCATTCATAGAGGCTACCACAAGATGGTGGTCTCATGAGAGATAATACCGCCACATTAGCTCAAACCACCACATAAAAAAATTTTCCTTTCACAATGCAAGATGACTTGAAGTGGTAACTTTAATTATGTAGTTCAGCTTTCTACCTTTTATTACTCGGTTGGTCCCAGTCAACTACTCCCCACCGCACCCTCTCCCCTTCTCGCATCCACATTCTCTCCGCCGGCCTTGAGCATCATCATCGCCACCCTCGTCCGGCCATATTCGGCTGTAGCCAACCTCATCCCCTCCTAGATCCGGTCGTGGTGTGGCTCTAATGTCGCCTTCGTCGCCCATCCAGTGTCGCCGTCGTCGCGACGTGGTCATAGGCTCATAGCAGCCCTCGCTTGCCCAATTCTAGCCGTCGCCAACCTCACCTATCGTGTCACAAGGTGCCCTACTCTCTCTTTCTTCCTTTCTCCACCAATACCACACCTTCTCTTCTTTAAGCACTTGCAGCTTCTGCAGACAACTCTGACACCCTGCAAGACAACATCTCACTTCCACGGTGGTATCCGAGCCTAAGTGGCTCTGCGGGGCTCATGGTCGGAGCACCACGTTGTGTATGCTCTAATAGTGTTGCCCATGAATTAGCTAAGATATGGTGCGTGTTTGGATCCTGGTGCCGTCTTGCTTTGGATATCAGGTTCCGAGCTGTATAAAGTCGCTGGTGGCCACTGATCCTGAGGTGGTCCGGGTTTAATGGAAATCAGGTTTCCGTCAAAAATGAAAAATACGGGCAGACCAACAGCCCATCACCCTAAAAAAGGACAGCTTCGAGAGCACCAGGCTTCGCTTTGATTCCCTAGTCACAAACAGCAAACTTCGGGCTGCGATTCTGATTCTGCCACAACTTTTCACATTTCCTTGTCCAAGCAAGATCCTCTTTTTGGGAAACAATACCAGGAGGGAAAATAGCCTCTTCTGACTCTATGAAGAAAAAGCACAAGCACAAATTCATGAAAATCATAGTACACGTAAGCTTCATGGTACATGGAGATAGTTGGCCTCGTCTATCATCATCATCCATGATCCAATACACCATGATTCACTATGTGAGCATATGACAATCATAGAACAAACCCCTTATAAAAGTTACACACGAACCACATAGCCATCCAACACTGACGTACAACAGGTAATGGTAATTAAGTAAACAATATTTCTGCGGTCAACTAGTACAATCTGAATACATCAGGTTTCGAAAGAGGAAGAGGAAAAAAAAAGGAAACAGGCTCCTGGTATATGGAAAATTGAAACCAACCTGCCTGCCAAATTCGAATGACATGCTAACAGGGCAAACATTTCAGCAGTTTAGCAAGTTGGCGCTCAGCAGAACTTCCAGTGATTGTTGCAGTTCACACATGTCACAAATGTTGTCATAGGCTCATCAGCACTCCGAGTCTGCAGCTGATAGTAAGTAGTCTTCCGCTGACCGCACCTGCCGCACTTGAACTGATCAGTCGTTGCCTTTGGTGGTCCTCCACGCTCGCATTCAAACAGAGCCTTTTCCTTTATCTTCTTATTCTCGTGCTTCCTTGCATCACTAGCCATCTCTTCGGGGGATATGTCTACAAGCCTCTCAGGCCTCACTTGACCAAGGAGAACTCTTCTCCGGAAGTCAGTGTTGTTATCAGCCCTCAGATTGAACATTATTGATCTGTATTTTGCCTTGTGAGCCCCAGTGGAACGTCCCAGCCTCTCAAACAATGCAGATTCCACTGTCACAGCAACTCTGAATGGGTCACATGCATCTACTTCATCTAAGATGTTTCTCACTTCCTCTCTGTCATCCTTGCTAGTCTCTCCAGAAACCCTGGAGAAGGCATCAGCAAGTAGTTCCCGGATTTTATCTCGAGTTGCATCATTGCATTTGACAAGGGATGTCAGTTTTGGGGGCCTGTTTGGAACAGAATATGTCTTCTTTGTATCAGGAGTTCTACTAACTTCCTTTGAAACCCTCTCTACCTTGACAGGTTGAGTTTTGGAACCATTATCGGCAATCTTCTCAACCTTAACACACTCAGACTTCTGGCCCCTAACATCCACATCTCTCTTCTCAACCTTCACACTTGTTGATGCAGAATTCTTTTCAACCTTCATGGGCTGAGCCTTCTCAGCCCTTGCTGCAGAGTTATTTGATCTTTCATTCTCTGAGGTGCCATTTTTCTTTCCTGTCTCTTCAAGAACAACATTCTTCCAGTACCAAAAAAGGTCTGTAGCCATCGCTTGTATGCCTGAGTGAGGGTGCTTAGTAAGGTACCGAAGCCGTTTGCCAACCTAAGAAAACAGAAGATAACGCGCAAGTTCTAAGCTCCCAAGTCCTATGAAAAGAACTACAGGCAAAGTAGTAGAAGGAAATAAACAGTAGCCAGTTAAGAGAGAAAGCAGAAGTTTGGTACCAAAATCTTAGGTTGATGAATTAAGTTTCTGTGTATACATAATTTTACTTAACAAGTCACTTCACACAAGATGTTTCACAAGCCCACGACCAAAACATATTTAACAAATGCATAGGCCCTCAAAAGGAGTTTCACTGCTCATAAATAAAAGTATCTATTCACCCGTCGCCTTAAAAAGGGAAAAACAAAATCTCTCCCAGACATCCCGTAAATTTTGACGAACCAACCGAATCAAAAGGCACAGAAAGTCCAAATTCAAAGCCACAAGGCGCATTTCGCCGACTAATTCCTCGACAAGTTGCCGCCGCCGCCGCACGCATCCGCCGGAAACGACACAACGAGAGGCCACAGGCAGATTTCTTCGCAACCACAAAATCGGATACAGGCGACCGCTCACCTGCGTGGAGACAAGGACGTCGGTGGTGACGCTGATGGCACGCAGCCGCCGCAGCGCGTCGAGGCAGCGGTCGGCCTCCGGCGAGCCGTCCTCCTCGGTCGCCGAGTCGGCCGCCTTCTTGGCCGCGTCGAACGTCTCCAGGAGCTCCCTCTCCATGGCAGCGGCGCGCGCGACGGCGAGATCAAAACCCTAGCAGCTAGGCTCCCCGCTGCCGCCTCCCTCTTGGCTCCGAGGTCGGAGGAGGAGAGAGAGAAAAAGAAGTTGGACTTCGGAGGAGGGGAGACTTTTATACGAGCGGCTCACGGCGCGGGCGCCTGACAGCAGCGGCCGCCGTCGATTCGGAGGCGCTTCTGGAACGAGGTCGATCGGACGGCATGGAGGAGCGCCACGTGGCGAGTGTCGGGTATTCAGTAGTTGTCGGGAAGAAGTTGGTTGGGTTATTTCGAGCTTATATAGTTCGAATATTTAAATTCTAACTATTTGTAAGGGGGTGATCGTTTTAGCGATGGTTTCTGATTTTTAGCTGAAATTTTACTATAACTGGTTTTTTTTACTGTAACTGATTTAGTTTTTTAGGCATAATTAAATTTTAAAAAATGTAAAAATAGAAAAAATATGTTAGCCCATCACGGACAATGCAAAGGAACACGGGAAAAAAGAAAAATGTAAACAAGCTCAAAAAACCTTTAAAAAATTCAGAAAAAGACAAATTACTGAATAGTGAAAAAAAGCTGAAACTAGAAGTTGAAGTTGAAAAAAGCTGAAACGAGTGGGGCCTAAGATGTAGTAAGTATAGAAAGATAGTTATATATAATTTTGATTGGTATAGCTAAGTTTAATATATTTTTTACTATAATCTTTCTGTTGACTCTGTCTTAAAAAAACGTATCATTTAAAAGCTAATTACTTAGTCAGTATAAATATAAATTGACTGAAAATAAAAAAAAGAATTCAGCCATGTTTTTCTTTACCGTTGTTGTGTCCCTTTTATTTTCTTTTTTTTATAATAAAGACATGTATAATGATATATGTCAGTTAT
Source organism: Melocanna baccifera (assembly GCA_036346265.1). NCBI lineage: Eukaryota > Viridiplantae > Streptophyta > Magnoliopsida > Poales > Poaceae > Melocanna > Melocanna baccifera. The sequence goes on along the minus strand of CM070683.1, from coordinate 2,007,876 downwards.
CTGTGTATGCCATATAGAATTTTAGATGACGTGGAGGAGAGAGAAAAATAATATGTACTGTTTAATAAATGATCTTATAGACGGCTTTTCATTGTCTATATTATTATATAGACAACACATTAATTACATGAGACTATTACAGACAACACATTATATGTGTTACATGTAATCATGTCTATAAATGATATAGAGGTGTATTATATACTACTACTGTCTATATCATTGCACATGTTTTAAGTACAATAAAGACGCACTCATATAGGGGCGGATCTACACCATAGGCAACCTAGGTTTCAGTCCGAGACGTGCGATATTTATTAGTGTAAAGCCCAGATAAATCCATGTAAACCAAATACGTAACTTTTCCTTCTATCTCAGGTAATAATAGTATCTGACTCTCTCTAGTCTGGAGCGTAATAAAATCCTAGATCCATCCCTGCACTTACACGTACACACACGACACAACACACATTCAACATATCTATGTAGGTACGTCTAATACATACACTAAGATAAGATAAAGATGTTAACCTCATAGAGCACAAGTACAGATTTTAATCACTAAACACCCACATATATGTATACTTTAAGAAGTATTATTTATATAAAAAGTACTTAAAAGTACTGTTCATCACAGTACCCAATAACCAATAAATGAGGCACCCCGCGGGCTGAGCCCGGATGGGTGGACTGCGCACCTTGCAGTCACCCCCTTCACTAGTCTCTCTGGGAGGTAAAACAAGGGGTATCAAGAAAAAGGGAACTAGCAGTAAACCAAAGGATGCGTTTACAACATACATATTTTACTTTTTTTAATTTATACTATGTTTTTGGTTGGCCTAAGAAGGAAAGGTGTTCAAGCTGTTATGAATTGCTTCCATCATATTTTATGTTTGTATAGGACCCAGTGAAAGGAGTTGTTTCTGTCACCCTTTTGATGCTGTCTTTATTTAGCTTATGGTACAATCACCAAAATGATAGGGTACTGAAATGGTACAAAGTTTTGCAAGGGCATTGACATCACGTGCTATCGACATGCTGGGGTACGAAGGTAGGTACTTTCAGCGTCTGTTCTTTTTGATGGTAGTTTTTGACTTTTAGTTAAAATTTTTAAATTTTAGCTATTTACGACAGAGATTACGGAGAGAGGTACTCACTTGTGAATTTGGATGGTACATATGTTGAGCTTTTAACGTGTACTATAATTAATTTGTAAATTTTATCTTAAAAAATAATCCGTTTGAAAGTTATGTACTTAACAAAAGCCAAAAATCATTTTAAGAAGCTGAAAAGAACAGGCCCTCATAGTAGCTCAAGTAATACCAAACAGTACCTGAGTCGACTCACAGGGAAAAAGATGCCTTAGAGGAGAGCGTTCGAAATAACGATGACTTTTGGCTTCTGGTTGAAATTTCACTGTAACTGACTTTTTTACTGTAGCTGAGTTGATTTATTGGACATAATTAAATTTTAAAAAAAAAATAGAAAAAAAACATATTAACGACAATGTAAATGAATACGGAAAAAAATACAAAAAAACCCAAAATATCTAAAAATTCAGAAAAAGATGAATTACTGAATAGTGAAAAAAAAACTGAATCTGAAAAAAAAGCCGAATTGAGCGGGTTAAGATGATAATGCTGAGGATAAGAAGTGCATGACGGATGTAACACTGGCTTGTACTTGACATACCGAAACATTTTTTTATGCTCCACGCATTAAACTATCTCCTCCTCCACAAAAAGAAAAGAAAAAGGAAAATCTAGTCTGAATTTAGGATGTTAGCACTTCGCACCACTTGAGATCCTTGGCAGCTTCTACATGAATTTGAATCGGTCTTTCAGAGATTGCAAGGGAATGACCTACTTTGTACCTTACAACCAGTTTGCATTTTGGGCATTGTTTGAGACCATAGCAGAGGACTCGCCGCCATCGGCAAACTTTGCCAAGGAACGGTATTGCAACTTCACACTCTCTGCATTGTCTAAAGTCTTCACCACATACCTGTTAAACACAGTCAACCGATTAGCATTGCGTTTAGTTTCGATTTTCAAAAGATTATTGTATTAACAACGGAATGTTGCTAACCATCCATTTAAGCACTGTGCTGTCACAACAGCTACACGCCCCACAAATCGTTCTGGAGTCCTCTTGTTGCCCTGAGGAAATTCATTTTGCTTAGTCGAAGGAAAAGAAAGAGAGAACAAAAGCGAGTGCTTAGTTGACTAAAAAGGAAATACCTTGATTATGACTCGGTCGAAGACAGCAAAAGGAAACTGAACACCTTTACCTCTAGAAAGCTCGGTTGGATTTGGATCATCATTGCCACATTTGTCCTCATTTTAGAGAGAGAACAGATTTAAGAACATCATGTAACACTTAAAGTTGTCAAATTCGAACACTAATTAATAAGCTGGAAAAAAGTATATACCTGTTCAATGCGCTCTCTTCTTCTTTTCAATGCTTTTGCTGAATCTTCTTCGCGTTTAAATGCCTGAACTGCAAGGCAAAGAGCTGAAAACATGCAGAAATCTGAGGTTAACAGGACAGAGAGGAAGCTAAAAAAGGATCAGTATATGTGACATGCATTGATTTCTCTGATATAGCTGAAAAAAGACATGGGAGTGCATGCAGACTGACAGGTAGATATAGCTAAAAGAAGACTCGGAAGTGTATGCAGACTGACAGGTAGACATGAATGATAAGCAGGTATTTATGTGGTTGCCTACTTGCCTACATCAGTCCTGCAAACTATGTTCAGAGTTCAGACAGCGCATGGACAGGGAAAAAACTTAAAAGCATGCATAATAACTAACAAGGGCAGATTAGAAGAAGATGTTGAACGGTACATGTGAAGTCTTGCATGTGCTGGTAGTAGAAGGACACTATATGAGGGCAGACAGGCATCAGTTTGAATTCAGGATAAACTGTTTGATCCCAAATCTTGCAAAATAAATTATTCAACCCATGGGTACCAATTTATAGAAGTTACATAATATCCCTGAACTTAGATCTCCAAGTATTAAAAGTGTTGGTGCCACTCATAGCTAAGGACAGGAAAGACTCATATGTACACAACCTAGCATCGAAATTCACCAAGTAAATCAGCATAGAAAGAAGTTTAGTCGCACAACAGAACAAATCCTTACAAATCTCAGTGATTAATAGTCGAGCAATTTAAGTCCATACCCAAGTTTGGACGAATGGAGTCCTCAGTAATCGGCTGACCACATTTGCCACAAGCTTTCTGCATGGCAGGGACAGAAACTGTTATATATCGCTTTCACATGCACTTGCAATTTCAAACAACCATTCTTTAAGTGGCATTGTACTATCAGTTCCAGGATTGTTTCAGTAATGTTTTACCTTGAAATTAAATTTTACCTGATGTGTTACTCATGCTGACAACAAATGGATTACTAAAAAATACCTCTAGTTCATATTGTTATGAATATTGTGTGCATCTATTCATGAGGCCCAAGGGGCAATATATATACAGGTACAAGGGGATGTACAAAAGGAATACAACACAGCATAATAGGAAATAGCATATTAGGAAACAAATAAGAGTCCTAATCTATTCTATCCTTAACACCCCCTCAAACTCATGGTGGATCAACAACACCGAGTTTGGAGAGGTAAAAGTCATCTTGTGCTCGAGTCTGGGCCTTCGTGAAGAAATCCGCTATCCAAGCTCAAGGCACATACTTGAAGAGTAATCACCGATCTTGCACACAAGACCTCATGAAGGAAGCATCAACACCAATATGCTTGGTGAGCTCATGCTTCACGGATCACGAGCAATCCGATAGCACTGTCTTGTTCGACAAGAGAGGAGTCGGTGTAGTGACAGTAAACACCAAAATCCTCAAGTAACCACCGTAGCCAAGTAATCTCTGTGTCAAGAGAGCCATAGCTCGCAACTCACCTCTGCACTCGAACGGGACACTGCATCTGCTTTCTTCGTCTTCCGTGCAATAAGAGAACCACCAAGAAAAACACAGAGGCGAGAGAGAGACCGCGATCGAGGATCGCCGCCCAAGTAGCATCCGAATAGGCTCAAGCTTTAACGAACCGAACGTGGAAAGAAGAGACGGCGAGAGATAGTCCCACGAAGGTATCGCGAGAACTCAAGAAGGTGATCGAGTGGACTCGAGTGGGAGCTGAAACAAATCGACTCGAATATGAACGGGATAAGTGATATCCGGACGAGTAATGACAAGATAAACAAGACTCCCAACAAGATGACGATAGCGAGTCTGGATCGAAAGAGGCTCGCCATCCGAGGGTCGGAGGTGGACATTGAGCTCCATGGGAGTCTCAACAAGATCTGATCGATGAGAGAGGCGCGATCAAGAAGATCTCGAATATATTTCTCTTGGGACATAAAGAAACCATCCGGAGTGGAAGTAACCTCAATCCCAAGGAAATAATCGAGAGGACCAAGATCCGACATAAGGAATCGCTCACTAAGACGAGCCTTGACAAAGGCAATGTACTCAGAATCATCTCCGTAATGATCATATCATCAACATACGTAAGAAGAAGAGTCCACCACGAGACGAAGTGTGGACAAAGAGCGCAGATCATGATCACTAGCTGAAAACCCAGCAGAAGTGACCACGAGGAGAAGCGCCAAACCAAGCACGAGGGCTTGCTTAAGGCCATAGAGAGCGGCGAAGGCGGCATGCACCATGCCCTCGAGAATGTAATACCCGGTGGCGGATGCATGTAGACCTCCTCACGCAACTCACCATTAAGAAAGGCATTCTTGACATCAAGTCGAGAAATGCACTCAGCCGATGGCGAATGCACGCCACCGGCGTAAGAGTGCGAACAGTGGTCATGGGGCCACAGGAGCAAAAGTCTCGTCGTAGTCAACACCATGCTCCTGCTGGAAGCCACGAGCAACAAGACGCGCCTTGTAGCGCTCAGAGAGCCATCGAGCGAGTCTTAATTTTATAGACCCACTTACACGTGATGGGACGAGAATGAGATGGCAAAGGAACAAGATCCCAAGTACCAAGACGCTCGAGGGCAGCAATCTCTCGGCCATGGCAAGTCGCCACTCGGGGTGAGTAATAAAGATCCCTGTGAGGAGACAAAGCTCACGAGTAGTCGCGCCAAAGAAAGGCAAAGCGGCAGAGGCCGAATCGACCGGCGATCGCGAGAGCGTAGCGAGAGAAGATGACCCATCGAGGGACGATGGAGCATCGAGGAAGGTGGATCATCGGAGAAGATGACTCACTGGAAGAGCCTCAATACGAGGTCGACGAGTGTAAAAGAGAAGGGAGGCATCAGAGTGAGAGGAGCACGGGAGTCGGAGGAGACGACGCAGCGGTGACAACGCGGAGAGGCCACAGGGGAATATGTGGAGACTCGCTGGGACAAGTGGGCGAGGCAAAGCGATATAGGTGTATCCGGAAAGGTCAAGAAAGACAGAGACTCCGCAGAGGAGTCGAAGGAGAGGCGGACGTGGGTAGAATGGACGAGACTCGTCGAAAGTCACATCCCGAGAAACCCGCATCCTTCGACCAACCGGATCCCAAAGACCGATAGCCCTTGTGCTCGCAGATCAGATCCCAAAAGACACACTCAACAGATCGAGCGGTTAGTTTGGTACGTTCGCGGCGAGGAGAACGAGCAAACGCAGCCAAACATATGAAGGGCGAGTAGTCGAGCGAAGACCACGAGACGCTCAACAGGGATCGCACTCAAGAGCAGAGGATGGCGGATGTTGATGAGATAGGTGGCGTGAAACGACCTCGGCCAAAAGTGAGGCGGGTAGAGGCGGCGATCATCGAGTACGAGCCGCCTCAAGGAGGTGACGATGCTTGCGCCGGCGACACCATTCGAGCATGAGCACCGTGACAAGAGAATCGAAGAGAGTCCTCGCGCAGCAAGGAAATCGCGCAGTAACGAGAGAGGTACTCGCCAAAGAGAATCGGCACGAAAGACACGAATAGGAGTGGAGAACGTGTGTGGATCATAGTGGCAAATTGTTTATAGATAGACAAGACCTCACTACGAGAAGACATGAAATATATCCAAGTGTGGCGAGAGAAATCATCTATAAATATGATATAATATCGATGACCCTTTCAAACGAAGGAGCCGGACCCCAAACATCCGAATGAACAAGATCAAAGGACGCTGGGACACAGACTCACCGTGAGGATAGGAAGTCGAATTTGTTTACCTAACTTACACTCGACAATCTAAAGACACGTCTCCGAGATGCACCCGAAAGACCACGACGAACTAAGGATGACAAAGTAGATCCACACAAATGACCAAGACGGTGATGCCATCGCCGAAAAGAGCCAGAGACGGCGGCGTGCGGAGAGCGGCGCGATGGTGGCGGCGGAAGGAAGGTGAAGCCAGTCAAGCTCCCAGAGACGCTGTGAGTCACGCGCCGAGGCCGAACCAACCGAGCTCCGTGTGGCGGTCCCGAACACAACAAGAGTCGAGTCGAGAATGACACGATAACCAAGGTCAGAATCATCCCGTGCAGAAGAAGTCGCATAGTGAGGCGAGGAATATAAGCAATGAAGGAACATGAAAGGATGAGTTGCTAAGAGATCCTCGACTGAGACGAAAGAGATGTACCATCGCAGTAAGAACACCGGCGGGAGAATCAAGAGGTGTAATAGAAGACAGAGTAGAAGCATCGTGAGTCATGTGAAAAGATGCTCCGTAATCAAGAATCCACGGGAGGTACCGATCGTAGAGGTGGTTTCTCGCTGCAAAGAGTCGATGAGCGTAACCCGCGAACTCCGCCGAGGAGAACCTGGCGGCAAGCAAGCGGCGAAGTCCGGCTATCTCTCGCTCGGTGAAAGAAGCTGCTGAAGAAGTCGATGCGACGCCGTCGTAGAAGCACGGCGCCAATAGAAGAACGGCGTGAAAGATGCCGCTTCTTCTTATAGCACCGACTCAATGTGGCCGCCCTTGTCGCAGAGGAACAGTGAGGACGGCCACCTCCGGACGGATGACGCCACCACCACCGTGGCGGCGGCGAGAGGAGGCGAGTAGCAGTGAACAGGCGCGAGCACAGGAGGGAGTGGCATCGCATCAAAGACTACTCAAAGCGAGTCTCCTCTCGCGCGTATCTCGGTAAGAGCCTCCAAAAGAGTGACACGAGGGTGGCGTGCAAGAAGTCGAGCACGCCGTTGCTCGAACTCGGGGCGGCGAGTAAGGAACTCGTAGACCACTGAAACTCTGTGTCAAGACGCATACCAGCAAAGATGGCGGGAACGACACCAAAGAAGCGGAGAGTGTCCAATCGACGCCAAACAAGAGAGCTCGAGCGTGAAAGCGCCAACGAGCATCACCTGCCAAGAGAGTGCTCTGGCGACCACGGACAGTGCAGAGCATCACCGGAGGGCTCGTAGCCGACGAAGATGAGTCCACATCCGAAAGCCGGCGGAGTCCCACAACCTCGTAAGAGAATCGAGGCCGAGATCGGCGATGAAGACAAAGAAGACTCGGCGCCGCCATCGCACCACCGAGTGTAGGTGGTCGACGATCCTTGTAGAAATCCGCAGCCTCTGGTAGGCGAGGCGGCTTCATCATCAACAATCTGAGCGACCTCGTGAGCAATCTTGTTTACCGTCGGGGCAATGCAACAGCGTGGGCTCCGTCGGAGGAATAGGGCAAGCGCGCGGTGACATCGCCGAGAGGACGCCCAGAGCCGTAAACCACGCATGTGAATGCGCATGTGAGACACGGTCGGTGTAATTAACACCATCAAAGATCACCGGCAATGAGGAGGGAAACGGTGCCCATTGGTAGGCGGCACCGACGGCACGCGCGACCAATACAACGGTCTAACAGCGCGCCAACGGCGCGCGGTTAGATCGAGGTTTTTTTTTTTGAACCCTAACCCTAAAACTTAACGGCCGAGGGCCGTTACCACACGCACACGCACTCGGGCGTGCGCGCGCAGTGTCTTCGGTGGGCGGCGGCCGGCGAGAGCGGGCGACCGGCGGCGGAGCGGCGACGGCGGGCGAGCGGAGCGCGGCGCGCGCGCGCCGCCGGCGAAGAGGCTCGCGCGCTGAGCCGGGCGATCGGCGGAGGCGGAGCGCCGCGCGGCAAGCGGCGGCGGCGCATGAAGAGGCTGCGCGAAGCGGCTTGCATGGCGGCGGCAGCAACAGACGCGAGGCGGCGCGCGACGCGCGCGGCGCGGCGGAGCGCGGCGCAGGCGGCGCGTGCGGAAGAGCGAGGCGGCCGGCGCGGAAGCGGCGGCAGCCAACGGCGGAGCAGCGGACAGCGCGCCGCTGCCCGGAGGCGGCGCGGCGGCGCGGAGGTAGCGGCGTGCGGCGCGCAGAGGCGCGCACGGAGTCGGCGACGGTGGTGCAGTCGTCGGCGACGCGCGCACGCGACGGAGTCGACGACGGTGGTGCAGAGTCGGCGACGGCGCGCGGAATCCTATTCAAGCCAAAACCCTGATTTTGGCTCTGATACCATGTTATGAATATTGTGTGCATCTATTCATGAGGCCCAAGGGGCAATATATATACAGGTACAAGGGGATGTACAAAAGGAATACAACACAGCATAATAGGAAATAGCATATTAGGAAACAAATAAGAGTCCTAATCTATTCTATCCTTAACACATATGACCCCAGATATCAGTTCACTTCTAAAAGAGCAACATAATCCATGATTGGAAAACAACATTATTGGAGCCTTCATTTCATATAAGTTCTAGAAATGCATTTGTATTACTCTTGAAAAGCAAGAACATGTCATGCTTCATACTGGAACATGAACATGTCATGCTTCATACTGGATTTAAGCCAGACCTGAGGCTGCATAAGCAATGTAACAATGAAAAACACTATTCTTCGAATCCACACCAAGTAACTAAGATGAACATAGCAAACTTGGGCAAAGAAAGTCTTAAACATTACCAATGAACAGAGGTAGCAACAAGCAGGATACAGAAAATGTAAATTGTAAGCTACATTTTAATAAACTAGAGCCAAAAGTTTGAAAAACTATCAGGTGGTAAGGATCCTTGGACAAACCATTCTGTAGATATGCTGCATCCCACTACTTCCATAAGAATGTCCACAGGATAGAATCATTGCATCGTCCATGAGAACACCTCTACAAATTCAGACACGGGAAGATAAATGAATGAGGTGTTCGAAATTCGAATGCTTTTTCCCTAAATATAAGGCCAAAAGTACTATAAATTGTCATGATTTGGTGGGAAAATACAATTAGCCTACAAAGTGATAACTGAAACTTGACAGCATGTGGTAGTCTCAAGATTATACTCTGAAACACATTACAAACTACAAATGAATCAAGATGGCAAATAGCTAACTATTGCTTACTAAACAAAAACTAACTTTCAATGAGAACAACAGAGTTATTTGCAGATACCCACGTCAACGGGTCAGAGAGGTGTGCTCTGAGTAGGTCCCAATAGCTAGACGCTGGACCTCCCTCTCTTCTTCCAATAACCCCATATCCATTCTCCACCCTCATCTCTCTGGGGATGGTACCAGGCTCATCCCCTCTAGACGAAGCGTGCCCGTATTGCTCGTTTCCACAGTTGTATATATGGCTGTGCTGCCATTGCTGCTCCTCTTGGATTTGTCTCACTCCATTCTCCCCATTCATCACTGCACGCCCGATCCCTGTTGCGTGAATCAGCAAGCAACAGTAATCACCTTCATCCAGATACTCGAAATTTTTTTAATCCTAACTAGAGAGGGAGAGCTAGATCTTTGTTACTCAGATAACCACATGAACCTAGAATGATCTTGGATTTGCACAGGACAAACCTAATCATTCTATTTCTAAAAGCAGAATTGATAAGAGCTGAAGCCACCGCGCAAACCCTTCACCTGGGGAGGAGGCGCATCGCTGCTGGTAGCTGCAAGCTGCTCCGTCCACCATCTCGGTCTCGTCGTCGCCGTCGTCCATTCCGTCTTCGTCCTCGTCGACCTCCTCCACGGCGGCGTCGCCGTCGGAGTCGCCGGGAAGGTGGTGCTGCCGGAGGAACAGGCCAGCGGCGCGGGAGGGGAAGTGGGTCGTGGCGGGGAAGGGCGCGGGCGAGGGCGTCCCCCTGGAGGAGGAGGCCGCGCGGTGGGCCCCCGTAGGAGACGACATGGCGGTCGGGCAGAGCTTGGAGAGCACGCTGGGGGAGAACAGAGGAGTTTTTTGCTGGCTCGGGACTTCGGTGCGCTGCCGTTGTGCTGGTGACACTTGTGCTGCCTTGCGTCGTATTTAGCAGAATTTTAAATGAGTCAGTTTTGAACGTCCGAATTTTACATGAATTTTATAACGAAGTAAGTTCTGTGTGAATCATGCTTTATTAACGGAACTTTAGGCCACGTTTGGAAAGCGAAAATTTCATTTGAAACAGTTTGATTTCTATAAGAATCGAAAATTTTCCGTGTTGTTTAGTTAAAGTATATTATGATTTTTTTTCCTTCTCAAATCGAGACGTGTCGTGACAGTTATGTCAACCCGTTTTATAATCAAAACCCTTTTTGTGACATAAGTAAACCTGCATAATTCATCTCCAGCACCATTGTGGCAAACTCATGGCAACTCTAATCGGGTCAGGTTTGGTTTTGGCAAGGTTTAGGGGTGTTCGTTTTAGCGATGACTTCTGACTTTTGGCTGAAATTTCACTATAACTGGTTTTTTTACTATAGTCGATTTGAATTTTTGGATATAATTAAATTTAAAAAAATATAAAAATAGAAAAAAAATATGTTAATCCATCATGGACAATGCAAAGTAACACGAGAAAAAAAGAAAAATGTAAAAAATCCCAAAAAATCTAAAAATATTAGAAAAAGACGAATTACTAAATAGTGAAAAAAAAAAAGCTGAAGCTAGAAACTAAAATTGAAACGAGCAGGGCCTAAGGAAACAGGGCCTCTAATCGGGTCAGGTTTGGTTTTGGCAAGGGTGCGGAAAACAGGGTCTGTCTTTTTATTTTAGTTTATGGTTTTTGGTCACGATCTATGATTTTTGAGTTGTTTGTAAGAGAGTATGGAATAACAGAAACTCGTGTATGGTTTTGACCGTTATAAATAAGCATGTTCTTTTTGTTTCAATTTATGATTTTTTATTATAGCTTATGACTTTTGAGTTGTTTGTGAGAGGGTATGAAATAACAGAAACTCATGTGTAGTTTTGAACGATATAAATAAAGTTGCTACATTATGTACTATAATTAATTTATAGATCCCACCTTTAAAAAATATTCTATTTAAAAGTTAACTACTATAGAAAAACTAAAAAATATTTTTTAGAAGTTGAAAGGAACAAACAACTCAGAACTTTCTGAGTGTAAAGCCTACTGCCCTTTCTGCGTTGAGAGTAGGATAAGATCTACAAAGTGTTCAGATCACTCTTTCACTTCTACCTCTCTACCAAAAATTTGATAGTCAGTGATTAGTAATAATCTCTGTCGGGTTTGTTTGGATCACAGCAGGGCCGTGCCGTGAAATTTGGAGGCCCTGTACAAAGCTCTAAGTGAGATCTAAACTAAAGTACCAAATATAGCCAAAATAATGTATGTATTGCAGAGCAAATACGATATATCAAGAATAGTACCTTTTGAACTCTTGGTTTGCATAACCTTTACTTGAATAACATCATTCTCTTAGTGTTCTTTGAAATAAAATCTTCAATAATATGCTCATAATTAATCTTCTCCAGCAATCTACTCTCAAGTGCTATCGTAGCCAAACTGTTAAGTTTTTCTTATGCCATTGTAGAACGCAAGTATGACTTCAATTACTTCAACTTAGAAAAGCTTCGCTCCGTTGATGCAACAGTCACAGGAATGGTCAATAAAATTCTATATGCAATAGCTGCATTGGGAAAACAATCATGCCGCTTTAGAAACTTAATAATTTCAAGAGGACCCATATTTTCTTTTGGAATGAAATCTTGAAGAAACCTCAACTCTGTTCTTTGAGCGTCAGTAAATAATTTTTTTGCATTTTAGTAACTCTAGTTTTTGTATGCAGAACATATACAATGCTATCTCATCAGAATGATCAAATTAGGCAATGTTAACATCAAACTAAAACTTATTTGAATAAAGAACAAACTGAAACACCTAAAAATATGGTCAGCCTGACATATTGCCATATGATACTGGCCATGATGAGTGTGCTGATAACAGAAACCACCGACAACTGGCCTCTAAATTCTGTACAACAGTGTGTTCCAATAAAAGACGAGTTAGCTTTAGTCGTGTCCAAATTACTACTGCTTTGGCATTTTGTTGCATTGCCCTTTGTTCTTGCCAGATTTAGTGACCTCTTGCAAATTGTTTAGGAAATATATACCATGGAATGGACTCTTGTGCATCATGATCAACAGGTAAAAGCAGAACATTCAATTTCTGCAGGAAACAAAATGCACAAGCTAGAAACACTCATAAGTCAACGAATTGTATCCATAGAGATACACTCGCGAGGCTATTTCACCTCTTCTATGCTACAAGTGTACTAGCGCTTGATCCCGTGAGGGGAGTATGCCCTACTATGGGCGTCGAGATCACGAACAACTTTTGGCAAACATCGTCCCGTGTTAGAACATGTTTCTACTTGCAGAAACCGATGCTTAGCTCGGTGCTATCCACTACACTAGTTCGGGACTTCGGGACATCAACTAAAACTCTAAAAGGCAGCTCAATTCTCCACCCAGTAATAATCTCCCCAACCCTCAAACCCCAATTCCAGCTTACTGTTGTCTGTTGAAGTATAAGTGAAGTAATACTCCGATACTTACTTCTCCCACTACCAGATCAGACTATCAGAGCCAAGAGGAGTTAGCGATCGACGAATTCCAGTACCTGCAGGAGCGAGCGACGAGGTGAAGGGCGTCGGTGGAGAAGCCGGAACACTTATCGAGCTTGAGCTCCTGCAGCATGTGGCCGCGGGCGCGTACGAGCGCGGCGAGGTCGGCGTCAGTGACGACCATGCGCCGCAGGTGGAGCGCCTTGAGGCACTCGAGCGGGGCAGCGAGTTCAGCGACCCACGGCCGCGCGTACGCGCCCCAGTCGTCGGGAATGAGGTCGTACATGGCGGCCCGGGGCTTCCCCTTGAGCGCGGGCGACTCGAGGCGCGGTCGCAGCGGCGCAGCGCGTCCACGGTCCACCTCACGACTCGCGAGCAGCACGGCGTCCACGCACGCGTACGCGAATACGAAGCGCCGGCTACGCACATACGCGGACTCGGGGGCCCGGCCCATGGGGGCCCTGTACGGTCGTACGGGTCGCACGCCCATGGGCCCGGCCCTGGATCACAGGATCCCTATGGGTTGTCATTGCAAAAGGCGCCAAGGGCCAAACATAGTACGCAAACAAGAGGAAAATCGCTCAAAGACAACATGGACAAGTAATGGTAAAGCAGCTGCCAGCTATACATAGCTTGCATAAGTTGCATTTCAACTTTCTTTTGTATCATCAATACAACCGCTATTCTACACTGAACAAGATCCCTCTTGTGTTACACATAACCTAGGCTAACATCTTTACAGCACCAAGGAAAACGTCTCAGGACATGCATCATGTCCTCCCATTGCCTGCCTTCTTTGAGGCGAAGAGATGGCGGACGACCGAGAGCTTGCTTGTTGCTCGAGAAACAATCGAGGAGACAGAGGAGCTCTTACTGCTCAGCGACGATGTTGTTTCTTCTGATTCCGCGTCTTCATCTGATTCTGAAGGAGGTGGTGGAGGTATTGTCATGAGGAAAGCATCTAGCATGCGGATGATTTGGCTGAAGCTGGGTCGCATGGCAGGATCCTCGACCCAGCATGATTGCACGATGAACACAAGCTCCTGGGGAGTCTCCTCAGGGAGAGGTGGGCGCACTTGCTGTCGTTATAGATGAGAAAATATAGATCAGATTAGTAGATTGCAATTGAAAACAACGTCAAAAATTGTTGTCAGCAAGAGAGTTCATCCTCAAAGGTCCCTTGAAAAAGTGGAGTTAACTAAAGAAGGCGCCACAGTCATGTATACCAGTTGAATGGTGCTGTTACTATTAATCTATTAATATCTGTTTCCTTTTTTTAGAAAAAAAACTAGTGTCAAAAGCTGCTGCGACATGTTTCCTCAATTTGAAACCATGCATATGTGCTGAAGCATGCAACCATGGACTTGTCATGATGACATAGAAGACTGACAAGAAAGTGAAATTTATATGCACACTTCCATGGAAACATAATATCGAAAACAAAGCCTTTATGGCATGAACGCATGGTCCATTTCATCTTACAATTTGTTGGCCTTCGCTCTTCAGGTAGCCAAGCGAGTCTTTGAGCTAAACTTCAAGACATAAGAAGTACAACTAGTTTGTTTAGTGGTAGTAATAGCTTTGTCCACAAAGGAGACATCACTAATTTGTAGCCAGTATGGGCAATAATAAGTTGCAAAGTTAAAACAGGAGGGCTGTAACTCTCCAAGAGCCACAGGATTTCTTAATTGCTAGAAAACTTTCTAGGAGGATCTATAGTTTTCTAGCAAACAACAGTTTCATAACATACGCATGGCTATTGCTTCATACTTACTTTAAAAGCAGCAGCATATGCAGCTTGTAGATTCGACATGCCTTCAAATGGCATTTTATTGGTCAACAATTCCCACAGAACAATGCCAAAGCTGTACACGTCCACTTTATTTGTGTAATGCTTTTTCTCACCACGTTGAAGCGTGACAGTGCTATATAGCTGCAACATCACATCAAGAAAGGGTCAGGCTTTGTAATCACACAGATCTGTCTAGGGCACCAGATTTCTGTTTGCATAGAAGATTCTGAAATCATGACACAAAATTACGGCCAGCAAATCATTACAGGGATACAAATCGAAGTATAGTTTTAGACTGAAGCCTCAACCATAATTTGGCTAAAATACAAAAGAGTGAACCTTTTGTTTTGGCTTCAGTCCATAATTTATTAATTTTAATAATTTATTGCAGAAAATAGTGATTTACAACCTCTGGAGCCATCCATCGGTAAGTCCCAGTTTCAGCTGTCATCATTTCGGTTACAGTTTCTTCTCTTGCAAGTCCGAAATCAGTAAGCTTCAGCTTCTTACAATTTGCAGTAAGCAACAGATTATCTGCACACAACAACATTTATTAGGAAGTTGGAAAAGCATAAAGAGCTTGATTTAACAGCTGTTATAGAAAGCAATAGCTATTGAGCAACGTAGAAGGTAAAGCAAGCAAAACAAAAGAGTAAGAGACTGAAAAGGAAACATTTCGGAGTAGAACTATGAGCAGAAAGTAAAGCTGATGCCATGGATGTGGAGTCATGATGGCATTAAAAAATACATTGTGTGCCAATTTCTTGGTTTTGAATTAAAAAAATACATTATGTACCCATGTTATAACATCTAAATAGAATCTACAACTGACCATAAAATATCAAGTAAATATGCAATGCAGTTTTGGTTACAAAAAAGAAATGCAACTTACTACACATGTTAAAGGAAAACAAATGGAGGCAAAAAATCAAACAGTCCAAGCATACATACCAGGTTTCAGGTCTCTATGTATTATTCCATTGGCATGTAGACATTCCATTGCATGAGCTATATCGAGTGCATAGCCAATTGTAGTATGGATCGCTAGTTGGCTGGGCCGAATGCTGTTCAAGTAGTTCTTCAATGACATCCCTGGTAGTAGCTCACTGACAATCACCATCAATGGTTCCTTGCAAGCACCGATGAACTACATAAGTGTAATTTGTGTGAGGAAATGTGACAATAAAATTGATCGTTTAGTTAGCAATGGCTATGCTAGCTCTGAACTAAACTAGAGAAAATAATGTAAACTCAGATTAGCCACAGCAGCATTCATTCAGGCAAGGATGTACCTTCACAAGATTATCATGTTTCACTCTACACATCATATTTACTTCTCGAATGAAACGAGCTTCAAGTGTTGCTTTTTCTTCGGGAGTACTGCCATTGTTAAGAACCTTTATTGCTACAATTTGATCACCATATCTATTCGAAAGCACACATAAAAAACTAATTAATTACTGATAAAAACGGTCAAAAGTATCCATGCAGGAAAAACAAACGAACTATGATACACAATACAGTTATATAACATCAACATGAAAAGTTAAATGGCAAAGTTCCCTTATGGGGCAAGAGTGTCAGCTCAATCTCTGATGACACTAACAGCCAGCACCAAAAGAGGATTGTTTGATATGTTAATATCCACCAGTGGTGTGCAATGAAAATGTACAAAAATTGAGAAGAACTCTTTGCAATTGCAAGTATTAGAACAAGTTGCAAGGTTGAACAATCTCCAAAATCCTTGACCACAGCAGGAATTGCAGATATCTACAACAGATTTGCATAGCTAAATCAAGCAAGCATATTTAAGATCCTTGGAGGTATATTGCCGGTGCTGCTATCGTAATGTTTCTATCAAAGTGTCCTTCTGCCTATTAAACTCATAAATACATCAGAAGACTAAAGTGGGTATCAGTCACAGATTGTGCGATTTAACTGACTGAGGTGAGATGCACCATGAGCATCCAGGCACCCTGAGATTGATCAATTCAAAGCATAAATTTTACCCCCTATTTTGTTCAGACATACATAGCTCTACCCTTTACAAGGGTGTAGTGTATAAAACCCACTAGATTGCACAACTGCTAATGCTACAACTAGAGCAGACCACAAATTTGGCGCAATTGATGCAAGTACTGACGACTTTGAGCACAAACATGTGAAACATTAGGCACGGCTATGCCTTAAAAGTTGCTTTACTTACTTCCCCTTGTAGACCTTCCCGTGAGCTCCCTCCCCAATCTTGGATCCAACGAACAGCATCGTGGGATCAACAAGCAGCTTCTTGTCAATCCAAGACGCCGGTGTCGCTGCATCCGAGCACCGTGCCGGCTCCACCAAATCATCGGCCGCAACCTTGCTCGGCCGCGGCCGCCTGAACTCCTCGCTGCCATCATCCCTACACCCGTCACTGCCGCAGCTCATCGTGTCTGGCCGCACGCGGCACGCAGCCGCGGAGGAAACGACGCTGTCGGGATCGGCGAACTTGCAGGACAGCAGGACAGCCGAGGCATTAACACGAACACCCCCCGCGCGCGCCCAAATAACCGGAAGCCCAATTCGTGCGCCTCGCGCTCATAGAGTGCGCACGAGTGTCCCAAGAATCAGAGCACCAAGGTCACTTGGCGGCACAGAATTCCACCTTCACTAATTTCTGGAGCCGCGCGCCGAACAAAAAATCGCAATTTTTTTTTTAGCAAAATCAAAACTGCAGCCCGAGCGCGCTCCAGAGCACTAATCACCTCAGAAAGCTCCGATTTAAATATGGAGGAAATTTTCCAAGAAAAAAGAGAAAAACACTAGTAAAAAAGGATCGAATCTTGCCCAAGAAACTGAGCGGAAAGCGGCGATTTTGAGCTCAAAAGGGGGGAGAAATTTTCACGAAAAATCCGCGAGACCGCACCGCGTGGCCTCGGTAACTGGAGGCGAAACTCTAACCCTAGAGATGGATGGATTGGGTGCGGGGTGGCTCGCCGTGCGGATGGGGGGTCGTCGTCGTCGTGCGGGGGAAGGAAGATGGGGAGAAGGTATCGGGGTAAGCACAGCCGCAGTGGGCAGCTTTTTATATAGACGCGACTAGGAACAAAGCAGACGGGGAGTGGGGCGTTGGTAAGTGTATTGGCATGCCTCCCCTCTGTTTGTACCACAGAATACAAGAGGGATAAGGAGAGTACTTTGGATCTTTTATCATATCGATAGAAACTAGTCATATGCCCGTGCGTTGCAACGGAATTCATTGAATGTATAGAGAATAATGATATTAAAAAGAGTTACTCTAATCAATTAGGAAGTGGAGAGTGGTGAGAAGTTAAAAGAATAGGACGGTTGGAAGAGAACGGATGACCATTAACTCATTCTTTTATAGTAGTAATGATATTAATAGATAAATAGAATTAAAAGGAGTTGATCAAACCAAAATTGATACAATTGATTTCAACTACATGAGTTCTAAAGGTTGTAATAGAGATGTTAGAACCATATTATTTGAAAGTGCCAATTCGATTCTCTTTCCACCACACATGACATCTTAAATAGCATACCCTATAATTTCATAATCTTACACCATGCATTGGAGGAGCCCAAAAGCAATTCATACAATTCTCTTGATCTAAATTCAAATAAGAAAATTTCGAAAACAACTGAAATAAAAAAGGATAAGTAATAAAAATAAGAATACAAAATAACATCAGAAGCAAACCAAAATAGCCGTAAGATAGTAACAAATTGCAAGATCAACATCGCCCTTCTCCTGCATGGAAAAATAGAATGCATCAATCACACAATTTGACAATATGGTTTTCAAGAAAAAATATTTACTCATTTGACAATAGATTGTTGTTCCCCAATTTTTGCCACTACACCAGAACCTGAAGATGAATAGGCCGTCTCCATTCACAAATCTAAATGGCCAAACAACCTTAATAGCTTAATAACCTACACGCCTTTATCAAATTCTGATGACAGTTTCCCTTGTAAGATTTAGGCAAATAACCAATACAGATCGAAACTCACCACCATATTACTAACTCAACTGCTCACCATCTCTGGAACCGAAAGATATGGCATCATTTTCCATAATAATTATGATGATGACGCATAACCAACATCAAGATTGAGATTGACTGAAACAAAAGAGGTGTACCATTTCTAATCTAGAATAAACCACCAGAAATTGAGATATCCTCTTCTAGAACCTTCATTTAATCTAACAATTTCTTGAGTCTGCATGGAAGAAAATTTTGAGAATCTTGGGCAGTACGACATCTATAAAGTGCTCACAAGTCACAAAGAATGTGCTCAGAAAAAACAAAATGAGGTTTTGGCCTGACCTTATTTTCCAGCAGCTTTTTCCAATTGAAGTTAATATCCCCGTTAATCTCCCACCCGAAATTCTTTGAATCCTACATTTGTAATAAAACTGCAGTTAAAATACAAAGAAACCAAAGATATTCCTTAGAAGGATGGCTTTTATGAAGGCATGCACAAGCTTTGAAATGAATAGGTTATCTCGAATTCAAGTACATAAATAAACCGATGGATTATGGATCAAAAGTTGTATAGCGAGTCGATGAATTGAGGAAGGAACGCTATCTAGCGAGTCAAATTTCATTCACAGAGCGTAAACAATGATGTTTCCAACCCATTTTTCTGTATCGGCAATGATTGGGTTGCATAGGCGATAAGACCACTTGCCTCAAATTCTCCCCGGAAAGATGCACCATACACAAGTATCTTTTTAGGGACGCAACCACGAATGACACACCTAGTACAACAATGAGCTCATAGATTTAGAATGTAACAACATCCCCAAGCATGAATAGCTAGACGTTCAAGTATTCAACACGAGAAATGCACAAAATTAACGGGAGATTCTTACGTCCCGCCGTGCCCTCCTTGCCAATCCGAGCTAATGGGGTGGAACGGGAGCTCGCAAATCGCAACCTGCACCACATCTCACAACCAATCAAATTGCACGCAAACAAACCCAATATACTCATACGGCAAACACGATTGCTTACATACGCGTGGTAGGACCAAAAAAGAAAAAAGAAAGAGGAAAAAGCAACCTTAGCTCCGAAAGATGCGGAGGTGCGAGAGCCGCGAACGCCGCCGCTTCCCGTGCCGATCACGAAGAGATCATAGTCGTAGTTCTCACCGTCGGCGACGGCCATCTCCTCGTCCTTGAGCATCTTCCTCGCCATGGATTTCGAACGCTACAAAACCATAAGGTACAACAAGAGTCTCCCTGAGAACTTTCGATCCAAAGTTGCAAATCAACACCACCGCAATAATAGCAAAGACCACCAGTCACGCGCGCGCGGCTCGGCTCGGTGCAGGTCGGCGACGAGTCCGATGAGGAAGTCGGCGCGGTAAGGCCCGTGCGGTCGGCCGAAGGGGACTTGCCGGTCGCGAGGTTGAAGACGAAGACGGGAGGAGGGAGGAGGCGGTGCGGGGTGGGAGGAGGAGGAGGCGTGCGGCGCAGAGCGGGATGGGGAGGAGGAGGCGGCGGCGGAGCGGGGTGGGAAGGAGGCGGGCGGTGGCGCGGGGGGGAGGAGGAGGCGGCGGCGACGACGCGGGGTGGGGAGGTCGGCGCTACAGAGGAGAGGCGGCGACGCGGGGTGGGGAGGAGCTGCGCGCGGAGAGGCGGATCTCATGAGGCGAGGAGAGCGAGGGGAGGCGGGAGAGCGAGGGGAGGCGGTGGGGCGGCGGGAGAGCGAGGATCTACGAGGCGGGCGGCGGGGTAGAGCGAGGATCTCGCGAGGCGGGAGAGCGAGGGGAGGCGGGAGCGAGGGGAGCGTCGCGGAGGCACGGGAGAGGGAGGATGGGGAGCCGCTGGGGCGGCGGGGCGGCGGCGTGCGGAGGCGAGGGGAGAGGAGGACGAGGGAGCGAGGGGGCGCGGCGCCGGCGGGAGGGTGCGGCCATGCAGAGGCAGGGGGAGAGGGAGGACGGGGGGAGCGAGGGGGAGGCGGCGGGGGGTGGGGGCGCTGTGTGGGAGAGCGAGGGGGAGCAGATTGGGGCGGCGGGGGGAGAGCGGATCAGGGTAGCAGGGGGAGAGCGAGGGGAGCGGATCGGGGCGGCGGGTGCGGAGGGGGAGAAGGGGGCGGTGGGGGGAGAACGGTTCAGATTCTATCTCATAATCAGATCAAATGGCTAAAGAAAAATGAGGAAGGACTCATCAACCACCAACTCATTCTTTTAAAGTAGTAAAGATATAAAAAAATAAAAAGAAAAAAATAGAGAACCGTGTTCTATATACATGTGTTTCAAACATCATGTGTATATAGAGAAGAAGAAAATAGAGAAGCCGCGTTCCATATACAACATCTGATTCGTTGTTATCTCGCTTCATATGACATATTTCTCTAGCAACGATCATATAATCATCTCACTATGGACTAAATTTTACTGCTAAGTATGACTATTATGCCAAGCCTATTATGGCACTTATGGTATCCGAACTATGTTGAAGTACACTTCACAATTACACTGCTAATATGCGCTTCCGTGTTGAAAACATATAACGAGGATAAAGGATATAAAAAAGCTTATACAATGATGACATTTTTTTTTGTTTTATGTGCTTTGGTTACGAACTTTTGTAAAGACTCTAACAAATTGGGCTATTCTCAAAGGATTTTACAGGTGAATTATTGAATGATCTATATTTGTATACGTGACTCATGCGTTATCCAGATACTTTAGGTGACGTTCAGAATAACAATGATTTTTGATTTTTACTAAAATTTTACTGTAGCTGGTTTATTTTTTACTGTAGCTGAGTTGGTTTATTAGACATAATTAAATTTAAAAATGTAAAAATAAAAATAGCACGCTAATCTAGAGCGGATGATGCAAAATAATACGAAAAAAACAAAACAAAAAATACTAAAAAAATAAAAAAATTGAATAAGGATAAAAAGTGAACAGTGATTAGAAATCGCTGAACAGTAAATTTTCAGCCGAACGCTAACTTGAGCGGTCCAAAGCTAATCTCTCTCTCCTAGCCGGTGCGTGCAAAACGTGCGAGGATGAATCAACTTATACAAAGGTTTAAAGCGCATTCATCGGCTCAAGCAGAATCCTGCTTTATGTCTGGTCATGCTCACATTTGAGCCAAATCTAGACCATGTTCTAATTGAGATAACAAAGAGTTATTTATATATAGTCAGTTGGTTTGAGTTCAAAGAGAGCCTAATTTACATAACTATTTGATGAGTCATGAAAAGTCAGGTTCAGCTTCTGATTTCTGTTTTTTTTCACTATTCAATAATTTCATCTTTTTTATTGTTTTAGTTTTTTAATCTTTTTTCTTTTCTTTTTTCCTTATATTTCTTTGTATTATTCGTGATGGGTTAACATGTTTTTTATATTTAATTATGTCAAATAAGCTAACTCAACTACAGCAAAAAAAAAATAAGTCAGCTACAATAAAAAAACCATAAACCAACGTTATTTCGAACGCCCCTTAAGTGACATATATTATCTCCGTAAAGAAAAATGGACATATCATAAAGTGTACAAACAAAATCCAAAAAATTAACCGGGTATTACATAAAACAAGGTTGGGTTCGTTTTGACTTAGTTTTGGTTTATGCACTGTAGCTATAATAACTTTTTTTTAAAATCGATGTGTTTTTTCAGGTGAAGTCTAAAGATCAATTGTAGTATCTATTGTACTGATTTCATCTATACCGGTCAAAGTTATATGTAAGTATCTATCTATTTTTAATCTCTCTTACGAACAGTTAAAAATCATAAATTATAAGCTAAAAAATATAATCTATAGACCAAAAGAACTCAATTCAAGGCAACGCAGCTGTGGACACTAGCATGGTGGACCATTAGCCAAATCCCTGGGCAGCAATTAAATATAGTTAGTTCTGTTATCTATGGTTGAGTGGGCGTATTTGACTGGGCGGGGGAAAGCGAGGGACGTGGGGGCCGCGCCTCGATTTCAATCGCATGTCGCGTTCTCCCTCCCTCCTCCCCCCGGCGCGGTGGGGCTCACGCGACTCCACGTGGTTTTAGGCCGTCACTTTGCCTTTTTTTCCGCGACATTTGTGGCCAACCAATGCTAATGATGATTTCTTTTCGGTTTATATATAATTTATATTTATATTATCTATAGTAATTTACTTTTAAATGATATATTTTTAAACGGGATTAATAAAAAATATAGTAAAAAGTATACTAAATTTAGCTATACCAGCCAAAATCATGTACAGTTATTTTTCTCTGCGTACTGTCTCTCATAAATATTCAGAATTCAAATATTTAAATCATAAACTATAACCAATTAATCTAAAAAATCTCACCCAAAGTTCCATACCGTTCACGTGGAACCATCCATGGCCTCCTCCCCTTCTTTTATTCCCGCAGCCGGTACCGTCGCTCGCATCGCAGGAATTCCTCGCGTATTCAAAGCATTTCAGTCCTCCTCCGCGTGCTACTCCGCTGCGCTCGGTGGCAGTCCCGAGCTCTCGCGGCTCGTGCTCGGGCAACGCCTAAGCATTTCTCAGGCCGGGCTGTGCCCAAACCGATTTGCTTCGGGCCTAAAATTAGGTATACCGGGCCTGGATGGGCCGGGCCGATTGCGCTCTATGGGCAGCCCAGGTTTTTTCTTCGGTCCAATAGCAATCGTCCGCGTCGGGTTTGAACATGAGATCTGGTCACATAGAGTGACGTTGGTGTTCTTCAGGGATGGCCTATTTCTGATTTCTGGCTCAGCCCTTGTCACACCACCACGTGACTATGGATGAGAAATGGGTAACATATATTAGCATTGATGGGACGGCATCATACGTCTCTTGTAATTCAAATAGCCGTGGCTTTTAATTTTTAATTAAAATAACACTATAACAACTATTAGTTCTTTTAGATATTCAATTAAATAAAAATAAAAAATACTATTATATCCTACAGATAATACAAAGAAAAAAAAGAGAAAATAAAAAGAGGGAGAAAAAGGTCACTTAAGAAACCAACATATTTCAAAACGACTTTTATCTTTTAAAAACAAGAAACCACCTCTGTTTTGAGTAGGACCTAACACTTGTATATATAGTGCAATGGCTATTGAGATATATGGCCAAAAAGCAAGCGGCGCACCGTTGTGTCCATCGTGGAAATACTATGGCTGAGTTCTTTTGTGTTGATATGCTTGTTAATATGGGTTTTATAAGTTAATTGTAGTATATATTATATTAATTTCAGTTGTATCGACTAAAATCACATGTAACTATCATTTTTTTCATATCTCTCTTATGAATAGTTGGAATTTAAGCCCCGCTCATTTCGGCTTTTTTTCGGCTTCAGCTTCTAGCTTCTGCTTTTTTTTCACTATTCACTACACTATCCACTAACTCATTCTGATGTTTTTTCACCAAATTCTGATGTTTTTCACCAAAAAAAAAGCCCATCGCTATTCCGATCACCCCAAAAGCACAGTAGACAACCTAAAAACCCACGCCTGTCGGTTGTTGCGTGCAGCCTCTCGTTCTTCCGTCGGCTTGCACGGTCAACCGGGCCTATACGTAGCTTTAAATTCCGTGCAAGAGAGGTTGCCCTCAAGCTCGATCGATCGTCGTCAGGTCGCCATCGTCGGGGTTGGTTTTGCGCTCTCTCTCTACGCGCGGCGATTCCATCCATCCGTTCGATATTTCTTATAGCCGATTGCTTGCTTGCTTCCTTGCCGACGATTTTATGTTTAAGTTGACTTAAAATTAATTTTTGCTTTTAATTCTTACTTTTTTCACTATTAGTAATTTCGTTTTTTCTTATTTTTTTAGATTTTGTGGGATTTTTATCTTTTTTTTCTATATTCCTTTACATTATCCGTGATGGACTAACATGTTTTTTTAAAATTTTTACATTTTTTAAAATTTAATTATGCCAAATAAGCCAACTCAACTGCAGTAAAAAATAAATCAGTTATAGTAAAAAACATAAGTCAACATCAAACTAAGTGCTACCTAAGCTCGATTTGGAGATTCCTGCAATTTAATACTCATTATTTGAGCTTAGTTTTTTTAGCATTTGGCTTATTTTCACTATTTATAATTTTTATCTTTTTCTCTCTTTTTTTTTGTATTTTTAGCTTTTTTATTGGTTCTTTTTTCGTATTCGTTTGCATTATACGTAATGGACTAACCTATTTTTTATTTTAATTTTTTAAAATTAATTACGCCAAATAAATCATCATCAGTTACATTATCATTTTAGCCAGCTACAACGTAATTTCAACTATAAACCACCAAATTTTAACCTAACCGAATGGCCTCTAAAATTTGAATGATCCAAACCGTCCTTTAGATTGCGATGAAAGTGCAAGATACGATAGCAAAGTTTAATGAGTACTTACATACATGTTGCTATACAGTTTATATACATCTTAAGAGTCTAACTTGCCTAACACTTGAGCCTAGCGTGGAATTTTTTTGGGCCCGTAATTTACACCGGTTTTTGGGGAAAAAAAGGGCTTCCGAGCTGGTGCGGACCTACCCTTCGGGCGAGCCCGGGCGGCCGCCCGAGCTCCCCTCGCCGGCCGGACCCCCCCCCCCGCCGCCGTGGAAGCACCCCCCAGGTGGAGGAGTCGGAGCCCGGAGGACGGCGCGGCGCGGCGGCACCCAGGCCCCAGGCGGAGGAGTCCGAGGAGCGGCTAGGGGAGGCGGGAGGCCCGAGGCCGGGAGGTGGTGGTCGGGGAGAGCGGCGGCCGCCGGCCAGGGCCCAGGCGGCTAGGGGAGGCCGAGAGGCGGTGGCCGGTGGCAGGGGAGGCCGGTGGCCGGCAGCAGGGGAGGTCGGGGTCCGGGGAGGCGGGGAGCGCGGCGCGGCGGCAGGGGAACGTGCCAACGGGGGGAACGGCCGTGAGAGTGGATGAGCGGGTCAAGAGCCCAAGATATTTGAGGAGGAGGGCCAGGAGGCGACTGGGCACCGGTCGAATAAGGAGATTTATGTAGAATATGTTCAAAATTTATTATAGGTATAACAAGTGACCTAAGGCTTATTCAAATTCAAAATGAGTAAAAAGGATTTGAAAAGCTATTTTAGCAAATTTTCAAGCATAAGTACTAAGGAAAACAGAACGGTGGCCGCACATACACAATCTCAACTTGAACTCCAATCGAACCAAGTCCAAGCACAACAACGACCACAAGAACAAGAGGCTGCAGCTGAACAACTGCAACAAATGGATGAAGGTATTAAGGAATTCAACCAGGATCACATCATTGCTGATCCGGAACTTCGTATACCGCTTGATGATTTTCATCCCGACATTAGAGATCAAGTGAGGAGAGCTTATTTGTTGAAGGGCCCTACTCAACCAATTGGCCATAATTACCCTCGTAAAACATATGGAAAGGATCTTAGAGTCTTTCGTGAATCATGGTTTAAAAAGCACGATTGGTTAGAATATAGTGTAGCGAAAGATGCGGCCTATTGCTTTTATTGCTTCCTCTTCAAGCACGAACCTTTACATGAACAATTTGGTCATGATGTCTTCACCAAAATAGGGTATAACAATTGGAAGAATCAATACAAATCATATGCTGATCATGTTGGTGGAGTTAGTAGTATTCACAATAATGCAAGAAAAGCATGCGACGAATTTAAGAATCAAAGGTCGAGTGTGTCACATAAGATTATGTCTTATAGCAAGGAAGCAGAAATAAAATATGAAATTCGTGTGACTGCTTCTTTAGATTGTGCAAGTTTTCTCCTAAGGCAAGGCCAGTCATTTCGTGGACACGATGAATCTTCTTCTTCCTTAAACAAGGGTAATTTTCTAGAGATGATTGATTGGTACAAAGAAAGGAAGGAGGAAGTCAATCTTGCATTTGATGAGCTATGTCCTGCGAATGCCCAGATGACTTGTCCAAAGATTCAAAAGCAACTTGCAAAATGTTGTGCGCAGGAGGTCACCAAAGTGATAAAGGAAGAGATTGGGAATAGTTTTTTCTCAATTCTTATTGATGAATCTCGTGATATATCAATCAAAGAACAAATGGCTGTAATTGTGAGGTTTGTGAACAACAAAGGCAAGGTCATAGAAATATTTTTGGGTCTCCAATATGTCACAGAGATAACATCAGATGCATTGAAGAGAGCTTTGATTGGGATGCTTGGTGCACATGGTTTACCTATTGCTAGACTCCGAGGGCAGGGTATGACGGAGCTTCAAATATGAGAGGTGAATTCAACGGCCTTCAAAATTTGATTCGTGATGAGAACCCATATGCTTTTTATATTCATTGCTTTGCTCATCAGTTACAGTTGGTAGTGGTTGCTGTCACAAGTTCTTGTTCATCTATTAATGATTTCTTTGAGTATGTGACTTTGATTGTGACCACTACTAGTACATCTTGCAAGAGAAAGGATGTATTGCTAGACAAGCATCGTCAAAATATTTTAAGTAAGTTGGAGAGTGGTGAGATTTTTTCAGGAAGAGGTAAGCATCAAGAAACTAGCTTGGCAAGACCTGGAGACACTAATGGGGTTCTATTATCAAATTGTGACACTACTGATTTATCTTTCACAATTGACAGGTTATTTCTTTTACAACTCATCTACAATTGTGGATTAAGCTTCATTATTGAGGTATTTTTCATTGTCCTTCCGTTATCTACATATGTTAACATGCCAATTGTAGTTGTTGTTTCTATTTCGTATCGCATACTTTTATTACTGTGATTGCAATATAGTTTGATCATGGATTGTTTTGCTTTTGGGTACTACTGTTTATTTCACGTTTCCGACTTTAGCCTACCTAGTTTTTTTCCTCGGTCCGCCACTGGACTTCGCCCTACCTATTTTTTTTCTGGGTCCGCCACTGCTTCCGAGCAGGGTCTAAAGCTTATAGTCACCGAAAGGAAAGGATCGGATGAGACCTTGGCGCTGCTAGAACGAAATCTGTAAACCAA
This sequence comes from Melocanna baccifera, assembly GCA_036346265.1. NCBI lineage: Eukaryota > Viridiplantae > Streptophyta > Magnoliopsida > Poales > Poaceae > Melocanna > Melocanna baccifera. The sequence goes on along the minus strand of CM070683.1, from coordinate 1,980,380 downwards.
TGGCTCAGTTCGTCTTTGATCGTGACGCCATGTTATCGAATTATTTCCAACCATATTCTCAACTCGCCATCTACCATTTTCAATCAAGATCTTGACATGTGCGTGAAGTTGGAGCTGGATCTGTTGCCACTGTAGTAGTGGTGGTATTTGCTAATCAATGGTCGCACACATGAATAAAACATGATGCTAGTACATGTCATGCTGGAGTTTGTAGATGTCCCTAGCTAGCTAGTAACTTAGTAAGTAAATAAACAAACCTTGACTCCCAAAAGGAAAAAGAAAAGAGGAAAAATCACCTCACATAGCACACTTTAATCACTCGTATCAGATGCTACGTTATACGTTAGTGTGTGAGTGACCAAGATCCAAATTGTTGAAGCAATGCATGGGACCAAGCATGACCTCATCACACACCCAACAAAACCCAATAGCTGTGCTCTAAAAATTGTGCAATGAAAATGTGGAGTACTAGTATTAGGGGTGTTCTTCTGGAGCTGTGTTTTATGATTTTTTGCTACAGCTAATGGTTTTTGCGTGGACTTTTTGACATGGCAACGGATGGCGGAGACACCAACGCGGATGGCACATACGATTTTATGCTCGGGAAGCTGTTTAAAGAATCTATTTCAAAAGCCCGCTCTATTTCGACATGTGGCTTTTTAACTTCCGGATAAACCAAAAACGAAAAAAAAGGGCCAATAGCTAGCTCCTCTCTCTCTAGAAACAACACAACACAATAACATTTGTACTTGCTAGAAGAGGTTTTATGGAATCAGACAAGGTTGCTTGCAACTGAATATATGATGTCCCTTTTGCTTGCTCGATCCCCATCACCGATGACAGTGGATGTTCTTTTTGTTGGAGTTTGAGGGCCTTTTGATAATTTCTTATTTTAAGAAATAAAAAAAAGGAAAAAGAGGAAAGTAAGTCCCACTTGTTGGTGGGACGAGAGAGTGATAAGACTAGAAACTTGGTCTCCAGCCCTATTGCACATTTGGCCGATGGGCTCAGGTGGCTCCCTGGCAGCGCAAAGACTTGAGGCGACGATGGTGCTAGAGGCGCCAATGCAGCAGCCTCGTCAACTTCGTCACCTCCCCCCTCCTATTTAATGGTCACCTCCTCCTCTTGTTCAGGATCAGCTCAGTGAGTCCCCTACTTTCGAATATCCCCCTCGATTTGGGCAGTGGAACCTCTGCTTTGTCATGTTCTTCACTGGCTCCGACAAGAGGGATGTCTAGATTTTTTTTTCTCCTCTTGGGCATTTCCCGATCGGCTTCTTGCACTGTTTCTTCTTTGAAATTGCCATGAGGAGATTTGGGCTTTGTTCTTGAGGGTTAAATGTGGCCGACTCTTAATCGATTTGAGGTTGAGGAACGGTGTGCTTGGTGCTCTGTGGTGCTCTTGGCCAGAGCACCTCGGTTGATCTTGTTTGGCATACTCCTGTATCTTGGCAAAGATTAGTATTGTATCTCCATCAACCTTATCTCAAATTTGTGATATAGAGAGACAATCAGTTTTCTGGAACAGCGTTTTTGGTGTGCCTTGCCTGATTCTACTTGATGGCTTTGATTGTCACCAATTTGTGAGTATTTTAGTTTTCATCTCGTTGCATTTTATTGTTCTGGTTAGAGCTACAGACTACAAGTAACAATTGTGGTATCTTCACTAGAATAAATTGCAAAGTGATGCTATGGGACTGTGTTAATTGCTCAACGATGATGATTGACTAATACTGAAATTGGTTAGATATTCTAAGTTTAGATTTGAGCTCTAGACACACTGGTTATTATTGTCAAATACTCTTTAACTTTTCAAGCTATTACTTCAATTGTGCATAGATAATATTGTTGCCAGATTTTGAAATATATAGCTTTCGGTATTTAATAATGTGCATTTCTGTTGGCCAAAGGGCTTTATAGCTAAATTTGAATCTGTTAGCTAAACTTTAATATGTGATACCCTTTCATTGTGAAGTATTCAAGTTTGATTTTTAATTGAATTGCAGCATACACTCTGTGTTGATCTTCTTTTGATGGGCGAAAGCAGTATTGTAGTTGAAAGATATATTGATAGTCAAACATTGTTTAGAGCTCAAAGTCTGACAGGAGGGCATCTTATCAAATATGATAGAGTTTAGACTTAAGTATTGAGAAGGCCAAGAATTAATCTTGTGCAACTCTACATCTGAGAGCAATAATCCAACATAAAAACCTGAGCAATATGCTAATTTTCTGTGTATTGTTGCCCCTTCTCATCAGCATGTTATTTTGGTTCATTGACATGAAAGATCATCTGGTTTATATGTTGATTATGCCAACTAAAGACTGCTGGAATTATGTTTTTTAATTTTAAAGTAGCTGCTGAAATTAAATATAAAAAGTTGCTAAAACAGCAATTTTTCTAACACTTTTTATCCTGTTGTGCTTGCTCCTCTATTTATCACTACCTCATGGATTGCTTTAATTTGATAAGCTAAAGAGGAGAAGGTCTCAAAAGGTCAGTTAGTATATTATATATCATATTTTTTGAATACGATTTATTATTTTTTTACTGTGGCTAATGGTTTTTGTCTATGTTTTTTGAGACAGACAGCAAATGACAAAGACGCCAATATGGATAGCGCACACGATTTTAGGCTCGAAAAGACATTTGAAAAATCCACTTCAAGAAACAGACCCATTTATTTGGACTTTCGAAGAAGCGACTGAAAGAATGGTCCATAAGCTTGTGATTCAGAGCCCGCTCATTTGGGCTGAAAGAATGGTGGATTATGGTTGAATTTGTAATGTAGTTGGTTTATTTTGTAATGTAGATGATGGTGGTTTATTTGGTATAATTAAGTTTAAAAAATTAAAAATAGAAAAAAATAGATTAATATATTACAGATAATGCAAACGAACACAGAAAAAAAGAGAATGCAAAAAAAGCTAAAAAAAAGTTAAAAAACTAGAAAAAAGATAAAATTTAGAAATAGTAAAAAATAAATAAAACAGTTCAAACCGAAATGTGCAAGGTCTAATACTTGCTGTTTGGTAGGGCGTCAGTTCCTACACCCTCTCTCATCTCTCCGAAGCATAATATGCATATCTTGTGTGCCATGCACTTGTTTTCCTGCAGGTGTGACATCACCACTGGTTTGTTGCACTGTGAGTCGTATGTATCTCGCATTATTGGAAATTGAAAGAGAGAGAGAGGATTTTTATCTCTGTCCTTGGTTAGCTGATCACTAGTGTCACTGTTGGGCGTCGTGTCTTTTTTAAAAGGAAATATGGCCCCTAAGGATCCAACTCTGCTTTATTACGAGACAAAGATAATACATCCTAAACATTACAGTGAAGGACAAAAGAGAAACATAATTACAACATATTCTTTTTCCTTGTACAGCACAAAACAAGTCACACCAGAGGTGGGCACGAAGACTGGCCTTAACGAAGCTTCTTTATTAGAGATGTGGAGGACGGATGATGTGTACCTTTTGATGATGTCGTCGGAGATGTGTGGGATGGTCAGCATAAACCTTTTATATCGTCAGAGATATGTGGGACGGCCGGCGTGAAACTTTTGATGATGTTGCCGGAGATGTGGGAGGCGGCCGACGCGGACCTTCCAGTGAAAAGGGGTAGGTCAAATTATTTGGGTGGCCTACTGGCTCAATCCAACAATCGAACTACGCCAAATGGGTTCCGGAAGGGACACACCCAGGTCCATAAAGCCAGAAACGCACCCGGCCTAACAAGCCCAGCACAAACAATATAAAAGCCCCACCCCCTCCACAAACCCTTCCCCTCGCGCCGCCGCAGCAACCCTAGACCTCCCTCTGCTCCGAGGCTTCGACCTCCCTCCCCCCCACCATGGTGAGCTCCCCGAAACCCTAACTCAGATCTCCTCTTGTATTCTCTCCTCGCTGTCGTTGTCTCACCGTTCTGTGCCGTCGTCGTCGTTGGTTCTGGTGGCTGCAGACGTTCAAGCGGAGGAATGGCGGGCGCAACAAGCACGGCCGCGGCCACGTCAAGTACATCCGCTGCTCCAACTGCGCCAAGTGCTGCCCCAAGGTATACTTCCTCCCTCCCCCAGGCGCAAGAATGTTTCTAGCGGATAGATCAAGTTGTTTTGGCGGTAGCAGAAGCAATGTAAGAGAAGAATGATTTGAAGTGAGGTTGTGTGGATTCTTTTTGTCACTGGGGTTGTAGTGGTTGTTAAGGTGGGGTGAACAGTTCTGATTGCAAGGGTGGGTAGAGTAGAATCTGAAGTTTTGGGGATGTTGAATAGCTCTATAAGGCGGTGCTGGAGTTATTTCGTTCGGGAAATATGGCGAGATCTGTATCTTCCAGTGGGAAACATGGCCCTACAATGCAGTGCAGCGCTGTTGAAACTGTCTGATCTGATGTGGATTTATTAGAAGTTCTCTCAAGTTATGTTGCGGTTATACTTTGTGCGTTTCTAGATGTGTTTATCTCGACGTAGATGTGGATATCCATCAGTAGCTTCAATTTTTGTAGCTTGGATTGATATCTAATTCTTGTGTAAGAGATGACAGGATACTGACAATTGTATTACTGAAATAACCGTGATTTTCAGTGACGATGTACGCACACATTCTATTTTGAATTGGACAATGCATTGTTGGGACTGATCACTGAAATATTGTGTTTCCTGTACATACTATAGATAATACCTAACGTTCAGTTCCTATGTTTTTACAGGATAAGGCTATCAAGCGTTTCTTGGTGAGAAACATTGTTGAGCAGGCTGCAGTGAGAGATGTGCAAGAGGCTTGCGTGCATGATGGTACTACAGCTCTTGCTAATTCTTTTTTTGTCAATCCATTTACTGACTGCATGGTGAAGACACCTCATTACTATGTTACTTTGTCCAGGTTACATTCTTCCCAAGCTGTACTCAAAGGTGCATCACTGTGTCTCATGTGCAATCCATGCTCACATTGTCCGTGTTCGTTCCCGGGAGAACAGGAGGAACCGTGAGCCTCCGCAGCGTTTCAGACGCAGGGTATAACATTATGACACCTTTCTTCATATGCAAATTAGGTCTTTTAAGTTTTTGCTGGATGTCATACCATAACTTCTGAAAGTTTTGAGTTCTATGACAAATTGACAATGATTACACCAGGATTAATTCAACCACTTTGTCCTATTGCTGTCGCTTTTATAGGCGTTGCATTCACTGTGTATATGTTGCAATGGATGTGTCGACGAAAGCGTAAATGAACATGTGTTGGTGCATTGCAGGCTTATGTGTGATGGCTGATCCCTATATCAGTCATAGTGTCCTGATTGCACTCATTTGTGAAAGAAATGCTTATATATTTTTACAATTGGTACCACAAACTAGAACTGATAACTAATATGACATACAATTGTTGACCATTTATCTCGTTATTGCAAACCTTCATGCTTATCTGGATAACCTTTTGCAGTGAAAGCTCTTTTGTGGCATATGTACTACACGGTTTTTGTTGGATGTGTAGTTTAAATAAGTGATAAACCTACTTTTGATAATGCATTACTTTGGGGGACTGCACGTCTGCCCCATTAGCTAATAAGTAATACCAGATGCCTCTGGGATGAACCGGTCCCTGATATTTGATAACCATCTCCTACACTTTGTCTGCTAAAACTGTTCCATTTTTAGCTTATCATTATGGATGGGATATTTAGAAGGCAAGGAAAAAAATATAATTCTGCAAGTTGTATATGTGATCCTGGAAGTTGCGAACAACTGGATATGCCTAATGCTTGATAGTATTTCATCGCCTGCTTGATGAGTTTGTTTGATGTGTATGCTGTCCAAAGCCCTTGTTCATTAATGGTTCTCTTCTTGAACGTGCCTGCAGGATGACGGCCCAAGGCCGGGACAAGGTCCACCACGCCCAGCTGGTGGTGCGCCTCCTGCACCTGCTGCTGCTCGCACCTGAGTTTGGTAGTTGCGCGCCTCCTCCCGCTGCTGCTGCGAGCACCTGAGAGCTTGGAAATGCTCTTGGAATACTGCTGTAGTTTTTTGTCGTTGGATGTTGAACTATTCTGTTTTCGCTGTAATCAGTTGTACTGAATTTCCTTAAGCACAATTTGTGATCCTGTCTTTATTTTCACAACAACTGCATTATCCATAATGGAATAGGAAACTGTTTGGTTTGGCGAAGTCTCTTGTGGTTATGCAACCATCAATGATTTTTGGTCAGCTGCTTTTCTCCATAATTTGCCCGTGGACATTCATGCGAGAGGTGTGGCCTTGCCCGCTGGCGGGACCATCCCCTCCCGGCTCCCCCCTGTCCACCGGCGATGGAGTAGATGGGCACCACGCCGTCGTCTCTCTGAGTTGGGTCGCGCCACCATCTCTCCGAGTTGGGCCGCCTCTCAACTTGACCCGCTAACGATAGGAAAAGGGCAATGCCTTGTCAGGCATGAGGCACCACCGCACCAGTCGCTAGAGCCCAGTAGCAGCCGGCAGCCACTAGAGTCTCTCCAGACTCCAGTCCTCCCAAGCGACTAAGGTGCTGTTTTTTTGCGGCTTTTAAAAGTCGCTTTTAGCTTTTGCTACAGTAACTAACTTTTAAACGAAGTATTTTTTTAAGATAGGGTCTACAAGTTAATTGTAGTACACGTTAAAAAACTAATATCTGTACCATCAAAAATTGCAAGCGAGTATATCTCTTTCTGCAATCTCTGTCGCAAACAGCCAAAAAGCCATCAGCCGCAGCCAAAAAGAACAGGCCCTAACCCTAGCCGTGAGAGGCACTGAGGTGGACAATAGTTGGTGGAGGCTAGAGCCCAGAAGCGCAGGAGCAGAGCCGGGGCGCTAGGTGCGGCGGGGTGCGCTGGGTGTGGTGGGGATGTGGTGCCAGGTGTTGAAGCTAATCTTGACTCATATTAGTTGTGTTGAGTCTGGTCGTAACAGTTGAGAGTACTGTAGCAATCTGAAATTACTGCAACACTCGTAAGTACTGTAGCACTATGAAAATCACTGTAGTAGTCTTAAATTGACACCGTCAAACACTTTCGGCTTCACGACATCAGATAAGGAAGCCATTTATTTAATAATTGATTTTCTGGATTGTTGTAAATATTATGGTATAAGTATATATTTAGATTTAATTTCATCATGTTTAATAAGAACACAAGTAAAATATGAAAAGCATATAAATGAATTAATCGACATATAAACATATAAAACTTCTAAGTCATTTGAATAGACACAAATGCTTAACATATATATCATGCATGAGTATAAATTCAGCATATACTCATGCAAACAATTAAAGTCGTTGCATCTGATTGCTGATATAAACATAAACATAATATGTACAATCAGATTTGACAAATTATCAAGATTTTGAATATTCAATATTACTCTCAGAATGCTAGTTGCACAAGATTTGATTTTGGCTGTCTCCGCATTGTATTTCATATAAAATAAAGTATATACGATAGTTTTCAAATCATATCTTGAGCTCAATAAATACTTGTTATCTTAAATAGAAAATCATCAAGTCTACCTTGCTATATAAGAAAGCATCATACTCATACTATCATTCTTGTGCAAGAACTAATAGATCGAAGTTAGACACCAGAATCAGAAATCAACCTTAAAGTCTAAAAACTGGTTACTATCAATCGAAATTAGATGCTACATATGAGAACAAGAATTACAGGATGATTTGTCTAAGCTGAGCATGAAAGTTATAAGTAATTTAACAACTCAAGATCTATATATATATATTCAGTGATTATTCCATTCATCATCGAGCAATTAACCCACAGAATACTTTTGCAATTTTAAATAGAGATAACTCACATATATATGAAATAAATCACAAAATTGCAAATGATAAGCAACCAAAAAGCTCACAGTGTAGGTGATATTCGAAATCACCAAGACGATAACCACACAAGGCAAAGCACGCAAAGAGCGTTGTCCCATAAAATCAATTGCCTCGCTTTGTTGTGTAAGAAGACGAAGGTTGATAGAGATACAATGCCGACCTTTATATCTCGGCAAATTGAAGAGTGAAGTCGAGGATTGGAGATGCCACACAGGACCACCAGAGTACACCCGACCGAGTGTACTCAAGAACAACAGAGGACCACCATTACCTTCTTCCTCTCTCGGGTAAATCATTCGGATTTTCTCTCACTCGGCAAACCTGAAAATTACAAAGAAGAACACTAAGGAGAAGGAGATGCTAGATCCGAAGATGAGATACTCATTGAGGAAGATATGACGGCTTTAAATAGAGGAGGCAAGGGACATCTTGTCCGTGCTCCAAGGAGCCCGGGCCTGTCTGCGCCTCCGCCGCCGCCTCTCCAAACATTGCCTCCCCACTCACCGCCTGAATCGCTTGCCGAGGCTATGTCCAGATCCGGGTGAGGCACCGCTCGGGGAGGAGACGGGGCCTCCTCCCCCTTATCTCTTTGGCTACGAGTTCGGACGGTCCGAACTCTTTGGTGAGAGTTTGGACGGTCTGAACTTTCGATCGAACGGTCTGATCTCTCTAGTGCAAGTTCGGATGGTCCGATTTTTCGGTACGAGTTCGGACGGTCCGAACTTTCTATCAGATGGTCTGAACTCTCCGATGCGAGTTCGGACGGTCAGAACTTTTCATTGGACGGTCCAAACTCTCTCGCACCATGCACGTCTGTGTGGGTTTCGGCCTTATCCCTCTTTTGTCCCACCGTCAGATGAGACCCATCATTTCTCCTTTTATCAAATTAGAAAATTATCAATTTGCTCTCAGGAGTCCAACAGATAATACTATTTGTCCACATCATCGGTCGGCCTACCTAATATTTAGTGATGGGTCCGCCACTGCATTAGACCATGATTGCACTTAAATCGGCGACCACCTGAGAGGCTCCAAGCACGGTATCTGAGCCTCTAAATTCCATAGCTCCTCCGCTGCTTGTCCTGCTGACGAACCCTGAATCATATTCAGAGACAACCAAACTCTTCTGACAAACTTGCACTTGAAAAATAGATGCCCACTGTCCTCATCCAGCCGAAAACACAAGGGACATCTTGTATCTAGCTCAACTCCCCCTTCTACCAATACTTTTTGCGTAAAGGAGTACTATTATGCAGAAGCCCCCAAAGAAACATCTGAATCTTCAGCGGGCACTCAGATTTCCAAATGCGACGCCACTCCATGCCCTTCACTGTCGAACAGAGAACAGGCCGAACCACCGTGGGGCATCGAACTGTCCTGCCCAAGGTTGCCCACGGTGGTTGGGCCCCCTCGTTATTCCTCGTGGAATCCATGGATCATCCCACAAATGAATCGATTCCGCATCATCCCATGACAGCCAATGGACCTTTTTTTTTGTTTCATTTTTCATCTGACTCCACTAGTAGGGCCTTAATAATTTTACTCAAATCATCACAAAAGCTCCTCGTGAGATCGAAACAAGACATTGCATATGTTGGGGATTGCTTGGGCTACTGCTTTCACTCAGATTTCTTTACCCGGCCTTTGATAAAAACTTCCCTTGGAACTTGAATACTCTTCGGAATCTTATCTTTCAGATACGCAGAGGTGTTTGATTTGGACCGACCGATATGCACGGGGAGACAAGGGTATTTTCCCCTTTTTCATTATGCTCCTCTGATGGAATCTTCAGGAGGTGCTGGACATGTATGAGCGTGGGAATGGGAATGGGATCCTCGGACTTGGAGAAACGTAGTGACTTCCAGTGATTCTTAGCCGTCCGATTCAAGAAGGATGATCTAGATAACCGTGCCATCGCCGCAGTGCTTTTGCTACAACACCGAGCTCAGGAAATTAGAGAGAAAGCAATGGTTACTTGTATGCAAAGGGAGATTTATAATCAAGCCGAGAACCACTGGCAGTTCGTAATGAAATCTTCTTTCGCTTGGTATGGTACATTCGTACGTCGAATCGAAGCTTTTATCCTGTTTTTTTTGTTTTTTTTTTGCTGCGGCAGGTGTTTTTTTACTATGACTAATAGCTTGTGGCTGTAGTTTTTGAGATGAAAACAGATGACGGAGACGACGATATAGATGACATATATGTTTTTGAGCTCGATAAGCCGCAAGGGCTGCTCGTGCGATGGCTGGCTGCGGTTGGGTACGTACACTGATGCAGCAGTGTGATTTGGACAATTCAATGGCATCATTGCCGCATCGTGGGAGCAGACGATGGCACCGCAAGGATGGCAAAATCAGCGTAGGACAAAGCTTCAGGGGGTGATCGGAATAGCGATGGCTTTTGGTTTTTGGCTGAAAAAACACTGTAGCTGGCTGAAAAAACACTGTAGCTGAGTTAGTAGATAGTGTAGTGAATAGTGAAAAAAAAGCTGAAACTAGAAGCTGAAGCCGAAAAAAACCGAAACGATCAGGGCCTCAGTCGGCAAACGGACGACCTGCAAATATCTGCTCTTTGTTGATTGACTGACCTCGTTGTGTGAACAACGAGTACTGCAACTGCTGATACCATTATATGTAAGATTCGTTTCAGTTAGCTGGGCAATTCATCTGTCTGTTTTCAGCCATCGTTTAAGGATCATTTCAGGCAAGTAATTCTTCTTTGTGCTACGCAAAAAAGTTAGCTTTACTAATGCTAGTCATATGGGTAGAAATAGCGTCATGAATTCACAACCATTTTGCTTTCATCTAGGCGAGACGACACTGTCAGGGAGGAAAGCGCCAGGAAACAAGCTGAACCGACCGCAGCGTCGATCGCCGTCTAAACGCGTTGCTCTCTAGCTCACAAACTAAATCAAGTTTCTCAACCACTGCCCAAATAAAGAACCCCGAACGAGAGAAACTAAAACCAATCGAGTTCTGAAAAATGGTTTAACTAACTCATCATCATGAGCTATCTGTACCGTGCAAGGCAAGGTTTTTCAGTTAGTGGGCGAGACACCACCCTCCATTTCTATTCCATTTCCCCTTGAAGCCGATATAATACTGCATCATTAACTGGTCATTATCCATGGATGCAGGCTTGTAACCAATTATCAAATCAAAGCTTCCAACTCACAAATTTTATAAGAACTTGCAGGGCAAGGTCAGCACCTTAACTCTGAATCCAGCCTAGCTAAAAGTCAAAGCATCACTGCTTATAAAGCCCCAAGCCTGCTTCTGTGCAGTAGAGCTAGGTTTGCCATTTGTTGGAGCATTGCAAGTTTGCAACCGAGAACCAACTAGCCCAACCTCAATCATAGGAAATCTAGACTGAGAAATTCCTGTGAAATTCTTGCATTCCAAACAAGGCCGTGGAGCTGAAGACTCTGAGCATTGGAAATTTCGCAGCCAAGAACGAAGAAGCATCATGGAGTCTAAGCAGCTTGCTCTTCGGTCGACATCCACCAAGAGAGACGGCAAGGCGGCGTCGAGGGAGCGATCGAGCCTGGCGAACGCGTCGTTCAGGGTGTACTACAGCCTGCGGGCCGGCGCCGTGCCGTTCCTGTGGGAGTCCACGCCCGGCACGCCCAAGAGAGGCGCCACGGCTGCCGTCTCGCCGGCGTCGCGTACCAACACGGTGACGCCGGTGAGCACCACTGCTGGTACTGCTGCCGATGCTGCGCTGCCGCCCATCTCGCCGCCGCCGTCGTACCAGTCGTTCCAGCTGAAGGGGAGGAGGTGCCGGCCGAGGTCGTCGTGGCCGGCCGCGGGAGGCATCGTCAGGGCTCTACTCGGGATGCTCGGACTCAGGAAGAGCCACCGTCGGTCGCCGCGCCGGCGTTCCACCTCGTATCTTTGAGCTGCCGCTGCATTGCTACTTTTCTAGACTTACTGGACAGGGAGATTGATTAACTTTTTGCTATGATCCCGCTAAATATTATTATGGGCAGTTAATTGATTAACTTTTTGCTATGATCCCGCTAAATATTATTATGGGCAGTTAATCATGGATGTTACATGTAAATTAAGAAGAAGATGTGTGGTTTTTGGGTTTTATCTTGGATCTACTTTCTTCGTTGCATTCGCCAGTAGCAGAGTAGTAGTACGGAGAATAATCGCATGGAACGTCCTTTGTCTGGTTGGGCCTGGGCTTCAACAAAAGGCCTGGCCAGCACAGCCAGCGGCTTTTGACTAATGTTTTTTTGTTATAGTTTTAGATTTATAATTTTTAAATTCTAAATTCTAACTGTTTATAAAAAACAATATGCATAAAAATAATTGTATACAATTTTAGCTCATATAGCTAAACTTAGTACAGTATTTATTATAATTTACTTATAAACACTATTTTAAAAATATACTATTTAAAAACTAACTTCAGAATTAGAACATGATAAACCAAAGCTAAAAGAATTCAGCGCACGATAATATGCGGAGAAAAAGGCGTATTTTTTATTTTTTCACACACTTTTTCTCTACTTTTCTTCTCGTCTCTCGGGAGTGGGTTCCCGTATCTGCGGCGACACGTGTAAGACGTTAGAAACTAGGCGTCGGTTTCGTACGCAAATCGGAGTTATAAAGTCGGGGATCCTGACCGCCGCCGCCGCCTTCGTTATAACTCGGGGATCCTGACCGCCTCCGCCTTCGAACTTCGGAGAAATACTGTACTTCTTGGAGGCGCAACTCCAAGAAGACCACGTAGTCGCCGAGCGCCGATTTAGCTGCCGCTTCGGCTTCCGCATCCCTCGTCTCTGTCAATGGCCGGCGGCGACGACGAGAGGACGCCGGAGACCTTCCTCTCACTGAGGAAGACCCGTCTCCCTCGCGGATCGGTATGTGCCGCGATGCCCTAACTCTTCTCTTTCGTTAGGAATAACCTCGATTTTTCTTCCTTTCCGAATTGTTTCTGCAACTGGCTCTAATAGGGTTGAGTTCCTAGTTGCAAGCTATGCGATCTCGTAGTGGTTAGTGCTCGCCGCTACCCGCCATGAATTGCCATGACAATGTAATGCGGTGCCGAGTTTTGAATTGTGCGATGCTGTGGCCTGTGGCGTGTGAGTTGCGGTGGTTTGAGTTCGATACTGGGTCAGTCGTGAGTCGCGACTTCTTGGTTTGGTGAGAAGTAGGAATTTATAATCGTCTCTTCGGCAACCGGGGAATATAAATTTGCAAACCTTGCCTTCCGTTGTTCTTGATCGGACTTGGAGTTAGGATCTGAATAGGTGGTCGATGACTGAATGTTCTGACGTGTTTGTACATTACGAGTTCTAGTCCTGTAGATGGACTGAAAATACTCTAGGGTTTTTTGTTATTGCACTACAGCAGCTCTTGGCAATGTAGCCCAAATTTTGTTTCGTGTCCAATTATATATTATCATTAGTCCAGGAACAGCACCCTATTATTTTGTCATTCTATATGTAGATAACGATGTATTCTACAGAAAAAAAGGTTTGGTGTGCTGAGTTTCAATGGAAGCATGCTAGCACGTGGCATCGCTGCAACTTCCTCTTTGTATCACTTCCTTCTATAATCTGTGTAGGATTGTGATTTGCCCACTAATCTATTTTGCCGCCTTGTTTCAATTACTACTTCTAGACTTCTACCTAGTCTTATATATGAATAAAAAGGCTATGAACATATATATACAAGGTGATATCTAAATTTGACAGCCATGTATGATTATTTCTATACCTGAATACACGATGTGTTTTATATGGTAGGCGCATTTTAGCTGGACTTCCTGATAATTCTTTGCTTTATTTTTTTCATGCATTCACGTTCTAACACTCGTAAATATCAACTATATTTTTAGGTTTACGAAAGGTCCTTGGAACGCCAAAAGGAGGGGTCCTGTTCGTCCTCTCCTTCAGTTAGCAGGAACAAATCACCGCTCCGAAAGGTTACACCAGTTCAACCACCGAAATCTCTAGATTCGCCGCTCCAAATGGTTATACCGGTTCAACTGTCGAAATCTCTAGACTCCAGGAGCAGTTCATGTAGTTCTGGATCTGTGGGATCTGATTCAGGAGCTGCCCCATTTGATATATGTATGAGTGATAACAAATGCTCCATCAAGTTAAATCGTTCTTTACTTGAGCTCAACCGAGAAAAAAGACGAGAGAGGGAGCTTTCCAAGGATGTAGCTCCATTGCAACATTTGAGGCCTGGGATGGTTCTGTTGAAAAAATTCTTAAAGCCTAATGATCAGGTTCGTCCATATTTACACATGTTGCTCTGCTTATTATCTCATGTCAATTACTTCATTTTTATCCCAGCATCAACATTTGTTTTGAAAGAAGTATAAAAAATTGTTTCCAGTTTTCCACGCCTTTTTCTTTTCTTCTTTTGAAAATGTGCACACATTATTTTGAAGTCTTATGTTGCCAATGTCTTACCTGCACACTTTGTTGCAACTTGCATGGCATTATCCAGAATTCCTATATGCCATAAACATACATTTTCTCGACTGATTCGATTGTTGTGCTTCTCCATAGGATGTGCTTGAATACACCCAATGCATATTTAATGCAGACAGTAAGTATCTAATGCTTCTTTTATTGCACATATCAGGTTAATATCATCAAACTGTGCCAGCAACTTGGTGTTGGTGTAGGAGGATTTTATACCCCTGGCTACAGAGATGGGGCTAAGTTAAGTCTGCGAATGATGTGCTTAGGGAAGAACTGGGATCCAGATTCACGCTCATATGGAGATATACGTTCATTTGATGGTGCTCAACCACCAAACATACCAGAAGAATTCAAGAAGTTCGTGAAAAATGCCATTCAAGCATCCCATGAATTGTTGAAACAAAATAACGGAGCTTCCAATGCTGTGGAAGAGCTTCCTCCAATGTCACCAGATATCTGCCTAGTTAACTTCTACACCACTAGCGGGAGGCTAGGTCTTCATCAGGTACAAAAGAACCACATTCTCCAGTGATATATTTTGTAAGTCAGTATCATTACTTCGCATCTTGCTGATACCAATCTATTGAATGAACTGAGCTGTAATAAGCTAATTCGACAAACGTTCTTTTTTTGGAGGGACATTGGTAGACAAGGTCAAAGCAGCTTTAGTTTCGGTGCTTTCCTTACTAGAGTTTCGTGTGTTTGGACATTTCTAATATAATGTCTTTAATTCCTCTACTTTGCAATTGAAATGCTATAGTTCTGCACTTTTGTTTGGTTATTACTAACTGGATTGTATGATTGTGTTATTTGACAGGACAAAGATGAATCACAATCCAGCCTTTCCAAGGAATTGCCTGTTGTTTCTTTTTCGTTGGGCGACACTGCAGAATTCTTGTATGGTGATGTAAGAGATAATGATAAGGCTTCAAAGGTTGATCTCGAATCCGGCGATGTTCTCATATTTGGTGGTACATCGAGGCTCATATTCCATGGGGTTTCCTGCATCAAACCAAAAACTGCACCGAAGTGGCTGACGGATGAGACAAGCCTTCGACCTGGGCGTCTGAACCTCACATTCAGGCAGCATTAGTACGCGCATTCCCATTCCGTGCCTCCTTTTAGGCTACTTACCAGTAGAGTTCACTCTCTTCTGTTGTGTTTCAGTACCCTGTTAGCAAAAGTTACCAAGTAATTCAATCTTGCTATTGTAAAGCCGGAGTTCATCGCTAGAATGTGTGTTGCCGTGCCCTATCTTTTCGCCTCGTCATGTCGTGTAGAAGTGTCGTTTTCAGGCAATTCAACCGAAATTCATGTTTTGCAGCATCGCTTGAAACAGATAAATCTGAGTATCTTTTAACACAAACTAAAATCAAAATCTGGACCATTTATTTGATGGGGCGGATTGAAAGGGAAATTAGGGGCAAACATTTCTGAGCTTTACATGTGATGTGCTTGCATGGAAAAAATTGAAAATGGCGGCAATAAGTTCTGAGTTGTAACTAGTGATGCATCTCGTCCAGAATCACAGCGAGTGCCAGGATCAATGCTTGGTTTATGCTTAGGTGTTGGGATACGGATAGACTATACTAGCGTAAATTAAAATTTCTATTATGTAAACTAGAAAGTTATATGAGTAAGAGACTATGAAAAGTTACTACTAGATGCACAGTGTAGTGCATATCGTATAGTCGATGTTCTCACGTCCTCAGAAGCCGATCATCTCGTTGTTGTCCCAACCAGCTCTTCGCGATCGTCCTGACTAGCACCGCCATGCAACAAATTCTCTACCGGAGTCCGCACGTCTAGAGGAGTAATGCTGATGAGGACATCACACTTTTGGATACAAATAAGACTTATCAACTTGAAGCAATACAAGAGCACATGCACGACAACTAAATTATCAGGTGAACTCTTTCCTAAGAATACATAACTGTTTAATGGAGAAGAGACTACTACCTGATGCATGTAATGTTCTTTTACTCAAGAACTTAGAAGCTGATCAAGCGTAAGGAGTTTAAAATGAAGAGAATTATGTGCAAGCAAAGTACAAGAGTCATCACATCACTTTGGTGTCAGCTCAAGAAACAACTTCAATGGGACACATCTTGGAATCCAATTCGGCCTCCAAGTCAATTTGGAATCAGTCTGATAGGTCCGACTTCAAATAAGCATAACTTTTGCATACGAACTCAGTTTGAGGCATGCGAGTACAGCATATAAAGAAGAATTAGTCCACTTTCCAATGGATCTGGCCCCACCTCTAAATTCCTTTTATGCGCACCACAATCATCCAAACAAGCCAACGCTGACTCAGCCTAACAGGTCAAACTTTAAATGCTTACAGATTTCGCATCAAGAGTCCAATTGGAATATGTGAGTATATCATGGAAAGCTTATTTCGTCCTCTTTCTAACGGATCTGACCCCATCCCAAAATTCCTTTTGTGCACGACGGAATCATCAAAACAATCTTTTTGTTTTGAAGCAGATAGAATCAGCTATGATTTAATTACTTTTCATGTGTTGAGAACTTTTTATGTATTGAGAATTTTCCATAAGTAAGAGCCTGCGTGCCCCTATAAATAGAGATTCAATTGGCCATGTAACTTAGGCTTGTTTAAATTAGTTTTCTACCGTGAAACTTCGTCGTGTATTCATGTGTCGACTAGATCAACAACTCCGATTGCAGGCATCAACCCTTTGTATTCCTCATTCATATTCGCAATAGTCAGATTGCTCTTTATCTTGTTTTTACTTATTCTTCAATTGCTTGCAGGAATTGAACCTCGTGTTTAGGTCAATCGCGTTCTTAGCATGGTTGATATCGACTAGAGTGTGGTGTAGCGATTGCAGGATAAACTTGGTCGTCTCGGTCAAGTAGCCTTATCATCAACGTCTTATTAAATCGAAGTTACCCTTCTCATCGGAAGATCGGGCCACCCTCATCAAACGCTATACGTCGATGTGTTAGCACTAGCGCGTACGATAAAGCTTTTGGGAGATGATGGTTAGGATTTCAATGGATGTGTATGTCGCACCTCCTAATATAAACCTTTGATAGAACCCTACGTTAGGGGGTCATCAAGTTGCAAAGCCCACTTGGCCCATTACCAACGAATCCTATCCAAACTAATATGATCTAACCTGTTAAATATGTGATCATGTAAGTTCATATATAATCGATTGTAATTCAAAAACCCTTTTTCAACAATTGATCGGTAGCGGTCCCTAGCAGAATATAACGGGCCCTGAGTGTGCATAAAGATCAAAACCGGACGGACCTTGTGCAATATGATCCGCGATTAAGTGTAGTCACTCACAACCAGTTTGTAACTCTTTACAACCAGTTCATATCTAGTCACGATCAGTCTGTAACTCCTTACAACTAATTCGTCAACCAGTTTGTGATCATGTCCAATCAAACTACGACCAATTTGTATATTTATAGCTACCCAGTTGAGAAGTAGCATTTGATAACTCCTAAATGTACCATTACATATGAAAGAAACCATGCTGATATCATATCTAAGGATTATACATCGTTATTACTTGAGACCAACAAATAACATATAGAAATATAACAATCTTAACAATGCCTCAAAGTGGGTTAATTCAATATTATATTTTCTAAGATGTGTCTACACTATTGATTTGATATCCCCATATCTATAGCCAGCGAAACGTGATCATCAAATACATATGCTAGTTAAGTGATTAGTGTCCTAACCAGTGACATCCGAGCAGAAATATTTTAGAATGATTATATAACAAATAAAAAGCCTCACCAACAAAATCACATACTTGCTAATCTTTATAAATGATAACTCATTCAAGAAATATAATAATATTTATTCTGTAATTCAAAAATACAGATGTGATACAATTATTTGTATGATTATTTCTTGGGCATGATCCTATGGGTGTATAGGCATGATCCTATGGGTGTAAGTGTGCCTTCCAAGCAGCGCACCCCGGTGTTCTGACGGGTGATCTGAGCAACGCCGGCGTCGGAGTTACCAGGGGAGACAGTGCAGGCGCCGTCGTAGTAGCTGTCCCGGATGATGAAGTCAGGCGCCTGCTCGCCGAAGTTGCTGGCGAGGAACACGTAGATCTTGGTCCTAACTAGGAACGTCAACAACTTCACCGCGATGTAGAGCATGTTTGCTAATCTAGTTGCTATACCAATCCGTATGAGTGACGTATACGTATAGGAATCCGCCTGGGAGTTGTGTCCGAGTCTCATGCGCAGTCTGCAACTTGTGTCCGACTCACATGCAAACTTGTGTACTATAAATACATGTAGGCAGCGCCAAGCAAAAGCATCAAGCAGCGCTTAAAGTTTTACATTGATCAAAGCGCGCGCCGATCAAGAACAAAGCAACAGCGACAACCAAAGTTTCTCTCGTGTGTTTTTGTGTTCCTCTTAAGCATCTTGCTCGCCGTGTTCTAGAGGTGACTGCACGTGATCCGAGCCGAGTTCCGAGATCGGCTCCAACAAGTGGTATCAGAGCGTTCAGGCTAAGGCGGTGTCCAACAGCGGATGAGCGGTAGCAGCAGTCCACCGTCACCACCTCGACCTCCTAAGAAGCCGCGCTTCGACACCGGCAAGAAGCCAACCGACGGGAGCAGCGACACCAAGTCGAGCTACGTCGGGCTGCAGCGAATGGCGAAGGAGGCGAGCGCGTCGGTGGTGTACCCGATGTTGACGAGGACAAACTACAACGAGTGGGCCCTGTTGATGCAAATCAACATGGAGGCGATGGGACTCTGGGAGGCGATCGAGCCCGGCAAGGTAGAGCGGCGCGAGGACCGTCTCGCGGCCGCCGCATTGATCCGGGCGCATCGTCCGACATGTACTCCATCTTGGGCTCCAAGAAGAGCGCCAAGGAGGCATGGGAAGCGGTGAAGACGATGCGCCTTGGAGTAGAGCGTGTCAAGGAGGTCAATGCACAGAAGCTACTCAAAGATTTCGAGAACATTGCGTTCAAGGATGGTGAGGCTGTCGACGATTTCGTAATGCGAATTTTCAGCCTCGCTAGTAATCTTCGAGCGCTCGGTGAGTCCATCGACGACACACGTGTCGTCAAGAAAATTCTTCGCGTGGTCCCTTCGCAGTACAACCAGGTTGCGGTCTCGATCGAGATGTTCTGCGACATCAAGACACTCTCGATCGAAGAACTCATTTGGAAGGTCGCGCGCGGAAGACCGTTTTGAGACCAGCGTCGAACGGATCGTGGATAGAACCGGGCGGCTCATGCTCACCGAGGAGGACTGGCTGGTGAAACACAGGCACAGGCTGACGTCAGAATCCTCGTCGAGCAAGGAAGGAGGCAATGCGAATTCTCACTGGAGGAGCAAGGGTGGAGCACGGCCGGAAGGCCGCGACACCACCGTCAGATTGACCTCGGAAGGCACTCCTCGCCGGAAGGGTAAATGCCGCAACTGTGGCATCTACGGACACTGGGCTCAGGAGTGCAAGAGGCCCAAGAAGTGGCGCCGTGAGGAGGCACACATGGTGAAGGCCGACGTCAAGGAACCGGCACTACTGATGGCTTCAGTAAGTGGCACGGCTCAGACAGCGTCGCAAGTCGTCCACCTCAACGAGCGGCAAGTGATCCCGGCCGATTGCGATGATGACACATGGTACCTGGACTCCGGTGCTAGTAACCACATGACGGGCAGACGATCAGTGCTGGCACATCTTGACGAGACCGTGAGCGGCACCGTTCGCTTTGGTGACGGATCGCATGTGGATATCTGCGGGCTTGGATCGGTGATCATGGAAGGGCGTCATCATGAGCACAAGGTACTACATGAGGTGTATTTTATACCGGGTTGAGAAGTAACATTGTGAGCCTAGGGCAACCGGAGGAGGCAGGATGCAAGATCGTGCTAGAGGATGGCAGGCTCTGTGTGTTCGACCATGAACGCACTTTGCTTATCAGTGCTCCGCGCACGGGCAACAGGCTATACACAGTTAAGCTGGTGGTGGCCCCACCGGTGTGCCTGATGGCGAAGGCTGACGACAAGGCATGGTTGTGGCACTCCCGCTATGGACATCTCAACCGTGCGCTCGCGACCTCGGGACAAAGAGCGTGGTGGAAGGCATCCCGGTGATAAACCGGTCGAACAGTGCGGCGATTGCACCTCGGCAAGCAACATCGCGCTCCGTTCCGCAGCGACGCCGTTCGCGTGCGCGGCGTGGTGGAGTTGTTCCACGCAGATCTCTGCGGCGATCACGCCACCGACACCGGAGGCGGGCTTTTCTTCCTACTTGTCGCCGACGACTTTAGTCGTTTCATGTGGGTGGAGCCGCGAGTACCAAAGATCGTGCACTCCACTACATCAAGAAGATCAAGGTGGCGCGAGATTGAACATGGCGGGCGACTAAAGGGACTAAGGACGGATCGCGGAGGCGAAGTTCAACTCCAATGCCTTCGTCATGTTCTCGCAACGAGTCCAAGCATCAAGCACTACACCACCACACCATATACCCGCAGCAGAATGGTGTGGTGGAGCGTCGAAACCGGATGGTGGTGGAGATGGCTCGGTGCATGCTTAAGAGCAAGGGCGTTCGCGCGCTCGGGAGGGCGTGGCGGCGCCGCTCACGCATCTTGAACCGCGCGCCAACGAAGAGCCTCGATGGAGTCACCCCATAGGAAGCATGGTACGGCAAGAAGCCCCGTATTCATCACCTACGCACTTTTGGGTGTGTAGTCCATGTGAAGAACATCGGTCCAGGCATGAGCAAGCTGACGGATAGATCCAAGAAGATGGTATTTCTCGGTTATGAGCCAGGGACAAAAGGATACCGAGTCTTTGATCCAGTGGCGAAGAAGTTACACATCAGCCGTGACGTGGTGTTCGAAGAGGATCGATCGTGGGACTGGAGAAGCACAGGAGACGAGCAGGACATGGTGGAGACGTTCTGTATCAAGATCCCAAGCACTGCTGATGGCCCGACAACAGTCAGGACTGAGTCTTTCAGGAGATGGAGACAGCAGAAGTTCAGCCAGGATCACCAGCTACACCTACAGCAGACCCCACGACATTGGCACCACCGACGTCACCAGGCATCCAATGGGCGACACCGCCGACTGATGGAGCAGCAGATTCAGACAACGTGCCTTTCAGGTATCGCACGCTGTCGAATATTTACAGCACCACTGACGAAATCCACGATTTCGAGTACAGCGGCTTGTGTTTGCTGAGCACGGATGAACCAAGCAGCGTCGAGCAGGCGCTAGCAGAACCGTGCTGGCGGAAGGCAATGGAGGCCGAGCTGGAGTCGATCCACGAGAACAAGACTTGGACACCGTCGGAGCTTCCGAGTGGCCATCGCGCTATTGGGCTAAAGTGGGTGTTCAAAGTGAAGAGAGATCCAGCCGGCAACATCGTGAAGCACAAAGCTCGACTGGTTGCTAAAGGGTATGCTCAGCGCCAGGGGGTGGACTTCGACGAGGTGTTCGCACCAGTGGCACGGATGGAGACTGTGCGGTTGCTACTGGCGCTCGCCGCGCACGATGGCTGGGAGGTACACCATATGGACGTTAAAACGGCTTTCTTGAATGGTGATCTCCTCGAGCAGGTCTACGTCCATCAGCCGCCAGGTTTCATCGATGACAAACAAGCCGACAAGGTGTTGAAGTTGAAGAAGGCACTCTATGGACTGCGTCAGGCCCCGCGTGCGTGGAACGCACGGTTGGACCAGGAGCTGGTCAAGCTTGGTTTCAAGCGGAGTACGCTCGAACACGCCGTGTACAAGAGAGGAGACGGTGACTCCCTTCTTCTGGTGGGTGTGTACGTCGACGACTTGATCATCTGTGGGCCGAACAACGACGACATCGCTGTCTTCAAGCAACAGATGATGAAGCGTTTCGAGATGAGTGATCTTGGTCTCTTGAGTTACTACTTGGGGATCGAGGTGAAGCAGAAGAATGGGGAGATCATGTGCCAAGGTGCATACACGACGAAGATCCTTGAGCAGGCGGGATTGGCAGGATGCAACACCTGCGACACGCCCATGGAGAACCGAGTACGGCTCAGCAAGCGAGACGGTGCCACCGCCGTAGACGCAACCAAGTTCAGGAGCATCATCGGGAGTCTCCGCTACCTCGTCAACACCAGACCGGACATTACCTACGCGGTAGGAATGGTGAGCCGGTTCATGGAAGCACCATCGGAGCAGCACTGGGTGGCGGTGAAACGCATTCTCCGCTACTTGGCCGGTACGATCGGCTACGGCTGCCGGTACGCAAAGGGGCGAGGTCTGCATCAAGACTTGGTAGGCTACAGCGACAGCGATCATGCTGGGGACATAGACGAGCGCAAGAGTACAACGGGCGTGATTTTCTTCCTCGGTCCGAACCTTATCACCTGGGCTTCCCAAAAGCAGAAGGTGGTGGCTCTCTCGTCTTGTGAAGCGGAATACATCGCAGCCGCTACAGCCGTATGTCAAGGAGTATGGCTAAGCAGGCTGATCGGGGAGCTGACCGGCACTAGTGTTCAGAAGTTCAAGCTACTGGTGGACAACAAGTCGGCGATTGAGCTCAGCAAGAACCCAGTCCATCATGATCGCAGCAAACACATTGACACTCGGTATCACTTCATACGCGAGTGCAATGAAGAAGGGAGACTCGACATTAATCACGTCGGCACTGAAGGGCAGCTGGCAGACATTCTGACCAAGGCACTTGGCCGGGTGAAGTTTGTGGAGCTCCGTCTGCGTCTGGGCGTTGTTCAAGTGCAACAAGATTAAGGGGGTGAATGTTTGCTAATCTAGTTGCTATACCAATCCGTATGAGTGACGATACGTATAGGAATCCGCCGGGAGTTGTGTCCGAGTCTCATGCGCATCGCAACTTGTGTCCGACTCACATGCAAACTTGTGTACTATAAATACATGTAGGTAGCGCCAAGCAAAAGCATCAAGCGCTTAAAGTTTTACATTGATCAAAGGCGCTACTGATCAAGAACAAAGCAGCGCGACAACCAAAGTTTCTCTCGTGTGTTTTTGTGTTCCTCTTAAGCATCTTGCTCGCCGTGTTCTAGAGGTGACTGCACGTGATCCGAGCCGAGTTCCGAGATCGGCTCCAACAGAGCAGGTTCCTCCTCGTGTTGTCCCCCCTGAACACCTCCTACCTGGAGCTCATGAGGTACGTCGAGTCCTGCATGGTGAGCACAGGGCGGCACGACGCAGCGTCGAGGAGGAGGGAGCGCTTTCTGGAAGCTGAACACAGCGACCTCCACCTGCATGACGGCCGCGTCGGCGGCGTCCGTGATTGTGGCGCCTCACGCTATTATCCTCCGGATAAAGCACATGAAAGCATATAGATTATTATCTGTCTAACCAGTAAAATACTGTTTTAACATATAATAAATCTTTACCAGAATCATGCAATAGAACAATAATATAGATACTGTATTCTTTTATTACAGTACTTGCCACGAAGGCTAAAGTCTTACTTATTAATACAGATAAACAAAAAGTACGAAATGATATCCTAGGGCTCTCCCGCTTATTCCACTGGGTCGCCTACTCATTCCAGCCGAAGTATAAGGGGTCTATCTCTCCCGGCTCTTTGTAGTCGTCATCCTCCTCTCCTGCGGACTCTGTAATGCCTGCTGCCCCTTTATCTGGCTCGAAGTAATCTTCGGTCGGAGTGAGGTCTAACAAAGAAAAATAAT
The DNA here is from genome assembly GCA_036346265.1 of Melocanna baccifera. Lineage (NCBI taxonomy): Eukaryota > Viridiplantae > Streptophyta > Magnoliopsida > Poales > Poaceae > Melocanna > Melocanna baccifera. The sequence goes on along the minus strand of CM070683.1, from coordinate 1,956,406 downwards.
AGCAAGGATGAGTACTAACGTACTCAGCAAGCATAATAGTAGCAAAATGCACTTATATGCCTCTCTTTGTCCTTAAGTCCAAATTCTAATTACCAGTAATCCAAAAATATAGCTTTAATAAATTATCTGATATCTTTTAATTATTAAAACTCTACTATTCACTCGATCAAGAGATATCTCTAGTGATCATCGTAGTCTACAATCTAGGAGACTGATATGAATTTATGATTTTATTTAGCTTGTGCCACTGTACCTATAACTACTCTGAACCATCTGAACTAGGCTTTCTACACTGCCTTTGGTGTGGGGTCAAGCTTAAAGTACAGAATTTTTCCCGAGTTACGTTGCTCAATTCTTCATCCCATCTATTATCCATCAGTATACCGGGTCGCTCACCCGGGCTCTACCGACTTCCAATAGTATTTGGCACCGGCTCCCGGCCCAACACTCCACCTAATGAATATAGCGTCTCGGGACTTACTCACTTCCAGACTGGCAGGACTAGTCCTGAGCTTTATCCATCTCTTACTCACGCATAATTATTTACCCAATGTGCAGAGATGAATAACATAACGGGATACTACCTTCTGCCCGTCTGAGATGGAGGGATGGTTAGCACGTTATTTACAGTCGCCGATTCGAGTGAGAGTTTGGCGGATCCTTATATATTATCCATATGTAAAGGGGTCCGGCCTGCTCTCTCTCTTCCTTTACAAGGTCCCCTTTACCCACCTTATACATATACTTGTAGTCCCGCTGCTCCTCTCAGCCGGATTACTAGCTAACATCTTCTCATCTTTATTCCTCTTTTCTTTTTTTCTTCTTTTCTTTCCTCATTCAACTCTTTACTCAACACCTTTATTGATTTGGCTTTTCACAAATATTTTCCAGATGCATATACATACGGTATTGATACAGAGGATAATTAGTACGTTTGACATAACTATATTTGTGATCAAGATTTAACTTGCCTGAGCAGTAGTAAATGCTGGGATTGACGGCAACTGGCTCTGCTATCTCAACTTGAGCCTGCTCGAATTCTGCATTGCAGGTATACGCGCTTCAATAAGAAATCATTTACTTAAATATTAATAGTTTAGAAAAATCCTTTTCTGCCCTGCTTAGGTGGACTTTTATACTAACCATTGGTTGTTAGATCTACAAATAGCGATAAGATTTCTCTGAAATAAAAAGAAGAAAAGAAAGGAGCACTATTTTCTAAAAAAACGAGTCTTTTGGCCCAAAGCTTTACTCGGCTCACGGTCCTCACTCGGCCCACGGCCTCCGGCCGCTTGCCCATATACTCCCAACATCGGCTCGCCTTCCCCACTCCTCACCCCTTCGGTTGCCTCACCTTGTCTGGCTGCTATCTTCTCCCCTCTATTGCTCTCGGTCCTCGATTACTACTCTCCTCCTTCTCCGACTCAATCGCTGGTTCACTACCTCCTCTTCTACTCCCTGGCTTCGGCTACTACTCCTCTTCCTCCACTACTCTCTGGTTTTGGTTGCTACTCCTCTTCCGGCCTAGATCTGAATGGATCGGACCTTTGCCTGCTCGGCCCACACCGGATCTACAGCTAAAGGGCCTTCCATGGACAGATCTGGCGATTACTCGCTGGATTTGGTGGCTACTCGCCGGATCTGGCAGTTACTCTGCCGTTCCGTCCAATGTGCTCCTCCTACACTCGGCGGCGCGACTCCTTCCGCCCGACCTCCGGCTATGCCTTCACTACCGCACCGACGGTTCAGTCACTCCACTGCTCTGGCTACTCGGTCACTCCGCCTACTCGACCGCTCTTTGACTACTCGGCTGCTTTCCGACTACTCGGTAACTCGGCCGCTCCGACTACTCGACTGCTTCCTGACTACTCGGCGACTCGGCTGCTTCCTGACTACTCGGTGACTCGACCGCTCTGATTACTCAGCTGCTTTCCAACTACTCTACGGTTCTATCTCTCCTCCCCTGATCCCGACTCCTCTTACTGTGATTTTTTACTTCAGTACTTTGCTATATTTTTTTATACTTGCCTTACAGCACCTGGTTTTTGGAAAGTCCTAGTGCTTGTGTTGACGGGACTAGGGCTTGGGGTGTCTTGTGCCCGGGAGCAGTCCCTCAAGCTCGAGGGCGCTCCACGGTACTAGGGTGGTCGCTGGTTGCTGTGGTAGTCACCAGTTGGGCTAAGTGGGTTTTCTTCCTCCCGCTCGACTGTCTGGCTCAACCGGACATGTCAAGGAGGAGTAGTGCCGAGCGTCATGTGCTTAACCTGGATGAAACCAAAAGGGGAAGAAAGAAAATGGGAGGGACAGTGGGCCTATTTGCTTGCTGGGCTGAGAACGGAAAGTATTTGGTTAGTGGGGTTGCAATGTGGTCCTCACGCGGTTGTGGTTGGAGACGAAGATGTGGTCTGCAGGAGTTGTCGTGGTCGGGGTGTCGCCTTGTGGTGGTCCACCTTGTTGACCTCCTTGCTCCTCGGTCCTTGCTTGCTTTTGTCTTCCACTACCTTCTGATCCTCCTCCTCCGTCACTCCTCTCGGCTCTCTCTGTGGTGAGGCTCTGTGGATTAGCTTTCTAGCCTTAGGCCGAAAGTACGAATGCAAGGGAATGGTTGTCTTGACTTGGGGCTGTTGGTGTTCTTGGCTATGCTTGTGAGCTTTGGGGCTGGTTGCTATTGGCGGTTTCTTGAGAATGTAGTGAGCAGCGAGGCTGAATGGTGGTTTGAGGCTTATAAGGGAGGAGGTTTCGGCCTCCTCTCTCAGCTAGGGCTGGAGCAAGGCTGTGCCTAGCTGTGCAGCTTGCTCTTATCCTTGCCTGAGTCCTATTTTTTTTTGTTGCTATGGACCGAAGGTCCTGAGGGTGAGTTGTGCACTATTGAGGTGTGATGGGTTGAGGTAAGTTTGAGAAAATGTTGTGAGCTTTGGGCTTTTGCATTTGTCGAATGATGAGGCCCACTAAGGGTAAGAGGCGTCGACCAGCCCGGAACGGTCTGAGAACCTTTAAGAACTTCTTAATACTGGTCCTATCAGCCCAAGGGTACTGATGGCAAACTCTTTCTTAATTCATTTTATTCTCCCTTGGATTGCTATTTACATTACTCTCTGACTATAAAAAGCAAGGCTGGAGTTTGGTTTAGGGTGCTAACGTCACTTATTCGTAGGAACGGGCAGAAGGAAAGAACAAGCACTAATTAGCTTTGCTTTTAAATTACTCAAGTTGTAATTTTAGAAATTAGCCTCTTTTGTATACAATATCTTTTATAAAGATGTTGTAATTATTATTTGAAATTGATTCAAAGGATGTACTTCAATTTTTGTAATTACTATGTTATAATGATGTTTTGTTGAATTTGATTATTGCTAATTATACTGCTTAGCTGGTAATTACAGTTAGGATTCTTTCAGCGACGGTGAAGTCGTGCCTTGTCATGCTGATAGTCTTGGTCACCGCGAAAGCCGTCGCGTCCGGCGCGCAGAACCGCGCGTCCACCACCGCTGTCGCCGCCGATGCAGCCATATCTTTGCTGACTACTTGCCGTTGAGACTGAATCACAGATTGCTACGTGCTGATCAGGCTGGAAAGGCATCAAGGATGGAGAAGGCAAGCGTGTGTATATATACTTAACGACGAAGCAGGTAGACGACGACCAGGTCCCCGGCCTGTTTGACAACTCTGACGCCGACCGCCACGTCTGCGTCGACGACCGCCGCGGCAGTCCAGCCATCTTTGAGAACGCGTCTCTAATATTTTAACGGCGAAACAAAACTCCCCTTGTCCAACTTGACTACTAGCATTTGTAAGGCTCCAACTACATTAAAAGATCGCACAAATGCCGAGTCCATGGAATGGATCGACCTACATTGGTCGATCTTATCTCATGTTCCACCTGATCTCTGTGCTAGTCGTTGTGGTATCTCGGTTTGCACATTTTGTGAACTGTGATTATTTACAAACTTTATCGCGCTTCCAAAAAAAAAAAGAGCTACAAACTTTTTTTGTTGACAAGTTCTTTGTCGTCTACGTTAATCCTTTGACTATTAGCCCTGTGAAATTGTGGAGAACTGGAGCAGTTTGTTTGCTTTCTAGACGAGGCTGGATACGGTATTGCGCTGTGCTACAATATTGTAGGCTAAGATAGTAAGATAGGTCGTCGGGAATGAAATTCATCGCTCGCATGAATTTTTGGTGCATATCATTCGGATTTTGCCTCCTCCTCCTCCTCACCTCGCTCTCCCCCCCCCCCCCCCCCCACACACACACCTTCTTCGCTGTGTCCACAGGCTCCACTCCGGCGATGAGTGGCGGCGCCTTCAGCACATCTCTTTAATATAAGAAAAAGAAGGGGGCATTCGTTTCAGGAGAGTGTGTGCTCCTCTGAGGGGTGTTCGGCAGCGGCGGTGCCGGTGACGGCGCTCACACGCACTTGGATGCGGCTGCACTGGCGTTGGACGCCGGAGACAAGGAAGACGGCACCTGGAGCATGAATCTCTAAGCGAATCACAAAGTCAAAAATCTGGATGATATGAAAAAAAAAGGTATAACAATTATGAAAATTCAATTGTTGTATTAAGTAAGATGTCATTCCTATGTTTAGGAATGTCAAGAAAGTAGTACTTAACAAAATGAAATAACCTCCAAAACCGAGGTAGGTTTGAAGAACCAATCGCAAGTACCCCAAATGGAGCGGAAGACCAACAAAAAAACGGCAGGTTTAGCAAGTGCCTTCATACAGAGTGCTCTGATCATGCTGAATTGGATCAGAATCTCTGTTTTACAGCGTCATTTGAAAATGATGCTTCTGATCGAGTTCCGATAGCACATGAACTAAAAAAGTATTTGGACCATTTGTGATTGGTATGACATTGACGACAAGCCATCAACACAACACAACAAGAGCTAGCATGAGTGGTACAACACTGTCTATCGAAGCCAGGAGCTGGCAAAACTGATGAAGGGGGCCGGCTCGTTTATATATCGGTGGCATGCGGGCAGGGAGATTTTAGTTGTCATCGTTGGTAGTGCATCTCGTCCAGGATGACAACAAGCGCGACGATGAAGGCGTAATCGATGCCGGGGTTGACGGTGACGCTGTACGTGTTCTTCCCCAGCAGCGCGCTCACCACGTTGAATCGCCGGTCGATCTGAGGCAGCATAGTAATGAGGTGATCAATCGAACCAATTCAATCCGAGAACATATGAGGCCAGCTGAGACAGTATGGTTGGTTTGCTTGCCTTTGCAATGACGGTGTCGGAGTCGCCGAGGGAGACGGCGCAGCAGCCGTCGTGGTAGCTGCCGGTTATCCTGAAGTCGCAGGCCTGCTCGGCGTCGTTGCTGGCCAGGAACACGCTCACCTTGGTTGACCACCGCAGCTGGATAACCGACGGCTTGACGACGGTGAACAGCAGGTCCCGCCGGCTCGTGCTGTCCCCCCGGAACACCTTCCACCTCGTGTTCATCAACAACGCCTGCAGCCACATTTCAAGAACTCCAAAGTTCAGATCTAGCGTTGATACAGGGGAAAGCTCAGAAAGGGAGGGAAGTGATCTCGATCTAGACGCACCGATTCTTGCACGGTGAGGACCGGGCGGCGGTCGGCATCGACGAGGAGGCAGCGGCGGCGGAGGCTGAACAGCACGCCGTCTACGCGCAGCACGACGGCGCCGGTGGCGGCGTCAGCGACTGTGAAGTCGTTCCCGGACATGCTGAGCGTCTTAGTCACCGCCAGCGCCGCCGCGTCCCCCGCGCAGAACCGCGCGTCCACCACCGCCAGCGCCGGCACGGCCTCCATCTCTCTCTCTCCCCCCGCCGCGCACACGTAGTGCCACGCCGACACGCGCGCACGTCGCTGGGTTGCTGCTGCGAAGGCAAGCGGCAGGCTGGAATGGGATGGATGGTGGGTCAGGCTGCGAAGGCAAGCGCCTGTTCTGAGTAGAGTTTCCACTGAAAAGGTTGACCAGTTTGGCACTTGATTAGACAGGTAGCAGTACTAATACTAGCATTAACAATGGCAGCTGGGTTTCCGCGATCAAAGTTGGACTATTTTTCGGCTCCCCGAGCGTTTCGGTTTTTTTAATTTTAGTTTCTAACTTCAGTTTTTTTATTATTCATTATACTGTTTACTAACTTAGTTACAGTAAAAAAGTTAGTTACAGTAAAATTTCAGTCAAAAATCAGAAGCTATCGCTAAAATAATCACCACCTAAACGAACGCCTTCAGATTCTGCCCTAACTTTTTGATTTTATTTTTTTTCTATTTTTATTTTTTTTATGATTTTTGCACTTTTCTAGTATTTATTTGTACTGTTTATGACATGCTAATATTTTTTATTTTTTAAATTTAATTATACAAAAAAATTATTAACAATTATAGTATAAAATAAACTAGTTATAATAAAAAAAAAGTTATAAACCAACTTATAAAGATCCAACCGAGCGCGTCCGCATGCAAATAGATCTTAGCTCAGGTCTGAATGGAAGTTTGTAACAAACAAACAAAAAAAATCAACTTTGAGAAAGAAGAATCTACCTTACCTTTCACTAATTCTAAGGACGTATACTTGGAAGCATGAGATTTGGTATGCTTTTCAATCTTCGTTCTTCGATACTTTTTTAATTCCGTGTGATCACAGCCCGAACCGCTGAGTGATTAAAAGAAGAGAGCCAATCAAATCAAATCGAAACGAAACGAAACGAATCGAATCGATAGTATAGTTTCTTTCGCCGTCTCGTGTGGTTTGGCAACAATCCAACAGCTAGCACACCGACCACTGTCACCGACCACTGAGAAAGCGTGAAAAGACTAGCTTAGCTTAGCTTAGCTGGCCGCTCTTTTTCCGGTGTCGGCCAGCGTCCTGTGTTTGCCCTAAGGACGAGAATGGGCCCACTAGACTAAAAGGGCGTCCATTCCAATGGGCCCATACGCAAAGCAATTATTAAGTAATAGGCAATCTGTCTTTTCATGGAGATTCAGGTCTACTTCGAGTAGCTTATGACTACAGTTTCTAATGATGATCGGTTAAAATTATATCATAGTAACTGTTAGTATTTTTATTAAAAAAAATAAGGAAATAAAAACACTTTTAAAAGGATAAAAAAGAGCAAAAAAGTATTTTAGAAGTTGAAACATTCCAGTGATTTCTTACTTAAAGGAGCTTGAAGCTAAAAAAAAATCAAAAACCGAAAACGCTGAAAGCAGAGCTGCGCGCTGTCTTAATTCGTAAAAGACGAAAACCCATTCGTTCCCTTCGTTTGCTAGACCACTTAATTCTTAACAGAATGGAGCCAATGTCGCAGCCAAACCACACGCTTCTTTCTCTCTGTTCAGATTTCAGTGTAGTAATGGATGTGCCGTCGGGGAAAAGTGGCTGTCCTACGTGCACGTACCAACGATAACGAGCCCAGCTAAAGCCCGGGTTAGTTTTCTTTAAAAAAAAGCCCGGAGTTAGGGCCGGGCCACCTCGCGATTTGCGGCCCAGCTCGAGTTAGCCGAGTTCGGTTCGTTAATGCGGTCGTATAACCTGGAGTACTAGTTGAAACATGGGAATCTCAACATCTTCCATGGATTTTACGGCTAGGATAGGTGTGTGCCTTGTAGTAAAGCAGCCATCGGGCAAACCGTGCCGGTTCTCTTTGATTTTGTTTTTTTTTGTTATTCGTGAGAGAGTATGCAAACATAAATAACCTATATGTAGATTTGATCGATATAAATAAAGTCGCTACAGTATGTACTATAATTAATTTATAGACTTTATTTTAAAAATATATTTTATTTAAAATTTAATTACTAAAGAAAAATTAAAAAGCAGTTTTTAGAAACCGAAAGAAAAGACCCTAAACAATGCTTGTTTCTACAGACTAGAGAGTAAGACAACGCCAAGGTTCGCTAGGCAGTCGGATTCAGAGTTTCTTCATGGTCTTAGGGCTTCACTGATCACTATACGACTACTTTTTTTTTTTGTGTTTTTGCTTCGTCGAAATAAATAGGGTGGTTTTTTAAAGTCGTTTCTCTAAAAGACTTCCCAAGTCTACCGATGTTTATAATCTTTATCAGTATATTTATCGTCCATTATTATTTAAAAAATATAGTCAAAAGACATCAACTACAACAAAAAAAGAACAAAGCCATGGTTTGTTGGTTTGGCTTCACGGTGCTGTTCGTGGTCGCAACACAATAGCACACATGCTATGGGTGCAATGCAGCTGGAGGTGGGGCCCACACGCCGTTGGTAAGTCTGGCTAGCATGTACGCACGCGATGAGAGCTAGCTGTTGGTTTAACCTTAAGGTCCGTTCATATTAACGTTTAATTTTGGCTTATAAATAGTAACATCATGTAGAGGGAGATATTTGTATGCAATTTTAGACGATATAAATGAAGTCACTACAATGTGTACTATAATCGATTAGTAAACATCGTATTGGAAAAAATATTTTATTTAAAAGTTATATATATATCAAAAATTATTTATTATATAAAAAAATAGTTTTTAGAAACCACGAACGGTTGGCCCTCTGCCCAGTGGGAGGCTAGCAGACAGCAGTAGCAGGTAAAAGGTGGCTCTAACTCGCTCTCTCTAAGCAGGACGACGACGGCGACAAGGCGCTAACGTCCAACCGACAGATCAGTGGATCGGCAGCGCTCACTCGGGTGCCGAGACGCAACGACGGGGCGCCTGTCCTTCTCGGCGTTCGTCGCCTCTGGTTCCAACAACGGTCACGAACTCTCTATACCGACAAGGGGTGGAACTATGGTGTCCGGTATGCACCAGCAAATCTAAATTGTTAAAAAACATATAGAAAGTATACATATATTATGATTAACATATTTGTCCCATTGAATCTTGATAAGAATTATTAGACACGACTTTAGACTTGTATAAAGAATGTATCTTCATCGAAATTTTCAGCCAAAATTTAATTGGAAAGGTACAGTCCACATTAGTTAGGTACTTCTTTAAAAGCATGTGTTGAGCAACTGAACTAAACTAGTCCTTTTGCTACGGATGGGGACACTCATTTTAGCTTATTAAACTGGTTTATGGCTATATCTATATTATAACTGGTTTATTTTATAGTATAGCTGATGGTGACTTATTTGGTATAATTAAATTTAAAATAAATTAAAAATAAAAAACAGGTTAGCCCATCACGCACAATGCAAACGGATATGAAAAGGAACTGGCAAAAACTAAAAAAATTAAAAAAAGCTAGAAAAATATAAAATTTAGGCATAGTGAAAAATAAGTTAGAAGCTAAAACTAAAATAAGTGAGACCTCAAAAAGCATTAACGGTAAATATATGTAGATTAATGAACACCAGTTGCGAGTAGTATAATGTAAGAAACAAGAACGGGCAGCGACAGAGAGCGCTAGCCCATGCATGAGGCACACGCACCATAAACAAAAAGATAAACCAAACTTTTAAGTCAAAGCACTATCGTATTAAAAAAATCAACGATCAAACACTTGGAAGCAATATATAATTGACCTCAATTACATAAATATATTACGTATGTAGCCGCGTAATAATCTGTTTAGCCTAGCTTCAACTTTATTAGCCTCAGCTTAATTGAGCTTTATCTTTTAACTTCTAACTTTTTAATTTCATCTTTTCTGATTTTTTAAGATTTTTTAGACATTTTTGTCTTTTTTCTGTATTCTTTTGCATTGTCCGTGATGAGAGAACATATTTTTTTTCTATTTTTTTAATTTTTTAATTTAATTATACCAAAAAAATTTACATCAGCTACAATAAAAAAGACCTCAAACAGTGTCAAAAAAGCCCAAAAACTAAAAACTTAAGTCAACATGAGCATATGCATCCCTAGAGGCTAAGACAATGTCATAGAAGAAATAAATTTCTTAGCACCAATGCCGAACTAATGAAAGAGTTGGTGCTAAGCCCATATTATGTGATGGAGAAGTAAACCTTGACAACTAATGTTACGTCACAAAAAATGGAGTGTTTAGCACCTTATAGGCGGTGCTAAGGGTTGGAATAAAAGTAACTAATAATGTTATTGTAGAGAGAGATATGATATGTACATATTTAGCACATATTTTAGGTGCTAACAGATGTACATGCTCTAACCAGCAAGTTTGCCCAAAAAAAACCCTCTAAAACAACGACAACAAATTGGTGCATTCTTATATCTGTCTTGCAGCGAACTCAAGCCTATTTGGAATATGATAGTTTTAGTAGATTTATGAGAGAATTGAACCGTGTTTCATGTAAAATTTCAGCGTTTGATATGATTTACAAAGTGTCAAGGCCACAATTAGGAACATGCATCCAAATTCAAGTTGACAACAACATAATAACACAATTAAAGTGATTTAGAGGTGCTCATCTGAGCTTTTGAAGCTCAAGCTTCTAACTTTTTTAACACTGTAGCAGCTTCTTTCACTATAACTACTGGTAGATTTAATTAAATTGAAGAAAATTTAAAAATAAAAAGGTCATATCATTGCAAACAATACAAATAAATAAGAGAAAAAAATTAAAAACCTAAAAACTAGATAAAAATGAAATTAAGAGGATGTTCAGTTGGGTTGAATTTTAATAGCTTATGGTTGAATTTACATTATAACTAGCTGTGCATTGTAAATGATGGCTTATTTGACGTAATTAATTTTTAAAAATTTAAAAATAGAAAACACATGTTAGCCTATCACGGATAATACAAACGACTACGGAAAAAAATATATGCAAAAATACAAAAAAAATTAGAAAAATAAAATTTAAAAATAATAAAAAATAAATCAAAAATCTAAATTCAAATAAGCGAGATCTACAATTAGAACCTAAAGCTTGAGCCCTCCAAAAAGTACATCGATCAGCTAGTGAGTACTAGTACTACTCTATGTTGATGACCGTACACATGTAACAGAGCATGGTGTAATAGAGTCCGCATTCGACATTACTTGGTTCATAGATGATGGACCTCACCAAACGCACTTACTAGTTGCTGGCTTATCAGATGAGGGGAATAAGCGTCTACGTCTAGTCGTCTTAACGGGTTGTACCGGACCGAATAAGTAAGTAGCTAGCCACACCATCTGCCAGCTCGGCACGATTCAACCCCGGGCCCCCCACCGTCAAAGCCTAAACTATCCCATTAACCCCCATAATAATTTCCGTATTAAACAAGCGTATAGAAGCGCTCTGGTCCCAACACCCCACCTCGTGCGTCACTGATCGTACGGCCCCACGTGGTGCACCGGCACGAGGCCCCACCTTTCAGGGAGCGGACACGGCGAATCTCGGGTGGGAGTAATTAAATAATATCTCGCGGGCCGCGAGAGCGAGGGGCCCACAGTCAGCGAGGCTCGTGATGCGCTTAGGAAATAAGAATGTGTTCTCTGACGCGTAGCCGTATAAATCTCGTTACTCTCGCTCCTCGTCTTCTTACGCTTACGCTTGGCCTCTCCACTGCGAGTGTGCACGCGCTAAAGCCACCCGGAAATCTACCCGCGAAGGCGAGCGCCCTCTGAGCTGGTGCTCTCCAGGCTAGTGGAGGCGGAGGAGGCGCCACGCTCCAATGGCGGAATCCTGAAGGCTTGGGAGGGAGCGGCGGCGGGCCGGCGGTGAGCGGAGATGATACGGTACCAGATACGGAACGAGTACGGGCTGTCGGATCTGGAGCTGGACGCGCCGGGGGAGAAGGATGACCCGGGGGCGCTCCTCGAGGGCGTCGCCATGGCCGGCCTCGTCGGCGTGCTCCGCCAGCTCGGGGATCTCGCGGAGTGAGTACCGCTGGCTCCGCTTTTGTGCGAGGATAATTAGGGTTTGAGTTGAGTGGGTGGTCTCGCCGCGGCGTACGCAGCGCGTGTGATTTTGGAATTTTTGGATGTGTTCTGTGGCGGCCGATTGCGATGTGATGGGATGATACTTGACGCCTCTTTATTTTTGCTGTTTATGGGATATTTGCGTGTAGATAACTTGATAGTTTTAGTTACCTTTTAAGTTGAACTTTCTGAGTGTTCTGCGTGAATAGTTGGGCTCATTTGCTCAATTTTAGGGCATCCATTGGTTGGAAAATTCGCTTCATCTGCAACATCTTGCTGCAAATTTAGGATGTATTGTAGAATTTTCAGTCCAATTTGTTCACATGTGTGGTCCTTGAACTATTTTATGATGATTTTAAGGGAGTTGCATTTTAATTTCCTCCTAGATTGGAGGATGCGAGTAAAATTTGCATCCCCTCCCTTTCGGGGTAGTTAGACGGGCCAATGTGGAAATTGCTTTTTTTGACCTTTTATTGCACGCTTTGCGGCTTCCAGGAGAATGCCTGCTCTTGCATGCTGCACTTGGTAGCTGATTTTAATATAGGAATGGATTTTAGACATTAGAGGGTGCATTTAGTTTGTATTTTTGGAAGTCAAAATTTGGTAGGCAATGCACATGAGTTGATGTAGAAACTAGAAAGACACAACCTTTCTTTTTCTGCAGCTAGTTATTGGGGTTTGAGAAGAGGATTTGACCTTGTTCGTTCTATTTCTGAAGAATTTGCATCAAAATTGGGGATTTTGTCTAGAGAAGTGCCAAAAGGCATTGCGATTGTGAAATTCATGTAAGATGAGAGCGCCTTCAATTTTTGTGGAAGGAATGGATTATCATAGGAGCTCTGAATTTAATAGTATCAGCCTTTTTGGTCTTCTCATTGCCCATGGTTCCCATGTCACAGTGTTTTCAACTTAATTTCCAGATGGTTTAGTGTTTTCAACTTAATTTCCAGATGTTACACTGTTTTCAACTTAATTTTGGTCAAGTACTGAATGCCAGTATTTTGTAACACTAGTCGTTTATTGGAATATTTCTATTCTATCATGTTCTCAGTTGGAACTAATGAACGTGAATTCCCATTCGGACACTTCTACTGGCTTTTAGCAGGTTTTCTTGTTATGTTTGCCTCTTTAATTTTGTAGGATGAAGTTTTGTTTGATTTTTTTTGCAATGTAGATGTGTATCTTGTTGACTACTAACGCTTTCTATCCATTTCTTAATACTTGTATTAAAGCAGTATTGTAGAAGTGAATATGTCACTGTTTCCCATTGTACTAAAGAAATATTATGTTTCCCTCTCTGTGTAAAAGGTTTGCAGCAGAAATTTTTCATGACCTGCATGAAGATGCGATGGCCACTGCTTCTAGAAGCCATGGTTTAATGCTTCGATTGCAGCAGCTCGAGGCAGAATTTCCTGCAGTTGAGAAGGCAATTATATCCCAGACTGACCATTCAAATTACCCACATGACGATGGTTAGTTGAAATAGACTGCATGATCTGATTGTTATTTTCTTCGGAATGGTTCTTACTTCGAAAGTTCTTGGTACATTCTCTTGTAGGCGTTGAGTGGCATGCAAATCTTCAGCTTAATCAGAATATGATCACGCAAGGAGATATGCCCCGTTTCATTTTGGATTCATATGAAGAATGCCATAGTCCACCACATTTATTCACGTTGGATAAGTACGAAGATGTTCTATTTTGCTATGTTTATGAGGATTAACTATGAATGCGTTGTTGGCAATTACACACCAGGATTGTTCTTCAGGTTTGATGTTGCTGGTGCTGGTGCATCCTTAAAACGATACTCAGACCCCTCTTTCTTCAAGACGGAACATGCCTCCAACATGATAGAAACAGATGGTGTAATAGGAAAGAAGCCCCGTAAAATTAAGGCAAGTAATAAATTCTCAATTCTTGCCATGATTCCTCTAAAAAAACTTGCCAGGATTATTCTCCACTTTGCGCTAGATACTTTGCCCGAGAGCCTTCGAGATGTTCCTAATGATTCTGTGTGCAGGCAAAACATGCAATGCTAGTTGCTATTTTCTGTATGAACAGTTAAAATAGTTATATTTTGTTTTGTAATGCTGGCATAAAAAAGTACACCAGCTTAAGAATTGAGTCAGTTAAATTGCACAAGAAAAAACACAGCTGACGCAAAAAAAAAAGGTTGCCGCACTGTAGTGTTTACATTTTAGAAGGTCTGTCTATTGTTCATCTGCCTATTGTGGATTATATGTTATCATCTCAACTTGCCGTGTACTTTTATAATTATAACCTGTATTTCCCCTGGGTACATCCGTTGATCTTCATACCATTTGTCCTCTTTAAATATATCTAGATCTTTGTGGTCCCCTAATATTTGTCAACCGAAACAACTTTCTTGAAGTCAGGAACTTATGTCTTTTCTTTCAGAAAAAGGCTATGCATTGGAGGAAAGGGGAAACACTTGAATCATTGCTTGTTGCGAACTCTGAGTAAGTTCAGTGCCATTGGATTGGTCATATGTATGCATAAGATTGACCAAAAGCAACCAACAGACTTAGGGAAATTTTAGTTAGAAAAGATTTTAGACTGGATTTGCCATGTGGTGATATAATACTGTTTTGTGCAAAACCTGCAGGTCTCATGGTACTACCTCAAAGGATCGAGCTTCTAGAAAAGTTCCACCAAGGACAACAAAGTTGAAATGCAGGCATCCACGGGATTCTGATCATAAAACTATTAGTAGAATCTGCAGGGAGCAACTGCAAGAAGTAATTTCATCACAGCAAAAAATCTTGTCCAACTATTCTGCGAGGCACTACCATGCAAAATTTAGGTCAACTGACTCAAGTGAAACAGCATCTTCATTTGGAGAGTTAGACAATTTCAGTGCCCCTGTTCAATCTTCTGCTAAACTTGAACTGACTAAGGTTGTTCCAATTAATGAATATGATACTGTGGAGACTGCATCTACACCCATTAATGGATCAGTTTCCCTGGAGGCAGATGATGGACAATTTCTGACAGCACAACATGGACCTGCTGAAGTGGAAGAGGTCTGTAAGAGATCTCTTGTGGAACAAAATGGCATATTCTCGACCTCAGAAAAGTTGCAGGAAGGTCCAGATTTCAAGAGTGAGGAAAGTAACTGTGCATTGCAGTCAGTGAGGGAAGAGGAGCTCCTATCAGTTGCAGTTCCTGTTAATCAAGATCTTGGTCGTTGCAGGCCTGATGACATTGGTAGTGATCAAGAGAGCTTTGTTGATGCCCTTAACAACATGGAATCAGAAGGCGAAGCGGATCATGAAATGAAAACTAAAAGGGACCTCAGTGCCAAAATGGAAGCGGATAAATTGAGCTGTCACAGCAATGAAGGTGAAAATGCATTGCATGTACAATTTTCAAAAGAAGGTCCTGCAATAGACTTATCATCAGGGTTGGCCGATTCACGCCATGGTGGAGAAACAACCTGTGTGGACTTATATTTGATACATGATTCTTCTCCTTCTGCAGTGCCAACCACAAAAGATCCAAACTCTGATTCACTTTCTTGCAGACAGCTGAATGATGTTGATTGGACCAACGACGAAGAACCTTTTAATGATGTTGACCTAATGGATGTCAGCTCGTCATCCAGTGTACTCTCTAATGACAACGGTAACTCTGAAACCAATGATAATCTCAATGGTTGTGAACAAAACCCAGAGGCGGGTTATCTCTCTTCTAATGATTATCATGCTGCTGTTGCCCATAGTTCTGATAAACAATCGCCCCAGAGATATAGTGGCTTCAATGGTAATTCTTACCTCTTGAGTATCAAATCTTTTGATAAACCTTCTTATACGTTAGGATGAATCCAACTTTGCTCAGATATAGTTTCCTCTTTATTTTTCCTTGACCTACGTAGTTATTGTGTTGACATGTCAGGTTTGGTAATCAGTAGCAATGATTACACTGAAAAAACATATCATTCACTGGAGCATGGCCAAAACTTTGTGCTAGATCGTCCTTCTATGATATTTGGCAAACCTAATGATGTTTCACAAGATAATGAAGAAATCGAGGCTGGGAATCCTGATGATTTGTTGCTCCACCCTACCATACCCAATCAAGAAGAAATACAGTTCAAGAAACAGTTTGAAGAAGGCACATCTCTAGATGCAATCACTTCACCTGGCAAACTTGCATCACTGTCAGACATGGGCCCTATTATGTACATGAATGACTTGGAGTTGAACAATGTTGCAGTTCCTGAAGAAATTGTTGCAAATATAACACCAACTGGTTTGGATACTGATGATACCCACTGGCATCTTGATGGTAAGTCAATCGTTTATTTTTTTCTTTCTTCAACACCTTGATATATTTAAATGTTTGATGCAATGGAACATTATTCTTGTAGAGCTTGACTCAGGAGTTGCACCAATCCATTCAAGCATGCTGAATAATCCATTGTATGAATCACATGATGATGGAATCGTTGAAGATTTGCACTCTTTACCAGATGGCGATCTATGTAAGCATGTTGCAGAGGATCAAGAAATAGTTGCGCTAGGAAAAGGACTTTGTTCAACTAGGCTCAACACACATAAAGAGGATCCTGTGCAGGCGTCTATTGTGCCCAGGGACTTCTCTAATGTTCAAGAGTTTTCAGGACTCACTGAATCTGTGTCATCTCCTCAAGATAACACACAGGCTCATGCAAGCGAGACATTGGCACCCTCTCCCTGTGTGTTGGATGATGGTACAAAACCATTGTTGATTGGTCGTCCCCTAGCTTCTAGTACTGCCTCTCTACTTGACACAAGTAGTTCCTGCGTGGAACACTGTGAATCGACTGATATCAGAAAATTTGTGTCATGTGGAGAATTTCTGGTTGATGCTGAGGTTGCAGAAGAATCAACTACTAACAGCTTTGAAGATGACTTGATACCTTGCGAAGAGGTGTGTGCTGATGGTGCCAAATATAATGAGAAAGCAGAGGTTCTGGCTACAAATTCCAGGGAGGAAAACTCTAGGCATGTACAATTACAATCCAGTTCTCCTTGCAGGGAAGACTTGGAAACAGTTGAAGCTACTAGTGAAAATCTTGGATCACTAGATGAATCAAGAGAACATATCTTTAAGGAAAGTATGTTGCAGACAGACAATCTTCCCCAGCTATTTGAATCAGAAACTACATGTGAAACATTTAGTGCCAATGATGATATTCAATATCTTTCATCATTGCATTTTCCAGAAGAATCTGTTTGTCAAGAGGAATTACCAGAAGAGGCCAGTCTTAGTGCTGAAGTTCCGTGTCAGTGTGATTTGGACAAGGATGGTGCTGTAGTAAGCCTGAAAAGTAACACGGTGTTGGAACAACCATCGGATGCTGATCAAGATTTGATATGGGAGGCATCTGCTCAAGATTTTTTTGGTACAAACCCATTCATGGATCCTGGGTACATAGTGAGCCACACTCAAACTGATCCGTCTCCCAGTATGAGCTATCAACCATGTTTTTCTGAAGAAGAACAGGATTTTCTTTCAGAACTTTTAATCCGACATGATAATACAGGAGAAAAAGAGAAGCTGTATCCACTTGCTGATTCCCTTTGGGAACCTGCAACTCCACCTGATGAAGCACCATTACCATCAGAAGTTACGACTGAAGAGGATTTCAGATCCTTCTGCCATGAGTACCATGAGATGGATTTTACAGCTGTCACTGAAGGTTTTGATAATAAACCATCCTCAGATTCTAACGATCTTCCAAATAATTATGTGGTCAGTGAATTGGAGTTCCCTTGTTCTGTCTCTGCGCTGCCTGCGGGATTAGACCAGGAAGCCTGTGTTTGTTCTAAGCCGGATTCTCCACTTGCTGAATGTTCATCTGCCACAGGTACACCAGGCATGATTCCCTTTTCTGCCAAAGAGGATCCTGATGATGAGACACCAGGAGTGGATTCAGACTTGAAATCTCATGAATCTTTCGGTGATGAGAAAATTCCTGAACTAGATGTCACTTCTGTTCCATTGGAACTAGAGCAGGAACCACATGCCTTGACTGGGGCTGGTTCTCATAGTGGTTCTTGTTTGTTGGATAATGGCAAGATTGGTGAAATATATGGCTCTCCTTCAGGCAATGTTGTTCCAGTGAAAGAAGAGCAGGAAACTTTTGCCAACCTTGTTCCACCTGCTTTTATTAATGAAAAGCTAGATGAACTGGATGTTCCTCCAAGTAATTCTGTACCAGTGGAAGTGGCAGTAGAAGCCAGTGGCTTAAATGAATATGATTATCAAGATATTGCATGTTCTTCAATTAATGAGGAGATAGATGAACTGGATGTCCTTCCTTTGAGCAAACCTGTTATAGCCCAGGAATCAGAAGTTCGTGTCTTAGGTGAACTTGATTCTCAAATCATTCCATCTTCCTCGATTAATGAGACGGTAGATGATCGAGATGCCCCTCCTTTGAGGACTGCTCTTGAAGTGGAACAGGAGCCAGAAGATCGCATGTCAGGTGAACGTGTTTCTCAAATTGCTACATCTTTTGTTAATGAGAAGATGGATGAACTGGATGCCCCTCCTCTGAGCAATGCTGTTGTAGTGGAAAAGGAACCAAAAGTTTGTGTCCCAGGTGAACTTGATTCTCAATTTGCTCCATGTTCCTTGACTAATGAGAAAATATATGAACTAGATGGCCCTCATTCGAGTGGTTCTGTGCTAGTGAAACTCAAGTCACAAGATAATGTCTCAGGTGGTCATAATTCCGAAAGTACTCCATGTTCTTTGGTTAATGATAAGACTGATGAACCAGATGCCACCACGTCAATAAATGTTCTTCAGGTAGAGCTAGAGCAGGAAGCTCATTCATCCCCTGATTTGGATTCTGAAATTGCTCCATGTTCCTTGAATGATAACAAGCTTGGTGAACTAGATGGGCCTCCATCATGCAATGTCCGAGTGGAACCAGAGAATGGATCTTATTGCTCACCTGAATTTGATTCCCAAATTGCACCTTATTCTTCAAATTCAGGTGTGATAGCTGAGACATCAACAATGACTTCTACTTCTGTCATGCCTAGTACTGAGGAAAAATACCTGTATTCTCCTGTTTCACCACCCACCAAACCATTTACAAATGTTTCCTACGAAGATCCTCAAAAACCACCCCCTCTCCCTCCTCTTCAGTGGAGGCTTGGAAGGCCTCGCCTAGGACTTCTGAATACGAAAGGCCATATGCCTGAGCCTGTAAGGAGAACAAATTCCATTTTGCCTGCATCATGCCCAGAGATTGATAATAGGCTAGGCTCACTTAATGGAATGGCAGAATTAATAGCACGAGTTTCTTCCCGGGAGATCAAAGAGATGTATCAGAATTCTATGGTAGACAATAATGATCAAAGGGTAGAATTTGGAAAATTATCTACAGTTCCAACGGTAACTGCTGTTGTAATGACTGAACATGACCGATCATTTTCAGAGGCGTGTGAGAACATTAAGCATCAGGGGCATATGTCTTCATCAGAAACGGAGGCTGAGGAACATCTGAGTGACACTGGAGTCGCAGATGGAATTAGCCAGCAGGGCCCTCAGCGGTACATCTTGTCTTCAGATACTTCAAACAGTAGTGAGTATCCCAGTCATACATATCGAGCTGCATCAGAGGATGACAAAACGGTGGATAATCACAATGCCACTGGTGGCATGCACTTGTACACACTGAGCTCTTCAACAACAGGGCATGTTTCTGAAAATGGTTGTTACCAGCAACCTCAGCATGGTGAATCGTTCTCAGAGACTTCAGACAATCAAGAACATAGTTCAAATGCATCATATGAGCAGAAGAATCTGAAAGATCGATCTATCACAAGTGGAGCACCTTCAGACACACCAATTCATACTGCACCAGGCTCAATGTTGGAAGAAGGGAATAGTCTGGAGAGTCAAAATTTACTGGAACAAAGTGTGGAGAACTCCAAGGAGGATTGGTCTGAAGGCACATCGCCTAGTGCAGAATCAGTAGTATCTCAAGATTATCCACATGGTGATCATAATTTGGAGAGAGAAGATATACATCAGCCAAGCCTGGCTGTGGCTTGGCCTGGTGATAAAAGTAATTATGTTAACGGCATTGATGAAGGTAGCTATGTTCATGGCGAGCAGCCCCCGGTGACGGGATGGACTGTTGGACCTCAGATGCTTCATCCTTATTATGGCATATCAGTGGAAGAAAACCGATTTGAACCAGAGGCCACAGATCATCGGTTAATCAGGAAGCCGATTTCAATAAAAAACATCCCAAGGAATCCACTGGTTGATGCTGTTGCTGCTCATGATAGAAGCACGGTAGTTGACCGCCTTCTCTTGTGTGCTGTTGTACTTATGTTTCCTGTGTTTACCCTAACGTCATTTATATGTTTTGCAGATGCGGAAGGTTTCAGAACTTGCGGCCCCAACTGATAAGCCAAAGCCCAATGAGAGAAACTTGTTGCTAGAGCAGATAATGAACAAGGTTGGCAAATAAAATCCCCCTCTCCTTCTCTCACTCTCTAACTTGTTTGTTGTTTGCTCTCAATCAGACCTTCAACCTGAAACCAGTGGGTTCTGCTAAGCCGACAGCCATGAGAACCCCTGCTAGAGCCTCTACTAGCAACTTGAAAGTTGCTGCAATAATAGAGAAAGCAAATGCCATACGCCAGGTTGTCCCTGTACAGTTCACTTCCAACTTGATGTTAGTATCAACCTATTACTTATCTGTTATACGTGTTTATCTTATGAAGCAGGCAGTGGGTAGCGATGACGAAGATGGGGATAATTGGAGCGACACATAAACACCAAATTTTCGCTCTCTTGGTGTTTTTCATGGCAGAAAGGTGCCAAATCATCAAGAAAATCCTGGACAGGCTGCACGACCATCTTATCTTTTGGATAGCATTGTTAGTCCTGTGTATAGTATATGCCCATATATTTCTGTCCTTTTGCGTTCTTCTCTGCATTCTTTTGTATGTATACTTGCCTCTCCCAGCAGCAAAGGCTGTTGATGGTAGTCATGATCCGAGGAGACCATGTTCTTCAGGTCTATGTAAATTATTAAAATGTTGTTTGAATTGAAGTAGATTTATCTACCGAGGCAGGCATCTTTGCAATGCAAAATGGGTTACCCCTCACTATGATACCATGTGCCATGTAAATGGTGACTTGCATTAATACGAGAGTTCCTTCGATGAATCCAGTACACGTACTTTCCCTAAGTAAGCAATGAACAGTAAATAATGGAGACAATCTGCACAATGCTGTAATGACACAAAGGGAAGAATATTGTTTGCTATACAAGAGCTTCTAAGGAAAGGTTGTACCCGGAGATGAGAGCAGAGAGGCCGATGGCCAAGAAGGCGAAGAAGGCCATGCAAATGGCCGCCGCCGCCGAGTCGGTGAACAGGTTATCGGCGGCTTGACGCATGTAGTCCGTCACCGGCGCCGCCGCGGACAAGGCCGATATCAGGAGGTAAGCGACGACCTACAACGACGTCTGCAGAATGAGAAATATGCTCGTGGTTGGATCGAAGTAGGCCATGCGACGTGGTCAAGTTGGAGATTGGAGCGTTGCGAATTCCATGCGATTGCGTTTGAACATGGCCACATGCACGGATTCACCTACCTGGTCTCCGGCGAAGTCAACGATGGCCGCTGCCTTCCTTGCCGCGATGAGGTCCCGCCCGTAGCTGAGCCTGTGGACGTCGCGCAGAACCTGCGCCATGGTGTACAGGAACGCGATGATCGATATGCCCAGGCAGTAGCTGAACGGACAAGAAAGGATCGTAAGCTGAAACGATGGCGATTGGCAAATTGTGATAGACTGATCGGAGTTGGTTGGGTTGGGAACTTGTATTCCGGGTAGTGGCTGAAGTCTTGGGCGCCGCCGTGCGCGTCGGACGCCATGACGACGAGGGCGAGGAGGGAGAAGAGCCATGCGAGCGCCCGCAGCAGCAGCTGCGCCCGCGCCGGCGCGCCGTCCATCTTCCAGCGCTCCACGATCGACCTCGACACCGGCACGCCGCCGCCGTCCGGCACATCGGCGGCCGGCGCCGACGCGTCTTGCCGGACGCTGCCGGCTGCGGTGGACGACATTGGGGATAGGATGATATGTGTTGTATTCCTTGGATGGACACGAATGACGACGAGGTCAAGTGATGTGGATTGTTAAACGAGCAAGGCGGCGAAACCGACGTGGTATATAAATGGGAAACTTCGTCATATACCCTCCTCACATTTGAGAGTTTCGGGATTTACCCTCCCGAGTCACTGACACGTGGGGTCGGGATGAGTCACTGACATGTGGGCCGGAGGGTAAATCCTGAATTTCAGTCTAAGAGGAGGGTATATGATGAATAATTCCTATATAAATAGGCTTTGTTGGAATCGAACGGGTGACGCCGACGCCGACGCGCACCAAAGATCTGGGGTGATCAGAATAGCGATGATTTTTAATTTTTTTGCTAAGAAAACACTGTAGCTGACTGAAAAAACACTGTAGATGAGTTAGCTTATTAGGTATAATTAAATTTTAAAAAATATAAAAATAAAAGCGACACGCTAATCTAGAGTGGACGATGCAAAGGAATATGAGAAAAAAATAAAACACAATGAAAAAACGTAAAAAAAATTTTAAATAAGGACAAAAATATTATAGTGTTAAAATCGTTGCTACAGTGAAAATGTTGCCCATCGCGTCTGGAAGCTGAGTTGATCGCCTACAGTGAAAAAAATTTCGGCTTTTTGCCGGCCGAGGCTGCGCAGGCCGCAGTGAAACGCGCGCGTCGCTCGGAAATCCTACCCGCGGTTACATCCCCAGGCTGTGTGGCCTTATGCAAAACGGGATTCTCTTCCAGTGGGTGAACGATCCCAGCGTCACGAGATCCCCCTCCGCTCCGTCCCAAGGCACCGTGGCATCACGGGCCACTCGCAGTTCGAGCATAGCGAGCCGTGATGCGTCACGCGAGTGGCCCAACGGAAAGAGCACAAGTGAGGTTACCTGGTGGGCTGGCTGCCTGGCCCAGCTTCGAACCCCACTTATGCCAGGCCGCCGACCCAGCAGGCTGCCAAGAGCTCGAAGGCCCAGCTTCGAAAAGGCTGACCATTAATTCCGGCAAACTCAAGCATCACTCTCTCTCTCTCTCACTTCATACCATTTCCGTATATGCGTTGCCATTTTGTGCAAGCAGGCCGGTGGTTGGCTGTGTATACAACACACGTTCATGAAGCATCCTCAGTTGCCGTTCGATGAAAGATGAGATGCTGCTCTTCTTGCTGAACTTGATCCAGCAGTTTGAGCCGGTCGGTTTGCGTAAAGGGCTACCTTTAAAGAAGATTGGATAGAATTGAGGCTGTCATCGATAATGTCGGTGACATAAGGTTCTTTCTTTATCTCTGTACATTTTATCTTGGATATTCAGAAATAATCCTAAAGCTCTAGCCCCAGTTTCAGCCGGCGTATACATACTGTAAACTTGTAGACTGCAATGCCCGTCTTCTTTGTTTTCTCCTGTCTTGCTTATTCACTGCTTCCTCTGAAGCTTTGTTTACGAAACATAATGGAATATTGGGGCATCAAAGTTCAAAGGCAAGATTTGGCAAATTAACCTACCTACTGGCAAAATAGGAATGACGAGGATATCATTATTATTAAGTAATTATCACTTTTATCATCATATTCAAGTAACAATGACAATGACAAAACAAGTATTGGTCCAACGGTCGAAACTTTACAGCAATTGTACAAAGGGCAAATCACTTGAGTTAGAGCAAGAGAATTCACTAAACAGGTGAATCTGATTCTAAGTTCCTTTTATTTCACTGTTAAAGACAGCTTGCTATCTAATTCTTCCACTTTATGTATTCTCATGTTATTAGGAGAGTAAGAACTTGGTGCTACCAAGCGAGAGGTGATGGAGGCCAGCGCACTAAGAGAAGATCCAACAGGAGGAGATCATGACACTTCACTTATATCAGTAGGAAATACCACCAAGATGCTAGAATCAAGTTTTCAAACTTTAGATTGAATATTGGAGAAGACTACGATTCAGAAGTTCGATTGTGTCCAGTTTTCAATTCTGAGTTGGTTTGAGTTTTTGACCAAGTTCCATATGTCATGAGCTAGTTTGTATCTATAATAAGACATATTAAGATTGTTTTAGGTTTTAGTATTCGTTTTGGTTCAATTTTGAGATGATAGCGATGCCAAAGCTTCAAATAGGCTGAAAATGAATAATTGGATGGCAAAAAAAGTTGAGCTGTTGTCAAGGGAATTGTGTGCCACCCTCATAGGATAGCCACCACGTAGGGCTCACTTCATGGGCGTCCAAACCAAGACGACCAGTCAGTCACTTCTTATTGCTTTCGGTTTAAATTAGGAATTAGAATAGGATTCCAG
This sequence comes from Melocanna baccifera, assembly GCA_036346265.1. NCBI lineage: Eukaryota > Viridiplantae > Streptophyta > Magnoliopsida > Poales > Poaceae > Melocanna > Melocanna baccifera. The sequence continues at coordinate 1,932,220 of CM070683.1, read as the reverse complement.
TTCTTTTCCTACTTTAAGTCCAGCTAGGCTTGTACGAGGGTATAAAATCTTGATCACCGTCCCTTGTAACTCTTGAACGTTAATTTTGAGTCAAAATAATTTCTTACTCTTTGGTTTATGTCGTGTGTTGCTAAAGGAGTTGGAAAGCCAACTAGTTAGTGTTCCACCAAATTACCGGTTACCAGTGTTCTTGTTGTTCCTTGCGAACCAGCAAAGTCATCTTCCTTGATGTGTTGAGAATACAGAGATCTAGAGCGTGTTGCTAATTGAGTTCCGATACATGGGAATCTATAATCGAGACAGATAATCGTGTGTTTTTGTTTATCAGAATCCATATAATTTTAGATTAACCACATACTTATTATTCAAAAGGGATTCTACATCCTAAAAGATCAGACTCCTCATATCAAGAGAGCTTGCTCCCCATACCGAAACCTGCATTTTGCTGTTTACGGGGGCAGACGCCAACACTGTCTTAGAAAAGGTTTTATAAAATGACCGCGGATCGGTGGCATGCATGCATTGCCCAATTGGCCAAATTGCATGCGGAACTGGAAAGCTTACGAGCACAAAACGGCTAAAATGTTGTGTTAGGACTTAGGGGGCGCTCAATACAGCTTCTGTGATCGCTAGCGGTGGCGATTTTTTTATTGTAGTAGGTACTGTAGCTACAGTACCTGCTACAGTAAAATTTATTTTTTTCGTTTTTTGTTTTTGATTTTTTTAATATTTTTTTTACATTTAATTATACTCAATAAACCAACTCAGTTACAGTGTTTTTTCAGTCAATTATAATATTTTTTCAACAAAAACTAAAAGTCATCGTTATTCTGATCACCCCCTTAGGATACAGCATGTTTTGTATAGAATTCTTTCTCCATCATGACAGCACTAGCCTGTAGGATTGACATGCCTTCTGGATTCGTAAACTTAATAGATCTATCCAGTGCTAGCATGCATGCGTACGCATCAAGTACAAATCAAGTCACGTGGTATGTATAGCCTCGTCGCTGTAGAGGACTAGTGAAATTGCAACTCGATCAGAGCTTGGCAGGGTTGTCCAGTGCTCAGAAACCCTCAGGTCTCTGCAGCCAGCACACACCCACGCTAGCTAGGACGGACGGCAACACGTGCACACGTGTGTATTACGTTAACTTGACCTGTTCTGGAATGATATACTAGTACTAATCACTAACTCGAGAAGCAGTTTTTTAATAATTTAGCATCTCTTCGTGCGGTGCGCGCAGGTTGGCTAGCACGACGGAAGTGGGTCGGGAAGAAAAGGGATGGGTTATGATTTTTTGTAAAAATTAAATTAGAAACTTAATCTTTACTAGCTCAATATAAGTTCCTAAGGTTTCTAGGAAAAATTTGTACCTGGTTTTAACTCTACACAATTCTAGTAAATCAAAAAATAAAAGACAGTAAAATTAAGACAGAAGCGCGCGCAAAAGAGACAAAGAATACAACTGATTTTTACTAAGGTCTTGGAGATTCACTGATCTCCTCTACTTCTTGTTGGAGCACTCTCATAATAGTATAACTCCTACTTGAGATCGTGCAAGAGATCAAGCATCACTTGTGGTAGTTTTTCTCCACTCCGAGTATGTGGACTCCAAATCTTCACAAGCCTCCCGATGTCTCTCGCAAGCTCTTCCAAAGAAGGTCACGGAGCTGACTCCTCCAAGCTATTTAGCAGACATCAACTTCTAAGAGTAATAAGTCCAAAAAAATCACTTACACTCAACAAAGATAAACAACTAGAAGAGATGCACAACCTAGACCTAATCTAATATCTCAATCTCTCACAATGCACTTGAGATCATCAATCCAAACTTCAAAATGCTCTTAAGCTCCTCAATATGATGTATACTAAAATGGAGTTCTAAAAGAGCTAACTTGAACGCTTATATGGTCTATATATAGACCCTCTTCTCATAAATTAGCTCATACACATATGTATTTCAAAATACCTCTTTGAGTCAAATTACCTGATCCACTTATATTATCAAGTTTAAACACTTTCAACGACCAAAAATATAGCCATAGCATACACTTAGATCGTTTGACTCAAGTCAAATAATCAGACCCACTCAGATTATCTACCTGACTCGGATCATCCGAGCTTGCAAATCCTCAAGAACACGTTCTCTGCGAAATTGATCTGGGTCATATCCCGACCCACTCAAATCATCCGACTCATAAAAATTATCTCAGACCAAGTCTCTGTCAGATTGCTCCAACTCATAGTCCGACTCAATAGGATCACCGGAAACACATTGAGCACTTCTTTACAAAATTGATTTGACCTATAGATTGGGTCACTCGGATCATCTAATTTATGTGAAAACTTCAAAAACATGCCCTCTGTGAAATTTATCTGACTCATGCTTCAGGTCACTTGGATCGTCCAAATCCCATCGAAATCCTCTAGACATCACTCTACTCAATTGAGTACTGAATTTTCTGACAAGTTTGAAAGTTCACATACATTCCAAAGCTGACATCTTTACTTGGTTTCTTGGATTTCTCGGACTAGATGTGAGTTTGAGAGACCTAGTGTCATCACATCTAGCTATTCAACTTCACTAAGCTCAAACTACTAGCTTTGAACATTTCTTAATAGTACACCACCAAAGCAACAATAAAACATATTACTAAAATGATCCAAACTCGACTTTTCAGATCATTTTTAGTCACAAGATCCTTAAATCTTCTTGTTTTTACCATCATTTACACCTTTTAGGAATCCATAAATATCAGAAACTCAACATAAAACCTTGAAACATAGTTAATCTTGATAAATAACCATCATTAATAACCAAAACATTAAAATTATTTTTTAAAAAAGACATAGATGCTTACAAGAACCCTAAGCTTGCTGCTAATTAATAAAGCACACACTTCTTTTTTTTATGCGCTAATAATGCACATAACATGCAGTTCTTTAACATGGAAACACCAATGACCTATCGAAGATTGAGAAGCTTTTAGTTTTTTTTAAAGGCTCTAATTTCTTTATTGGCCATCGATCACCTTGTCTCTAATACGCTCTACAACGTCTTAATATACAAGCAAAGAAACGAGAAATACAAAGGTAGTACATAGTACCCAAAAAAACCGTAAAAGAAAACAAAAAAATGAGAACCAGTTTTGCAAAACAAAAACAAAAAGGAGAAGAAGCGACAAACGCTCCTCTCCACTCGCTAGTACAGAACATTCATTGAAGCGTGCCGTAGTTCATCGGAGATTATAAATATCCCGAGTAGTCATCAGATCTTTCACGAGAAGAACAATGAAAGCGTAGGGAGATCGATCATGGGCCGCTGAGTTTCTGCCGTAGAAGATCGGACGGACCCCTACGTATACATGTCCTGAAATGGTAGTCATCAAATGCACAGGGCGAAAATACACTTCAACCGCTAGCACTCGTCGCACAGTGCAACCAACACCACTACCAAGCTAGCTAGCTGCCGCTTCGTCGCGAGCGTGCAGAACTGAACATGCACGCAAAGTTAAGCTGCAAAGTAGCAGACAGTCATGCAGGCGTGTACACATGTACTTGCGTACATGTTTATACTCCTACACGCAAAGAAATGTACGCGCATGAGAGAGAGAGAGAGAGAGAGAGAGAGAGAGAGAGGTGGAGTCTATATATGTACATGTTCCAACTCAATAACCGGACCGCTGCTTCAATCTGTTCCCCAAGGTTAGAAGCAGGGGTCCTATGTTTTAGCTAGTTCAGTTCCTAGTACACGGACCCTTCAAGAAAGACTCCTAGCCACTATGAAGTACGGAATAGCTGCCTTCGATCTATGGATCGCAGGGTCATGGAACATGCTCTTGAGTTGGTTAGGTTCAGCATTTACTCGTTTTTGTACGGTAGCAAGTTAAGAAATGCATGCATGCATGTTTCCGTCTACATGGTTTCTCGAGCAAGAACACCTCATCACTTGCACGGATATGGTAAAACATTAATGAAATCAGAAATACTACCTTAGCATGTTCGCCCATGCATGAGTGAGACAGATAAACTGCGCAACACTACTGCTACCTCACCGCTATTCCAGTGTGGTAGCAATAAATGAAGGATACGGATGGGAATATATCGGCCCGTTATTTTTAATACATAGGCTTATGATTTTCTTTAAATAAATAAACAGTACCATTTTATTATCGTTATTTTAAAATATTTATTAGAACAGTTTTTTAAAATTAACTTATCAACATTCGGTTTATTCACATAAACACTTCACTGAAAACAAAAACATCAGTTAAACCATAAACTATCAACAACAAAAAAAAAGCACATCCATAGCATTGTTCTCTCTTATATGAATTGACACGTGGTAAGAACAATCCGTGGAGCTCAGGATAGATAGCGCTTCGGACAAATAGATAGAACCATTTCCAATGCCTTAGGCGCTATCCCTCCTGAGCTTCAAAGGTTGCCCTTACCTTTCTCAGCTCTTCCTTCCGCATGCACAACTACAACTCTCTCTTTTTGATGTGGAGTGGTGGAAGAAGAAGCGACTGCCATGGGCAGCAGGATGCAAGAGAAGTTCTTACAGAGAGGGGAAGGAGAGATCAGGTGAGCCGCATATGTGGCTAAGAGAGAACACGCATTTCCTTGTGAAGCGGTAGAAGAAGCGAGGATGGACTGGCCCCAAGGGTGGGTTGCTCTATTTATATAGTGAGGCTCCTCTCTCTCGCGAGAGCCTCGTCTCCCTCTCCTGTGTGTGAACTGTGAAATGGGACAACTGTCACATATCTTGAGCAGGGCTATACCTGACATTTTGAGGGCCCTGTGCTAAAATTAAATTTTAGCCATACACTTGATAAAAGCCAACCATCAAAATTAAAAGCATTCTTTTTATATTATAATTGTAATAATTTTTCCTTACGATGCAAAGGATTACGTTTCCACCGTTCTGGCGGTCACACTGACAAATAAGTCTCTAAACTAGTAGCAGAAATTTGAACTGAAAAGCATCATTCTTCTAGTATTCTTTGAAACAAAATCTTCAATCATCTTCGTAATTAGTCTTCACCAAATTAAGCATCAATTGCATGTGCTACCATTAGTTCTTTCCGGAGCCATTATAGAATGCGCGTAGAAATTTAACAACTTTAATATATATATATATATATATATATATATATATATATATATATATATATAAGCTCTTTATTGCCGATGCAATATTCGCCGGAATAGTCAAAAAATTATATATACAACAATTGCATTGCGAAAATAATCTAGCCATTTCATAAACTTTAAATATCAACAAGGCCCCATATTTTCTTAGGAATGAATTTAGCCAAAGAAAACAAAGAGGCAGGGGGCGGGGAAAATGGATGTGAATAAGCGGTAGTTTTCAGGAAGAAGATAATAAAAAAGATGCTCGCTTATCAGTTCTTAGTCTCACTAGTACAAAGATTAGGGAAAAGTCATTCGAAAGCTGATAGAAAATGAGGGGCCCTAAATATTTGGGTCCCTGCGCAGCAGCTCGTACTGCACATGCTTTGTCATACGGGCCAGATCTTGAGGTATGGGGGAGGAGGAGGAGGAGGAGGAGAAGCGGGGGAGCTAGCTTAGCTAGGCTCCCTTTGATCGATCTGTGTTCTCCTTCGCTTTTAATTGAAGCAACGTGCGCTAGTCGCATACTGCCACTGCATGCATGGGTGGCTATGGCCTTCAACTGCATGGACCCTAGCTGCCCTAATAAAGTGTGGTGCCATCACTTGGTACCACGCCCTCGTTTCATCTCTCTCCATCCATGTACCATTTCCCATATCAATAACAACGTGACAAGTGCTAAAGACAAGGGCATTGGCCACGCATAAATGAAGAAAAAAAAATCCGGGTACAGTGCTAGCTAACATGAATGTAAGATATCTGACAATAAATCATTCCCATATAGTCACTGTGACCGGAGTATCACAAAGATGCGATCGCGTATGCCTTGCAATTATCGGCAAAGGGCTCACGCTATACTACCTACCACCCAAAAAAAAATCTACAGCATCGAGGTACGAAGTATATATGTATCAAACAGTGCTGTGTTCTCCAACTTTTGTTGTCAAGATAGACTCAGTGTTAACTAGGGTGGAAACGTATCTCGGATCTGGATATCCTCATACTTATGTAGTATGAAGATATTAATGATATTTTATTCTCGTACAGTCACGTTTAATCATTCTAATTTATTTACTTCATCTAAAGAAATACAATTTCACATTAAAATTAGAAACTTGTCTAACTAATTAGTCATATTGCAATAAAATATGTATACTGCTTGCCGAATACGAATACAGATATGAATAGTCCAGATAAAATAATATTTCAGATGGTAAAAATCTATACTATATTCATATCCATATTTTTTATGCGAATAGGGATATGAATAGGAGAGAAATTGTTAATTGGATGAAAAAAATCTATATCATATTTATATCCTATCAAATACGGATAATTCGTATCCATTTTCCACCTCTAGTGTTAGCATAAAAAAGAGGAAGCTTCTAACATGCAGGGAATAGTTCAAAAGAAACATAGGTTGGTAAAAAAAACATATTTGTAATTTGTTTGTTTCTTTGCCACCATAGGATGGATTTTTTAGACTCACGGTGACTTCTTTTCGATTGTGACTTTTGGTTTTTGATCTTTAATACAAATATTTATATGAACAAACTAAATATTAGTAAACTGATAAACCACTTAAAAATATTGTCTCGATAAGTCATTTCGAAATAATAGTAAAAAAACTGTCCTAATTATTTGTTCAAAAGAAGTCAAAACAAAAATAATAAGTTAAAAAAAACTCACCCAGCGCTGTTTTTAATTTTCCTAATGTGAACGTAGCTAATATAGTGCTAATTAATTTTTTCCCGAGAATTTTTGTCCCTTTTTCTCAACAACTCTGTCGAAGTGATGGTGAAAATCTTATGATTAGACAGCTAGGATAGCTTTGGTCAGATATCATGGATCTAGCTTTTGGTTTATTTGCCCATGATGTGAGAAAGCCTTGACCAATTTATGAATAGTCAAATGCCAATAAGACAACCATGCACAGCATACTCAAATGATTATTCCATCGTTTCCCTTCCTATGGACTATAGGCCCGGCCCTAACAATTTTTTACCTTGGTTTACGGCAGCTAGTTTATAGTTTTGATTAAAATATACTGTCAGCCGGAAGAAGTTGATGTTTATTACAGGGTGCTCTAAATGGTTTATAGTTTATTGGGTTATGCTGAGCTAATTTTTGAAGTGTTGTTTCCAAAACATTCGCAGATATGGTATATGTATTTGACATCGTATATTCATAGTTGAGTACGATTTTATTACAACATCATATACGATACAAGTATACATATATTATACATATATGGGTATTTTCTTTTCGCAATACCAAACCTACGTGCTCATCACCAACGAAGACGATCCAATCCCGTGTGAGATCCATGAGTACCGAATGGAGGGCTCGTGTGGTGGGAGCGGTAATGCAGCCCCGCCCACACCTAAAGGCCTCATGTGCACCCTCTATAGCTATGCAGTATCTCTCACTGGCAATACAAAGTCAATAATAAAGTTGTGCAATGTCATTATACTCACAATTATGGTTTTTTGCTTAGATGCCTCATAGCTAGGAACATTGTCAAGAATGTGCCATTTCATCTTGCACATGTCAAATGAACACTCGACAGCATTCCTCAGGGATGAGTGCCAAAAGTTGAAAACCTCCAGCATTCCCGAAGGCTACGGTTGTTCTGGAACTTCGAAAGGTGATATTGATGCTAACAGTTTGAATCAAGGTATCAAAGCCTATTGAGATGCCCCAAGTCCATAAGATAGTGTTACCTGCATCGTTAACATGCTTCCCAAGTAAGTATAGATTTGTAGTCATATAAATGATAAATGTGGGAAAGTTTTACCTTCTGGTGGATGCAGGAATCGATTGCCATGTTTTGCCATTGTCTTGTGCAGGATACATGTGTCATACATTGATCCTGGCAATCTCGCATACATAAAAGTGAATCTGCAGTTAAAATCACACACCGCAAGCACATTTTAATTTGTATACCCGTGTCTATTGAAATGCATTTCACGCTCAGTATTTGGAACTGTGAATTTCATATGCATGCCATCAATTGCCCATATACAATTGACAAAGTAGGGATAGAACCATTCATTTAGCAGTCTCGGATGAACAGTCTAGTATGTAGGATCTGCTGGCTTAATGACGTCCCCTGCAAACTTATAAACGCACTTGACCATGTTACTGAACTTTCTGGTTATTGTACCAGTTGAATGCTCAAATCTGTTCACGCTTATCACTGTAAACTTCTAGCCATGTTCATAACTATTCGATTTCTTCGTTCTACTACTCCATTCTGTTGTGGACTATATGAGGCTATGAATTACCTTCTGATTCCTTTCTCTTCGCAGATTGAATCGAAATCTTGTGACAAGAACTCTCTTCCTCGATCAGGTTTTACTGACTTTAGTTTGTGATCAGTCTCTTTTTTAACTAGTCTCACAAACTTCTGAATCATGCATTTGGCTTCTGATATCCTTTTGAGCATGTAAACCCACATAACTCTAGAATAATCATCAACAATAAGTAGAAAGTAGTTGTTACCTCCATTTGACTCAGAGATAATTGAATCACATAGATTAATGTAAAGCAGTTCCAGAGGTTGTGTGGCTCTATATTGTGTTTGTTGAGGGAACAGGAGTCTCGCCTGTTTGGCAATGATGCAGTCTTCATATATTTGAGATGGATGATTGATGGAAGGCAGTCCATGAACCATCCATTTCTCTGTCATTAGCTTCGATGGCCGAAAATTCACATGATCAAGTCGATCATACCATAACCATGTTGTATTGTCCACCCTAGCACTGAAACAAGCAGGTTTCGCTGACTTGAGTTCAATCTTATATAACCGATTTGGTGTTCTTATCATCTTTATCAATAGCTGTCCCTCGCTATTATGCAGTAATAAGTATGGTCGACTTAGAGACACATCAAAACCTTCTTCAGTTAGCTGACCTAATCTGATGTTGCTATTGCATAATCGTGATATATAATAAACATCAGTCAATGCTCTTTGCTCTTCATTCTTGTTTTGCAATAAAATAGTACCCTTTCCTTCTATATAAATGATTGATCCCTCTCTAAACTTTACCTTGCCTCTAACGGCTTCATTCAATTCAATAAATTTTTCCCTTCGTCCATTCATGTGATTGGAAGCACCGTTGTCGATATACCAAATATTTAACTCCATCAACTCTTCTCCAACTTTCAGTAGTTGCGGCTGAACATGCTCTTCTATTAGCAACATAAGTTGTGTGCTCTTCTTTTCACATATGGATAGCAGAAGTGTTGGCTTCTAATCAATTTTGGTTTGAATCAGGTTTGCCTCTTTCTTCTTCTTCTTCTTTTTCTTGTATCGACAGTCAGCAGTGTAGTGTCTAAACCTGTGACCTCTTCTATTTTTATATCTTGAAGATCGCTTGAATACAAAAGATTTGTGACCACCAGTATGAACCTTTCGGGCAGGACTTGTAGATATTCATTGACCACCATAGTTAATTTTTCTGCAAATTTATCTACTGACTGAGTTTCATCCATATGTAGTGCCTCATATTCTCTTCGAAGAGTCTGGAGTCGAACTTTTTTCACTCGATCTACTCCTTGATGCATAGTTCGAAGAGCAATACAAACTTCTCATGTTGTATCTTTTCCGACAAGTTGACTGAGCATCGAGTCGATATGGCAGCATAGATGAGTGCTAAAACAGTTTGATCGGTCTTCACGTCGACTTCTTTAGCCTTTCCTTTTGGATCGACATTTCCATTAGCGTCGATCAGATTAGCTACAACGTCCCAGACTCCTTAGGTACGCATATTCACCTACATCTTCGTAGACCATCCTGCGTAGTTCTCTTAGTTGAGAATTGAATACATCAAGGAATTTAGTCCCTCTTTTATTGTCGACGAAGATCTGCTCCCTGTTATGTGTTGTTTCTTCTATGAGTTGATCGGCACCTACTCTGATACCAAATGTTGGGTATGACCACGGGATAAATATTCCGACTTCGACCATGCCTCAGCTGATGTTGTCTCCGACTTCAAGTAGTATTCGTAACCTTTGTTTGCTATATTAGTCACGTGTGCTACAATAACTCTACGAGTGCTGCATTAATTTCACGAGTGCTACATTAATTTTACGAGCGCTACAGTACTTTACGAGACAAAGCATTTAGATCGATGCATAGATGTGCCTAAATCATGTTCATCAAATGTAGCATTGACGAACAATTGTAGTACAATCTTAGAAAGATTGGCCCTACGTACAAGAGCTGCTTCAGAAGTGTATCATGTACACTACTACGGATATGTTAGTTTTGTTTGTTTTTCTGCTGTCGTGGTATATTTGCGAGCTTACCTGGGATTTAGTTTAGCGGAATAAATCAGTCAGCATCGTAGTGTTCCAACGAGGAACACATATATCCTCTCATGAAACTTTGGTCTTAGCTAAATTCCTAGCAAACTTATGCATTCCAAACACGGCAAGAGATAACCAACGCCTCAATATCTCACAGCACAATATTTTCTCTTATCCATTATATAAAGACCTGGTCTACAATACAAAGACCCCCTTCTTTCATCTTATAGTTTATGGTTTATTATTTCTTTGAAATAAATAAATGGAATAGCTTCTTTATCATATTTTCAAAAATGGCTTATGTTTCGAGAAGGAACACATATATCTACTCATGACACTTAGGTTTCCTTAGCTAAATTCCTGGCTTACGCATTCTAAACATGACCACAGATAACCCTCACCTCAGTATCTCACAGCACAATATTTTCTCTTATCATTGTATATAGACCTAGTCTACAAGTAGGATGGCAACGGGATAGAGGGTCTTGGGGAGATCCTTGTAGCCTCGCCCTGACCCCCATTAGCATGGCCCCGCTGCCTACCGTGGGAGATGGCTTTGGTACCCGCGGGAACCCGACCTCTATGGTGATCTTGCGGGAGATTAAAAATAGACCAAATAATTTTAAAATAATAAAATAATTTTTTATATCAATTTATAATTATGTAGACATATTTTTTCTTCAAAATATTTCTTCATATATATATATTCAAGTTTTCATCAAATATATGAGAAACTAATACAATTTGTTATATTAAAAACATAATCTATTATTTAAATAATATTTTTTTATTGAATCCCTGTGAGGCGAGGGCGACCCTGACTCAAAACTCGCTCGCGTAGCGGCCCTGTTCCCGTTCTAAAACTAATAATCGACTCAAAAGTTCGAAAGAAGAGTTTAAAAGACTGGTGGGCTTTTTGGGCCAGTGGACGTGGGAACTTGTGCCTAGCATGCCCTAGCTCGATCGCTTCTCGTGGTCTTTCACGCGCACTGACACGCCTCCTCCGGACGTACCGCTCCCCGCCGACCTCGAGGGATTCTCTCTGACCCTCCTCCTCGGTTGACTAGCTCAAGTCTCTCTTCATCTACAGCCCCTCCCCTACTAATATTCTACGTGCTGCTGCTACTTACTACTACTAATCTAACGCATCTCTTATCTCCGATCACATTCTCGAACGGCCATTCGGTAGATTACCGTATTTTCCCCTGATCAGACACTATGACATGTGTTAAATTTGGTATTCTCGGCTAGTCTTCGAATTGACCTGTAGCTGACTCTGAGCAGTGTACTGAAACTGTACGATGGTTTTATTCTTTTCAACTTTTTTTAGCTGTTTTTTGGTTTGAATTTTCTTTTAATAATTACTATTTATTGACTAATAAATTGTAATTAAAAGTCATAAACCGTAACTTAAAAGAACACCTCTGATATGCAATCACAGACTGCTTTTGTTTTATATCTAATCTGTAAGATCAGTCGAAGCAACAGCAGCGTTGAGAGTTTTAACCTTTGCATGCAAGGGCATGTTATGGTTGATGATTTTTGGTGACTGATAGTTTTTGGTTAATAATAAATAGTAGTGGCTAAAAGAAGTGGTTTTTAGGAGGTGCGAGCGGTGAAAAAAGTGAGAGAGATATCTGCGCAAAATAGGTAGAGTGCGTAATACGTCTATAACCCTCTGTCCTATCTCTGAAGCGAGAGGAGTGGAACATTATTTTAAAAAATCGGATATTCATATTAGCTTGTATCTTCTTTAAAACAAAGATATAAATAAAAGTTAAATGAACAAAACTTTGTATATATGTGCGAGGAACAGATGACTAAGGCCCTGTTCTTTACAACTTTTAGCTTCTACAATAGTACCTAACTTTTAAATGGAGTATTTTTTTAAGATGGGGTCTACAAGTTAATTGTAGTACACGTTAAAAGTCTAATATCTGTACCATAAAAAATCGCAAGCGAGTATATCTCTTTCTGTAATCTCTGTCGTAAACAGCCAAAAGTCATCAGCCGTAGCAAAAAAGAAGAGACTCTAAAGATGTGGCATTGCTTTGCACTGCGTGCAGCCGGATGGCAAGGGTGGAGGGAAACGGTGTAGGCGCGGGGCGCGCGCAGAGTATCCCGGGCGCGGGGGGAATTCCCTGACTGCTTCGGCAGGCACCAACCCCTTTCCTGGACCCTTTGTCCGAGCTTTGGGAGACTGCGCGCCAGAGTGCTAACTACTGCATGTGCTCCCATTGCCATTGCCATCGCCTCCACGCTCTCTCTCGCGCACAGCCGCACAGGCAGCAGCACCGCGTACAGCGAGCGGCCTCCTTAGACCACCCCGGTGGTTGAGTTGAAAGCTACGGCGATCCATCCGGCCAGGACAGCGCCCTGCACGCAGAGCAGCCTCTGCGCCCTGTACATGCATGGGCTCGTAATTTCTCGCGCAGCAGCAGCAGCAGCGCGCACTGCCAGAACACCCCCTGGCATGCGGTACCACCACCACTACCGCGCGCGTAAAGGCGGCCAGGTAGCCCCTGCTGCGCCTGCGCTCGTCAGTCGCAGAAAGCTAACCTATGCTAGCTGGATGCTACCTCTCCGACCGCCAGCAGCAGCGAGCTAGCCAGACGAGGAGGAAAAAGCGAGCCTAGCTAGCTAGGGTTGGTATAGCTATAGCTAGGCTACTAATGAGATGGTGATTGCACTGCCGCTGCGATGTGGAATCTGGGATCTCTTATAAATGTATATCGATTTTCTCTCGAGCTCCCTGATGCGATCATGGAGGCCTAGCCATTTCTGGTCCTGCGCTTCTTGTGATCCTAGATTTAGCCCACGTCACGGCGAAATACCAAATGTGACCTCCTCACATGTTTGGGCACCGTGAAAGGGAGATGGCGCGCGGTGCCCATCATCACGATACCCATCATCAACATTAGTAAAATATATTAACCTATCACGAATAATACAAATAAATATAGAGAAAAAAGGAAAGATAAAAAAACTTAAAAAATTAAAAAAGCATAAAACAAAAAGTTAATGAATAGCAAAAAAATAGAAATCAGAAATCCTGAACAAATGCCCTAAGCGCACCAGGGCCGCACGGGGTCAAATCTGAGATTACGAGAAGCGCGGGGTCCCAAAAATGGCTAGGCTTGGCGGTCATGCATGGCCGTCTCTTTTCCTTACGGTACGTGTAGATTTAAGCCCTCTGTATCCTGAATAATTGACAGCTAATGTGAGCTTGAATAGGACCTGTGCTAGCTAGGTCAAGATCGGACCGCGCATTGCCTAGGATGGACCGATGTGAACAGGTACTTAGCGCTCTTTGGAGCGTGGTAATTTTGCAGAAATTAAATACCACATTTAGTGCGAGTAATTTTTCTCTACCCTCCGAAATTGCTACTCCTGCCGTTCTTTTACACTTATATTTTGTATTTTTTACGGTCGTAAGATATAACTTTGACTACTATTTTTGGTAACTTTATATTAATATATACTAATAATAGAATTATAATATTATAAAAATATTTTTAACATAAATCTAACCAGTGGTGGATGCAACGATAGGTCAAGGGAGGCTGACGCCCCTACCTCCGACCAAAGAGTAGGTACTCTAGCTCTGGGTGGGGTGTTACCGTGCCATGCGCCCAATCGGCTGGTCATCGTCGGAAGTCACTACTACAGAAAAGATCATCATAGACGGTTTAAAAACGTTATCATAGACAGTTTCGTTAGCTATTTGAGTTTATAAATCAATAATGAAATAAGGTTATCACAGACAACTTTCGAACCGTTTGTGATACAACTATCACAGACGGTTTCAACAACAAACCGTCTGTGATAATGAACTATTACAGACAGTTTTTAACAGAAGCCGTCTATGATATTAAATTATCATAGACGGTTTGTAGTTAAAGCCGTCTGTGATACATTAGACATATCGGTTGTATTTTTCTTTGTGAGAAGCGTTTGAAAAAAGATTGTTTCAATATTTCTTGTTGAAGATTATTCCGATGAACTTTCGAGATACAAGATCTGTTGAAGGAGACTTATTTTGATGAGATTTTCATATTTCGGCTGTAGAAGCGAATTCGTTTCTACGTGAAGATTGTTAAAATGTAATCCAAATTCGGATTTATGTCTAAACTGGACACGTTTGTCGAGCCGTGTCAGATGTAGCAACGACCGGCGCAACCGACTCTGATTCGGTTTCTTTTCCCGTTAGGGACTCTTGTTTCGTAGCACATATTATGGTTGTAATTTCTCTTCGTCTAGTGAATTTCGCCTTTGTGTATCTATGATTTCTTCTGCTAAGATTTTTCATATAAAATTTTTGTCTCTTCTTTCGATTATTTATTTTTGCCATAGATTTATATCAAATTTGCATTGAAACTGGTAACATGGCGGGGGACCTAATTTTCACAATCAAGCATCCTGCAAGTTTCAGGGACCGAACCGAGAACATCTAAACAATTTAGAAATGGAGGCTAGCGCATGCACGTAGGAGCCCTCCCTTTGTGCATGCATGGATATATCCTTGTTACTGGAGCCTTGAGCCCTGCTACGCCATGTTTCCAATTCTGACTGATGCTTCATGGAGCAGTCAAACTCGACAGGTTTACTGATTCCTAGGGCGGCCGCGGGCATCAACCTTGCATGTTCCCAGCGTGCACATCTCACATAGATTTATAATATTTTGTCTCAAAAGATTTAGATCTCGCTTATTTGAACTTAAAATTTTAACTTCTGATTTATTTTTTTACTATTTATAGTATTTATCTTTTTAGTATTTTTAATTTTTTTATTGGTTCTTTTTTCCTATATTCGTTTGCATTATCGTGATAGATTGATATTTTTTTATTTTTAGATTTTTTAGTTAATTACGTCAGATAAGTCACTGTTAACTACAGTATAATTTCAAATAATTATAATGCAATTTCAACCATAAACTATTAAATTTCAGCTTAATTGAATAGGCTCTTAAAATTAGAGATACTAGTTGTTGTCAAGTGTAAGCAATGGGTGGATTGCCTTGCAATCTAATCTACATTAATCTATCGTTATTTCCTTACATCTAAACTCCTCGGACCCTAAAGCCGATGCTTCCTCGATAACAATTAAAATACGACTCGTTATTTCACTGATGGTCTGATACGTACTCAGATCATGTACAATCCGTACAGTTAATTGAGCAGGACGGGTAGAATTCAAATGAAATACGTAGAACTTGAAATCCGTATTTGAAAGTTTGGCTCGCAAATTTCGGACAGATTCTGAATTTCGAGTGTCAGACTTAACAGAGTTGGTCAAATTAACTTCAATATTTTCCTGTGCTCGGTTGGATGGGATCGAGGGATAATGTGCCCGTGACACACCCTGGTCCATGTGTGTGCTCTGCGGAAGCCCATGTGGCCCATTTCAGACTGAAATTTTCAGTGGTTAGTCCCATCTTGTGGACTTTAAGACTATATTATTTTTAGGATCCATATTACTGTTAGAGAGTTAAGAATATATAGTACAAAGACTGTAAATGATAAAAAAATAGTATTCCATTAGTAGTGTAATTCTTTTTAGTGAACGGTTGTGTAACGTTCTATTTCTAGAAGCGTTAGTAATCTTCGCAACTGCTCTAAGACTATATAGTTGCGAAGTACCGAATAAGAATAAGAGGGTGATCGGAATAGCGATGGCTTTTAGTTTTTGTTGAAAAAATACTGTAACTGGCTGAAAAAATATTGTACCTGAGTTGGTTTATTGGGTATAATTAAATGTAAAATAATGTAAAAAAACCGAAAATAAAAAACGAAAAAAAGTATAAGTAAATTTTTTAAAAAAAATCCGAAAAATAAGAGTCAAATTTTATTGCAAAGATAAGGATACAGGACTTTCAGGACGGCCCTTCGCCACAAGAGGTACGAGTTGAAGACGAGCACGTCGGCGTTCGTCCAGTGCCTGGCGTGCTTGTTGATGGAGGCCGCGCGCACGATCCGGTCGGCGATCCGGTGGTGCACCGGGTGGTCGGAGTTCGACTCCACCAGCAACGGCGACCAGTAGAAATCCACCGACGCGTTGTACTCCTCAAATATATACTCCATCGATCATGCATGCTTGTGCATATATAATTTCAGCGTTCATGCATGTAACTAGTATTAGACATCTGAATCTTTCCTTGTAACAAATATAGATAGAGTTATCTTTGGTTGGTTATAGATAGAAAGTTTAAATCTGTTTCCGTATTGTATCAGGATAACCAACCATACAAACTCATCTATATATACTTTGTATTGTCGCCCATGTTGGCTGTGAAGATTAACACGAATACACCCACCGAAGGTGCTTCAATCTATCGTCTGCCCTCTGATTTCTCACATGGTATCAGAGCTTCTCTGAAGAACAAGATCGGTCATCGACATGGCTACTTCTTCGAAAGTCGCCGCTTCCAATCCACTGCTTGGCTTCCAGATCTCTGAGAAGCTGGGCAAACAGAACCATGCACTATGGAGTGCACAGGTCCTTGCTGCTATACGCGGCGCACGGCTGGATGGTCACATCACCGGCATGGCCGTGGCTCCACCAGCGGAGATTGAACAAAGAAAGGATGACAAGGTGACGATGGTTCCCAACCCGGCCTACCAGGAGTGGTTTGCCACGGATCAACAGGTCCTCGGCTTCCTCTTCTCATCGTTGTCGCGGGAGATACTCACCCAGATTGCTGCGTCAAAAACGGCGGAGGAAGCCTGGCGCGCCATAGAGAGCATATTCACGTCCCAGACGCGTGCGCGCTCCCTCAACGTCCGCCTGTCTCTCACGACAACACGCAAAGGTAACATGAGCATCACCGAATACTTTGGCAAGATGAAATCTCTCGGAGATGAAATTACTGCTTCCGGCAAGAAAATAGATGACGAAGAACTGGTGGCTTACATATTAAACGGTCTGGATGATGACTTTGATCCTGTTGTTTCCGCGTTGGTTGCTAGAGTGGAACCCATCACAATAACTGATCTATACTCTCAGCTATTAAGCTTTGAAAACAGACAAGCACTCCGGAGTAGTAACTTCTCAGCGCACGCGGCAACTCGCTGGCGTGGCGGGTCATCCAGTCGCGGTGGCGCTGGACGTGGCCGAGGCATGTCTCGTGGCTGTGGAATCGACGGACGCGGCAGAGGTGGCAGCAATCAACAGCGCGTCGACAACCGCCCCGTCTGCCAAGTCTGCTACAAGAAGGGACATATGGCTTCAGAATGTTGGCATCGCTTTGATCAAAGTTATATGCCCGAAGAACGACATGCTGCTGCTGCTTCTCGTGCACATGAAATAGATACAAATTGGTATCTTGATACAGGTGCAACTGATCACCTCACCGGAGAACTGGACAAGTTATCTGTTCGGGAGAAATACAAAGGAAAGGATCAAATTCACACGGCAAATGGCCAAGGTATGGAGATTAAACATATTGGTCATTCTGTTATTTCTACCCCTAGTCGTAATTTACATCTAAATAATATACTTCATGTCCCTCAAGTTGAAAAAAACCTTATATCTGCCCGTCGTCTTGCCATGGATAATGCTATATTTCTTGAAGTTCACCCTGGATATTTTTTGATTAAGGATCGAGCCACGAGGAATACGATTCTTAAGGGCAGATGTCAACGAGGGCTTTATTCACTTCCTTCTCCTACAACAAAGCAAGTTTTCTTGGTCAAGCCGTCCTTCTTGAAGTGGCACAGCCGTCTTGGTCATCCTTCCACTCCAGTTGTTACAAGAATTCTTAGCACAAATAACTTACCATGTCTTCCTCAGTCCAATAAGGAGTCAATCTGTGATGCATGTCAAAAGGCTAAAAGCCATCAATTACCCTATTCTCGATCTTCAAGTGTCTCTTACCATCCTTTAGAACTTATATTTTCTGATGTTTGGGGCCCTGCCTCTAGTTCTGTTAGTGGAAAGAAATATTATGTTAGTTTCATTGATGATTACAGTAAGTTTACCTGGATTTATCTTCTTAAGAACAAGTCTGAGGTTTTTGACAAGTTTCATGAATTTCAAAAGATGGTAGAGAGACTGTTTGATCGTAAAATCATAACCGTTCAAACTGACTGGGGAGGAGAGTATCAAAAACTCAATCCTTTCTTTGACAAAGTTGGCATATCCCACCATGTCTCGTGTCCCTACGCTCATCAACAGAATGGGTCAGCTGAGAGAAAACATCGTCACATAGTGGAAGTAGGACTAGCCCTTCTTGCTCATGCTTCTATGCCACTCAAATTTTGGGACGAAGCTTTCCTTGCCGCCACATATATTATCAATCGTATCCCTAGCAAAGTCATCAACTTTCAAACCCCTTTAGATCGGCTATTTCACCAACAACCAAACTACACTGCTCTTCGTGTGTTTGGGTGTGCTTGTTGGCCCAATCTTCGTCCCTACAATACCCATAAACTTCAATTTCGATCAAAGCAATGTGTCTTTCTCGGATATAGTACAATTCATAAAGGTTTTTAATGCCTTGACCCCTCTTCAGGTCGAGTTTACATTTCTCGGGATGTTACGTTTGATGAAAACGTCTTTCCTTTTGCCCACATGCATCCTAATGCTGGTGCTCGACTACGGTCTGAGACTTCCCTCCTATCACCTGCTCTGGTTTCTCATGGCTATGATCAAAGGGGAGAATATCAGAATGATCATATGTTTAATTCTCCTAATGATACTGATAATGTCTATGGAGAAAATGCAGGAGATCTTCATGCTGCAGGAAATCAACCTCATGCAGCCGACATAACCAGAGTCAATCCTCATGCAACAGATGTAGCTGGCATTAACTCCAGGACAAATCAGTCTCGGCATCACCAAACTTCTCCGGGCGCTGTGAATCGGAGCAATACACGTATACCAGTCGGTACAGTTCCCGCCATGCAACGACATGCTGACACGCGACCTGGCGGAAGCAATCGAACCGAGGATGCAGTGCGGCGCCGCAGCCTTATCCCTCGTTAGCGGCAGAAGTATCTGGGCAACTGCTATCATCCGCAGCAGACACAGCAAGTGGAGACGCGACAGCACACGATGTTGGCTCAGGGTCATCCAAAGATCGATCCGGGAGACACGCATCGGTCGATTTTCCGGCTCTTCCGTACCAACGGACCGTGTACTTACCGCAAAGTGGGATACGCAAATAAAAGATATACACTGACGGTACAATTAGATACACTTGTTTTACATCGTCTGGTGAACCTCAGACTGTAAATGAAGCATTAAGCGACAAACATTGGAAAGAAGCAATGGATGCAGAGTATATGGCACTGATGAAGAATAAGACTTGGCATTTGGTTCCACCTCAGAAAGGACGAAATATTGTTGACTGTAAGTGGGTCTATAAGATCAAAAGAAAGGCAGATGGCACTCTAGATAGGTACAAGGCACGACTCGTGGCAAAGGGATTCAAGCAAAGGTATGGCATAGATTATGAGGACACTTTTAGTCCTGTTGTTAAAGCTGTTACTATCAGAATGGTGTTGTCTATTGCTGTGTCTAGAGGATGGAGTCTGCGACAACTAGACGTACAAAATGCGTTCCTTCATGGAGTTTTGGAGGAAGAGGTTTATATGAAACAACCCCCAGGGTATGAAAACTCTTCTTTACCTAACTACATTTGTAAGTTAGATAAGGCACTATATGGATTGAAACAGGCTCCTAGGGCATGGTATTCGAGACTGAGCACTAAGCTACAAGAATTGGGCTTTAAGGCTTCAAAGGCAGATACATCATTATTTTTCTATAGCAAAGAAGATGTTACTATTTTTGTGTTAATATATGTTGATGATATTATTGTAACTAGTTCTGTACCTAGTGCAATCTCAGTCTTACTACACAACCTAGGAAAGGAGTTTGCATTGAAGGATCTTGGTGATCTACATTACTTCCTAGGCATTGAGGTAAGAAAAATATCTAATGGAATTCTGTTGAGTCAGGAGAAATATATCTCAGATGTGTTAAGAATGGTAGGTATGAGTGACTGCAAGCCAGCTATTACTCCATTATCTACTTCTGAAAAATTGTCCACTGACAAGGGGGCTCCACTTGGACAAAATGATGCTACACAGTACAGAAGTGTTGTTGGAGCTTTGCAATACTTGACTTTAACAAGGCCAGACATTTCTTTCCCAGTAAATAAGGTGTGTCAATTTCTTCATGCTCCAACCACAGAACACTGGACAGCAGTTAAGAGAATTTTGAGATATCTCAAACATACTACTAAACTAGGACTTAAAATTTGTAAGTCCTCATTCTTGCTTGTGAGTGGTTTTTCGATGCGATCAAGCGTGTAGTCTTGATGATCGCCGGTCCACAGGAGGATTTGCTGTATTCTTGAGCTCCAATCTTATATCATGGAGTGCAAAGAAGCAAGCAACAGTGTCACGTTCAAGTACAGAAGCAGAATACAAAGCTCTGGCAAATGCAACTGCTGAAATCATGTGGATTCAGGCATTGCTACAAGAAATTGGAGTGCAAGCACCTCAAGCTGCAAAAATCTGGTGTGATAATATTGGAGCTAAGTACATGTCTGCAAATCCAGTCTTTCATGCTCGTACTAAACATATAGAAGTTGATTATCATTTTGTAAGAGAAAGAGTAGCAAGAAAACTTCTCGAGATTGAATATATTTCTACCAAGGATCAAGTTGCTGATGGCTTCACCAAAGCTCTTGCAGTAAGACCCTTTGAGATGTTCAAGAACAATCTAAATCTTGTAAGATCAGATTGAGGGGGAGTATTAGACATCTGAATCTTTCCTTGTAACAAATATAGATAGAGTTATCTTTGGTTGGTTATAGATAGAAAGTTTAAATCTGTTTCCGTATTGTATCAGGATAACCAACCATACAAACTCATCTATATATACTCTGTATTGTCACCCATGTTGGCTGTGAAGATTAACACGAATACACCCACCGAAGGTGCTTCAATCTATCGTCTGCCCTCTGATTTCTCACAACTAGCATGCGATTTTCTCTTCAGAAAAACTAGAATTAATGCGACTTGCGGTCCGTGTACGTACGTGGATCTTGAAGAACACGGAAGATCCGGTGGAGTTGACGGTCTTGTGGAGGCCCGGGCCGGGGTGGCGGTGTCGATGAGGCAGACCATGGACACCCACTGGTTCCGGTTCAGCGAGTCGCCGACGAAGGCCAGCCGCTTGTCGCGCAACTTCTCCAGCAGCCTCGCCGCGTCGAACCTAGGCCATATAATTTGTTCGGCACAAGCCTGCTTAGTCATGCATGCAGTTGCTTACAGCCTAGCTATATGCTCTCTTCGATCATAAATATATATCATATTAAAACATATATGATCAAACTTTAAAATTTTCATTATCGATATCTTTTTAAATATTTAGATTAGATATATAAAAATTATATACATAGATTTATCTCAAAAAGTATTTTTCATAATATTATAATTTTATTAATTTTTATAAATATATTATAATATAAATTAGTGATCAAAGTTGTATTTTAGGGATTATGTCGATGTCTAAAATAATATATATTTATTGTCAAAGGGAGTATATAGGTCGGTACTTCAACTAGTGACATTTATGAGTACGATTAATGCATGCTTAAGACATGGGTTCAGATTTCCAAACCTAACTCTTAATTAACATTAATAGTAAAATTAAGGTTAATTAACAGTAATTAAAGATGCAAATAAAGCAATTACAGCATAATGAATTACAAAAATTTAAACATAGATCTTGCAAGCTGAAAAAAATTATTACAACACTTGAATAATTACGAGAATTCGATATGTATCTAGAAAAAATAAAGTATACATTTTGCATTAAAAATATAAAATAATAAAAATACATTTGCATCATTTCCTTCATTTGCAAGACCTTTGCATTGCACGACGAATAGTAGCCTTCCGAAGACTAAACTAAACCCGGAATTTTTCTTTTGTGATCCAAAAGCGAAGAATAAAAACAATCTAAGGGGGAATAAAAGAAATAAAAATATTTTACCGTCAGAACCCGTTTGACTTTAGAATGTCAAATCTGTTAGTACTTATCGAGATACCTAAACTATTTGGGGGTGGTCGGCACCTTTTACTTAAGTGGGGTCTTATCATTTGGCAAAAAACTAAGTCAACACTCACTTTGATTTTTACCGATTTACCTTATATAGTAGAACACCAAAGAACAGTATCAAAGCCAACCCATAGACCAAAGATCCTAATGTTTTAACCATTGCACAGCCAGCCGAGAGAGTAAAAAAGATAAGGCCAATGCACAACCGGTGATGGCATAGCAAAGGGATAAGACCAAGCCATCACCAAGGCCAAAGACTTACCCCTTCAGGAGGTGGCCCACAAGGCTATCCACACGCTCTGAGCCCATTTTAGCGACCAGCTGAGGGGCTCTAAGTATGAAGGGATCCTACCCATAGCCATAGGGAGCCGTGGGACATAGTTTGGCCCTAGCCTTTCTCCCAGCCATTCCTATGAGCCACCCTCGCCTTTCACCTCCGCTCTCTAGAGAGACACTACTGGGACGATGTTGTTGGCTAACACTATGCTACACAACAACACCTAGGGAGCCCTAGTTAGAGCTGAGGAGAGCTTAGCCTTTTGGCAGAGATGATGTCGAACTTGAGGTAGTGAGGCGGAGGCCCTCCGAGAGTCCTTTCACTCCGTAGCTTCAGGAGGTATCTCGCGCCATCACCTTACTAGGCTCACCCACCACCACCATCTTCCTATGACCCGTTTGGGGATGTCGTCTATGACATAGTATCACTACCGAACTATGCTCTACTCCACTATACGATCACTACCTACCTTTCCTACTCCACTATACAATCACCACCCTACTATTCCTACTCCACTATATGATCCCTATCCTACCACTCCAACCCCACCACCACAAGGAGACATAGGAGACATCCCTTTCTATAGATCACTTCATGTGGAGGTGTACCTGGTAGTTCAGATAATGCGTTGAGACTAAACTAGGAGTATGACGAGTCAAGATTAGGGATGATTGTTGGAAAGTACTCTAGACTTGCCAAGTAATAGAGTGTTAGAATCCTGATGCAATCAGCATCGGATCAAAATTGGTTAGTTTGCCTTTTCTTTATTAGGTTTTTCTTATTTAAGTTATTTCATAGATAGATATATGCGTGTACTATAAATAATAACCTCAAGGTTGACATGAATAAGAGAATAAGACAAAAGAAAAGCTTTGGCTCGGTAGTTGCAGCCAATCATCAAAGTTTTTGTGCGCACATTCCTGTTCTTTTCCACTGTGAATTCGATGTGTGTTCTTTCCAGAGTCAGAGCCAACATAAACCTCTTAATTCACCTCCAAATCATGGTCTTACACACACACATATACATATGTGTGTGTATATACATATATATGTATGTATGTATACATATATGTATATGTATATGTACATATACACACACACGGGAGATGGAGAACCAAGGAAGCGATTCTGACCAATAAAGAACAGGTGAAAGAGGCTTCGGCCCGCTTCTTTTAGGCTTCTAAAAATTCTATAGTAATTTGCTTTTCTATAATAACTAGCTTTCAAACAGAATATCTTCTCAAGTCGGGGTTTACAAGTTAATTATAATACACACTGCAGTGACTTTATTTATATCGATAAAATCGCACGCGAGTCTCTATCTCTCCATATTCTCTCTCGCGAACAGTCAAAAACCATAACCTATAAGCCAAAAGAACAAGCCTTCGTGATCAACTTGCTCCCTGAAGACTATTTGTTGATTGCTACTGTACTGTACTTGTAAAGTCAGAACACCCCCCACTGGCTTCTAAGCCAGGGCATACAAAAATTTGAGCGAGTAGTATATGTGGAGCAGATGACCAATGACCTACATCATTTGCTGAGATTCCAACGAAGGGCAGCAGTGTATATACATGCCCTACCAACTAGTACTAACTAGAGAAACTGATTAGATTAGATTAATAGCTGGGGAGTGCTATTCATTCACCACTTTTAAGTTTGTTTTACAGTGTATATGTCACGTCCGAATAGTTAGAGGATCGGTTGAATATGCCTTTTGTCAAGGATACACCAAAGCTGTGACCTTTCTCGTCATGTTCGTGGGCAATTACTGTCAGTAGAGAGATTGACGGTCTATTTCATAAAATTCCTTCAATAATTATTCTCCCCTTTGACATTGCTTAAACGATCTGATGAATCGATTCGTTCGAACCACTCCTGATGACATCATTGGTTCTGAACCTGAAAAAAAAGAAAAGTTTGATTAATTTGCTACATCTATTACTACATTAATTCTGTTCTGGTGGTTAATTGACTTCGTTCTTATGATATCGATCAAATTATTTCATTCTTGCTACTCTGAACAAGTATATGTCAGGTTGTTCTTGGAACAGGATATTTCAGAATGGATGAATGAGACTCCATTAGTTATACTGATCTGTCACCAATGGGATTTGAACCAGGCCTTATCTAACATAGTAAAGAGGCTGAAGTAGAGTTATCCAAGATTGTACAAATGGCAGTCCAGATCTTCCATTCATCAGCACCATAGGTAGCATAGTAAACACAAAAACTGGTTTTAAAAAATAGTAAACACAAATTTACTTTCACAGACAGGACAACTGAAAGCTAATCCATATGTTGATATCTTCCTTCCCTTCCAAGATTAAGGTAAAATAAACTTTCATATCATTTATGTAATGTTGACCACCAAACCTACTGAGGAGATGCATACAACCACCACTGCATGCGACCTGCACAGTTCTTGTCTCGTGAAATCGCCTTCGCCTAGGAACAGAGAGCAGTGGGACACCCAACTAAAGAACCAGACTCTATCTCATGAGAAGCAGATAGGTGTTAATTCGGAACTCCTTTTACATTAGGTTTGGCCAGCACGTTTGTATCGATTATACTGAAAATAAAATCAGGACACTGAAAAATGTGAAGCAGAAGACTGTACTTGATCTTGTCAAAAGATCGATCTAACCTCCGACAACGAACATCTTGGTTGATGAAACAATGCTGGAGCATGCGTGTCGAGATGCCAACGCCTCAGGCAGACGGTCGACTTTTCGACCTGCAGTTCGCACTTTGCACAATTAAGAAGCAACTAAGGTGTGATCGTTTTAGCGATGACTTCTAGCTTTTGGTTGAAATTTTACAGTAGTTGACTTTTTTTTACTGTAGCTGATTTAACTTTTTAGGTATAATTAAATTTAAAAATGTAAAAATAGAAAAAAAATATGTTAACCTATCACGGACAATGCAAAGGAACACGAGAAAAAAAGAAAAATATAAAAAAACTCAAAAAATCTAAAAAATTTAGAAAAAGACAAATTACTGAATAGTGAAAAAAAAAGCTAAAACTAAAAAAAAATTGAAACGAACTGGATGTAATAATATGTAACACACAGACTTCTCTTTCGCAGCTGCATCGAAGTACATTCACGTAGCTCGAGATGTTCTGCTCGACTGGCAGATTCTTCTTGAGGTTGCTGACTTGAGAGCAACCAAAAAAGATTCAATGATTCAATCATTGAGTTCTTTTTAGCTCAGATTTATAGCTTATGGCTACAACTTATCCTATGTGAGCGTTTGCTGGTCACGATAAGCCGCTTCAAAACAGTAACAAATAAATCATACTATTTATTTGTTTAAGAGAAGCTATAAACCAAAAATAACTCGTCAAGTATGCCCGAAGAAACAAGGGATGATTGTTCTGCATTCTAAGTCAACTCATGGTAGAATGTAGAGTTAGCACCGTAGCACACCACCACAAGGCAAAGTTGAATCCAAAGTTGCAAAACAACATAGGTCGGCGTGGCTTGAGAAAAGCCTAATATAACCTGGCCCAATCATTCCCGTACGGGTAATAAGTCAGGAGCACCTTTCCTGTCGGGCCATATCAAGCCCATTTCTTTAGCCCACCCGCTTACTGAAATTTGGATTTAGGGTCTCTTTGGAACGTACAAACACAAAAATAGGGGAAAAAATGGTTAGAATTGGATGTCATGCCATGTTAAATTCTATAGGAATTAGAAATACAGGGATTCTGGTGATTTGCATGTTTGTTAGAGTCAAAAGAAAAATTTCCAAGAGGTTTGAGTGGATGTTTGTTTTCCTCCGAAATCCCCATGAAAGTACATCATTCCATTGGAATTCGAAAGGAATTTTCATAGCTTTTCCTTTTGAACCAAATGCCTTACATAGGATTTTTTTTTCCATAAGAATGGATCCCTCTAAAATTCCTTTATTTTCACTCCAATACAAAGAGGCCCAAAGCGGGAATTGAACTGCGAAATTCCTGCAAAATAGCTGCATTCCAATTTCCAAACATGAAAAAGACATCTCGAATCCCTGAGTGGTGATCATAATTATATTGGTACTTCAAATTGTACGTAATAAAACATGTAGTGTGTGTTGGGGATTACGAGTGTACTATTTATGTTACATTTTTTCTTGATGACCATGTAACAATTTTGCACATTCAAGGAAAAGTTTCTGCATTCGTTCCATTCATTCAACAAAAGAAGAAGCACATTACATTACCAAAAAGACGAACAGATTACAGCCACGGCCACCCCTGCATGTGTTCTTACTCCATGAACAATTAAGCACATCATCTTTCCCACCCCACACTTCCCTTCTCCCTTTCGACACTGTACGATGTTGGATCATCGACGACGGCGGCTGTGTATCAGAGGACCTGGTCGTTGGCGGGG
Source organism: Melocanna baccifera (assembly GCA_036346265.1). Lineage (NCBI taxonomy): Eukaryota > Viridiplantae > Streptophyta > Magnoliopsida > Poales > Poaceae > Melocanna > Melocanna baccifera. The sequence goes on along the minus strand of CM070683.1, from coordinate 1,905,039 downwards.
AAGAAGAGCTTCCAGTAGAGCAGCTCGTTCCAGGCGTCGGGCACGCCGGGGAGGCACCAGTGGGTGCAGTCGGCGTAGCTCCTGGGGTCGGCGACCTGCTCCGGCGTCGGCTGCGTCCACTGCTTCTTGTATATCTGCGTGTGCGCGTCCTTGCGGTACTCTGAGAGCTGCGTGATGTTCACCACCCCGACGGGCACCCGGGACGCGGCGAGCACCTCGCCGGTGACGCGCAGCATCGCCCTGCTCGTGCTCCCCCAGTACGACGCGTCCGTGATCGGCGCCGTCTGGTTGTAGCAGTTGCCCTCCGTCTCCTCGCGCCACTCCTTGCTACTGGTAGTTGACAACACAATGCAGCGCGTGTAAGTTTCAGATGTTGCAGAGCACCATATCACCATGCGAGATGAATCATGGCTCACGTGGTATGGGTCGGCGACGCGGTGACGAAGAACACCCTCGAGCTCTTGGGATCCACGTTGTTCTCCAGCCACCTGGCCAACTGGTACAGCACCAACCTGTAGGCCTCCTCTGCTTCCATCTCCACGATGTCCTTGCCCATGTCGTCGTCAGAGCCTCGCCTGCAGGAATCATACATACATACATACAGTTGGTTCAGATCAATCATCAAAGTTATGCAGTGATTAACAAGACTGCATGTGTTGATCACGTCGTGCAACTTCATTTGAAGTTGCTTACAGGATCTGGATCTTCTCGCCGGTCATCCACCAGAGGTAGGAGTTGAACACCAGGATGTCGGAGCCCTTCCAGAACCTCGAGTGCTTGTCCATGGGAGCGCCCCGGATGATACGGTCATTGATGCGGTGCACGACGGCGTCGTCGGAGTTGGACTCGGCGAGGAGGGGAGCCCAGTAGAACTCGATGGTTGCGTCGTAGTCCTAGCACCATACACGTAAACAAGGTCAGTAAGCAACGACACTAACCAGTCAGGCAAGAATTGACGGAGAAGAACTGTCACAAGTATCAGTACCTTCGCTCTGAAAATGGAGAGGGAGTCGACAGTTTCGAATGATTTGGAGCCCTCGGGGATGGCGCGGTGGAGGAGGCAGAGCAAGGAGACGTACTGCCCGCGGTTCAGAGAGTCGCCGACGAACAGCATGCGCTTGCCGCGCAGCATCTCCAGCATCAGAGTTGCGTTGAAGCTGCAACAAACAAAATTTTGAGAACGATGCTGTCTGTAGTCTGTACTCCTACCTTGAATTGAGATACACACGTGAACAAATCTGCAAATTACAAAACGTTGTTCTGAATCTCTGGTGCACCGTTAACTGGGACACCAGAGAAACAAGAGGAATAATTTCCTGTCTGCACCTCTGATTTTCAGGTGCACCATCTCCTGAGTTTAGGTTCCAGGCAACCAATGCATCATTTTTCAGCGTGCATCCAAAATTTGCATTTAGCAGATCGAACTTACAGTAAACTCCAAATGAAACTGCACAGTGCTAGTTTATAGAAGGCCTGTTTGGAATGCGAAAATATCACATAAAATGGTTTAGTTCCCGCTTGCATTTGTACCATTTGTTACGAGATCCTGAGTTCCAAAACCATATCCTGTATGCTAAAATTACCAAAGTAGTTTTCGTGTGATTTCAACGAAAGAATGCTTGTCCATTCAGCCTGACCTTTTGGTCAGTGCTCTCACATGGCATCTACACCTCTGGAAGACATGTATTCAAATAACTGTTTACTAAGAATTTGCCTTTTCTACCTCTTGCAAATGAGGTTGAGTTTAGTCCTAAAATTTCGCATGGTAAACGAACATTCCCTCCTCTACATATGATGTTTTTCTTAGAATTTTTTAAAACTTTTAAACATATGATTTGCACTAGGTGGTTTTCACCGTATGCCCACACAATGCCCAAAAATGAGTCCACTACATGATGATTTGCACTATCCAATCCAATCAAACCCCCCACATCCAATTAAACCCAGCCACTTAGGACCACGGGCCACGGTTTTTACTATCCTTGTAGCACCCTGAAAATAGGAAGCCTCTCCATAATTCAAAACATGGCAATTATTTTAATTAACTTTAATCTCACTGATTGCTTTCCTTAATCTCTTTTTGGAGGGAATTAGTTAGCCTTCCTTTTTCCCCTATTCACCCGTGCGCATGCTTCCATCTCCACCTCTATCTCTAACCCTCTTCCTCTCCCAAACTTCTCTCTCTCTCTTCCTCCCGTGAGGCCGGTGACGAGCAGGGTGTCCAGCCAGGGCTGGCGGCGCTGGCGGTAGGTGGCACTGGCCAGCGCACGCGGCGGCGCACGGCGCAGGCGCAGCACGGCGGCGCGAGCTAAACGGCGCCGCAGGCCAGGAAGCGGCGTAGACTGGCGGCACGCGGGGGCCGTAGGCCGGAGGTGGCAAGGTGGCACTTGGCGACGGCGGCTAGCAGCGTGTGGCGTAGAGCGGCGGCATGGCGTACGGGCGGTGGCGTCGTGATGGCGACTGGCGGCGACAGCGACCGGCGGGCGGCAGTGGTGCCCGGCCATCGCAGCTAGCAACAGCAATCAATGGGTGGTCGGCTGGGCTGCACGGCTGTGTAGCATGGGCGGCCGCCGGCTGGCCGCGGCGGAGGCCGGAGCGTCTAGGTGGTCATCTTCCACGGTCACGTGGTTCGGCTAGTATGGTGCACGGCCGATTCATGTTTTCGCGCGGTTTTCGGTTGGCCGTTTAAAGGGGTGTGGTTGCCCGACCGAACGACGTTTCGCATGGCTAAGCCACGTTTTGCGCGGCCGAACGGCATTCACCCGGCCGAACAATGTTTTGCACGGTCTAGCGACATTTTCGCACGTCCAAGTGATGTTTCGTGCGGCCGAGCGGCGTTCGCACGACCGAATGGTGTTTCGCACGGGCGAGCGATGTTTCGCACGGCCGAACGGCGTTCGCATGGCCGAATGATGTTTTGCACAGCCGAACGACGATTCGCATGATGGAGGCTTAGCGAACGCTAATTCATCCAGGCGATTGCACTTCCGTCCATCTTTCCACAAGCCTTTGTGCAGCGGAGCCGCCGAGCATGAGGTAAGTACCATGCAGCCGTAACCTTTTTCCGTTTCACATACCACGTGTTTCCATATTACTTGTTACCTTGACAGTATGTATAATTATCATATCACTCATATTTGTTCGGTTATTATAACATTATTAAATCGCACCTGGCTATTATTATATCACTAAATCTTACCTGGTTATTATAATATTGCTAATGCTTGCCTGGTTCTAGACTTCCAATACTGTTTTATACCATGATGTCTTAAATTTTCTTGTTCCATATGCTTTTAGATTTATTAGAATACTCAATTAATAATGTTATAGAATTCATGCTTTTAATTAGTGTTTTAGATTCATGCTTAAATCATTGATAGGGAAAGCGGATGATCATGTTGTAGACTTAGGTTTAAACTATTAGCAATCTTTTAATACCAATTTTTTATGTTTATCTTTCTGATATCATGATGTATTGCTTATATGATTTCTTATGTGAGTCATGACTGATTTATATATATTAATAACTGTTAAGTTAACTAATAATCACTTAACACACAATAAAACTTTGTTAGTTATCAACTCTTGTGTGAGCTATATTATAATATCTCTTTTATAATAATTCTTAGACCGTTATCGCCATGTTATTATTTCACATCGTCCTTATATCGTAAACTATGCTTCTCTATCGCCAACCTTAGAAAATCCTTTCACTTATCATAATCTTATTTTAGTCTTTTCTTAGTTATCTTAAATTCATACCAGATAATCTGCCTACAATGTAGTAACTACCCTTATCTCCATATCATCATTCTAAATCGACTCATATCGAGAATTGTGCCTTTGCGTTCTCCACCTTAGCAAACCCTTTCCTTTGTCATAACCATATCTTAGTCTACAATTAATTATCTTAATCTCTTAACCATATGACCTGCTGATAATATAATTGTCGTAGGGGTGGCCCCCACCTAAAACCAGCTAGCCTGATAAGAGGTTGTAAATCATGTAAATGACGTAGCTTGCCCTCAATGGAGAGCTCCGGGGTGAGGCTACGATGGTAATATCGCTCCGTAGTGTCGGGGGTAACTATGTATTGTGGTCAGGCCCTGGGAAAGACAGATGAGGTCATTTGTTCACCTAACTCTCCACTACCATACTCTCTCTCTCTGTTTGGTCTGTAGCCACAATAATAATGATTGTCTGGCCTGGGGTTACCCGTATATAGGGGATATTGCCACCCACCTAGTAACATACGGGAGACCGTACGCTTTCATTACTCAAGATATTACACCCCGTCAATGGTTATATAATCGAGGACAGTGATATGCTTGACTATTTTTGTGTAACCAGGTATGTGGGAAGTAATCGTTAGTACCATTACCATAACTTGTTATATCATAATTATTATTACCATAACTTGCTATATTGTAATTACTATTGCCATAACTTGCGATATTACAATTACCATTACCATAACTTGTTGTATCACAATTACCATTGACATAACTTGCTATATCACAATAGCTATTGCCATAACTTGCTATATCACAATAGCCATTGCCATAACTTGCTATATGACAATTATCATCACATAATTTGCTACATCACAATTACTATTATCATAACTTGCTATATCACAATTACTATTACCATAACTTGCGATATCACAGCTTTCATTGTCGTAATTTGTTAAATAACGATTATCCTTATTTTCATGATTCCTGTCACCTCTATCTTCGATCAGTATCAGTGGTTCCAATAATCTAGTTTTATTGTAATTAATCTGTGTCAATTACTTGCTTGCATTATTTGTTCTTGCTCACCGTGTTGCGATCGTTGTTGGGTACTTGCTAAGATTTCTAAATATCACACTTACTCTTTTCATTCTCAGGTAAAAGGTCAGTGGAGTGATAGCATCATGCATGGATGGGAGCATTCGAGTTTTCAACGCCGTGGCTTGCCACTATTTTATTATTTCATCTTTCTTCATTTAGTTAGAAGTGGACCAGTCACATGTTTCAAATACTTTATTTTAGCTTCCGCTGATTCTCTAATAAAGTACTTTTTAAGTTTTAATTTTCTTGCGATTTTTATTGCTATTTTTATTATTTATTTTTTACTTTAACAATAATATTTTATAGTATTATCTCATATTAGTTACGTGGGTAACTACAATCCTATTGTCCATTTCCTACACCAAAACATCCCATTTTTAAAACCAAAATTTTGGAAGAGTGAATCATCACTGAATCTTTCCCCAAAAATAGTTCTGCAACGAGAGCTCACGGTGTTGCCAGCTCCCATGCTAGTGCTAGCCAGCCAGGACAGGCAGATAAACAATTCTATTTCTGCATCACCAGGAAGTGTTAGTGGACAAACATGGGTCCATCTGCCTAATCAACCCAATCTCAGTCGTATACCTAGCGCTCCTACATTCTGTGACCACCTGAACACAAAAAAGTATCAAAATCTCTCGATACTACTAGCACTACAATAAGAACCGAGTTGCTCTCGTCATTCAATACTACTACGTCTTTGAAGTGCTCATTAGTGCTTACTTATGCTTATAAGCGCATACTTCTGTCTTTTGTTTATTATAACGGCTAAAAATATACTATAATTATTTTTAACTTTTTGTAATTAAATTTAACAAAAAATTTAAAAAAAGAAAAATTCTATCATTATGAACAATAATAAAAAATAAAATTAAGAAGTTAGAAGCAACAAACCTGTTAGAGCGAGACCTCAAACCTATATTATTATCAACTGCTAGTACCACACCGTACTACAGTATAGTACACGAGTTACTTTTTACCCTCCAGAACATGCCTCACCAACTCTCCTCTGTGGTGCTGTCCTTTGATGCATTATTGGCGTCCTAGAAGTCACAAATTAGCACTGCAGTCGAGATGTACGTTCCCTAAATCTAGCTAGCCACGGGTAACTTCTTCTTACCGCTCGACCATTTTTATTAACCTTTGTAAAAGCAGGATTCAGTAACTTCCTACCTTAGCAAGGCCACCGTTTCTCTGCGCAAAGGCAGCACATAGGATTCTTTCTACCAACGCGCGCTGCTCGCTAGCTAGCTAGCTCATCGCACTCTTCTTCTTCGTGGAGCAAGCTTAAGCCAGAGAGAGATGGCCGGCGGCTGGCGGGCGGGCGTACCTGGGGAGCGAGCAGCCGCGCGGCTGCCAGCGCCAACGCTGGTACGCCTTGTCGGGGCGGCCGTGCGCCTGGCACGTCAGCTGCGGCTGGATGTAGGGGCACTCCTCCTCCTGGTACCACGGCCGCGCCGCCTCGTCGTACACCCACTCCCCCTGCCCGACGTCGCATCCCTCCGGCGCGCTGCCCACCGCGAACGGCAGCAGCTCGGACTCGGAGGCAGCCTCGCCGCCACCCTGCATCACGCACGCACAGTAATGACACAACACAACACAAGCAAGATTAGGCCTGTGCGTCTTCAAGTTCTCAATCTTTCGTGTTGTACGTACTACTGCGTATACGTCGTACCTGGCCGGCGACGCGGAGGAATGGCGCCGCGGCGGAGACGAGAGCCAAGACGGCGAGCAGCTTCATGGCTAGACCTCGAGCTGGCGGCTCGCTAGCTCGGTTTGGTTAGAAGGATGCGCAGGGGCGCATTGGGATCTGGGTGGGAGCTAGCACTAGCTCCTAGCCATAAGCTGACCGAACTGCGACTCTCTTCTCTCTCCAGATATAACGCTGTGCAGACACAGACAGGGTTCCAACTCTAGCCAGCTCTCTAACAACCGCATCGTAGGCAGGACGACATTGGAGAGCTTCTGTCGTACGAATCAGCAACTTTTCCCTTACAAAAAAAAGAAGTTTTTTGGTCGACAAATAACAAATTGCTTCGTGGTTTATTTAATTGGCCATTAATGCAGAATGCGCAAGGCAAGACTTGCTTTGGGCCTGGTTAGGCGAGGAGACGCTGCTTAATTCTTTGGTTGGAATTTTCGTTTGAGAAAATTCGGGTGGACTGCACGGTAGCTAGGAGTACTACTGCTTTAATTATGCCTCTCTCTTGCTTACGCGTCATGCTGCAATTCCTTAAGCTTTGGAATTCTAGTTCTGTTCTTCTGGTACAGCGCACGCATATGGAACTAACGTTTGCTTCTTTAGTCCTTCATGAAACGTGTAGAACTAGTAGTGAGCTACGACTGACTACCGACGAGTAGTACTGACCAAATTCTTTGGCTGCAATTCGAGGCAAGACGACATATTTCTTCTGCTAAAAGGAACCTTTTAGGCGCGAGTCGTTTATTCGTTTACTACTTCACAGTTCTTACTGCGACCATTTGGCGTACCTAAGTTTTATCTGATAATAATCATTGCGGAACATGATAAAGCGATGTACCGAACATGCAAAAATGGTGCTTGTGTATTAGAGAATTTTTAAAAATGGCGAATGGTGCACTGAAAGCAGCCTCAACAAATCGAGAGTTTCCTGTGGCTTCTGAGCAAATGTACGGAGCAGGTGGCTAATGAGCAGGAGTTTTTGCCGTTTGGTGAGGTTTCTGAGACAAGCAACCAGCTAGCGACCCTACTGAGACAGGCTGAAAAAAGAAAGGGAAAACGTGTCCTTGATTTCGTTGCTTTAGTTTGAATTTCGTTGTTAGGATCGTTATCATCTGTTATAAAATCAACAAGATAGAACACAAAATAATAAAGAATAATAAAGACTATGAGGTAAATATTTAGCATAGATAACTCTTTCGAGTAAAAAACTATAGACATATAATCGGCGAAATAACTGTATAAGGAAAACTTACCACTCTTCTCGTATATGTGATTCTACATCTTTACCAGATAGCTTACAGAGGATATAAATAGTCTTAAAAACAAGAGTCCTAAACGAGAAAAAGATCAGAGTCCTAGTTAGCTACGAAACATATATCTGTCAGAAGCTGGAACAATAACATTCTCAGAGACAGGAACATCACCCTGCTCGTAGAGTCCAGAGTTATAGTCGGAAGTACGTCCAATAGCCATGTCTGACTCCAGTTGGCGCATACACCTTAGAGCACCATGTTGATATGGGTCAGAGTAGAGTCCATTACAAACTCGGATATGATCTCAATCAAAATATTCTATCAATTCGCATTACTTTCCTGATCGAACTCTTCAAGCGGTCGGAAAAAACTAGTAGTGGTCCGACAGATCAGGTTTAGATCACAAAATTCAAACAGTGCATAACCATAGCATTTAAATAGTTAAGGAAAAGAAAAACCTTATCAATCGCTGTGGTAAAGGCAACCTAATTTTCCATCCTGAATTCCTGCAATCCATCCTACAAAAGTGGTTCGAATGGATTCCACATCCACCAGTTTTGCAGAAGGCGCTGATGAACCACCCAACCACGGCATGTTTTCCTCTGAACAGCTTCTGATGGGATACCGGGCAAACGGAAGTTTCATCTTGACCGTGAAACGAACGAGGAAACAAGAGCTTCTCGCCGATCGGCCGCCGCGGCGCCAGGAAGCGCTCGCATTGCACGTTCTGCGTTGCGCGCGACCGTCCTTCAGGCCCATACCAACTCCGGTGGCATAGGCACGCGCCCGCGTCGTCGAGTACCACGCGCATCGATCCATCTCCCGGTTCGTCGCCGCGCAGCCCCATCGGGGACGCGTACGTACGTCTCACTGCACTTCACCAGCAGTTGCCTTCCTTCTTGTTACCTGTTCCAGCTCCATCGAGACGTGCACAATTAGCAACGTTAATGAATGAGCAGTAATGGACCTGATGGTCCTTAACCATCCCCTCTAGTCTGTGCATGCCAAAGCATTTGCGACTAATCTGCCTAATATTTTTTTTTTTGAGGAAATCGACGGTGGGGGAGTTCTCCACCTGAAATTATGTTGATTTACTCAAAAGAGAGATTTACAAGGTCAAGGTGCAGCCAATTGTCACAAGGACAAAAGTGACCCAGAGGGTTAAACAGAAAGGGGTCGAGAGAAGAAGAAGAAGAAGAAACAAAAGGGAAGCTATATGCTGATGGATTGCAACAGCAACTGCGCTTCTACTTGTCTATCTTTCCTTGTGCGAACAAGCCAAAGCTGGAGGTGTTCCTGAAGAAGCTGTAGGATACTAGTTGTTTTGAGGGAGACTCGATCAAAGACCATCCTTCTACGGCTCTTCCAGATGATCCAAGGCAGGAGGAGAGTGTGCTTATGCCCGGAGTCTAGCCCTTCCCAGGGTGCAGAGAGAGAGACAGAGCAAGGCAGAGTGCCTCGAGAGAGAAAACATCAGAGACCTGCCGAACGTTGACGCACAACTGCCGAGCAGGTCCAGGAATGAAGGAGGAAAGCACAATCCAACCCCACCGATGAAGGTTGTCCTCGCATCTGCCAAATAATTAACAACACGCCCGGACCGTCTCGGTCGTGTGAGTGCTCGGCGTTACGGGGTCGCTACCGGCAGGGACGACGACCTAAAAGCTTTTATGCCCCATTTGACAATCGAGTTGATATATAGATCGCGGGCGGTGCACCTGCCGCGCGCGTACGTGCCCGGCCGGCCCGCCACTTGCCGCTCGTACGTGCGACCGATGGGGACAGCGCCGGCTGCGGCACAACCACCTTGGTCGATCGGCCGGCCGCCCGGGTTGCACGTTATCGATAGAGGACTTTTTTTTAATAATTAATTTTTTATTTCGAATTATAATAATATATCTATCTTTTTTTTCAGTAATAACTATCCGTCACTCTATGGTTGGACGACTTAGACTAGTCGTCCAACCGTTAAATAACACGTGGCAACTAAAATTGAGCGACTTAAATCATTATATGTGTAGCTATGGTTGGGCGACTTAAATCATTATATGTGTAGCTATGTCGGGTCTTCTGTGTAGATTTAGTTTTTAAATTAAGGTAGATTAGCAACTAAAATTATTAGAAATGTAGTTGTGTCTGGTACATCACATACGATTAATAGTTGTAAATGGTGTAGTCGTAGACTAACGTCAATTTAATTGTTAATAGTTGTACTTTCAAAATCATGGTAGGTTAACAACTAAAATCATCATACGTGTAGTTGTGTCAGGTACGTCGCATATTGTTAATAGCTATAAATAGTGCAGTTATAGAACTAACACCAATTTAGTTGTTAATAGTTGTAATACCGCTATGGCCATACCCTAACCTCTTAATCCCATACCCTAACCCTTAACTCTAAACCCTAAAATCCTAATACCAAAATGCATCTATGACTATATATATATATATATATATATATATATATATATATATATATATATATATATATATATATATATATATATATAAAGGAATACATGGTTTATGCAAGAATGCAACTAAATTTTTAGAATTTCTAGAGCTTCACTATAAATAATTAAACCACAAATTTCGTAATTGCTAACTTTAAATTGAATTGCAGGTATGCCTCACGACCTTAGTGGTTCAGACTGGCCTTTTGGCCTACTGGACCGGCGCGTCGACACCTAGCATTGTGCTAGTTGTCGTGTTGGGGATGGGAATGAGGCACTCTAGTTGGGGTGGTCCGTATGTGGACACCCTGACAGAGTTAGAGACTGGATTCACATTGGAGAGATAGGTTTCTCTGCAAACTATGACATTTCTTTTTACGATATTTGCGCTATGTACTCACTTCTTCATGCTTTGCAGGCTGATCAATGCCAGCCTTCTACCTCTCACGCAGATGCTGGAGGCCATCGAAGAGGACGACGCTTTGGTCGATGATGATGGGGAGGTCCAAGCCACCCCGAAGCGGTCACGACGGTTCCCGTTCGATCGGTTGCCGCTGATAGCTCCGGTGGACCGGTGGCAGCCCAAGACGCACAACTTCCACCTCCCATTCGGGGAGCTAGCCCCCACTCTGTAGGACATCGCGATGCTGCTCGGCCTGCCTATCGCGGAAGAGGCTGCCTCCTTGCTAGACACACCTGGCAACTGGCGCGACGACCAACTGGGCAGATTTGAGGGGGTTCTTTCAACCAAGGCTGCAACAGTGTACTATGTCTTCCTCCTAGCCACATAGAGGCATGCCCCACCCATGCGGTGGCTTTCACAGTTTCAGGTACATATGCTATCTATTTTTCCTATTTAGTGATGCACTATCTTTACTATATGATAGGTTTACTAATTTTTTGTTTGTACAAAAGTCGAGCGGATAGACCTGGACGCCGGCAAGTACCAGGTGTTGGGGCACCTCGAGGCGTACTTGCTATGACTGTTCAGCTGGGTACCGTTTACCAACAGCCACGGTGACTCTATCAATGCCCGCCTCGTGTGGTATGAGAGGAACATCGCCGATGGGGAGGAGGTGCACATCAGTTGGAGATTAGCCGTACTTGCCACGATGTACTGCGGCATGTGGACACTTGCTACAAGATGAGGCCAACCTCTGTCCTCACAGACTGTACCCTTCTGCTGTAGCTGCGGTCGTTCGAGCGCTGCTCCCTTGGATGACCGATGCTACTCGACAACGGTCCGTACAACACGGACATGTACCACGGGGCACGATGGACCGGCCAAATGTAGGGTCCCTTTGGTGTCGTAGAGGGGGTACGTACTCTCTTGGATCTTTACTATACATGTATTATGGGTCATCATTTGTAACCACTGTTCTGACTACCCCCAGGCACCGCCACCACTGCTGTTGGGCTAGGCTGGACGCACGCCACAACTTGTCCGGGTAGGGCAGGTATGATAGTTAGACGCATGCCATGGTCCACATGAAAGGTATATTTCGTCTCTTCAGGTTTGTTCGTGTCAATATTGTTGTAGGAGTGAAATCCAAACAGAAGTGAGGGGGTGGACGTCGGCAATATTATGGGCCGTTGTCAACGAGAATAAAAATGACATAGGGGTTTATACAGGTTTAGAAGTCCGAGAGGACCATCCTACTCCTGTCGGCAAGCCAATAAGGGGTTACCTCCGGGGGAGGGAGCCCCTGAGGGCTCGCCAGTTCGAATGTGCTTTTTTATTACTCATGAGAGCTCAAGAGAGCTCCCCTCTATAAATGAGAGATAATGGGGTATATATAGGCTTTTGGGCCCGTACAAATAACGAGAATACCCCTCATTGAGATAACTAGCCTGTAAGTACAAGCGAGGGTTATTATCGTCTTTTATGAGCATAGTTGCATTTTTTTGGACTTGTATGCATGTGTCTTTTGTCAAGCGGGCCCGGTTAGTGGAGGGATAGATTATTTCTCTAACAGATATATTGCACGAATAAACAATATATATCCTGCAGGTATCACGCCCCAGGTAGGAGTTCATCTATCCCCGCACAAGGATCCTCCGGTGAACATGAGCGACTTATTCAGGAGGACCCATGGGAGGTCAGCAGAGCACCTTAGCCTGCACCCATCGACGTTCGTTCTGGGTCACAGCTCACCAGTGCCCCAATAGCTATGCAGGCATAGATGGAGTTGACCCTTGGGGCCTTGGGAGCACGAGTTAGCAAGGCTCTTAACCGTCTCACCCTATCGAGATGTCGACACCCCACGCTGAGGAAGGCCAAGTGGGACCGTACCGACGAGCACCAACCGAGGGTGGGACATGGCGACGACAGAGGAGGTGCTACGGGTGGTGTAGCAGACGGTGCATAGTGGCCTTTCTGTACTTTTATTCATTGTGTACATATTTTACTGTGTAGTTATTATAACATGGTTGTGTATGTATTCCCTCGTGCATCTCAATATTTCTTACCTTTTTTACTTACGAATCATTACGACCTCAATTGTCTCCACAAAATTCTTAAGAAATTTATCGCACTACAACAACATACGATAATCAGAAAATGTTGTTGCGAGTCTAACAGGTTTCGTACCCTTAAGAATCTAAAAAATTACAAATGGACTAACCGGCATTGTCTACCCTATTATTTCAAAAAAACAACCTACAAACAAGATTTGCTAAATTTATTACCTATAAAAATTATCATTTACTCCCCCACAATTATTTCCATCGGATTAATAAAAAATAATATTATAATTTTTAATCGTCCAACCGTTGGGTAGTTTGGGCTAATCACTCAACATAGTTGAGCGACTAGGGTCTAGTCGCTCCATGGTTGGGCGACTTGTCTAAGTGTCGCCCAACGGTTGGGCAACTTGCCCAAATCATCTAACTGTGGAGCGACATATGGTTATTAATGTAATAAAAAAGCAGGTATATTACTGTAATTTGAAACAAAAAATATATTACTCAAAAAATTCATCGATAGAGCCCCTGGCCTGGCCACCTCACCAACCTGTCCACCATGCCAACCTCAACATACATAGTCCTCACCCTAAAACTGTAGGATTCATATAGAAGAAAAGGATGTCGTGTTATGAAATGCACGACAGAAATACATGATCAGAAGAATGGGAGATACATATTTTACGTGAAAAACTCTTTCAAAAAAATCTCGGACGTATGAGGTGAAAATCACTATATGAAGAAAAATTACAAGTACAAAAAACTTCAGTGTATCTTAACCGTGTGACAACAAGGGTACATATATAAGCTTAGGAATACGAGTCCCAAATGAGAAATGAACAAAATCATAGTTAGCAACAAAACAAAGACTTACTCGGAAACTAGAACATTAACCTTCATGGAGATAAGAAAAACACCCTATTCGGAGATGAAATAGAGTCTTGAAAAATAACGATGAAGAGTTGTAATTGTAAGCGCCTTGAGTAGCTACGTCTGACTCAAGTTGGTGCAGAGTCCATCACGGAAACGAATGTAATCCCAATTATACCCTCTGACCAGTTCTCATTGCTATGAGCGAATACTAATCGGACTCTTCAAACGGTCGGAAAGACCAGCAGTGGTCGGAACTGACTAAATTCGGATCATAAAATACAATAATCTCTACCTTGAGATGAATTCCTTCTGTGGTGAAAAAAATGCAATAAAATCCTCTGTGATGGTCACACAAGTGATCCAAATTGTAACTTATGCAAATGGTTAACGAAACACCAAATTCAATTGTTCCCACAACTAATATTATTTTTTTCTTTTAAGTCTTCTTGGTCATGTGTAGCTCAAATTGTGTTAAGAACATGTAACTCCATTTTAGACTATATTTGTGCGGATCTTATCATAGTAATCCTAATAGATGATGGATCATCAAAGAATAACCAATGATTAATCTCGCATAAATGCCACCGATAATAGGCACAACAGTTTGAATTATAATGAACTTCATCTCCAACAAAAAATGCAGAGCCAACGATTCGGTCTCTTGATGAAAGACGACGATCGACAAAAGCAGAAGATCGTCGAAGGACATGGTGCAGTACGCACTAGGGCATGGCATCGGGCGACGTGGACAATAGAGTTGGCGAACTTGACACTAGAACAATTGTCGAGGTATAGCATGGGTCGATGCTCAGTATGGAGTTGAGGTGAGTCCTCGATACTATGCCTCAATGGCTTGTAGGGCCGTCTTGCCCATGCAATGGCTGCCAATCCTAGATGCTACACCTCGATGGCGCATAGGGCTGTCTTGCCCATACAATGGCTGCCTTGAGAGTCTCCTCTTTATGGGGCAACGGCTTTGATTTTGAACCTAGAGCTCTGATACCATTTGTTATAAAACGTATGGCAGAAATAGATAATCAAAAGAATGGGAGACGTGGATTTTACGTAGAAAACTCTTTCGAGAAAAATCACGGGCACACAAAGGTAAAAATCACTATATGAGGAAAAATTACAAGTACGGGGAACTTCAGTGTATCTTAACCGTGTAATTACAGGGGTATATATATAGGCTTAAGAACAAAAGTCCTAAATGAGGAAGGAACAAAATCCTAGTCGATAACAAAATAAAGACCTACTCCAAAATTAGAATAATAGTCTTCTACCCTATTCAGAAATAAAACAGAGTTTTAGAAGATAACGGTGAAGAATTGTAATTGAAAACGCTTCGAGTAGTCGCATCTAACTTTAATCAGTACAGTCTATCATGAGGCACAACAAAATAATCCTAATCATAATAACATCTTAGTCCTATTGCTTTGAGCCAATATTGATCAGATCAGAAAGATCAATAATGACCAGATTCAACTAGAAGTGATCAGATCCCATCGCATTCGGACGTGATGTTTCGCGTGTATCCACCGGTGAGCTAAAGCGGCAGTAATGCAGGGAGGCTGCAGGCTTCATAGCGCGTTTGAGTTTCTGTATGTAGCATGTAGGTACGTGCACCGACACCATGACGTTGAAGGCCAGCACGTACGTGGCCCTTCCCAACCGGGCTCGGTCGATCCGCGGTTTTGGTTCCATGGATTAATTTAACCGGTTGCATACGATGATGTCGTCGTCAACCGCGTTTAAGCTCATGCAAGCCCGCAGCTGGGTGCCTCCGCAAGGAACGGTGCCCAGTAGAACTCTCATTACTGATGTAGCGCAGTGCTCTAGAGAGTTTTGAATTCTGATAGCCAAACCACCACCTCTCCACACACACACAGAGTCAATTATTCGATTCTTCTGATCTTCTCATGTAAGATTATCAGATCCTTTAAAGTTCAAACCAGCAAAATGATTCTTTGGTGAATGCAGCGTCAACATCTTAAGGTGACTATATACGACCAGATGACTGACCAGCAGCTGTATCATGTACTACTACTAATCCACTTTGAAGAATTAATAAGCATCTACCAGCACCACTCCTTGGTCGCATCAAATCGTGTGGTTTGGATTGGACGTTGGGATATTTATGGTTATGCTCAACGTGACTTATAAATTATGGTTTTTGGTTATTTTTTTATTATAGTGGTTAAAAATGTAATATAGCAGTTCTTAAATTTTTTAATAATTATTTTTAAAAAATAAATAAAATGTTATATTATCATGAACAATACAAAAGAATAAGTAAAAAAGCAAAATATAAAAAAGTTCAAAAAATCAAAAAAAAAAGAGAGAGAGATGAAATTAAGTAGCCAGAATCTGAATTCGGTTGGAGCAAGACCCATATCTTTTATTTTTAGCTTATGTCTTATGATAGCAACGGATCTAAGATCAAAATTTAAGAAATACTAATAGAACTTATTCACCGTGCGGTTTGCTTGCACTCCACGATATTATCGATAGCTCTGCCTTGAACCAAATACCGAGATTGCATTTCCTTCAATATACTACTACTGATCAGCTTCTTGTGGTCTTGTGGGCATATGATAATTGTCCTGGGATCCAAAGTTGGTTCTATTATGACATTCTTGATTCTTCTGATCAATTTGCATTTTTTTTAATTGCATACATAAACTATGTTGCAAATCAACTCTGACAAGATTGCCATGTTCTGGGATCAGTAAGAGCTTAACAAGTTGCATTCCAAGCCTGATATATTTTGTAAGTGGCTTGTGATATACCCTTACCGCCCTTCAAAAGTTAATAGACCATTGGACTATAGCCATATGCAGGTTCCAAACCATAAATGATAACTGTGGTGTATTCTTGTTTTTTTTTTTTTGAAAAATTGATGTAATCACCATCTTTCTGAAGGGTCCAAGAACATAAAGGTGCTATAGCCGCCCATGTTCATGCCGCGCTGACTCTTGACAGGAAAGTAGTGGTGGTGGTAGTACAATATGAGCAAGTGGCCTTCCAATAAACGAGCACAGCATTTCCATCTCGGTACACCGTGCGTGTGTAGTGTATCCTTCAGAATGTTTGGACCTGTATGATGTTAGATTAACCCTTCTCCAGCAGATCAGAGCTTTCCCAGATGATATACTATACTCCCAAGTGATATTCAGCAACTTCTGTTCAGTCAAAGGGACGATCAGCGTGTCGATCCTCCGAATCAAAATTCTTCCTTCGATCAAGGAAAGAAGAGCTCCGAGTAGAGCAGCTCGTTCCAGGTGTCCTGGAGTCCTGGAAGGCACCAATGCGTGCAATCCGCATAGCTCTTAGGGCTGGCGATCTGCTCCGGGGTTAGCGGGTTCCACTGCTTCTTGTATATCTGAGTGTGCGCATCTTTGCGGTACTCGGAAAGCTGGGTGATGTTGACGATCCCAACGGGGACTTTAGATGTGCTGAACACTTCTCCTATGACGCGCATCAAGCCCTTGCTGGTGCCTGGTCCCCAGTAAGACGTATCTTTGATCGGAGTGGTTTGGTTGTAGCAATTTCCATCGGAATCATCACCCCAATTTTTGCTCCTGAGGAGAAAAATCAGAAACACAACTCAAGACTTTGAGATATCGATCAGCTATGTGCAATTTAGCATAGGACGAACCGATCAGATATGAATGTGCAATTTAACAGAATTCTGAATATAAAGATGTAGTTTTCTGTTTGTGTGTATGACAGCTGACCTGGTATGAGTGGGTGACATAGTGACGAAGAACACCCTTGAATTTCTGGGGTTCATGTTGTTCTCCACCCATTTCACCACGGCATTCAGTACCATCCCATAGGCTTCTTCTGTTTCCATTTCTATAATGTCCTTTCTCTTATCTTCAAAAGAACCTTGCCTGGAAGCAACAAGTGTTCAGAACTTTCTTTTTTCAAACTACAGTTCGAGTAATCTTGTGGTATAAACCTAAGAGGGGTTGCAGTTTTTACACTCAACACAGACTATATATGAGACAAATATTGCTTGTTACAATTGTTCATACCATGAACTCCCAGTGCGTGGTATATTCAAGCACCTTTGGATGCAAACAAGTGCATCCGGATGTAATATTCAACAAAATAGGATCATTTCATGTTAAAACTTTCTCCACACCCTCTCAATGTTTATTTATTTACAGCCAGAGTAATTCAGAAATGTAAAACAAGAAATATGATAAATATATTATCTGTCTAAGGCACGCCGTATATAAATGAAATGAATATTAACATGCCCTTCAAATATTAAGTTAGCTTTAAGTAGTAATTTTTAATAATGGAATATACTTACAGAATTTTCATCATTTGTCCAGTCATCCACCAAAGGTAGGTGTTGAATACCAAAACGTCAGCTCCCTTCCAAAACTTGGCGTGCTTTTCAATGGCCGCCCCCCTTACTATTCTATCCGCGATACGGTGCACAACGGCATCGTCAGAATTTGATTCAGCTAGAAAGGGAGCCCAGTAGAACTCAATGGTGGCATTATAGTTCTGGAAAACACAACATAGCGTATTCAGTATGGATGGATGAGACTAGAAAAGAAACACCGTTTTAAGATATAAATATTAACATGCTAACATTTCCAAACTTGGAGTTTATTGCTTTCTTTGTTGACAGCTGTAGCTATCTTTGGTGTTCACAAATCACAATAGGTTCAGTGACTAAGAAAAAGGTTCACTGCACTGCTAATTGAGTTATGTGTTGTGCTTGTTGTGGTTTTTGCAAGCTTTCATTCACCATATCAGAACATCAGAACAAGGAATACCTTCGCTCTGAAAACTGTGAGTGACTCGAAAGTTTCCATGGACTTGGAGCTCTCAGGGATGACCCGATGGAGGAGGCAGACCAGTGATACGTATTGCCCACGGTTCAGAGAATCCCCAACAAACAGCATGCGCTTGCCCCGCAGCATCTCCAGCATTAGAGTTGCATTAAAGCTGCAATGCATGGTGTTATCCGGTGTGAGAATGCGATAGATAGCATAAAGATAAATGAACTCTATGACAACTTCACAACTTGATTAGCATAAAGATTGTGGCTGACTTGCATCACTCATATATGAACATTGTCATGCAATACTACCAAGTTCAGACTTAAAAATATCTGAAATCCTTCCATAAATATTTACTGGTCCAATAATACAGAGCACTTATTAGCAAGTTCAATACCACGTTGCTTCGTCTGTGAGCAATGCGACCTCTTTTCTTGAGTCTAAAATGTCACTGTCAGCAAACAAAATCGTTGCAAAAAGTTTGGTAAACTCAAGACAGACGGTTCCTTAAATGTCATACCAGTCCCACTCGTGCGCTCCCACGTACCACGACAATATCGTAAGAATTTCCAGCACACATTTAAATCCAACCATATCAGAGTCAGGCTGAGAATGAGGTTCGATAGCAACAGGGAAACGACCCCCTCATTAGGACTACCTCTGAATGAATCCAGATCAGATCCACAGAAAGAGAAGTACAGTAAAGGAACGCAACCCAGGCAGTGCAAATGGAGGGTCCATGGCAACACACGCAAAAAAAAAAAAAGCTGTACGGCTGTGTTCCCATTCCGGCGGCCATGGCCGGCCGGCCGGCCCGCCTCCCCTTTTTCCTTCCTCAAACCCCGCGCTCCCACGTGACCACCTGCACCTTGTGTTTGCTCCGGAAGCACAAGAACCAAACGCACGCTCTCACACAGTGACACAGGCCAGGGCAGAAACAGCGGGAGCTGTCATGCGAGATGATGCCATGGCCCTCCTTTGGTTTTTTTCTCAGCAAACGCAAAGATCCAAATCAGTATCGCCATTGTTCACTCAGAGAGAGAGAGAGAGAGAGAGAGAGAGAGAGAGATGCAGAGATGCAAGTGGACGTGTTTACCTGGGGAGCGAGCAGCCGCGCGGCTGCCACCGCCAGTGCTGGTACGCCTTGTCGGGGCGGCCGTGCGCCTGGCACGTCAGCTGCGGCTGGATGTACGGGCACTCCTCTTCCTCGTAGAACGGCCGCGCCGCCTCGTCGTACACCCACTCGCCTCGCCCGATGTCGCACCCCGCCGGTGCGCGCCCCACCGCGAACGGCGGCAGCCCACCGGACACCGCCGCGCGGTCCTCGACCTTCTCTAATCCAAAAACCAAGTTATCAGCACACATTCACATATAATCCTATTTATACTGATCTGGGGCTAGCGTACGGCGCTTACGTTGCTGCTGCCGTGGGGGCGGGGGCGGTGAGGGTGAGGCCGGCTGATCTGGCGGCGGTGGGGCTGGGGGCGGCGGAGGAAGGGCTGGTGCAGGGTGGAGGAGAAGTCCTTGAAGTAGAGGACGGAGACGAAGGTGATGAAGGCGAGCGTGAGGGCGTAGGAGGTCAGGAAGGGGCTCCTCCTGCCATGCCCGGACATGCTGTGCTGCGGCTTCATCGTTTTCATCTGGCCGGGGCTGATGCTACCTAGATTCCCGGTTGCATGGCAGCAACCGGAGTGATGGGAGATCGGCAGGAGGGGGAGGGGGCGATCTGACCTGATGATCTTGGTGAGGGTTCGTGGGTGGTGGCGGTGTGGGATCTGGGAGACGAGAAGGTGTTGTTCTTGGCTTTGAGCTTGAGGAAAGGGGAAATTTGGGGGTGATCGGAATAGCGATGACTTTTGATTTTTGGCTGAAAAAATATTATAATTGGCTGAAAAACACTGTAGCTGAGTTAGTGGATAGTGTAGTGAATAGTGAAAAAAAAGCTGAAACCAAAAAAACCGAAAGGATCAAGGCCTTAGGGGAGCAGCTTGGGCCCTACCACTTTGGTGGAGTAGGCTTCAATGGTGTGGTGACTGACTGACTAGTGGGTAAGGGCCAAGGTGGGGGGAGTGGCTCCAGCTGAAAGTAGTTCTACGGCCTGTTCTTTTTAATTGCAACAGATGGTTTTTGACTGTGATTGATGATTTTTTGGCTGTTTACGATAAAGATTGTAGAAAGAGAGATACTCTCTTGCGATTTTTGATGGTACAGATATTAGGTTTTTAACGTGTACTATAATTAATTTGTAGACCCCGTCTTAAAAAAATACTCCGTTTGAAAGTTAGGTACTGTAGCAGAAGTCAAAAACCAAAAGCCAAAAATTGAAAAGAAATGATTTTAGCCGATTGCAAGATGGAGTGTCTAGCCATCGTCTGAATTTTTTTTAAATAATTATTTAGATTTGTCTATCAGATCAGAAATTTAACGGCTCTTTTTTTAGATAGAGATTCATGGTTGTTAGATTTATGATTTAACGATTAAAAATCTAGATAATAGTTTGAAAAAATATCCGAATAATATTTATCAACTCTCTGCAAGATTGATCAAGAGAGTAAGACACTTATTTAAAATGGGCTCATGCAACTCCTATAAATAGCTTATGAAACTAACTTACGAAACTATTCCATTTGAAAATCAGCTTCTAAATACCAAAAAAGAAGCTGTTTAGAATATAACCTAAAATGCACCTATTAGTCTATTACTGTATTGGACGTTCATTTACTAGGACGTGATAATGGATAGGAAAAGACAATTTAGTCACCCATGATTTGCATTAGTAATAACTAGTGCTAATAAAGAAAACAAGTGCGCAATTATATATTGAGCAACTAGTATTTGTAGGGAAATGTGTAATAACATCAAGGTTGTTTCATATGCATGCTCAAGTAACATGACTTTTTTGGCACTTTTAGCTGTTTTTTGATATCTAAATATAGTAATAACGTTAGTTACACGACAATATCAAAAATAGCACTTTTGCTATTCGGCCACCGTGCGGCGGAGTCATAGGTGGCGACACGGTGGCCGGATGGCAGGCCCTAGACGCACGGACACCGTGCGGTTCTGTAACCTGTCGCCACCTCTGGCTCCAGCGCATGATTACTAGACGGTAAAAGTGTCATTTTTAATATTGCTGTGCAATTAGCGTTATTACTATAATTAAATGTAAAAACAGCCGAAAGTGTCAAAAAGTCAAGAAACATAGGAGTATTGATCTATTATTACCTCAGTTGAAATCAGCTTGCTACCTTGTGTAAACTACTAGTAATAACCAATATCAACAGCTAGCTAGGGCACCATATTGTGCTTCCACGTGTAGCTAGCTAGGGCTACAAACGAGTCATGCACGAGCAACCTACGCCAAGTTCAGCTGATCTGACGCAACAGTTGAGTACATCAGTTTGAGGTCCAGTGCTCGCGTTGTTGGACCATGCTTGGGTCAATGGGTCGGCCCATCGCAGTAATGAGATAATGAGATTAATGAAGCACTGCTAATTCGAGTTGAGCGATCTTAGAGTATGTACAATAGTTCAGACAACTGTTATCTATATATACATATACATTACATATAGATAACAAAAAAAAATAGTTTGTACAATGGGCTGTCTATTTAGTTGTCTGCAACCTCATCAAAAAAGACAACAAAAAAGACAGCTTGTAAAAAAATAGCTCGTACAACGCTCGCAACGCCGTCTCTTCGCCTAGGAGCACAAGCACGGGTCGTCTCTTCGCGAGAGGACGACTTGTGTCTCTCTCTTCCTTAATTACAGTCCACGTCAGATGATTTTGCTGTATTGACATGATAAAGACGGTACCTGTCTATGGGTTGTACATGCCCTTAATATCAGGGCGTTGCTAAGCATAGGAATTTGCACGAACACTAGATCAGGAAGTCCAATGTCCCAAGTTGGACCGGTTCTTTTGAATTTGCTGCTTGTAATATTTACTACAGTAACTAATTTTAAACGTACGAATAACAGAATTCTCTCTCGTACGAATAACAGAATTCAAAAACCATAAGTCACAGCTTAAAAAAAAAGTCTATACTAAATTACATTTTCTGGATGCATGTTCTCACATGTGAAAAATAGAACCCACATTTGCTACCTTCCTTTTCCCGTACACAAGGCACAAACCTAATTCTCTTTGAAGTTTTGAACCAATGCGACCTAAATTCGGCAGCCGGCTAGGTACGGAGATGGTGTGAAACAGTGAGAGAGAAGCTGACCTGCTACCACTCCCGGCAAAAGGCGTATCCGTCGAGAGATTCGCTCTGAAAATGCTTGCGGTGAATCGTCGAATGCAATTGCCAATTCTAGCAGCTGCTTCTTTCTTCTTGCCACGCTTCACTCGGTCGGGCAAAGCACTCACTGCCCGGCCAGCATGTTTGCAAGGTTTCTGTTTTAACGCATTAGCAGTATGGCAACGTGTTGGACGGAAACACTTCCGGTTTCCATCGTTTCTACTGTTCCCTTTTAAACGGCGAGACCCTCTCTGAACACCGGAGCCCCTTCCTTCATTTTATCAAAAGATATTGTGAACTTGTATGCGAGTAAATAACTCTTTTGGCCCAAAGAGTTATATAGTAAATAACTCTTTTTTCATAATATGAGTTATCTATATATCTATAAAGTGATTGCATTTAATTATGGAAGTTGGTTAAGTAACTGACCCTGTTGGTCTGTTGATCTATTCTTTTAAGATGAGGAGCATAAGCCTTTTTTATTACTATTCTTCCACTTAAGGGTTAACCATTTTATACCAATGGAGGAATTGCTTCTTAGTTACAATTTAGATGGTTGGATTTGCACCAAAAGAAACCACAAAATTTATATTACTCTCTTCAGTCACAAATACATATGTTTTAGGATACATGCAGTTAAACTTTTAAAACTTTGATTATCGATATCTTTTCAAATATTTAGATTGGATGTGAAAATCATGCATGTAGATTTATCTTGAAAAGTATTTTTATAATATTATAATTTTATTAAATTTTAAAAATATAATATAATAAAAATTAATGGTTAAAATAGTATTTTAGGAACTATATCAATATTCAAAACAGCGTATATTTATTTATCATCGGAGGGAGTATAATAGAAATCATTGGTGCCGGTTGCCGGTTTGTACATTTCCACGTGGTAGCGGTGGCGCGCACCGTATGTTGCGGCCTGAAGGCCGGTTGCTTCAACGAGACCAGAGCCGAGAAACATCTGGAGAGACTTTCCCCACCGAGACTTTCGAATTGGGACCATACCGATGTCAACGCGCAAACATAAATCACGCTGGACAAATGCCGAATGAATTGACGCACACAAATTTCAGGGACTGGGCCATAAGAATGTCAGGTTGGGGCTGTATGGGCCGATATTCCAGATGGGCCACACAAAGGAAACATGTCACATTGGCTTTCAAGGGCAATGCAAAGGCCCAAGAGGAAGGCTCGTGTGTCGGTCTCGTCTTCTCGTTGTTCCCCTCCGTCCGGCTTGCCCTCATCAACCAATCGTTCCGACCCAAACCCCACTCGCCGCCGACGCCACCCATGGCAGCCCGCCGCGGCCCCCACGTCATCAAACTGCACGACTCCGCCCCGCCGCTCCTCGGCCGCGCGCCACCTGCCGCCGCCCGCGACGAGCCCCCGCCGCCCGTCCTCCTCCACCACCCGCGCGGGGCGCTCGCGCCCCACCCCGCCGTCGCGGCCCTCGAGGACCGCCTCGCCGCCCGCGACCGCGACATCCAGGAGCTGCTCGTCGACAACCAGCGCTTCGCCGCCACCCACGTCGCGCTCCAGCAGCAGCTCATCACCGCGCAGCACGAGCTCCGGGCGGTCTCCATCGCCGCCACCAAGGCCCGCGCCGAGCGCGAAGCTGAGGTACGTGCCGTCGCGGAACAGTCCGCGCGCATCGAGGCCGAGGCGCGGACCGTCGTCGGCGCGCGCGCGGAGGTTGAGCAGGTCCACGCCGACGTGAGGGTTCTCGCTGCCGCGCGCACCGAACTCGTGGACAGACTCCAGGTCCTCCGTGAGCAGCTAGCGCGCGCGCAGGCCGAGTCGGGCAAGGCCGATGGCGTCCGTGCCCAGATTGAAACCATGCGCCGGGAGATCCAGAAGGGCAGGTATTACTGTTGGTTCATGTCATTACCCAGTTTTCATACTACTTGTTTAGTACTAAATGTCTGTTTGGACGATTCGTGTGTGAATTTTGTGAATGTACAAGAGCGTTCAATCACATGCATACCATAGTAAGAAATGCACATTCCGTAGGAAAACTACTTCCGAGAGTTGGTTGATGTGCGCGTGAAGCAGCCCTTGTTCTGTTGAACTGCTACACATTGCTTTGTAGAAAAGAAGAATTTACATTCTTTGCTAGTCAAGCAAACTGCTTTGTCCAAGGAAGCTTTTGCGTTGTTAGCATGTCAATTACTTAGGGTTTGGTTAGAGCAGATTGATGATGCGTAATGATTTAGGGCTTTGATGGGTAGCCTGTTTAGATACTAGTACTATATTGATTAAGGTGGTTTTCTAGAACCTTTTGATATGCTGATTGCATGTTTGCATGAGTTGAGGTCTGGTGGCATATGTCATGATCACATTTCAGACTTTATGTGTGTAACAACTTACTAGATTTAATTGAGCAATTGTTGTTGTAAGCCATAGTTGAGGCATTTTGGATACAAAGATACAGCTGCGGAGCTTCCCAGGTGAATTAATGAAGATGTTTTGTTCCTTGTTTTGCTGGAGATTATCAATCCATTTCTTCTACTCATGGGCCATATTAGTTATTTTCGCAAAGCATTTTTTGGCTAATTGAGCTTGTTTCAACCTTTCTTTCCATTCTTTTCTTTCTTTTTTTCTCTCCTTTGTTTTTACAGCGCATTGGGGGCATTGTTGGTTATGTAGGCTATTTGAATTTGTAATGGAGAGTTATCCTCATCTGCTTCTTAATTTAGTAGGGGCTGCTCATTGTTAAGAGTTAGAAGCATATGGGTTATTTAGTTTTGTAAAGTGCACTCATCAACTAAGCGTTGTACATCACGCTGTGGGGCAAACAAAACTTAATTCTTTGTACACAAAAAATGTGTGGCTAACATGCAGGCCCTTTCACCATTCTTTTTATGCCGCATTTTTTAGTGACCACAAACGAAATAGTTGCTGTAGAGGGTGTAGCACGCCGCTTTGTTTAGGGCAATGAACCAAACATCCTCTTAGATTTTAAATTACGAGGGCATATTCAACTAATTTTTGCATTTGGAGTTGCTCTATAAGCTATTTCCCTACATGTAATGAAAATTTTGATGGGGGTGCTAATTGGCATAAACCTGATTCAAATACAAATATATATGTCAAGCCAGCACCTAGCACAGGCCTAGTTTGTTAAGCCCAAATTTAGTTTGTTTCGAATACGAAGTTTAGATTCAAGCTCATGGACAATTAGCTGAATCCAACTGAGAGTAAAGTGTAAGGTGGCTGCATGGTATGTCGCAAAAGAGCTAATTTGTACTGATCTATGGATCTGCCACTGCATCCACCCACCCATCTCAGTCGCACTGTCATATAACACTTTCAAATTTACTAAAATGAGCTTTCCTCACCATAAGCCATAAAATGGATATTGCCGAATGAATATTTGGACTGTTGGAGCAGTAAATGTATTTCATATGGAAGATGAATGTTAGGAACTATGTATCACTTTCAAGCACTCCCAGCTGACATTGAATTGTTTTGGTATGATAACAGCTAACTAGGGTTCTCAAAGCATTTAGGATGTGTGTTAAGCCATAATACTGACAATATAGCCTTTTCGCCCATCTATGAGGTTTATTGGGCTGCAAGATTTTCTGCAACGTTGATATTAATCTAATGGCTCTTGCCATGTTCCATGAGAGTGGATGCACATTGCACTGTCTTTCTTTAATGGTCTTTTTTATAATATTGATAGGGCCGCGGTTGAATTTGAAAAGAAGGCACACGCTGATAACCTTGAACAAAGTAAAGCAATGGAGAAAAATATGATTTTTGTGGCTAGTGAGATCGAGAAGCTTCGAGGGGAGCTTGTAAATGCTGAAAAGTGGGCCACTGCTGTCAGCACAGCAGCAGCTGTAGCTAACCCTGGTATCCTACTGAATCTCCGATGAATCTATTGTCCTGTTCTGTATAAACTGGCTACTTTAGAAGTACCACAGTAATATTATTTTCAATTCCGGTGTTTTTTTATTTAATTTTGTGGCCTCAAAATTTGCCCAACCAAATCCACCATTGGATGGACCACTTTTTTGGGTCATAATGACTGAACTCAACGATAAATGTGAAAGTGACTTTGTTAAATAAAAGTTAACTAGTCAGGGAGGAGAGATGTAGTATATCAGGATTTGCAGGCTGTTAGACTCGACCATTTGTTTTTATCTAGTTAGTTATGGGAATCTTTTACCAATTTGTCATGGGCGTAGGAACGCCCATGGGCCCAACCCAATCGGTTATTATTAGAAAGGCCCAAGCCAACCGGTTATTATTAGGAAGTAGAGATTAGTTTCTATTTGAGTTAGAGATTAGTTTCTATCTATTAGAGATATGATATTAGTTTCTATTTGTTAAAAATATGATTGAGATTGGATTGCGCAGCAACAACTGCTTATGCCTTCTCCTTTGCTGCCATCATCTTCTTCAACATGCTCTCTATATTCTTGAGTTTAGCGATGACTTCTTCATAGCCAGCGAAGATCTTGTCACCTGTTAAATCGGTAGCAGAAGCATGGTGTTGACTCTGATACCAAGTTGCTATAACCATAGGAGGTAAACACCGCCGAGAGGATGGCCGGGCGGCGTCGGCGTAGAGAGAGAGGGAAAGACTATAGATGAGAATGGCTTTGATATTTCTTTACTTGCCCCCAATAGCATGCGGTAGTCCCCATTATATAGATGGGATTCCCCTAACAGATAGAAACTAATTTCAATCATTTCTCTAACAAATAGAAACTAATATCATATCTCTAATAGATAGAAATTAATCTCTAACTCAAATAGAAACTAATCTCTACTTCCTAATAATAACCGGTTGGATTGGGCCCATGGGCGTTCCTATGCCCATGATATTACACCCCTCCCGGATATGCAGCTCGTCCTCGAGTTGCTAGGTGGTGCACCGACTTAATTTGCTGCGCCATCTAGTTGACTGGGTCGCCACGCTTCCATCTGATCCAACCAGACGCCAGCTGTTTAATGAATCCCTGGTCTATAGCTGAACGACCAGGTTGTGACTATTCCCCTTGACTGCCTCCTCCAGCTTCTCGTTGTCTAGCAGCAGCATGATGTCTTGGGAAGTAGCAGAAGATGTGATCCCCGATGCGCTTGCCGATGGCGAGGAGGTCGGCGTCGTCGCGGCGCGCATTGGCATGGTAGGATCCGACGGCGGCGAGGCCCTGCGTTGCGAAGTGGTCCTCGATGACGGTGAGCGCGAGCTCCAGCATGGGGAGCAGCGGGAGGTGGTGCGGATGGTGGGACAGAGGCACTGCATTGATGACGGAAATGACGACGGGGAAGGAGGCCGTGTCGAGGAGGCCGCTGGAGGCGGGAGTGTGAGCGCGAGAAGTCGCCGAGCGATCGGGCGCTCGATTGGCGGCATCGGCGAGGCGATGGGGTCGGGAGGCGGTCGTTCCCCTTCCTCGCTTGCGCAGACGGACGCTCCGAGTAGCGCATGGCGGCGGCACACCTTCTCCTGGTCGGAGGAGAAGCGGCAAGAACGGCGGCAGTGTTCACGGAGTTCGTCCGGCGGTGAGGTTGTCAGGATTTGGCGATGAAAGATGACGTGGCTGCAGTTCGGGAGGAAGACCCCTTCCTCGTTGGCGGCAGATGGGATGCTTGGGTAGCGGCGCGCCTTCTCCTGGTCGGAGGAGAAGCGACAGGAACGGCGGCAGTGCGTGCGGAGTTTGTTCGGCGGCGAGGTCGTCAGGATCTAGTGATGAAAGATGATGCGACTGCTGTTCGGAAGACCCCTTCCTCCTCATCGGCAGCGGCGCGCCTTCTCCTGGTCGGAGGAGAAGCGGCGGGAACAACGGCGGTGCGCGCGGATGGTGGCGATGAGCTGGCCCAGAGACGGGAGCGGTGGATGGGGTAGTAGTTGTCCCCTCCTCGTCGGCAGCGGATGGACCGCCTCAGAGCGGTGCCTGGTGGTTTTGGATTGTGAGCTTGATGGTGATACGAAGGCCCTTCTGGTCCTTGGCCGTCTCCTTGGCAATGCCCTCTTTGGTCATCTTCTGGGAGGGACTGAGCGGGCTGATCTAGGGGGCCAGGGACAATGTCGCGCCGACCTCGCAGCCGGTCACGTGGACGTACATGTCCACCACCTGGGCCGGGTCGAACTTGGGCGACATGGCTGTGAGCTCGGGTCGGATGGGTGGAGGCTGGTGGCGGGTGTGGTGGCGGCTGGGGTAGGGAAGGGGTCCAAGCCGCCTCTCCAAGCAGTACTATCACAGTCATAGGATGTAACTTGTAGCTGGTGCGTCCACCTTGGAAGATGTCACGCTGGCGTCGCTTGAAGATGCACTGCTTCCATTGCCGGATGGAGCAGAAGTAGCAGTGCCATTGCCATGGCACGGCCATCATTGCTCCTGCCCCTTGTGCTGCCGCAGATCACGCAGCAATAGCTGCTTGTGCCTTCTTCTTTGCTGTTATCATCTTCTTCAACATACTCTTCATATTCTTGAGTCCAGCGATGATTTCTTTATAGCCATCGAAGATCGTGTCATCTGTTAAATCGACAGCAGAAACCATGGTATTGGCTTTGATACTAAGTTGTTATGACATAGAGAGTAAACATCGCCGAGAGGATGGTTGGGCGGTATCGGCGTAGAGGGAGAGGGAGAGACTATATATGAGAATGACTCTGTTATTTCTTTGCTTACCTTTAATAGCATGCGTTGGCTTCCCTTATATAAATGGGCTACTCCTAACAAATAGAATATAATCTCAATCATATTTCTAACAAATAGAAACTAATATCATATCTCTAATTATATCTCTATAGAAATTAATTTCTACTTCCTAATAATAACCGGTTGGGTTGGGCCCATGGGCGTTCCTACGCCCATGACACAATTCTAGCAATATTTTCATGTTATATCTCCAAAAATGCTTTCAACTAATTGTTATATCCAAAACTAGAAAAAATTATAAGTCCTTTTGAAAAGCCACCATGATGCCAAACGGAGGCATCTTGAGCTTACTAGCTTAGGATCTGTTTGACCTGACTTAAGCTTCTCTAAGAAAGCTAGCTTTGGGGCTTCTGGTGGAGGGGAAAAAAATTCTACGGGGGAGGGCCTCTACCCCCACACTGAAGGCCCTTTCTTAGGATTTTGCCACGTTATAACACATATCTCAAATCCAAGAAACAACTCCCCCTGCCCCAATCCTTGTCTTCTTCCTCTTGTTCTCTGCCTCCATGAGACGCTTCTAAAACTCCAATCCTTCCGGTGGCCTTCACGGCGCTGTTGTGGTCTACCACCACCACCACACCCTCATTGCATGACCAGCACAACTCCCATGGCGGCCAGCACATCGAGACCATCACATCAGATTTTCAACAACTTTTTTTTGGAGAATCAGATTGTCAAGAAAGCATTAACCGGGTGGTGCTCCTCCACACACTCTAGGTGATGGTATCTACAGCAATTGAGAAATTTGTGTTCTCTATCAGAACGTGGGAAAAGATGAATGGGTAGATGGTAGTAAAGTCACAATGGTAAAGTCCATTGGAGCAGTCAATTTCAATCGGTACTGAGACCTATGCCTCCAGTGGCCTCTTGCTATCCAAGCTCTGACTTCCTTTCCACCCTTGTCGCAACATGTGCCTTGTTGCATGATACCATGTGTCACTGGTTCGTTGCTGGCCTGCTGTTGCTATGTCCTGCCCCACCACCTTTCTGGTGTCCCTAGCCACTCTGATTTGTGGGAGAAATTTCTCTTTTGAAATGGGGCTGTGGAAGAATTGGAGCTGATTAAGCTTCTCATGGAGGCAACTAGAGGAAGAAGAATAGAAGATATGGATCGGGGAAGGGAGGAGTTGTTGCTTTGCTTTGAGATATGTGTTACGACGTGGTAAAATCCTTAGAAGGGGCCTCAAGTGGGAGGGGTAGAGAGGCCCTCCCCCATAGAATTTTTCACACTGGTGGAAAAGCCAAAAAAGCTAGTTTGGTAAGAATATTGGGTGGGGTGGAGGAGAGGTTGAGAAGCAAGCCACAGAAGCCACTCCCCACAGATTCTAGCTTCCTTCGATAGATGGCTTTCAGCTTCTTAAGAAGCTGGGTGGAGAAGCCAGCCATTGGACCCATCTTCAGCTTGTAGCCCGAAGAAGCTGAGGCGGAAGCTAGGCCAAACAGGCCCTTAGGCAGGATACTTTTCACTTCAGTGCATTTGATTTCCTTGTGGTATTGTTTTGATATTGTCCTTTTCTATCCTATGTCAGGGTATGCTGCAACGTATGGCAATTCTGAGGCAACATATGCTGCAACATATGCCAATTCCAAGGCAGCATATGCCGCAACTTCTTATTCTGATGCTTATAGCACTAATCAGGTTTGTTAACTTGCTTTATCATTGTTCTCTTAGTTGCTTTTGGCATTAATTACATTTTTTTGCCTAAATTGTTATGCATGTAAAAGCTTTATAGTCTAATGAGTATTGCACCACTTGCACTAATTATCTATGATTCAAGGATTGATGTCTTTTGTATTACTTGAATAGCTGTTATTTTGTTGAAGTGATTTATGGCCTACCTTTTTTTGAGAAAATTCTCTGCATGCCACTAAAAGTTAGTCCAATCCCTGATTTGCCACTGAAAAAAGTTCGCTTCCTTGTATGCCACTGAGTTTCTATCTTGTTTCTTTTCGTGCCACTTCCGTGAGTTTGCTGTTAACTGGGATGAAAAAAATACATTTTTGCCTCTTCTTCCTCCCCTTCCCCCTTCCACTCTCTTCCTCTTCCTATGGGCACAACCATGGTAAAACAAAAAAAGCACACCACAATGATGGACTGTTGTGGTCGGTGTTGGGGGTAGGGCGCTCGCCCTCATCTAGCAACCGATAGGGCTTTTTCCTGACGTGGTAGAGAGGCTCTGAGGCTTGATTTTAAAAGAAGAGAGAGACTAGAAACTTTGTTTATTCATTACTTAATAATAAGCATACAATTTTGTCCTTTTTATAGGGATGTTTAGACATGACTCTTAAGAAACATATCTCTATATTAAGAAAACTAATTCTAATAATAGAAAATTTATCTCTAATACATGGAATAAATCTAAAAGAAAATAAATCCAAATAATAAGGAAACTAATTATTATATTCTTAATCCGCGATATGTTGTTAATGCTACCAAATGCCCAAAACATGCATTGCGCTACAATATCACCGATGTTCATGCACGCTACAGTAACCACGGGTACTGCTTACGCACCGCTACAATACCATGCCATAACACTTCATTCCTCGCGGCGAGGCAGCTCGTCCTCGAGCTATTAGGTGGCGGACACGGACGGAGACTTTCACATCGTCATGTTGATTGGAGTGACCGGTACCGGCGCCAGGTTGCTTGAGAGCAGATCAGCGACACTCTGACATATGAAGTCCAAAGAAGCAACTTAACATGTTGTGGCATTGAGGAAGACATCGGCGACATGGGCCATCAACATAGGACAACAGTGACACCCCTTCTGCCACAGAGCATGATGATGGTGGGAAGGACGTGACGGCGAGGCTGGACCCTCAGTCACTATGCTCTACATCACCTATAGCACAACATCAACCAGTCGTCGGAAAAGATTACCACTGGGCAGCGACAACCTTCCTCTTCGGCGAAGGCACCAAATGTGCAGCCAATGACAACAAAGCTTGGAGAAGAATCGCCATTGGTGAAGGCGATAGCAGGACCAACGCCGGTGATGGCGATAGGGACTTCAGAAACTGCAAAAACATGTTGTGCCTTCTCCTTTGCCATAGTCTTCACCTCATACTGCGATAAGAGCCTCTTAATGTTGACAAATGCCTCATGGATGACAATGTTGTCGGCCCTCATGGCCTTGATCTTATCAGCAACAGAAGCTATGGTGAGTGGCTCTAATACCAAATGTTGTGATCGGTGTTGGCTGGGTACTGGTCCGAGGACCGAGGGTAGAGCGGTCGCTCTCATCTAGTCATCGGCAAGGCTCTTCCCTGATGTGGTAGAGAGACTCTGAGACTTGATTTTAGAAGAAGAGTGTAACTAGGAACTTTGTTTTTTCATTGCTTAATGATAAGTATACAATATTATTTCTTTTATAGAGATGGCTAAATATGACTCCTAAGAAACCTATTTCTATATTAAGGAAACTAATCCTAATAATATGAAACTTATCCCTAATACATGAAATAAATCTAAAAGGAAATAAATACAAATAATAAGGAAACTAATTATTATATTCCTAATCCGCGAAATGCTGTTAATGCTACCAAATGCCCAAAACATGCACCATGCTACAGTAACCACGGGTACTATTTACACGTCGCTACAATACCACGCCATAACACGGACCAAGCAGGATGTTGATGCTCTTCTCTTCTTATTGCCCCTCTATGTTTCTCTCACACTCTCCCTTACCATCTCTCTCTCCCCAAATCCTGTACAGGGAGCGGCAATGGCGCCCCCTCTTCCACTTGATGCCATGGGGAGTAGCAGCGATGGCGGCACCATGAGGAGCAACAGTGGCACGATCCCTCTTCCACTCAACGCCATAGGGAGCAAGAGCGGTGCCGCCCCCATGGAAGCATCGGCCTATTCGTCCCAATCAAAGTCGGCGTCGTGTAAGGAGAGAGACGGCTCAACCAGTGGGGTTGGCCGACAGGGACCACGGAGGGTCAACCAGCAACACGGTCCCTCTTCTTCCCCTCGGCACCATGGGGAGTAGCAGCCCCGCCGCCATGGGGAGCAGGAGCAACGGTGGCGACGCCATGGGTGCAGCGACCTGCTCGTCCTAACCGAAGTCGGTGTCGTGGAAGGCGACATGCAGCTCGACTAGCAGCGGCGGTCGGCGGGGATAGCGGAGGGTTGGCCAACAGCGGCGGCTGGTAAGGGCGGCGGAGGGCTTGCCGGTGGCAATGATGGCGTGTCACTTCTCTGGTTCCCTCTGAAATAGGAGAGGTGGCTGGCGACCGGAGTTGGTGAGGAAAGCGGCTCGGCGAGTGGAGCTGGCGGAGGAGGGTGACCTTTCAACCAGAGCTGGAAAGGCGGGGGGTGGTGTGGAGAAGAAGACAAGGGCAATATTCGTATTTTTATACAAATCTAACAAGTCGCAGACGGTCAACGGCAAGTGAAACTAACAGAGGTGATGGAGGTGGCACGAAAAAGAACAAGATGAAAACCTGGTGGCATATAGGGAATCAAACCTTTTTTTAGTGGCAAATCGGGGATTGGGACAAACTCATTGGCATATGGGGAATTTTCTCTTTTTTGTTGCTGTTTTTGTCTATAATACATTTGACTCATTTTTAACCCTTAAGATGAGATTTGTTTATCTTCCAGGGACATTGAAAAATGTTTTCTCCACTCCTTTGTGTATTTCACTGGGGTCTCCAAGTGATTTGCTGTGTGTAGTATTTCTGAAGTTTCGTGATTGTCTGTAAGAACTGGAGTAGAATAACATGGTTAACAAGCAACAATGACGATGGTACCCAGTGTGTTCTATGTATTTATAGATCCCACTCTTTTACACCTTCCCAATCAATGGCATTAGGTATTTACATATTAGTTGTGGTGCGTGTTGGTCTATGCTATAGGTTGATTATGGAAACCACTTGCTACTGAAACACAGGTCCTATCCTGTTGGGGATTAATTTCTGGAGAAGGAAGATCCTTGTAGCTCCTCTCACTAAAATATTGAATCTACTTTGAATTTGATTTCTCTTCCAAGCTTTAAAATACTTAATGATGTTCCTAGTGATTGGTCTATATTATTGTTGTGTGTATCTTCTTCACAGGCTCATACACGCCCTGATGGCAATCCTCATTACATGGCACCGCCTGTTCACTATGCGCACTATGAGGGCCAGCACACCAATGTGCAAAGATGACTCAGCATTGCTTTGACCTTGCGTAGTGTGTGCTATCTTGGGTTTTGTTAATTTAAAAGGATAGTTGCAGGATGCATCAAATTAAGGTGTTGGAGATCCTGTTATTCATGTCTTTTAGTTAAATCAGTCCTGGAATGTACAAGTCAATAGTTTGAAGTTATTTTTTTCCTGCAAATTCTCGATGTGCCACCCTGACGATCCGTCAGTTTGTTCCCTCGACTGCATATCTGCATTCCAGTGTTCCTAGACAGGGATGCTGGATGACTCGCAAATGTAGTGGTGCAGTCATCTGTACATATAATGGATAATGACAGCAAAGTTGCAATTTTCTGTAGTCATTCTCTTGTGCGTTCCATCATGTTTGCCTGTGAGAGCTGCAAAGCTTTCCTCTTTGTTTGTCCAGTGGACAAGGCCACTGCCATCAGTTCATGCTCTGAATTAGAAATAAACTAGGACCTGTTTGGTACAAGCTGAAACTCATGTCTTGACCCTTGATGCTAAAAAGGAGTGGAATAACACTACATGTGAACTTTTGTGTTTTACTTTTTTTAACGAACTGTTGTCTTCATCCCGAAAGCTTATTGCCTGAACAAAAAGAAAAAGGATAAAAAAACTTATTGCCTGTAGAATAAAAATAAAAAAGACCGTATAGAGGGCTCGTTATTGATATTACTAGACGGAGGTTAGTAAATGAAAACCATGCTCAAGCAAGCCTGCGTGAGTTACCGACTCTCAGGAAAAGGGGAAGGAACGTGGCAATCGCAAGGTACTTTATCCATTACGGGCCCATATTTTTTGCTCTTATCCAAGTGCCCAAAACAGGCTGTACTCCAAAGCCCATGTTTGGGCAGCGCACAATGCGTCGAGCGGCACAGGGGAACGAAACCCTTCAGTTTAGTACCACATCGGGAATCAAAGTCGATCGCTCGGGAAGTCTCGCTATAAGAACAGAGTTAGGGGCGACGTTTCTTTCTTTTTCTGGAAGGTGTCTAACGGAATATCAATAAGGTACATGGCTTGGGTTAGTGGCCCACATTGCACTCGGTGGCCGTGTTGGTTTATCATCTTTACGGTGCAGAATTTTTCTAATCTTCATGATCTAATTTAGAGTCACTGGCACAATATTGATCGGATTATTGTTGATTGCATCACATAAAAAAAAGAAAAAAGGGAAAGCTCCGTACGACACCCGCATGTAGCATGGCACAGCAGCCGCCAGCCCTGCACGCGGCACATCATGGCCGTCGTCAGCCCCACACGGCGTCGCCCGCGCGAGGCATGACATGGCCGCCGCCACCCGCAGCACTCCAACCACCACCACGCGCCATGAGCCGCCGTCGTCCGTATGCACCGTCGAGCCACCGTGCATCGCGCCGCCCGTATGTACCGCCCACATGCACCGTCGAGCCACCGTGCGCCGCGCTACTCATATGTGCTGCCCGTATGCGCCGCAGAGCCACTGGTCGGCCTTCACACAGCCATCGCCATGTGAGCCAACG
Organism: Melocanna baccifera; assembly: GCA_036346265.1. Taxonomy (NCBI): domain Eukaryota; kingdom Viridiplantae; phylum Streptophyta; class Magnoliopsida; order Poales; family Poaceae; genus Melocanna; species Melocanna baccifera. The sequence goes on along the minus strand of CM070683.1, from coordinate 1,869,064 downwards.
CCGCACGACCGGCCTCCGCACAAGCCACCCTGCACGGCCGCCCACCGCGCCGCTCGACCACTTTGGCTCCACCCTGTCGGCCGCCCGCGCATGGCCGTCGCTGCCCAACATGAGCGCTGCCACTGGCCCTCAATCGCACCGATTCCACCTCTCCTCACACGGGCCACCGCTGAGGGCCGCACCGGCATTGCTGCCAACCTTCGCACGAGTCGTCGCCACCGCACAGCTGGCCTCCGTGCGCATGAGCCGTCCACCAGCCGCGCCACAGCCGTCAGCCTTCTCCCATATGCGCTGCTATGAGGTGAATACCCCTCCCTATTTGAATCGGTAATGAGAAATCTGGACAGTCTGATTGGCCATAGACCGTTTGATCGGCCATGGGAAGATCGGACCAGTCCGAACGGTTATGAGATATCTGGACCGTCCGATCGGCCATGGGAAGCTCGGATCAGTCCGAACGATCATGAGAAATCTGTACCGTCTGAACGGCTGGGGGTGTAGGGGTGGGGGTGAGGGTGCTTGAATTTTTGCAAAAGGGCCCTCAAAGAATCGAAAAATTACACAAAAAATTTCTCAGAATTAAAAATTACAAAATTCACTAAAAATATATATTCTAGCATAAAAGGGTATCGTAAATTCAAATTTTAAGTTATTTTTCGTATCTAAAGTTTGTTTAGTACTATTGTTATTATTTTCTATGCTTTTTTATATTTACTTACTGTTTTGATAGTAATTATTTAAATTGCTTTTAATCATTGAAATTAACAGTAAAATTATACAAAATGCGTAGAAAATTTTGAAATATCACGAGAGCCCTTTTGTGTTGTTATCCAATTTGTTTCATACATATTTACTATAATAAATTTATATATTTTCTTCATGCACATGTAGATGACAGGCATCGTGAACCGGAAGTTCAAGGAGCTGGCATAGCATGATCAAAACTATTTAACTTGGGTTTCTAATGTCGAGATCGTACTTGGAGCCAAGAAACTTCGCGCTGCTATTGGGATTGGTGCACCGTAGGATGCCAAACCCACACTTGAGAAAAATGATCAGGTATTTCACTTCTTCAGGCACCACCTCTATCTCACTCTCAAGAATAAGTACATGGCAGAGAATAGCGCGCTAGCATTATGAACTGAAGAAGCGATTCAAGAAGCTATGAACATGTCAGATGGAAAATAACATTGTAATGCACTTTTAAAGTTGTGGGTTCCGGTATGACTGATTTCTTACTGTAAATATTATCATTTGTTAACATGTATTCACTAAATACGTGCTAAACAAATATGTAGCTACACATTGCCTATATTTGTATTAGAACAAGAATAGATAAGGCTATTACCTTTACGCGAAAACCTTTTCTTCTTATTAACAAGCTTCCTTCATCTTCCTCTTTAACCTCATGAGCTTCTCTCCTCTCCTTCACTCCCTCTCCTAAGCTTCTCTACTTCTCCTCCTCTCATTCTCTTCCTTTTCCGAGCTTCTTTGCGATATTCTCCCCCCTCTTCATTTCCTCTCTCCTTCTCTCCCTCTTTTTTTCTCCTCTCTCGAGCTCCTCTCGTTTTCTTGCGAGAAAAATGGTGAGAAAGCCCACGAGGGAGTCGGGTTAAAGAGAAAAGGATGAGTTGGCAATAAGTAGTCGCTCCATCGTTGGGCGATATTTGCAAGTTGCTCAACGGTTGGGCGACTAGATACACTAGTCGCCGTATGGTTGGATGACTTGCCTAAGTCGTCCAACCGTACGACGACAGATGACCATTTCTGTAAAATAAAAAAGTAGATATATTATTGTAATTTAAAATAAAAAATATATCATTTGAAAAAAAATCAGTCCTCACTGGGTGGTGTCTCCTTTTGCATTATGATCCTCATTTAAAAGCCCTGTTTCATTCTTAGCCAATGTGACATTGCAGGTTTATGTGAAAGTCTAGTGGATCGGTTTGGTTTTGTGATTAAGGGGCATGTTCTGGGTCTGTTTTTTTTTCAGTTTCTCAAAAATGGCTTTTGACTTTGCTACATTATCTAACTTTCAAACGGGATATTTTTTTTAAGATGGAGTCAACAAGTTAATTATAGTACACGTTAAAAGCCCAACATCTGTACCATCCAAAATCGCAAGCGAATATCTCTCTCTCTCCATAATTTCTATCGCAAATAGCTAAAATTCAAAAATTTCAGCCAAAAGCTATAAACCGCAGCCAAAAAGAACATGCCCCTTTTCAGCTTCTCAAAACGGTTTTTGGTTTTTGCTACAGTACCTAACTTTCAAACGAAGTTTTTTTTAAGATGGAGTCTACAGGTTAATTATAGTACACGTTAAAAGCTCAACATCTGTACCATCTAAATTCACAAGTGAGTATCTTTTTCTCCGTAATATCTGTCGTAAACAACTAAAATTCAAAAATTTCAGCCAAAAACCATAAACCGTAACCAAAAAGAACAAACCCAAATTCTCTTTTGTGCGCTGTGGCTGACAAAAGATGATACACGTGTGTAATGACTACTTCGTTCCCAGTTGCTTCTGGTGCAAAGCGTTAGAATCTGTTGAGCCAATGAGGCAGGGAGCAGGAACTTAGGGTAAAAAGTGAAAATCGGCTTTTTTTACTTTTGCAATGCTTTCAGATATCAGTGTGATAAATTACCCCAACTCCAATATTAGTGAATATTGCCATGCCATAAAGCAAAGCCTAAAGGAATATTTTTCAGATATCAGTGTGCTAAATTTTGCAATGCTTTAGCTCATATTAGTGAAAAAAAGATTATCTGCTCCAATTACCAAAACTTAATTTCTGTCTCGCGTCCTATCAATATCAAATTGCAGAATAACAACAAAACTGGGAACCATGATGAAAACAAATAGAAGAAACCATGTTGAGGCTGCCAGCTCCATGGAATCTGTATTTGCTGATCTATTTGATTTACTTTGGTGTTTATACGCATATCTAATTTTACTGTGATCTACGATACCAGTTTGTTTCTAGGCAGCTAGACTTCTCTTTAAGGAAGATAATATAGGTTGATAGTTTAAGTGGCATAGTTTTTTTTATACATCAAGGAGAATGATATGATTTTTATGAATTATAATAACTTATATTGTGGATGCTAAAGTCCCTTCCTTAGGTAGTTTCTCTTTCATTTTAGTACTTTTGATGTTGTCAGTAGCTCATCATAATTCATTGTGGGTATTATCTTATGCTTAATTGACTGTTATTGTTACCAGGTCACTGTATTCCAGCAGCCTCGTTACCCGCAGAACTTTGTCCAATCAACATTTAATGCCCTTCCCGCCGACAAAAGTAAAAGGTTAGTTGCTGATCAGATGAACATCCATCCTGCTTCAGACATCTAACTGCAATTTTGCTATTCTTAGAAAATAATCTAATATTATTAGGCATTATGAAGTGCAAATAAATATGATCGAAGTCAGTATTCCATTTCAGGTGTTAACTGTAACTGTCTGGTAGCCCAAAAAAAAAAAAATCGGACTTAAAACCAGTTTTCAAGATACCAGAGGGGTTTAATACATTTTGTTGAGCTGTTTTTACGCATATCTTTCTTCGTTATTTGCCTCGTAAATGGGAAATTCTATTACCAGTCACCACAGCTCAAATACTCCGTGATGTTCCTTGTCCTTCTCGCACAGTCCTTTCTCATATCTTCTATCCTTTCTTTCCTTATAGGTGCGACCATTGTTGTGTCCGGTGATGGCCGCTATTTCTCAAAGATGCTGTTCAGGTGAATTGGAATTGACTATTCGCTATTCAGGTTCCATACTCCTTATATGTTTTTTATCCTGTTTTGTTAAATCTGTATAGTTTCATAGTAGCTGCTCCAGATTTCCATTTCAATATTTGTATAGTGTTGGCGCTCATGTGCTAAAAAAATATGTTGTCCAAGAATTATCTCATGGCAGTTGCATGTTTCTCAGAGCAATTTGGCTTTGTTTTAACCTTAATGCTCCAAATTCTGCAGCTCATGCTATAACAGTGTGCTTTATCCATGTTAAATATGTCCTTTTGGCTTGTTAGAATTATACCAAGTGAACTTTTTAAGAGCATGGTTTACCAAAAGTTTGTCATCCCAGAACAAAAATGTGAAACTGTCAATTTGATTATGCGTAAGTGCTTTTTGTTGCAATGCCTATGCCTAGTGCTACTTCATATTATATTATATCTTTTGGACTTAATAATCTGTCTAAATTGTGCAGGTTAAAATATCAAGAAAGAAACACGTACTTTATTTCTTGAGAATCCTCAACGGCTCCAGATCCTTCTTGTTTTCATTTTTTAAATGTGATATGGCTAGTGTCTTATATTATGGCATTTGTATAATTTGACCTACTAGTTACTAAATTAACATATTGCAAGTTGAAACTCTTTTGTGAACTATGAGGTGCCTAAAATTCAATGGCTCTGTATTTAGGCTGCTGCGTTGTAGCTGCTTTTGTAGCTTTCAGTTTACTTGCATGTTTCTTGAATGTTAGTGACATGTCGGTTGATCTGCCATTCCAACGTAGTCCAGAAAACCCTGAAGTTTGTTGCGATTGAGTAAAATCCTCTGCATTTTTTCTTAATATGAATCTATATGCCTGTCGTTGTGCCATTTCGTAAAACACTAGAAGCTCAATAAACCATTTGTATTACTGGTCCTGTTCTTTGTGGTTTCTAAAAGTTGTTTTTGGTTTTTGCTATAGTAACTAACTTTTAAACGGAGTATTTTTTTTAAATGAAGTCTACAAGTTAATTGTAGTACACATTAAAAACCTAATATCTGTACCATCAAAAATCACAAGTGAGTATCTCTTTCCACAATCTCTGTCGCAAACAGACAAAAAGCCATCAGCTGCAGCCAAAAAGAACAGGCCCACTGAAACTAAGAGGCTTTCTTGTCTTACAATGATCATGGTTGATTTTTTGACAGAATTATCTACTTACTCTAGTAGCTGATTTTTACTTTTTACCCAAGAAGTTCCTGCTCCCTGCCTCATTGGCTCAACAGATTCTAACGCTTTGCACCAGAAGCAACTGGGAACCTGGAGACTGTAGTGACTGGTGTTGATTGGTGCTGCAGCGCGCGCCTGCCCGGCCAACCGCCGAGCCGCTGCAGCTCGGCAGCGCCTGTACCGAGCAGCGGCTCGGCAGGGGCGCGCCATGGGTCCTCCCTGCTGCCGTGATGCACGTTTGGCTGCCGTGTTTACTGTACTCCTTAAACATGATATGTAATAGCTCAAGGTGCTATTTTTGTAAAAAAATGATGTTTGAAGTCAAAATTAAAAAACGTGCATACAATGCTAAATACGTGAATCATTTCAAAATATGATGCAAAGCAGTATGTCACCTATGCCACACCGTCAAATTTAAGGTGTCGCTCATTAGAGCTTCAGCTTTAGCGTCCGGCTTCTAACTTCTTAATTTCGTTAATTCAGACTTTTTGTTTTTTATTTATATATTTTTTTCTTCTTTTATTTCTTTATATTATCCGCCATGAGCTCATGTTTAAAAACCCAAATGAACGGTGCATTAAAAGCCAGCACACCGGGATCCGCGCAATCCAAGCCGTCCACGATGCCCCCCGCACGATCGACCGTCCAGATGGCCGGGATGCGTGTTACATCTGCCCCTGTCCCCACCGACTACATAACCGGCTCGGCTCGGTCGGCGTAAAAAACAACCAACCGTCCCCCACTGAAGCAAAGAAAGAGATCAAATCGATTTAAAAGAGAGAGAGAGAGAGAGCAAATCGAGTTCCAAAAAAGGGGGGAGGGGGAGCAAATCGACTCGCCATGGCTCCGCGCACGCCTTTCCTCCTCCTCGTCACGACGCTCCTCGCGGCCGCTCCCCTCTCGACGGCGGCCGAGCCCGGCGCGTTCGACGTCCGCCGCCACCTCTCCACCGTCACCAGGTGCCGCTTCTCTCTCTCACCACTCGAGGCTCTCCAATCGCCGATCCGAACTTGCTCGTTGGTGGGTTCGTGGTGGTGGGATGGAATTTGAGTTAGTGTGGGATGCTAGGTGTTGTCGTCGCGTTGTTTGGGAGACTGGAGCTAGGGCTTTCAGAAACGGGAGGGTTTAATCCCTTGATGATTTTGCAGGTACGATGTGGCCAGGGGGAGCAGTAGTGTGGTCTCCGTGCCGTCTATCTCGGATGAGTGCCGCGTGATCCACCTCAATCTCGTGGTAAACTTCCTTCCCTACATTTTACATTTTTACTGCCCTTTTGTCACCCAATGCTAGTAATAGTATATTGCCACATGTTTGTACGGTATACTGCGTGAAGGGGAATTTTGTAGCTACTAGCCATGTTGTTGGTAATATGGTCATGCGGTGCTAAGCTCTTTTCTGAGTTTGCTATGTTTTGCGCATAGTGCAGAAATGATTACAACTTAAAAACTAAGCTCAGATAGAACAATATGCTGCAGAGTATGTTTGGCTACTAGTGTCTTTGTTTCCCCCAAAAATGCATGCCTGGGTAGGAAAAAAATGACTCAGTCCATTTGGTAATTTTGTTCTCCAGGCAAGACACGGGACTCGTTCCCCTACCAAAAAGAGAATCAAAGAGTTGGATAGACTGGCGCATCGATTGGAGGCTCTTATGAATGAGGCAAAACAAGGACCTCAGAGTGATTCTCTGAAGAAAATTCCGTCCTGGATAAAGGGGTGGGAGTCACGTTGGAAGGGTAGGGTAAAAGGTGGTGAGCTGATTAGTGAAGGCGAGGAAGAATTGTACAATTTTGCTACCAGAGTGAAAGAGAGGTTTCAAGACCTATTTGATGAGGAATATCACCCTGACGTATATTCAATAAGAGCAACTCAGGTCAGCTCGACATAGCTTGTTGCACTTACTTAATGTGTTGATGTCAGCAGACTAAGGAATCATGGTTGTGTTCTGTTCATCATCAAATGAAATGTAAAGAAATATATAGCCTTTATGAGAAGCCCAATTTACTCTGATTCTCATGTGTTATAAACAAAGTAAATTAGAATCCAACAGCTTTGCTGTGGTGTTTCATGATTTCCAGTTTAATTACCTGCAAGTCTTTATGGACTACAGCATAGATATGCAGTTCTAGTATACTTAAAATCCACTTGAATTATGCCTTTTTCCTTCAATGGCCCCTATCTTGTTTGCTTTCATTATATGCTTTAGAACTTGAAACAAGTTGAAAGTGGAAAAGAAGTACTTTTAGAAGTCTACCTGCAGTTAAAACTTTGCCTTTTCTATTATGCATATAGTACAATCTCATCTAGATGCTAAGTAACTTGAAGCGGTTGTATCACTAGAGTAAAAATTTAGGGTGATTTCATGGCCTATGGTGTCTCCTTGTAGAAAAGTCTTAAATTCCAGCTGTTCCCCAGTTTTCTGGAGTACACATGCCATAGTTTTGACACTTCTACCTACATTTTTTATTGATCGAGCCAAAATGCCTACATTGAAGGGTTATTGCTGTTGCATCTGTTCTGTTTCCTTTTCTTTCTCCCTTTTGCTGCCATGTGTTTGAAGAGATGAATATACTATGCTAATATGCTTGGTCTGCATTAAGTCCAATCTGATTGCACAAAATAAAAACAGGCGGATCTGCATTGATGATTTCACATGTTGCATTCTCTGGCAACAATAGTCAGTTGACTTTGTTGGAAGATTTTAAGTGTCTGAAGGATACTAAATGTTGCTGAATTTTACTGTGGTGCAGTGGCGTTAACTATTGATATATGTTTGAAATGCAGGTTCCTCGAGCATCAGCTAGTGCAGTAGCATTTGGTTTGGGACTACTTTCTGGAAAAGGAAAGCTTGGACCAGGGAAAAACCGAGCCTTTTCTGTTCTGAGTGAGAGTCGTGCAAGTGATATTTGTCTGCGATTCTTTGATAGCTGTGAAACGTACAAGGTACTATTATGGTAGCACTAACATTGCTGAGAAATAAAGAACATATTTATAAGAAGATAACGTGCTTACGTGACTTTACATTTTTATTCCTTTGTCTTTGGGTGCTCAACTTTCATATTTGTAAGAGAGGTGAACGGATATCTGAATTGCCCTATTTTGAACAGACCTTCTAAAATTTAGCTAAGGGAAAGAAAGAAACTGTCAGTTGTGATGCAATTGGTGCTACTGTGTTGCACAAAGTACTAAAAATGGTAGAGCCCAAATGTTATTTTACGATTTTTGCTTGGATTATTTCATGCTTTCTGCATTTATTCTTTTGCTTGCACCTGTTGGAACGTTTGGTACTTAGCAAGTTGGATCCAGTTGATTCTGTTTGCTTAATTCTTTTTCTTTTATCTAAGAAAAGTCATGTTCGTAGCTTCCTCTCTTTTGTGACTATTTTGTACTAGGCATATCTGCGTTGTGTTTTTTTGGGGTATGTGATTACATTCTCTATTCACTGATTTCACTCAGTGCTAGTAAACTGCTATTGGTAGTTTGGTGGTACACTATACAATATATCTTTCCTTTGTTTGTACAGCTGTGACCTTGCTATTGAATTGTTATGTTGGCCAAAGAATTATAAATTTATAACTACAATAACATGTTCAGGACTACAGGAAAAGAAAGGAGCCTGATGTTGATAAGCAAAAGGAACCAATTTTAGAACATGTCACATCTGCATTAGTCAACCGTTATCACCTCAATTTTACAACACAGGATGTTTCTTCACTCTGGTTCCTTTGCAAGCAGGTAACAACTTGCCCAAAGGCTCTAGAGTTCAATATGTTATACTTTTGGACATTAGTGAGTTGAGTAGTTGATGGTTCTCTGTGCAGGAAGCATCTTTACTGAATATAACCAATCAAGCATGTGAACTTTTCAATGAAACCGAGGTAGGTTACTTTCGGATTTCAGCTTCTCAAGCAATTCTACTATTATACCTCTATGTCAAACTAGTCTGTATTCTGTAATATAAAAATGTTGTGTGCCTGACTCCCAATCAGGGATACAAAACCCGGAACCGGGGGTATTCTTGGCTGGCAGCCAATAATGGTAACCCGGCCAGTTACCGGAAATCCTGGGAAAAAACCGGGCGAATTCCATGATTCAAATTTTGAATTTGTCTGTTTTTAAACCGGTAACCGTTCCGGTAACCAGTCAAAAACCGGGAAAACCGCTAGAAAAACTGGAAAAAGGCATAAAAAACATGAGAGAACAATAATTGATGCATATTTATTTCATACAATAAGTAATCTAGCACAACAAATGCCTAAACCAACCTAGGAAGTGCGTTATGCAGTCATAAATTTAAATTTACATTTGAAAAATTCCGGCTGGTTTTTCCCTCCCGGTACACACCAGTTTTTCTGGTTACCGGCCGGTAACCACCGGTTTTTCAATCCCTGCTCCCAACTATTGCTTCTTGATACCATTTAGCAACATATTGTGTCAAATGTGCTAAGACCTATATAGATTTTCTTTTGCTTGATGGACCCACTGCTGCATAAGCTGAAGGCCTTAAGACTTTTCTGATGCCATTGGCCCAATGCCAGTATGAAAAATAATATATCATCTTTGCATTCAGTAAGACAGCATACACACTACTGTTTTTTTGGGAAAAGTTTAGGATCTGTATCAAATTTATTCAGGAGACATGTGGTTCTCCTTTTAGTAATTTGATCACACCTCAAATTAGCTCAAGCTATTCAGAAAATATTACATCCCCAGTTAGTAGACAATGAAGTTGGCTAAGTATGAAAAATAATATATCCTCTTTGCATTCATTAAGGAGGTGTTTGGTTGCTTGAACGGGATGTGACCTTCCTGGGATGAGGGGTGGTTCCTGTGTTTGGTTGGTGGAATAGGTGGGACGACGTGGAACAAACCCATCGCACGTAGAGGAATATTCCTCACAGATCCAGGATAGGGTCATTCGGGAAAAACGAGCGAATGACACCGTCCCAAGTCGGGCTCACGCGTCACGTGAGCGCACGTGACCTTGTTGCTTGGATTCAGTCACCGAGCGGCACCGGTGACGCGTGAGAGAATAGCTCTGGCAACAGAGAGGGGAGGAACTCCGGCGGGCGAGGGGAAGGGGCTCTGCCGAGGTCGAGGTCACCACTGAGGTCTTCGCGAGCAAGGGGTTGCCGGGAAGGGGAGCCGAGGTCAGGGTTGCCACCAAGGGGAGCCAAGGGTCCGAGGTCCAGGTTGCTGCCGAGGTCCAGGTTGAGTAGGGGGTCACCAGGAAGGGGCGCTGAAGTCAGGGTTGTCGGGAAGGGGAGCCGAGGTTGGGGTTGCCGCCAACGGGAGCTGAGGGCCCGAGGTCGAGGTCGCTGTGAGTAGGGGGTCACCGGGAAGGGGAGCCAAGGTTGGGGTCGCCGCCAAGGGGAGCCGCGGTCGGGGTACCGTCGAGGTCGCCGCCAATATGGACAACAAGAAAAGACGGAAGTCGGAAGGAAATAACGACAGGTTGAAAGAATAAATAAGAAAAAACAGGAAGAAAGAATAAGAAAAAAAGATATTCTCACCACACATCTAGAGAGAAGGTTAACGAACCAATTCCATCCCATCCAATTCCTCAACCAAACACCAGCTAGAACCATTCCATTCCATCCCATTCCTTCAACCAAACAAAATCTCTTACCATCCTATCCCCTCAACCAAACACTATACTTAGACTGTTCCAGCCCATCGCATCCCTAAAAAGTAGGATGATCCCATCCCATCTCAATTGATTGCACCAACCAAACACACCCTAAGACAACATAGAGCATACAAACTGCTAATCTTTTTGGAAAGTTTAGGATCGGTATACAGATTTACTCAGGAGACATGTGGTTCCCCTTTTAGTAATTTCATAATACTTCAATCAGCTCAAGCTATTTACATCGCGAGTTAGTAGACAGTGATGTTGGATAAGTTTGTCATAATTCAGTGATCAAATTATTACTATAGAAGAGTAGAGAGATTGGAGGCAAACACCACACAGCTAAAGGGCTGGGGTGGCTTGTATATGTATTGGCCTATTGTAGGCATACAAGGAAAGCAACATGGAAAGCGCATACATGGAAGGCGTATATATGGAAAGCATATATATGAAAGACGCATACATGGAAAGTGCATACATGGAAGGATATCTAATTATTCTAATAATTACGTTAGGTCCATTTCTCAATCAGACTAAGTATTTGCAGTTGTCTGGCATTTTTAGAGTCAGACACTGTTGGAATCAATGCTGTATGCCATCCATAAATTCATTATGCAGCATAAAAAAATGTGTTTTAGCAGCTATTATTGCATGTTTCTGACAGGTATCTTTGGTTTATGCTCTTTCAAGTTTGATAGTCTGTTGTGTTGTGGACGCTTTTGTCGGCAAGACGTATACTCGCCGCAAGAAGAGCAAACCGTCCACAACTTCAAGTGGCTAACAGCCACTCAAGTTTGTTAAGTTTTGATTTGCATAGGGCTGAGTTTGGAAGGTAGGGAGGAGTAATAGGAAATAGGAGAGAAATTATAGAAGATTAGTTAGCCCCTAAGGCTATTTATTTGTAACCGGCAGGGGATGAAAGGGAGAGGAGAGTCAGTTCGATCAAACCTCCCAAGGAGGGCGATCAGACTCATCCCTTGCCAATATCTAGGGTTTCCCGATTAATAAAGCCAAGATTCCAGCCATAACATCTTTGGTATCAACCTTGTGATCCTTCGACCTGCTCATGGCCGACTCCATCACACCAACCGATCTCAAGGCCGCCATGGACGCCATCCTCGCCGACCTCTCGTCCATCAAGAACGAGTTGACGACAATGAAGGGCAACCAAAGCCGCCTCACCGTGGCTGTCAATCGGCTACAGTCCGAGCAGCTCGAATCCGGCGGCTCCCACAGCGGCAAAGATATGGTGGAACCTACGCCTGAGCCGCCGCTCCCACCTTCCCACCAACAACACACCCACAAGCTTCGATTTCCGCGCTACAACGGCACCGCAGACTCGGTTGTCTGGCTACACAAAGCGAAACAGTTCTTCCGCCAGCAGCGCACGCCGCCGGAGGAGAAGGTGTGGCTCGCCTCCTTCTACATGGAGGATGCCACCCAGGACTGGTACTACCGCCTGGAGCAAAACCATGGCACTCCCACTTGGCCGGAGTTCGTCGAGAGGGTTCAACGCCGTTTCGGCCCCCCGATGCGCAGCAATGCCCTCGGCGCCCTCATGAAACTGCGCCGTACCAGCATAGTGGAGGACTACCAGGCGCAGTTCCTTACCTTGTTGGCCCGCTGCCAGAACGTCACGGAGCAGCAGCAGATCGACATCTTCACTGCTGGCCTCCGCAATCCTCTGCAGACCGATGTGGAACTCCAGAGCCCGGAGTCCCTCGACGACGCCATGGGTCTCACGCGTGCCTTTGAGCGTCGCCTGGAACTGGACGACGATGACGACCGTGGCACCACCCGTGTCCCACGACGACACAAAGACCCGGCGTACCGCGGCGGCTCCGTCTTTGCGCGCACCGCCCCCGGCCGCCAAGGCGCCGCTCGGACCCGCCGCCCGTCGCGGCGCGCGCGCGCCGGGCGCCACTTCAGCGGCTCGCGAGAGATGGCCCAACGCCGGGCGGAGGGCCTCTGTTTCAATTGCCCGGAGAAATTCACCAAGGATCACTACAAATCATGTTCAATGAAGGGCCTGTACCTGATGGAGTTGGATGACGAGGCTTCGGTCAACGACGCGGAGAAAGATGACTCAAGCTCTGATGACGACGTCGAAATTTCTCTCCACGCCCTCACCAGAATCGCCACGGCGGACACTATGCATTTGCCGGTCACCATTGGCCCCGAGCAGCTGCGCGCCTTGGTTGACTCCGGCTCTACCCACTCCTTTGTGGCATCCGCCACAGCACGCCGCCTCGGTCTTGCGCCAGCGCCGCGTCCAGGTCTCACCGTGGGCATCGCCAACGGCAACCGCGTTCCTTCCGACGGGGTTTGCAAGCAGGTGCCCGTGACCATCGGCGATGAGCGGTTCTGCATCGACCTCTACGTCCTACCCCTAGACGACTATGAGATGGTCCTCGGCTGCTGATGGCTCAAGACGCTCAGCCCCATACTCTGGGATTTTGAGCGCCATTCTATGGCGTTCTGGCACGGCACTAACCACGTCAAGTGGCGCGGCCTGGATGCGCCAACCACACCCCAGCTCAACTCCATGGAACAGCTGGACTTGATGTCGTTCCTTCTGGCGGAGTTCGCCGACCTTTTTGCGGAACCAACCGGCCTGCCTCCACAACGACATCTGGACCACCGCATCACGTTGCTACCCGGTACTCCACCAATCGCGGTGCGTCCCCACAGCTCCTAAAGGACGAGATCGAGAAGCAGTGCGCCGATATGCTACGCCAAGGCATCATCAGGCCCAGCACGTCGGCGTTCTCCTCTCCCGTTCGATCAAACCTCCCAGGGAGGGCGATCAGACTCATCCCTTGCCAATATCTAGGGTTTCCCGATTAATAAAGCCAAGATTCCAGCCATAACAGTTCTCATCTCATGCTTGCTACCCTTTGTGTTAAGTATTGTACATTCTGTTAAGTTTATTTGTTTAGATTACTTCTAGAGCAGCTACTCATTACCATACTTGATACCTGATTGGTATGAACAAAGTTTTATATGTATCTAAGTTTTCAAAACACTGGTGTGCCTTCATAGGCTTTATTAATTCCTAATACATTTATTTGTTCAGGTCTATTTTCTAGAATGGACAGATGATTTGGAGGGTTTTGTGCTAAAAGGCTATGGTGAGTCAATAAACTATCGGATGGGACTGCCATTGCTCAAGGATGTTGTCCAGTCAATGGAAGAAGCAATTACAGCTAAAGAAGGTTGCAATATTTCCCAAGTTAAGAAAAATTAGCTGGTTGTTAGAATACTTGCTTCATGCCCTGTTACCCTTTATGCTTTTGTTTTGCCACTATGATTTGGAGATTACCAGATGTTCATTGCATGACTATGATTTGGGGATTACCAGATGTTCATTGCATTACGAATCTCGTATAGCAGCTTACTGGGTGTATAGCTAGCTAGAACATACAATGCTCTCAGTCAGTGCCTCATGTAGTAATCAACACCGAGAAAGATTGCAAATACAGTTGAGTGTAAACTCTAAATTGACATTTAAATAATTGCATTTGTAGAAAATCGTCCTGATGGTACATATGAGAAAGCAAGGCTCCGATTTGCACATGCAGAAACTGTTGTGCCCTTCACATGTCTTCTTGGTCTTTTTCTTGAAGGATCAGGTGTGTATTCTTCTCCATTGGTACACAATCTTTCTCCATGAACAATATATCAGATGACCAATTGCTGATTTGACACAGCTTAAATTTTTCATACCTAGATTTTGAGAAGATACAGAAGGAGGAACCATTGGACCTACCTCCTATGCCACCGCAGAGAAGAAATTGGAAGGGCAGTGTTGTAGCACCTTTCGCAGCTAACAACATGTTGGTTTTATACCAATGCCCAGGCAAAATTTCCAGGGATCGAAATAACTCATACTTTGTGCAAATTATACACAACGAAGTCCCAGTTTCAATGCCAGTAAGATTATAACTTTCTATTTTTAGCGTACTTTATCCTTCTTGCTCTACTCAGCTGCTGGAATTTTGCTAGTCTAAATTGTTAGGTTTATTATAGCAGTCTCTACATTATAATTGTTTGAGCCTTGCCTTTCTCATCACTTACAAGTTCCTTTGCTATTGTTATGTATTTTTCGAAGTTTCTTGTGAGTTCTCAGCCCTCTAGGGCTATCTCTCAAGTCTCAACTCTGAACTCTTTGTTCATGGGTGAAGCAGTTTAAATGGTTAGAGGAGAATTCATCTTTAATATCTTTTGCCATCCGATTAGCTTTAGTGAACTTCAGGATTTAATCCAACAAATGTAGTTGTCAATTTATCTAGTAATTAATATTAAGAATCAAAATAGACCAACATAATCGGCTGGTGGTTTCTTTCTAGACTATAGACACTCCCCTAGTTCTCTCGATGTATTTGTGTCCATTTTGTACCATAATCTTTCATTTGTATAAGTTTATGAAAATGTTATGCATATAACTAGTATAGCATACTGGTAGAGTCCTAATAATTGCAGCTTCTTTATAAGCTAGTTTGATGTTGGTAAATCCCTTAATTCACTGTGTTGCCCTGGTGGGCTATGAATGCAGGGCTGTGGCAACAAAGATTTTTGTCCATTCGAGGAGTTTAAGGTAAATATAACACAGCTTGTAATGTTCAAACATAACATTCAAGTAATGTTCAAATATAACATCCAAAAAATAAATGGTGTTTTCCTTGGTAGCTACTACTATCTGATGAACTTATTGTTAATGTTGTCGTGCATTCAGGAAAAGATTGTCGAACCCCACCTGAAGCATGACTTCGATATGCTATGCAAGATAAAGCCGGTGGCAAGAGATGATGAGCCTTCCTCTTTCAGTTCCAAGCTGTCGAAGTTTTTCCTAGGACTGTTGTCACGGAAAGGATATGGTGTTAGGGCACAAAATGTGAAGACGGAGTTGTAGACTTGAGTGGCAAATGGAGGTATCTACTACCATTTTGCCTTGTGCTGCTAGATCTATTTGTGGACTAACCTACGGTATTTTTGTACGAAGTATGATGAACAAGTCCAACATCACGCTATAACTGATGTACTTGTCCGTCCGGAGAAAAGATGTACGCTGATCATGTAATTTCTGTTTTAATTTGAACTCACTTTAGTGCTCAAATGCCTGTTCCTATTCAGAGCAAATCATCCGCAGCCTCCACGGTGACGGTAATAGGGGTGAATTTTACTGTGCCATGTCCTTTGTTTTCATCTGTATTAAATGTACTGTAGTAATTTGCTTCCGTACGCGGAAATCGCTAAGCTGATCTGCTACAGTGCCGCAATCTATCCCCAGTTATGTAAACAGACTGTTAGGTGTGGTTTGGTGGATGAGGTGGTCCTATTCAGGATTTGAAGGCCGATCCTGCGTTTTGTTGGTGGATGGGAGAAGTTATCCATGATGAGTTGATCCAACCTCAAGTAACATTTTCTCAATATGCTAGGTGGCTTGATCCAGGAAAAAGGTCGGATGAGCTCATCCAGGCTTAGTTAATTATAACAATTAGCGATGATCAGTGATAATTAGCATGTTTTTAGTATTAGTTAATAATTATTAGTGTATGGTTAGCGTTGATAAGTGATAATTATTCATAATTAGTGTTAATGAGTTTTGATTAATGCAGTATTAAATGTTATTAATGAAAGGTAACAGTGTATAGTTTAGTTAATTCATGATAATTAAAATTAATTCATAATTTATATTATAATTTTAGTTTTTTCCTAACATAATTTGGTGAGTTAAACACTGTCTACTCTTATTCTGTATCATTCCATTCAAACACGTTCTCTTACCACCTTATCCATCTTACCAAACAAACTACTTCGAATACTAAGTCCATCTTACCAAACAAACTATTTGGAATACTAAGTTCATTCTGTCCATCAAAATAAATGTACCAACTGTTCAAGGCGCTTAATTCGATTTAAATAAATTGGTTTATAACTTATTTTACATTGTAGTTAGTTTATTTTTTACTATAACTGCTGTTAGCTTATTTAACTTAATTAAAATAAAAAATTAAATTAGAAAAAATATTAATCTATCATAGACAATGCAAATGAATAAAAAAAAAGAACCAATAAAAAGATAAAAAGTTAGATAAAAAATAAAATTTAAGAATAGTGAGGTAGAAGGAAGAAATTTTTTATGGCTGTCCTGTTCTTTTTTGCTATGGTTTATGGTTTTTGGCTGAAATTTTTGAATTTTAGCTATTTACGACAGAGATTACGGAGAGAGATACTCGCTATGCAATTTTGGATGGTACAGATGTTGGGCTTTTAACGTGTACTATAATTAACTTGTAAACTTCATTTTAAAAAAATACTCTGTTTGAAAGTTAGGTACTGTAGCAAAAGCTAAAAGTTGTTTTAAGAAGTTGAAAAGAATAAGGCTATGTTTTGTCAGTTTTCGAAGCGGGTACCAACCGCGTCGATAAAAATATCCAGTTTTTGTTGGGTGAATGGGAGAAGTTATCCGTGATGAGTTGATCCAACCTCAAGTAATATTTTCTCAATATGCTAGGTGGCTTGATCCAGGAAAAAGGTCGGATGAGCTCACCCAGGCTTAGTTAACTAGAACAATTAGCGATGATCAGTGATAATTAGCATGTTTTAGTATTAATTAATAATTATTAGTGTACGGTTAACGTTGATAAGTGATAATTATTCATAATTAGTGTTAATGAGGGTCGATTAATGCAGTATTAAATGTTATTAATGAAAGGTAACAGTGTATAGTTTAGTTAATTCATGATAATTAAAATTAATTTATAATTTATATTAGAATTTTAGTTTTTTCCTAACATAATTTGGTGAGTTAAACACTGTCTACTCTTATTCTGTATCATTCCATTCAAACACGTTCTCTTACCACCTTATCTATCTTACCAAACAAACTATTTGGAATACTAAGTTCATCCCGTCCATCAAAATAAATGTACCAACTGTTCGAGGCACTTAGTTCGGCTTAAATAAGCCGGTTTGTGCTTTGTTTTGTATTATAGTTGGTTTACTTTTAATTGTAATTGATGGTAGCTTATTTGATGTAACTAAAATTTAAAAAATAGAAAAATTATGTTAGTCTATTATAGACAATGTAAAGGAATACGAAAAAAGAATCAATAAAAAATTTAAACAAATAAAAAGTTATAAAAAACGGAATTTAAGAATAGTGATGAAGAAGACAAAAGCTAAATTCGAAACGTGTGGGGCAAAAAAAAAAAAAGTAGATGAGCTGTTTTGTCAGTTTTCGAAGCGGGTACCGACCGTGTCGATAAAAATATCCAGTTTCTGGTGGCCAGCACCTCTCAGCTCACTGGTCAGTGATCACGCTCCACTGCTCCAGGCCAAGAAAGGAGAACCGGGGAGAGATGGCAAGCGGAGGAGGGGAAGTGAAGGGGGAGACGGTGCTGGTCACCGGCGCCAGCGGCTTCATCGGGTCGTGGCTCGTCCGCCGCCTCCTCGACCGCGGCTACTCCGTCCACGCCGCCGTCCTCAACCCCGGTCAGTCGCGCCATTCCTTGCTGCAACAGTGTAATGAAAAGAAGAATCGATGCGGGAGTCATGGTTCCGTTCGCGTGGTGCGTGCAGATGACAAGGCCGAGACGGACCACCTCCTCGCGCTAGCCGCCGGCGCCGGCGAGGACCGCCTCCGCGTCTTCCTGGGCGACCTCCTCGACGGCGCCGCCCTCCTTGCCGCCGCGCGGGGCTGCTCCGGCGTGTTCCACGTCGCCTCCCCCTGCATCGTCGACCGCGTCCTCGACCCCCAGGTACTGTGTGCTTCACGTGGCGGCCCCACCCGCCATTGTTTTGTCCCGTCCGTCCTCTGGGCTCACCCGCCCGGCCGCGCGCGCGTGCGGGGACAATCTCGTTTTCTGGTAGCAGAAGCAGCTGATGGTGCCGGCGGTAGAAGGGACGTTGAACGTGCTGCGGGCGGCTAAGGACGCCGGGGGAGTGCGGCGGGTGGTGGTCACCTCGTCCATCTCCGCCATCGTGCCCAGCCCTGGGTGGCCGGCCGGCGAGGTCCGCGACGAGCGCTGCTGGACCGACATCGACTACTGCGAGAAGAACGGGGTGAGCGTCTTGGGCAATCTTTAGCACCTCCATATTATGGTTATTCCAGAGTTGCTTGATGAGAAGAAAATGTGAGATCCCATATAGTTTTCTAGATGTGGTAGCAACTTAGTTCAATTGTGAAGATGACAGAATGATCTAGTTTTTCTGCATTTGATTCTACCGGACCAATAGGAACAAACATGCACCGAAGGGCAACATGGAAAATGGCTGCAGAATTTGGAAGATGCAACTTCTAGACTGCTTGCATTTGATAATCAATTTCACAGTCCATGTTCTATTTGCCTTTGCATAGGTTTGGTACCCTGCTTCGAAAACATTGGCAGAGAAGGCAGCATGGAAATTTGCAGAGGAGAATGGACTGGATGTGGTTGTGGTTAACCCAGGGACTGTCTTGGGCCCGATAATTCCCCCAACCATCAATGCTAGCATGACCATCCTTGTTCGCCTACTTGAAGGTACGCATATGCATAGTCTACCATGTAATCGATGCGAGGCTTAGATGCTGCCCTTTAATCATTTCTTGGTCTTTCTAGGCAATCAATATTGTTTCCAAACAGTGACTAATGAGTGGAAGAGGAGAGCTGTAGCAACTTTTCCTCTTTGTGATTAATTTACCTGCAGAAACTAAGCATTTTTTACCCTCCGATGATATCTTCAGATGGATCGTGGTAGTCAACTGATCACTATTACGGTAGGTGTTTTGGCTGAAATGAAGCTTGTTGCGCTGTACTGAATACTCAGCAGTGAAGTATTAGAGAGCAAAATTGCATGTTTTCTCATCTCTGAACCCTTTTCGGCTTTAGCTTTACATAAACAAACGCCTCTTTCAGTTCTGGAACTGATACTCATTGGTTGAAAAATGATCATGCGTTGGCATTTGACACCGGCAATGAAAATTTCATGCATGCACTATTCTGAAGACTCTTCTTGTTTGGTCCGTTGTGTGATTGCTGCGAGAAGGAAGCACCTAACCTGAACACACCTTCGTGCCCACGCAGGTTGCACGGAGGAGTATGCAGATTTTTACATGGGGCCAGTCCATGTGGAAGACGTTGCATTGGCCCATATCCTGCTGTATGAGAACCCATCAGCATCCGGGAGGCACCTCTGCGTGGAGTCCACTGCTCACTGGAGTGATTTCGCGTCCAAAGTTGCCGAGGTCTATCCCAACTACAAAGTGCCAAAGTACGCGACCAGCCCTGCTGCACACGTACATCGTGAATTCATGAAGCCACTGCCATATGGAACTGTCAGGGTGGTCAAGTTGCGAGCAGTGTCTCGCGGCGCTGATCCTGCACTTGGTTTTTTTTTTGCTTTGTCTGCAGATTCCCGAGGGATACGCAGCCGGGTCTGGTGAGGGCGGAGGCGCCGTCGAAGAAGCTGATCGCGCTGGGCTTGCAGTTCAGTCCCATGGAGAAAATCATCAAGGACTCGGTGGAAAGCCTCAAGAGCAGAGGGTACATCTCCTCCTGATGATTGGATCGGATCCCGTCCGTTGGTTCGTGGATCGTGATCGTCCTCCTGATGGTAGTACGATTCTGTGATAACGGCTGGTTGATCCTCTGCTGCTAGACTACTAGCCTGCAGTCCTTGGCCATAATAATGGAAAGCACAGACGATGTGGTTGTGGATGCTCCAGTTCAGCCTGCGTCTATAGATGTGTGAGATCGTCGTAGCGGGTGCTACGTGGTATGTGAAACTGATCAATCCAATACTCCTATACTAGTGATAAGCTGGCGCTACGTGCCGGCATCCCCAGCCCAGGCCCAGCACACCGCCCCGACCCAGCTCTCTTCGGTCAGCCGGCGGCCAAGATTCTCGGGCGTGTGCCCGTGCGCCTCCGCCGCGCGGCGCACCCAACTCCAAGGCGTCTCGCACGCCGAGCAGCGTCGTTGTCCCGCCGCATCACCCGGGGCCAAGCCTCTCGCGGGCGGGCGGCTCCATGCTTTGCCGGCCTTACCTGCTACCCAGACGAGCGCCGCGCTCAATCTAATCCACAGGACCGTCGCCGAACGAAGTTCTTCATCGCTGGCTGTTTGCGAGGCTGCCAACGCCGAGGGCAGTGACAGTGTCTAGCTTACCAGGAGATAAATGGAGCTATCTAATAATTAACGACATTACTGGCAAAGATACAAGCGGATCACCTACCAAGGCATAAATCAATCATCGGTACATGCTACGACGACAATGTCCATGGTTCAAGGTACATGCACATCGATTGCAATGAAAGAAACATTTATAAAAACGTGGTACCAGTATGTATCAGTCTTTTACCTCATCTACCACATGAGAGCAGTCTAGACGAATTCACGTCTGCTAAGCTGCGACACTGGACCCGAGTAACAGAGTATCTTTTGATCAGATGAGTCAGCGACGGGAGCATGCCATAATCTACTGTCTGATTTTCTTGGCGCTGCAGTCAGGGCACTTGTAGTGCTTTATGTGTTCTGCTTTAGCCGGGGTTATCCTCACACATTCGCCATGGAACCACCTCTCGCAGATGTCGCAGCCGATCCAGAACTCGTTTGCACTGTAGCGACCGCCACAAGTTCCGCAGAAGGTTTCGTTATGTTCTTCATCGTCCTCGTTATACTCTTCGGCAACTGCCCTGGAGTTCTTTGCCTGCCCCTCATTTGTTCGCTGTATATGATAGCTGGAACTCAGTTTGCATTATGTTTGGTGACAAATTCCTGGATTTTTAGCTTCTAAATTTTAAACAAAAGAACCTATTGGGGGGATCAATGCAGGAACCTTTGATGAGTGTCTGGTTTTGCCGCTGCTATCAATGCCAGACCTATCTCTGCCATGCTTCCTGTCAACCAAAGTTTCATAGACTGTTGGCAAATCGTTGATCATGTTGAATAACCGCTTCCTGAGACAAGAAGAACAAAATCATTGGATCAGCAACAGGCTGCAGTAAAGCTTTCGCACCACCTTGAAACCACACACTGTAAGAACTAAAAACTAATTGACAACACTTTCTTAAAAAGAGAAGAACTCAACAGCAGAATCAGCTAGTGCATCAAACCAGTTTCTCTTGTGCAATCAGTTACAGCTAAAGCTTTCACACAAACTTGAAAAGAATAGACGGATGTTCATGCGAAAAATATACCTAGTCAAAGTAATAGTCTGAACACAATAAAATGGCATAATAAAGACATTGCAGTCCAAATGTTTTTCCCCAATAGAAGAGATAATGAGAAATTTTATGGCCTGGTATCGACAAGATAAGAACGAGCCTATACATGTTAAAAAAAATGAGAAACAAGTTCTGGAAATAGAAAGTGGGCCTGTTGTTTTTTTTCTTATGGTTGTGGCTTATGACTTATGGTTGAAATTTTTGAATTTTAGTTTGTTCGCGAGAGAGATTACGGAGGAAAAGAGATACTCATTTGCAATTTTGGCTGGTATAGATGTTGGGCTTTTAACGTGCACTACAATTAATTTGTAGACTTATCTTAAAAAAATACTCCGTTTACAAGTTAGGTACTATAACAAAAGCTAAAAGCCGCTTTTAGAAGCCGTAAAGAACAAACCTACTAATCCATAGAGAACTGTTTAAAGGCGAAGTTGCATTGGCATACAGAGAACTGCTTAGGGAGCAAATTCTCACTGTAGTTCATGTGAGGGGAAAAAAGTGTAATAGAAACAACCGCAAGGTGTGCGCAATAAATAAACATGTCAATGATTTCTTTGGGTAAGATTCTGGAATTATGGCTTTGCCAGAATGCTGGGACAAGACATACAACAATGAGCATTAGGCCTAAAGGATTTAGCGTACTAAGCTAGACCAACTCCCTGCACGGAGTATCAAATTGCTTAGTTGCCATTCAGTGTATCAAGAGAAACGAAATGAATTAATACCCTGCACAAGAAAATGTCAGAAGAGAGAAATGGATAGCTGTACAGGAAAGCTAAATGCCAACATAGTAAATGGAAATTTAAGCACAACTTGTGTTTAATCCCCCTTATCTTTGTATTTTCGACATCCCAGTTGATTATTACATTCACACAGAATTAGTAAGACCATCCCAAGCACAAAATTTAAATTTGAGCTCACTAGATTCTGCATATAGTTTCTTGTTTTTTCAATCGGCTAAAATTATTTCCAGACAGACGTACATCAATAGAGTGAACAAGCAAGTACTAAAGAAGTACCATTGTAGCGCTCGCCAACAACTGCAAGCATCAAAGATTCCTTTTGCTATGTTTTTGCTCACCTTGGTAAAAAAATTCAACTTCAGTGCAAATACATGAGAAAGTAGATTGAAGTATTTCTATTTGGAATGTACACCTTGTGCTAAACTCCACCTTTTCTGTAAAGCCTCTGGTAACAGATGCTATGAAAATCATGAGCAAAATCATCAATTCAAGGCTGCTAAAAATCCAGGAATAATTTCGACCATTCAGGATGCTAGTGCAAAAGCCCTAGAATAATGCTGTAGAGACCTACTGGCAGCATTTGATCAGGGGGTATATCGACCAGTAAATGTACAACATCTTGAACCAGGACGAAGGCATCAACCGAAATAAATTACTGCAATTAACATGTCAGAAAATTTCAGAGATGAATGAACCTGCAATCAATACCTTCTGACTTGTAGGTGCCATTTTAATTTTTAGTTCCAGATAGCTAAGCTTTGCAACTCATTAGACCGAACTGTGGCATAGTTCTCCACAACAGAAATGAAAATGGGATAGGCATTAAAATTCTTAAAGGCAGTGGAAAATGTACAAGGATGGAACTACATAAAAGCGCAATATCCTCCACTTGTTTACATGATTTTCTAAAATAAAGTGACAAAGGAACAGTTGCCTCTCATAATGAGCCGATGGACCTAACAGCTCTTCACAATATCTACAATGAATCCTGCCAATTGCATCATCGTCAAACTTAGAGGTTATTAGAATGATTTTTTTACTATAACTGAATTAATTTATTTGATATAATTAAATTTTAAAAAAATAAAAATAGAAAAAATATGTTAACCATCACGGGTAATATAAAGATATACAAAAAAATAAAAAAACCTAAAATAAAAAAATCACAAAAAAACCTAAAAATAAACAGTAAAAAAGCGACAGCTAACGCCGAACACTGCCGCGAAACAAAAGCAGGCAGGCCAATGAAGCAAACACATTCACAAAGCATGACCCCTGATTCACTCAAAGCAAAGAAAGGAAACAAAAAGGAGCGCAAGAAACGTGCACATGCACACACGCGCAACAAGTGAAACAAAATAAATAAATAAATAATAGGCCATAAACTCGATCACGCGCATCTCCGATCACCTAACAACCAAGCAAACCACTCCACCAAAAAAAGGCCAAATCTAAACTTCCCTAAATTCTCTTTCAGGAAGAAAAGAAAAAGGACACCTTAAAATCTAAACCAACAAAAACTGACTTTTTTCTCGATCAACAAAGGCCCCAACCAAGCGATAGAATTCAGAATTGTGTACGTAGTGGCGGAACAGTATTAGACTATTAGTACCGTTCGTTTGCGTTGAGTCGTGCGCTGAAGAAGGCGACGGATATGAGCCACGAGTCGGAGTGGACGGCGACGAGGGAGAGCCAGTCGCGGCGGTTCATGCCGTCGCGCGCGAAGTTGATGCCCAGCGCCGGCTCGGGCAGCTCTGGCGGCACCTCCTCCGCCGGCAGCGCCACCTCCCAGCTCCCGTTGGCGTGGCCGTACAGGCACAAATTCTCCTTATCTGCACCCAGAAAAAACAATTCCTGATCCAGTCAATCCCCACACGAATCCACCGTTCCACGAACCCAGGAACAGCTCGCCAAGGATCGATGTTACTCACCTGGGTCGCAGAAGCCGTAGAACTCGTCCACATCTGCACAGCCGCACGAGACGCAAGCGTAGCGTTAGATCTACAAGAGGGTCAGTGCGGCACGACGAGAGGCGAAGCGAGGCGAGGGGAGGGGGTGGTTACTTACCGGAGGTGAGGGCGCGGACGAGGGCGGAGCGCCGGGCGGAGAACTCCTTGAAGATGCCCTCCACGGTGCGCGGGTTGCAGGAGACGGAGGCTGGGGCCATCTCCATCGGACGGAATGGCTGGCGCGTCCTTCCGGCGAGGTGTACCGGCGGCGGCGGCGGCGGGCACGGAGGCAGCTCGGATAGCGGAGGGGGGAGGGCAGCAGCTGCGGCCGTGCGGCGGGCGTCGTCGAGTGGAACGCGAGAACTGGATTCCGTTTATTACACCCGGCCGGGGTAAAAGGATTTGTTTGGTCGCGACCCTGTGGATGGGTTGTGTGGGAAGCTGACGGGGGTGGACCAGAGACCTGAGGCTGGCTGAGGGACCACCTGGACGTGTGTAGGGGTGTGCGTTGGTGGGTGTAGAGAGGGGTGGTCGGAGAGTTACGGCCCATGGAGGTGGGCCCGGGTAGGCTGCTAACCTGGCACTATGGTCCGGTTGGATTTTTTGGCTAACTACTTATAGTTTATGATTTAAATATTTTAATTTTGATTATTCATGAGAGGTTATATAGAGTAAAATAGTTACATATAATTTTAACTGATATAGCTGAACATAGTATATTTTTTGCTATAATTTTTCTATTAATTATATCTTAAAAAATACACTATTTAAAAACTAATTACTATAAATAATACAAACATAGGTTATATATAAACTGAAAACATCCCAGTCAAGCTTAACTTGAGCCGGATCATCTCAGATCGCGCTTTCCGAACTGCACTGATGGCTCCCGCAGTTCGAAGTGGCACTTGACGCGGACCACTGCACGTATTTTCTATGTCTTTCAGCTTATTTACCCGAAGTAACTTAGAAGGCATGAATTTCTAATCTCAGCTTATTTTAATTATTTTAGTTTTTTGTCCTTTTCTTTTTATCCTCTTATTTCTTTGTATTATTTGTAGTGTTATAATAATTTTTTATTTTTCTTACAAAAATTAACAATCGCTATAATATAATTTTGAATAAAAAATATAGCGAAAAACATAAGTCAAAAACTACCTGAAACACCATCCGTCAGCGGTCTAGATGAATACCGCCTTATTCGATCGGTCATTTCGCTAGCACGAGATTGCCGATGATTAATATGTTAGTGATATGCCCTAGAGGCAATTATGGAGATGATTGTATCGCTTCTATGTTTATGATCTTTTGAATAATATATTATTTTGTTTATTAAATAAATGTCTTTCATATTGATCAACAAGTATATAACTTGTTTGTGAAACTCTTTATTTATGTTTTTGATATTATTCTAAATTATCCATGATCTTACATCATTATATAGGGTAATTATGATTTATAGATCAGCACATGTATTGATTGATGATCATGTTTCACGGATCATGGATATGAGATATCAAATCAATAATGTGGACACATGTTAGAGAACATGATGTTAGATTGACCCACCATGAGACACTGCGAAAATTATTATATTCTTAAGTATTATCAGTTGATCTCATATATAGTGTATGTAGGATCTTTAAACCTGAGATCGTCATTGTTTTCTACATGTGTAATAGTTTACTTAGAGGTTACCAAACACTACTCCGTGATTGGGTGGTCATAAAGGTAACTTTCGGGTTTACTATGAAACATACGGAGAGATATGAGTGATCAAGATGGAATTAGCCCCTCCTATATAATAGGAGAGATATCTCTAGACCCCTCGATGTGGTTGGATTAAGGAAGTACATGGCCATACCGAATGTAGTTGAAGAGTCAATCACAACTGAGTAATCTATCATAAGTTCAAGTGAAAAATCGAGCTATCATAGGATAGGACGTTTCTCGCCTTGAGTTCGATTTGGTATCGTGAGGCAAAGGGATCCGTACATAAACATTATATAGATTCATCCGATATGATCTTTATGTATATTTGAGGGTCGTTATTTCTTGCTAGGGACCGCTACCAACCTATAGATCGGAAAGGAGTTTTCGGCCCATGGCCAAATGTACATAAACCTGCAGGGTCACACACTTAATGGGCTGAAACGATAAGGGTTCGGATGATAGTTTTCGAGTGGGTTTCGATATCCACTCGTATCGGATATGGATTCGATTGGAGGCTATATAATGAGAGATGCGAGGGCTGAGGGAAACATCCCAAGAAACCCTAGCCGCCACCTCTTATAATCCGTGCCATGCGCGCTGGTGCTAGCACACCGACACACAGTATTCCCTCCCTAGACGTATGGACCTCGGTAGAGACGCTGCTACGACTGTGGTGCTGATCGGGACGATCGCAAGGAGGACACGGTTGGCCGAAGGACAATCGACTACTTTCGCTCACACCGATGTGCTCTTCGTTGAATCGGCTGCTTCAACTCTTCTTCCACTGCACTGCACGTCTAGTGGTAACGATTTATGTTCTCTTACTCGCATGGCTTCCTGTTTTACGCGGTAGAAATTTTATTTTGCGCTAGTGTAGCCTATCCATATCCCAACACAATGTGAAGATTTTCCTACAACACATTGCGAAGATTTTCCTAGTGTAGCCTACTCGTTATAGTACCATTCTGTGATTATGGTTTAGAGCTGCGATTTATGAGTTTTGGTTTTAGCACGAGCTTTTACGTGAACGAATTGAACGCTGATAAATTGTTTCGAAAATATTATCTCGATAAGCAGCTTCGAAACGGTGATAGAGGTTGTTCTATTTATTTGTACGAGTAAAGCCGTAAGCTATAAATCATAAGCTAAAAAAACGATGACAGAAAAGCTATCCCAATTCTTTTAACTGCCGGCCTACTGCTTGCTTTGAAGGGAGCTGGTTTTCCTTGAAGAGGGCGAGGAGGGACACACACACCAGAGACCTTCACCACCTTGAACCGGACACCGGGAATATCTCCCACGGCACGTCCCATCCGACCGAACCCAGCGATTAGCACCATGGGCAATGTTAGCTGAGAGGGGCACAACAGCTCTGTTATGCAAGGCAAACATGACACCCACGTTTTCATCAATGAAGTTGAAGCAACCGTCATTCGGCACAAAGCTGCTTAGCTTCAATGCCACTGCAATTGAAGTGGTGCATGTCAGGCATTTAAGTGTTCTTCAGAAGAACTGAGCATTCATTGTTCATTGCACTTGCATCGTTTCAAGGACAATCCCCTTCTGCGTGAGAAGAACCAGCAAAGGGCTTCTTCCACTCGTTCCCAAGATGACTTCTGTCAGCCCACCTCTGGTTCCTCCTGTGGGTCTTGAGCTTGCGCCCGGCTCCCATGCCACGTGTCTTACTGCAATAGCAGTACAAGCATTAGCGTTCATGTGAACACCAAATGTAGCATATCAAGTTCCCACTGAAACGTTTCCAGCAAAGTATTAAGGTATAAATAGAACCATATAAGTACAGTGAATGAATGAAATTACTTTCATTTTTAAAGTAAAGAAGTACATCAATGTTGACAAATTACTCCAGTCAACTAGACAGAAGCAGGAAATGAACGAAAGCAAATTGATACAACCGTCTTATAAAGATCCACGTACAAAGGAAACGCATGTCAGGGCAGGCCTTGAGCACAAAAGTTGATAAAAGCATAATTTCCAAAAGAGAACACATAAACAGGTCCCTACCAAGCATACTAGTATACTACCTGTTTGTTCTAACATAAAGTTTTTTTTACATAAGTCAATTTGTAGCACTTCAACAAATGCAAGTAAAACTATAGCTTCAGGAAGCTTCTTTAATGAACCATTTAAAATCCCATGAATTATCTGTTGGAAAAATGCACTAGAGGCAATCATAGAGATAGTTATTTTTCGTTATGTTCATAATTTATTGGATAATATGTTATCTTATTTCTTGAATAATATCGTTAATATTTATTAGCAAGCATGCGACTTAATTATGAAACTCTATATTTCTATGATGATTATTTTTAAACGATTTCTAGTCGAAAACATATAAGGACATATATGAATAGACTAACATATGTATTGGCTGATGATCATATTTCACAAGTCATAAATATGTATATATTAAACTAATAATATGAACACATGTTAGTGAACATATGGTTAGATCAACCCACTATGAGATACTGTGAGAACGTTGAATTCTTACATATCATTAGTTGATCTTATTTACAATACGTATGCTATGTCCTTAGACTTAAGGTCGTCGCACGTACTCGAGATGCACAAAGCAAACCATATTTGAAACAAAGTAACAAAGAAATTAAAATGTCTACAGACCAACCGTATGTCATATATTTCAAATCCCAAAGAGCTTCAGAACCACAATAATACCACTATATTAGTTGAAATTAGGATATGCTACTTCAAAGTCCAGTTGCTAAGTGAAATTGTAAAGAATGTCTTACAAGAGGTTGTACAGTCCAAACAAGTTCAGTCACACTTGGGACAAAGGCCTTTGGTCCGCCACTTCCTATATGCAACCTCTTAGATAAGAGAACTCAAAAGTAATCCAAGATATAGATGAAATATATGACATTAATCCACTACTCTACTGCATGAATCCACAATGCACTGTATAGCTAAGGTAAAAAAAACTGATAGGCACCATTAGACACAGGAGAGGAGTCTGCTTCTTCAGTCATAGATCTGAAGAAACAGCAAAATTGAACGGAAGAGCACGGAACTTCTAGGAGATTTCATCAAGAACATAGAATGTTCAATTACGCCATGTTGGATGGCGTGTCAACGAAGTAGACGTTGCCGTTCGTGAGCTATTGGATGGCTCTGATTAGTTTGGTTGTTCAGACCACTCCAAACAGCTTCGTCGGTCGTCTGCTCCGCTCGTTGGCTATCGGACAGTTCCGATCTATTCTCTATACGATCAGACTGGTCCGATCGTTATGATTGTGTTCATCTCAATATTTTCTCGGCTTCTGTCCCTAACGAAAGCTTTTCCTTTTTGGTTTGTTACGATTAGAGATGATGTAGAAACGCAAAAGTTTTTTACCGTATGTAAACTGCCACATCTTTTTCTTAATTTTCTCCTCTATATATACACAAAATTACTAATTTGAACCGGTTTACAAAACCGAACAGAAAACATAAACGAAAAACTTTCTAAACTCTACTATATATGAAATACAGAAAATATATACCAAAAGTAACATGAAAGAAAATCTATCTGAACTCAGGTACGGTGAAATTAACCAACACGGCGCAGGCAGCTGCAAAGCTCTGGCCGGGAGCTGGACGGCCAACGACGAGGGTGCTGGAGCTGGCGGCGGCGGAAGGGTTTGGAGAGATCAGTAGGTGAAGGGCCGAGAACGTGAGGTTGCGGCGCAAGGCCGAGTGCGTTTCAAGTCGTGCTCGCGGCTGATTCATCTGACGCACGGGACGGTGCGGACACGGCTCCACATTCCCATCACCCGCGATCGAACGGACCGGGCCAGCTAGCTAGAGCTAAGCTTTCAACTCACTCACCCATCCATTCGAGAGGTCAACGTACTGTACCAACCAGTGCAAACACATGTCTGACGCTGTTGCCCGCCCCCGCGTTCGGCGGCGGCAGCTCCCCGGCCGATACGTGACGCGCCTCGCTCGGCTCGCCTGTGGCGCGATACAGGCACCGCGAGCGAGTGTCTTCCTTCGCGCGTCCGCGCACGTACGTGCTTTTCCTGTCACTGTACCGGGGTTTTGCTCGCTTGGCTTAACGGTATCTCCAATGATTCTAGTTAAGTACTATCTATAAGGATTCTACATCATCTATAGAGTACACACTAAAAGTTAGCATTCCAAAGGACTATCTATAAGGATATCTATTTGATATTTACATACACACACAGTCATTTATAGAAGTTACCTCGTTTTACGTTATAGACTAGAGACAAAATAGTAGCTAGCTGTTTGTATTTTACATACTCTCTTTCCTCCACATAGGATATATGCTAATATGTACATATAAATAACCAGCTGATTCAACATCATTGAGATACTCTAAGCGTTTCTAGGAACGAATAACGTCTTCCCACTCGTTCCAAGGAACGGGTTGTGCACGGCACAGTGCCCAGACAGGTACGCCTATGGCTGCGCTTGCGTGGGTATCGAATAATCGCGCCCATACGCGCGGGGGCCCGTGAGGAACAGTCCGGACCCAACGAGTCCAGTCTAGTAGCTCTAGCGCTCAACGCGAGCAGCACGTGTACGTAGCCGATAGCTACATGGAGTGGATTCGTTCAGATCCGCTATAGGTGGACGTTGGGGTTGGGGTTTCTGGATCCGATCTTACCAACCAGCGCGTGCGCCTCGTGCACGGCTCGCTCCACGTGTTTCTGGGCAGTCTACGCGTAGGACCCGCGGCCGCGGACAAACCAGCGACGGCGTCGTAACTATATATAACCGCACCCCGCGCCGCGCGCCCGTTTCGACCTCGAGATGCGTGCTACAGCTAGCTGGCCACTAGAGCTGGTGCTGGTGCTGGTACTGGCGTGGCTAAGTACGACGTACGCTGCGCCGGCCGGGTTACTTTGCGATTGATTAGGCGTACGGGGCTTACTTTGTTTAGATAACAACAGGAGTTGAGTGGAGCCTGCATTATTGCCCGCGGCTGTGCAGGGCAAGGAATTGTCTGGTGCACACCGTCTATGGTTAGTTGCTGATTGGCCAAACGGAGTGTCGTATCCTAACTAACCGTTGTCTTTTTGTTTTGTTTATATAAGTACATAATCAAATCTAGCAAGAAAAAGTTGTTATATTCACACTTTTAATAAATCCAACATAAAACATGCACGGATGGTTGAGTTTGAATTATTTTCTATGTGAGTTGTATTGTAAACACCTTGTAGGTACTATGTTACTTAGCATTTACAATATATATTTGGTTGTTATTAAAATATTGCTACTATAACATGTGACGTAACAATAACATATCGTTTAAGATGATAGATATGAAAGTACTATTGTTTTTATTAGCCTTTTCACTTTACTATTTTTATATAAAGACCAATTTTGTATTGTACTTTTATAATGTACATATTGAAAACTTTAAGAATATTTAGGACCTTCACGTACATAATTCATAAAAGATGCTACTTAGAATGTATCTAAAAAATATAATACCATAGCACTCATTATCAAAAGGACTAAATAACTCTACAAATTATTTGCTTCTTGTTATTGTATTGTACCAAAAAAAGTCGATTTAATAAAATTATTTTAACTACAGTTTTATCATATAAGATCTTTGGTATGATACTTTCACAAATATTATACAGAAATAAACATATTTATATTAAGCATCATACAATCAATCAAACAGAAGATTTAAAAGAGTCTAAAATTATAATATATAAAAACATGATTAAAACAGCTAAAACCCCTTGGAAAACGAGCATCATCCGTCGTCCCCCTCCTGCGATCCATCGCGCGACGCATTAACCACGGGGGTCCCCACCCGCGCAGGGGCGTTGCTCTGGGCGGCGAGTGTGGCCGTAGCGAAGCACCCCTTCACAAAAATAGTTTACCTTTTGATACCCTCGGCCTCCTCTCCCATCTCTTTCCTTTTCTCCCACTGCTGCCCTTCCTTCTCTCTCCTCGTGCTCCCCATGGCCACCACCTCCAGGGCCTCCTACTACTTCTACACCTCCCACTTCGCTACTACTTCCTGCGGCCATCGCGCTCCGATGCCATAGAGACGCGTCGGTTGAGCTCGGAGCGGAGAAGGGGTGAGGTGCGGACCGAGGAGGAGGTGGTGGTGAGCTGGAGAGCGGGACTGCGGGAGGCAGCGTTTCGCTTCGGTGGGCCCCGGATCAGAGATGGTTCTGGATCTCAATGCGGAGTCGCCGGCGGACTCCGGCACGTCGAGCTCGTCCGTCCTCAACTCCGGGGACGCCGGAGGTGCCGGCTTCAGGTTCGGCCTGCTCGGGATCCCCGACGACGAGGACTGCTCCGGCGATCTGGCGCTGGTCGCCCCGGGGATAGTGACGCGGCAGCTACTCCCCCCTCCAGCCGCGTCGGGGATGGAGCCGGCGCGCCGCGCCGAGGACCTCGGCGTGGGGCGGAGGGCGGTGGTCGCGAAGAAGACCCGGCGCGGGCCGAGGTCGCGGAGCTCGCAGTACAGGGGCGTCACCTTCTACCGGAGGACCGGCCGGTGGGAGTCGCACATCTGGTTAGCATCTGGTCTCGCCTACCTCGTGATTAGCTTCTACTAATCCGTACTTGCCTTGCTTATCAAACCGTTAATCGCTTGCTGTTGCCATCCCGGCAGGGATTGTGGGAAGCAAGTCTACTTAGGTGAGCAACCGAGTTCGGTCGATTCTACCTCGATCTTAATTAATCTTCGTGCTTTTTAATTTGATTATTCACTCGGTGCTAATGCTGTTTCCTTCAGGTGGTTTCGACACCGCTCTCGCGGCTGCAAGGTCAGTGTGTTAGACTTGGTTTGGATTCGTATTAATTAGCCGCGGTTTGGTCGATAATTGTACTGAAATGATCAAGTTTCCCCCGCGTCGTGCAGGGCTTATGATCGTGCCGCGATCAAGTTCCGAGGGCTCGACGCCGACATCAACTTCAATTTGGGCGACTACGAGGAGGATTTGAAGCAGGTAGCAAGCAGCTAGCTAGTGGCTTGGATCAAACTAATGCGTCGGTCATTCGTGTTTACCTGTCGGTATATGATGGATGGATTGGTGGCTTTGGGCTTTTTACTAGATGAGGAACTGGACCAAGGAGGAGTTCGTGCACAGACTCCGCCGCCAGAGCACGGGGTTCGCGAGGGGGAGCTCCAAGTACCGCGGCGTGACGCTGCACAAGTGCGGCCGGTGGGAGGCGCGGATGGGCCAGCTGCTCGGCAAGAAGTAAGGAGGCACTGAAACTTGGCATGTACTACCACTTGCATTTACACAGCCTCGAGCTTTCACCGGCTTCAGCCCTTTTCCGGGGTACACGAACAAAATATATCGACAGAAGTTCAACTTGTCAGTTGTCACTTGGATCGGGGGCACAAAGCAGATGTTCATGCTAGGCACTTTTAGGTAATTGTAGGGGACGAAACTAGCTTGTTTACAGTGTCGATATTGACGAAAGCTCTACTTCTCCACACTCGATTGCTTTGTCTCCACACCTAACAATAACAATATTATACTGCTCTATTTGGAGCAACGATTAGAGTTTGCATATTTTGGTTAGGAGCCGGAATCGTCATCCCTCTGTTGAGAATTGATCTCACAACTGGTATTTACATGCAGGTACATATATCTTGGACTGTTTGACAGCGAAGCTGAAGCTGCAAGGTACTTCACTAGCAGAAATTTGCCCTGCTCGTTTTGAAATGAGGTGTTGGTCCATAAACTTCCTTAATTTTCGCTCATTTTTATGTCCTGTTGGATTTGGTAGAGCATATGACAGGGCAGCCATTCGCTTCAATGGGAGGGAAGCTGTCACTAACTTTGAGCCTAGCTCCTACGACAGAGACGCTTTACCCGACACCGAAAATGAGGGTACTACAATCAGTCTCACCCATCGAATTTTCGTATCAGCCAAAACATACCCAACTGTACCTTATAGTTATCACTATTTTCTTAGCAATTGTTGATGGTGACGTTCTTGATTTGGATTTGCGGATTTCACAACCAAATGTGCACGACTCCAAAAGGGACAATATCATAGCTGGCCTCCAGTCAAATTGTGATTCCCCTGAATCTTCAAGTACAATGGTCTCTCAGGTAAACAGACTGCAATATTAAATCGGTAGTTAAATGCTCAGTTGTACTATTTTCTATACGTACTACCCAGAAAAACACAATCTTAGTATGGAATCAGCTAGGTTTTCTTCTATCCTGCTTGTAACCCTTAACATTTGTTTTTTTAGGAAACATGTGATAGCAGTTTCTACAGTGTCGTTGAGATATTAATGATCCGAGTCCTATGATCTGTTTTTTTTTCCTGAAACCAACTATGACCTAAATTAAACTTTACGATGTTTGCACCTTTTGATACTGCTGTAGCCGATGAGCTCATCTTCCCAGTGCCCTGTGCATCACCAAAGCACAGCAGTACCATCTCAGCATCAACTTATGTACTCATCTGCTTATCCTGGCTTCTACCCGAACCTACAGGTATTACTACGACCCCTTTGTTACCTAAGCTACTCGACCAGTCAATTGAAATTAACTGGATCTAGGATAGTTAACTGAATATGTCCCGAGTAAACATTTGAATTTTGGAAAAGTTAGATTGAAACTAGCAAAACAGTTTATCAGTGCCCTTGCCTTATATTTCTTGTTTTGATTTTTTTTTATTAAAAAAAACAATGGGAGTTGCCCAATTTCTTTATGAAACAGAACTAGTTTTACAGGAGAGTTGTTTTGGTTTGGTACTCTGGAGAAACTAACCATGCTTGTTTTTCTGAGAACATCGAGCTCTTATATTTCCAGTTTCCACCGAGCTGATTTTTTCCCCTTAAAGCATCCTTTTTCTTGGCATCTCAAGGACAGGTGTTCATCTGTAACTTCAGCACGTGTACTTACTACTTGTAGATACTGTTTCCCCTGTGAACTGATAGCTAGTATTTCAATCAGGTGGTCCTGTCAGCTTGCATTTTTTGAAGTTCTGCAGTCCTTCAGTTTTTACAATTCCATGACATAACTTTGGCTGCATCTCAGTATCCCTGATCACATGATGCAGCTTAGCCCTGAAGATGCTCTAGATTCACACATAGAAGGTTGCACGGCTCTCAACGGCCAATCTTGCTTTGCTTATTATTGGCGAAATTTGGACACTGTTGGACCCCTGGCTCCCCGAAATTCCATTTTTGGCCCCCCGAAGCAAAAAATTTCAGAAATGGACCCCGTTTGAGCGCGCGTTTATGGGAAGCCGCCACGTGTCCCGGTCGTGCGATGCAGTACCGCACGCGACCGCATCGTTCATCGGTCGTGCGGTACTGCATCGCATGACCGCCTCTGCGACGCGCCGCGCGCGCGACCGTCCGTCCGAGCGCACCTATGCCCGATGACGCGCGTTTTGGCGCTGAAGCGCAGTCGCCCCGCCATCGCGCGGCGTGACGGTCGATACGGCAGCGCTTCGGCGCGCTGCGAGCGATCGTGCGATGCAGTACCGCGACGACTCGATGAACGATCGCGGTCGTGCGGTACCAGACCGCACGACCGGGACACGTGGCGACCTCCCGTAAACGCGCGCTCAAACGGGGTCTATTTCTGGAATTTTTTTGCTTCAGGGGGCCAAAAATAGAATTTTGGGGAGCCAGGGGTCCAGCAGTGTCCAAAGCTCATTATTGGCCGCCTCCTAATGGCGCATGATTTGATTGTCTACCATGCTGCACACATGAACCCACCTCTTCTTTTTACCTTCTAAGGGCAGTCCCAATGCTTGAAACCATGACTAGTTTCTAATCTTCTAAGACACTATGATACAAACTACAGTTTCTAATCCATGGTTTCTTCCTGTGGGACCAGATCGAATCGTGACCAATCATTTTCATTCCCTTTCTACACATGCATTGGCTGTTTCTTCTAAGACACTATGATAAGAAACCAAGTTCGCTGCAGCGCATCTTTTGCTAGTTTCCTCGGCTTTGGACCTCGTGAAGAAATAGTTTCCTCATGAAGAAACCGTTTCCTTATCTCTCCTCTTTAATTACTATGCCATGTCACCAAAATGCTTACATGGCAAGTCTAATTAATGTAAGAAACTATAGCATTGGGACTACCCTAAAAGCTGATTTTCTTCTGCAGTAACTAGGTTTCAAACAGAGTATTTTTTTAATTCGGTGTCTACAAGTTGACTATAGTACACGCTATAGTGACTTCATTTATATTAACTAAAACCGCACGTGACTTTCTGTTACTCTGCACTCTCTCACAAATAACCTAAAAGCCATAAGCCCAAAAATCATAAACCGAAATAAAAAAAATAGACCCACTAAGCCAGCCTAACAGAGCTTCTTTAACGAATAATATATAGTTCTTCACCCTAATCGTTAGATATGGATGTTGGAAGATTCTATAGTGCATCTATGGCTTCGTTGGGGAAACAAAAAAAATTGAACTCATGCTTGTCCTGTTGCAACTGCAGGAGAGGCCATTGGAGCGAAGGCCTGAGTTGGGTCCCCAGTCATTCCCCACCTGGGGATGGCAAATGCAGGGCTCCTCTCACCTGCCATTGCTCCATGCTGCAGCATCATCAGGATTCTCTACCGCAGCCGGCGCGAACGCCGCCGTCCAGCCGCCGTCCCGCCCGCCGCCGTTCCCAGATCACCAGTTCTACTTCCCCCCGGCCGCCTGACAACTTGCTCCAGTTCGACCAGCGACGGCAGCCGATCGCGTCTGTGCGCGGCGCTCGCAACTCGTCGGTAACCGTAGTTAATTTATTAATCAGAGAGATACATGCCAAATATGGTCGATCTCTCTGCCCTGTTATGATCTGAATTACATCGTGGTTGGCTTTTGTTGACTGCGGTGATTGTATCCCAGTCTTTTAATATTTGAAAATATATGCTACGAGGAGTTTTTGATGGATTTTAATAAAATTAGTATTTATATTTATACTTTCTTTTATAATAGAATTTCTGCTTCTCTTCGAAAGATGACTAGGGAGACTATATAAATTATGAAGTGGCTATAGAGAGTCTGAACAAAAAAAAGTAAAGAAG
Organism: Melocanna baccifera; assembly: GCA_036346265.1. NCBI lineage: Eukaryota > Viridiplantae > Streptophyta > Magnoliopsida > Poales > Poaceae > Melocanna > Melocanna baccifera. Next base: position 1,831,844 of record CM070683.1, on the reverse strand, counting down.
TTATTTATCCAAAGTTAGATGTGCACGGAAGTATTAGAGCCTAGGTTATTATTTAGCGTTGGATTCTTGTATTGGACAAAGATCAAATGTCCTAAAAAATTTGAGATGATTGTGAGAGCAACAATCTTTTATATTCTTTTGAGGTTGTACTTACAGAATTTACGACTGGCTTCGCCAAATCTACTCTCTTGTTGTGGTTGTTTTAACATCGTTATTTTAATTCTCTCTACGAGATTTATCTTCCTCATTTTTGATACCATGTATGCTTGTGACGTATCATACAAACTGTGATCCGATTCAGGGGTTGTTGCGCATAAGATGTATTAGAGTGTAAAGTGGTATCAAAGTTAAGGGCGGATTAATCTAATTTATGAGGTGGTCGGTAAAGCGTCAGGTAACACAAAATTAAGATCGATGCCGACGATGTGGAATCAATTAGAGAAATTTGATGGCAGAGAAAATTTCAGCGTGTAGCAATATATGGTAAATGGTATCTTTGTCTAGCAGGGGCTAACCAATTATCTTGAACGGGACAAACCGAAAAAAGTCGTTTGCTGAAGACTGTCAGTACAATCCGTCTACATCTCTCTGATATGGTAAAGTACTCGGAGAAATTATGGAGTGACTTATAAGAATTGTATATAACAAAGTCATTGACAAACCAGTGAGTTTTAAAGTGACAATTGTATAGATTGCGTGTGGAGTAAGGTACACGATTAGTTGGTCATCTCAATGTCTTCAGCAAGCTTGTTACATAACTACTAATCAGTGTAGATAAAAAAAATTGAAGAGAATGATAAAGTCGTCATATTGGTATCATCTCTGTTACCATCATTAGAGCAATTAGTGATGAATATTCTAGTCAGAAAAATCACTCCAACTTCAATGAGGCAGTTGCACATATATTTGAGCCGAAGTCTTTGAAGAAGCCATTGTAATCTTTATCCCTATATAATTAAACATTGGCTATTGTAGGTGTTGCAGGTAAAAGTAAAAGTTATAAAAAGAAGAAAGGCAAGAGTAAGAATACACATATATGCTATCTATGTGATGTTCACATATCTAAAACTATTGTAACATTTTTTTTAATTTTTTTTTCTAGCAATTGTTTTTGTAAAATAGCTTTTTATAGATTTGTAAGGCGCAATAAATAATACAGTTTACCTACCGCGCATATCGGTAACTCCGCAGGAGATGAGCCGCGCGGCAGGCGGAGCCGCAGCTCGGCAGCTGCCCGGTCGAGTGGTGGTGGCTAGCTCCTGTGTTTGGATGCCAGTACAAGCATATGCACATGCACGCATCACCTGCCGGAGTCTTTACACGGCGACAGGAGAAGAGGAGTAATGCACATTTATCTAACACCCATAATGCATGCCACACTGATCAAGTACTTGTCTATATTCTTCCACGAGCTACTTAATTGAACACAAACACAACTCATCAACATGATGTGTAAATAGTCGTGGATCGATCGATGATCACAGGGTGACGAGCATACGTGTTTAAATGAACATATACATCAATCTCGTCTCTATGTCGTAATCTCCTAAGAGTCTTGTTTACCTATAGCAAATTCCTTAAAATTAAACGACTCCTGTACGTTAATCAAAGTAAAACTCGGTCATGCTTGTTGTCGGACTTGGACTGTAGAACTAATTTTCTTCTTAGAGCATTTGAGCTTGACAGATACCACGGATGCCTGACAAAACCTTTAAGCTTTCTTCATGTCCATCATTGAAGCACATAGTTAATTATGTACCTAACTTTCTCTGAAACAATTTTGCACTTCCAAAATTTGCTGAACCAATATATATGTATATATATATATTCCAAAAATCATTGTATATATTTTAATTTTTTCATATGATTCACATTAAAGTATCTTATAATTAATATATGAATATATTCAAAGTGGTAAAGAAGTATTTTAAATTCGTTTAGATAGTATATATTAGGTATTTCAAAGTCATTTAGGCTTGAGAATGAAATTATTTTTACGAAAACAAATGTTCGAAAGCTAAAATTAAAAAAATGTTAAAACAGATGCTAGATACGAGACAGTTCTTCGTTGTCTGCCATGACCGTCCACCATTTGGGGAGCAATTCTGAATGGTGGAGGCGTAGCACGACACTGTTAGGGTCAAGTCCGCACAGTAATGTTAAAGGGTTGGTAGCCTTTTGGAGGTAGGACAATACTACTCCATTAGTACCTGCATAGGAATAGGAGTAGTACCACTGGCTGGAGGACGGGGCCCATGGGCCATGGGTGTTCATCCTAGAGCAGCACAGTGTGGTTCAAAGCTAAAAAGAACTGCCCTAGAAGCTTCTGCATGAGCCGATATGCGTGTGCGCTACGCTTCCGCTTCCGCCACCCCCAAGACATCGAACCAAAAAGTAGGCATCCAGCAGCCGTTTCACATCCAGCGACTCGCGAACAAATTCGTCAGGACGCTCCCACCACCGCACACGTGTCGCTCGGCGGACGCGTCCGCGAGATGGACGCCGTGCGGCGCAAGTAGCAAACCCAATTCAAAAAAAATACATTATTTCTAATTTAAGACTAAGAAATTAAGTTTTCACCTTTCTTAAGAAAAAAGTTTAGTTGGGCTTTATTGGCCTATTTTTTTTGGTCTTTCGGTTTTTAGCTTTTAACTGTTTCAAAAGTCAAAATATTGTGGTTTCTTGAAACGGATTTTACAAATGACTTCTTGAATCTAAAATTGTGTGCGCTGTCTACGTCGACGTCTTCACCGTCCGCTACTATCTCAAAAAACGCAAATAAAAACCATGAACAGCAATATCAAAGAACATAGCATTAAGCCTACAACTTCGTCTCAGCAAGCTCTAAAATTTAGTTGAACGTCTATTTTTTTCAACTTATGGCTTATGACTTCATTTGAACAAACAAATGGGACGTCTTCTTCGTCGCTGTTTCAAAATGGCTCATTGTGATAGTCTTTTCAAAACGGCTTATCAACATTCAAGTTCACACAAACGCTCGTGCTAGGGCAAAAAAAATAAATAAACCGTAGCTATATGCCATAAGCTTCAGCTGAAAAGCACCCACCCGATTAGAAGTTTGGATTGGCCCATTTATAACCCTATTTGTATTAGCTTCTGCTTAGAAAAACAAAGCTAATTTGAACACCTAGTTTCTCGAAGTACCTTCTCCACTCTTATGCTACCGTTTCGTTCATGAAATAAGGCATGGATCATAGGTACATTACACATCTCACTTCTCTTACTCTCGTCACACATACACATCTCTCTTTTATTTTTTTTCTACTGCTCGATTTTCTAAAAAACCAATTTTTTGTCATTACTATTTATTTTTAGTAAAAAAACATAAACTACGTCTAAAAGGCATCAGTGAAAGCCACTACCAATGCCCCTATGTCGGGCTGAACGACTGGCCTATGAATAAAGGGTGCATTTGCTTTGTATAATTTCATATTTCCTTGTAATCTAATATTCTCCTCAAACTGATTTCTAATAATACATTACCAGTAATCTAAAATTCCAATGTTTGGTTGGTTTTAAAGAAACTACAAAAAGGCTCTTATAATAGTTCAAATATTTCATAACTCAAACCAACAAGTCTATAAATTTACTTTACATGATTTGAAATTTCAAGCCTTCAAGGTTAACATTTATAAATTTTATATTGAAAACTAAAACATGAATTTTACAATTTAAATTCTCTCAATTTAAAATAGCAACATTCAAAAATTCAGTTCTTATTATTCAAAAGTTCAAATTTTGGATTTTTGAAAATTTTAATTTTAAAATTTGAGTTTGGAACTTTAAAATATTCAATTTATAAAATTTAAAATTTTGCAACCTAAAATTTTGAAATCCAGAATTTGAAATTTTAGATTTTAAGATTTAGTTTTTTTAAAAAATGAAATTTCATTATCCAAACTTGAAATTTTAAATTTTGAAATTTAAATTGCCTAAATTTAATATTCTGACATTCAAATTTTGATATTTTGGTTTTCAAATTCATGTTTTGAAAAAAAATATTTTTTAATTAGGATTTTGAATTCAAAAGGTTCAATTTTTAACTATGAGAAATTAATGTAGATGATGAAAGTGTAATAGTAAAGATTTCTTTGCTTTGGTAATTTAAAATAGACATATTTTTCTGTTGGAAAGTGATTTCTGAAAATATGATAATCTGGTTTTTAAGATAATCTTAGATTTTTTATATATTATTATTTATTTTATTAAATAAAGTAATTTTATAGAATTACGGACGCATTCCTGAGAATCCTCAGTGGACTCCACTAACTAAACGCGCCCAAAGTGCAGAAGAAAGAATGCGCTGTCTTTAAGTATTGATCGCCATCTGCTCCTCATCACCCACCTGTCGATCTCTTCGCACGCCCCGGAGGCGGCAGCCAGGTATCTCTCCTTGGTCTCTCCAGTGCAATTTTTTTTTCATACTACTTGGGGTTGATGGATTAGAGCTCGTGGTTAATTCCTGTTTCAGTTCTTCGTTGGCAGTTTAGTTCCAAAGGCTGCCTGCTCCTGAGCTATCTGATTGGATGGATACTGTTTTGTTTAGTGATTTCTGGGTTATCTCCATCGATTTGGAGCTGGTTTTTGCGATGTTACATAGTCGTTTATCTTGATCTAGGTCAATTGATGACGGTTCATTCAGTTGGGGAATTTAGGTTTAGAAATTAGCCATAACACTGGCGAATTATGTGGGATGTGTCATGCGTTCCTACTGCTTAGGTTCATAACTCGTATGTTTTAGGCATAAACATGACCTTGTGTTCGTAGTCCTAACAAGATCTTGTAATTATGTTGAATATTTCAAGCTCGCCTTTTGATGATTGTTGTTGAAGTACGGTTCAAAAGTTGAATAAAGCAATCATATTGTGATGATGCACCCAAATGCTTTTTTTATTGCGCCGTTAAAGTTTCTATCTTTCTGTTGGATCATTCTGTTAGTGCTTGGCTCTAAAAAATTCTGTTAAGAGTGCATCTAATTCTAACACAAATTGGAGCAATTATTTAGGTGGTGAGAAAACACACATGGTGCCTTGTTTTTCTTTGCAGGAAAGGATCATGGAGGACGACGTCATGCTGCATCTTCCGATGGACATCATCTACAATATCTTGACGCATATAACCGATCCAGCCTCCCTTGCTCGCCTCGCTTCGTCCTGCAAGTTCTGGCGTAATCTCATCAAGGACTCGAACTTTCTTCGTTGCCTCAGGGGGCGGCACAGTGACCATGGTTTCACCCCGTCCCTCCTCCTTGGCTTCTTCTACCAGGACAGCACTGAGTCTGCCCCGCACCTCTGGCAGCATCACAAGGACAAAAGCTGCTGCTTGGCACCAAGCTTCATGCCCATGTCTGAACTGTCACAGTTCATTGGCAGAAAAGCTGGCCGCAATGCCGTCAATCCACTGTCCCTTGGGACCTTCGTTCGAGGTCTTGGTGCAAGCCTCAATTTCTATGAGCCCGTCGCATCCCAAGACAACTTCCTGGCCCTCCGCCGCTGCCCACAAGACACCAATGGCCGTGCCACGGATGCGTTATGCGTCTGCAATCCTCTCACTGGTGAAATCTTTCACATTCCTTCCCATGGATTTGCACCACCTGACCATTATGCCTTGTTTGTCACCGACGATATTGGCCTTGATTTGCGCAAGTCACAATCCTTCCAGATGGTTGCCATTTGGATCAGAGAGAACAACTTCATCTGTTCATGCTACAGCTCAAAGACCGGAATATGGACGAGGTCTCCAGGCGCTCCTGAGCTAATGCCTAGCCTCTACTTGGTGCCATCCTCGGCCGCTGCTTCCCATGGTGTCATTCACTGGCTCTGCGGCAGCTGGAAAAACTGGACGCACACTCATGTTGCCAGGCTGCATATTGACAAACAGAAGCTGTCATACCTGGAGCTCCCGCCTGAAGCAAAGCGCAACAAGGCGCCATTGCTAGCAAATTCTGCAGACGGGAGCCTTCTGCTGCTCTCTGTGAAGGGCCTTCAGATGTCACTGTGGAAGCACAGCAACAGTGAACTTGGCGGTAACACCAGCAGCTGGGTCCTTGCTGAAACCATCGACATGACAAGTTCCTTGCCGCTGCGGGTGGTTAAGATGCATACCAGGGCAAAGGTCAGGCTGGAGATGTTCCGTGGGAAGAGCGGTGCAGTGGTGCTCTGGGTTGAGGGGGAAGGCCTCTTTCTGTTCAGCCTCAGCGATGGGTCGATGAGGAAGATTGACAGTGAGAATGTCATCAAGAAGTACTGCTTCTGCCCGTATGAGATTGATTGGCTCTCCTGTCTTGCGGCCATGAACCTCGTTGTGGATGGCTCACTGTCGATGGACGTAGGAAGGAAAAAGGTCCAAGGCAGATGGAGGACCTTAATGGCAGAGAGTATGGCGAATAAGAGAGCATCTTAATGGCAAGGAATAACATCTATCTGGTCTGTTGGTGTCACGGCAACCATGATGAATTTTATATTATTAACGCGTGCCCTTTCCCTTTGATTATTATGAGTGTATGACTGTTGATTTTATACGTTAATCTAATGGCATTCTCTGTTGAACCTTGTCACCGTAGCGTTTTGAATAGCGATGGTTTTTAGTTTTTACTGAAATTTTACTGTAACTGGTTTATTTTTTTTACTGTAGTTGAGTTAGCTTATTAGGCATAATTAAATTTAAAAAATATAAAAATAAAAACGACACACTAATCTAGAGCAGACAATTCAAAGGAATACGAGAAAAAAATAAAACAAAAAATTCAAAAAAACAAAAAAATAAATAACACCAAATTTACTATAATACTTCCATAGTTGCTACAGTGCTCTCATCGCAAAAAGCCAACGCCTATCACTCAACTGAGCGGGGCCACATGTCTAAGCTGTGCTTAATCTATCTATTCCCTTAATTTGCATCTGAGATGTACAGCTGGTTCACCATTTTTCCTCAAGGAATGTGCACGTAATTCCTGTAGCCTACCCAGGTTGGCGAAATCAGGCATTAACCACCTGGGTATCTGATTTTTCCAGCTGTGACTTATGCTTTTGCCTTATGGTTTATGAATTCTGACTATTCGCAAAAAACATTATGGAGAGATAACAGCATACGATTTTGATCGGTATAGATGATGTCAGCATAATTTATACTATAATTGATATTTAGACCCTGCTTTTAAAAAAACACACCGTATTTTAATCGATTACTGTTCATATGTATATAAGCAAAAGGCTCATAGTGGAAACAAACCCAGCCATAGCCATGGGTAAATTTGTGTCAATGTACATACTCACTTCGGTCACAAATATATATCTTTTTGACATAGGTGTAATTACACTTTCAAAACTTTGACTATAAATATATTTTGAAATATTTAAGTTGGATAAATGAAAATCATATACGTAGATTTGTCTCAAAAAGTACTTTCATAATATTATAATTTTATTAAATTTTATAAATATATTATAATATAAATTAGTGTTCAAAGATATATTTTGGAGACTCTGTAACATGTGTTTATGACTAGAGGGAGTACTTGCTTAAGGCTTTCACCCTTAATTCTACTACGATTTGTACAACAAATTCTTAACTGTGCAAAGTATACCCCATGCAGATGCGTAGATTTGTCTTGAAAGAAAGCTGAGTTTATAGCCACTGCATCATGCCACTCAGATATGTCCACGGAATCCACCCAGGCTTCGATCGTAGAGATGCCATTGGGTGTCTTTTACCCTTATCCAAATCTATAAACATACTATTGGGTAGAGTATAAATAAAAAATAAAATATCTATTTAGATTTGGATATGAGGGTAATACCTGCTTACCCATTTTTGTTCATGCTCATTCATACCTAAGTTTAATAGTGTACTTGGACTATCCATAAGCTTGAACTACTCATACTTAATTATATCTTTCTATAAAAACATGTGGGGTTACTTATGCACCTATTCTTGTCAATTTGCACAGAGTACCTTTATGCACATATAATCATTTCTAACAAATTTCAGACGATTTCATAAACCTTTTGTGGTGTGAACGTGAGGTTGAAAATTTAAATAATGAAGTTTTACGAAGGCTTCTTATAAAAACCTATGGGGCTCACGTATACGTCTAGTCCTACCAATTTGCATAGAGTAGCTTTCCTACACGCAGAATCATCTCTAATAAAATTTAGTTGATTTCAGACTTAATTTTATGGTGTAAACGCGAGATTGAAATTCCAAATGGCAAGGTTTTACAAAAATTTCCTTCGTAAGTCTTTTTGACTTAGCCCCTAATTTTCCTGCTCCTTTACCCACTGGGTTATCCAAACCCATTGAGTATACCTTTTTTTTATTTGGGTATAGATAATATCACTTCAAATAAATATATATAAAATTAGGTATAGATTTAGGTTACATAAATTTTACCAGTGGTATCTCGACTTTGACCCAATCTGTAGCTCATAAGTCTTGTAGATTAACTTGATGGAATAAAATACAAAAGGAGCTCTTTGGTAAAGTTTGGGATTATTCATCCTCTCTTTTTTTTTGAAAGATTATTCTGGGGACAACTTAAAGCGAAATTCCTCACATATAGCATATCTTTTCCGCTTTATGTAGTACTACTATCCTACCAACAAAGGCTCAGTATCCTACCAAACCTACGCATTCTGAAGAAAACGAGACCTTGACAAATCAAAACCGAGCACCATCTACTGAAAATCAGATGCAATACAATAGAGTAAAGTGCGTACATGTCAAGGTACATGCAATTTGATTTTAAATCTACGATTTGATTATTATTATTTTTTCTGAAAAGAAGGCGTTGCATTGCATCCCTTCGTAGTTGTGATCAGCCGTCGATCACACCACAGGAACCTTCCAAGCCAAGCTTTCCTGAACACTACCAAACCCCTCCACTGACTGGCCGAACCACACCCCATTCCTACGGGAGTCAAACCGACAGGGATTTACCGTTATTCGATAAGATATAAATATAGATTAGATTTTTCATCTGATTAACATTTTATTTCTTATTCATATTTATATTTGAATTAGTATAAAAGCTATGAATACAAGTATTTGTTAGATTTTATCATTTAAAATATTATTTTATCTACACTATCTTTATTCACGTTCGAAATCGATAAAATAATATATATTTTTTATTACAATATGGCTAGTTAGTTACACGGTATTTATATTTTAGTGCGAATTCGTATTCCTTAGGTGAATTAATAAATTAAAATAATTAAGTGCACTATATATGGGGATAAAGTATTATAAATATTTTCTAATTATATAAGTTATGAGGATACTGAAATATAATTAAATTGAGTAGGTATTTGATTTCTATGGTTACAAATATTTATATTTATATTTGAGAATACTCGAATTCAAAACAATGTTCGCATAAAAAAACGAATACCAATCCTAGAAGACCACCGTTCGATTCGTTGACATCCGTACCCATTCTCATTCCTATCTTCATCTCCTCCGCCGAAGCAGGCAGCCATGGCGCCGGTGGATCCCCACTCCTACACCGATGGCGCCAACCCGGTGACGGCGCACGCCGCCCTCGCCTTCTACCTCGACTTCACCGCCTCCACCATCCACGCCTCCGCGCTCCTCACCCTCTCCGCGCCGCACTCCGGGGACCTCCTCCTCGACACCCGCGCCCTTACGGTCCACTCTGCCTCCACCGTCTCCGACCCGCCCGCGCCCATCCCTCTCTCCCTCGCTGCTGACGCCGACCCCGTCCTCGGCTCCGCCCTCACCCTCACCCTGCCCCCCGACACCTCCTCTTTCCGCCTCACCTTCTCCACCTCCTCCGCCGCCTCCGCGCTGCAGTGGCTGGCGCCACCGCAGACCTCGTCGTCCCTCCCCTTCGTCTTCTCCCAGTGCCAGTCCATCCACGCCCGCTCCATCTTCCCTTGCCACGACACCCCCGCCGCGCGCATCACCTTCTCCCTCCTCCTCAACATCCCCACCCAGCTCTCTGCGGTCGCCGCCGCGCGCCACGTCTCCCGCAGGGACCCTCTACCCTCCGACCACCGGGGCGCCTGCGACGACGCGCTATGGTGCGCGCCCGGCCGCATCGTCGAGGAGTTCGAGATGGAGCAGCCCGTGCCGCCCTACCTCTTCGCGTTCGCAGCCGGCGGGATCGGGTCCAGGGACCTTGGCCCGAGGACGCGTGTGTACGCTGAGGGAGGGGACAAGGTTCTGGACGAGGCGGCGAGGGAGTTCGCCGGGGTGGAGGAGATGGTCAAGGTCGGGGAGGCGCTGTTTGGGCCCTATGAGTGGGGGAGGTTTGATCTGCTGGTGCTGCCGCCGAGTTTCCCCTACGGAGGCATGGAGAACCCCAGGATGGTGTTCCTTACGCCGACAGTGATCAAGGGGGATGCTGCAGGGGCGCAGGTGGTGGCGCATGAGCTCGCACATAGCTGGACCGGCAATTTGATCACTAACAAGACCAATGAGGATTTCTGGCTAAATGAGGTGAACCCTTGTTGTAGTTGCCATGTAGATGTGCTTTGCACGTTAGGTGATTCATGAGATGAATTTGAAATTGCTTTTACATACTTTGCATTCATGTGCCAATGTTATTAAGGGAGCAGAACAAATGATTGGGGGCAAAATCTGTAGCCTCTAGCCCTTAACTTAAGTTGCAATTATAGGTTGACATTTTTTGTCCTAACTGTTACAAATTAGGCTCACACATTCAACTAAAACTCTCATGCTGTAAATTCATATGATTGTTTCTGCGTACAGGGATTCACAACATATGCTGAGAGGAGGATTGTTGAGGTGGTGCAAGGGGAGGAGCGGGCAGCATTAAACATGGGCATTGGATGGAGGGGGTTGAACAGCATGATGGAGAGGTTTAAGGATAACATGGAGTTTACCAAGCTGAAGCCGAACATGGCAGGGATTGACCCTGATGATGTGTACTCAAAAGTGCCCTATGAGAAAGGCTTCCAGTTCCTTTGGCGCATTGAGCGTCAGGTGGGTGTAGCATTGCAATTGTTTGGTTTACACTGTTTTGCAACATTCTTTGATTGAAGTCTCTGACATTTTTATGACAAGTTGTGAATGTGTTCTGTGCTCTCCTTGTTGGTTGTGTTAGATTGGCCGACCTGCATTTGATGAGTTCCTGAAGAAGTATATTGCCACCTTCAAGTTCCAGTCGATAGATACGGAGACATTTCTTGAATTCCTGAAAGCTAATGTACCTGGGATAGAAAACCAAATTGACCTTCACCTGTGGGTCGAGGGGACTGGTATCCCTCCAGATGCCATGGAGCCAGATTCAGCTATTTATAAAAAGATTTGCTCCTTAGCTGCAGAGTTTAAGTCTGGAAAACTTCCAAGTGAAGAGGAGGTGGCGGACTGGAATGGACAAGAATGGGAGCTTTACTTGGAGAATTTATCCACAGATGTTGAAGCCTCACAGGTATGAATTATTATCGATATTCTCCAGAGCCAACTACGAAGATACCAGGTCTTCCACTCCTATGATATTAGAACCAGATTCTGTTTAATGGATTGGATAGAATAGATTTGTTGACATCGTCAATCAGTCGCAGCTCGAATATCAATTATGTGGAGGGGACTTTATAGGCCTCTTACCGTATATAATAATTGATTCTGAACATGATGAGCACTTGGCTCTATTATAGAATCTGTGTGGATTAACATGAAAAATGGAACCATACTCTCACTTTGTGGAGCAGTGGGTTCAACGAACGTGTTTGGAGATTGCATGGCAGAATAATGCTTAGTGAGTAGTTAGCCATGAGACAAAGCAGTGAAGTTGTCCCCTCTGCAGCTAGGACACTTCATTTACATGTAGCACAATACCTAATTTTCACGGTTCACATGATAACATAGAAAGTAAGGATACCTTATAGCTGACTCAAGATGATTGTCATTTGTAGCTTGCAATCACTATCAGTGAAAGCTGGCCAAGTAAGGAAATCTTCAGCTGTTGAGGCTTGGTAGTTCCGTACTATCTTTCGGAGTATCTAGCTTATCATTTGTGGTATTCAGTCATTACGAATGGAAGTTTGTATTTGTGTTATTACATAGCATTCTGTGGACCAGACTTGTGTTTTGGAACACATATTGACAAAACTTATGAATGGCTTAACCGCTCTTTGTTATCTGTATGCAGGTTACTGCTCTTGATGAGCGGTACAAGCTATCAGAAAGCCGTGACTACGAGGTCAAAGTCGCATTTCTCCAGCTGGCAATCCCCACCGGCTGCAGGTGCTACTTCAATGAGGTTGAGAAATGCTTGAAGCAAGTGGGAAGGATGAAGTACCTCCGCCCGCTCTACAGCTCGCTGGCCCGGTGCTCCGGCGAGGAGAGGATGCTGGCCCAGAGGATCTTCTCAGAGGCCCACGAGTTTTATCACCCGATAGCTCGCGGCGTGGCGGAGAGCATCCTTTCAAAGCATGGCTAGCTGAAACCGTGTCGTACTGAATCCAAATTAAGTAGGGAAAGCCTTTGATGGTTGTCGACTGTTTGCTCACTCTTCTTTCGCATAAAATCATCGCCCCCCCTGGAGCTAACCTGGGAGAAAAACTGGAAACTCAGAACTGTATCCAGATAATGTATCCTCTGGGATTGCATGTGCGTACGTTTTCTGATCCTGTAAATCTACTGCTTGGTTGTCTGATTTGTTTTTAAAATAATCCATTTTTTATTCAAAAATACATAAATATACCCATAATTTTTTTTTTACAAAATAGCCTTCAATCGTCCAACCATCGGGCGATTGGAACCTTTTGCCTAACGGCCGTGCGACACGTAGGCAATCTGTGGACTGTTGGTCGACATAGTTGTAGTCGCCCAACGATCGGGCGATTACGAACTATCATCTAACCGTTGGGCGAATACACTTGTACGGCCTATTTTGGCGCAATTGGACCTCCAGACCGCGCATGAGGTAAATAACAATTGTTGTATCATAGAAGCTCCTGGACTGGGCAATAGAGCTCCCCTGAAGCTCAAATTTTTTTTCCATTAAAAAAGGTGCATGTGTATCGTAGGAGTAGTTCGATTTGTTATATTGTGTATGATGTTCTTTCTTATACATGTAGGCAAACCCTATACGCCGTGTTATTCCCAGCTTTACTACGAAGTCTATTTTATTTCGCAAAAGCACATCTCATCGTATTTTTACATTCAATTCTTGGCGAAGTAACGCAACCAACAATATGAAAACAAATTCTCTTTCACGCATGAATTCTCGGTTGAATCATGATATCACTTACCGTCGTACTTACCGAGCGTTGCTATCTCAATCGTCTTAACATACGACGAACGTAAAATGTTAGTGCACACCAAACAGAATTTGTACCATTCATAATCCATAAAAATCACAAATGGATCAACCGACATTACTTCCCATTATTTTTACCCCCAAAAATATAATTCATACATAACATTACATATATGTTAAGTGCCTATAACAATTGTCATTTACCCTATACGTAGTCCAGGGGCCCAGTTATGCCAAAATAGGCCATACAAATGCAATTGCCCAATAGTTGGACGGCTAGACTTGCAATCGACCAACGGTTGGGCGATAGGTCGTAATCGCCCGACCGTTGGGCGATTGCAACTATATCGCCCAACAGTCTGCGGACTGTCTGCGTGTCACGCGGTCGTTGGGCGAGAGGTTCCAGTCGCTCAACGGTTGGACGACTGGATGTTATTCTTGTAAAAAAATTTCACTGATATATTTCTGTATTTTTGAATAAAAATTGATTATTTTTTTAAAAATTCCCCTCTATCTAGTGGATTTTTGATAACGAATTAACGATGGTTTCTTACTGGCGATATAGATGCAACCACCGACGATGATAGTCTTCCGTAAAAATCTTTATGTTTTCATCCATTCTATCTTGAAAAGCAACATATCACATTCTACAGAAAAACCATTAGATGGCAAAAAACAAAATTTTCCGTTGTCGGACTCGAACCCGGGTCTCTCGAGTGAGAGCCAAGTATCTTAACCAGCTAGACGGGTCTGTTCTTTTTTGCTGTGATTTATGACTTTTGGTTAAACTTTTTTGAATTTTAGCTGTTTGCGACAGAGATTACGAAAAAAGAGATACTTACTTACGATTTTAGATGATACATATGTTGGGCTTTTAACGTATACTATAATTAATTTATAGATTTTATCTTTAAAAAATATCTCGTTTGAAAATTAGGCACTGTAGCAAAACTTAGGGCCTGTTTGGTACAGCTCCTGCTCCCAGCTTCTCAGTAGATTCTCAGGGAGCTGTACCAAACACCCCGATTCTCTAAATGGCTAGATTCTGCTTCTCGCGAGAAGCACTCTCTAAAATGAACTAGAGAGGAGAAGCAGCAATTTTGTGGATTCTCGTGGGAGTCGTAGTCCTTAAAATAAATTTACCCATTGAAGTTCGGATTAATTACCCGCAAAATACCACCGTATAAAAACAAAACCAACCCCTCCTCCTCCCCGAGCGCGCCGCCCACCCCAACACCCGAGCGCGCCCACCCCACACCCGAGCGCGCCGCCTCGCTTCCCGCATCGCGCCGCCGCCTTCCCTCCCCTCTCGCGCCCCCGTCCCTCCTCCTCGCGCGCGCGCCGCCCCTCCCCCCCCTCCCGGCCGCCCGACGCCGCCCCGTGCCCTCCTCTCGGCCGCCGCCGCCGCCTCTTCCCCTCCTCCCGGCCGCGCCGCCCTCCCTCCCGCCGCCCGGACGCCGCCCCGTCCCTCCTCCCGGCCGCGCCGCCCCCCGGTCCCCTCCTCCTCGGCGCGCGCCGCGCCCCTTCCTCCTCCCGGCCGCCGCCGACGCGCCCCGTCCTCCCCCCCGCCGCCGGGCGCCGCCCCGTCCCTCCTCCCGGCCGCCGCCGACGCCCCGTCCCCTCCCTCCTCGGCCGCGCCGCCGCGCCCCTTCCCTCCCTCCCGGCCGACCCGACGCCGCCCCCCTTCCTCCTCCTCCTCGGCCGCCCCAGCGCCCCTTCTCCTCCCTCCTCGGCCGAATTTGTGAGGTGAAGTTCACTGGAATTGATCTACTAGTTTTCTTTGTATTCTTTGTATGTTTGATGGTTGTATGCATGTATGCAATTTATTCCCTCCTGCTGAAGCAACATGGCAAGTATGAGTGAATGTATGATCATGTAGTTTATTCTTTGTATGCATGTTTGATGGTGGGGAGGAGAGTATAAGAAAGAGCAGCGAGCCTAGTTACATGTAGTTGTTTCCATAATGTTTGCCAACGCCAAATATACTATAGAATGCCTTGTGCCAAGGAGGGAGATGGGGGGGTGGGGGTGAATTTGACAGTACTTTTCTATGCTACGAGTGATAAATTATCTTCCTACAATCCAAAGCCTTCTCAAATGTCCTGATACACCAAGCCTCATCTTAGCATATAAATTCTATTTTCTAATGTCCAAGCCTCATCTTAGCTGATAATAAATTCTACCTTCTAATGTTCTACAGATTGATCGTAATATTGGCGAAGATCCTCGTCTTGAGATATTCAAGAGGGAGTGGTTTCAAGGCAAGGATTGCCTCGATATTGGGTGCAACCAGGGTTTGGTAACGATCGGTCTAGGTAATGTTCTGGGTACAATAATTGGGCTCTATTTTTGTTTGGTTGATGATCTGTCTAATGTAACTTATGCCTGTTTCTTTCATGTTTCAGCTTAGCTATAATTGTCAGACTTCTGATCTTGTACAGTTACACTGTTGTAGTTCTTATTAATAGAAAAGTCTTATCAAGATTAACATAAACATTGTTTTAGCTAGTTTTAGTAAATCATGTTTGACCTGGTTATATGGTTGCTTTACAAAAGTTTCAATAGACTATGATGAATGTATGATGAATGTAGTGTGTAGTTACTAGAGTATGTACGTATGTATGATAAATTTTCAGTTTATAGCAGATGGGTGACAATGCCGAGTGGACTGATGAACACACTAGGATAGTATGTGAACTATTTGCTGAACAAGTAGCAGCTGGTAATATGTTTGAAGATATTCGCAACACTGGTGAAGATCATTGGTCCCCAGCAATGGGAAACTTGCCACGAAGCCCAGTTCGTGCATCCACACCTATTGAAGTTGAAGAACATGAAGGCGACAATGATGACAACGATAATAGTGAACAAGAAGATGAGTCACCAATTAGTGTTAAAGGGAAGAGAACATGTGGTCCTAGCAATGTGAAAGGGAAGAAACTGAAGAGTGGATCTGCAGTCATGCAAAATCAATTAAAACGTATTGTTGAGTTGAGCGAGATGTCTCATGCGTCTTTTGCAGCATTTGCACAAAAAAGAGAGGAAACCTCGGTGTGTACCATCAAGGATGTGATGGAGTTGGTCGAAGAGTGCGGTGCTGTAGAGGGGACTAATGAGCATTTCATTGCATCTGAACTTTTTATAAAAAAGGAGCAAAGGGAAATGTTTCTTACATTGCGTAGTAGCGAAGGACGGTTTGAATGGTTGAAAAGAAAATATGATGCCAAGTATGGCAAGTAGAAGTTGGTTTGTAAGACTTTATTTAAATTGTGAGACATTATTTAAATTGGTTTGTAAGACTTTATTTAAATTGGTTTGTAAGACTTTATTTAAATTGTGAGACTTTATTTAAATTGTGAGACATTATTTTGCTTCTATTGATATGTACAAATTGTTTGCCTTCATATGGGTTTTGTCTAATTTAAATTGGTTTTTCTTGGTATTTTCATGTACAGATGTCCTCATCAGAAAATGAAAGTGAAGTGAGTGATGTCTCTGATGAAGAATATGAGTGTGATGTCCAAATGATGCAACAACAACAGGACATATTAGGGCACTTAGTCACATCGCAATTATTGTGGAGAAGTACCATTCAACTTATCTTGATAAGAATGAGGCTAGGACTTCACGCCTTAGTGGTATGGGTTGGGTAATAGAAACCCTAAACACCCTGTGGAAAGTCACCATATGTTTCGTATGAATGCTACAATCTTTCGAGTCTACATGATCTTTTAGTTACATCTTACAACTTGAAATCAACTACCCATATAAGTTCCATTGAAGCTTTGGCTATTTTTCAGATACATGTGGTGGCTCAATCAAATCGAAGAGCGCAGAATCGGTTCAAGCATTCGGTGAGACAATTAGCGAGAAAATTTGATGAGGTTTTGGAGTGTGTGGTCAAAATGTCTCATGATATTGTGCAACCAAAAGATCCTAATTTCTCTACTGTTCATAGTAGAATTACAAATGATAGGAGGATGTGGCCACATTTCAAAGACGCATTGGAGCTCTCGATTGTACACATATCCTTGCAATGAGCTTCCATTAGAAGATCAGATTAGATATATTGGTAGATCAGGAAAATAACTCAAAATGTGATGGCTATATGTGATTTTGATATGCGCTTCACATACGCATCTATTGGTCAGCCAGGAGCAATGCATGATACTAGTGTGCTTTATCATGCATTGAATGTAGACAAAGATATCTTTCCGCTTCCTCCACAGGGTAAGTTTTATCTTTCAAATTATTTGTGAATTTATTTATATTAATATTCATGCATTTGGTGTTAATGATGATAATTTGTACCTTAATTTTTAGGAAAATATTATCTTGTCGATGCTGGGTTATCCGAATAGGCCGGGGTATCTAGCACCATACAAGGGACAAAGGTATCATATTCTTGAATTTCGAAGAGGTGATGCCCCAAGTGGTGAGAAAGAAAAATTTAACAAAGTACACTCAAGTGGTCGTAATATCATTGAGAGGACACTTGGTGTCTGGAAGATGAAATGGAGAATTCTTTTGAAGATGCCGAGCTTTCCTTTGTCCAAGCAAAAGATGATTGTTGCAGCTACTATGGGACTTCATAACTTCATACGTGATCATGCTTCGCCAGACAAGCATTTTCGTAGGTTCGAGCGGAATCCTAATTATGTGCCAACCATACCATCAAGATATGCAAAATATGCCATTTCTCAGGATGCATCAGATGCGTCAACATCACAATCGAGTGATAGGGCTATGGATAGGTTTCGTGATGACCTTGCAAAGGCAATTGATGAAAGTTGGTGAAATTTGCTATATGAACAGTGAAATTTACTTGTAATAGTATGGACGAATGGATTGCTTTTTATGAAAAGATGGATGCATGAGTGTTCTGTTTTGTTGTCATTGCAGCGACAATATCATTTCATATCACATTTCAATCGACTTGGCTCTAATATTTGTAGATAAATTTTATGAATTTGTGTACACGTAGAAAGGAGTAAGAAAGAAAAAAACTTCAAGTGCTAAAACTAAGGGTAACATAGTCTTTTCCCCTCAAATCTTTTCTTTTGTGAATCTGGAGCCAACCCACTAGCCAAACGCTTTTGAGGTAGCTCCAGATTCTCGAGAAGTGGATTCTTCGAATCTGGAGCGGTGAAAAATGAGAATCTGAGTCTGTACCAAACAGGCCCTTAAAAGTTATTTTGAAAAATCAAAAAAAAGCATAACAGATTGTGATAGCGTTCTTATCGAGATGTTGCGTGGCGGCAAACTCGTCCAAATAGACCGGACCAACACACGCGCGCACCGCGCCCGCTATCAGACCCGCCCGAATGGCACGCACGACAGCATCGCTAATCGGGCAGACGGCACGACGCCGGGCCGGCCGTGCTCGGGCCGAGTGCGCGACGGCGGTGGCCGCGGCGACGCCCGTTAGCAATTGGGCCGACACCGCGCGGACGCCCCGCCTAACGCTCTAAACGGGCTGTGCTGCCCCGCACGCGCACGCCCGCCCGCAATTTCGAAAAATAGCCGTTTTTCTAACCGTTGGGGGTAAAAAAATTCGAGAAAAATAGCAAAAAATTCGAAAAAAATCTGAACTTTTTTCTATAAATAGGTGGGCATCCGGCCTCCATTCTCCACACCTCAAATCTCACTCTCCTCTCTCGATTTAGCTGTGAAAATTCCGAAAGTGCTTGCACAAATTTGGTGAAAATTCAGAAAAAATTCCGAAAATTCAAAAATCTTTAGATTTTTTGTGAGAGCTGCAAAGGAGGTAACAATTCTGTCTTATTTTAATTTTTGGGTATTATTTATTAGTTTATTTTTTTGCTATTATTGGTTGGTTTAATAGGAAGTTAATCGTTCTTTACTATTTTAATTTACAGTTGATTTAATGGAGAACTACGATTTTGAACTCTCCGAATTCGGCCTCTCGGCGGAGGATATGCAACCGTTTCCACAAGCATATCCATCTGAAGATGCCGAAGAAACGATGGCCCCGGGAGCGCAGGGTCCAATCGATCCATCTTCTGCTGGCTCAACAAGTGCATCCACCACTGAAAGCACGGTGCAAAAGATCAAGAGCTAGTACATCAACGCTTGGAATGATTTCGACAAGAAGTTCAAGACCGAGGATGATGGGACTTCGGTGAGGTATCTTTGTTTGTAAAATTTGTGGTAATGAATTGACGCAAAATCTTGAGTGGGACGGGTCATCTACAACGACATGCTGCAAGTTGCAAGAAAAAGCAAGGAATACAAATATGCCAGACACAACTGCAATATAACCCTGGCGGCTCGGTACGTACGTGGGAGTACAACCCAGAGGTAGCTCGGGAATCTCTTTGTAGATTAATTGCTTCTCAAGATTTACCTTTAAATTTTGGTGGTTCGATGGTTTTCAAAAATATATTAGGACTGCTCATAACCTCGATTTAATATCGTATCTAGGCAAACAACAACTAGAGATTTAATTAAATATTATAACAATTGTCGTGATAAAATGAAAGAAATGTTTCATACCTGTACATTCTCTATTGCTTTGACTTCTGATATATGGAGTGGTAGAGTTAGAGAGGATTATATTAGTGTTGTTGCTCATTATATTAATAATGACTGGGTAATGGAAAAAAGAATTATAGGATTTAAATTAATTAATGTTTCACATAGTGCTGAAAATATTGCAGAAAGTATTATTAGAGTTGTAGAAGATTTTGGTCTCATAGATAAAATTTTTTCTATAACTTTAGATAATGCAGCTGCAAACACTAAAGCTATGGAAATTCTTACTCCTGTGTTTAATTCTTATGCACACTCTTTCTTATTGCATCAACGTTGTGCTTATCATATTATTAATCTTATTGTTAAATCCGGATTAAAAAGATTAAATGCTTGTATTGATTCTTTTAGAGATGCTATTTCATTTATTAATTGTTCAAACCAGCGAATAGCCGCATATAAGAGTTTTTGCGTAGCAATGAATGTTCGTTCTAGAAAATTTGCTTTAGACATGCCTGTTAGATGGAACTCTACTTATCTTATGCTTAAACATATATTGCCATATAGGAGCACCTTATCTGTTTTCCTTCACACCCAAAGCCATCAATCTCGTAGCTCCTCCAAAGAGAACCCAAGTTAGAGACCACGAACTTCATCAAGACGATTGAGTTGTTCTTTGAAAAAATATTTTCCTTTTTAGAAATTTTTCATAAAGCTACACTTTGCCTTTCTGGAGTATATTACCCTACTTCTCCTATAATTGTTCATAATATTGTTGAAATTGCAACTCACCTAAAGGCTTTTGAACATGATCATATACTACGGGATGCTGTAGGTGCCATGAAAATTAAGTTTTTAAAATATTGGAGAGAAATTCCTATTTTATATGCATTCGCTTTTATTTTGGATCCTAGGGCCAAACTCCAAGGATTTATGAATGTTTTACAAATTTTAAGTGAGGCTACCGATTTAGACTATTCTTCATATTTTACATTAGTTAAGAATAAATTATATGAGGTATATGATAAATATGAAAATAAGTTTGGATCTGTGCGTTTGGAAAGACCCCTGGTAGTCCCTAGCACCTCTAGGGGGGTTATGCAATGGGGCAAGATTTTTGGTTCTTCGTCTAGTTCTCGTGTAGGTACACATCAGTTAGGAGGAGGAAGGCGACAAAGCACTGGAGACCTATCAAGCTATCTCAACAGTGATAGCGTCAGTTTCGAGCAGGAGTTGAACATCTTCTCATGGTGGCAAACCCAAAAGGTGTCATATCCAGTGCTATGCATATTAGCGCGGGATGTGTTGACTGTTCCTGTCTCTACAGTCTACTCGGAGTGAGCATTCAGTCTTTCCGGAAGAATAATCGAGGAGCGACGAACAAGTCTGTCCAACGAGATGGTCGAAGTACTTATGACCGTCAAAGACTGGGAACAAGCTGAATCAAGACTCCAACATACTGCAGAAAATAAAGATTTAGAAGAATCTTGTGAGAATTTGTATTTAGATAGCAATGAATAGGATTTTCAATATTTTTCTTCACATATAGTCACTAATGAGCTTTATATGTTGTACTCTTTTTTCTTTACCAAGGTTTTCTCAAATTGAGTTTTTATTTGGTAAAGTTTTTAATGAGGCAGCCATCCCATGTAATTTAATAAGTTAATAAAGCTCATTATGTCATTGCAAATATTTATTTTTATGATTAGCAATGTCTATAAATTTCTATATTTTTTTGATTTTTTTGAATTTTTTCTAAATTTTTTAAAATTTTTTTTACAATTTTCTTATTTTTCTACAATTTTTCTTATTTTTTCTGTTTTTTCGGGCTAAATGGGCTAGCCGGGCCGGCATGGCCCGTTTAGCCTTAACTGCGCCAGTGCCAAGACGCAGACGGCCGGGCGTGCTGCGCTGCTTCACGACACGCCGGTCAAGGCGCATGACCCGTTTATTACGCAGGCCTTAATGGACCGTGCCTAAACGGACCGTGCCGAGCACGGGCCCATGCCGGCCCAGTGGCCAGCTTTAGGGCGAAGCAATCACGAATAGAAATTCCCCGGCTAGCCGCAAGCACGCACAGTCGCACTCGCACAGCACATGAGCGGATGAGCCCGACCCGACCAACGCCCGAATCGAGTCGACCACACGATCGCCCAGCGGCGCATGGCTACTATTCTCATTCCCATCTTCATCTCCTCGGCCAAAGCAAGCAGCCATGGCGCCGGTGGATCCCCACTCCTACACCGATGGCGCCAACCCGGTGACGGCGCACGCCGCCCTCGCCTTCTACCTCGACTTCACCGCCTCCACCATCCACGCCTCCGCGCTCCTCACCCTCTCCGCGCCGCACTCCGGGGACCTCCTCCTCGACACCCGCGCCCTTACGGTCCACTCTGCCTCCACCGTCTCCGACCCGCCCGCGCCCATCCCCCTCTCCCTCGCCGCTGACGCCGACCCCGTCCTCGGCTCCGCCCTCACCCTCACCCTGCCCCCCGACACCTCCTCTTTCCGCCTCACCTTCTCCACCTCCTCCGCCGCCTCCGCGCTGCAGTGGCTGGCGCCACCGCAGACCTCATCGTCCCTCCCCTTCGTCTTCTCCCAGTGCCATTCCATCCACGCCCGCTCCATCTTCCCTTGCCACGACACCCCCGCCGCGCGCATCACCTTCTCCCTCCTCCTCAACATCCCCACCCAGCTCTCTGCGGTCGCCGCCGCGCGCCACGTCTCCCGCAGGGACCCTCTACCCTCCGACCACCGGGGCGCCTGCGACGACGCGCTATGGTGCTCGCCCGGCCGCATCGTCGAGGAGTTCGAGATGGAGCAGCCCGTGCCGCCCTACCTCTTCGCGTTCGCAGCCGGCGGGATCGGGTCCAGGGACCTTGGCCCGAGGACGCGTGTGTACGCTGAGGGAGGGGACAAGGTTCTGGACGAGGCGGCGAGGGAGTTCGCCGGGGTGGAGGAGATGGTCAAGGTCGGGGAGGCGCTGTTTGGGCCCTATGAGTGGGGGAGGTTTGATCTGCTGGTGCTGCCGCCGAGTTTCCCCTACGGAGGCATGGAGAACCCCAGGATGGTGTTCCTCACGCCGACAGTGATCAAGGGGGATGCTTCAGGGGCGCATCTGGTGGCGCATGAGCTCGCACATAGCTGGACCGGCAATTTGATCACTAACAAGACCAATGAGGATTTCTGGCTAAATGAGGTGAACCCTTGTTGTAGTTGCCTTGTAGATGTGCTTTGCACGTTAGGTGATTCATGAGATGAATTTGAAATTGCTTTTACATACTTTGCATTCATGTGCCAATGTTATTAAGGGAGCAGAACAAATGATTGGGGGCAAAATCTGTAGCCTCTAGCCCTTAACCTGAGTTGCAATTATAGGTTGACATTTTTTGTCCTAACTGTTACAAATTAGGCTCACACATTCAACTACAACTCTCATGCTGTACATTCATATTATTGTTTCTGCGTACAGGGATTCACAAATTATGCCGAGAGGAGGATTGTTGAGGTGGTGCAAGGGGAGGAGCGGGCAGCATTAAACATGGGCATTGGATGGAGGGGGTTGAACAGCATGATGGAGAGGTTTAAGGATAACATGGAGTTTACCAAGCTGAAGCCGAACATGGCAGGGATTGACCCTGATGATGTGCACTCACAAGTGCCCTATGAGAAAGGCTTCCAGTTCCTTTGGCGCATTGAGCGTCAGGTGGGTGTAGCATTCAATTGTTTGGTTTACACTGTTTTGCAACATTCTTTGATTGAAGTCTGTGACATTTTTATGACAAGTTGTGAATGTGTACTGTGCTCTCCTTGTTGGTTGTGTTAGATTGGCCGACCTGCATTTGATGAATTCCTGAAGAAGTATATTGCCACCTTCAAGTTCCAGTCGATAGATACGGAGACATTTCTTGAATTCCTGAAAGCTAATGTACCTGGGATAGAAAACCAAATTGACCTTCACCTGTGGGTCGAGGGGACTGGTATCCCTCCAGATGCCATGGAACCAGATTCAGCTATTTATAAAAAGATTTGCTCCTTAGCTGCAGAGTTTAAGTCTGGAAAACTTCCAAGTGAAGAGGAGGTGGCAGACTGGAATGGACAAGAATGGGAGCTTTACTTGGAGAATTTATCCACAGATGTTGAAGCCTCACAGGTATGAATTATTATCGATATTCTCCAGAGCCAACTACGAAGATACCAGGTCTTCCACTCCTACGTCCATTCTCAATAGTTTTCGTCTTTGTATGCATGCAGACATTTCTAGATTGGTCACCAAGAAAGTGACATCGGTTCATCTGTCATGAAAAGCACTTTTAAGTTTTAATGTCATACATGGAACTCGGTCTGTTCCATTCAGTCCAAATGCATGCATTTCTGCTTCCACATGTTCATAAAAAAATCTGCTCCAGTTATATGCTGCTGTAATAATTGTCTCTACGTCAGCAGTAAATTAACATAGCATTATAGCAACGGGCCAGATTCCAATAGAATTAAGCAAAACATGTTCCAACATATCGTCCATGTTTAGCTGATCAGTCGATGCATTTTAGATCAATGCTGAGGGATTTTATCACATCAATAAGTTAATAATATGTTGACACGATCAGTTAGAATAGGTCGTAGCACCCTTGAGACCAAGGATAACCTTCATAATATGTTGACACAATCAGTTAGAAAGAATAGGTTGTACCACCCTTGAGACCAAGGATAACCTATCTGCTGTCAAATTATGCACTGCCACTAAATGCCAAATAAATAGAATATTCATGCCTGTTGAGAAAGGTTGTCCAGAACAAATCAACCTAGAGTCTTTTGGTTTACCAAGGGAAATGGAACTGAATCGGGTTTAAATTACACTGAAATGAGTTGCAGAAGCATATGTTTTGTTTGGTTCACTCAGGAATGATATTAGAACCAGATTCTGCTTAATGGATTGGATAGAATAGATTTGTTGACATCGTCAATCAGTCGCAGCTCGAATATCAGTTATGCAGAGGGGACTTTATAGGCCTCTTACTCACCGTATATAATAATTGATTCTGAACGTGATGAGCACTTGGCTCTATTATAGAATCTGTGTGGATTAACATGAAAAATAGCATCATACTCTCACTTTGTGGAGCAGTGGGTTCAACGAACGTGTTTGGAGATTGCATGGCAGAATAATGCTTAGTGAGTAGTTGGTGTTTAGCCATGACAAAGCAGTGAAGTTGCCCCCTCTGCAGCTAGGACACTTCATTTACATGTAACACAATATCTAATTTCAAGGTTCACATGATAACATAGAAAGTAAGGATACCTTATAGCTGACTCAAGATGATTGTCATTTGTGGTTTGCAATCACTACCAGTGAAAGCTGGCCATTCACTAATATGATCTAGGAAGTAAGGAAATCTTCAGCTGTTGAGGCTTGGTAGTTCCATACTATCTTTCGGAGTATCTAGCTTATCATTTGTGGTATTCAGTCATTACAAATGGAAGTTTGTATTTGTGTTATTACATAGCACTCTGTGGACCAGACTTGTGTTTTGGAACACATATTGAAAAAACTTATGAATGACTTAACCGCTCCCATGGCATTTATCTGTATGCAGGTTACTGCTCTTGATGAGCGGTACAAGCTATCAGAAAGCCGTGACTACAATGTCAAAGTTGCATTTCTCCAGCTGGCAATCCGCACCGGCTGCAGGTGCTACTTCAACGAGGTTGAGAAATGCTTGAAGCAAGTGGGAAGGATGAGGTACCTCCGCAAGCTCTACAGCTCGCTGGCCCGGTGCTCCGGCGAGGAGAGGATGCTGGCCCAGAGGATCTTCTCAGAGGCCCACGAGTTTTATCACCCGATAGCTCGCGGCGTGGCGGAGAGCATCCTTTCAAAGCATGGCTAGCTGAAACCGTGTCGTACTGAATCCAAATTAAGTAGGGAAAGCCTTTGATGGTTGTCGACCGTTTGCTCACTCTTCTTTCGCATAAAATCATCGCCCCCGCCGGAGCTAACCTGGGAGAAAAACTGGAAACTCAGAACTGTATCCTGATAATGTATCCTCTGGGATTGCATGTGCCTACGTTTTCTGATCCTGTAAATCTACTGCTTGGTTGTCTGAATTTTTTTTAAAATAAACTATTTTTTATTCAAAAATACATAAATATACCCATGGAATTTTTTTTTACAATAATAGTTTTCAGTCGCTCAACCGTTGGACGACTGGAACCTTTTGTCCAACGGCTATGCGACACGTAGGCACTCCGTGGACCGTTAGATGATATAGTTGCAGTCGCCCAATGATCGGGCGATTGCGACCTATCGCCTGACCGTTGGGCGACTGCACTTGTACGCCCTATTTGGCACAACTGGCCTCCGGACTACGTATAGGGTGGTAAATGACAATTGTTGTATCATAAGACCACTTGGACTAGGCAACATAGCTCCCCTAAAGCTCGAACTTTTTTTCATTAAAAAAGGTACATATCTATCGTAGGAGTAGTTCAATTTATTACATCGTATATGATACTCTTTTTTATACATGTAGGCAAATCTTGTGCGCCGTATTATTCCCAGCTTTACTACGGAGTCTTTTTTATTTCATAAAAGCACATTTCATTGTATTTTCGTATTCAATTCTTAGCATAGCAACGCAACCAATAATATGAAAATAAATTCTCTTCCATACATAAATTCCCGGTTAAATCACGATATCACTTACCGTCGTATTTACCGAGCGTTGCTATCTCAATCGTCATAAACATATATTCACAATTTTTTTTGCACTACAATAACATACGATGAACGCAAAATGTTAGTGTGCACCGAACAGAATTTGTACAACTCATAATCTACGAAAATTATAAGTGGATCAACCAACATCGCCTTCTATTATTTTTACCCCAAAAAATACAATTCAAATAAAAATAGGTTATTTAAAAAAAATTCCCCTCTATCCCGTGGATTTTTGATAAGGATGGTTTTTAACTCTTGATATAGATACAACCACTGACGATGGTAGTCTTTCTACAAATCTTTATTTTTTTCATCCATTCTATCTTGAAAAACAACGTACCACATTCTCCACAAGTTTGTTATGGTGGCAAAAAACAAAATTTTCCGTTGCCGGGACTCGAACCCGGGTCTCTCGGGTGAGAGCCGAGTATCCTAACCAGCTAGACTACAACGGATTGTGGTAGCGTTCTTACCTACGACATTTCTGTTCGTTAAGCAATCACGAATGGAAATTCCCCGGCTAGCCGCAAGCACGCACAGCACATGAGCCCGACCCGACCAGCACCCGAATCGAGTGAAGCACACGCATCGCCCAGCGGCGCAAGGCTTACTAATCCCCTCCCCTCCCCTCCGCCGGCGGCGCCTCCCCCCCCCCCACGCCGACGCCCTCGAAACCGACTACTGCTACCCGCGCGTGCTCGTGCTGCTTGCACTCCTTCCCTCCTCGTCGCCCTCCTCCCCCACCTCCTGGTAAGCACGTCTCCCCCTCCTCGTCCTCTTCGTCGCAACCCTGCTCTTTTTGCCCGATCCCATCTAGATCCCCGCGTAATGCAACGAAGCATATCGCAAGCGCCCTGGTTAACGCGATCCCGTGGTGTGGAACAATCGGTGCTTCGAGTACTCACGAGTCACGATCGCACGATGGTACCTAGTAGTAGTGAGTGGCAGGGTCTTAACAGCTAGCTGGATCACATGTCTCTGGATCACAGCGATTATTGTTTCTTAGATATATATTCCTTGGAGATTGCCGCCAGTAAACCTGGAAAATTATAGTACAACAAGGTGCTTATGCACCGATTATTTAGTAGTCACTACCATTTAGCAAGCAACGGTGGGTTATACTGCTTGATGGTCGCAATACAGATGTTTTGCCCATCCCCTGTAGATTGCACTGGCGTCAGTACTACACGTGTCTTTGTTATCTATCTCAGGAGTGGTCTATCAAGGATGTTCTGCAGTAGTTAATTCTACGTAGCAAAATGGAATTACCTAATGTAGTCCATGTTACAAGTATGGCATCTTAAGGCATTGTATTGAAATTTGAGAAGCCTGTAAGTAAAAGCATTAGAGTGCATGGTAATAATTAGCATGGGAAAATCGTCAGTCAATTTGAGTCCTGGGTGCTCTTGCTGTGTTGTGATGCTTTGAACCTGAAAACGAGTTTGTGCTCTCACGGTCAGCGGCAGATTGTCATAAATCATAACGTTGTTTTGAGTCCTGAAACCATGGTGTCTTAGTTGACATGAAGAAAAATTATGCATAGCTCGCTACCGTTTAGCTCACGGTCTTACTGTACGTCCTAAGTTTAGAGTTGGCTAAGCTCTGGTGGAACTTTTGATTGCAAACAGAGCTTACATATTCTCACTTTGTAAATGGGTTGATTTATTTCCTTAAAAGGAAATCGCAATGCACGAGCCTTCAGTTGAAGATTCCAACTTTCATGACTTTGGTTAAAGGGAATGGGATAGTATTCCATCCTTCATGAGGAATGTCTACTAAGGATTATATGATGTATGCTAATATGCTTCTATTTGAATTTTGAAGTATAAGTAAATGAAGGCCTGTTCTGCAACGTTAGCAAATACTCAAATAGAGCTCCTTCAAATATGGTGGAAGGAGAGAAACAGACGTGTTTTTTAAAATAAAATATCGACACAATGTGAGATTTTGGCACTAATCAAGAATGAGGCCAAGCTCTAGGAGATGGCGGAAGCAAAACACTTGAAGGAGTTAAGTTGTATAGCAAACAATGTCTAACTCACCAGCCCCTTTATTTCCTTGTAAAGAGTAGCCTTTCTTCTCTTCTCTTCTTCTTTTTTTCCGTCACGAGCGCCGCTCGTTTTCATGTAAAAAACTATGAATCCGTACACCACATGCATGGGCCTGTGAAACCCAACCCTAACATAGACATCTCTTAGAACACAGGCCCACTAAAAGCCCATTAAATTCTAGCCCAGGCCTAGCCTGGCCCTTAGAAATGGACTTTCAGATAGAAGTCCCAGGGAGATTCTCCACTTTCTAGGATAGTAGGACGTCTGCATGAGCATGACTGCATTTGCTTCTTTCAAAAGAGAACGTTCGAACTAAGAACTCCATATAACAGTATTGATACAAGATTTTGTGCATTTAGTTTTTGAGTGAGCATAAATTGTAGCACGACTTACTCTCAATCGGAGAAATCATTGTTTGATAAAAAAACAAAAGAATGCAATTAGGTCACATCATCAAAATAACTGTAGATGTTGAACTTAATTAAGAATGAATTAAGGTCGCAAGTTTGCTTAATAATCGCAACCATGATAGGAATTTTTTTCTCCCCCCTTCAATGTGAATTCAACGTGATTTGATAGCTTTCTACGTCTTCCAATAGGTCCAAGCAAGGGCCTAAATGGAGGAGGTCTTACAGGATTTATCCGCAGTGCAAAAAATTTGCTTTAGGTCCTGTTGGAACACTGGAATTTTACAGAAATTTTGTAGAAATTTCACAAGAATCAATTCATTTTTCGCGGGAACAGGAAAATTTTTTGGCATTCCGAATAGGGCCTTAAGGTTTGTGTTAGCTAGGTCATGTTATCTTAGGGGGTGATCGTTTTAGCGATAACTTCTGGCTTTTGGCTAAAATTTCACTGTAGTTGTCTTTTTTTTACTGTAGCTGATTTAGCTTTTTGGGTATAATTAAATTTAAAAAAAATGTAAAAATATGTTAGCCCATCACGGACAATACAAAGGAACACGGGAAAAAAAGAAAATTGCAAAAAAGTTTAAAAAATCTAAAAAAATTCAGAAAAAGATAAATTACTGAATAGTGAAAAAAAGCTGAAACGAGCGGGACCTTAGAGTTTCGCTTCAGAGATTTTTTTACCATCCTTGAAGATGCCAAACCATCCATCGAGCAAGCATTAAGAGGTACCAATAGTTTAAAAGACAAAGAAACCAAGAGTTTAAGGGTAATTTGACGGAGAGGTATCGGTACCTTCTGGTACCTCTAAATTATGGTAAAAAACTCTTTTCGCTCCACTGTTAGTTCCCCATGCAAGTTGAAACCAAACCAATTAATTCCCCATGTTGTTTCTTCTTCATGTATATCAGCTTCATGCCATCCACGGATACATGCGCCTACCCACGACCATAAGAACACCAATGCACAACAATCATGCAGTACATGCAATGCTTACTTATATTACAGTAAGATGAAAAGAACAGCTGAGTCACAGGCACTCAGACTAGAAAAAGAAGCACAGAGACGGCATGTACCTCTAATGGTGCCAACCACAAGAAACAAAAGATGACAAGACGATCACAGGAAGAAGAACCAAAGCTGCGTATGCCTCTGTCCTCTTGAGGAGTCAGGACATGCATGCATGCTGGTCTTGGAGAACAGGAGACACCACCCACCACGTACGCCATCATAGCAGCGGCTAGCTGGTCCAGCGTGCCGGACTGGCCGTCGGTGACCCACATGCGGCGCAACTCCTGCTCGCGCTACCCACCAGTCATGAGGAACGGATCCTACGAGACGGCTTAGCTAAAGCTTTGGCTGGTTTGCGATGGCTGGCTGCGACGGCGCCCATAACTGGGCGTTCTTCACCTTGGACACGCTGTTGAGGACGCCGAGCGGCGTCACGTCGCCGACCACCGTCACCTTCTTAGCAGCGAAGTCTATGCTAAACGATGTCACGCCTGTTCATATTTAAAAGTGCATGCAGTGATTTGGTTATCAGTAACACAGAGGTGTTATCTTCTCCTGAATTGTGAACAAAAGTTTCAGATCTTGAATACATTTTATTTTTAGCTGCCTATCGTTTGTGCGAGGCTCACCTGCCATCTTGGAGAGGTGCTTCTTCACTTTGCCTTCGCATGCTTTGCAATGCAGGGAGACCTTCAGTACAACTACCTGAAACGATGCCCAAAACCTGAGCTTAGTTCAAAGCAAGCATATGTTGTTGGCTTTTGCAAATTTTGAACAAAACGAGACAAATACGCAGTAATGGAAGCACGGCCGGCCGCAAAGCTTAAGTTGTCATGCTTTGAATCTCTGATACTAGGCACAAAAAAAAAAAGAGTCGCAATCATCCATCTATTTAATATACACTCCCCTCTTTGTAATCCAGAAGGTAGCATAAATAAATCCTTTCCACAAAAGATACATCTGCTCGTCAGTGGTCATCATGGTTTTTGCCTATCTTTAGCTGGAAGTTACACATATAAAATGGAAAAAAAATCACTGTATAAAACCCACCAAGTCTCAAAAGGATATGATTGCTTATGATTACACCATCTCCATTTTTTTGACAACTTACTTTCTTTTTTTATCAAGAAGAATGGAAGCAAAGCTTCAAAATATAAATAAAACATAGTAATCAGTGCTGATTCGCAAGTAAGTGCACAGTTTCCTCACCTGCTCCTGCGCCTGCGTGTTCTTCACATCAGCAGCTGGCTCCTCCCTCTTGACATCAACGGCCGGTGCAGCCTCCACCTCCTGGATCTCCTCGGCGGCGGCGGCGGCACGGCCGCTCAGCAGGTACCTGGACGAGCCTGCCGGGTTAACGAGCTCACCATTCGCAACAGCCTTGCGCTGCCCTTTCTTGCAGTCTTGCCGGTGAGTTCTGGGTTCAGTGGGAACCTGGCAGAGTGGGCTAGCGATGGCCTTGTGTGACCGGACCTGCCTGACCATCGGCTGCCGCTCTAGGCTCGGACATATCGCGGTGGACGCCGGAGATGAGCACGAAAGGCTTTTCATGTCCTTGAAGAGCAGAGGAGCCATGGTGTGTGGTGTGTACTAGTGACTAGTTGGAGTTTTGGACATAACTAGCTTCTTGTGCCGAAGAAAACCCAGAATATATTGGTCCTCTCTCACGTGAAATACCAAAACTGCCCTTGACGTGGCACCGTAACGCCCGAGCATGGTGATGTGCCTGCCCACCGCGCCAGGCCGCCTGATGCGCCCGCCCACCGCGCCCCTGCCTGCCGCGCGTGGTAAAGGAGCTCCAACCGCATGCCGCGCTATCTAACACAGGTCATGAGCCAATGGTAAAGAGCTTCCGCGTCGTAGCAACCGTACTTCTAGTCACTGCTACTGTTTAAAACCATGGAATCCAAAACAAGTAGAAAGCATAGCATAACAACTTCTAGGCACTCGGTTTGCACCGTGGGAACAGTGACAGCTCTAATTCAATTCATAGGTATTCAGTTAAATACCTAAAATTTTTAACAAGATATCAACTATATACAAAATATTATATATATATACACACACACACACACTAGTAGTTGAATTAAATTTGTTCTGTTCGTATCTAGTCAGTCTAAATTGGTGTCGGATCCTTTTAGCCTATTTCTCTCTCTTAGGACCAAATTGGCACTGAACACTGTCCCAGGCCCACTGTTGTGATTCATACGACACGTGGTAGAAACTCTAAGTCTCACTCAATCTCTCTTCTTACTTAAGTATCTGCTCTCTACTACACTTCGTCTGACGGCGCAGGAGGCTTCTGGTGTTTTTGACTCTAGACTTTTAGAGGCAAGTCTCAGGAGGCTGCGTAGGAGCGCTGGAGCGGCCATCTCGCAAGTCACAAGTCTCGTCGTTGTCGCTTGTCAGCGCGGCACAGCCACGCAGATTCGTCCTCTTTAACCTAGCGACCTCCATAGCGATATGGCCATATATTCCTAATTCAGTAATCTCTCCATCTCCTTTTCTCATGGTAATCTCCGATTTGAAGTAAAATTATGTGTTTAAATAAAGATGTGGATTGTATTTTGCTTCAAGAAGTGAGGCATCTATAATGATTCTAAACTTTTTGCATAGTAGTTGATTATATTGTGATGACTAATATATCAATCTTTACTATTTTAAAAGAAGGAGTTGGTGGTTGATGAGTCCTCCCTTATTTTTTTTTAACCATTCGATCTGATTATGAGATAGAATCTGAACCGTTCTCCCCCCACCGCTCCCTCCTCCCCCTCCGCACCCGCCGCCCCGATCTGCTCCCCTCACTCTCCCCCTGCTGCCCCGATCCGCTCTCCCCCCGCCGCCCCGATCCGCTCCCCCTCGCTCTCCTCCCATCGCCCGATCCGCTCCTCGCTCTCCCACACGCCCCCACCCGCCGCCTCCCCCTCTCTCCCCCCGTCCTCCCTATCCCCTGCCTCCGCACGGTCGCACCCCCGCTCTGCGCCGCCCCTCGCTCCCCGTCCTCCTCTCCCCCTACCTCCGCACGGCCGCCCCCCCGCCTCCTCCCTGCTCCCCGTCCTCCTCTCTCCCTGCCTCGCACGGCCGCCCCCGCCGCCACCGCCTCCTCGCTCCCCGTCCTCCCTCTCCCCTCCCTCGCACGCCGCCCCCCCGCCTCCCCTCGCTCCTCCGCCTCCCCTCGCTCTCCCGCCTCATGAGATCCTCGCTCTCCCCGCCGCCCACCGCCTCCCTCGCTCTCCCCACCTCCCCTCGCCTCCGCAGATCCGCCTCTCCCCCCGCGCCGCGGCTCTCCTCCCCCCCCGCACGCCGCCCTCTCCCTCCGTGGCGCCGACCTCCCCCCCCCGCTCCGCCGCCTCCTCCTCCTCCCCCCCTCTCGCCTCCGCCTCCTCCTCCCCACCCCGCTCCGCCGCCGCCGCCTCCTCCCCTCCTCCCCGTCTTCGTCTTCGACCCCCGCGACTTTGGCAAGTCCCCCTCCGGCTTCGACCGCACCGGACCTTACCGTGCCAACTTCCTGCTGGACTCCGTCGCCGACCTGCGCCGGAGCCTTCGCGCGCGCGGCGACGACCTGGTGATGTTGCTATTATTGCAGTGGTGTTGATTTGCAACTTTGGATCGAAAGTTCTCAGGGAGACTCTTGTTGTGCCTTAGGGTTTTGTAGCGTTCGAAATCCATGACGAGGAAGATGCTCAAGGACGAGGAGATGGCCGTCACCGACGGCGAGAACTACGACTATGATCTCTTCGTGATCAGCGCAGGGAGAGGTGGCGTTCGCGGCTCTCGCACCTCCGCGTCTTTCGGAGCTAAGGTTGCTTTTTCCTCTTTCTTTTTTCTTTTTTGGTCCTACCACGCGTATGTAAGCAATCATGTTTGCCGTATGAGTATATTGGGTTTGTTTGTGTGCAATTTGATTGGTTGTGAGATGTGGTGCAGGTTGCGATTTGCGAGCTCCCGTTCCACCCCATTAGCTCGGATTGGCAAGGAGGGCATGGCGGGACGTAAGAATCTCCCGTTAATTTTGTGCATTTCTGGTGTTGAATACTTGAACGTCTAGCTATTCATGCTTGAGGATGTTGTTACATTCTAAATCTATGAGCTAATGGGACAACTAATTCGTGATAAGCAAACCGGACAACTTCAGGGTTATGGCTTTATTGAATTCGCAAGTCGTGCTGGTGCTGAAAGAGTTCTTCAAACGTACAATGGGACAATGATGCCAAATGTTGAGATGACATACCGATTGAATTGGGCCACTGCTGGTGAAAAACGTGATAACACCCCTGATTATACAATTTTTGTTGGTGATTTGGTTGCTGATGTTACAGATTACATATTACAAGAGACATTTAGGGTGCACTACCCATCTGTGAAGGGTGCAAAAGTTGTAACTGATAAACTGACAATGCGCTCAAAGGATTATGGCTTTGTGAAATTTGGTGATCCTACCGAGCAAGCTCGTGCAATGACTGAAATGAATGAGATGCTATGTTCTTCAAGACCCATGCGTATTGGTCCAGCTGCAAATAAGAAAG
This sequence comes from Melocanna baccifera, assembly GCA_036346265.1. NCBI lineage: Eukaryota > Viridiplantae > Streptophyta > Magnoliopsida > Poales > Poaceae > Melocanna > Melocanna baccifera. The sequence goes on along the minus strand of CM070683.1, from coordinate 1,797,372 downwards.
TAGCTGGTGTTCAAGAGAAAGGTAAGCACCGATCGATGAATCTCGATTGAGTTTATCTGTTTCATTGCATTTTCAAGTTAATTACATTTGCATTTGGTTTGTAGCTGAATCCATGTGTTTATTTTGTTACTTAGTTGCTGTGTTGCAGTTACATGCTACTTGTTACTAATTGTATTAGTTTTCTGTTTTGCTTTCTTTACTTGTTCAAAATGTATTGAAGCTGGGTTGCACTCCTTTAGCAAGAACTTAGTAGCTCCACAGTATTTCCTTCTTGAATTTGGATCATTTAATACATTAGGATTCTGAAATACTCATAAAACTCCCATTGTCTGAAAGCAGGACACCAACAGACTCTTTTCATATAGGAGCCTTGGAACTGACTTGAGCTGCAATGCATGTCTTGTATCATGCGTGGCCTCTGTTAGGTCAGTGTTAATTATTTATGTCCTAAATTTGAAGTCGGTTCTTTCGATATCCAGTACTTAATTTCTCAGCTTTTCCTTCCTGCCACATAATCCTTTTTTTCTTCCTGTATCTTTTATTAATACTGTTACTTGAAGGTAAGAACCTTCACTGCTCATAGGTTTTATGTGGGATGCACATGAATAGTGTTTATAAGCCTCATAACGCAGTAATGGGAAGCCCAACCTTTTTTCATGTAGTTGTGTACTCTTTACCTTTTCCTTCTTTTCATAACCTTTTCTTGGAAGGATGCTATGTTCGAAATATTAGTGTGTCTTTCAGGGTCAAGCCTTTTGTATTGATGCCTTTTGTTCACTTTCATTTGAAATTCACTTATCAGTTTTTTAAATTTAAGATTGACTTTATGACCTCCCTAATTAACAATGAAAAACAGGCTAAACTGCTGATTCCTTTACAATGTTGTAAGCTATTAAGCTATCAGTGGCTTGTGCCACTAGACTTGTTTTAGAATAGTACCATCTCTCATGCTCTCCATCCACTGTTTATGCAATGCTTGTTAGGTTAAGTTCCTTTTTAGGCGATCTTTTCAGAATATGTATAGTTTCTGGGACATCTTAATTCTTAGGCAAGCTTAAGAACCTTTTGTCCTAGGAGGCTGAAGCCCCTTTCTGCTAGCTTCTCTAAGAAAGCAGTTTATGCAAGAAGTGCATGTGCACAAGGAAAAGAGTAAAAGTGGCCACTTTTGTGATGATTTCTCTTCCTTGCCTTGTTTATTCTGTTAACTCATTGGTTGTACCTTATGATTTTATTTGCCTTTGTAGCTTTGTTAATTGGTTTTGTTAAACTGAGATTTGGCATCACAGATGGATGTTGTATTTCGGTAGCCTTGATGTTGTATTTCTGTGTTCTCTTCTATGAAGGATAGGATTACCTACGTATATGTGTACGCATGTGATTCATGGCATGATTTGTCTTGCTTGTAACATAAATTTTAATGCTATTTAAAATTTAAACTTTAACTATTTTTCCACGATGGATTCATAACGAAAAATTTGAGTCCCATGAACAATTAACTCATAGATATAGGGAAAGTTTTATATTAAAAAATGGATGTAGGGAAACTCATATTAGTTTGTTTGAGATTTTAGAATTTACGTTATCAATTATTTAAGATTCGTTGCAACGCACGGGCACTTGACTAGTTATTTAAAAAATATACAAGTATTGTAAGTCTTTCTTGTAGCTTGATGTGTTGATCACTTAGATAATTTGATCCCCTTTGGTGTTTGGTCGTTCGATTCATATTTTATTTAGTAGTTTAGGTAATACTATTTAAGTTGCTTAGTAAGAAATCGTTCAATAAAGTATGCTCAGGATAAAAGCACTTTTGAACTTCTACTTACAGAACACAAAAAATTCGACAAAGAGAATTGTATTTTTCACTTGATTAAAGCATCTTGTTGTGATTATACAACTCTATTGCAGAATTATTTAGATTTGAATTTTGACTCAGGTTAGTAATTCTAAGGAAATAATTTATTTCTAATTCCAGCCATTATGGTTAAAATTATTAGACTTTCAGTTCTGTTCTTCACTCATTGCTAAAGTTGCTTTCTTTTGTGTGCTTGTTTACATAACATTATATCTCGCTTCGAAGGTATAAAGCATCATCGTGTTACTTTTTAATTATTTTTAATTTCTTTATATTATTTGAGATGTTCTCTAGTATAAATAATTATATTTTAATTTTTACTATTATAGAATTTTATATTTTCTATTGAATAATATTTTTATAATTTTAAATACTTATTTTAAAATTTCTAGATCCGAAGCACTATTGCACGCGCTATCTAACACAGGCCATGAGCCAATGGTAAAGAGCTTTCACGTCGTAACCACCGTACTGCTGGTCACTGCTACTATTCAAAACCATGGAAGCCACTACAAGTAGGAAGCATAGCATAACACCTTCTAGTCACTCGGTTTGCACCGTGGGAACTGTGCAAAAGCACCATTGCATGCGGTTTGACACGGAACACCACGCGCGGCTGGTGGGGGCGCCAGGCGGCCTGGCGCATTGGGTGGGCGCGCCACCATGCTCGCACGCTACGGTGGCACAGGAGGTTACTTATGTCCTAAACTAGGTAGAGTACCGAATAACGATATTTATAATTTTTTTATTATATCTAACTTATTTTTAACTATAATTAAATTAACTTATTTAATATTATTAAATTTAAAAATAAAAAATATATTAATCCATTACGGACAATGCAGAGGAATACGAGAAAAAAAAACACAAAAAAGCACAAAATCAAAAAACAAAAACAAAAACAAAAAAAATAAACAGTAAAAAAATGCTCACTGTTAACGTCGAACACGGCGATTACGATCGCTAAACGCGGCCTTAGACTAGTTGAGCTGCTACTGATAATGGAGTAAGGGAATACTTCTATAAGAGAGCACCACATTGCTAGCTTTGCATTTTACTAGCTCTGCTAAAAAATGCTACTGTGTTTTTTCCTAAAAGAAAGCGATGGACGTTATATAGTAGCAACAAGGAGTTTAGCGGAAAATCTGCAACGAACTTATAATTTCGGGAAAAGGAACTGATTTTTGTTCTTTTGTAGATTGATGGTGCAAAGTTGGCGCAAGAGATGATCTCCACAATTTTTTATCCAGAGAGAGAGAGAGAGAGAGAGCTGTGACATAAGTTAACTTCTTGAGGGAAACCGTACATTTTTAACTTGAGGCTTTCTCTGGTGCTTGGTGGATACCTTCCCTAAAAAAACGTCAACCGTTTATTTGCTAGGGTCAACTTAGGAAGAGTGTAACACCTAAATTTGGCTTTTTTGTAAAACAATTAATGTTAAATTAATTATTTTAAAATATTTGAATTTTATTTGGTTTTTTGGTGTAATCCTAGAAATTAATCTCCAATTCCAAACTCAAAATCCAAACCTCAAAATTCAAATTCATGTCTCAAATTCAATCTCCAAAAAAATATCAATCCTGTTTTCTCCTGGCCAAATTCTTTTGAGGAGTGATTTCGTGTTTTCTACTCCTATAGATATGCACAAATCTTAAAGTACAACTAAAGAGTAAGTAGTATCAATCCACTCTTAAAGGTACTTTAATATTTATCCAATTCACTGTTAGAAAGAGTATGGAATCACCTTCCAATTCTTTTTTTCCTCTTTTCTCCGTGGGCCAAACCCATTTCCTTTTGGCCCAGCCGGCCACCCTCTCTCCTTTTCCTTTCTTCTTTCTTTTCCCTTGCCTTCCCTTCTTTGTTTCCCGAGTGCCTGTGCACCAGCGCCGCACGAGCCGCTCCCGTCTATGCCGCTCGGCCGAGCCGCCCAGCCGTGGCCGCGGCCGTGGCGGTGGTCGGTTCCCAGGTGGTCGCAACGACCGCCCAAATCAAGGTGGACGAAATAATGTGCTGATACCATAAAACAAACTTGCCGAACACACCGATCCAATTGGATCGAGGTTTCTGTTTATAGCAGAGTGATTTACCTGATCTCTGAACAGAGAGAGAGAGGGAACGTGCCTACATGCACGGCAACCTATGTTTCTGTGGCTTTTTCTGTGAGATAACGAGATTATTGAGAAAACGAGATTATTGTATTCCACAAGATCGGAGTCATTGTCCGGTTCTTTTTATTTTTTTTGTAACTTTTGATTTTAGTTTTTTTAAAATTAAAATAAATAGAATGACTTCTCGAAGCTGTTTTTAAACTCAAAACTATATATACTATCTGCATTAACTTTTTTACTATCTTAAAAATATAAATAAAACCAATAGCTGAAAAAACAGAAACATTAACCCAGCGGAACGCGAGCGCAGCACCCAGCCGAGGCCCAACCGAAGACGCGGAGCGGTGGCCCAGTTGTCAGTGCTGTGCTGCTGCCACCCGACAAAATATTGGGCGCGGCAGCGGAGATGTTCGGCCTGACAGGACAATTCGCTGGTTTCGCAGAGTTGCCTGGCTGTCGTCGACGGGGACAAATTTTCCACACTCGCCACGCGGGCCAAGGTAATCGAGATGCGTCGCTTTGATCTGTTACCGTAAAGTATGGACTGGTAGATGTATCGCTTTCGCGTGATCGCGGCGCTCTGATCTGTCACCGGATCGACCTCACTACAGTCTACAGAGCTACCAGACTCAAGCGGCGCACCGTGTTGAATGCAAGCAAATGGCTCCAATTCATCGAAACTCAACTTTAATCAGTAATTTTTATTCTAATATATTTATAAAATTTAATAAAATTATAATAGTACAAATATACTTTGAGATGAATCTACGCATATGATTTTCATATATCTAATCTAAATATTTAAAAAGATATCGATGGCTAAAGTTTTAAATTTTTGACTTCATAGACATTGACATGGTCTCTAAAACGTAACTTTGATAACTAATTTATAAAACATAATAAAATTATACTTTTATAAAAGTTTTTTTAAGAAAATTTTTTTGTGTGTGACCGGAGTGAGTAGAATTACTGTGGCTTCTCTGCGCCTTTTAGTCTGCAGGAGGTGAATCTCTGCACCGCTAAGGCTCTATCAAACTCGAGATGGATGGAACAGCCGCGGTTTTTTTATTCAAGTTACCCATGGTTGACATGCAGGGGAAGGAACAGCAGAAATCAGAACACGACGCCTCACCACAGACCAACAACGGCACAAGCCAGCGACAGCGTAGGATCTCCTTGATATGTTACAGCATGCGTCGGCAGCAGACGCCCCTTGCGTGTTCTCGCGGTTCGTTCATGCTGACACCGGCACGCGCTCCGCCTGCGGCATGTCGCCGGGGGTGGGCCCGTTCAAGAGCTCCGCGACCCTCGCCGCCAGGCTTAGCTTCGCAGCTGGCGAGACGCCGTGTTCGCCGATGATGGACTCCAGCACCGCTTCGCAGAGCGCCCTGTTCTCTATCGCCGCGCTGCCCGCCTCCGGCACGGACGAGTCTTTGGAGAACGCAACCTGAAGACCACATCCTCCCAACAGTGTGTAAACAACACCATGCATCGTCATAAATCAAACGGAAGGAAACACCAGATTGGTGTAGAAACTCACGGTGAGGACGCCGGTGGGCGAGTGGGTGAAGAGGATGGACGCGCCCGGAGGGAAGTTCTGGGCCTTGAAGGCCTCCTTGAACTTGTCCACGGCGACGGCCTCGGCCTCCGTGTACACGCCGGTGGCCTTCCAGTACGCGACGCAGTTCTCGGTCACCTTCCCCGAGTACTGCTCGCCGGTGAGCGGCAGGATCATCGTCACACTCGTGAACTTCTCGAACTCCCCTGTCGTGCGATCGATCGCCAGTACGTTGAGATGTACGTACAAGCAACAGAGTTAGGACGAGGCAACCAACAACCTGGCTTTTCGCAACAATGGAGCATGTATTTTTACCTGTGACGACGTCGCGGAAGAAGGCGGTATCGGCGGCGAGCTCGTCGGCGGTCTTCCCAGCCCATTTATTGGCCAGCGCCGGCACGGCCGCGTCCTCCAGGTACACGCCGATGGCCGTGAACTTGATGAAGTTGCCTCCAATCTCCATTCCCCGCACACCTGCGCGTCGAACAGAGGATCGTGTTGTGACGCGGAACGTAACGAATCTAAACTGACACGGAACGCATCGAACCTGCGCCGGCGAGGAAGTGCGGGCGGCCGGAGCCCGGCGGGCTTGCCACCGGCGGGAAGACGACGCCGTCAACTTCCAGCCCCGACACGGCCATGGATTCACAGCACAGAGAAGGCGGCTGAATCGGATTGTAGGCAGGGTAGCTCACCGCTCACGTATGTTCAGGGGCAGGGTAGCGGCAATCTTGCAACTCGCGGGATTTGAGAGCACGGGGTGGTTTGCTGGGTCGTGACATGAGACATCCCAACAGCTAAATAGAAGGCCACCAACTCTGCCCTGCAACTGCAACCATGCCACCATCTGTTACTTCGAGGATGTAGCATCCCAACTAAAAGGATTCTGTGCCTATGGCATTTTTGAGAAGTAAAAAGACTCTGTGGTAGGTGTAGATCTCGACGGTTTGCATGTTTTATCAACAAAGGTTGACCATTTAGGGTGGCAAAACAAGGGGAAGAGAACAAAAAGGGCCGACGACCTTGTGGCAACTCTATAATATTTGGGTTCATTTCAGGGCATACTTAGGGGTTGTTGGGAGGAGTTGAGGCCACGTGGCGAACCAATCGCCAGTTTTGTTGCGGGGCTAAGCTACCATTCAGCACCAAACTATGCCTGTTCTTTGCGGCTGCTAAAAGTCGTTTTTAGCTTTTGCTACAGTAACTAACTTTTAAACGAAGCATTTTTTAAAAAATGGGGTCTACAAGTTAATTGTAGTACACGTTAAAATACTAATATCTGTACCATCAAAAATCGCAAGCGAGTATCCCTCTTTCCGTAATCTCTGTCGCAAACAGCCAAAAAGCCATCAGCCGCAGCCAAAAAGAACAGGCCATATTGGGAAAAGACAAGGAGTACTAGTGTTTTTTCTCGTCTCGAGAGTATTCGAATTTCCATCCTTCCATTTGCCTTGAGATTCGCTCGTCGGTTTCATCTCCGATGATTGCGGGCGCTCTCCAACGACCGCTCCGGTAAGTTAGGGTTAAGGGTGTTGGGCATTATAGTAATATACTTATCTGTAGTGGCTTCATGAGTCCTGCCATGAACAACTAAACTTGTTGCCATTGAGACAAGGGTTCAACGCAGCATAACAACGCCAAAAACTTCCGTTGATAGTCCTCAATTGTTCCCGTGTGCCTCAAATGCGCCAATTCACCCAAAGGGTTCAGATGCGCCAATTCACCCAAAGGGTTACTTCTAATGGGAGGACCAAAACGCATGTTGACAAAATCTACAAAACGAGGCTATGACCGCACGCCCTCATCTCGTTCGAGTTGGTAATAACGCTGCTGAGCCACACCTGTCAGATGGTAAACGGCCAACCAAACCTTCTCCTCTTTTGGAATGTGTTATCCCCAGAAGAACTACTCACACCGGCAGCGGGTCCCCTTCTCCATCATATCTTTCCTCCTCCCTTCGGTCTCCCCTGATGTGTGATCCTTCGGGCGAACAACCCTGCTGCTAGAATCTAGGCCGGTAGTGCCGGAGATGCCTTGCAACCTGATCATCATGATGCGGATACAGACATGCTTAGCGTTTTATAATTAAATATATTATTTGATTAGAAAAAATTATTGAGATGTATTAAATATTGTCAGGTGAATTCTAATTTTATTAGGTCTTTAATATACAAAGCTATTATTATTTTATTTAATTATATATAGATCTAAGTTTAAAATGAAGATGCGTTCGAAAAACTTGCCTGCAGCATGCAGGTTGCATGGTGCCGTGCATGGCAGAGGGCAAGAGCAAGGAGAGGACTTGCCTGCAGCATGCAGGTTGCATGGTGCGGTGCATGGCAGAGGGCAAGAGGAAGACGTGTGAAGCAAAGGCAAGGAAACCAACTCATAATTCCAAATCAGAAGGATTGGCCAGCTGTCCTCCGAATCACATGGAAATATTTTGTGCGCGTGGGAAAACAATTCAGCCGAGTTTATCCAAATCAGCACTGCGTGCTGTTTGAGGTCGGATGGTTGAACCATCTAGACAAGATGTTTAACTTTTTTTGTTGGAAATTGAAGCGCAATAGAGTTTCATTTAGTGGTTATGAAGTCTGGTGTATATGTCCTCACAAATTAAAAAGTAGTTATTCTTACATTCACAATAGATGATCGGACAACACCGTATCATATCGCCTGCTCATGCTGATTCTGCTTCTGCTTCACCTAGTTCATGTCCTTCATCATAATTGTGCTGGAAGACAGCTCTGATATCAATTTGTTGTGTGCAGGCTTCCCAGACATCTTCCGGTGGACTGCCAGGGGCGGAAGCAACCTGTTGCAAACTGGTATCAGATCGGAAAGGGTAGCGAGGAGAGATGAACTCGCCCTCGTGCCTTTTAAGTCGACAAAAGATTAAGGTTTCTATTGCTTGATTATTCCCTTACAATCTGAGCCCTTATATAGGGACTTACAAGCTGACTCCCAAATTAATCCGAAACTAACTCCTACCTATTTTATATAACTAGCTTGATAAGCAATCCAGATTCTATATAACAACTAACTCACCAGTTGTCCTCCCTTAGGTTTGTCGGCCTTCTGCAGTCGCCGCAGCAATGCCAGCAACATCCGCACCAGCGTCAGACCCCAAGGTGCTTGATGCACCATCTCTTGAAGCTAAGACTTGCCGAGATCTTCTAGTATAGTGCTTACCCCAATAAACGTCTATAACAGATAGATATCAACAGTCTATTTTTTTCTCCCAAGAATAATATAAATGTTCACAGGACTACAATTGCCCCAATTTTTACAGACTTCAAATGCCTCACACCTCACAACTGACAAAATCCAACAAAAGGAAACAACTCCATTTCTTACACATACCGCTTCTTTTTCACGCTAAAAAAGAATCTTAACTATATACCTAACCTAATCTAACAGAATTTTCCAACTTGCCCATTTTGCCCTATACCACAACAAGCACGGCGACTCAACAAAAAAAAAAAAAAACTCGTCAACCACTGTTTTAACAGAGAACTTTGACCTTAAGGACCAAAGAAACAATACAACCAATTATAAGAACCTGACCAAACAAAAAAAAAGGACCTACAAAAATTTAGACCTACTTGGGTCGTGGAAACCTCACAGCAGTTCCAGAAGCAGCTCTTCACCTAACTGGACATCAACTCCAGAAGCAGTTCTTCCAAAAGATCGTCTTTTATCATTGTCTCAACATCCCTTCCTGCCTTGTCGATGCTATCTGCTAAATCCGGCCACTTCTGATCAAATGCTTTCTTCTCAGGCTTAGGCTTACTTTGTGCAAGTTCTTCCCGTCTCTGAGCCAACATCTGCAAAACTTTCTCCAAGAGACCCTCTGAGCCCCACATTGGTGCCATATTTTTAGCAGTATTTACCCAAGGGTGCATGTCCAAACACGGGGCAAGAATTTCTGACAATATGGAGTTTACCATATCAAAAATAAGCTTTCTGTCTGACCTTGACCATTGAGAAACTTTCGTGTATTTCAGTTCAAGCTTCTCAAACACGTCATAACCTGCAGGACAATCAAGAGACTGGCACACCTTGCAAAGATGATCCTCCTTGGTGCCATGAATACCAGAAGCAATTAGCATATCCAGCAAGTAAGAAAAGTCTCTTTCCTCTTCATCTCCAAATTCTTCAAAGATATCTTCAACCAGCAGTATGGTTTCATCATTTTGGCTAGCCTCCATCTCAGAGCACAAGCAATCACTAATTCCACCAATGCCTACTACCTCAGCAACAGTTTCCACGCACGAAAATTTGACAGGCTCAAGTCTCAGCTGGGGATCTACATTAAGAAAGTAGAACACAAAATTAACTACAACAGAAAGACAATTGAAATATAAGAAGGGCAAGATTGCTGATCACGAGGATATGTTGTATCTAGCTTTATGTTTTCACCATAGGAGAAATCTTCAGCTGGAGGCTCGAGAACAGATACAGGGCTTGGTTGCTCTATCTCTTTGCAGTTAGTTACAGACATAAAATCTATATGTGCAGCAACAGGACAGTGCACCTGAAGTATAACAAATAAGAGGAGCTCAACTTAGCTATCAAATTTGAGGGAAAGCAAAACAAAGAAAATTTTCCATTCTCGTACAGTGATTACTGGTAAACATTAAGCTTATTTAATGAAAGAAGACAGAGTAGAAAAGTATAAATAGAAATCTAGTCAATGTGTCTGATTCTACAAACAGCTTCTAGCATATACCTTATCGAAAGTCATCTTCCATTGATCATTGCCTACTATACCCAGAGAAGATAACTTGGAGTTGTCACTTGTGTCACTAGTGTCACTTGAAAGTGATACTTGCAAATCATCACTACTGCCACTGGAGGAAAAGCATACAACCATTTCAGATTCACTGTTTGTAGAGCTCCATAATTGTTCAGATGATTCTTCATTGGGTAGTTGTGAACAGTACAATCGTTTCCGTCGAACTAATGCATTATCCAACAAAGCCTGCCAATGTCTTCCTGTTGAAGAATCAGACTGCTTATGAACCTCCTCTTTTCTGAACATCTTGATTACTCCTCCAGAATGTGCAATCTTATGCTTTCGGTTTAAAGAACCAATGCGGTTTTGATTCTCATAACTGCGACCAAGCCACGGTTGATGTAACAGCGACATTTTCTCTGAAAGGGAACATTTTCCACCCGTTCGACCCATCTTCGTAGAATCATATCTTTCAGCACTTCTTGCCAATCGATAACTGAAATTACTCATGCCACTAAAATTCTCAAGTGGTGAAGGATGCTTTACATTATTGCTGTCTTCATCGAGATGACATTTAGATTTAGGTCGATAGGGCAACCTATAATCTGAGACAGTACTGCTCGCATGAAGCAATCTTTCATTGCTAGGAATTTTATTCTCTCTTGGCCACAAAAAGTTTTTTTGAGAAGCTATCAGCATTCCGGTTGCTGCATCAAAATCCATTAATTCTCCCATCACAGAAGGCAGCGAATGGTAACTTTCTATTTCATTTCGAATGTGTTCACTGTGAAGACATCTTGTAGAATTGCCACTGCACCTCTTACGATTAAATCCCCAAAAGCCCAAACAAAGCTGTAACAAGAAACATTTTTCAGAAAGGAGAGCCAACAAAAACTACAACAGTTCAAGCATAATAAAAGTTTCCAAGTTGCATAAAAAATTGAATTTGCATGGAGCTATTGATATTGTTTAGAGAACAATACTGAGTAAATTGAAGAACTTACATAATCTTCTTCTGTTGTGGATCCACTGCTTCTTATGGAATCTGATAATACTCCATGGACACGATGTTGCTTGTCCACATGAGCAAATCCTGAGTAGAAGACATGAAGCAGAACAAGAACAGGTCAACTGCAAAGCAATTAGTCTATTGTTTGTTCCATAACAAGAACCAACCAAAGATGTTACAACACTTGCGAAGTAACAAATTTACAGAGGTACCCATCAAAAATAAAATGGTTGCATTTTCATGTCATTAAGAAGAACTACAGAAGAAGACGAATCATAAGGCGTGCCCAAATTTAGCAACCATAGTCTTTCTTACTGTTTTCTGTTCTAAGATTTGTTTATGCTTCTGAATTGGCGTCAGAACATAAAGGGGGAATTGAGACGCGAGTTTAACCCCGATAACAGGACTAATACTCTACACCTTTCTCAAGATTTATGCTATATGTTTTACTGTAGTTCTTTTGGTTAAAAATTCTTCATCGGGATTTTCCATGATCTTTTTCTCCCTGTTCGTGTCCATCGGACAAACACTAAATGCGTAAATGCTTGGTTTTTTTTAACTATTTCCACAATTTCTCCCTAATTCTGTTCTAGAAGTAATTCGACAATGCAAAGAAACCAAGCAACCCCCTCGCTTCAGCCCTCATAACAAGCTTCCGTTCCTGGAAGCAATCACTAACCTCCATGTGAAATGACCCACCGAAACCAGCCAAAAGAAGCAAAACATGCAGCCCCTGACGCTCGAATCAACCATAAGAAACAACCAAGAGTTTAGCCACGAATCCAAAAGCCACGGCAATTCATAACGCTAACCTGTTCGCCTCGGAGCGCCGCTCGCGCCACCCTCCTCCGGCACCGGCACCGCCACCGTTCGCCTCACGACCCCGCCCCCTCCCGTCCGGCATGACCGCTGCGACCATCTCCGCCAGCCGCTGCACGCGCTAGGCCCGCCCATCCAAACCCGCGCCCAGAACGAACCTGACAGCCGCCTCGACTCCGACCAGATCGTGGGGGGCACGCTTATCCGCCGAGCGGAAGGGTGGGGGGCGTATTTGAGGGAGCGCCGCGAGGAGCGGAGGGCTGGATTGGTGGCGACAAGTGGGGGAGGGCGCGTCGCGTCGCCTCCGAGGGAAGCCGGCACGCGCGCGCGAGGAGGCGGGGCGCGTTCGGCAGCGGCGCTTGCGCCTGCGCGGCAGCGGTTGCGTTCGATTCCGCGCCTGCCTTATGTGGCCTCGCCTCCGTGGAATTGCCGTATTGCGTTCACTTTTCCCTCTTGGTTGGCTTCTTGCGTTTGCGTTTGCTTTTGCATTTTTTCACTGTTATGTTTTTTTTCAGCTTTTTTATTTTTTATTATTTATGATGGACTAAATGTTTTTATTTTTATTTTTTATATTTAATTATGTCAAATAAACCAATTCAACTACAATAAAAAATAAATCAAATATAGTAAAAAAGCTTTAAGTCACCGCTGTTCTGAACATCGCCTGGCGGATGATTTTTTCTAGGATGGATATTTTTTCTGAAAATAAATAATAGTGATTGAAAAAATAATTTAATGAGAGCATAGCAATGCAAAAAATGAATTAGAGATATGTACATGAGACGAGAGTAAGATGAGTGGGTGTATGATACGTCTATGATTCTCTACCTTATCTGAGGAGCGAGACAGGAGAGAGATGAGTGGAGAAGCCACTTCAAAAAACCGTTAATATTGGAAGCAAAAGCTAATAGGGTCGTTCTTTTCGATTTCTGACTTTTGATTTAGTGTCTTTTCAAGACGAGCTCTGTAACCTAATTATAGTGGACACTATATCAACTCCGGCTATGCTGGATAAAATTGCACGCGAATGTCTTTTTTCTTACTCTTTCATGAATAATTAGAATTCAAAATTTTTAACTATAAATTATAAGTCATAGCTCAAAAAAACGACCCACCCCGTAGTTTCTGCTTGCCTGTTTCCGCTTGATCTTTTTTTTGTCAGTTTGACCGAGATTTGGCTGGCTTAAATTGCCAACGTGGCGGCGTTTTATTGTGGCGATGCGTGGTTAGGCGGCTTAGTCACTGGATTGGTGATCCTGTGACAAGCTGCTTTCGATTGAGACGGTGTATTGAATTTGTAATTCTGTACACGTACGGAATAGTGTGTGTACAAACGTGTGGGTGCTGGACTTGGGAGGTAGTGATGCACGGACGCGATTAGTTTGATTGAAAGCGACGGCCGTTGTGTGCATGTGCTCTTGTCCGATGCAGCGTCGAAACAAGAAAAACTCGTGCCGGGTCATCGGGAATGCGACGGCTACTATCTATGATGTTGGTTTCGTCAATCTTCAGATTGATCCTTCTATTGTTCAGTTATGTTTATCGTCTTGGCGTTTTTTTCAGCCTAGGTTTTACAACCACTGTGTTCCATTTTGATTGGTGCTGTGCTGCCTACGTGTGTGTTTCTAGCCATGAGACAAGGTTTGGTTATAGGCATGCCGGCTGCGTGTGCTACAGCCACTAGGGAGCTATTCAGTCATGCTCTTTTTTCAAGTCACTTAATATGTTGTTGCTTGTGTAGAGGTCTTTTTCTATGGCTTTTCTAGCTATACTGTATTTGCAATATTGGAATAAGCATCTTGGTAATTTTATCAGAGGACAATGATAGTGACAAAGGGTACCGATTGGTTCCTGCTGGGTAAGTTCTTTATCTAGGACCTAAGTCATTTGTTTGAATTCAGGAAGTTTAAATGGATTTAATTGGCCTTGCATTTTTCAGTTACAATATTCCATGCAAGTATTGGAGAGTTATGTATTTGCACTACCTGATAGATGTTTGCTATGCAGCTACAGAAGTTTGTCGGTCTTTTATCTTCAGAGAAATCGGGCTGCATATTATTTTAGATAAGCTAATAATTTCAATAGTTCCTACATTGCTGATTGCTCAGATCTAGATATGGGTTATGTGCTTACCTTTTCGCATTTCCCTTTTCTTTAGGGATAAAAGATCTGCATTCAGGGTTAATTAGATTTCAAGATATTATAATGTATTACTTCATTACTTGTCAGAGATTACATGCAGAAAGAGGATTCTCTCTTGATGTCTTTATAGCGCCCTGGTGAACTCCGGCAACTCAGCCTCTCCGAGCGCCTCGACATCCGTCCCCCACGAGAAACGTATCCCCGCCTTGGCCTGCACCTCTTTCGCCGCTATGCCATCCATCCGCGCCTTTAGCCTTCTCCGCCTCCATCTGCGCCTTGTCTCCTCCACCACCCGCCACATCACTGCCCCGCCAGCCCCACGCGAAGTCCATGGTTCGTCGCCGGCGGCTGGCTCAGGCTCGTCGGGCGGTGGCTCCACCCCTGCGTGTGTGGTATTATAGGCTCCAGCATTCTCTGATATGAAAATTCTGTGGTTCCTTGTGTCTCGACACGTCCGAATCCAATCCGTAGAGGATGTGACTTGTCGACAAGTAGCAAAAATTTCAAATCGAGAGAGTGTGAATTGTTGGTCTGATGCTGTATATACTCGGAATCGATCGATCGATCGATCGGTAGATAGCGTGGTCCCTTCAAATTTTGAGTTTCAAATCGTGCAGGTGGAGACTAGAAATTTCGTGCTTCTTGGAGAGACATGTCTTAGTTGGAGTAGTTTACTTGAGCAAGACGGTGCTTACTCAAGTATTTGGGGCTGCTAAATAGTTAAGCAAGTCGGCTAATCGACGACGACTTGGCACCTACTCGCGCGCTGCTAGTTTGAACGGTTTCGGCCTGAACAAGTGGACTTCGTAGTCCGTATTATCTGCAGTGCAACTAAGCGTGTTTATGTGATCACTCCGCAGGTCATAGTAGGCTCCGCTCATTTCGATTTGAAATTTCTATTTTCTGATTTATTTTTTTATTATTCTTAATTTTTTACTTTTCTATTTTTTTAGTTTTTTCTACTTCTTTTTTTTTTCATATTTCGTTTGCATTATATGTGATGGGAGAACTTATTTTTTAATTTTGTAAAATTTAATTATACCAAATAAGCCATTATTAACTACAATGCAAAATAAGTTAGCTACAGTAAAAATTCAGTCATAAGCTACTATTTTCAACGCAAATGAGCGGGCACTAATACTACTATTAAACACGACTCTCTCTTTTTTTTTCAGTTCTGCGTTCTTAAATTTTTACTCACAACCACATGACAAGTTCAACAAGGCAAGGCCCTAGCCTTGTTTTTTTATTACGGTCGATATTTTTGTTTATATTTTTTGAGACGACAGTAAAGATATCGAATAGACAATGCACATAGTTTTATATTTGGAAAGTTGTTTGGAAAATTCAATTCAAGAAACTGCCCCTTTTGTTTTGATTTTCCGAGAAGCTAAAAATCCAAAAGAAACGGGATACCTTCTTGAAGTGGATTCTCTAAACGATTTTTTGAGCTTAAGTACACCTCCTCTATCGATATCTTTATTATCCACTGTTATCTTAAAAAATATAAATAAAAATTATCATTCATAGTCAAAAATATCACCTGAACGTGTGCGCAACCTGAGTTCGTTACAGAAACCTCACACAAAAACCCAAGAACCAGCCCAGTGCTAGAAAAGAAGAAAAATTATGTGATCTGGCCTATTTGATCCATAGAGTTACTGGGCTTTAACGGGCCTGGCGCAAGGCCGAGTCCACGCGAGCAGGACACCTGTACTGTCAAAAAGTCCACAGACGGACCGATTCCACCACCCCTCCCCTCCGATCAAGCCAACCCAACCCAACCCAACCCAACGTGGTGCGGATCGTGCTCCCTCTCCGGCCTCGCCCACTCACCGCCTTCGCTCGCCGCTCCTGTGGGGAGACGAGGCAGAGTTCGATCGATCGCCGCCGCATCGGAGGGCGCGACGCTGCCCTCTCTCTGCACGGTCCGGCTCGCCATTCCGTTCCCCGGTTCGAGTCGGTTTGCTTTGCTTCTTCGTTTTTTTATCTGATTTGGTTGCTGTTGGTGGTGCTGATGTTAGGGCGCGATGGCGGCGCCGCCGGCTCGGGCTCGGGCCGACTACGACTACCTGATCAAGCTCCTTCTCATCGGCGACAGCGGTTAGTTGCCTGCCGGCACCTCCCCCCCCCCCCCTGTCGTGTCTCGATCTGCGCGAGATCTGGTGGCTTCGGGGTCAAGTTTGGTGTTTCGTTTGATTTGATTTGTTGGTTGGGATCTGGTTGCGCAGATCAGTCTGTGCAGATGGTTGTGTGGAATGTGAATGGGTGAATGAATCTAATCACTTTACTGCACTAGGAGGGAGTCGTTTGTGTAAGCGTATCATTGGATTTGTGTGTGCTTTGTAAGAGCGGTTCTGTTCCTGCTTGCAATATACTAGTAATCGTGGTAAACTTACAGAACTGATGCAGGAATTAAAGTGAGGGTGTAGTTAGATTAATGGCCACATGAGGTCAGGAACAAGCTCTTGCTGCTGCTTCTTTTTGAAATCAGAAACAACCTCTTGCTAACAATAAACTGTTGTTGTAAGTGGCTGTCCCAGTAAACTTTTTGAGCGTTTTTGGCGTGTTCATTCCAAGAGCACTAGAAAAACTACATTTTTTTGTTTCAGCACTTGCGCAGTTAAGCTAGCATGTGCAATTGGAGACTAGCTCTTTGCATCTCACTGTGCTTGTTCAATTCGATGGGTTGTGAACTTACTTTGTTTTGGTCGTTTAGCCCACGTGGCTTTGGTAGTTAACATTTTAATTAGTTACTGACTTCAGGTGTCACATTGATACTTTTAACTGCCGTGATTTAGTTGTGATTACACGTCAAACATAGGGCATTGACATTGAGGCAATCCAAGATCAAAGCCTGTGGTTTGTTTGAGATTATGGAGCTGTTTGGCTACAGGTGCACTAAGATAAGTTTGGGCTCCAAGCACTTTCATGATATGAACTTCACAAAAATTTTCAAGTGCATATAAAAATTGTACTTGTACCACATAAAAGATAATTGAAGGGTTTGTGTTGTAATGCCTTGTTTTGTATTTCCAATATATGGCAACTTTATTAATTCTCATCCTTGTAAGCGTAAATATCCCAGGGTCTGTGTAAATTGTATAAGTAGGAGAATAAAGTTCATTTTCTTTCCCCTTACCTGCAGACGTCAAATCAGAGTCAACTAAATGACTAGTCTTATATGTGTTTGTGTGACCTGACCAGTTTTAATGTTGTGGTGCTGTATATTCTTCTTAATTTAACATTGGCTTATTGAGATGGAGTGGATAACTGATATGGAGCTTTACGTAGCATTTTGTCGACTGTGTGTACCTAGAGAAGCCTTGGCCTCGTATTGACATTGTTTCTTCAGTTGGCATTTCAGCTTCTAAGAGTATTTCCGGTTTATATATTTGTTGATTCTTGTTTTTTGCACGGACTAGATATTTGTATGTTTCATTTTTACTAGCATAAGTGTTCTATTTACAAAGTTTATGCACTTATATAGGTGTTGGGAAAAGTTGTCTCCTCTTACGGTTCTCAGATGGCTCCTTCACCACTAGTTTCATTACCACTATTGGGTATGCACTGTAAAACATACAAAATTATATGTCTGGTTGAGGAACTATTTTTTGCATGTGAATGATTGTGTGAAGTTATATCTTGCCCATTGGATTCTTTAAATAGTATTGACTTCAAGATAAGGACTGTTGAGTTGGATGGCAAGCGGATTAAATTGCAAATCTGGGATACTGCTGGCCAAGAACGTTTTCGAACTATTACAACTGGTATGCTTGTTTACTGTTTTCGTCTAGTAATTGTATGGATGAAGTTTGTGAACTGTGCAATTCTTATTTGCAGCCTACTACAGGGGAGCGATGGGCATTTTACTTGTTTATGATGTCACCGATGAGTCATCATTTAATAGTACTGATCCTTATGCTTCAGATGTTCTTTTGATACAGTACTTCAGCTTCAGCTTCCACTTCTGATTCTTTTCATTGTTACTGACTCGCAGACATAAGAAATTGGATCAGAAACATTGAACAACATGCCTCCGATAATGTGAACAAAATTTTGGTGGGGAACAAAGCTGATATGGATGAAAGCAAAAGGGTATACTCTGCTGTTCTTACTTGACTTGTTTCTACACATGTTTATTCTGGATTGGTTACTTTGATATGCAATACAGAAAACAGATCTTGAGTGTGTTCTAGTTCTGCAGAAGCTACTCTGATATATCTATCATGGTCATCTGGAGATCTATATGTCATGCCAAAGTGCCAAAAAAACAAAAAACATGTTCAACATTATATACTAATTACAATTCACAATCAATTTCTCAAACTTTATGTTTGGAATGACTATTAGCTCTCTTATCTGCTCAATTGCTTTCATGCAGGCTGTGCCCACTTCAAGGGGGCAAGCGCTTGCTGATGAATATGGGATCAAGTTCTTTGAAACGGTTAGTGAGAAGTCACAACTTCTGTTATGGCATTCCATGATTGTAACATAGCAGTGAAATATAATGCTGCTTAATGTGGCATTTTTTCTAGGCATTGGTGCCCATACCTTTGCATTTGTTGTCCATTCATAATTTTGATATATTATTTTTCCTGCAGAGTGCCAAGACAAACCTGAATGTTGAGCAGGTTTTCTTTTCTATAGCAAGAGATATCAAACAGAGACTCTCAGAGACTGATTCCAGGCCTGAGGTAAATACTATGTTTTTCATAGATTTGACATCTTTGCACTTTATTTTGCATAGTACCCTTAGCTTCATCACTTGGTTGCAGGATCGAACTATCAAGATCAAACCAGAGGGGGAAGCCAACGCAGCAACGGCACAGAAATCGGCTTGCTGCGGCTCTTGAGGGGTTCTCTCGCTAGAAGGATAAGATAGTTGTGATACGGTGCTTGTATTTTTTTATCATTTCATTCTGTCAGCTACTCTCTTGTGCGTTAATTAAGTTTATTGCAATTGTTGGGATTTGGACAAATGGGTGTTTAAGTCAGAACAATTACTTGCAATATTGGTGGAAACAAACTCTGCCTACCCCAACTTATTTGGGACAAAAGATTTTGTTGTTATTATTGGTGGAAACAAACTCTGCAGTTGTAATGATGAGCGCGTACACAGCTGGGTGGCTTTCCACTGGCTGGGTTGATGTTGTGGAGTCTACCACTGAGAAGGATAACATTAAATTGTGCTTTTTTTTAGATTATTGCGTTTGTTCAGTGTTCAACGGAGCCTTTACTCGCGACACTGAGTTACTGATTACTACCACGAAGAAATGGACTAGGCGTGCTCCAACTAGTTTATAAGTCATGGTTTCTAGTTTTTTTTTATTGTAGCGTGTTTAAGTCAGAACAATTACTTGCAATATTGGTGGAAACAAACTTTGCCTATCCTAACTTGATTGGGACAAAAGATTTTGTTAGTTATTGGTGGAAACAAACTCTGCAGTTGATAATGATGAGCGCGTACACAGCTGGATGGCTTTCCACTGGCCAGGTTGATGTTGTGGAGTCTACCACTGAGAAGGATAACATTAAATTGTGCATTTTTTTTAGATTATTGTGTTTGTTCAGTGTTCAACGGAGCCTTTACTCGCGACACTGAGTTACTGATTGCTACCACGAAGAAATGGACTTGGCGTGCTTCAACTAGTTTATAAGCCATGGTTTCTATTTTTTTTAATTGTAGTTGTTGAAAATATATTGTAGCGGTTGTTAGCTTTTTATGAGTAATTAAACTTTAAAAAATTGTTATATTATTATAGATAATACAAAGAAGAATAAGAAAAAAAAGAAAGGCATAAAAAAAGCTAAAAATAATAAAACAAAATTTAAAAGGTCATTTGAAGCGGGGCAAAACATAATCAATACTAGTATAATGCCCGTGCGTTGCAACGAATTCTCAAAAAAGGTGATATAATATCAGTATGATTTTAAAATTTACAATAAATATAAATGTTATTTCACGAGAAAAAAATGCGACGGTTTGGAGGGCGGAGGGGAGGCGGCGCGCGCGGTGGGGAGGAGGAGGTGGCGGCGGCTTGGGGTGGGGAGGAGAAGGCGACGGCGGCAGTGCGGGCTGGGAGGAGGCGGTTCGGGGAGGAGGATGCGGCGGCGCGGGGGGACGGAGGTGGTGTGGGCGGAGGGAGGGCGGCGACACGGGGTGGGGGGAGGATGCGGCGGCGGAGCGGAGGGGTGGGGGGAGGAGGAGGCGGCGCGTGGGGTGGGAGGGAGGGGAGGAGGCGGTGGCGGCGCGGGGGGAGGGAGGAGGAGGCGGCGGCCGACGGGCGAAGGCGGGCTGGCCGGATCCAAGGATGGTGACCGGAGACGCATAGGACGGGCGCCGATTGGAGGTAGGAAGGCACCCATGGAGGAGGAGGCAGAGGCGGCGCGGGCTGGGAGGAGGCGGTTCGGGGAGGAGGATGCGCGGAGCGGGGCGGAGGTGGTGAGGGGAGGAGGACGGCGACGCGGGGGGGGAGGAGGCGGCGGCGGAGCGGAGGGGTGGGGGGAGGAGGAGGCGGCGCGCGGGGTGGGAGGGAGGGGAGGAGGCGGCAGCGACGCGGGGTGGGGGGAGGAGGCGACGGCGCGGGGAGAGCAAGGGGGAGGGAGAGGGTGTGGGGAGCGAGGGGAAGGGCGTGGGGAGGCGGGGGGAGCGAGGGGGCGGGCGTGCGGGTGTAGGGAGCGAGGGGGAGGGCGTGGGGGGCGTGGGGAGCGACGAGGATGGTCCAATCAAATCAAATGGTTAAAAACAAAAAGAGGAGGCTTCGGCAACCACCAACTCCTTCTTTTAAAGTAGTAAAGAAAATTGTTACTAAGAGGATTCCAACAGGTTGAGATAACCACTGTTAGGCACGTACATGTCCATCAGCTGTATGAATTATAATATCCTCGTCTTCGTCAATCGTCATGAATCATGAAAGCACTGCAGAATAATCACTGGACGTGTGAGTTATCCCTGGATTGTATTTTCCATTTTATGATATATATTTAGTTTCTCGCATAATATATGTACAAAAGAACTGAAACTCTGTGATGATCATCCAAGCCACGGTACCACCCACGATAATTTGTGTCAAAGAAGAAAGAATATTTAGTTTCCTGCATAATACATGTACAAAGAATTGAAACTCAGTTGCATGACACTGTATCTGTGATGATCGTCCAAGCCACTGTACCACCCACGATAATTTGTGTCAAAGAAGAAAGAATATTTAGGTTCCTACGTGGTAATACATACACAAAGAACTGAAACTCTGTACGTACAGTATCCTGATTCCTGAAGAACACGTACGCTGTACAAGTCTGTATACAAATCGTGTGATGTATCTGAAGAACTTGCAAATTACAACCCAAATCGAAAACAAAAACAAGAAACCTCAGATAAGGCTATTGCTTGCAGGCCTCCAATCCTTGGTTCAGGCCTAGAGGCCCAAGGCCTGTGCTGTTGTCGGCGGGAACCGGGAAGAGCATGTATGTCCAATCCCAGCAGGCCACTTTCCTCGTCATGCTTCCGCTCGGCCGGCCCGCTGCCGCCTTCCTCGTCGCCCTCGGCCTCGGCTCCCGCGGCGCGGTGGCGCCTCCTCATGTGGCCCCCCAGCGCCTGCCCGAGCGTGAACTCGACCCGCACACCGTGCACCCGTGCACGCGGGGGGGCCTTCATCACGCCACCCCGCGTCCGCTTGTGGCTCGCGCGGTGCCCGCCGAGCGCCTGGAACGACGGGAACCGGCGCTTGCACGTCTTGCACTCGAAGACGCGCGGCTCGCCGTAGCCGTAGCCGTAGCCGGCCTCGGCCGCGCCTGCGCCGCCGCTCCGCGCGAGAAGCAGCATGGCACCTCAGCTATCCTGGCGCTGTCCAGCTCCGGCTCCTCCTGTCCAAACGTCAGCCACTTCATCGTCGTGTCGCGCCTTGAGACGTGATGGCGATCGAAAATGTGCAAGCTAAAGAAAATGGTGTTCTGCCCCAGCCCCGGCTGGTGTATGCATGCGTGAGTTTTTATAGGTTTGTAAGCTATTTATAGGAGTTCTTGAGAATGAGACTGCGATCGAGAATGGTGTTTCTTGTTGGAGCTTAGTACAGGGAGGTCCGACTTTGCTTTTTAGCTCATGACTTGGGACTTCCTCTAAATAAATAAATAGAATAGTTTTTTCATCGTTGTTTCGAAACGATTTAATAGAACAATTTTTTAAAAATAGCTAATCAATATTCGATTTATGTGCACAAGTACTAGGGCTAAGAGTCTTCAGTCATAGCTAAAAAAGAACCCACTCTTAGTAATTAATAGTGGTTGACTTTGTAGCTTCTTAGTATTAATACAAGCAAGATAGGAGTAGACTTTGGAGTAACTGGGCGCTCGTTTTAGCGATGGCTTCTGATTTTTAGTTGAAATTTTACTGTAGCTGACTTTTTTTACTGTAGCTGATTTGGCTTTTTAGGCATAATTAATTTTTTAAAAAAATATAAAAATAGAAAAAACATGTTAACCCATTAAGGACAATATAAAGGAACGCGGAAAAAAAGAAAATACAAAAAAGCCTAAAATATCTAAAAAATTCAGAAAAAGACGAAAATATTGAATAGTAAAAAAAACAGAAACTAGAAACAGAATCTGAAAAAAAACCGAAACGAGCATGAGACTTTTTTATTATGATGATGAGATTTTAAATGGGAGAATACTGGCTAGGCGCCCATTGAATCTTACTCCCTTACCCACGCGTGCATTGACAGCGATAATACTCCATCTGAGCAAACCAGGGGCGAAGCCACCGGGGAGGCTTGGTAAGGCTCGAGCCTACCCTCCCCGATGGCAAGGAACCCCTCCCCCCTGTAGGGCACCAGCCGATGAGCGCATCAGGGAAGGAGATTGTGGCCTAGCGCCAAGCTGCAAAGATGGAAAGCAAAAATACAAAACGTAGAGTAGTCAACCCGCTACTATAAAGAGGCCCAACAAATCCATCTCACTGGCCCATCAAAAACACCAACTCCAACCCACAAACCCTACCACCATGTACCAAATTAGCAATCGCAAGATGCCACAGATTTCCAAAGAAAGCTGACGGCGCACATCGCAGCCTCACAGGGGCGACCGGGGCGCTGGGCAGCAAGGGCTGTTCCGTCGGTCGAGCCGCCGAGGGGAGGTAGATCCTGTCATCTGGGGGCCGAGGGAGCCGGACCAGGATGCGGGGGCGGCGGCGTAGAGCTCGGCCGAGCCGGGGCAGCCGAGGGGAGCCGGAGTTGAGCGGGCCGATGGGGGGGAGCTTGACCGCGGTGAGAGGAGAGGGGGGAGGCCGGAGGCGGGGAGCGGAAGGGGGAGGCGGAGCAGAGGGGGGAGGCCGGAGGGGGAGGCGGAGCGGAGGGGGAGGCCGGAGGCGCCGAAGCGGAGGTGGGGAGCGGAGGGGGGAGGCCAGAGGCGGGGAGCGGAGCGGTTGGGTGGAGCGAAGAGATAGGCGGGGAGCGGAGCGGAGAGCGGCCGGGCAGGAGAGATAGGGGAGTGGAGCGAGCGGCTAGGGCCCGGGACGGAGAAATCGTGGGGGAAATAGTGGGGATTTTTCACTGGAGTTTAAGTTTAGATTTTTAGATTCAATGTATATAGATATAAAAGATGTTATTTAGAAGTTTAGAGGTATTTTTTATTCAGAATGAGTATTTATATGTAGTTGTTACTGTTTTAATGTGATTTCAATTACCTTATTTGCAGGATTAAGAATGACTGTAGTCATTGAGCTGGGTCTTGTTTCATGTATTTTTGCTTTCTGCTTTGCTTGGTGACGCACTAGAGCATAGAGGAGACAATACATTTTGAAATGTAAGTAAGCTTTGATCCCTGTATTTTTCATGAATGTGTTTTTTTAATAGAAATTTTGGAAAATAGCATAATTTGTAATCTTCTTTACTAGCTCTAGAATTTATATATCTGATTCTTCTTGCACTGGTATTGTGATCTTGAATTTTGTTTTTGACATGTGTGACAATTTAGTTTAGCCCACTCTCGATTTTATTTCTGGCTTCGCCACTGGAGCAAACCATAACTCATGGTGACACGGAATAAAAGTGAGCAGTAGACTTCCAAATTACGTAATCTCTCATGCTTAAACCTGAGCCTTGGTTGGGAGATTTGAAATATTGCCATTTGAGTAAACCTGCTAGCCACTTCATGTTATCTATTGAAGAAGAAGATGAGTGGTATTCTAGTAGGAGGTGCTCGTTTTAGCGATGACTTCTGGCTTTTAGCTGAAATTTTACTGTAGCTGGTTTTTTTTACTATAGCTGATTTGGTTTTTTAGGCATAATTAATTTTTAAAAAATGTAAAAATAGAAAAAACATGTTAACCCATTAGGGACAATACAAAGGAACACGGAAAAAAAAAGAAAATACAAAAAAGCCTAAAATATCTAAAAAAATTTAGAAAAAGACAAAATACTGAATAGTGAAAAAAAGCAGAAACTAGAAGCAGAAACCGAAAAAAAACCGAAACGAGTGGGTCCTAGTAAATTTGTAAGACAACAGGCCTTTTCTTGGTAAAAACAATGTTGTTAGTAAACCTGCTAGCCACTTAGCTGCACTGACCAATGAACACCGTTGCAATCAATCGAGATGAGCAATACATTGCCCTTACTATTGTTTTATTTTGCTGTTATTAGTAAAATAATGTTGTTTATCTTATCTCCATGGCTAGCACTTGTTCGTCGGATAATTGGGTTGGTTTTGTGCTGTGTCATCGAAAAATAATAATGAAAAATTTGTCAGCTGAACTTATCCTTTGACTAGCTAATTTCCAAATTGAAAATCTCAGCTGAACTTATCCTTTGACTAGCTAATTTCCAAATTAACAAGCCCGGAAACCCGAGATCGACGAGGCATTTGCGAATACTAGCTCGCAGCCCCAACTTAGAAAATGCTAAATGGAATGGAAGAATAGCACATTAACGATTAGTCCGATCTAACGTGTAATCCATGACATCGTACAAACTGCAGTGCCCGATCACTGCTCCTTACCTGGCGCCGATCACTTCTCCATGGCATTGTATATTCTGCAAAGCATCAGTCTGGGACAGTGCACGCACCTTCGCCCGCCTGCCTCCCCAGCTACAATTAACGAACCTTCCTCGTCGCTCGTCTTCTACTATAGGGGTGATCGGAATAGCGATGGCTTTTGGCTGAAAAAACACTGTAGCTGGCTGAAAAAACACTGTAGCTGAGTTAGTAGATAGTGTAGTGAATAGTGAAAAAAAGTTGAAGCTAGAAGCTGAAGCCGAAAAAAAGCCAAACCGATCACCCCCTATGACTTTTAGTCAACACAAGTAAGCTCGTGTCGCTAATTCATAACGACGCAGTGCCCCCCCCCCTCTTTTTTCACTTTCTGATGACGTACTAGTATATGACTATGTTTATTTGAGTTGTTGCTGATGACTTCTAACTACGGTTGATAATTTTTCGTTGTACCTTTTGATAAGTTAACAGACCGTAAAGACGTTGATGTGAATGACACACGCGTCAACAAACTCAAGAAGTCATTTGAAGAAATCGCTCGAAAAAACTCTATTATTTATTTCGGTTTCTAAAAAAACAAAGGCAGAAGACCAAAAGAATATGGCCAACTCTAGCATATCCTTGAAGCCGTCCCAACAACTGGTCAACTGCCATCTCGGCAAAGGACGCAGCAAGCTGCTTTGCCGCAGAGTTGGCCGCTTTTGACCCTGTTATTTTTAGTTTTTCAATGATTTTTGCCTTTTAACTTTTTTTAATAATTACTATTTATTATAAATTATAACCAAAAATTGTAAACTGTGGGACTACAAAAGAACAGACATTTGTGTTGGCGATGATCACTCTGGCCCAGCTGTAGTCAAACTTGGCCGGCCCAGACAGTCTCATCGTGTTGTGCTGGCCCTAACGAATGGGCATAATTGGGCTAGGCTTGGCTTAGCGGAGAATTTCAATTGGTACTGTGCAATTGCTACAGTACGAAAAGTGAATAAATACCCTTCGCCTTGTTCCACTTCCGCTCCGCTTTATTCCTCGGCCGGAGAGGGGGAGGCGGAGCGAAAACCCCGCACCACACAGAGGAGAGAGCACGCTCTCTCCTCCCCTCCGCTCCGCAGCCATGGCCGCCGCCGCCGCCGAGCCCAAGACCAAGTACGATCGCCAGCTCAGGTAACCCGCCGAAGCTCATCCGTTCTCTCCCTCCCTCGCTCTCTTGCTTCCATCTCCGCGTGATTGTTGGGTAGATTGCGGGCGCTTGTCATCGATCCTAGGGTTTAGGGTTCTGCCGCGGCGAAATCCCGCTCGTGCGATTCGACTTCGGGGTTCGAGTAGGCGGCTGTCTAATCTAGGGTTTAGGATCCTGCTGTGATCCGGCTAACTGGTGGTCTAAGGCTGGAGGATTTTTCTCTTAACGGGTGGCTCCTATTTGTGTTGCTATGAGGCTTCTCTGGTTTGGGATTGGAACACTGCAGGCCTTGCATTGGAGCTTGGGTAGCCAATATGTTTCTCGGTTGCTTACACGTTGTTTGGGTACTGATTGAGCGATTGTTTGGCTGCTCGTTTAGACCCTAGTGGATTTTGTTATCGTGTTTAGGTGATGAAGCTGCTAATCTATGACTTATGTGATGAAAGTTGTAGTCCGGTGATTTTCACTGAGAACATTAAGTTGCGGTGGACATGGGTAGTTCTAGTTCTATGGCATACGCTACACGCCCATATTAACCGTCTGTTACATCTATAGCTATTCTAGACAGCACTTTGGCCAGTATGATTCTTATAACCCATTTCCCTGCAAAGCTAATATGATTAACCCTTAGTGTGGTACATCGCTACACCAGATGGACTTTGCCGAAGCAGATGATTTCTGGTTGCCATCACAGCTGTTACCTTTAGCCTGCCCCCTTGTTTGATCCTGCATCGTGCCATCTCTGATTGGCACTTTGATTGATCCTGCATCGTGCCATCGCTACACCATGGTTTGGCACTTTGATTGATCCTGCATCGTGCCATCTCATCCTGGACAAGATGATCAGGGAATAAGCATGATTGTACAACCAGCAATTAAGCATTATCCAAATCTACTTTCCATGAAATCAGAACAACAACAAAATTGTCTGGTTCTCTGTTCCAAAATTCTTTTGTGCTGTGCTGATTAGGGCATTCCAAAATTACACTTCATGACGCAAGCATTGCTTGTAAATTTAAGATAATCCGCACTGTATTATTTAGCATTCACATTTCCCAATAATGTCTTATGTATGCTTATTATTGTCTTCTTATCTTACTCCCTAGTCCCTACACAATCTAATGAGAAGCATATCCAGATATTGAAAGATACCCGTTGTTTGTTAACTACAAAGTACAGGATATGGGGTGATCAAGGACAGGCGGCACTGGAGAAGGCCAGCATTTGCTTGCTTAACAGTGGTCCTACCGGAACTGAAGCGTTGAAGAATCTTGTGCTTGGAGGAATAGGGAGTGTTACTGTTGTTGACGGTTCCAAAGTCGAACCATCTGACCTGGGAAATAATTTCTTGTGTAAGTTCTGTGCTATGTGCTTGTTTCTATTCCTCTTGGACTCATTTCCATCAAAGTGATGAAACTGATATTCTGAGTACTCATGTTTACTTTCAGTGGATGAAGGATGCTTGGGGCAATCAAGAGCAAAATCTATATGTTCTTTCCTGCAAGAGCTGAATGATGCTGTGAAAGCCAAGTTTGTTGAGGAGTCTCCAGTGACTCTGATAGACACAAATCCTTCATTCTTTTCCCAGTTCACTGTTGTCATTGCTACTCAGGTGTGTGTTGTGATCTACTAAGGATAAATTGTGAGAGCAGTGATTAATTTACCGGTGCTTTTCCATATAATCAGAACTTTTGCTGAATGAATACTTATGCTTTCTGTGAAAGTAAAAGATGGGGAGAGATTAAAAAAAAGAAAATGAGAATTAGGAGGTTTATAGAGTTAGGGTAATGCGCCAGATATTCATAATTTATAATGGTTAATTTCTTTGACAAAGGTTGTACTTTGAGAAATTGGCGAATCTCTCTGGGCTGTGATTGATTAAGGCTCCACTGAAATTGTGGGTCATGGTGGATGACCGCTGGAAATGCCTGCTGCATATCTAGAATAAGATAATTTATGGCCACCTGATATTAAACAGTGTTGTACTTTTGCCATCATTAGTTGGTTCTTTGATTAGTTTCTACTTTTTTATATTACTGAAGCTGTAAAATTTTAAGTTGTCTCTTTGGTTTATGCTTTATTCAACAGCCTTTTCATGCAAAGGTGGACTGTGAATCATGATTGTTATGTACAACTGAGTTTTGAAAAAATTCGATCTTCTTGCCCTTTGCATTGGTTGTAGTCAGTGGTTATTTACTTATATGGACATTCCATAGACATGTGCTGCTTTAATGTTTTTTGTTAGACAAGCATATGGCATTGGGCCAAGCCATTAAATTGCCTGTCAAGTTTATATGCATCCACTTAATGCATGTCCAGCCTGCCTTCTCAAAGTAATAAGGAGAAGTAATATGAGGACTTCTACTTATACAGAATCATTAGTTAACTGCTTAGATGGGCTTTTATAACATGGTGGCTGACAGAAGATTATCACAAGTGAAATATCCCAACCAATACACTTACACAGTTAATTTGCACCAAAAGTTGAATGCACTATACATGTGATGCCAATTTTTTTTACTTGCATCTGTATTAGCATTAAGTTAAAATTTCTTCAATGTGTTTCCTTAATGATTGACCAACTGCTGGGGGTATATAGGATAGGAATGTGATGTTGTTCCTATATGCATATTTGGCTGTGTACACAACTAATGGTTTATCGAGCAGAAGCAAATATGACGCCTTTACATTATTTTTGTAGTTTGCCTATATTCATAGTTTTGGTCTCTTATGTTAATAGCACAACTGTTTTACTACTCCCCATGCTTTTGTTAACATAGGTGCTAGCAGCGTTTCGTACTTTCCTATTTAAGTTTTTTAGCCTATTGCTAGTCAAAACATCTATGTGCTGTGTAGCTCCCTCAAACAAAATTGTTAATACCAAGTTTTTGTTATTGCAGCTTCCGGAGAGTTCTTTACTGAAACTAGATGGTATCTGCAGGAAAGCAGATATCGTGTTGGTTGTGGCACGTTCCTATGGTCTAACTGGTTTGGTCAGGATCAGCATCAAGGTAATTTGATATATCTATCCAACAAACTTGTTTAATGCCCCATAATCCCAACCAAATTATCATGACATGGCATTATCACAACCAGCAAGAGTTGGTGATTGTGAATTCTTGTTTGCTTGAAGCTTAGTGGTGTATGATTCCCCGGCACCTGAGCCCTGTCGTGTCTGGCTTGTTATCGTTGTTTGACAGTTTATGCTGCACTGCCTAGTACATATAAGCTAACCATGTTGGGAGGAAGTTGTTATGAATATTGTGTGTGTATTGATATGAGGTCTAAGGGGCCATATATAGGAGTACAAAGAGATATGTTATATATGAATAGAATACAAACTCTATATCCTACTACAACTCTATATCCTTAACACCCCCTCTTCAAATGCAAGACGTATGCAATAGCATTGTATTTGAAAGAGTTAACACTAAAATCCAAAATCCAAGTCTTGAAACGTCGTCGTAGCATGCGGCTCTTGAAAGTTGTGTCGAAAATAGAAGATCTCCATTCGAGGTCATGTAGTAGCTCATAAAGTATGGTGGCAGCTTATAAAGCAGATCGAAGCCCAAGACGGCGGCGACGCAGTGCACAAGAAGCGCAATAGAAACGCAGTGCAGAAGCGTGACAGCTTTAAAAGCTCGGGGCGGCGGCTCAGAAAGAAGAGCGGCGGCATCATAGACCGAGACAGCGGCGGCGCAGTGCACAAGAAGCGCAATAGAAACGCAGTGCACAAGAAGCGCGTCGGCCTAAAAAGCTCGAGGATGCGACGTGAGAGGCCGCCCACGGAGGAGTCCGGATCCAGCACGAATGAGATTGGATCCGAACGGGGCAAGGCCAGATCTGGCGAAGACGAACCGGAGAAGAGCCATACAGGCGCGAGAGGGGTGGCATCGACCATACAAAATCCTAAAGGATGGACTATGGCTAACAAAGCAATCGACTAATTGACACAAAAAAAAATTTGTGGAACGCATGGCTTAGACGAACTGAAAATAAAGACTATAGATTTGAGTGGACGCAGTGGAAGAACTCAACAGAAAATAGGAAGTAAAAGAAAAGCAAAGAGCTAGCAACAAGCAACGACTGACAGAAGCTAACATATGACAGCCTCACACACCAAGCAGCTAGCAACACATGCAGATGCACCAGCAGGAGACAAGAAGACATCTCCATAAAAATCCTCAACTCGCCTTGGACTTCCCACCCTCAAATGTTGAAGCCATCAGCAGTCAGATGAAGTTGAGACTTAAAAGAGAGCCAGCCAAGAGATGAGCCGTCAAACATATTCTACGCCAAAAGAACACACGGTCCGCACCACACCATGTAGGGGGGAAACCCATTCAGCGGCAGCAGGACGGAGAAGACGATGCTCAAGACCAGCACGCCACCGCCGATGATCGGGAGGCGAGAGCGGGCGACCCTGGACGGCGACCAGCACCTGGGCCCCCACCGCCCCGAGAGGAGAGCAGCCGCAGCGCGCCGGAGAAGGCGGAGAGCGCAGTGATGAGGAGCGGCGGAGGCTCCAAGGGCGACAGCGCGGGCGCGACCGCCGGATCCGGTGGCCCCACGGAATCTGCAACCCTCATCTCCCTCGGCGGAATCTCCGAGGCGAAGCTAGAAAGAAGGGCACGCAGCGCGGCTCGAGGATCTGCAACTCCCAAGGCTCCTCTGTATTAGAATAATTAGATATTCTTCCATGTATATGCTTTCCATACTTTCTACACTCTGCTCTTCAAGTGCCGATCTGCACTCCAGGTGGCGGGACGACAGCAGCGGCTCAGCGGTGGCGGAACCCGAGTGGAGCGACGGCGGCAGAGATCCGGGCCGCAGATCCGGCTGGCGGTGGAACCGGGCGGCACGGGTCCTCCCCAAGAGCCGGCGAGCGGCGGATCTGGGCAGCGGTTGAAGAGGAGGGGCGTGACAGGGCAGCGGATGAGCGCCTCAAGGCCCGTGAGCACCAGGAGCCTGAGATGCCGCAGCAAGGTCGATGATGACTGGATCAGTAGAGGCGGCGGACTACCCGATGAGCGCAAGAGGAGGCCATCGGTGACTTGATCCAGTAGAGGCGGCCGTGGAGATGCACGGACGACGACACGAGCGCTGGTGGCCGAGCAGAGGTCGGCGACGATGACCCGATCCTGATCTGGTGCAAGGAGAGGTCGGCGATGACGAGCCGATCCGGTGCGGACGCTGGAGGAGGCCCAAAAAACGAGGTGGCCGCCCCCAGTAGTAGAGATCGATCCTCCCGGGGGCAGCGGCGGCGGAAGACTTGTGGAGGCTAGGGTTTGAGAGGTATGAACATTAGCTCTGATAACATGTTATGAATATTATGTGTGTATTGATATAAGGTCTAAGGGATCATACATATAGGAGTACAAAGAGATATACCATATAGAGATAAGGCATATATGGAATAGAATACAAACTCTATATCCTACTACAACTATATATCCTTAACAGAAGTCATAAGCCAAAGCATTTTGAGAAGGCTGACAAATTTTTTGGTTCTACTTTGTGATTAGGAGCACAGTGTTATAGAATCAAAACCTGACCACTTCTTGGATGATTTACGACTTCACAATCCATGGACTGAACTCAAGCGGTAAGAATATATTCATACTTTGATTGTTCACAGAAAAGTTGCATGATTTTTCTCATTCTAAAGGAAATCATTGTTGCTGTTAACACTTTTGTTTTACAGATTTGCAAAATCAATTGATATAAATGAAAAAGATCCTGTTGTGCACAAGTATACTCCATACATTGTTATCCTTGTGAGGCTTGCAGAAAAGTGGGCAGATGCACATGATGGGTGCTTACCATCGACTAGGCAAGAGAAAAAGGAATTTAAGGTACAGTTTTTGGGATTGTTGCACCAATAAGTAAATTGCTAATGTGTTTTTAGGACTTTCAGGCTGTTGACTAAGCTACTGTTTTCATCAGGACCTAATTCGAGCTCATATGCTTAATTTAGATGAAGAGAACTACAAAGAAGCAGTGGAATCTTCGTATAAAGTCTCTGTCACTCCAGGAATCAGTAAGTTGATTCTTAAATTCACACATGCATACACACACACACACACACACACACACAGGAAAACGGTTCTATACTCCTGAGAGTTTGTACTCCCACTTCTAATATACCCCTTTAATAGTGTTGTTATACCCCTTTATCTATTTAAGCATACTCTAATAATGAGTATAAGATACTCCAAAGTGAATTTCATGAATTTTTTTTATAAAAATCTACTTTTTATAGCATAATTTGTGTATGTATTCTTTTTATATATGGAAAAATGTATATAGCAAAAACAAAGAGTTCCGATGAAAATTTATATATATATATAATATGAGCATAATTATTAACAGTGTCTGTTGTCTTAACTTTCTTAAATACCATAAGGAAAAACTACCTGAACTAATATGAAGCTATCACTCTGCTTTGCATAATTAATGAATGTGACCTATGTGGTGCCAGCCAATTGCTCTATCTCAGGCTTACACATATAGCTTTTCAGTCGAATCAGTAATGGTTTCACATATTTACTGAATCATAAACGTGTTTTCATGTTGAGCGGCCATATCCAGCTTTTTCTGTCTACCAAATATTCAACTGGACTTTGTGGATTTACCTAGATCAGAGTTACTACTTACCTGCGTTCAGGCTTTGGTATTTTGTTTAGATGTTTGATGTAAGAGCTTGGTATTAGTGGTTTCAGTGGTTGATCAAAGATAACATGCTTTTTTTAATTATTTTGCAGAGCATCGATTGCAATATCTGAGTTCCATCCATAGCTTAATTTATGTATATCCCTTTTACGAACTTTCTAGATACATACTCTGTTACGTGCGTTGTACTGTAGTGTGGAACTGTTCATCCGCCGGTTACTGTAGCGCTGCGCGTATATAGGTATGGTTTGTTATTTAGGAATATATCTATTAGGTGTTCGGTATTATCTATTTGTTAGGCAAGTTATTATTAGATTAGATTGTTAAAGATAAGTTTCCTTATATATTATTTTTTAGGCATCAAGTCAGGTCGTCCTTATAAAAGGGATAGCATGTATCCATTATAAATCAAGCAATGAATAATGAAGAAATATTCCCAAATCTCTGATTCCTAGCTCTGGTCTCTCGCCTATACCGGCTACTCTAGATCTATTTCTCCACCAATCGATGCCCTCTTTCGTCTAGCGTCATTCTGCCTCAAGTCGTCGCCGTTCGATCTCCCTCCGACAGATGTTTATTTCGTTATGAACTAAGGTTCATGACATACTCTTATTGCAGGAGTTACAATTATTGAGTTGCGGTAGTGTACTTTGTATCATCTTCTGAGAAGAATATGCCATTCATTACTGTGCAAGCATATGATAGGATATTCACAGTCACAGGCTTATCTTCAAACTGTATATGAATGATGATACCTCTCTATCCATTCTTTAATCAGTATCAAGGCCTGCAATGGGTGTCAGCTAGTATTGCTGGACTGTATGTGTATGGTGATTATGCCAGATTGCCAGTAAAACAGTTCCAATCACTACCTGTCACGTAATGCTTGCACACTTGATGGCATGAAAATAATGTTGGCTGCATGCCGTCTGGAATGATTTAATACATGGAATTGTAGGAAAACTTTCTAGTTACTGTACTATTTAGAGAAGCATATTGCATACCTTTCATAATTGTACTATGCAGATTTACTCTAAATAGTCTTATTTCCAAATATCTGCTGTGTAGTTGTATATTCATGTACCCCATGATGCACATCTTCAATTATCCAGTCTCAGGAAATAACACACACACCCCCCTGTGCAGAAGTGCAAGTTCTAATTCATGATTGATTTCTGCTAGGCAATGAGATCCGTCAGATAATTGACGATAGTTCTGCTGAAGTCAATTCGTCTTCTTCAGATTTCTGGGTTTTAGTGGCTGCTTTGAAGGTATATCTTCATTATGATTCACACATACTGAATGGTGACTTATTTTATTTGCTTATTTAGGCCATGCTTTATAAGTATTAGTGCCTCAATTTCTGAAAATACTAAGCTTGAAAGTTTTTGGCCTCCTTATGGCTGAATGCTAGTTCATTTGCCATTGATTTCAGGCACTCTTCAATTATGAAGACTTTTCATACCCTTTGCTGTTGTTAAAACCATAGTAGAAAGATGTTTTTATAAAGACTCTTCATACCCTTAGCTGTTGTTAAAACCATACCAGAAAGATTTTTTTACTGTATTATACTGCTATACCTTGTAGATGCGTTCATGCTAAGATCTCAGTCCATCCATGTAGTTGAGGAGTCTCAGTAATATTCAAAGAACCTGCTTGGCCTAGTTCTAGGTTTAGTTTTTGGGCTTAAAAACTTGAGTCGGAGCCAAAGGCTGAAGTCATTCTTTGAGCTAGAAGCCTCATATGAGCTGAAGCCAATGGCAGATGGCCTTGGATTTTGGATGCTTGTAAGGAGATTCTCCATTTAGAGCAAATAAGCCCTAGAAGTGTTGTCTGTGGGAAGCTGCTTGCATAATGAATATAATTTGACAGGCCACAGTTAAGCTGGCCGATTACTGAAATGGTGGATTATTCACGAAATGTCTTCACAGTTACCTG
The DNA here is from genome assembly GCA_036346265.1 of Melocanna baccifera. Lineage (NCBI taxonomy): Eukaryota > Viridiplantae > Streptophyta > Magnoliopsida > Poales > Poaceae > Melocanna > Melocanna baccifera. Next base: position 1,762,364 of record CM070683.1, on the reverse strand, counting down.
CTAAAGTTGCACGGCGTGTGCTTTGCACTTTCTTTTGTTGTGCAATCAATACTTCCTTGTTAGCATAGTTTTCCATGTCCCAACTTCTATCGCTTTCTCTTTCACTATTTACAGGAATTTATTGCAAGTGAGGGCAATGGTGAGCTACCTCTCGAAGGAACAATACCTGATATGACGTCACTTACCGAGTCAGTGTCTTGCCGCCATCATCCAGCTTTGCCATGATATCAGATTCAACTTCTCTTTTCATAACTATTTTCTTCTATTACATGAATATGGTAAAGTCTCTTTTCTGGCCTTCACAGGTATTATGTAAGCCTGCAAAAGATTTACCAATCTAAGGCTGAATTTGACTGTCTTGCCATGGAGCATCGTGTAAAAGATATCTTGAAGCGAATTGGTAGAGACCCTGATTCTATTTCAAGGGCATATATCAAAACTTTTTGTAAAAATGCTAGAAAACTCAGAGTAAGTTGCTTTCTTCAATATATATATATTCTGTAGCTTCTGTTTATGAGTGCTATCAGTACATCTTGTTGCACGATGTGCTTGATGATTGTGAGCTGATTGGGTTTTAGTGATGGAAGAAACTTGCATTGTTTTGCTATCCGTGCCATATTTGATAAATTGAATAAAGCTGATTCTATGCACATGGTGTCCTGACTACTGATTACTTCTTACTCACTTGTTTCAAAAAAAAATAATAAGAGTAATGTAGAGTAAATTTCACAAGAGATGCAACTCTGATTTTTTTTTTGTTTGCATTGCAACTCCCGTGGTTTAATTTTTATCCCCAAGGGGCATATTGTGTTCAAATTTCTTATGTGTTACACTGGCTGATTCTTAGCTGTTACTTTTAGTTAGTTTTGATTGATCAATATTGTTGAAAGATACAAAAAAACTATCATTTTGATCAGCTTTGTAGTTTATCTGCCTTTTTTTTTCTCTATTGTTGTTTGCATCAAGCCATCAACTTTCCCATCGTTGAGTGATTTCTACTGTCTAGGTCTGTAGATACCGTAGTATGGAGGAGGAGTTTAGCTCTCCTGTTCTTTCTGAAGTTCAGAAGTACTTCACCGATGAAGACTACTGGTCAGAATCTATTACTCTTATTTTGCTGGTTCATCTTGTCAGTTGTATAGGATGGAAATGCTCTGCTCATGTACTTTGGCATCTGTGAGGCAATTATATGCAGTTTTACATGCATATATTCTGGTGCAATAATCAACGTGAAGAAAAATGCTATCATGTTCCATATTTACATTTCCTGCAATATTGTCAGTAACAATATTGTAGCACATCGTTTTGAATACAATACATTTTTTTTTACCAAATGTCGCTCTAGAACTAGCTAATTCTAGAATATAGTGGAGTTAGCTTTTTTTTCAAAGATCAGTAAGAAAATTTTCATGAATTATGAATTGTAATGTAAATGCCTGGAATATAGTTGCCGTGGTGCTCCTGATTCTGTTCTTCCAGAACAGAGCATTTTGGTTGGCCATCCCACCAACACACTGTCAATTCATGGATGCTCGCATCAAACTTATGGACGAATGCTCGTTTGCTTGTTATCAATAGTGGCATGAAGCTTCAGTTTCCTGTTACGAATGCTATTTTTTTCAACCTATTGTTCACTGCACTGCAGTACGCAATGCAGCATTTGCGTAGGTGGAGAAATTATGCTCAGTAGCCAGTTTATGTTTCATCCTTTGCTTTGAATATTGGGTGTGAATTATTTTATGTTACCCTTGGTCAATATTTTGTTTTCCTTTTTTACTTTCTAAACCAAATGTTTTCTCAATTGACAATCAGATTTGTTGCTGCAGCTTTGCGATGAACTTCTATATTCTGCTGCGTGCTGTTGATCGATTTGCTGCCAACTATAACAGATTTCCTGGAATCTTCGACAGGTACATGAAAAAAAATGTTCATTTGCTTTTGATGAACATTATGGTGTTACACTTTTAATGGAGAAATCATGTTTTTATAATACTAATAACGCACTGGATTCAATAGTGAGATTGATGAGGATGTGCCTAGGCTGAAGACGGTTGCTGTGTCCGTGCTAAGTGACATGGGTTTGAACGGAGCATCCTTATCGGAAGACCTGATTACTGAAGTGTGCCGGTTTGGGGGTGCAGAGATCCATCCCGTGGCTGCCTTCATTGGTGGAGTGGCTTCTCAAGAAGTAATTAAGGTTTGTTATACATTCTTGGCTGAAATTTGTGGAGGGATAGCCATTAATAGTATTATAGTACGTAGTATTATGTTTGCGTCTTGCTAACCATATATTTCCCCCCTTTTCCAGCTTGTCACCAAGCAGTTTGTGCCGTTGCTGGGAACATTAGTGTTCAATGGAATTGATCTCAAATCTCAAGTATTGGCATTATAATATGAATTAGATCTTTTAAAACATTGCGGAATGCTCATGCTACTAGTCACATTTGAGTTACCCCAGATTTTGTATCATGGCCTCACGGTACAATGAGATCAGTTTGTCCATATGCTTGTTCAACGCCAGATTTGGACTGTATCATCACCCTGACCAATAGTGTAATTCGCACAATATTTACGTGAGTGGTTTATCTGCCAGCCGTCAATTAGCTTGAGTTTTTTTTTCTTTTGGTACGTAGCATAGTTCGTATTCCGTTTTTCACTTTTTAGGTAGTGGAAAGTGAAAGTGACAGCTATATATTCATGGCTTTCTTTTGCTTTTGTGACCTTGCGCCTTTTGCAAATCTGCCCCGTGTCAATTTTTTTGCGGATTTAGCCTCCTCTCGAGCGGAAGAAGGCGTGCTTGACACATGGTGCATCCTGCGACCCTGGAGCGTGGAAGGCAGGGGTAAGTGTAGGAGGGCGTCGAGCACGGCTAGTGGTGGGGGCCATTAGCTTTCCACACCACCGAAGCATAAGAAAAGAAGTGGCTATACCTTTACTGCCCGTCGGACCTCACTTAAGGTCCCGATCGTTTCGGTTTTTTTTGATTTTAGCTTTTTTCATCATTCATTATACTATCCACTAACTCAGTTACAGTAAAAAAAACTAACTACAATAAAATTTCAATCAGAAACCATCGCTAAAACGATCACCACCTTAGTACTTCATGTGCTCCTCGAGACACTTCATGTGCTCCCTACGCTCTGGTGGTATAGCCCACCAGCCGCACCTGTGCGCTTTGAGGCCATGGGATACATCACGTGCCGAGGGCCTTTTCTTCCACGCTTAGGAGGGGATAAATCCGTAAAAAAACCATTAGGGTTAGATTTACCAAAAAAAATAAGGGCGCAAAGGGGCCACAAAAGCAAAAAAAACATCAAGAAAATATTGTTTGCGGATTTGATCATCTACCTTAAAATATGTTGCTTAGCAAATAATAATATAAACTAAACACAGGGTGGGTTTAGCAGGGATTATGGCTTGACTTTCTACAGTAACTAAATTTTAAAGGTGATACTATTCTGGTTTTATCTATATTGTTGTAGAGGTATGAACACGAATTATAAATTTTAAACACTGAACTTTTGCAAAAGTTTTCTATAAAAATTTGTTGATCCCACCTTTGGGTTTAGGTCTAACAATTTGCACAAAGTAGTATCTCTATGCCCTAAATCATCTCTAGTAAAATTTAGATAATTTTGTGAAACTTTTATAGCGTGAATGCAAGTTAGAAATTTCAAATATCGATCATTTTCAAAAAAAATTTTCTATAAAAGCATGTTAGTTCCACCTATGTGCATAGACCTAATAATTTGCATAAAATAACGTCTCTATATCCGAAATCATTTGTAGTAAATTTCAGAAAATTTATTGAAACTTTTATAGTGTGAAAATGAATTTTAAATTTTAAATACCGAACTTTTTCAAAAGTTTCCTATAAAAACCTATTGATCCCACCTTTGTATCTGGGTCTAAAAATTTGCACAAAGTAGCGTTTCTACACCCTAAATCATTTATAGTAAATTTCAGGCAACTTTGTGAAACTTTTGTAGTGTGAACGAGAGTTAGAAATTTTAAATATCGAACCTTTTCAAAAAGAATTATATGAAAGCCTGTAGGTCCCACCTATGTGTCTAGATCTAATAATTTGCACAAAATAGCGTCTCTATACCCGAAATTATTTGCAGTACATTTTAGAAAATTTCATGAAACATTTGCAGTGTGGTATCAAATTTTTTCAAAAGTTTCCAATAAAAGCTTGTTGGTTCCACCTTTATGTCTAGGCCCAAAAATTTACACAAAGTAGCGTCTCTATACCCCAAATCATTTATTGTAAATTTCAAGTAATTTTGTAAAATTTTTATGGTGTAAACGTGGGTTAGAAATTATAAATACCGAACTTTTTCAAAAGTTTTCTATAAAAGCACTTACATGTAGTAGATTAGTAAAGAATATGTTGGCAATGTGTTTGAAATGGGTTGAAAATAGGTTTTAACCTATTTCAACAATTTGGATTGGATCGAATTGGGTGGAAATGCTCTATAGGTTGGGTTGAGTTAGGTGGTGGAAGGTGCTTTTTTGGGTTAGGTTGGGTGGGGTTTTGAGTTTGTTTAGATGAGAGTTGGGTTGGTTTTTAACCTATTACCATCTCTAATTGGTCAAAATCATACGTGGGTATCTCTATTTGTACTTTCTCTCGTAAATAGTCGTAATTCAAAAATTTAAACCAAAAACTGTAAGACACAGCAAAAAAAAAACCCACCAATAAATAGTCTGGCGCCGATCGGTACTCAAAACGTTGCCGAAGTAACACTAGCAAGCATGGCACAGATCTGAAAATTCCGTATTTTTAATAATAATGGATTAAAACGTGCTCAAGTCAACGAAAACCAGTGCTAACAGAAGCAACATGAGCATGTCGGCTAAGCTCTCCCATTCCAGGAGAGCACGTAGCCACCGACGTCCTTTTCCGGCCACCCCGTCCGTAGTTATCTTAAGGTACAGGCCCAACACCACTGTATGCATGCTAACAAGTGTCCATCAGGAGACGGAAATCTTCAGATTCCGAACGGCAGACATCAAATGGACGGTGTTTCTTTTCGAGAAGGAAACAGTTAAGCAACCTCAGAAAGGAGGTTCGACGCACGCACCGCGTACTTACCCATCGAGGCTAATGGGCCAGGATTCCTCGTCTTTGACCATGTTGATTGCCGAGGACATGTGGACAGATATTACTGGTAGCTCTTGCGCGAGCTTAGCCGTGTCCAGGCTCGAGAGATAGAGACGTCGATCGACCCATCTTTATCCAATCTCAGTCCTGTAGATATGAAACTCGTGCGATCTTTGTCCAGCATCCAACAGCTCGCTAATAACACACGTTTCTCACTGCTCTCTTGGGGCACAAGTAAAAAATTAAACAGGCACCGTCGTGGCATCACCGCTTTTGTAGTTTGTTCCGCGCGCACTTGCTCCTGCTACTTGCTGGAGCGGTTAACTAATGCGCTGGTTGAAGCGTGGAGCCGGTCGCGGCTTCCGGAGCAAGTAGAACGCAAATCGCCATTTGGTCTCGACCGATGGATAGTCAATTCGCAGCCGTGCCGCCACGACTACGTATGCACATACCGTTAAATCTTGCTGCAACTTGCAACTGGCCATTTGCCAACGCAGCACCGCCATCGCGTGCGTGGGAGAAGCAGAGCACTACTAGCTACCTCAACCAGGAAAGGACAGGTCTGGAGGACCAAGCCTTGCCCGGATGATGTGGCGTGCAATCGTGAAGATATATATATCTTTACTATTATAAAAGAAGGAGTTAGTGGTTGCCGAAGCCTCCATCCAATCTAGACCATCGGATCTTCCCTCCTCCTCCCGCCACCCGGCCAACCCTAAAACCCTCCAACCACCAACCCCCTCCTCCCCCTCCCCCTCCCGGCCTCCCCTCTCCCCCCGCCGGCCCCTGCCCTCCTCCCCATCGCTCCTCTCTCTACCCCCGCCGCCCCCTCCCCCTCCTGGCCTCCGGATCATACTATCAAAGTGGTGCATACTATCAAAGTGCGTTGCACGGGCACATATTTGATAGTATGTACCACTTTTATTTGGTTTTCCGTTGCAACGCACGGGCACATAACTAGTATATATATATATATAGACACACACACATACACACGTTCAGCGGTATCTATACTTTGAAGATCTAGTAATATTAGATTTAGCTAGTCTCAATACATGTGGTATATATGCAGTAATAATTAATTAAATTAATTTTAATACTAAGTTGTTATATATGTGCATAATATAGGATCGAAGCTGGATGTATACCGTAAACTGTGTGAGTGAAGAGTACATTAATAGCGTGTTTGTTTTTACAAGAGCTGCCAAGGAGGATATATTGAATAAGATGGTGGAATATATGTATTGTCCATGCACTGACTGCGAGAATTTAAAGATGTTTAAGAATCGAGAGCAGATTGAAACGCATTTGATTCGGAGGGTTTCATAAAGGGGTATACGTGTTGGGCTAGTCATGGCGAAGTCAATGATATGCCGCCGGATGACATCGCCGATGAAGTCAATGATATGCCACCGGATGACATCGCCGGTGAAGTCAATGATATGCTGCCGGATGATGATTGTGGTTCGGATTCGGATAGGCTGCACAATGACAATCTAGATCGGATGCTTCGTGATGTAGAAGAGAACTATGAGAGAGAGTATATTAAATTCTGAGGCTTGATGGAGAACTCAGAGAAATCTTTATTCACGTGCTGCAGGTCAAAGTACACGAAGTTGTCAGCTGTGCTTGAACTGTTGAAATTGAAGACAAGCAACGGTTGGTCCGACAAGAGTTTCACGACGCTGCTAGATCTTTTAGCGGACATACTTCTAGAGAAAAATGAGTTGCCTAAAACACGTGTGAGAGCACGGCACGGCGACCGGAGGCCATGCGGGGCGGCGCCACCGTATAGGGGAGCAGCACGCCGTCCAGAGTGAGGCGGCCGAGACTACGAGAAAGTCCATGCAAGGTGGCACCGATTAGACCAGGTGTGGAGTTTGGCCGGTGTTGGCGTGCGAAGTGTCGGCACGGAACTCGATCGGCAGCTCATGTGGAAGCTACGATGAAGTCACCGGTGCGGCCGGCGGTGACACGACATGGTAGCAGCTCGGTCACGTGGGGCGTGATAGCTTGCATAGCCACATGCTGATGACCGGGGCATAGTCGTATATGGGTAGTGTGCACAGTATTATTATTTATTATTTTTAGATTTATAGTATAATTAATATCTACTTTTTTATACAATCTATCGATCGATCAGTATTATTTCACTGTTTCAAGCCTTCGGCCTTGCGAACCACGCACTCGCACGCGCCTGCCGGTCCGCGCCCCGTTGGCTCGGCGCTGGCCGCTAGCCCGCTGCCTGTCTCTCGCCGGCTGAAGCGGCTCGGCGTACACCTCTCGCGCGTGCTGTAGCGCGCCGCCGCAAAAGGCGCGCGGTTATTTGGTCGCTTCCGCATCCGTGTGGCAGGCCGGCCCGCCCGTGCAAATCTACGGAGCTCTGGAAGCTTCAAAGGCATCGAGAACGGCCGTCATAACACACGTTTGACTACACGCGCAAAGCACAACCGTACAAGTTCTGGATTCACCATGACCACAAGCAAGCCACGGCATCAGTCCTGCCGTCACGCCAGGTCGCCCAAACTGCAGTGGTGTACCCGGTAAAGCACGTACACAAGATTGAAAATTATGGGTGATTAAAGAACGGGATCACTGACCGCTCGTGCTTAATCTCGAGCGGAGAGCTCGAGAAGGTTCCAGACCCTTCCACCAGCTCAGCCGCGCGCGCTGCGCAGCCTCAAGTCCAGATGCAGCCAGCCAGCGCGACCCGAATTATTCGCTCCGATCAACCGCCGAATCCGGCCGGCGTCGGCGGCAGCGTTGCCCCCGCGGCTAAGCAACCGCGAGCCGCCACGCACGGCTGCCGTGCCAGCCAGGTGAGGCCAGTGCGCACGCACCACACCACACGTCCGGCTCGAGTCGGCCGCTCGTGCCCGATCCCATCCATCCACGTCGCGACGCGGCGCCGCACGTCGCGGTGCCCTCCCCCGATTGGTCCGCCCACGCCACCTCTCACCCAATGTCGGTCGCCCCACACCAACTTGGCGCACACGTAAGCACCCCCCCACCTCGTAACCGCCTCTCCATACAAACACAACCTATATAAGTGCGCGCCCCACCCACCCATCCGTCCATCCATCAGCTCCCCACCAAAATATCGCAGTCTAGTCGCACAGTTTGATCCGTCTCCCCTGATAGATTCTAGAGGCGATCAGAGCGGAGATGAAGCATTTGAGGGAGGAGGAGGTGTCGCTGGCGCTGTCGCTCAGCACGGACTCGTCGGAGTCAAAGAAGGCGCGGCGGAGGCCGGTGGTGGCCACGTCGGGGGAGGGCGAGTTCGTCTGCAAGACCTGCAGCCGCGCCTTCACCTCCTTCCAGGCGCTCGGCGGGCACCGGACCAGCCACCTGCGGGGCCGCCACGGGCTCGAGCTCGGCGTCGGCGCCAAGGCCATGAGGCAGCACAAGGACAAGGCGAGGCAGCAGCACGAGTGCCACATCTGCGGGCTCGGCTTCGAGATGGGACAGGCGCTCGGCGGCCACATGAGGCGGCACCGCGAGGAGATGACCGCCGACGAGTGGGTCTGGCACAGCGTAGCCCTGCCGGAGGAGGTAGCCGGGCACGCCGCCGTCGATACGCCGGTCTTGCTCGAGCTGTTCGCCTAGGCAGACCCGTTTGTTTATTCATCTGGACTAACACAGCATCAGTGATCGAGAGGAGTTGTACATGTCTTCAGAAAGAGTGTTTCGATCTTGTAAGTGTGATAGGAGTTTAATTTTGTTGATTAGTGCTTCGGTTCTTCGAGTTTAATCTGCTTTGGATCGGTCAGTTTTTGAACCGTCCGGCCGGCCGGTGATTCATTGATCTCGTATGGAATTGTAGAACAGTTCTTTCGTTCACTTCTTCCACTTTTGTAAATGCAATCCACTGGTATAGTCAGAACTCCCCCCTTGAATTTTGAATTTATCTACCCACAAATTCTGAGTCTCGATTTGTGACTGTGCAACAAGCTTGAATCTGAGATTTTTGCTTATAACATGTCCCCCTTTCGACCCAATTTGTTGGTTCAATTTCTGATTCGATGCTCAAAACTAAAGTGAAACGTCCCAACTATGTTGTCATCTCAGTAGAGAAGATGCAGTTATTATCTCCGTGGATACGGCGAACATGCACGTCATACTTAGATGTATTGTCAAACATTTACCACGTTTGTGTCCCGAGAGATTTTTTACCATGCTTAGGAGGTACTAGGGGTGTAAATAAAGTAGATAATTTTCGTCCAACCGACCGAAGGGTCGTGAAACGAATACAGAAAAGGGAAATGGGTATCCGGCATTATTCGTGTTTGACTCTGAGAAAAAAATATATAAAATATAATACGAGATGAGTGATATCCGTCTATATATATCTGTGTATCAAGTGATATGATAAAATCTATTATGACTTTACTAAGAACTAAGATAATATATAGACGGATTATTACATCTAAATATATAGAGAATATTGAGTACTCTTATTTTTATATCTCGGTGATTAATCTCTTTGTGTTTACTCTGATCGTATACTACTGTCCAATGTCCTGTGTAAAGAAGCGGATAATTTTTGTCCAACCGACCATTCGAAGTTTACGGAACAAATACGGAATGGAAAAATAGGTATCTGGTATTATTCGTGTCCGACTCAGATTCCAAGAAAAATACGGAATAGAATACAAGTTGAGCTATATCCGTCCGTATTCGCTCTAATTGCACCTCTAGGAGGTACCAAGTGATCTTTTGAGCTGTCACCAAGAGCTGTGAAGAGTTAAGGAGTAGAGATAAAAGAGTTTAAGGATAATTTGGTAGAAAGATACCGGCACCTCCTAAGGTACCAAAGGATGGTAAAAACACTCGTGTCTAGTGTGTTGATTAGATTCAGGTTTAGACGCCGTACTGATCTCTTTATCATCAATGGAGAAACAACCAAACGATTGTCATGACTCATGAGAAAAATAGATTATCTCCCCATGAGACAAATTGTCACAAGATTGTTGAAGAACAGCTCGAAAAGAGGCTTTAAGTGCCGATTTAATTAACAAAAAATAAATCATACAATTGTCATGATGGAAACACGCTCTTCCCATCACGAGAGACAATTGTCACGATCGAGAGGTGCCTAGACAGCAGCTTCAAAAGACGTCTACCCCGCTCGTTTCGGTTTTTTTCAGTTTCAGTTTTTAGCTTCCGTTTTTTTACTATTCAGTATTTCATTTTTTTTTGAATTTTTAAGATATTTTTAGACTTTTTTGTATTTTTTTACCGTGTTCTTTGTATTATCCCTAATGGGTTAACATGTTTTTTATTTTTACATTTTTTTAAAAATTAATTATGCCTAAAAAATCAAATCAGCTACAGTAAATAAAAAGATAGGTACAGTGAAATTTTAGCCAAAAATCAGAAACCATCACTAAAACAAGTGCCCGTGCCAACACACTTGGTAAAAAAAAATACAAGACAATAGTTTGTGAGGGTAACACACTCCTCCCATGCATCGAGAGAGGATTGTCACGTAGGTGCCTTGGGTGCTTGGAGCAACTCCAAAAGAGGCTTTACCTGCCGACAGCCTCACACTAGGAAGAAAAAAAAAGAAAGCCTTTCTCTTCTTACTTCGGGCTTTTGTTTGGATAGAGCCCCAATACCAAAAAATATTACCCCTGGCGATGGACGCACCGATGCATGCAAGTTCCTAGGAGCACATGGCAAGGAAAAAGGAGCAAATAAGTGAGGGAATACATACTTCAAAATGAGCAGCAAAATGGGACAGAAAGGTGTTGGGTAAAAGAAAAAAAAAATTAAGTCATCTCGCTCGTTTCGGTTTTTTTTCGACTTCTGCTTCTAGTTTTTTCTTTTTTTCACTATTCAGTATTTCGCCTTTTTCTGAATTTTTTAGATATTTTAGGCTTTTTTGTATTTTTCTTTTTTTACCGTGTTCCTTTGTATTGTCCCTAATAGGTTAACATATTTTTTATTTTTACATTTTTTAAAAATTAATTATGCTTAAAAAACCAAATCAGCTACAGTAAATAAAAAGACAACTACAATAAAATTTCAGATAAAAATCAGAAACCATCGCTAAAATAAGCACCCAAATCTTCCATAGGAAACAACAACAAAAAAACACACTTCCTCCTCCGATCCGTCTTGACATGAATGAATCGATGGACGGAATCTGAGCTAGCGCGTGGTATGCGCAGCTTCACGGAAAAAAATCCAGCAAAGTAAATAAGGCCAGTTATTTTCCCTCCGAAGAACACGAGCAAAAGCCAAATCTGGAAATGTTGATCCTTCCGGGCAAGCACCGAGCGACGCTCTCCATCTAAATTTTTGGTGGATTCTTTTTTTTTTTTTGCGGTCGATGATTTTTATCTCTATTATAAATATTTATATGAATAAATTAAATACTAATAAATCATTAAAAAACTATTTTAATAAATTACTAAAAATAATAAATAATCGTACTGCTTATCTGTTAGAAGAACATGAGGTCAAAAGATGAGTCCCTGCCGTCCCTGCTGTACTTTGGCTCAGTCCTGATTCGTCGGGCGTAAGACCCGTCAAACAAACGTTCCCCCGCCCCGTGTGAAAGGTGCGACCAGACACGCGCTCCAAGCGTCGACTGCGCAGGCGCATGCAGTGAACCACGTCACCGGTGGGCCCCACTCCGCAACGCCTTTCTTTAACGCCGTCACGCCGCTCTCCCCGTTCCATCCCACCACCTGGCGAAAGTCCAGCTGCGCCTGCGCGCGGTCTGAAAGTATGTGAAGCCAGCGCACACGCGCGTAACGCCGTACGCTAAGCTAAAGCGCGTTCCCAACTCGAGCCCCAGGTTCCGCGTGTTTCGCTGTTCACTTCGCGCGTGAACAGTAAATTTCGTAACTTTGGTTATTCTATTTTAGTTTCTAGCTCACATATTAATTGGTGATAATCGTTTTAACGATGGCTTTTAGTTTTTTTTACTATAGCTGACTTTTTTTTACTATAATTGAGTTAGTGGATAGTGTAGTGAAAAAAGTTAAAACTAGAAGCTGCAATTTTTAAAAACCAAAACGATCACCAAAGGGACTATCTATTGCATATTCCTTTTAATGAAAGCTCGTAGTTTCCCTTAAAACAGGGGACTATCTATTGCATATTCAATTATTTTTTAATTAAAATTAGTCAGATTTTTTTATATATACAATATTTTTTATCTATATATACAACATTTTTCGTAAGCATACAACGTTGCTCAGTAAAAATGTTGTATAGATGCAAAAATAAAAAAATATTGTATATATAAGCAAAAAATATTATAAATATAAGTTAAAAATGTTATGTACATAGAGAAAAAAAGTCTGACTGATTTTAACCAAAAAAAAACAGCCTATCCATCTTTAGCACTTCCGCTAGAAAAAAAACTCCCCAGGTGATGACGTTAGAGCAAACGCCAAGCAAACGGAAGGTTCTGCCTTTTCAAACGACGAGTCGCCGACCGCGACTCGCTCCTGCGTCTCCTGCCTTCGCCGTGCCTACGTCCGCCACGGCGTGGAGTACAAGTGACCACCACTAGCCCACCAGCCTCTATATAAAGGCCAACCATGCACACACCCAACCCAACAACAACGCAACCGCTTCTCTGAATCGATCGATCCCGCGTCCCTTCCTTCCCATTGATTTGATCATTCATCCTCGCGATCGGCCTTGAGCTCGTCGATTGGATCAGTCGGTTGATTCGTCCATGAAGCACCCGAGGGAAGACGACGTGTGCCTCTCCCTCTCGCTCACCCTCGGCGCCTGTGCAGCCGAGCGCAAGAAGCTGCGGCGCGCCGGCGAGGCGGCCGGGGAGTTCGTGTGCAAGACGTGCAGCCGCGCGTTCGCGTCGTTCCAGGCGCTGGGCGGGCACCGGACCAGCCACCTGCGCGGCCGCCACGGGCTCGCGCTGGGGCTCGCCTCCGCGGAGACGGCGGCGATGAAGGCACCGGCCAAGAAGCTGGAGCACCCGGCGGCTAGCCACCAGTGTCACATCTGCGGCCTCGGGTTCGAGATGGGCCAGGCGCTCGGCGGCCACATGCGCCGGCACCGCGACGAGGCCGCCGCGGCGGCCCAGGCGCAGCCCGTTCTGCTTGAGCTGTTTGTTTAGATCAATTCTTTCTAGTACAGATCAGAGTCCCTGACTTCCGCGAGACTATTGCAGCACACGCTTGTAGCCTTGTAGGTTCATTTATTCATTGATTCATATATATATGTGCATACTTAGGACTGATTCAATCGTTGGATACATTGGTTTGTTCATTTCATTGTTCCAATTGACAACTCTCTGTGCGAATAATCATCGGTGGTCTTTGATAGAAACAATGCGGTCTGATCCTTCGGGCGTGAGTCGCATTTCTCAAACATGGTCCATATATACAACATAATCAATGCGTTTGGGCAACTGATCGAGGTTAAGATGGCACGAAGTTTCGATCTTTTATGGACATCGATCGAAGCTATGGCTTTTTACCCAACGGTAACTTGGCACTTGTAGACATTTTTGTGACTTGAACAGAGATGAAAAAAAAGGCCCATATAAAATGTAGTTTTTTCAGATATAAGAAGAACAGAACAATTTGTTGGCACCAGAATGCCTACCAACCACTTCATCTAAAACCTATTTAGCTTCTTGATAAAAAGAAAGCTTTCTTTCGGCATTTGAAGATAGAGTTGCAGTTTTCGAAAACAAGGATTTAGAAAGATGTTTTTTTTAACCAGGCATAGGAACACTACCATTCATTAAAGTAGAAAGAAAACAAGCCGGCCATGAGGCCAAAACTCCGGTACAACCAGCAAAGCTGGCCAGAAAGCAACAAGAAACCTGAGAAAACAACAAAAGAAAATCATAAACTACGCCAAACCAGAGGCCTACAACAAGGAGGGTCTACAGGACGGTGTTTTCCGAGAAATCTGAATGGATCCCCCGATCTGAACCGTTTCAACGAAAACGACTACAAGATGCACTCCATACTCCTCCATCTAGGGATTTTTTTACAATATATCAACGAAAACGACTATAAGAGGCACTCCATACTCCTCCATCTAGGGATTTTTTTTTACAATATATTTTATTGATAGTAAAAAGGTGACAATAGAAATAAAATCTAACTGCCAATTTATAATAATATTATCTATTTTTATTTTTCAACCTTATTTTTTAGAAAGGTATTTTGGACTATCTCATGTTTTAACTCCTCTTTACAACTCCAACTTGAATGGTATATATAGTGCTTGAGTGATGCGATGATCCCCTCCACGGGCGCAACTGCTGCGGCGATAGTCACCACGAAGCACAAGCTAGCCTAAAGTGGCATGACGACTGGCAAAGGCCGTCCTCCATGCTAGCCTAAAGATGTTAACGTTGAACTTGCCGACAGGATACTCGCGGGTAGTGATATCGGAGTTGGGCCAACGCGCTACGGCCTAGATCTCGACAGCGGCGTAGATGGGTTGGCAGTAAACCTGGTAGGTACCGAAGAGGTGCACGACGATGCAGATGTTGGCAAAGTCGATGAGCCAGAAGGGCTCATAGAACCCGAACCCGGTCAGCATGTTCCTTGGCACCGCGTAGCCAAGGCAACAGCATAGGAGGTTTGCCTCCCTCATCATCTTGTTTTTGGTCAGAGGAGTCTTCACCGTGTCCTGCATTTTTTGAGAGACGCCATTAGCAATTACATGCATCCCTCGGTTCCATTATACAAACTAGTTATACTTGAAGTGTCAATCCATCCCGTTGCCTCTCCATCGCTACCGGGCTTGTTGACGCCATTGCCTCTCCATTTCCTGCACCGCAACCGGTTCTCCATGACCTGCGCCTCCGTCACCGCCTCCACGAGGCTCCGCCACAGCAGCTTGTCCCTCCCCATGCCTCCGGCATCCATGCCAGCAGGGTTAAGATTATCGGTTTTGAAATTTTACCGGAGGGGACCGGTAAGACCAAAATGACCGATTTTCGGTTTTTTTCGGAGAATTTCGGACCGAAAAATTCAAATGTAAATCGGCCGATTATCATCGAAAATCGGCCGAAATTTGTAGAAAAATCGGGCAAAAAATCGGCCGAAAAGTTAAACACAGCTCAGCATGGAAGCAAGTGGAGCCCAGTCAGAATGATCCCAATATGCTTGTCATCACCTACACCTCCGAGCACAACAACCCATGGCCGACGCAGCGCAACGCCCTCGTCGGATCAACTCGGTCTCACCACGTCAAGAACAGCAGCAGCAACTCAGGTTCCAAGAGCTCACAGAACGAGAAGCCACAGCAATCAAATGTCAAGGAAGAGCCAAAAGATCAGGCCACAAGTTTAGAAGTCCCCATCTCTTCCAAAGTCCAAACGCCTCTTCCATTCCATCCGGCGCTGTCCACCGAGGCACCGACTCCTCCGAGCCCATGGCCCGCCTCTCGCCGTCGCCGTCCGGCAGCAGCCGCCTCCTGTCGGAGCTCCTGGAGGAGCAGCAGGAGCCCTTCTCCCTCGACCTCTATCTCCTCGAGAAGGGCTGCTCCCCAAGCCTCCTCAACGTGTTGGCCGAGGAGCAGCAGCACCTCCTCCCAGGTGCTGAGGCGGCCGACGGCGAGCAAGAAGACCCCCGCGAGCGGCCTCCTCAGGCTCCTTCTCTCCAAGATCCTCCGCGGCATGGCTCCGGTGTCGACCAAGAACGCCGATCTGTTGTCTCCTCCGGCCCCGCCGCCTCGACGGCGCCATCGAGGCCGACATGGAGGAGGAGGAGGAGGAAGACGACGAGCGGATCCGAGCGGGGCAAGCGGAGGGGAACCAATCCGAGCGGATCCGAGTGGGGCGAGCGGAGGGGAGCCAATCCGAGCGGATCCAAGCGGGGCAAGCGGAGGGGATTGCCACGCTAGAGCAAGCCGCCGCCATGGAGAACAGAGCGAGCTCGTGAGAGAGAACGAGTGCGATCTGCGATGCGAGCAGCGTGCGAACAGCCGTAACCTAGGTCAGGCCACTCGGCCGACCTAACGGGCCAATTTGGGCCAGACGTTCGGATGAAATGGGCCGAAATATTTAAGCTCGGTTTATCTACCAATCGGACCTCACCGGTAAAACTGAAAACCGGCGATAATCGGCCCCTACCGGCCGAAAAAAAATCCCTGCCGTGCCTATGCCCATGGCCCCCACCAGCCTCCCTCCTCGAAGCTTCTTCCTCTGCTTGGCGAGGCGGAACGATAAAGTGTGTGTGCCCACATCGCGCGCTTCACTTCCCTTCCTCCTGTGCAATTTGCTTTTGGCTCGCTTTGATTCTGTTGCTTCTTTCGACTTCCTTCCTCTGGCTGATGTGGTAGTTCATGCCACTTGTTTCATTTATAATTTGATGTGAATAATAATATAATTAAATCCTAACTAATCTTAACTATCAGATCGTAAAAATTAAATAACCCATATTCATTTATTTTAAGGTACCACAAAAGAGCTCCTGCCTAGGCACCACGATGGAGGGTCGGATGGTCTCTCTTCTTCCCCGGGAACGCGCGGTGGCGACAAGCAACTGGTGCGGCGGTGCCGTTGCACGGTGAAGTCACCAATACATTTTTCTCAAGGTGGAATGGATAACGAAAATACGCTGTCCTGCCCAACGAGCTAAGCTAGCTAGATGCAGATCAGACAATCCGGTTCCCGGAATTCCATCCACCTCAAACGCGCGTCTTTCTGTTGTCTTCCTCGGATCTTTTGGGCGCTCTTCTCTTCCACGGACAAGCATGCGCGGCGCGCGCTTGCCCACAATGCAAGCGCATCCATCAGTTATACGTACGTACTCCTCGACCACTGACAGATGCAAACCTTCCGCTATGAGTCTATGACTGACAGATGCAGCACAACTGCACGTCACTGCAGAATCGAAGGTCTTTACCGTAGCTAGTTCGCGTTAATCAATCAAGATCCAGAAGCTGACGAGTAGGCACACGCTACTGCCGAGTGCCGACACACGAGCGGGACTTGGAGTTTTCTAGCTCCAGTCTGCTAGCTGTGAGTGACTTCAATTCGTCTTCCTGCTGCCACATCAACATATCGAGAACAATCTGTCCGGCGGAGAACAACGCGGTTCTCACACGTATACACCTCCCGTTCCCTAATTTATTTCCTCGATAAGGACATGGCCATCCTACTAAAGCAGACGATCGAGATTGTGATCGATAAACGCCCACGCACTGGCTGACTGCGAAATACTGGTAGTACTTGTCCAACTTGCGATCCTTGTGAGAATCATCGCACAACCGACTGTTTCGCCAGGTCAATCTCGATCAAGGCTTCGATCGATCAAGCATGGTACGCACATGCAGAAACTCAAAAATGCTGTCTTGATTCTGTGGGGTTTGATAGTTGTATAATTACTAGCTAGGTACGGATTTAACTGCATGCGTACGTGTGTGTGGTGTGTGTGATGATCTGACGATGAATCTGCACGCAGGCGAACGCGACGTCAGGTGTTGCGGTGAGCGAGGAGTGCAAGGCCAGGTTCCAGGAGCTGCGCGCGGGCCGCGCGCACCGCTTCGTGGTCTTCAAGCTGGACGACGCCGTGCAGGAGGTGGTCGTCGACAAGGTCGGCCCCCGGGACGCCACCTTCGAGGACCTCACCTCCAGCCTCCCCGCCGACGACTGCCGCTACGCCGTCTACGACCACGACTTCACCGTCGGCGACGCCACCGCCACCGGCGAGGCCCCGCGCAGCAAGATATTCTTCATCTCGTGGTACGCACGTGCGCACGCACTTTTAATTTCCAATTGCATTCCCAACTACTTGAGAGAGATTTTGTTTGTGAAGGATTAGTTAATTAGTGTTACGTTTGTTTAATTACTGTGTGCCGTGCTGATTAATTAAGGTCGCCGGCGACGGCGGACGTGAAGAGCAAGATGGTGTACGCGAGCTCGAACGAGGGCTTCAAGAAGGAGCTCGACGGCGTCCAGATCGACCTGCAGGCCACGGAGCCCAGCGAGCTCACCCTCGATGTCCTCAAGGAGCACGCCTCCTAAACTCCTAATTAATCGCGTACCAGTGGCGTGCGTTGCGTGTGTACACACACGGGATCGTGGCATCGTGCCGCGTACATGTACGTGTGCTTGTATCGTGTTTTCTTCGTGCTTGGATTGCTACCTTCCTGTAATGTCTTTGGTGTATGAATAATTTGATTGGGGATCTGTCCGGCCGGTTTTGAATCGATGTATGTAACCTGTTCTTGTGCACCCACGTATACCTCCATGCTATCCATCCAACCTGCAAGGTCGCTTCCCCTCCAAAGTCCCAGATCAGCATAAGTACAGTACCCTTTGGGGCGTGGTCTATCTTATCATTGAGACAGAATCTGGGCCATTTATCTCGCGCTCCTCTCCTCGCGATCGAACTGTCCTACCACCCCCCTCATCTGCCGCGCACTCCCCTGAAAAACTATCACCCACCCTCAATTCTCCGCGCGCAATCCTGAAAAATTTTCACCCACCCGTGTTGAAACAAAAGAATAAATCAGAGAAAGCAAGAAAATAAAGTGGAAACAGGTAATTTCTTGACATTTTATTCCTCAAAACGCTTCCACATCTTCAACTACACCCAGTCCCATACCAACCATATCATAACTACGTAATTCATGGTCATTGAACAAAACACACGAGCGACAAGATAAATAAATTTGATCTTCTATTACCTTGAAATGAAGGATTATAGTCTCTCCACACTTAGGACAGACCTATCACAAGTGTACACACATAAAAGTTTTCAATACAAGAAAAACTAACACTAACTCCCTCCCTTCAAGCAAAAGAGATATTTTTTCTCAACACGCAAGGATTTATATAGTAGAGCCTCCTTACCTTACACCTAATTTTAAGAATCAAACTACACTTCGTAGATACAATCACCTACATATAGAAAATCCGATAATCCACACATAAACATGTTTTACACATATATTTGCACGCTTTTCAAAATGACTTACACACAGCTCCAATAGCTTGATATAATGCTCCATATATAAAGATGTAACCTAATCCACTTAAGCCACCGCCGTGGTTTTGCAAACCGTCTTTTCACCCGGTATTAGACAATTTATGTAATTGGCACCCATCGATCTTCACGATGTTCTTTTCGAAGCAAACTCCAATACGAATACTATGATGTCCAATGACTTACCGCTAAGTTTATACGCCTGTGGCCTCCTTCTAGATCGTCTCTACTTGAAATTGTCCAAGTCTAATGGCATATCACATACACATATTTATCTCCTCATGATTCTTGTCTTTCTCGCTTACTTCTCTGCTTGAGATGTAGCTTTACTCAAACTTACGTGACCCTCTATGGCCTCGAGCTCCTCCTCCATTCTCGGTCTTACCATTGATCACCAACAATCACTAAGCACCATGCACATCAAAGAACAAGCAGTCATTCCGAGCACAAGTGACATGCATTTGATTCTCATCAATAAAATTGATACAAACATACACCACTTGACACTCCCGTCAAGATTTTTTTATCTCAACGCATGACTCCCTGTCATACGTGACACACAAATATACTACAACACATCCTAACAATAACCCAAAGCTCCTCAACAGTAAACTCAACCGAAAACTAAATCATCTCACTCATTTCTACAAGACCTGGCCTAACCGTTAACCAATGGCCAGTCATACCATTCCAGTCAACCCTAATCAAACCCTAGTAATAGGGGACTCATCTGACCACTAGCTCAATGCCAATCAGACCGCCAAGGATCTGACCAACGAACATAGGCCGATTTGACCGTTTAAGAGCACCAGAAAACACTCTATCTGGAATTTCAGTTAACCGTAATCTAATTTTATCTCAGAACTCTAAATTGAGTGATAGACAGTGTAAAAGATATCCTCAAATAGATCTACATAAGTGTTTGATGTCCATTTTCTGAAAGGTATATGGTCGGTCTTACCGCTCTATAGCTGTCGGTTTAACTGCTATCGCTAGTTGATCAAATCACCGTTGTGATAATGTTAGGCCAATTATATCTTGATAGTAATTCTCGAACCTTTTAAATTCACACATATCAAACTTAAACAATACAATAAACAGAATTACGATATCAAATATTATAATCACATAGAGACACCTTGACATGTTCCTACACCATGACACCAGTACACACAAAGCCATAGCTGATAGCAGTGGACGCCCCGACTACTCCATCAAAAGCTTCTTATAAACTTGCCACTCTAGCTAGCATTTCCTTCCTCCACTTCCCCTTTTGCGGATTCCCTCCCCCTCCCGAGCTCAGGAATGGTACTGCCGCCTCCTCTGCTCCCTTATCTGTGCTCTTACGCTTCGATTTTTACCGGATGCCTCGCAGATCGGTCATGACTTTGGTTTCTCTGCTTTTTTGCCTGGTTAATTTTCGTGTAGGGCGTGCGGTGGGTTCTTGTTCTTGTCGCGGTAGCGAAGTATTACGTATGCTTAGATGGTTGGGATCGAGCTTGATTTAGGGGAAATTGAGGCCGTTCCGGTTCTGCGTCGCTTATTTCTTGCTTTCCTCTCTGGGATTTCTGCTCGGTTAACGCTTTCTCTTTTGTTTTTTTCAATTTTCATCACCAGCAATCGGATCACGAGGAATTATCAGTTCTTCGCGTGAATTGGGAATTCTTGTCTTGAGTCGAACATGTATTCGGTCTTTAGATGAGCAAAACAAGTAGATAAGATTGACATGATGTTGGATTTATGTAGCAGGAAATTTGACAACTGCCAGCTGAAGGGTGAGGAGTGATACCTCACTCTCTGGATCCGTGGTTTTCTTTATGTTTGTGGAGGGTGTTAGATCCAGGCTATGTCAGATCGATTGGTTAAGGAATTTCAGTTGATTTGTGCCTAGATCACATGCTAAGCTCACACCATGTATCTGCTAATTAGCCTTTCTGAAATTGTGAAGTATGAAGGTGAGAGGGGGAAGGTATCTGCTGTTGCATATCATTGCTAATTTTGGTGTAAATCTGTAGGGTTACCAGTAGCACCACCACTTTGCCGCTGACCACAAGTTGCCACCCAGTAATCTCTAGTTTTTTTTTTTTGTCTCAGAGAAATCCCCATGAGCTTGAGAGAACAAATAATCCATGTTCAAGATTAACTGACTAAGAAGAATAATGATCTAGTGGTATCTGAGTAGCCTTATTTAGTAATGCTGAAATCGAATGATCAATTTCCTTCTTTGTTTCTTCCTTTTCGGCTTCAATGCTAGAGACTATGAAGTGTCACGGGGTACAAAGAAAATAGAAACTGATACAGAACGATCATCCAACACAAAGCAAATCAGTAATAGGCCAAACCAACCTATGTACTCCTGAAATTCCAGGCATGTCATTGTTTAGGATGTAAGTGACAATCGGCAACCATACAAAAGAAGTAAGAGCAACTGCATCCCTTGAATTCTAAGTTCACACGAGTTTATGTTGTTGTGCAAACACAGGGAGTGAAGGTTGTTGTCATCTGTGTAACTACTGAGAATTCACAAATTTCTTTACACGATCTTACTTATCCACACAGGCAAACGCAGCATCGGGGGTTGCAGTGAATGATGAGTGCAAGTTGAAGTTCATTGAGCTGAAGTCCAAGAGGATGCACCGTTTCATAACTTACAAGATGGATAGCCAGATGAAAGAGATCGTCTTGGAGAAAGTCGGGGATCGCAGCACAAGCTATGAGGATTTCGCAAGCAGTCTTCCTGCAGAAGACTGCCGATTTGCAATCTACGACTTTGACTTCACTACGGCAGAGGATGTACCAAAGAGCAGGATATTCTACATCTTGTGGTACTGCTCTGTGTTCTTTGTGTATTCCATGATTACAGTAAGGCTGCTTGCTAATGAGATGTGTTGCATCTGAAATGAAAGGTCCCCAGAAATTGCAAAGATAAGGAGCAAGATGCTGTACGCGAGCTCGAACGACAGATTCAAAAGGGAGCTAGACGGCATTCAGGTGGAACTGCAGGCTACTGATGCTAGTGAAGTCAGTCTTGATGTGTTCAAAGATAAGGCGCACTAGGCATGTGACCATGCCTTTCATGGGCTTGCCTATTGTGGATCTGTGTGTCATGATAAATTTGGTGGTGTGAGGCTTGCTTGATGAATTTGTGGGTTTGTTGCTGTGTAAAAAGATCTTCAATTCTTCATGGCTTCCCTCCAGAAAACCATGAAGATTTCGTTATATAATGTAATTTGTGGTTGTGCCCATTATGTATGGGCATGTGTTGCACTGTTCAAGCTTTTGGGGGAGATGTTGCAATGTTCAAGTTACAAAGAAATAATTGATATTTTCTCAAATTCTCAAGGGCTCTGATTGAAAGATTTGGTAAATATTGTTTGGTTTCATCTAAGTCCAACAACGTTTGGTAAATAATTGTTTAGTAATTCAGCATGGAAGATAATAATATGCTTTTGTATTTTTGTTGGATAGGTTTCAAGTTTACCTGTGGGCAATGCAACTGAGGAACAACAAAAGATAAAAAGATAGTGGCGTCGCCCGGACTCGAACCGGAGACCTTCAGTGTGTTAGACTGACGTGATAACCAACTACACCACGACACCTTAGTGTTCATGGCAAGCATGACTGCAATATTACTCTCGTAGCATCCGATTGATGCCCTGGAGATGTCAAAATGGCTCCATCTCAACTGTGTGAATGCGCAATCATTTCCCCTTCTCAAATATGTTTCATCTCACCAGCCCAATTCCTGCTGCTGATAGATGTGAAACAAGCAGAGTGCAGCTTGTCCCCTAAGGCATTCAACTGGCAGATGGGTAGCAGCCAAACTTTTCTGTATGCATAAACACACACATATTGGCAACTTAGCCTATGTTCATATTAGCTTCTAAATGATGCTTCTCTACAGTAAATAGTTTGGGAGTGTCTAGTCGTAAATAATCATTCAGATTTCTAACCGCTGAGAGATCAGCCCAAGCAAAATTTGTTCAAATGAACTGCTTTGCGTCGGCCGAGAGATCAGCCCTGCTGCAGTCGGCTAGAGAGCAAGAAGTGGATAGGGAAAAGAAGCAAAGAAGAGAGAAGGAAGTAGAAGAAGTGGGTGGGAGGCATACTAGAGTAGTAGTAGCAATTAGTGGTGACTAGAAGATGGCTGTGTATACATGTGTGTTTTCACAGTAGCGATTTGGTAGAAGGGTTAATTAGTAAAGTTAATTAGCATAATTAACTAAGGTAATTAATTATTATACATGGTGTGTTAGGTGAAATTATTATACATGGTTTTTTGGGTGAAGTGATGATCAATTAGTATAGATGGTTAAATTAATGTAAGAATAATTAGAAAAACTAATTAAATAGAGAGAGATTAATTGAGAAAATTATGTGTAGGGAGATTAAGAGGGGGGGGGGGGTTAGCGATGTGCGCGTCGAATCCGCATCTTTATGTGTTTTATGCCAGTGTTGAGTTTTGCGTATAGAATCGGTGACGTGCGTGTAAGTGCATGTGTCGCTATATTATATTGAGTCAAGTTGACGCTTGTACAGGTGGAGATCCTGGTTCGGATCCGTCCACGCATCGTCCCCGAGAATAACCAGGCAAGTATATGGTAAAGCGGTAGACGCTAATTGTTGTGAAATATGTGATGTTTTACATTGCTTACTGCTATATGATTGGTGATAATAATTGTGATTCCTGATTGTTGGCTGAATGGGCTTAAGTGGAGGCCAACTGTTATGGCTTCAGACCGAACATTAAAACTAGAAACTAGTGAATAGGGAAGAGATGTCCCCTCGGGATCGCCCTAGGGGACCTTTTATATAGCTACCATGCTCTTTTTACGGTATTACCTCTAGTTACAAGTGTTACCCTAGGACATAGTTGTCCTTTACATATCTACATGGGCCCCTTGGGCCTTCAGCATTTCTGCTACCCCTACAATACCATGCATTTCCATACACATCTTACTGGGTTGTTTAATCATGTTAGCCGAATGGCTTAGGTGGAGGCAATCTCTACAGCACTGATAAATTGTTGGAGCATAGCTTTCAAGATATGACATATGCATTACAAAGTAGGATGGTGAGAAAGTCAATAACTATGAGTAAAGTTAATAACTAATCCAACATGTTCTTGAGAAATACCTATTTCGGTAGACAAAAAGTCCTACTTTAGTAGGCACCTCAATGGGATAGTGGTAAAGAGTGACATCGATGGGTGCGCCCTCGTTTTACCAGTAGAAGTTACAGAGGAGAAAGAGATTGATCATAATATTGCATTGTATTAAGTGTGAATTGAGGTGAGATATCGAGATTTGTAGTGACTAATTGTGTTATGGCATATTTATGTTAAAATTGAAATAAGTGAGAACGATATGATAAAATTGTTGCATGTGCTTATGGTGGGGTTTATTGGTCTATTATGTATTTGCTAAATCTACGGACTCATCCTTACTTTGTTTGTCTTTAGGTGATCATTAAGGATGGCATGCACGGGCGGAAGTAGCATATGAATAATTTCACGTACCAGCATCACTTCACGTGTCAGCTTTTGCTAGTATGTTTTAGACTCTACTGGTATGCTAAAGTTAGGGTTAAAAATGGTACGATGTTTATCTAGTCACTGTAATGTAAATAAAGTAATGTTTGTTTAAAACTGTTAGCAGTTATTAAAAACGGCAATATTATGCAATGATGGTAGTATTCTGGGCGCAAAGGATGGGTGGGGCATTACACCTAACTTTCAAATAGAGTGTCTTTTCAAGGTGAGATTTACTAGTCAATTATAGTACACACTGTAGCGATTTTATTTATATCGACTAAAATCACACACGAATATCTTTCTATAAACTTTTCTATAAGATATTACTATTTAAAATTCAAAACTAAAAACCTACATGAATGGATTATCATTCGTTGGGCTTTTTTGCTACTCGTCGGCCTCACTCAGCCCATGTCGTCGAGGCACTCAGCCGACAGCCCACGCTATGCCCGAGTGAAATGGTCCCAGCCTCCCGCCCATGGCGCCGCCGGCTGAGGTGGTGGTCCCTTGGCACCTCCCGGAGATCCGGGGCAGCTGCCTTGGCTCGAACGAAGCTTCCCTGTTCCCGTGTGGGTGTTCCCTTCCGTGTTCTCGCGATCTGGACCGCTCACGGTTCAGATCGCAGGAACACGGAAGGGAACACCCACACGGGGACAGGGAAGCCGTTTTCCCTTGGCTCGCCCCGGCCGGTGATAGGTCCGCCACTGCACCATGTGTCTGTTGCTGCGGCTTAAAGTCTAATGAATAGCGACGAAAGAACATACAGCGTGAGAAAAGGACACACAGCAAGAGCGCAAGCAAAAATACACTTTCTTGTTTATGCTTATATCAAGGGTATTCTGCTTGAGTTGGACGTAGGAAGATCTCCGTCTCCAAATAGCTTGCTGGTACACGAACCTTATTTAGTCAAGCCTTTTCTGCATTTCTTAGCAGCATATGAGCTTGATACTCTAATGTTTATTTTTGCGAAAAAAAGGATGTGTTTATTAAGGAGTCAAGAAACTTATCGTGACAATTTCTTTGCTCACCTCACGATTATTAGCTACCTCGCTTCAGTTTTATAATTTATGTTTTACATGCTAAAAAGTACTCCATCCGGTCACAAACACATGCCATCTTAGGATACGTGCGATTAATCTTTTGAAAGTTTGGTTATTTATATCTTTTTAAATATTTATATTGGACACATGAAAATTATATGTGTAGATTTTTTTCAAAAAGTACTTTCGTAATATTATAATTTTATTAGAGTTTATAAATATATTATAATAAAGATTAGTGGTTAAAATGGTATTTTGGAAACCATATTGATGTTAAAATGATATGTATTTATGATGGGATGAAGTATGTGTAAATAATTGACATGGAAGCTTACACTCCTCGTGAACAACATACATATAAAAATAAGAAACAAAAAAGCATCATTGTGTCCAGCCAATGTATGCCTGTTTGGTTTGCTACCTTGCAAACCAAACCAAATATTGGTAATGCCATGAAAAATAGCTATTGTTTGGTTTGCTATCAAATTTTGGTAATGCCCACGAATTTCCGGTAACACCAATGAAATGCAGTATCACACGCATGCAGTACGAGGGCTAGAAAATCGCTCATTGGTAATGCTAAAATTTGGTTTGTCCACAAATCCAAACAATGTTTTTTCTTCTTCTAATATTTGGCTTTGCCCATATTTTGGCTATGCCAAAATTTTAGATTTTCTCATTTGGGTCATCAGCCGTACACCCCCTAACTGTAACCAAACTCAAATTCCCTTGCGAAGTCGGATGGATAGCAAATGCATAGAATCATCAAACATATCATGTGTGAGATGTGTGGAAAGCCCAAAGAAGCGGCACCAGGAGCCGTTGTGGTTCTCCGGTCCCTGTACGTGTTCTGTTCTTGTATTGGAGTGGCGTTGGTCTATCTAGACAAAGGATTTTTCCCATTCATTGGGAGGAGCCAAGAACACTTTCGGGTTGATCTGAACCCTCCGATTGAGATCAAATGGTTCTGGAGACACTTGGATTGAGATCTTGTCCGCAGAAAAGTCCTGAGATCGTGGCACCCACTCCTCACCAAAGTCTCTTCCCCCCCCCACACGGGTCCCACCGCCACCACTCCCGGCCTCCCGGTTCCCCACTACACACGATAGGTTCTACGTTCTCTTCTTCACACATATTTCCAGGGACACTGCAATCGGGACCCACAAGTGCATCAACAAGTAGGCCCATCTGCAGAGGGACAAACTAGGTGTGAACGCGTGCGAATGTAACTACCTCATTGAACTCCACCAGAGGGGGTCCCACTTGCAGTGTTTTAAACTGGACACAAACTGGGCCCTGGTTGGGCCACGCACCCCCCGAGAATTCGGACGAGGAGAGGAGAGAACAGGCGAGACGGCCACTATAAATACCGCCTCGCCGCCCACCCCGGAGACTGCAGCAGCCGTCGCCTCCTCCTCCTCGCGCAGCCGCGAAAACCCTAACCCTAGCAACCTCCCTCCCCCGCCCCTCTCCCCTCCGTGCGCCGCCGCGAGCGGAAGAGCCATCTCGAGAGAGA
Organism: Melocanna baccifera; assembly: GCA_036346265.1. Lineage (NCBI taxonomy): Eukaryota > Viridiplantae > Streptophyta > Magnoliopsida > Poales > Poaceae > Melocanna > Melocanna baccifera. Next base: position 1,735,228 of record CM070683.1, on the reverse strand, counting down.
GCCATGGCGCCGACCAAGGGGGAGGGCCCGGCGATCGGCATCGACCTCGGGACGACGTACTCGTGCGTCGGCGTGTGGCAGCACGACCGCGTCGAGATCATCGCCAACGACCAGGGCAACCGCACCACGCCCTCGTACGTCGCCTTCACCGACTCGGAGCGCCTCATCGGAGATGCCGCCAAGAACCAGGTGGCCATGAACCCCATCAACACCGTCTTCGGTGAGCACGCACCTACCCTTCTCTGTTTCTGTTACGACCTGTATGGTTGCGCGATTAGATGTGTGGATCTATGGCTTGTCTGTGCGTAATGTGAGGCCTTGCTTTGATGGATCCGTCGATCTAGTATACATTGTGAATAGTGGTTTTGGCACGGCTAAGTGAGGATGAGGTCGTTGTCGATTGTGTTAGATTTGACACACTCGATGTGAATTCTGTGGTTTATGCACAATGTGAGGATAGTCTGCATGTTTTAGCCTGTAGGTGACAGATCGGATCTGTGATCTGATGTGGTTGTGTACATACGGCCGACGATCGGATCCTGGTGATCCTTAGGAACTTAGGTGATTTTCTCTTGTAATGTATGTTTCTAGATCTACTTTGTATGCCCACAGTGATAATACTTATAATATAGGTGTGGGATTTTGGTACCATATTTTTATTTAATCACATAGTGAAGTTTGAATATATTCAGTCCATGTTGGATCTATTTAGCAAGGGGATAATTTCTTTTGATCCATACTGTAGATTTGTGGGCCATACAGGAACTTTTTTTAAACTGGGCTATGCAGAAACTTGCTGATAGAGAAATTGCACGTGGCTTGTTTCACCTTGATCTGTTCATAACTGGTGGCTAGAGAAACCGGTGAAGCTCAATCATGTACAGTCCTTTTGTTTTTGTTAGTTGTGGACAAAGTCTCTTACTCTCTTTTACTTAATTACATAAGGAATTTTCTGAGTTCTGACACGCTAGTGCTTGCTAGCACTTGTTGACTAAGCTATGTCCATATGTTGTTATGTTGTTGTGTCATGTGAGGACAAATTTGTAGGTGTGGCAACATGCGCCACTTCTTTACATTTCATTGTCAAGTTGTCTTTAGGGCCAAGTGTGAATTAGGAAAATGAGCCAAGGCTTTTGTGTCTAAGTGCTTTCTGAATCATCCCTAATGTTGTGGAAAAAGTATTTATGAAATTATTTTAAATAAAGTTAGCTATTATTACTATGAATCCGAGCTGAAGTCAAATGCCTTTTGGTGACGGTTAAAAAGCAACGTGTCATTCTCTGGACTGTAGTGTTTAGTAATTCATTCAGAATTCGGTATGCATTTTCAAATTAGGTTGTATACTTTATTTGCTACGTTCACTATAATAACCAATTAGATTACAACAACTATTTTTGGTATACTTATGTATGAGAGACTGTGTTATAAATTTAAAATTGGTTATTGCTTAACCAGAACTGCAGTTAGACATGTTTTTTTTCTTCGTCTGCTTCTGGACGTTTTGGATTATACTTATTTGTCATTTTTCAAGTGTGTGCCGTCTAATATTTAGTCTTGTGAGTTGTGATGTATGCTGGAGAAGAGTCATTTCACTTATTAAAGTTGCCAAATGTAACTATACTCTTTGTAACACTTGTTTTGGTCCACATAGACATCTAGTAATTAGATTACTTATATAGGTCCTGGATCCCATTAAATTATATATTAAGTTGCACTTGGAAACATTCAATGTTAATTAATTGGATTAGGTGGAGACATGGAAACATTCAATGGAAAGGCCGGTATTAGTGAAACTTAGTAATTCAAAAGGCGCATCTCTATAGCAGAGGTACTTTTAATGTTCCTGGGTAGTAGCACTGATATAATTTGTAGCGAATAACGCGTGTATTGGTCCGATGTATTGGTGATATTGCATCAAACCGCGACAACAACCGATATATAGCGCTCGGGGTACTTTGACTACTATAGCGTGATTTTTAAAACAATGGTAATAATATAACTATCCAAATAGTTTTCAATCTAACTTTTCGGACTCAATTCAGATGTCACTGTTATGCATGTAGTCAAACTTTTTAAATTTAACTCATCAACATGATAATCTCCTCTGCTGGTTGTGCTTTTGTACTAGACCCTAGTGCTTCCCAGTTTTAAATAGACCAGCTGATAGTCATGGGAGTTAGGCTGACTCCTTTTTAGCATATAAAGCTGCCTGATATGCCTAGCTGCGATACTGCATTTGTAATTTTTTTTCCAAATATAGCTGGGGTTTCTTTTGTCTACTACATGATATAATGCTTCTATATCTTAATAAAAGGGATCCAAAACCAACCAATCGATTATCTTTCGCTATTGTGTTCATAATCTGTGCCATCTTTATTTTTGTTGATTTTTTATAGATATATATGATACTTCTTGGTTAATGCCTACAGATATAATTGGGATTACTGAATGTAACTTTCAAATGATTCTTCTAATGGTGTTTCTGTTTGTCAAACTCTGCAGATGCTAAGCGTCTTATTGGCAGACGGTTCTCTGATGCCTCTGTCCAGAGTGATATCAAGATGTGGCCTTATAAAGTTATTGCTGGCCCGGGTGACAAGCCTATGATTGCAGTGCAGTACAAGGGTGAGGAGAAACAGTTTTCAGCTGAAGAGATTTCTTCCATGGTTCTTATCAAGATGCGTGAGATCGCTGAAGCTTACTTAGGATCAACTGTCAAGAATGCTGTTGTCACCGTTCCTGCTTACTTTAATGATTCCCAGAGGCAGGCAACTAAGGATGCTGGCGTTATTGCTGGTCTGAATGTCATGCGTATCATCAATGAGCCAACAGCTGCTGCAATTGCCTATGGTCTTGACAAAAAGGCTACTAGTGTTGGTGAGAAGAATGTGCTTATTTTTGACCTCGGTGGTGGCACTTTTGATGTCTCCCTCCTTACTATTGAGGAGGGTATTTTTGAGGTGAAGGCCACAGCCGGTGACACTCACCTTGGTGGGGAGGACTTCGACAACCGCTTGGTGAACCACTTTGTGCAAGAATTTAAAAGGAAACACAAGAAGGATATCAGTGGAAACCCCAGGTCTTTGAGAAGGCTTAGGACTTCATGCGAGAGGGCAAAGAGGACTCTCTCCTCCACTGCCCAGACTACTATTGAAATTGATTCCCTCTTTGAGGGTATTGATTTCTATTCGACCATCACCAGGGCCAGGTTTGAGGAGCTTAACATGGACCTCTTCAGGAAGTGCATGGAGCCTGTGGAGAAGTGCCTGAGGGATGCAAAGATGGATAAGAGCACCGTCCATGATGTTGTCCTTGTTGGCGGATCGACTAGGATCCCCAGAGTTCAGCAGCTGCTGCAGGACTTCTTCAATGGAAAGGAACTCTGCAAGAGCATTAACCCTGACGAAGCTGTTGCCTATGGTGCTGCTGTCCAGGCTGCTATCCTTAGCGGTGAGGGTAATGAGAAGGTGCAGGACCTTCTCCTCCTTGATGTGGCTCCACTGTCTCTTGGTCTTGAAACTGCTGGTGGAGTCATGACTGTGCTCATCCCAAGGAACACCACCGTTCCTACCAAGAAGGAGCAGGTCTTCTCCACCTACTCGGATAACCAGCCTGGTGTGTTGATCCAGGTCTACGAGGGTGAAAGGACACGGACCAGGGACAACAATCTCCTTGGTAAATTTGAGCTCTCTGGAATCCCCCCTGCTCCTAGGGGTGTCCCTCAGATTACAGTGTGCTTTGACATCGATGCCAATGGTATTCTGAACGTTTCTGCTGAAGACAAGACAACTGGCCAGAAGAACAAGATCACCATCACGAATGACAAGGGAAGGCTGAGCAAGGAGGAGATCGAGAAGATGGTTCAGGATGCCGAGAAGTACAAGTCTGAGGATGAGGAGCACAAGAAGAAGGTTGATGCCAAGAATTCCCTGGAGAATTATGCTTACAACATGAGGAACACTATCCAGGATGAGAAGATTGCTTCCAAGCTGCCAGAAGCCGACAAGAAGAAGATTGAGGACGCTGTTGAGCAGGCGATCCAGTGGCTGGACAACAATCAACTCGCCGAGGTTGACGAGTTTGAGGACAAGATGAAGGAGCTTGAGGGCCTCTGCAACCCCATCATTGCCAAGATGTACCAGGGCGCCGGTGCTGACATGGCTGGTGGGATGGAGGATGATGCTCCGGCTGCTGGTGGAAGTGGTGCTGGCCCTAAGATTGAGGAGGTCGACTAAATTAAAACCGTTAGTGTCTTCCATATAGTAAGAACAAGGATCATACGCCTTTTGTTTCAGTCCCAGGTGCCAATCATATCACTTGTTAGAATTTAGCACTACTTTTGGTTATCAGAGACTTGCGCATGCGTCATGAACAATGCAATGATGCATGTTGTTTTGTTGTTATTTTCACCTGACGCTTTCGAGTTTGGACTAGCTATGAATGCACTCTGATGTCTTAGATTCAACATTTTGTTAACGCTTCGGTCTGCTTCGGTCTTCATCGGGTGATTGCTGCTTAGTGGTATCTTTTAACTAGTAGTGTCTTTGAAATGAGAATTCAGAATTAACTCGCAGCATGGCTTTAGCTTTTAGTCTCGAGTATGTTGATAGTGTATTAACAATGAATCAGCAGCTGTATTGGGCACCTGTGAGCTGAAAATGACAATTTCCGATTGATTTCTTCTGGAATGCGGCAGTCAAGAATACTGGGTAGGGTCGCGTGCTACACACTGCGCGGACACAGGGACGACATATTGGGTGGTGTAAATACCTCAGAAATCGTGTAGCATTATAGGCGCGGTTACATGCTTGCCTACAATTCACAGAACAGAGGAAAATGACATGATAATAGTTAGAAAGTAGTACAGATCAGCAAGGGGCCGATCCATAACCCCGTCCAAAAAAGAACTCTAAAATAGTTGCACATTTACGTTCACCCATAGTAAACTCAGATCCATAACCAAATAGCTGCTTTCAGCCACTCCAGGAAATCAGGTAGGAAAAAATCGAGGTGCCAAATATTTTGCCACTGCCTGCCTCAGCTCTTAGCATAGGAAGGCAAATCTTGCCGCCGCTCGAGCGATGTTGAAGCGGGTTTTTGCCGGATCGAAGCGGTGCGTTGAGCCCTCCTCGCTGCGTCGTGGAAGTAGGTACGTCGATGGAGGCAAAGGGCTCGGAATCTCGCTCACATCCTGCGACGTCGGGAGGGGAAGAAAAGGAAAGAGACCTCCCTCTCCCTGGGGACAGTGCTACACGATGGAGCCTTCTTTTTAATTCCGCTGCATCGTCTTTCGCTTTAATCGGCAGCCCCAATGTGTCATAATCAATAATAATGCAGGGGGAAAGCAGCATTCCCTGGCCCTACCTAAAGAACTCTTGCCTTAAATCATTATCAACCTCTTTAATTAATCTGGTGTCCTAGCCAGAATAGTACACTGCTCCGTTTGCTCACATGACATGATTTGCCCCAGATATCGTTCTCCTCGATCTCTCTGGCTAGTGGTACTGGCACAAGGCTGCTAGCCAGTGTCCATCACCACGTACTAGCTCACCATCCATTTCATGGATCTCCAGTAAGCAAACTAAAGGCGGCAAAGCGAGCGGTTTATCACTTTAGTTTCCCCCGTGGTATTCGTGGGCTGCGCTCTTCACCGGCAGTTGGAAATCCGGTTCTGACGGTTGATAGAAATAACACACTTCAGTGTATGTATTCTCCTCGATCTCTCTGGCTAGCAGTACTGGCACAAGGCTACTAGTTTCAGTAATCTAAGCTCAGTATTGCAGGCTAAGTTACCTGTCACTGATCGATCGATGCAGCATCATCCAGTCCAGCTCCAACCGTGGCGTTTATGCACCGCAATGGCACTACATACCATTTCTCCTTGAAGATCATCAGCACTTGACTGATATGTGATAGCTAATGTGATGCTATTCTCTTCGTCCAAAAGGAAGAGTATTACTGATGAGTTCAGGATTCGATGCACTATATACGATCTTGAGTACAAATGATTAGCTATTCACACTCCATCACTCCTCACAGAACAGAACAAAAGCGGAGCAGAACCTTAACTGTTAAAGCTATGCGCCACAAAGTTGAAACATAACTCGAGTAGTCATGCATCAGCGAGCCATGCAGCTAAACTTTTGTGTCGACATTTGAACACACAGTAAGGGAACCTGAGAATGAGATATGATAGCTGCAGTGGCACTGCATAGGACTAGCAAACATTTTCCAAGTTTTAACCCCAGAATCAAGTTTAATACTGCATGCCATGCATATGAGTAACTACTCGTATGACTTGTAGGCTGAGCATGATAGATACATAGCTCAATCGCATAACACTAATTCTAGAGACGTGCGTAGAATTAACAGTCTCATTAATTGGACACTTTGACTCCTGGCTGATTTGCATGCATGATTCAGCTGCCAGAAGGCTACATATGCAGCCGCAGAAAGGAGTGTATATAGGAGCGGCTTGCACTAGCTAGTAGCTACTATCCATTCCTGTTCCAATCCTCAATCTGCATGTAAGGCGTCCATGCTCTATCCTGTTAGATCCTACTACTAATCAGAAGGGTACACCTGTTAGATCCTACTGCTAATCAAAATTGTTATCTTCTGTCCAATTCTCTAATCAGTCTGTCCAATCTCTCTAATCAGTCATAGACAAGGAAAAGGGGAGTTTATGTTCAATTAAGTTGTCTGGTAGCTAGCTAGCTAGCTAACTAGGGAGAATAATAATAATCCAATTATAAGCAAGTGAGCACATATCCTTGTGTTCATCATTTGGAGAAAAATAATGTACTGATCAGACAGGAGAATATTTGACAGGAAAGATTACGCCGATTTATGTATGTCCCGCATGAAAGTCAGTTGATTTTTAGTTTTCGAAGGACCAGAATAGAATAAGAATACTGTGATCTGTTCAGATCTTGCACAATTCAAATGTGTAAAGCTTTATGATAGTGGCAGTATCCAAATGATATGTTTGCTTAATTTGCACATTGGAGGGGAGGGAAAGCTATATGGCTCGCATAGATCTAGCCTATCATCCAAGCAGTGAAGTTTCCCAGTACTTGCAAATTGAACTACTATATATACAGGACAGATCGATGAGTCCAGCTACAGAAGCTAGAAAGGATTTGTTGGGAATTAACAACCATGTACATCGATCATACACTATTCCATGCAGATCTCTCTCTCTCTCTCTCTCTCTCTCTCTGCTCTAATAAGACTAGTAAGACGTACTTTATTGCATCTTTATCCCTATACACTTAAAGTTACCTACTCACATACGTGAGACTATCTAGCTACACTTGTTAACTTTGGTGAGGGAGAGAGAAGGGGAATTCTACACCAACTTTACTGATTGATCTCTTTCATCAATATGGACATAAAGTTGCACCTGCATACAGTAAACTAGAATGCCTCCCTGTACAAGTGTCACTCATTTTGATAATTAGCTGGCCCCACTGTTTAACCTCCCTAGGAAATTACTGTATTAACCAGCCAAGAACAGCAAGCAAACAAGCAGCCAGTCCTAGCCGGTGCAAGCCCTTCCAAATAGTACAGTACTGCAGTAGCCATCATGCACCAACTCCTGATCCTATCTAGGGTTTCCAGCTTTCCCCATGCATAGCTTGCCAGCCACACCCATCCATCTCTCACACATTCTTACAGGCTAAGCAAGTCCTTCTCCTGCATTCCTCCCATATGTTTCACATCCAATATATATAATGCAAACATACCACTAAGACAAAAAAAAGAAAGAAAGAAGAAGAACAAACCCCGGCACCTTCTCCTTTTATTCCCTCTCACTTTCATTCTCTCCATGCCTTTGCTTTTCTTCTTTCTTCTCCTCCTTCCTCCTCCCTTGTAAGCAGCTAGCTCTCCATTCCAGCCTACAGCTTGCTGAATGCTAGCAAGTGGGTGTTATTCTCCGCGTGCCTTTATCGATCCACCTCCCCATCCTTGCATGATCCCCTAAAGCATAGATACCCTTATCTCACAAAGAAGCGAGGAGGAACAAGCAAAACCAAAGAAGAAGCCCCCGAGTAGGAAAAGATCAAAAGAAATCAATTCTATACCATGGTCTTTTCTTCGGTTCCCGTCTATCATGATCCACCCAATTGGAGCCAGCAGCAGCACCAGGTAAAGATTTGGCCTCGCTTCTCCCTCTCGGCCAAAAAATCTCTCCTCTTCTTTTGCTTTTCTCTATGGCCATAGCTGGCTTCTCCATGAAAAAAAAGCAAAACCAGAGGAAACGGAGAGGAAATATTCCTGCGCTCTTTTGCGAATCTCTTGTTGAATATACCGTCTATATCTTTTAGTTTGTGATCGCAGTTTCTCACCTTTAATTCTCTTTCCCTTTGGTGTGTGTTTGATTTGGAATGATCGATGGTGCTTTCAGCAACCGCAACCTCACCACGGCCACCTTCCAAGTGGCGGAGGCGGAGGCGGTGGCGGAGTGGACGCGCATCACCACCAGCAACACCAGCTGCCGCCGGTGCCGCCTCCCGGGGAGCTGATGGCTCCTCGGCCTGACATGGCAGCTGCCGTTGCAGTGAGCGGCGGTGGCGGCCCGACGGGCGGCTCGTCGGTGCGGTCGGGCTCGATGACGGAGCTCGCCCGGCTTGCCAAGGTCCCGCAGCCGGAGCCGGGGCTCAAGTGCCCGCGCTGCGAGTCCACCAACACCAAGTTCTGCTACTTCAACAACTACTCCCTGTCGCAACCACGCCACTTCTGCAAGATGTGCCGCCGCTACTGGACGCGTGGGGGCGCGCTCCGCAACGTCCCCGTCGGCGGCGGCTGCCGCCGCAACAAGCGCACCAAGTCGTCCAAGTCGTCGTTATCGTCGGCCGCCTCGGCTTCAGCCACCGGCGGGACGTCCTCCTCCACTTCGTCCACCGCCACGGGTGGCAGCAGCGCCGCGGGTGTGGCCATCATGCCGCCGCAGGCGCAGCTGCCCTTCTTGGCCTCGTTGCACCCACTAGGTGGTGATCACTACAGCACTGGTGCATCAAGGCTAGTGTTTCCTGGGCAGAGCTCACTGGATCCCGTGGAGTACCAGCTCGGCGGCGGCGGGGGCGCGGCCGCCGCCATCGGGCTAGAGCAGTGGCGTCTCCCTCAGATACAGCAATTCCCGTTCTTGAGCCGCACCGACGCCGTGCCACCGCCAATGTCTGGCATTTACCCGTTCGACGCGGCCGAAGGAGCCGCCGATGCCGCCGGCTTCGCCGGGCAGATGCTGGCCGGCTCCAAGGTTCCAGGCTCCACCGGGCTGATCACGCAGCTAGCGTCAGTGAAGATGGAGGACAAGCCGCCGTCCACGGCGATGACGAGCGCCTCGCCGAGGGAGTTCCTGGGTCTCCCAGGGAATCTTCAATTCTGGGGCGGCGGCAACGGTGCAGGTGGCAACGGAGGCAGTGCCAGCGGTGGCAGCGGCGGCGCGGTGGCTCCAGGAGGCGGCTGGGCGGATCTGTCGGGGTTCAACTCGTCGTCGTCGGGGAACATGCTGTGATGCCGTCGTGCTCGTGCATGGTGGATGCTAGCTGCAAAAGGTAGACCTATAAGCCCTGAAGCTTAATTTTAGTCATGCCGTCGTGCTCGTGCTCGTTCTAGGATTTTTATTTTAGAATAACAGAAGGGGCAAGAGCCCTTCCGATTTGTTTTATTAGAAACCGAGTCCCCACTACAGAGTAAGCGAAGCCAAGACAGGAAAATAAATTCTCTGCTGCACTCTATCTTACAGAGACAGCCAGCGAGAGAAAGAACTCGAAACTAACTTTTTCAAAAGATCGAAAGCATACTAGCCCCTATTACAGCGTTATCCAGAACGCAATGGGAGTCCAAACATTTCGAATTCTGTTCAGTATCCCAGTCTTTCTTCTATTCCATGATTTCCATCTTCCTTTCCTTCAGAATGCGATCTTGGTAACTGTCGGTCTGCATCCTCGCTGCACCTTGAACACTTCAGTAGCCACTTCCCAGCCCCAGAGCATAGCTTCTATGTTTTCCTCCTTTTTTTCCCTGTACAACAGTCCAAAGATTGAGCCAATGTATAGTGTCAAATATTAGTGTAACATCTCGGCTCATGATAACCCATGTGTATGTGTACATGAAAATGTAGATTAATCATATATTACCAGCTTAACATGAGAAACACTAGCATATAAACTCATAGACATCATTGGTAATAACCTCCGGTTAACTGTTTTGTGCGAAACGAGGACGAAAGCGTAAGCAGGTTGTTACGTGTGCGTAACTTATCCATAATGGGGTTAAGGTTAAGCCGGTTTGAATACTAAGACGTTACAATTAGTCTCGTGGGATCAGTAGGCATCGCATTTCTGAATCACACAGATACCCCACAGAAGTGCTGAGACTGCCACCAACATCAAAGTCCTAGAACCACCCTTAAATTGGTTCATCCAAGCACCAAAAAGATGTCCAACATCTGCAGGCAAAGATCTCAAGCCAAAAGCACATCTCACAACATTCCAAATAAACCTCGCCTAAGGACATGATATAAATAGATGATCAATATTTTCATCAGCACCACAGAAATGGCACTTCTTATCACCCCTCCACCCTCTTCTCAACAGTATGTCCTTGGTTAGGATGCTTTTTTCCAGCATTAACCAAATAAAGGCTCTAACTTTGAGAGGGATCTTAATTTTCCAAAGGAACTTTTGAGGAAATTTTGTACCTTGCATCTTCAGAAATTTGTAAAAAGATTTTACAGAAAACATATTCTTAGAACTAAACCTCCAAGCAAGTTTGTCATTCTCCTTAGTCTTAGTCAGAATCACTCCTTGATATTCAGCCTTCAGTTTTCCCCACAAGGTTAAGGTTTCACCCCAAAGAGACCTTCTGAATGTGATAATATCTTTGTTGGATATTTAATTTATTTTCTTGATAAGTGAACCGACCATGTTAATGTGGCCATGGAGCGTCTGGAGTTTGGTAGAAGCATGGCAAACTTTCTACTTAGTTGTTAAGCATGCAAAGTGATAGCAAAGAGATTAGCTGTAAAGTAAAAATGTACTAGCTAGAATGGACTAAGTTATCGGAGGGTTCTTCACTAGTATACTAGAAGTAAAAATCAAGATTGACTACTTATATGAATTTGCTAAAGCTTTCTACATAGAGCTGGACATTAGTTGTCTAGTGCATGAGTCGGTTTTGTAAGCCCTATAAAAGAACATGTACTCATCCTTTGTAATTGAACTAAGAGAAGATCAATAAACCAAGGTGTTGCTGCTTTTTTGAGCTACACACTACTCTAGGTATCATCATCTCCCTTGCTTTTTTATGTGAGTGTCCAATCCCCAATAACTGGTATAAGAGCATAGGATTGAGTCGGGCGTAGTGGAGTATTCTGGCATGTTCATGCTATTTTTTGAAGCCAAAGTTATGGCTTCGAGTTCAAGCGTCGAGATGGTACAATCGATGATTTCTGTATTTTCAAGAGAGAATTACGATATGTAGAACATCAAGATACGAACACTGCTACTATCGCAAGGGTTGTGGGATATTGTGAAGAATGGCTACAACGAGTATGTTGCTGAAGATGTTCTTACACCGGAGCAGAAGAAAACTCTGGTGGAGACCTAGATAATAGATGTCAAGGTTTTGTTTATGATTCAATAAGGTGTTACAAAAAGTTTGTTTCTGCAGATTATCGGTGCCAAGAAGTCAAAAGAAGCTTGGGATCGGATAAGCTAAAGGAGGACTTTTAAGATTCCATAAAAGTTTTAGCTATAAAGTTACAAACTTTACGAATGCAATTTCTATAGGTGAAGGTGTTCAAGAATATAAAAGATTACTTCTCTAGGGTCATCGAGGTTGTCCGTTAGATGTGCACCTATAGTGAAGATATTACTGATCAAAAAATCATTGAAAAATTTTTGATCAGTTTAGCAAAAAAATTCGAGTATATTGTTACTGCAATTGAGGAGTCAAAGGATTTGGTGACCCTCACAGTGCAACAATTAATGAGTTCATTAATGAGCTCAGTTGAAAGTGTCTTTCGATCAAAGTTGAGTTTCAAACCCCAAAATTCGAGAAATAATAGAAATTATCAAAGAAGCAGTGATCGAAAGTAAGATATGCACCAGCAGCAGATCCAACATAAAAGAGAAAAAGGTATGGCTAATTCTAATTTATGTTGTGATATTTGCAAAAAGTCCAATCACACTACAGATATGTGCTAGAAGAGGATAACTTGCAATAAATACAAGAGGCAAGGTCATATTGACAGATTTTGTAGATCCCGAAATGACAATCGAAAAAATTTCTCAAAGAAGAGAAAATTTAGAAGGGGCAATTTTTTCTTGCCAAATTGCCTGAGATGAAAAAAAAGAAGATACTTGGATTCAGTGGCGGACCTAGGACTAAAATGTAGCTCGGGCGAACTCACAAGCGTGAACCAAATAATACTACCCAAAACAGTATTACTCGCAACCAGCCTCACGTCTCAAACTCTCAATCAAGGGTTCAGCTTCATAGGCAAACAAAATGTAACGATGTTTTAAAAAAATCCAGAACAAGTAACTCACTTGGTGGATGGTTTCATCCTTTCAGAGAATGAAAACCATCGTACTCTTCATCTGCATGTGCTGGTGCTCAAAAAATTTGGAACAAAAATGACAAAGTGAATACCTGAAAATAGAAATTATAGAATGCCCTGCCAAATCCAGCACACCATGACACCAAAACTCTGCCTCACTGTGCCCATCTGCAGTTTTCTGATAAGTTTTCTTCAACAACTGTCTACAGGCTGGAATATGCGATATGCAAGACATTCTGGAAAATTCAGATAAATCAACAACTACGCATTAAAAATTTGATCACTTCCATGCAAATTTTAATCAGAAGTATACAATGTGTGTTTGCCTTCAAAGCCAAATAAAAACTTTATTCTATCACGACCAATGCTTCCGTTTCCTGCTTCCAAGATCTGAACTAAGAGAGTAAGAGGCTAGTAATGCATAAACAGGCGCATGATCTACAATAGATTAATTCAAGCTCCTGTAGTCAACTATGCAACAAAGCTATCATACTTGCCCAACACCACCAGTCTCCAGACGCCACGCCATGCCGCTAGTGCCACTAGTCTCCAGACGTCGCGCCTTTCTCGCTGGCCACTGCGTCGTGCACCCGCACCCATTGGCCGCCGCGCCGCTCCCACCAGCCGCCAGTGCGTCCGCGCCCGCCGGCCGCCGCACCACCTTGCAAGGCTAGGGTTTGGGCGTTCAGGCGTTGGATGGTTTGGTTGGATTGGCAGCCTTGCGTAGTTGCATGAGGACTGAGGAGGGAGAGGTGACCTTCAGGCTTCAGTGACCCATGGTGACGCCGACTCTGGAGGAGGGGGGTCCGCCGGCGACAGAGCTTGGGTAGCCGCCCGAGCATGCGCGAAGGGCGGGTCCACCCCTGCTTGGATTATAGACAGTGGTTGCACAAATCATATATTTGCCAATCAGGATATATTTTGAGATGTTGACTCATAATATTAGGTGAAGATATGCATGGGAAATGGTTCCTTAGCCCAATCTGAAGGTAAGGGTTGTATAGCTGTCCAAATAGAAGATTGTCAAAAATTTTATTCAAGATGTTTTTATTGGTACCTGATTTAAAGCAGAATTTGCTAAGTGTTAGGAAACTTCTAGAACATGGATACACAGTTCATTTCAAAGATTTTTCTTGCAAGATAATCGACTGAAAAATGGAGATTGCTTATTGCAAACGTAGAAATGGATAAGAACATGAATTTTCTGTTGAAGATGAGTTATCTAACTCATTTGGCTTTACGAGGCAAGGTTACTGATAACTACAGAATACAAACGATGGTTATATCATTAGCCCAATCAAATGTTGTAGTGGTTGAGGAATAGGAGCAAGGTGACAATTCTAGACAGTATAAATCGGGTTCAAGTTCCAAGATGTGTTAGGAGCCTGGCTGATAATTATGTGCCGAGCAGATTGTCAATAGTTGAATAAATTATGAAGCAGAATGATTCGATAAAATTTGTCAAGGACAAGATCTAAAAGGTTGAGAAGAGAAAAGTTTGGAGACCAATAAATAAATTGGAGGGTAAAAAGAATTTTCACGTTGAGAGAAATTGCAAAGAAGAAAAAAGGAAAATGATACGTTTACGGAAGGAAGTTACATTAAGATAACTCAGTCAGGAGGAGTAAAACAAGATATGTAGTTGAAATTGCTTGCAATAAAATTTCAGCTAGAAGAAATTTTCACAAGGGATATGTTTAGAGAAGTTTAGTGCAACAGAGAGATATATCAAGAAAATAAATTAAATGGGGATTTTGTTGGATATTTAATTTATTTTCTTGATAAGTGAACCAATTATGTTAATGTCGGCCATGGAGCGTCTGGAGTTTGGTAGAAGCATGTCAAACTTTCTACTTAGCTGTTAAGCTTGCTAAGTGATAGCGAATATATTAGTTGTAAAGTAAAAAGTGTAGTAGCATGGACCAAGTTACTGGAGGGTTCTTCACTAGTATACTAGAAGTAAAAAAAAAATCAAGATTGACTACTTAGATGAATTACTAGAGCTTTCTACATATAGTTGGACATTAGTTGTCTAGTGCATGAGTTAGTTTTGTAAGCCCTATAAAAGAATATGTACTCATCCTTTGTAATTAAAGTAAGAGAAGATCAATAAACCAAGGTGTTGCTGCTTTTTTGAGCTACATACTCCTCTGTTTAGGTATCATCATCTGTCCCTGCTTTCTTATGTGAGTATCCAATCCCCAACAACCCTAACCCTGAGAGAAACATCCGCTACAGTGACATTCCCGCTAAAGGTCAGATTATATAACCTTGGATATTTATGATATAAAGACTGATCACCTAGCCACACATTTTCCCAAAATCTTGTGTTAGATCCATCCCCCATGATAATCCTACAACACTTCATGAACTAGTCCTTTACTGACATAAGACCAGCCCAGAAATGAGACTCACCTGGTTTGAGAGTCACTTGAGATAGAGGCTTGAAACTTAAATGTTTGTTTCTGAGGAAATCTTGCCAAAGTCCATCCTCATTGGCTAATTTCCGAAACCACTTACCTAACAAAGTAGTATTCATAGTGTCTAGATCAAGAATCCCCAAGCCATGGTCTTTTGGCACACAAACTGCAAGCCAATTAACCAAGTGGTACTTCCTAATCCCTTGATTAGTCTGCCAAAGTAAACTAGCTCTAAATAAGTCTATTATTTTCCTCACTCCTTTAGGCAGTTTGTAAAAATAAACATATAGAGGGACATTGCTCAAGCTAGAGTTAATTAGAATCAGCCTGCCCCCAATTGACAACAAATTCCCTTATCAACAACCTAACTTTTTTCCATTTTATCTTCTGTATTATTCCATTGTGAATTCCTAAGTCTTGTTTTGCTTATAGGAATACCCAAGTAATTTAAAGGTAGGGAACCAATTCTGCAAGTTAGGATTTAACTGTATTTGTCACGTGCTAGAATTATTACTCATATGCACTGTTCATGCGTATGAACAGTATCCTCCGTACAAATTATTACACATGAACAATATTCATGGGTATTGTAGCAGCAGGTCTAAGTAATGTTTTCCCCTACCAAGTTATCTATTTTCTAAATAGTTTAATTAGTTTTCTAATATAAGGATTAGTTGTTTGGCATTGTTTCTATTAGTAGGAAAGATATTATTTAGATTGATCATATCCATAATTGTTAGGAGAGCCCTCTATATAAGAAGGCCTATTGTAATCATTATGTAAAACAAGCAAGAGAGCAATGGAGATGAATTAATCTAGTCTCTTTCCTAAGTTCTATCATCACAATCTATACTCATCTCTCATCCCACCAAGTTGACACTTCCTGGTCTTCTTCCCAGTGGTGTTTACCCTGAATTAAGGTTCACCACATTCAGTACTCACGGATACTGTAGCACCAGGCCTAAGGAATTCTTATTCCCTACCAAGTTATCTATTTCCTAAATAATTTGATTAGTTTCCTAAGATAAGGATTAGTTGTTCGATATCATATCTATTAGTTAGAAAAGATATTATTTATATTGATCTTATTCGTTATTGTTAGAAGAGACCTCTATATAAGGAAACCTATTGTAATCATTATGGAAAAAAGTAAGAAAGCAATGGAGATGAATTAATTTAGTCCCTTAAGTTATATCATCCCAGTCTATACTCATCTCTCATCCCACCAAACCGATGTTGCTCGGCCTTTCTCCGACAATGTTTACCCCTATGAACTAAGATCCACCACATTTGGTATTAGAGCCAATACCATAGCTTTTGTTACTGAGTTGGTGGCCTTGATGAAGGCCGACAGTGAGAACATGATGGTCACCACCAAGAAAATGATGGCCACCACCGATAAGATGATGGCCACTATCAAGAAGATGAAGGCCATCTTAGAGAAGATAATTGCAGCAAGCGACAAGGTGAAAGAAACAAATTGTAACACGGGGATGGTCGCACCGCTATCACGACCTCTAGTTCCCGTTCCCCCATTGGTCAAGCAGCTTGCTCCATGTCATCAGTCAATGCCATGTGATTGGAGATGTAGTGCACGACGGGTGTCATGTCTGGGCTCACAATATTGTCGTGTCTCTCCCATCCTCATCACTTCTTGTGGTGAGAAGCGCGCCACTGCTATCCCACACCGATGGCCCTCACCATCAGCAATTTCCTCGACATCAGGCAATATAAGGCCCTCACGCCTTCGTCGTCAACATCATCCCAAGTTTTCATGTAAGGCATTACAATTGCTTACCAAAGTGGGGCTACCAAAGCTTACAATCATGGCCACCACCATAACTCGAGGATGAGCTGTCGTGAAGGGGGAGAAGTTGTCACGTGCTAGAATTACTATTCATATACACTGTTCATGCGCATAAATAGTACCCTCCATACAAATTATTGCGTATGAATAGTACTCACGGGTACTGTAGCAGGAGACCTAAGGAATATTTCTTTCCTACCAAGTTATCTATTTTCAAAATAGTTTGATTAGTTTTCTAAAATAAGGATTATGATATGGGGTGCCCGATCTTCACAACGTAGGATAGTTGTTGATAACTTGGATCCGTGTAATTTAACGAACCGATGAAGCCAACCATTATCAAAGTAGCAATCTGCAATAAGAGAATTCGCTTAACCACATGTTCATGATCCTGTTGACTTGACCACACAAAGTAGACGTGGTGCTGCTCCTGTAAAACACAAGAAATTACAAGAACAATAGGATTGAGAATGCTCAATTCCCCTCTAGGTTGCAACTGTGTGTCAAACCGTAGAACGAACAAGCGTATAACTCTCTTTGAATAATAGACTGATTCAAGGTGGTTTAAAGATACAATGGGGGAGGGTAGGTGTATTTTAGGGCACCTCCCGTTGACACGCACGCACAGGCCTTGGCCATGGTTCGGCTAAAGGATTCGAATCAATCTCCAATTGACCAAGAATTGGACTCAAACTTGTCCTGATTTAATCCTATGTATTCGGACAATCAATCTCTAACGTTGGTTTGGACTCAACTAGACAAAATAGAGTTACATGATCGAAAGGAGTTGGCTTCGGTCGTGAACGCAGCTTGCAAGCCGTGCGGAATCCCATTGCTGTTGCTTTCTTGATGTGCAGGCCAGGCCTTGGTTCCGATTGGCCTTCGATGCATTGAGCTTCCTCCACGCTTTCTTTCTTTCCTGTCTTGGCCAACACTGCATATCCTCCTCCCTTTGTTTCTTGCATGTAGCATTGCTTTCCCTCTAGCTGAAACACATGCAGTAGCCGCGTGCTCTAGTTCTTCATGCATTAACTTCTTGATAACTTGTTCCTTAATCACATGCACAACAACATGAGCTGCTCCTATACATGCCATTAAGCATAACTTGGATGTAGCTATAGTGGCATGCGGGAGTGGCCCGGCCGGGGTAGGCGATGCTGGCGTCGGCTGCGCGCACGGCAGCTCACGGCATGGGCGCGACATGGCAGTGCGTAGCACGGCGTGACAACACCATGGCAGGACGACGGTGGTGGCTACGTGCCACGGTAGGCTGATGGCGGTGCAATGACAGGTGGCGCGGGCCATGGCGGGGAGGCCGGAGGCGGTGTGGCCGGTTGTGGCGGCGCGTAGTCCGTGTGGCTCGGCTGCAACAATGCGTAGGCCGTGAGGCACGAAGGCGGTAGCAGCCGTGGCAGCATGTTGGCAGGCGGCGGTGCGTCCATACAGCTAGCGAAGCCGGAGTAGGAGGCGCAACGGGGTGGTGGCCGGCGGAGGTGGTGGCCGGAGAGGCTAGTGGCCAAGTTTCACAACCGTATGGTTTGGGTGGCTAGGAGGCATGACCGAATAATGTTTCACACAGAGTTTTCTTGGGTCATGTAGCGGGCCGTGGTTCGTTCGGTGAACGGTGGATCGCGTGACCGAACGACGATTTGCACGACGAAATCTCACCGAATGTGATCTTTTCCAGTCGAACAGCCTCATGCTGTCCTCTTCACAGTCTTATCATAACTCTCATATGATTCACTTCTGTTCCATCATGTAGGTTCACACACAACTATTGAGGGAGCGTTCGGGCAGTTGCGTATTCCAGATCCTTCGTGTAGCGAGTCTGCCAAGCATGTTTAAGGCAAGTACCTCGTAGCCATAACCTTTCTGTTTCACATACCACATGGTCCCTGGTTATTTATCACCCTTGCCATTGAGTATAATTATCATCTCACTAAAGTTTAATTGGTTATTATCATATCACTCATACTTGCTTGTCATTATTATATTACTAAAGTTTACCTTGTTATTATCATATCACTAATGCTTACTGGTTATTATCATATTGTTATGCATGCTTGGTTTTAGACTGCTAATATAGTGTTTATATCATGATGTTCTAGGTTATCTGATTTTATATACTTTTAGGTTATTGAGAATGATCCATTAACGATGTCCTGAAATTCATGTTTTTTATTAATATTTTAGAAATCATGCTTAAATCATTGATGGGAGGTAGAATATAAAATATGTTTAAATTAGAGGTTAATCTACTAGTAATCTCTTAACATTAAGCCTACTATGTTTATGTTTCCCTGTTTTTATGATCAATTATTATATGATGTTGTATGTAAGCCATATGGATTTACATATATATAATACCTGTTAATCTGACTAATAATCACTTGTCATATAATAAAACTTGGATGGTTAATAACCCTTGCGTGAGCTATGTTATAATACTTTTTAGATTAATTCCTAGATCTTTATCACCTTATTATCATTCTACACCGCGCTCTTATCGGGAGTTATGCTTTCCGTTTCTAGACTCCACATATCCTTCTACTGATCATAATCTTATCTGTGTCATCCCTTAGTTCCCTTAAATTCATACTATATAATCTGTCTATAACATAAAAGTCACCTTTATCACCATATTATCATTTCACATTGCCTCTATCGGGTATTAGGCCTTCTGTTTTTAACCCTAACAAATCCTTTCACCTGACGTAACTTTATTCTAGCCTTTCCTTACTCATCTCAATCTCTTACCATATAATCTGTTGACGATGTAATGGTTACCTAGCCTATAGTTACTTACATATAGGAGAGATTGCCTCTCAACTAGTAACGTACCGGGGGGGGCGTATACTTTCGTTACTCGGGATATTACACCTCGTCGGTGGTTATACAGTCGAGGACAGTATTATACCTAACTATTCTTGTATAATCGAGCATGTGGGAAGTGATCACCGGTACCATTGCCATAATTTGATATGTAACAAATATCCTTATTTCCAAGGTTTGTGTTACCTTTATCTCTGATCGGTATCAGTGTTTTCAATAACCTAGTTTTATTGCAATTAACCTATGTCGATTACTTACTTACATTACTTGTCCTTTACTCACCGTGTTGCGACTATTGTTGGGTGCTTGCTGAGATTTTTCAAATCTCATGCTTGCTCTTTCCATTCTCAGGTAAAATGCCAGTGGAGTGATAGCATCATGCATGGGTGGAAGCACTTGAGTTTTCAGTACCATGGCTTGCCACTATTTATGTTATTTTATTTATTCTTCATTTGATTAGAAGTGGACCAGTCCTATGTCTCAAACATTTATTTCAGTTTTCACTGGTTCTTTAATAAAGTACTCTTAAAGTTTTAATTTTCTTGTGATTTCTATTGTTGCTTTTCGTGTATATTCTCCTTTTCGACTCGCAAAGGAATATCTTGTACAAGTCTGAGGATAGATAATATTTGCGCATTTGGTAGTATCCGATTCTCATATAAATTAAAACCAAACTTAACTAGGAGCGAGTTCACCTGTTGATTAATCTTTTTAGCTCGGCTTGTGTAATCGGTCCAATCGGCACTCAAGGCTATTTTAGAGCTTGTACATTACTAGGAACAACACTATGTGATGAGGAAGATGTAGTAGTAGCAAGGATGTCCTCATTATATTAGTTGCTTGGCATCAATCTATTAGTTAAGAAAGATATTATTGAGATTAATTTTATCTATAATTGTTAGAAGAGTCCTCTATATAAGGAGGCATATTGTAATCATTATGGAAAAAAGTAATAAAGCAATGAAGATGAATTAATCTATTTTATTCCCCAAGTTCTATCGCCTTCCTTCCGGTGGTGTTTACTCCGATAAACTAAGGTTCACCACAATATTCCATTTGCTTATTTTCAACATCCCCAGAATAATACAACTCACTTTTGTGGAGGTTAACTTTCAGTCCTGACATTTGTTCAAACAAACACAAGATGAATTTGAGGTTTTTTACTCTCTCAAAGCCATCTTGCATTAGGAAAATGGTGATATCTGCATACTGCAGGATGGCAAGACCATTTTCAAAAAATTCAGGCACTAAACCTTGAATCAAACCATGTTGCTTAGCCTCAGCAGTAAGAATAGATAAAGCATCTGCAGCAATATCAAAAAGAAGGGGAGACAGAGGGTTTCCTCGTCTCAAACCCTTGTGTGTTATAAAGTAAGGTCCAATTTTATCATTCACTTTTATGCCCACATGACCCCTAGACACATATTTCTTGATCCAATCGCACCAACCAACAGGAAAGCCTTTTAATTTCTTAGCTTGATATAAGAAAGGCCATCTAATCTTATCATAAGCCTTCTCAAAATCAACTTTGAAGAGGATACCATTTTTTTCTCTTTGTGGATTGTGTTGAGTTTCATGCAACAACAATACCCCCTCCAGAATGTATCTGATCCTAATAAAGGTGGTTATTATCTTAAAGCTCACATTCAACAAATAGATAGGACGAAATTTTGGAATTTGAACATCATCCCTACATTTCAGCAACAAAGTTATGACCACATAGTTTAATCTTTGAATGTCCAACATCCCTTTATGAAAATCATCTACCAGTTTTTTCCAATCATCTTTAACCAGATACCAAAATTTCTGATAAAGTTCAGCAGGCAAGCCATCTGGGCCTGGAGCTTTATTATGTTCCATTTGGAAAACTGCAGTTTTTATTTCTTTCATGGAGAATTCCTTAACCGAATCCACCCTCTCTTGGTCACTAATTTCACTAACATTCTCTAAATTCAGAGAAATGTTTGTGGAATCACGATGACCAAACAGATTTTTATAAAATTTTGTGATGTAGTTCATAAGTTGTTCATCCCCTTCAATCAAGCCGTCAACCTGTTGCAAATAAGAAATTTTTGTTCTCCTTCTCCCATTAGCTTTAGCATGGTACGTAGTACTTGGTGTTATTGTCGCCTTGAAGAATTTAATTCTTTAGATCTGTGTAACCATTTCAGCTGTTCTTCCCTAAGAATTCTAGCCAGTTGTGATTCTAACTGCCTTCTTTCTTCTCTGGTTGTAGCATCCAAACCATGAATTTCATTTGATTTATCAATATAATCAATCTTAGCAAATATCTATTTCTTAAGTTTTCTGTACCTACCCTCCTGATTTAAATTCCAACCTTCAAGATGTCTACGAAGATTTCTGTTTGCCAAGAGTCCAAACTGGACCAATCACCCACAGGTGAGGTCCAAACCTTTTCCACTTCCTTAACTAAGTCATCCCTGAGGAACCAACTTAGCTCAAATTTGAAAGGCTTGTTATGAACATAATTAGAACCAGTATTAAGAAGTAAAGGTACATGGTCAGAAAGAGCTCTAGCCATTGCCTCCATTTTGGCTAATGGATAATGCATCTCCTATTCCATATTAACCAACACCCTATCTAATTTTTCAAAAGTTGGATTCTCATGATCATTTCACCAAGGATCTACAAGACAAAGCAATCTCCCTTAGGCCTGATTGTTCCAGAATTGCATTAAAAATAAAACTCCATTTGTTACAAACACCTTTCTTTTCTCTCTCTGTCCTAATCATGTTAACCCCCCTAGTAGAGGATGCTTATTGGAATGACATACTTGAGAAAACTCAGCAACTCAGTGAGAAAGGCCTGTTTATCCTCCAAATGGGCAGCTCCATACACTATTATCAGATTCCAAATAAGGCCATCATTTTTTGTTCTGAAGAAGCAATCGGACATAAAACTCATTGTTCAGAATTTGAAATGAATTAGATCGATTGGTTTGTTGTTCTGATGCACGTTCTAGGTTTACTAGCTTTTGGTGCAATGTGTACATTAATGGTGGAATTAAGGTGATATATATATATATATATATATATATATATATATATATATATATATATATATATGGGAGGTGATTCTACGATTTTCTTAATAGTGATTTGCACAATTTTTAAAGTATGATGAATGGTGAGTAGATGTTATTTATCTCTTTATTTGTTTTGAGATTAGTGCAACTCTTATTAAAGAAAAAGCATAAAAATACTGCTCATACACACACACACACAAACACACACACATATATGTAAGTATATATATCTATGAATATATATAGAAAAATGATTTCATACTCTTAGGAGTGCGTACTCCCACTTGTTATATACCACTTAAATGATGTTTGATGGGAATAAAATAATTCTCAAATTATTATGTCATTATATACTCTAAATATACCTCGTATTAGTAAGGGAGAAAATCCACAGAGTGGTCGTAAGCTCTGCCGTGACCATTTCATAGTCGTAAACTGTCCTACGACTAACTGGTCTTAATCCTTCTACGATCATCTCATAATCATAAGTTCTCTTATGAGTATGAGATAGTCGTAGACCTTTCTGTGATCAGTATATCTCCGACTAGCCTGTCTACGATGATCTACCCCGCAGTGGGTTCGTCTGACAAGGTTGTTAGAATGTGTGCTTATGCCCAATAACCATACAAATGATCTCTCTCTGACAACAACCGTCACAGGGCGAATGACCAACCACGTCTTTTTGACGATAACCTCTGCCAAATAGTTATCTTCCAAAACGACAAGACATCTTATGGCGCGGGACAATTGTCGGCACTTCCTCAACTATATAAGGGATGATGTCAGAGAGAGAAGGGGGAGATCTAGTAGATTGAGGAGATACTGCAAGTCCTTTTCACATTACTCTGTTGTAATCATCCTCTTTAAGCAATAGTGACACGGGATGTAGGGTTGTTATTCTTCAGAAGAAGTCTTGAACCTATATAAAAATTCTCGTGCCTTTTGTGTACTCATAGTCTGTTCCTTTATAGAGTTTCTCTTGAATCCATATAAATTATATGTAAAGATCGATATTAAAATATCGACAGTTGGCACCATCCATAAGAATCTCCTTCCAAGAATCCAAAAATCTTCTTGTCTGCAAGTTATCTTTCTTTTGATGTTCTCATGGTAGGAGAGTAGAACAAGGAGAACTGGTTTGATTTGGCCGAATACATAGACCTCGACATGGAGACCTGCTACGAGTATGAGTAGACAATACTCGCTCCTTACGATAAGGCTGTCTTTGGAGATTCATCCAGAGACCTCAATGAAATGGTGATATTTACAATTAATTCATAGATTTGCGATAATGAAGAAATAAACTTTGCCTAACTATTTCACAGGCATTTCAAATAGTACACCCTAATCGATGAGAGCACAACCCAACAAAAGAGGCATATTCTAGAATTTAGTCCTAATAAAATTATTGTCGATTCGGCACATCGAATCTCAATTGAAGAGTATGCCAATGAAATTATATCGCTACTCATTTGATGCATATTTATATATTTTGGGAAGCCTTTCCATTTGCGAGGTACCTTCATTGTATTTTGCTTTGTTGCTTTGCTTATCTTTTATTCATGTATGAAATTAAATTGCATAATACTATATTTGTCTTAATTTAGCTTAGTCCTTTAAGCCCACCCACTATTTCCATTCTGGCTTCACCATTGCATCCATCATATATGTTCTTTTAGACAAACACATCCATCATGTTGCATTCAGTAACAATTATCATTTGGAAATGAATAAGGTCGTGATTGGCAATGTCTCAAAGTTTGCACACATTGCCTAGAAATTTAGATTGTGCTCACTTGAGAAATCTAACCTTTCTCCATGGTGGAGACCGGAGATTAGTATGCCCAATACTCGGGTTCTCATCCATAGATAAGTGCATTATTGAGTTGCATGCACTAATTAGTTCATCCAAAATCTTAAGTTGATAAGGAAAGACGGACAATTCATTTATATTTTAACACTTCCTCTCACATGTAGACTCTCTTAGGCCTACGACGTGAAATAGAAATAGGCTGCAATTATTTTTTAAAAAAATTGTGCTAGCTAATTCTTGAATTCAAAACCTCTTAGCTCTTAACATACACCAACTTATTTACCTAAAAACTTGAGCAGATAATGAAAGACCTGCAATTCACCTATATTTCAACATGCATATATGCCCATTGTTAACACAGATAGCTAGGTCTTGTAAGCATTTTATCCTTTGTTAACCATCTTCTTTTCTCGGTCTTGCAGACACTCGCATACTTTCATGAACCAACATATCCATTGCAAGCACTGAACACAAGAAACTAGCCACCTAGATTGAGGGACATCATGCAAGTTTTTGTTGAATGCTAGCTAGCTATAGTAGCTGCAGTCCTAAAAATCTACAATTGCAAATGCTTTCCCTCTAGTTTAACTAATTCAGGCAAAGAATATGTGAACATGCATGATGATCCATGGAAGCTCTAAACCTGTTCCACTTCTCCTCTTTTGGGAGATTGATCATACACTTCTGATGGCACACACACATATATAAGCAGCTAGTACCTGTGAGTGATCAGCAGTGACCCAGTTCTCCATGCATGGTCCTAGCTCCTCTCTCAGAAATGATGTAGGTTTCTAGGTTTCCAAGAGCCAATCTCCATTCAAAGCCTTCCCCCGCCACTGTAATCATGTCATGTCCCCACAGTGCACGCAGAGAGAGATTTATTCATGTGCATGCACACTCCAAGGAATGAAGGGGGCAGTGGTGCAGGCAGGAATGGCTAGCTATCTCCTTAGTTGTGCTCAAACAATTTGTTCTTTTGTTTCTTTTAGTCCTTTTGCCATCTTCACCTTTAGCTAGCTTCATCGGTTTTGAGGAGTCATTGCACCAGCAGTAACTTCACATTTGTAGAGGTTTGAAGCCAACCATTGAGTGCCACCTGAAAGAGTATACCCTGCTGAAACTGCAGGTTTCATCTTTGATTCTTTCCATCTGTGCTAGCTACTCCAGTTTAACTCAATTTTATACGATTTTCTTTATACAATTGATCTCTCTGTTCTTCCAAGGTATATCTGCCTCGACGGTGGTATGTGTTATCACACTGCCGATGTTCTAAAAGAATAAATGAATGAAAACAGTAGGGAAGAAGTCAATTCATTAATTGACAATACGTAGTGTGTTTTCCAAATTGCCCTGTCATCTTTTTTGAAACATAGAGCACCTCCGATTTCTATTATTAGAAACCACCACGGTACTGAATTTTACTACAACCATCCAAAATGAAGCAAGAACAAAAAAAAAACCAAACATCCCAGTAATGAGCAAATACTGTTATATTAGCAAATTGCCCTGTCATGCTTATGCATTTTAGCTGTTACTATAAGATTTCAGTGCACCAATGATACATGCAATACTGTTACATATATAACTGAATCCCATGTGGGCAGAGAGCGAACTCGCTAATAATGTGCAAAATGAAACTATCGTTGGTTAACTAGGAGTATATGCTTTGGCCGGGATTCATTGTGAGCCATTTCATTTGGCTTTCAAAGCTCAAGTACGTACGTTGCCGGGAAACAACAGAATTTCTGCCCATTCTTCAACGTGGATACTGCTTGAACCTTGAGCCCTAGCTAGCATTAATCTCGGGTGACAACTACTAGTGGTACGGTCTGTTCAGATGGACCTAGCCTCTACATTAATCGAGAGAACATTCCTAACTAGCCTACTATACATATTGTTAGACTGACCATACATATGTAGGATATAATTTTGTATGCATGCAAATGTGAGCAGGAATCCTAGCTAGGCGTTACATCAACACAGACACAAACGTAACATGTGCAGCACCAGATTGCAATACATGATGGCTAGAGGCGCAAGGCCGGAGGAGGAGACAACCGCTTTATTTAGGCATATTCTCTTCAATATCTGGCACAAATTTTGTTGCAACTTATTTTACAGTAGCATATGTAGCTAATTAGCTAGCACTCGATCTGTACATAAATCCACCTCATCCAGACGAGAGCGAGAGCGATAGAGACGATGAAATCGAAATAGCTAGCCCTGCAGTGGAACTGCATCCTTGATGCGCCATACGCGAGCTCGTGCATGCCGTCGTACGTTGCACCGTAGGAGACGCTGGAGTCTGCGGACTCCGGCCGGGAGGCAAATTTCTAGCGCAAATTATTGGGAAATACGACTGCATTTCCCAACATAAGCATAAGATCGAGTTGTATAACAAGTAAACACTGTGTTTTGATGTATACATGTATATTAGTTGTAGCATCTTGTCGCGGAATTACGAGGGAAATTCGGCTAGTTACTCTAATGATCACCACCGTTACGTGGTGACAGGCTTTGCATTAAACATCAATTTCACTCTAAAATCAAATTATTAGTTATTTTGGGAATGACTAAATTAAGTGCCTGCAAATGAATCACATCCAAGAGAATTTTTTTTTGACTCAAAGTAATTACTCATGAATCCTGATGGCACAGGCATGCATATTAATCAGGAAATCCACTGCTGCACCACAGTAATTAAACTGTAGGACACATGCAATGTGGAAAGGAAAAGCTTTTTTCTTTACAATGAAAGGAAAAAGCTTTTGTCTGTTTACGTAGGAGCTAGCTTATTAAGTAGCAGAAGCACAAGTATATATATAGCAAATAGTAGCTCATATGTTTCGTACGGAACCACCACACAGCAAGTAAAAGCGAAAGTCAGTGACTAGTGATGGTGAAAAACGCCGTGATGCTCGTTGTTGGACATCAACCAACTAATAGTACAACTACTGCTCATGGGTGAGTGCATGCAACCGCAGCTTGGGCTGTAAATGAGTTGAACTTGAACCAGCCTCACTCTTAAGCTCAAGCTCGATAGAAACTCAAGTCGAGCTCGAATGAGCCTAAGCTATGGTATGAGTGTCTAGACCTAGGCTAGAGCTCGACTCGGCCCAAGCTCGAGGAGGCATGAGCTCAATTTGAGTAAGTTCGGTAACAATCAATAATTTATCAAGCATTAATTTTCAACAATAAAAAAACTCAAGCTTGGCTCGTGCAACAATATTCAACAAGTGAGAATAGCAAATTTATCATAAGTCATAATATAGTAGCATATGCATGTCTTAAAGGAAACAAAGATGAAAGGAAAAGACTAAGTGGTGCAAGCGGGCTAGGAAATTTACCAAGCCCTACTGAGCTATTTGAGGTCGATTCATTAAAGCTCACAAATTAGAGATCAAATTAAACTTGAAATCAAATTAAACTCGAACTTAACTTATTTAGAGCTCAGATCAAGCTCGAATTGAGCCAAGCTCAAGCGGCTCACTCGAGCCAAGCATTTTTTTCAGCACTAGCCGCAGCCTCTCCAATCAATTCAGCACCTCTCTCTCGTTTGTTTACCCTGTCGCTGTCTGAGGGAATCTAAGTTTTCGTCTGCTTTCACGCAGTCAAATGCAGATGCAGTCTTCCCTGTTGCAGAGGGAATAAAGGGTGTAGACCTCACCTTGACCCCATGTGTTTATATGTTTGGATTTCATCAAATTAATTAGTAGAAGCTCATGATTTAATTAAGATGGGGGAGTTTGCATAGTCCTGTTCACCACTGACATTACTAACAGGACGATGAATATTATTAGCAAATTTTGCCACAAATTCCTTATTAACCGTCAAGGGTTCCCTGTGTTTCTGATAGTGTGTTCAATTCAAAACAGAAAATTTGGTTGGAATTTTCAATGGTTTATATTTTCCATACAAAACTCATACGATATTCCATTCCATTCCCACAATATTCCAAACATGTCCTTGCAACTATGATTAATTCCTTAGAAAAATGCATTAATTTCGCCAAAAGTACGGTAAAAATATAATAGAATCGATGACAAATGAAATAGAATGAGATTCTTTCTTTTTTGGCTAGGCAATACATAAGACCTAAATTTAGGTACGGAAAACGTATAACTAGAAAGGGATGGCAAAGCGTATAGTGGTGAAAGAAATATGGATGCTCTCTCTCTCTCTCTCTTTTTCTTCTGATTTAGCTCTCTGGAATACTAGCTAGATTGATAAAAAAAAGTGTACAACGACGAGAACGAGTACATAGACTTTTAAGAAACAGAAAATTTTGGTTTATGCCACTGATGTTTTTGCGCTTTTGGATTTTTTTTCCATTGCTTTTTTTTGCTTTACTGGGTTTATGCCAATAGAACTGCAGACTTCTTTTAAAAGGCCACTGAGACGAGGTAAGCCGAAATGACCTTTATACCCTTTCGACTACCTGATGGCACTATTGCCTATTAGGTGTTTGTTGAAATTCTGGTATGAAAAACGAGCAAGATGGCAATTGGATAATTTTTTTGTGAAGTCAAAAGGGCACAAAGGTCATTTCGGCTTGGTCTAAGGCTTTGATCTCATCTCAGTAGCATTTTTTGAAGAAGTTTGTGATTTTGATAGCATAAACACAATAAGACAAAAAAAAAGAGCAAAGGCAAAATCCAAAACGGAAAAAACATCAGTTGCATAAACCAAATTTCACTTTATGAAAAGAAAAACGTACATATTCTAAAGCAAAACTAGTTGCAATTGCAAAGTTACTAGTCTTTTGAGGGAGAAATGAGAAATTTAAAGCAGGATATATATATATATATATATGAATGTGTATATGTGTATACATATATACCCAAGATATAATAAAATTTTGCCCAAAATTACTTTCCATAGTCACATTTTTTTCTCCCTTATACCTTGATTTGGATTCGCAGTATGTCTTAATTATTTTTGAGTTCTCCAAGTGGGACGAGTTCTATATTAATTGTGCTGTAAAACTTGATTGGTATGTAATGTAATGCTTCAACCTTGGAATAATATTTAATACTCGCGATACCTTCCAGGTTAGGGTTTGATTTGAGTTAGCCTGAGGCATCAATTTGGACTGGAAAAATGCAAACCGGTCTAGATACTTGCGTGTAATTGGGCTTAATGGCGGAGCCACAGTGTTGCATGGGGGTGTAGTTGCACCCCCAAAATTTTTGTTAAAAAATCAATATATACCCTCTTAATGTTGCCAAATTTTGGTGGTTCTAATAATGCTGTTAAATTATTATTAATTATCCAAATTAAGGTATAATTAGAATGTTATGGGGCTGTAGGATACGCCTTTGGAAAGGTCTTTGGTATTAATTTGAGTCTTGGTATACCAATTTGTGAGCTTGTGTGGCACGAGGTGCATGGTGTATTGGGAGTTTTTCTTATTACAATGTTTAGTGATCGGATGGGGATGCAAAAGGCTTCGATGAGATGATTTTTATAGTAGTCATAGATTGTAGCATATAGATTGGTCTAATGCACCTGAAAGTAAATTAGTCCTTTTTTGCCTTTAGGTTTAAAAGGACAATCTCATTAATCAAAACCTAAAAGGGAGTTGCAGAAGTTATGATCAATTATAACAAGCTAAAAAATAGCATATGTGAAGTTGTGAACAATACTTGAATGATTGTTTATTTATATATATTGAACTTCTATACTATGCATTTAAACTTATTTTAGAACAAATGTGTTTTAAGTTTGTACTTCTGTCGTCAAGATTCTAGCTCCACCGCTAATTGGGCTAATATACCCTGTTACGAAAAGTTAAATGGTTTCCTTACAGTCAAATGTCCTTAATAATTACATTAAAATTGATGGACATACTTACGTAAGCGGCCGCATCAATCAGATCTAATATTGGGCGCTCGCTTTCTCCGTGCCCATATGGAGATCTGTACGAGATTAATTAACGGATTGGCTCTAGCCTTGTGCTGCTGTCGCGGGAGCTAGCGCAACACCGCGTGTGATGTGCCCTAATACCGAAATTTCTTGTAGAAAGAAATTTCCAGCGGTCAGTTTGGGCCTTTCAGTAAGTAAGCTATGGTCTTATTCTTTTTAACTGCAGTTTATAGTTTTTGGTTGAATTATTTAAATTTTAGCTATTTACGATAGATATTACGGAGAGATACTCACTTACGATTTTAGATGGTACAGATGTTAGGTTTTTAACGTGTACTATAATTAACTTGTAAATTTTATCTTAAAAATACTTAATTTAAAAGTTAGATACTATAACAAAAATTAAAAATTATTTTAAAAAATTAAAAAAAATAAACCCTATATCAACCATCAGAAAGCAGTATATATGTATGAGAGAGAGAGATTGTCGACGTTCAAATCGGATCGCAGGACGACACCAGGTCGGGGGTATCAGATTCCTGTCAGAACACTGACTGTACTACGTACGAATCACTCGCATAGAGAGGGATCAGGAAAAATGCAGCTTTAGCCCTACGATCCTAAGGGACGTTTGGAATGACATTAGTGTGTGGTTTTTTTACTATAATTAAATTATTTTTTATTATAATTAAATTGATTTATTTAATATAATTAAATTTATAAAAATAAAAAATATGTTAGCTCATCACAGATAATGCAAAAAAATACAGAGAAAAAATGTAAAAAAATTTAGAAAAAATAAAATTACTTAATAATGAAAAAACAAAAATCAAAAACAGAAAGCTAACTTTAAACTGAAATAAACCGTACCTAACTCACCTCACCACCGAGTTTTGGCGCCTTCTCTGTCCGGCGAGCGCGGGCCCTACTACGTGCGTACGCTGCTTGCTGCGCGCAGCTTGTTTACCTCTCGTCTTGCTCAAGCAGCCAGCTAGGGATCGAACGATAATTTATTTAGCACTCGATCATATGGTTTCTGTCTTTTATGCTCTCTCGTCCCCTGCAAAAGTTTACGATGGCGAAGCGCCAACAGTAGTTTTCGTGTGTATATATATATACACACAATTGCGTCTCTCTCTCTCTCTCTGTGAGAGGGGGAGAGACATCGAGACTCGAGTTGAGCTCACGTTGTATCACATGAGCACAATCATGCATTGCATGGCCCAGCAGGCTCGCACCCATGCGTGCATGATGCAGCATTGCCCTGTGAACCAGCAACCTGCTATATATATCTAGCTACTGCTGTACTAGTATATGTGTAATGTATATACGTGTATGAGTGTATACTAGTTGGTTTGGTCCAGGGAAGGCATGTATGTTCCAAATTGTATGTTAATGAGCTAGATTCTTTGTATGCATGCAGAGATCCCAATGCTCAAGAATCCGATGTTCGGCCTGTTGGCTAGCTGCATGTCTATCTATAGATGCAAGCCACTGGTACTATGTAGTACCTACTCGATCGGCTACTCGATCTCCATTCCTTATATATACTGAATCTAGAAACTGAAGCTAGAAGTTAGAAGTTAAAAGTTTAAAAAATCCAAAAAAATTTAAAAAAAGTGAATTACTGAATAATAAAAAAAACTGAAACTAAAAAAAACCGAAACGAGTAGGGCATATACTACTCCACTGGATGAGCTAGTTACTCCAGATTGGACGAACGGCCGGTCATGCCTGAAAATAAACCTCTTTAACGAAGAGTACGCGGTCACGTGCTATTAACTTTCCGCCCGCCCACATCATTAATTAACGAGCCACATCATTAATTAACAAGTTACTCCATGATTACTCTTAACAGGAAACAGAGAGGATAATACTCTAGCTAGATGAAATAAAACCAGAGTGCACGCTATAAGAAGTTTTTTAAGCCTGTTTTCAACGCCACCAAAGGATCGGGTACATACCTGGGCGATTTAATTTATTTTTCAATGTCAAATATAAAATATGGCCTTAGCTTATTTTAAAAAATGAACCTTGCTTGCAACGCCACCGCCACGGTGTTGCACCCGTTGACCATGCCGTTGCAAAATGTGCCGGGGGTTGCTTCAGAATACCTATTTTGCAAAAAAAAAAAAATCAAATTTTAAAGCGAAGTGATTAATATTAGGTGATACAATGTTTGGCAAATTCATGGAAAGTGCAGCCAATACAATGTTTGGCAAATTCATGGAAAACGCAACAACCACACAGAATGTGATAGGACGGAATTACGACATGTTCAAACCATCAACCACATTCTTCAAGAGAAATTTGTTACACAATGACAATGACACCATCTGAAGTCGCCCCATGGTTATGATGAGTAATTAATTTTTGGTTTAGAGAATTTGCAGAGGTAAAATGTGGTTTTTGAGAGTTTGCACTTTTGCAGTTATATTCTATATATTATTGACAGTCTGACCAGCATTAGGACCGCGTTCAGACCGACCAGGAGCGGTCTGGCCAAATAGTTTAGGTTATGGATGTGCTAAAAATGCTAAGTGGATCAAGTGTTGATTCATTAACAGGTTAATGAGTGTGTGTTTTGAGAACCGTGTATATGTAAGTATAAAACCCAGTATGGTGTAGGATTAACAGGTTAGCCCCTATAAGAGTAGTTGAAACCCAACTAGATGTGCTAGTTAGGGTTTTTCTTATGAGCCTTTATATATAAGGAGGGAGAGGGGTGGCTTAGGGTAAGCTTGGGGAGAGATTTGATGTAGCACCAATTAGATTACTACTTTGTGTTGTGTTTCAACATTGCAAAGTAAGTTACCTTGCAAAGTGATGCTGAATTATGTGGAGAATTGAAGCCACAAGCAATGACCGAGAGGAAGGAGAGGGAGGCTCCCCTAGCTAGCATATGAATCAAAGCGAAGCAGCCGGCCGAGTGCTGATCGGGTGCATGGAACTAGGCTGCATGGAGTTGGTGAGATGCAAGGGTGCATGGAGAATGTCCAGGTGCATGAAGTGCTTGAGGTCCAAGGAAGCATGAAGGAAGTACATGATCCCAGGAGAATTGAGCCGCATGGAGAGGGAATGGCGCATGGGGGATCAACTGGTGTGTGCAGGAAGGAGAAAGGAAAGAAAGGATGGCTTGGACTTCCAAGGGAGTTCAGATTCCACACGTACAATCCAACAAGCCGAGGTCATTTCTTGTGTGGAAAGGAAGAGAAAGGGAAGGCAAGCCGTGTTGGGTACCTTGCCCTAATCCAAGTGGGACTCCTATACGTGAAAAGAGGATTGGGCTAGGAAACCGGATAAGCCAGCTCCCCAATCCAAAGCCAGGAGATCAACCTTTCGGTCAGCCATCCAATTCGGGTGGAATTCCAACTCTTTGGTGTGTAGAACGCGGGAACACACGGAAAGATCAAGCCATGATCAGGTTTCTTTGTTGGTTCGGTTTGGAACCTGATCTGAACCTTCCTTATCTGGAGTTTGCAACGATTTTTTTGATTCTTGATTGGAATAGATTCCTGACATCCTAAATAAAGTGTATACTGTACTTCAAGTGATTTGGAGTCTTGGTTTGAGAGTTGATTTAATTTATAGTATTAGCTCAATTTTAGTGTAGTAGTGATTCAAGAGCCAAAAGGTCCCAACCTTCTTAAGTTCTTTTAATATCTTTGGTTAGTATATGTCTTTGGGATCATAATCTAACCTTGATGCAAGTTTCAAGCTATTTGGAGTTGTGGATCAAAAGTTACACAATTTCTGTTTGAAATAGTGTTGAAAATATGTTCTATTCTTGAGGAGAGGTCAAACTGCCAACCAAGTAGTGGTCAGACCACGATGAGATCAGACCGTTCTCTAGTTGGAGGTTAGACCGCCAAAACCTGCTGAGGCTCTTTTGATTCGGTTTTTCTTGAATCTTTCTTTGTAGGTGATTGTTCTCTCATCTTCATAACTTCTAATAGCTATTAAAGTGAAGAGCTTTAATTTGCTTTTTCTTTAAAAAAAAGATTTAAAAAAGTTTTTAATCATGCTAGCTCTTATTTACCCTCTCTATCGCCGTTCTCTGTCCTACATACACCCATACGGTAAGCTCAATTTTCCCTCCACCGGTACGTGTCCTACAATAATCTTGTCTATCAAAGTTCATTAGTCTAATTTTCAACACAACCTCAACACTTTTGATAAGTTGCACCACTTCACTTTTCTTGTCAGAAACTCCAGCAGATCTGCATACCGGGATAGAAATTTGTTAGATGTACTGGTGATTTATCAACAAGATTGGTCACGAATGCACTGCTGCTTAATTATCAACTCAACATCAACACTGCGTTGCAAATTTTTTAGTAAGTCCCTGCAGTACTACAAATTCGTTAATTTCAGTTGCTTACTACTTGAAGATATTCAATCAAGAGTACAAGCACTGCTGTCAGATTTTGACGGGAATGATTTAGCTGTATGTTGCTCCAAAACTACTTTTCGCCTTTCTGTTCCTCCAAATCCTAGCCCCATACAAGCAACTCTGGACAGTTGTGATAGGCCCAATCAACGTGTGGGATGCAGTGCAGTGGTTAGCTAGTGCCATGAACGGCCAGATCTAGTAGATAGTGACAATAATTATGTGCTGATGTCATCATGTGTGATGTCAGGCACCAACACATATGGATGGACACGAAACATGACCTAAGCCTCCGTTTGTGGTGAATCGGATGACCACAGTGGGGAGGGTAGCAGGCTAGGCAACCTCTTTATAGTCTTAATTACGTGTTCCCGGACTAGCTTTTCTTTGTCTACAATGATTCATTCAACGGTATATATGAAGAATAAGCAGTTGTTAGTTTTGGTTAATTGCTTCCATAATTGCTAAATAGAAGTTGTTATGGCCAGATAACTAGAATTTGTATGTATGTCAATAGCTAAAATACAGAACATTATTATGTAACCATCAGAAGTATTAGCCACTGTCCATCATAACTAACAAGTCTTAAATCTCATTTCCTAAACTAATCAACAAGAACCTAAGGCTTCCAGAAAAAAGATGCATTGCAAAGGGAGCACCAGCATGTTTGCTGTTGTAAGGAGGGAGAGACATTGTAGTGATATGCTGATATATGATGGTAGATTGAGTAAGAAGAAAGGTTAAGGGCAATGATTGTAAGTATGCAACAGCAATAGCGATTATACTAAAATCATATAATGAAAAAAAGCTTCACCATTATTACGATCCCTCTTTGTCTAGGATTCAGTCTGAGTCAAGTTCTTTAAAATGGGATCTTTTGAAGAATTTCGTTGTCTCAAAACAGAAAACTACTACAAATTAAGATTAACAAACCAATAGCAGGCAGACGGCCCAACAAAAATAAAATAACATAATAATCACCTAATACAAAGCTAGAAAGCAAGAAAACAGACCAATCTATGTAAATTGTCAAGTTCTTGTTGCAAAAGTTTGGTGAAGCAAAACACAAAGCAAGACGGTCTCAAAAAAACTGCCTCAAAGCATTGGTCACATCCACAAATCCGCTTCCACAATCAGCACAAATTTTAAGGCTTAAAACATGAAAATAAGCAGTTTTACTAGATACTACTGCATATACAGACATTTGGAGAAACATAAATGGAGAGATTGTGGTTATTTTGTAAGTTGGAGAGATTGTAGTTAAACATGCACTTATGCATAAAAAGAATGGAAGGAATTGGCAATATATAGTAATGATCCCTGACTATTACCCATGTGTTCATTTTTTCCATAAAATTTTCGAAGTTGAAGCCTTCAAAGGTGACTTTTTAAGTTGCTATGATACTACAACTTACAGCCAAACTGAGGGATCTATTTTACTCTGGCGTCCAGCTAATACATGTTGGGACAAGTTATATATAGTTCAACACAAATTTACCCTATTAGGTAAGAAAATAATTATGTCAATCTTGTTGTGCAATTGGGCACATATCTCAATTCAAAGATAACCCTAATCTTGTTGCAAAAGGCCTATGCCAGCTTGAATTCAACTTGGAGCAACTTTTAGACGATTGGTTAGCGTCAAAACAAGCTTTGATGCCCAAACTCTGTCTCCGTCAAACAAAAGTAAGTTCTCTTTAGAAGTTGGCAGTACTCGATCTCTCCGCTATACAAAATGAGAAGTAAAAACGTAACTCATCTTCCTAAGAACATTGGCCATCTCCTCACGCTTCTTCTTAGCTATCTTGTGTGTCCCGAGCTTTCCTTTTGCTACCTCAAGGGAACGCTTGTCCTTTCCAACCTTCGGAAGCTCAGTGATACGCTTCTCAAAATCCAGTAACTTCCCTAATCAAATCGCACAAAATGGACCCTCTTGCTAGTTTTCTGGAATAAAAATAAATTCGAATGCTACTAGACTTTTTATTTTTAAAAAAAACTAAAAACATGACACTTCCAATAATCTCATTTCAAAATTGCACTATTAACAAATAGAATGAAATAATGCAAGAACTTATTTAGTGGAGAAGGAGAACATATAATTGGATCCACCAAAAATCCATCCAATGCTTGCGTCTGTTGCTTTGGTTAATGCCATGGATAGATCGTGCTAATTTCACATGGAGATAATGTAAAACAAAAATATAAGGCAGAAAATCCATGACAGACTTCCAAGCTAAGTGACTCTCACAATGATTTCACATTGAAAGCTGAGGCCTGGAGATAACACATACAAGAATTGAACTCAAAAGGTAACATCAGACTTTCACATAAAATAGACTCTCCTAGAGATTGACATGCAACCTCAAACAATATGCGCTATAGGTCAGGCGAAGTCATATTAATTGGGCTTGGCCCGTTTGGGTCTGGCCCATCTCAAAACTGCCTACCATTTTTCATC
This sequence comes from Melocanna baccifera, assembly GCA_036346265.1. Taxonomy (NCBI): domain Eukaryota; kingdom Viridiplantae; phylum Streptophyta; class Magnoliopsida; order Poales; family Poaceae; genus Melocanna; species Melocanna baccifera. The sequence goes on along the minus strand of CM070683.1, from coordinate 1,698,026 downwards.
TGGAGAAACTGCCAGTTGAGTAGTTCAATTGCTATAAAATAAATCAGTAGTTCAGTTCATAAAGCATTTGTTTCGTATTAATAAAAGGTTTAAACCATATGTGAAATCATTTGTTATCATATATATAAAAAAGGAATAAGCCTATTGGAGCAAAGTCTGAAAATCAATCATGAACTATAAAATCAGATATTGAACTACTTTACCCCATTAAGAATAAAATCACTCCACTTTGGTTTTGATGATATGGCATCTACGTGAATCAAAACTTTGCTCGCATGTCACATCGGTTTTTCTTTCGTACTCTCCTTTCTTCTTCTTCGTATCTCTCGTACTCTCACGCGCCGACCACGGCCACAAAGCCACTGCTCCTCACATATTGCCACCGCCGGCCACACCCTGCCCTTCCCCGTCCTTGCCCCCATGCCCATGTCTCTCTCCTCCTCCATCCTCGTTGCGTCGAGGCCAGCAGCTACCTACGTGCTCTAGGCGCTAACCTCCGCTACTCATTGCGCCATCGCTTGCTCCTCGATCGCCCCATCAGGACTAGGCTACCGACGAGGCTCAATTTTGCATCTGCCTTTGCCACACCACGCTGCGTGACCACGCCGAGGGAGGAGAGTGTGGCGCTGTGGGAGGAGGAAGACAGGGGGCGATGTGTGGGTGGAGGTGCTGGCTGCGGTGGTGACGGGGAGCTGTCGGCGGCGCGACGGGAGAGGAGGGGGAACGGGGTGGTGGGGCGGACGAGTTCGTCGATTGCGCTGGAGGCCAAGATTGGTGAGGGTAGCTTTAGCTTGGTGCACGTAGCAAGCTCCCCGACGGGCGCGAGGTGGCCATCAAGCACAGTAGTAGGGTCACGCCTACAGCTTGGTGTTTTGTATTGTGACGTGGCAACTACATGTATGAAAGAGAGGAGAGAGGAGATGAATATGCATAGAGAGGAAAGAGAAGAAAATAGAGTGAAATTGATCATAGAATATGATATATGGAGTCTACCTTTTTTTTCCCTTGATAATGTCGATTGGTGCTATGTCCTTCCAAAATCATTGACACTTTGGCGTCACGTCAGAGTAAAATCAGTTTCGGATGGTATTAGAGGGTAAAATAAACGGTATTAATACTTGAGGAGGGTAAAAAAATCCGGTTTTACAGTTGAAAATTGAAACTTAAGACAATCATAAGAGTTTAGAGTGGTAAAGTAAACTTGTTCCTATATAAAATTTGCTGAGGCGGAGGTTAATTTTATGGCTTATAGTAAGTGCTCTGTCCAACTATTTTTGCCCTGGATAAAAAGAAGTCCTTTACAACGACATAAAAGGGTTTGCTTGGAAAATGATTCATAACTTTGCGCTGAAATGCCGTTCAACGTCAGTATGTACAGCGGGAGAAATATAACTGAGAAATGCCCCGGCACGATCGCCTTTCTTTTCGCTCTAGTAACCACTCGCCACAAAAGTATGCATTTCTTACAGGAGAGCACCTGCTCCTACTTTCTCTTGCTTAAGAATAGTGCTATCTATTCAGGAAACAAACATTTGAAGATAGCTGTGTCTCACCATTGAAGATATTCATTAAAAAATCAAAGCTATACGCCAAGACCTACCCTCCTTTTTGTCTAGAAATATATTTCCTCTCCTAGTAGAACAAAATTTTTGTTCATCACCCATCATTTTCAATCGAAACCATGGAGAAGGTAGAAGGGAAATATAAGCAAGTGGGAGTAGTCTAGAACATAACAAGTCAATCTGGCAGTGCCAATTATTGGTGAAGCAGCAATCAACCTCACCTGATGTTCGAATTTAAGGAGGTGCTGGATCCAAGAGACAAAGTTAACTCCATAAGGGCTGATTGATTGCGAGTAGGGCATACATAGATCAGAGGTCAACTTAGGTTCATTCGTGGCTTGGATGGGCATCCCAAGGTTTATCACAACAGAGATAAGGCTAGCAACCTGGCAGTGCCTGCGGAATTGTTCAAGATGGGGTAGCTAGCTCTGGGGCAATCAGTTAAGAGGTCAACGCAGCAAACGATTTCTAACCAAAGTAAGGAGCCCTTTGCATTTTGGCATCAAAGGTCTCTTTTACTTAGAATCAGCCGCCCGTGCACATGCCACACGCACACAGCTAGTGCCTTGGAGGTATGAGCAGAGAAGATGCAAGCAAAGGTCAAAGAAAGCGACCAATTGGTCGCATTTTCAGTTATTAATAATTGAACAAATTCTCTTTTACATACATACAACTATATGAAGCGGCGTGCTCTGTGGGCGATTCATCGTGATTCAGCTGGATGTGCTGAGACCCTGGACCCAACCCCGTGCCTGGTTGATATTGTGCAGTGGCAACCGGGGGGAGGGGTGGAGTAGCCGCAAGAACTGTTCAAGGCCTGCAAGAACCTCTCTGTACGTTTCTTTCACTAGCCTAGTATGTTTCTATTTACACATAGGATCTCCAGATCCTGCCCTCCAAAGAGATGACGATGACGGAGACGTCGTCGTGGTATCGCCGACGGTCACCGTGTGGTATCTCGATCAGTTCGTGGAAGTCCATTCCTGCAGCAGCAGCAAGAAATGTTAAAGTGAATGGCCTATTTCAGCTTGATCGTCAGTAAGTTCAAAAGTAACTGCAAAACGACCGCCACATATAATATATGATGACTTGTTTGCGAGAATACCTGCTTTGTTTGCTGCTCGGAAAAGAACTTCTTCGACAAGGTGTTGGGCAGGGTCGCCTTCAGGGGCTGTTGCGATGAACATTTCTACCTGAGCAACTGCCTCCTCGTTGGTGAAATATTGGTAAAGCCCGTCTGAAGACAGTATCAAGAATCTATCCCTTGTGCTGAGCTTATGGTGAAAAAGAGACGGATTGCATGTGATGTACGGGGAAAACCCAACGTAATCAATTCTGAACATCTCCAGTAGAGCATCATTCCATTTGGGCTGTTAAAAAAAAAACAGCAAGCTTTGTGAGCAGTTGAGCACAAGGAGGACAAAAGATTATGATAAGTTTGAACATGTATTGTTGTCGCTTGCAGAATGAACAATTTACAGCTTATACGGTTCTATCAGACATGTCTGACTCGGCTACCTATTACGTTTGAAAATTTTACGGACACCTAAATCAGGAGAAGGGCTCCCTCATGCACCAAGTTCAATCCTTCACGAGAGCATCAAAATAAAATACCACTTGTGTTGCTTAACTTTTGGGGTTTTTTGCTGACAAAATAGTGCAGATCGCTGCGTTTCTTTTCATCGCATAGCTCACTTCAAGTGCACGATTTTTTTTACAAAAAATAAAACTTCAACTCCAAGATAGACTTCCCTATTGGGTAGTAGCAAGATCGATTTGTACAGTTGATGATAGAAAATGGCTCTACTAGAGAACCGACAATACCTTCACATGGCAGGAGAAACGTGCCTTCCTTCAAAGCTACTCCACTTGCTAGCTTTCTGGACACATTTCAGTACTGCACAAGCACATTATTTGCACTTGGACAGAAGCAAAAGAAACCTCATTTTCTCTGGGAGTGGCTTCTCCTTCAATTTTTCGAACTGGCTATACACGCGGTGACTGAGGGATTGAACTAATTTATTCATGCTTTGAAAATTTTGCTGACCTAACTTAGCATATGGGTTTATAGTGTCAAAGTCTACGGGTATGTTCTTTTAGGCTATGGCTTATAATTTATAAATACAGCTTATGGTTTTTCGTTTTAGTGCGAGCACTTGTGTCAACGAACCGAAAGCCGATGAGCTGCTTCTAAAAGGTTACCCCGATAAGCCGCTTCGAAACGGCGGCGAAGAAGCTATTCTGTTTACTTGTTCGAAAGAAGTTATAAACCATAAGCTGAAATAAACCGAAAAGAACAAGCCGGACGAGTTTCAATGCAGGATGGTCATATTTCCCACTCCAAAGAAATGAGAGCTGAGAGTGGCTTCCTTTTATTTTTCAAACTTTGGACCAATTATACTAGATTTCGTTTTCCTTTTTTTTCTTTTGACCTTGGTTAATCATGACTTTAATTATGTGTTGACCAAGAATAGCAGCATAATTGACTCATTTTACACCTGCTATAATCAAATTTAGACTTTGTGCTTCCTCAACATTTCAGGTCTCAATTTCAAGGAAGAAAAAAAAACAGATCACGTAATTACTTTGGACCTATGACTAACCATGTCATTCTGCAATGACAAACTCTTTCCCAAAAAAATCCACACTATGCAAAGGTAGTTTATTGGCAGGTTATAAACTTACCCAATTGGCAGACAAAATCATAACCACAAAAGGAATTTTATCTTCTTGCAAAACTAACGTGATCAAACATAAGCTAACCTGTTTCAAGAAGCCAGCGCCAAACGCTCTCGTCACCTTCAGCGAGCCCTTCACACGATCCTTGGAGATCGCAGCCGGGTCATCAGGATGCTCGTTTCGTATTCTGCAAACCTCCTGCATTCAGGCAATACTATCAGATCAAGAACAGTCACTCAATTAAGCTTGAATCATGCTGTGAGCCAATTAAATCACCTCTTCCACTGAAGTGCTATGATCTGAAGTAAGCTGCACAGCCGACAAGCATGGAGAGCAATCCCCAACCAATCCGTCGAATGAACCCTCACTGATCTGCTCGCGATCAACACTGTCCGATGTTGCCAAGACAGCCCGGCTATCGCCCACATTCATGATGTACATGTCCTCTCCTTTCATAAGCATGGCAAGAACGCAAGAGCCCATGAGCGCAAGCTCAGGGAACTCGCCGACCATCTTGTCGGCGATCTCCAAGTAGCCCTTTTCAGTCATGTGAAGCGCGCGTGCCAGCGCCTTGAGCACGGCGATGTGGTCATTCTCGCTGTTGCTCCGAGGAGGCTGCTGCGCTTGTGGTTTCAGGCTGGAGCAGTCGAGCTCCCGCTCCCGCTCCCACTCGCACGTCCACCGCCGTTGGTCATCGTCAGCGCTGCGCGGGGGCCTTGAGCGGCGGGTGCGACGGCGCCGAGTCCACTGGTCTTGGTGATCTGAGGACGTGGTGCTGGGCGTTGAGCTCGGTTGGTTGGGGCACTGGTCCTTCTGCTGCTCCTGCTCGCGCCGCTCCCATAGCAGACCGCGGAGCTCGCGGTGCACGGCGGCGTAGAGGTGGGAAACCAGGAAGTCTGTGGCGTCGGGGCCGTTGAACCCGTCGTAGATGCCGACGAACACCCAGCCCCGCTCCTCCGACACCACGATGTGGACACGGTCCTCGCCGGCTTTCCCCTGCGCCCACTGCAGATCGTCGAAATCTCCGCCACAGGCGGCGACGGCTGCGGCGGCGTCAGGCGAGCCAAGATCCGCCGAATCCTGAAATTTCTCGGCGCGCGCGAGGAGCGCGCGAGTGAAATTGCGGAGGCGGCGACCGCTGTGAGAGAGGCTCCGGCGGAGGGCAGGGACGGGGCCTCTCATACGGCCGGAGGTAGCGGCGCCGGGGAGAGGCCTGGAGAGGAGCGCGGCGTCGAGGGGCCCAGAGAGGAATCCCCTCTCTATAGGGCCGGAGAGGAACCCGCCGGAGAAGGGCGCGGAGATGGGCCCGGACGAGAACCTCGGGACCGGCTGCAGGGGCACTGCGGCGAACGACTCAGAGCTCTCGAAGCCCGAGGACGCGGTGGCGGCGGCCGAGGCCGCCGACTCGTCCGGAAACAGCAAGAGCACTGAAGTAGAGAGCGGCGTGGACACGTTGGCGCTGAGAGCAGACCCCGAGATGGCCCGGAACGTGGTGGCCTCCTCGGCCGCGGCCGCGGCCGCCGCCTTGGCGTCGGCCACCAGGTCGTCCGCGGAGAAGGGGACGACGAACTTGTCAGGGCGGACGTAGCAGAAGGAGTGGCCGAGGCCCTCGTCGTAGGCGGGGTCGGAGGGGAGTGCGGCGGGGGCAACGTGGCGGCCGCGGCCGCCGCCGCCGCCGCAGCAGAAGCAGGCGAGAGAGTTGCCCATGGCAGGGCGAGGAGGGGGGAGAGAGGGAGATGGGGGTAGGGGGGAGAGGTGGGTGGCTATAATGCGGAGGGCATTAGCGGAGCGGGGGTGAGGTGAGGAGGGCGGCGGGGAGAGTTGACTTGGGGCTGGGGTTGCAACGCTCGAATATTTTAAGGTGGTTTCCACCTCTAGGCGTTGACCAGTGTTGGCGTCCAAGCCCGCCAGGCAGCTGCGGGGCCTGCCTTGTGGGGCCGCGCGTCTCGGTGCGGAAATCTGGTGCAACCTTCTGCGCCCGCGTCTGTGTGGCCACATCCGAGGCGCTAGGCCTTTTTTTTCCACTTCCAACCGAATTATGTTTATATGAACTACAGTAACTAATTTTTAAATAGTATTTTTTAAGATAGAGTCAATAGTAATATTACAATAAAAAATATACTGAGTTCAGTTGTATCGGCTAAAATCTTGTACAACTATTTTTTTATACATACTACCTCTCGCGAATAGTCAGAATTTAAATATTTAAGTTATAAGCCAAAAAGAACCCACCTGTATTGCCCGGTTGCCTCATATACGATGTTTGAAACGGATTATACTCCAAATCAAATGCCTGGGGTTCTGGGCTCCTCCACAATTGTCACAGGCGCTGCACCGCCGCGCGATCTGCCACCGCCACGGGCTCTGTCTCCGCCTCCATTACGGCCCACGCATCGTCCTCCTCCCCCACTGCTCCTTGTTCATCTTCCATAGATTTCATTTCTATTGATTGGTTTTGGTTAGTTTTTGCTCTTCTTTCTCCTCTTTTTGATTTTGTTGTGTCAATGACCTATAAGGAATGACGATAACATCTGAAAATTAATCCCCACCTATATAGACATTTGGTTGGCAAGTCCACGAAGAAACTTGGTTTTTGCTCTTTTTGGTATATCCAGGTAATTTCTTGATCTATTTATTTTTGTTTAGATTTTTTGGTGTTCTTACTTGTTGTAATATGTGAGAATAGATCTTGAGCCATCTTGACCATCAACCATCCATGAGTAAGTTATATTCACCATTTTTTAACCGATTTTGGTACAACCTTCTTTCAAACGAAAAAAGGTCAAGCTTTACAATGATTTTCTTGATTATTGATTGGAATATGTTCATAACATATTAGAGAAGGTGTATAGCAAATTTTAAATAATTTAGATATTTGTTTAAGAGTTGGATCGATTTTAAGTTCTGACATGATTTTGGTGCAGTAGAGCTTGACGAATCAAAATCCCAATTATATTAAATTCTTTCAAGATTTTTTATTGGAATAGGTTCTTAAAATCATGATCTAGCTTTAGTTCAAGTTTCAAGTCTTTTTGATCTACGAATAAAAAATTTTATGAATTTTTGAATTTAAAATAGTGTTGTTTTTGCTATTCACCGATTTGAAATTATTGTAGTGGCACGATTGTTGTGAGATTTTTGTATTCTTGATCTTTATAGCTTCTTCTCATAGCTATTAAAGTGAAGAATTATCGAATATTTTGAAAAAAAATGCACCATTCATCTCTTCTGTTGCCTTACCGATTCTACATATATAGATCCGACATATACTACAGCTACCTGAGTCTATTAATATTTATAGTAGTAAGAGATACATGTATAACTTGCATTGTTCCGATGTTCCCCCTCCTTGTATCTCTACGTGTGTTCTATCTATGCGATATGCACACCCGTAATTTAGTATGAAACCATGGTTCCGTCCATTAGCATGTGGCAACATAGGAGGATAACAAAGAGATTCAACCCGTGGATTTAAGCCAAGCACATGCGATGGACGGGACAGTCGCTGTTCCGTCAGATTTGTACTATGCAATCTCAATTCTCAGCGCCACCGGAAGCGCTTGGCCAGTGGCCGAAACGGCAGTCTGGAAACGACGCTCAGCAGACAGCAGCCATGGCCCTCCTCACGACTCTTATCAATGCAGGACCGCGTCGCCCGCTTGCATATGCGGCAGGTAACTACTGTCTATAGTGTTTTTATATTATCTATAGATCAAATTAAAAATAAATTATATAATAGATTATTTTTAAGTTGCCTGTATGATACCTACAATTTATGACTACAATATAGATAATATGTATACAATAGTAAAAAAAGCCGTCTATAAAGATTTTGTAGTCCGTCTTGCATGCCTAGCGGCTTCTCGCTCTACTCATTTTCTTTCCTTCACAGCATCAAAAATTTTACACGTAAAATTTACACGCGGCTGTTATCACTCTACTGTCCGAACGCCGAAGCCGCACAGGATGAGGAACGCGTGCGTCCTCGCGCGCGCGGGCCGGGGCACGTGGAGAAACCGCCCGTGTCCTCGGGCAAAACCACGCAGTTTCGGTGGCCGAAAGGAGTGGTTGGTTGGTTGGTTGGGGATCAGTACGTAGAGTTTAGTCTCTCGGTTCACGTGGGCACGAGCGAGAGTACGGCGAGCTTGGTTCAGGTCGTCCAGCTGCTAGCCGCGCTCAACTGCTCACCTTCTCCACGCCACACAAGTCAGAGGGTTGGGTCGATTTTTTCTTCTCGTCGCTTGAGGGAGGGAGGCGGCCGCTTAGAAGTAGGCCTGCTTCGCTTCTAAAAATTACTTTTTTGTTTTCTTTAGTAACTTATTTTTAAATAAAATATCTTTTTATATAGAGTCTACAAGTTTATTATAGTACACACTATAGCAATTTTATTTATATCAGTTAAAATTGTACGTGAGTTTCTGTTACTCCGTACTCTCTTTCACGAACAGTCTAAAAGTCATGAGCCATAAATCAAAACCAAAAAGAACATGCCCGTCAACGAGGTCCACAAGATGACAAGATCTGATTTATGAATCTAGAGCTGGCTAGATTAGGTCGTACCCGCCAAGCTAGCATGAAGTATGATACTGTTGGCTCAGCCTAAGTACGATACGATCCACGATAATAATGGATTGGCTCGGCATAGCGCAATGCTATGAGTCGTGCTTAGGCCGCCACCCCAACCCAGCGTGGCAACCCGCCATGGCATGAATACTGTCGGACCAAGCATGACCCTTAGGCATGTTAGCCTATTTAGCCTGTTAAGCACAATAATGGCCCGTTAGGATAGGCACTGCCCATTTAGCATAATTTCAGCTCGTTAGCAATTATAGCAGTTGATTTTTGAATTTTTTTAGTCATTTATAGCCGTCTAGTGTAATTTTTATTTGCATTATTTAGTTTTCTACTTTTCTCCATGGAAAATTTTGATAATTTTGCTATGAATGATTTCAGAATTTCACTAGAGGATCTTGCATCCTTCAGAATGAAACGGCTCCACCTCCACCTCAAAGAGAGAGAAGGAAATACCATCATAAGCCTCTACGAGTATCATTGTGTTTGTAAGCATCCGAGCAAAGAAATCCAGGCCCAATACATCGGAGGCGTAGGTAGATTTTGATAAGATAATAAAGCAAAATGGAAATGGAGCTCACGTAAGATATGTTATTTGTAAGATTTGTCATCATGAATCATCTGCAAAGCCTACAGGTGAAATAGGACACTTGATCAGACACGTCCAAAGGTGTAAAGAAAAATAAGAGATAACCATGAGATAGACGGAACTACAATACAACCCTGATAGTATGATACGTAGCTAGGATTATAGTCCCGAGGTAGCTCGAGAATCTCTTTGTTGTTTAATTGCCTCACAAGATCTACCTTTTAACTTCGGCGGATCTAAAGCGTTTGAAAACTATATTAGGATTGCGTATGATCCTATATTTTCTTTAGTTTCTAAACAGACAATAACTTGAGTTTTAGTTAAATATTATAATAATAGTTGTCCTAAACTAAAATAACTCTTTGAGACCTGTATATTTTTTATAGCCTTGACCTTGGACATATGGAGTGGTCAGGCTAGAAAGGATTATCTTAATGTAGTTGCTTATTATGTTAACGATGATTGGGGAATGGAAAAAATTATAGGATGTAAACTAATTGATGTAGCATATATGGGTGAGAAAATTGTAGAATGTACTATCAAAATTGTGGAAGATTTTGATTTTACAAATAAAATTTTTGCAATTACTCTGGACAATGTTGCAGAAAACTCTAAGGCAATGGATATTTTCACTATGTTATTTAGTACATACATCGAATCCTTTTTGCTACATCAGTGACGCTCATTGTATATTGTTAATCTTATAGTTAAATATGGTTTAAAGAAATTGGATCCGTATATTCAAGTTTTTCGTGATGCAATATCTTTCCTAAATCATTCTAACCAATGAAAAGAGGTATATAGGAACTTTTGTACTACGATGAATGTACGTCTAAAAAAGTTTGGTTTGGACATGTCAGTAAGGTGGAACTCTACTTATATAATGCTACATAACCTTTTACTCTACAAGTGCATATTTTATTCACACACACTATCACAACCATGATAGTAACACTCTATTAACTGAGCAGCATTGGTATATCACTGAAAAGTTACTATCATTTTTAGAATTCTTTTATGATTTCATTATTACTTTTATCCAGAGTGTATTATCCAACATCTCATTTAATTATGCATCATATTTTTGCAATTGTGAGTCATCTAAAGCCTGATGAAAATGAGATAGTGTTACGTGAGCCTATTTATGCTATGAAAACTAAATATTGAAAAGAGATTATATATTTATATGCATTTGTATTTATTTTAGATCATAGATCTAAAATTTAGGGATTCACTAATGTTCTTGCACTTTTGAGTGGCACGTAGGGATAGATTATTCTAACTATTTTTCATATGCTCGTACTAAAGTGTTTGATGTTTATCAAAAGTATGAACTAAAGTTTCAAATAGTTCACTTGCAATGATCTCCAATAGCACCCATCGTAGGTAAGAAGAAAGCTATGTGGGGTAGAATCTTTGATACACTAGGTTCCTCTAAGATCAAGTTCTACAACATCAAGTTTTGGAGTAATACACAGCCACCGTAGCAGTAATAAACTATCCACCTTCCTGGACAATGATCCCATGGATCACCAGGAAGAGGACTTCAATATTTTGAGATGATGGCACGAGCATAAAATAACATATCCGGTGCTATCCTATTATCATGAGATGTGTCAAATGTTCTTGTATTGACGGTTTCATCCGAGTCTGCTTTCGATCTTTCTAGAAGACTATTGGAGAAGAGAAAAACAAGTCTCACGAATGAGATGGTAGAAGTACTTCTAATAGTGAAAGACTGGACACAAACTAATTTGCGACCTCAAAACTTTGTAGAGAATGCAAAGTTGGTAGACATATTTAACAATCTTTATCTAGACAACGAACTTTAGCATCGATGTATATTATACCTTTTCTCATTTTTACATCTATTGCGAAGGTATAGGCTACTTTTTTTTCTTTGCTAAGGTTTTCTCAAGTTGAGTTTTTACTTGGTAAATTTTTAACGAAATGGTCATTTAAATATTAATAAAGCTCATTATTACATGTCTTTAATTTATTTTGTATTTTTAAAATTATTACAATTTTTTAAAAGTATTCGAGCCGAAATAGGCTAAACGAGCCTCCGTGGCCCCTTAGGTTAATGGGGCTAGGCCAGCACAACACAGCTTGTGAGTTAAGTGGACCGTGTCTAGATTTGTGGTTTAGCCCATAGATCGACACGACATAACCCATCTATACTGACGGCTAAATAGGCATGCCAGGCATGCCGCCTATTTGGCCAGCACTGTATGAATTGGTCAGAGCTCTCTCTAGCCGTATGCAAGTTTTGAGTATGTGTGGCTGGAGTTGCCAATTACATACGTACTTGAGATCAAATCCAATACTATCGGCTTTTCTTGCATCTGAGTTTGAGCTGAGCTCGACCAGCTAGCTCCTCGCTAGAGCCGTTGTCCCTCTCCACTCTTGGGAGTGTGCAGTATGCTTTGTTCAGTAGTAGTAGTAGACTAGTCGTAGCAGCAGAAACATCACTACAGGTTAACGCAGCTCCGATTGGATTCTCCTGCAATTCCAAGGCATCCGTTCCAACAGGTCGGTCGATCGGTCGGCAGATGCGCTTGTTGTCGCGTGCCTGACGCCTTGGAATTGTTCCTTCCAAGGCGCTACTCGCTCGTAGCTAGCACAGGAAATTCCATGGGGATTCGTTCCTTCCTCGTCCCTCAGACAAGAACGCTTCCCCGAGTCAAAGGGAAGCACGCAAAACGAACGCGCAAGATGACATTTCTTTTGCCCTCCTTTCTGTGGCACCCCCTGGTACGTCCTGCTGCGCGTGTTGTGGTTTTGAAGCTGTGGCCGGCGGCGGCTGACCTTTACGTATTAATCACCCTGTTACATCGATCGATCGCTGGAGTGTCAGCGTTCCAGCTTAACTTTCACTTGCTCCTACGTTCCAGCGGAGAATTTCTCGTGTTTAATTACGTTCTCAGGTTTACATTTTACTAGTCTCTCTGGCTAGTGGTATATATGCTCAACGTGATTCACGATATGATGCATATCCACCTAAAAAAAGACCGGTTTGATGAGAGAGCGAATAATGGAGGTGAGCTGACATCATTATTGTGAATGCTTGGACCACCAGCTCATGGGAATTCATATGTCCCAAAATAAAATTTCATGAGAATACAAGATCGATTATTTATGCACAGGATTTATGGTAGAATAAAAATGTGTACATGCGTAGACAAGAACCATAATAAATTCAGTGGCGCAGGTTCAAAGGCAGATCTGCAGAATCATGGTCGTGGGACAGAAACAGCTTTGCCCTGGATCGCGGGAAAGCAGGCGGAACGCAACAGAAACGGACAGGGAAATGACGCACCGGCGCAGGCAATTTCGTCCAGTTCTCTCAGGCCTCGGTGCCGCGCTCGGTTCAACCATGGCACCGTTCGTCTGCCTTTCAGCTCGATTCAATCGCTACTATTTATTAGATCTATTAATTATAGCTAAAAACTTTCGACCGCGGAAAAAAATAGATATAACTATGTGTGTTTTCCTCTGGTGACCAAGTCTCACGGAAACGATCAAGTACATGGCAAGTTTTAATTTGCAATGTCCAGATCAATGGGCAAAAGCCTAAGAACTCGAGAATTACTAGTGATTGTTTTTTAGCACGTATATAGCCAGTGAGGTTTCTCCTCTTTCTGAAAAAAATTGAGGTTTTCCGAAGCGACGGAACAGACTGGATTTACAAGTGCGACGAGAACTCTCCTCTACTGTAGCTATAGTACTCCGTTCGTTCTCGAATACTAAGCATTTTTCAAAGCCGAAATCAATGTAGTACTAACATCTCAAAAATAGACAATAGAATCAGATGTCATATACAGGGGTGAAGAGTGGATACGAATTACTTATACTATTCAGTTACCGTATTCGATAGGATACGAATATGGTATAAATTTTCACATTCAATTAACAATTTTTATTTTATTCATAATTGTATTCGAATTCGCATAAAAAAATATGGATACAAATATGGTATAAATTTTTACCATCCAAAATGTTATTTTATTTAGACTATTCGTATCTGTATTCATACTTGACGAAATAATATGTATATTTTATTACAATACAACTAATTAGTTGGATAAGTTTTTTAATTGAACATGAATTCGTGTTTCTTTATGTAAAGTAAATGAATTAGAATGATTAAGTGTGATTGTACGAGGATAGAATGTTATTAGTATCTTCATAATACATAAGTTATGAAAATATCCGAATCTGACCGAATTAAGCAGATATTCTATTCGAATTTATATTCGTTATAATATTTGATTCGTATTCATATTACAAATATAAATATGGTTTGAATACTATTTGATCTGTGTCCGATCTATTTTCACCCTTAGTCATATTCCAATCGATAGGAGTAATCATCTTAGCTATGTTGCATGTACATGAGCATATCGCAAATGTTAACACTGCTCCTACTTGGTTTGTGGATGATGGAATTGGACTCGGGGGCATGTGAAGATCTGAACTTAGTCCCTGCTTTGAACGGCTTCAGTTTTTAGAAGTCAGAAACCACTTAGAACATGTTGACTTTTTTAATTTTATTTTTTTGCCTTTTTTTATTTTTTTTATTTCTTTGCATTGTCTCAAAAGATATAGTGATGCTTTTTCACATTTTCTAATTTTTATACTATTTTTTCTCTTTTAATTTAGAAAAAAATAGTAGATATTATAATATAATTGCAGTTAAAAGCTATGATAGAAGTCAAAAGTCATGGCTTTATCAATATGACATCGAGGGACTACCTTTGCCATTTTGATGGGCGTTCGGTCGGTGTTAATGGAGCAGCGATGGGACCCGTTTCACCTTTATCGTTGACTTGTAAACGAGACGCCTTGTGCTTGTGGTAGTGGGGAACTGGAATTGGATGTGCGTGGATGGACTTTTAGGTCACCTCCTCCTCCGTCGCCATCATCGCTAGTCCAACAACCAGCGAACTCCTGGATCCAAGCAAAACAAGGGGAGAGCTCGCCATCAGGCGAGCTAAGCTAACAGAAGGATGGTTCCTACTGAGTTCCTCCGTGTACTAGCATCGCTTTTAACATGCTGAAAAGAGACGAGTCAACTGGGGGATTATTTTTCTAGTGCTACCAGTATCATCTGCTAAATGGGGTGACTAGTAATAGTGCACCTTGAAAACAGACTTGAGTTACATCCAGCTGCTGTCACTGCACCTGCTCTCGACAACAAAAGGCAGCGAAGTTTATCAGGCAGCCCAGGAAAAAGCAGCAGTGGTCAGCAGCACAGCAATTAAAAGACATGACCATTGTGCACGCATGTCCCGCAAACTCTGAATTCACCGTGCGATCTTTTACCAGCGCGCTCCTTGTCATGCTATTGAATATAAACCGAAGGCCGCGCTTTACAGTGCAACAGCTTAACCTAACATGTGCCACAGCACATGTACAACAGCATAAGAGATGCATCATCAACACATATTTTTGAATTGGCTGTAGCCTATGCTTTTTAGTTAAAATTTTTGAATTTTAGCTATTTACGACAGAGATTACGAAGAAAGATACTTGCTTACGACTTTAGATAGTACATATGTTAGACTTTTAAGATGTACTACAAGTAACTTGTAGATCTTAATTTGAAAAAATAATTCGTTTAAAAGTTAAGTACTATAGTAAAAATTAAAAATAATTTTTAAAAATAGTTTCAAACAGACCTATAAGCAGCAGTTTAGTGCCATACGAGATGGTAAGCAAAAGGCTACTTAATTACTCAACCTTTTGATGTACTTTCGACCTGGTCAAAGCCCATAGGTTGGGAGCCAACCAGGCAGTGCGACAAATCATGGCGTGATGTGTAGAGTAGTAGTATTTCTCAACTCTCCGTAAACACGACACTAAACTTACAAGTATGTCACCATTTGAGATCAAATGTAAGACAACTAAAAATACAATTGTATTGTGCAGTTCGTGAGACTTGATAACCCTAACCAATATAAATAGCTACATAACCTACTACGTGCCACACCGACGGGACTATCCACACATTATCTTCGCATGGTTATTGACCCGTCATTTTAGCCTCAACACAAGTACTATTCAAAAGAAAAATACTAGTGGTATTCAGTACAGAAAGGACAGGATATAATTATGTATATTATCATGAACTCGTTTTGACTTTCTTTATCTCATCCAAGATAGTGGAGTACTTCAGTCTTCAGTACATGTAAATTAACGACATCTACGTTAATCCATAAGTGCGTAATTAATCTCGAGCTGCCCACCAAAGCAAGATTTATATCTTGGCTTCCCCATTCAAAAGATCAAAATTAACTGAGTACCACTAAACCAATGCAATGGCAGTAGCACAAGGACTCTAAGGGCCTAGTGTGCTGCCCTCTTAAATTATCTGTAGTTGACGACACACTTAGGGGGTGATTGTTTTAGCAATGGCTTCTGGCTTTTGGCTGAAATTTCACTGTAGCTGGTTTTTTTTACTGTAGCTGATTTAGAAAAAAATATGTTAGTTCATCACGGACAATGCAAAGGAACACGGGAAAAAAAAATGCAAAAAAAGCTCAAAAAATTTTAAAAAAATTCAGAAAAAGATAAATTACTGAATAGTGAAAAAAAAGCTGAAACTAGAAGTTGAAACTGAAAAAAAGCTGAAACGAACGGGACCTTAAGGACCAACTTCTTTGGACTAGATTAAGGACCAACTGTGCACGCTGATAAGCACCCACTACTTCTTAGTACTAATTAAGCATTTGCATTTGCATTTGCACGCGTCATGCTAACATGGATTAGGTTGATCCTCACGTAGGCATGCAGATCAAATCGTCGAAATTTAATAAAAACATGCAGCTTATTTTTTTTAGAAGTGAAAGTCTACATAGGCATGCTCCCTACCGACTCGATAATATTTTTTTGTAGTTTTTGATTGATTAGATTGTAGTCAAATGCAGATGCATGGATTGCTTTATTAAATCTTATTACTAGTACTACTATACTACTACAAAGAAAGATGGCTGTTATTTATCATTCTAGAAAACCATTGTCAAGCAAGGTGCCAGACTAAAGGGTTGTTGGTGCTACTTGCTATTTCCTCCATTTCATAATGTACACCCATATATATTTTTTTCACACATATTAAGAAATAGTGCAATCAAAGTGAGAGGAAAAAAAGTAGATGTGTCTACTTTTATTAGCAAGATAATCAACACATAAAATAAAATACTTCAAATATCAGAATATATCATGCTATTATTGATTGGACAAATAAATAAATTAATATCATCCAACTATCACGAAAATGAACTATTTGAGTATCATTATTGCAAGTCTAATTTATTCCTTTCACACATGAGATGCGTGACAATTAAAGTTTAGATGTATTCTATGCATTAGACTGAATCTGCTAAGAAACTTGGGAGTTCGGCTGCTATCTTTTCAGGGGTGAAATGATGTTCCTGAGAAATCATAGCGACGGTGGCTGCAATGTCAAAAGGGGGTGTGGCTGCAGGAGTGGAATCCACTTTCATTGGTACAGATTGCTGCTCAGAATTCTCCCTCTCGACAAAGGCAAAGTGGGTTTCATATTACCCTTTGTCACCATTCTTCTTTTTGGCCTGGATGGCATCAACGACATATTACTGCTCTTTGTAGATCCGCTACCAGTGCTCCCACTTACCACACTTGTATTAGGTTTGGTCTTGATGACCATATGGCTTGTCGTCGCGCTTTGGTTTACCAGTCTTATTCTCTGGTGGAGTATTTAACTTGCATTTTTGGGTTGCAGCTTTGCCCTTTCTTTCCCTTTTCTTCATTATAGGTTTTCGCATCTTGTAGCTCTCAGTGTTGATCTCATGGCCAGCGGAGCTTGCGATAAAGTTCTTACGAAGAACTTTATCTTGAACCTCTGTAATCTACATGATATCGATCAATTCAACATATTCCTTGTAGCCGTCTTGACGATAGTTGCGCGCAGACTGCACTGCACTAGAGTGAAAGGTGGAGAGGGACTTCTCAATCTTCTGCTCATATGTGATCTGTCTGTCACAAAGTTGAAGATTGGTACAAATTCTGTACAGAGTAGAGTTGTACTCCCTAACCATTTTGAAATCAGCAAATCTGAGTCGAATCTATTCCTGCTCTGTCTAATGATGAATGGCATAGTTTAGTTTCTCGAACTACTTCTTGAGTGCAGTCCATAATGCTAGCGCGCCCTTTTCTATCATGTATTTATTCTTGAGAGTGAGACAGAGATGGTGCTTGAGGAAGTGAAGTATCTGATCATTTTCCTCAGGTGTGGGTTTTGCATCCTATAGTGCATTAATCCCAATGGCAGTGCGGAGTTTCTTGGCTCTAAGTACGATCTCAACATCAGAAACCCAAGTCAAATAGTTTTGGCCATGTTGGGCCAGCTCCTCGAACTCCTGATTCATGACACCTATCATCTACATGTGCATAAAGGGAATATATAAATTTACTATATGTAAATATGCATGAAATAAATTGGATAATGATACATAATATTCTCATGATATTTCAGAATTTCCTATAATTTTACCGTTAATTTATGTGATTAAAGCAATTTAAATATTTATGATTAATTAAAAATAGTAAGTAGATATAAAAAAGCATAGAATATAATAATAATAATAATAAATAGTGCTAAACAAACTTTAGATATGAAAAACAACTCAAAATTGAAAATTTGAGGCCATTTTTATGCTAGAATATGTATTTTCAATGAATTTTATAATTTTCGAAGGCTTCTCTACTAATTTTTAATTCTAAGAAAAATTTTTGCATAATTTTTTGATTTTTCAATTGCCTTTCTGCAAAATCCGGACGCCCCCTCCCCTCGCCCCCGGTCGATCAAATGGTTCGAACTTCCTTAAGCCGATCAAACGATCCAAACTTCCCTTAGCCGTTCGGACTGGTCCAGACGGTCTATGATCGATCAGACGGTTCATACTTCCATTGGCCAATCAGATTGGTCCAAACGTCCTTTGGCCGATAAAACGGTCCATACTTCCTATAGCTAATCGGACTGATCTGAACGTCCTATGACCAATCGGAATGTCTATACTTTCTATGGTCGACTAGAAAACTAACTCGGTTTCTTCTACGGACTTAGACTCGTATTCAGACACAAACTTGACTCGTACACGGCAGGTAACAAAGAAACAAGATTAACATCTAACACTATCGAAAACGGAGTAACAGCTTGTGCTATGGTGTTACAATCAACAATATATACACTTTGATTTCAGCCCTTTGTATGGGGTTGGCCAAGATCTCATGTTTGCTATGTTATAATGCATTTCGCATAATTGGTGTACAAATTGTTTATATATATGGCATAATGGCAAAATCAAACAGATGGTCCCAGTGCCTTTTAGGCCCTGATCGTTTCGGCTTTTTTCGGCTTCAATTTCTAGCTTTAGCTTTTTTTTCACTATTCACTACACTATCTACTAACTCAGCTACAGTGTTTTTTCAGCCAGCTACAGTGTTTTTTCAGTCAAAAGCCAAAAGCCATCGCTATTCCGATCACCCTCTTAAACTACTCAATTTGCGTATCTATACCCTCACTTCGGTCACTAGTGTCTCTTCAGAAAGAAGTCGTTCGTACAAATGTAGAGGATTGAGGAACACTGCAATTAACATCAGAATCGGCCTCCCAGTTTTTAAAAAGAAGCAGCAGAACCCATCTGGTCCAAACTTTCAGAAATACTGCGATTTTAACAGAACAAGAATGTGAAAAATACATCGCAGTAGGAAGAGGAACCTAGCCTCTGGCATGTCGCGCGCGTGACAGGGCACGCGGTGGCTGCATGCCTGCGTCGAGCATGGACGCCTCCCTCCCTCCAGCGCGGCGAACAATCACTCAGGCAACCGTGCATGCGTGCCGCGGGCGGCCTGTGCTACCACTGGCTTGGACGCAGGCAGGCGTGCCATGGGGTGCGGTGTTGGTTAGGTTCGCGTCTCGGGCCCCTCGACGAGGAGGTACCGGCAGCCGTCTGCCGAGCGCGTGCGTGCCGGCGCGGCCGGCCGGACGGTTGCGCGGACCACGCGTGGGCGGCGTGTAGGCGTGCGTTGGAGACGTCGTACAAGCGAGCGGAGATCAATCGGACAACTAGGCTGCGCCAAGCGTTGGGCATTCCGTTGGACGCGGCCTCGAGCTATGCGCCATTGTCGGCTTCGATGGGCTTCTCCAAGCTCGGAAAGTCGGAATCGTCGAAGGCATGGGGGACACAAATCTGGTACTAGTTGTACATCCATGTGCCCTTTGCCCGCCAGGCGCTGCCAAACAGTTTCACCCTGCAACTTATTTTAATTTTTAACTTATTTAAATCAGAAACGATTTAAACACATCAGTCTTTAATTTTAATTTATTTTAACTTTTTTGACTTTTTTTCTTATTCTTTTGTATGTCGTGGAACACCGGCAATTTCTTGCCGCTGGCGAACTCACAAACGCGCACTCAAGAACACAATGAACACAAGTGTTTGGTGCTGCTAAAACCGGGCAGCTTTTTCTGGTATATTGCTTGCTTATTTAAAGAGTAGTACAAGAATAAAGATGACTACTAACTAAGAATAGTAACGTCTGCATGATGACTAGTAACTGACTAACTAAGAATAGTAACGTCTGCATGATGACTAGTAACTGACTAAGACTAGTAATGCATGGCATGGCTAACGCCCAGTTTAATGCTTTGCATGGCACTAATGCAAATAGGAAACGGAAATAATCAAATGGAACTGCTCCACTATGTGAAACGGAAGGAAATAATCAGAGAATTGGTGATGCTGGAAACGGTGAGCCGCTTGGAGTAATTTCAACATTTCTCCCCCCTAGTCCTTGCTGTGCTCACCGATCTTGTTGACGCCAATCAACGCACGCAGTTGCTGAAACCGCACGCGTCCAAGCGCCTTGGTCAGAACGTCCGCTAGCTGGTTCTCCGTCGAAATGTGCCGAAGGACGATCTTGTTCCCGTCGATGCACTCCCGAATGTAGTGGTAACGAGTGTCGATATGTTTGCTTCGGTCGTGGAAGACGGGGTTCTTGCTGAGGGCGATGGCGGACTGGTTGTCCACCTTGAGCTCCGGCGCTTCAGACTCAGTGCCGAGCATGTCGGACACGAGCCGAGCGAGCCAGACGCCTTGGCAGGCTGCTGTAGCTGCCGCAATGTACTCCGCCTCGCATGAGGACAGAGCCACCACCTTCTGCTTGGAGGACTGCCAGGTGATGGGGTTGCCGCCGAAGAAAAAGATGACGCCGCTGGTACTCTTGCGCATGTCGATGTCGCCCGCCATGTCGGCGTCACTGTAGCCGACTAGTCGAGCTCGTTCATCCTCCCTCCTGGCGTAGTGAAGACCATAATCACGCGTTCCCGCTACGTACCGTAGCACGCGCTTCACCGCGTTGAGGTGGTCCTCACGTGGTTTCTCCATGAACCGGCTCAGATATCCCACCGCGTAGGCAAGATCTGGCCGGGTGTGCACCAAGTAGCGCAGTCCGCCGATGACGCGCCTGTACTCGGTGGCGTCCACCAGTAGAGCAGTGCTCTCCTTGCTCAACTTGAGTCTTGGTTCCATTGGCGCTAGACAGGGGTTGCAGGTGCTCATGCCGCTCCGCTCAAGCAGCTTCCCTGCATAGGCAGATTGGCAGAGCGAGATGCCGCCTGGCCCTTGGTTCACCTCGATGCCGAGGTAGTACGACAGCAACCCGAGGTCGCTCATGAGGAAGACGCGCTTCATCTCGAGCTTGAACGCCACGATCTCGTCGTTGCTAGTGCCGGTGATGATCAAGTCGTCGACGTAGACCCCGACGACCAGTCGCGATGGCCCTCGGCTCCGCATGTACATGCCGTGCTCGGAACTGCTCCTCTGGAAACCAAGTGACGCCATGGACGCATCAAGCTTGGCATTCCAGGCCCTCGGTGCCTGTCGAAGACCGTACAGCGCCTTGCGAAGACGCAGATTTGTGCTCGCCGCCGCTGACAACAAAACCCGCGGCCGCTCACGTACACCTCCTCCTTGAGGTCGCCGCTGAGGAAAGCGCCTTCACGCCCATGTGGTGGACTTCCCGGGCCGTGGTCGCCAAAGCCGCCAGCGCCTCACGACTCCATTCGCGCGACCGAGCGAAGACCTCATCGGTCGATTCCCGCGCCAACGTAGCCTTTGGCGACCAAACGCGCTTTGTGCCGATGACGCTTCCGTGCTCATCGCGCTTCACTTTGAAGACCCACTTGAGCCCGATCGCGCGGCGCCCGGTGGGAGCGCGACAAGCTCCCACGTGTTGTTGTCCTTGATCGACTTTATCTCTCATGCATCGCTCGACGCCAAGATGCTCGCGCTCGCCTCACCGAAAGAGACAGTTCGTCCGCCGTGGTAAATCGCAACTCGCCGAGCACCGGACACAAGCCCAGCGGCGAGGCCTCCGGCGACGCGTCGATGGCGCGGAACCGGCGGAGCATCGCCGTGGTCCACGCCCAAGTACTCTCGTGATCACCGGTGGCGAGACGAACTCGATCGGCGTACTCGTGGGTGACGTCGTAGGCGCGAACTGCTCCGGCGTTGGCGTGGGCGATGGAGACATGTGAGCTGGTGATGCCGCATCAACTCGAGGCGTGCCGGAGAAGTACTCCGTAGTGTACTCAACGTTAAAGGGCTCGCTGTCGCCTGGATCACCGTTGCTTTCGTCGCCCCAGCTCCATTGTCTAGCCTCGTCGAACACGACGTCGCGTGACACAATGATGCGCTTGGTGGAGGGGTCGTAGCAGCGGTAGGCCTTGGAGCCGTGCTCGTAGCCAACGAAGATGGTCGGCGTGCTGCGATCATCCAACTTCTTGAGTCCCGGCCGTGTGGACTTGACGTGGGCGACGCAGCCAAAGGTCCTGAAGTAGTAGACGGTGGGGCGCTCGCCGTGCCAAGCCTCAAATGGGGTCTTGCCGTTGAGCGCGCGTGTCGGGGCACGGTTGAGGATGTGGACTGCGGTGTTCACGGCCTCACCCCAGAAGTAACCGGGAAGCCGCTTCGCCTTGAGCATACACCGCGCCATGCTGACGATGCTCTGGTTGCGGCGCTCTACCACCCCGTTTTGCTGCGGTGAGTAGGGGGCGGTGAGCTGTCGTTGGACGCCGCGCTCGGCGCAGTACTCGTTGAACTCCACGGAGGTGAACTCCCCCCCACGATCAGTGCGGAGGACCTTGAGCCGCCTCCCTGACTCAACCTCCACGGTCGCTTGGAAGTTCTTGATCGCCGCCGATGCCTGATCTTTGTTTGACAGCAAGTAGAGCCACATGTACCGACTTAAATCATCAACAAGCAGTAGAAAATATTTGTTACCGCTTGGAGTTGTGGGCGCGATGGGCCCACACAAATCACCATGGACGAGGTCGAGGACATGCTCCGCTCGTCGTAGCGCCTTATCAGGGAACGGCGCACGTCTTTGCTTGCCGGCGAGGCAGCTGTCGCACACCTGATCGACTTGATCAAGCGGCGGCAACCCACGTACCATCTCCCGTTGGGCGAGCGCGCGCAACGACTTGAAACTGAGGTGCCCGTACCTCGCATGCCAGCGCCATGCCACCTTCGAGCTACGTGCCGACAGGCACACCGGTCGCCCGATGCGGAGCTCCAGGATGTAGAGGCGCGATGCAGAACGACGCACCCGAGCAAGAAGGTCGCGTTGCTGATCGTAGATGCGCAGGGTGCCGGAGTAAATCTCGATCCGACATCCGGCCTCCTCCAGCTGACCAAGACTTATGATGTTCGCCGTCAGACGGGGAATGTAGTACACCCCCATCAGCGCACGATGCTCGCCGTTCTTGCAAGTGAAGATGATCGTGCCGCGTCCTTCAATCTCCACCACGGATCCGTCGCCGAAGCGGACGGTACCGCAGACTCCCCCCGTCGAGGTCGGAGAAGGCAGTCCGTGCGCCCGTCATGTGGTTGGTGGCGCCGGTGTCGAGCACCCATCGACGATCGTCACGATCCTCCCGCGATCCGAGCTGCGCAAAGACCTTGGCCTCGTGGATCTCGACGTGGCGCGACGATGTGGGCGGAGCTGGAGTTCGAATCTCCTCGGTGGGCGGCGCTGCAACTTGAGTGAGTGGTGAAGGGATGGTCGCATGTGCCATCAACAGAGTTGGCTCATCCTCTTTACCCTCCGCAACGTGTGCTTGCGCCTGCTTATTTGGCTTGCTACGGCAGTCCTTGGCCCAATGGCCAACTTTGCCGCAGTTTCGGCATCGATCCACCGTGTTCTCCTGGGTTGTACCATTTGAAGACGAGCTGCCCTTGCCTTTACGCACGCCGCCACCACCGCCGTGGCCACGACGTGTTTTGCCGCGCCTCTTGCCGCTGCCGCTGAGCCACCGGCCATTGTTGTCGCAGCCTTCATCCGCGCTTGCCGCCCTCTTCAAAGAAGAAGAAGACGGCCCTTGCCGTCGAGATGGGCGCGACGGTCTGGCTTTTTCTTTCACGCCGATGGCGCGCAGACGGCCAGTGACCTCCTCGACGGAGAGCTCGTTCACGTCGAGGAGAGTCTCGATGGAGTACGCGATCTGCTCGAGGTGCTCGGGGACGACCTGGAGCATTTTCTTCACGATTTCTCCATCGGTGACATTGCCGCCAAGGATGCGGATGTTGTTG
This sequence comes from Melocanna baccifera, assembly GCA_036346265.1. NCBI lineage: Eukaryota > Viridiplantae > Streptophyta > Magnoliopsida > Poales > Poaceae > Melocanna > Melocanna baccifera. The sequence goes on along the minus strand of CM070683.1, from coordinate 1,673,991 downwards.
GCGAGGCTCATAATCCGGAGTGAGAAATCATCGACCGACTCCCCCTCCTTGAACGCGATCTCCCCGAATTGCTTAAGCAATTGTTGCGCGTTGGCGTCACGGACACGCTGCATGCCGACGCGCATGGTTTTGATCGCCTCCCAGGCGGAACGCGCCGTGCGCTTGCGCGCCAACGACCCGAGCATCTCGGGCGGCACGGCACGCAAAATGGCCGCCAGCGCGAGGCGGTCTTCACGGTACTCGACGACCTCACCCTCCTCCGGTTCGACGGCCTGCCACAGCCCTTGGGCCTGCAGGTTCACGCGCATCAACAAAGACCATTCCTGGTAATTGGTGCGCGTGAGCATAGGGTACTGAGCCGAGCCGCCCGTCTCCTTGACGACGCGCCGACATGACTTCGCCGCGATGACGCCTCGCGCGCGCGCAGCGAAAGCGATACCCGCTGTCGGGAGGGGCGATGGCGAACGATCACCACCGCCAACGGAGCCAATCGCACGCACATGACGGCCCGGAGCGCCCACGCCCGATACCAATTGTCGTGGAACACCGCAATTTCTTGCGCGGCGAACTCACAAACGCGCACTCAAGAACACAATGAACACAAGTGTTTGGTGCTGCTAAAACCGGGCAGCTTTTTCTGGTATATTGCTTGCTTATTTAAAGAGTAGTACAAGAATAAAGATGACTACTAACTAAGAATAGTAACGTCTGCATGATGACTAGTAACTGACTAACTAAGAATAGTAACGTCTGCATGATGACTAGTAACTGACTAAGACTAGTAATGCATGGCATGGCTAACGCCCAGTTTAATGCTTTGCATGGCACTAATGCAAATAGGAAACGGAAATAATCAAATGGAACTGCTCCACTACTGATGTGAAACGGAAGGAAATAATCAGAGAATTGGTGATGCTGGAAACGGTGAGCCGCTTGGAGTAATTTCAACATTGTATTGTTCGTGACAATCTCTTTCTTTTTTAGAAAAAACTAACAGCTGCTATAGTGTAATTTCAACTCTAAATCAAAAGTCACAACTAGAAGTTTAAGTCATAAATCAATTGAAGCACCACCTGTTTGGAATACACGAACTTCTCAGAAAATCTTGTAGAAAACAGTGCAAATCTCGTAGGATTTATATAGAATGCCATGTTCTAGACGTGGTCATTGAGAGGTACCGGCAGCCGTCTGCCGAGCGCGTGCGTGCCGGCTAGCCGGCGTGGCGTCACCCAAAGTATCGACTCCCATTGCCCCTCCTTGCTTGTTGGAATTGGTCAAAAACTTCACGTCGCCGGACGGACGAGCAGATACATGTCGAACTAGGTCTATGATTTGCTAGATGCCCGTCTCCATACTATTTACAGACTGGACCATGAACCTCCCCGGCCACCGACTGGGCCGCGAACCATTGCCAGCCGTGAGACTCCAGATGATGGTTGTCAGAGGCAAAAGGCAGTGATCGAATTGGAATAAATAAAATTTGGGGATGAATGAATAAGATGTGTTCTAAGCTGAAATAGTAGCAACCGCCACATGTTTCAGTGATAACAGAAAAATCAAAACAATACATTCCCAATCTAATGAAACACGTGTTCTTTACATCATAACACAATTGTTGAATTTGCATGCTGGTCCACAAGGCAATGTCCTAATTCATTTAATTAGGAACCGCTATATCTCATGGGCTTCACCCAGGGAATCCTGTGTCGTCACGATGTGAATCGTTGGCGTGCCCAAGCACTGCGTTCTGCTGCACAGTGTGGTCGCCTCCCAGAACTCTGGTAGCTACCTGCCGGTTTTCCTAGCTGCCGCCACGACGAAGAGGATCACGGCAAGGATGCGGAAGGTCGGTAACATATTAAAAGAACTATACATTTATCCATACATGATTTTTTTTACTTTACTAATAATACATAGTTAGTGCAATTTTACTTCTATTAGGATTTTACTGTTAGTACTGTCGGTGATAATATAACTAAATTCTACCTAATCTGATCCATCAGATAGAAAGAATGAACAATCATACTCATTTTGGGTACCGTAAAAATCCCTTTATGTTTTGTTACAGATTGGTAAACCTTCTTTAGCTCTTGGCATACTGTACAATCCTGTGGACCTGTGACGACGACAGGAACGAGGATGGTACAACAAAAATTGTACAGCTAAGCTTGCAGGCCTTCCTCCCTGGACCGAAAAAAATGTCTTGCAGGCCTTCGGACCCATGAGGGCGAAAGGAACGAGATCTTATATAAATTTTATATAAGATTAAAAAAAATAGCAAGTGAATAGGATGGCTAAAGGAACGATCCTGTGGACCCATGAGGGCGAAAGGAACGAGGATGGTACAATAAAAAAAATGTGCAGTTATTCTTGCAGGCCTTCCTCCCTGGACCGAAAAAAAAAATGCCTTGCAGGCCTTCAACCTGACAACAAAATATTCACGGCCGAACCTTTTTATTTTTTGTTTTTTGCACGGTGCGGGTCCTCGTAAGGGTGATACAAACTATGAGCATGAGCAAGCAAGCCTGTGATATATCATCATTATATCTTCTACTTCTTTGCAATGCTTGTTGCAGAGACGTAGGTTCTGATCATTTTGGTTTTTTTCGATTTCAACTTCTAGTTTCAGCTTTTTTTTCACTATTCACTACACTATCCACTAACTCAGTTACAGTGTTTTTTTAGCCATCTACAATGTTTTTTCAGCCAAAAACAAAAAACCATCGCTATTCCGATCACCCCTTGATCTATCTAATCTCTCCGCTATCCATTTCCATTCCCATTATGGGCCTGTTTGGAATTTGGATCCAAATAAGTAGTGGTTCAATTTATCACTAACTCCTCGGAGGCATGGCGGAACAGGCGATGAATTCTGTGGCCTCCGCCGTGACCGGCGAGATCACCAACAGAGTGTTGTCCGGGCTGACAGCCAAGTTCGGTAAGCAGGCAGCTCCCGGCGAGAAGCTGCAGCGGCTGGAGATGCTGCTAATCAAGATCCACAGCGCAGTCGAGGCGTCCGAGAAGCACACCATCGAGAGCTCGTGGCTGCTGCAATGGCGCGACAAGCTGAAGGAAGCCGCCTCACAAGGCGACGAGGTGCTTGCCAGCTTCAGACAGCGAGACACGGATGCCGAGGCCAGTAGCAGCGCCGACCAGCAGCAGCAAGGCGCGTCTTCTGCTGCTGCTGCTGCTAGTGCTACGACGAGTGCTGCTATGTATTTCACCAGAAAAGCTCTGTCGGGCGTGGTTCACGGCATCCGCAACGCTACAAAGATGATGTTCTCGAGCGATAAGGACATGGAGAGGCTGAACAGCGCAGTGGAGAAGTTAGAGAAGCTCTCTCCGGAGATTGGGGAGTTCATAAGTTTGCTTCAGCTTGAGGTCTTGCCAAAGTTGGAGCGGAGTCCACCTACGAAAAGGAAGAAGTCACGGGAGGCAGAGTTACCTACGAAAAGGAAGAAGTCACGGGAGGCAGGGTTGGGTCTGTTCAGTGAAGAGGCCTTCCTAGAGTTGGAGACGGCTCAATCTCCTTCGGCATTGTGCAGCGCAGGTCTAGCTCAAAATGACTCATCGACGGGTATGATCACACCTCAATTTGCATATGGTATGGATGTACGTAGAAGCCCAGCAGATCATGGACCAGCAGCCAAGATCAAGGAGCCGATCAGGAACGAGATCCACGGCGTGTCACAGCGGCAGCCAGTGGAACTGCGCACAGAGGAGTACGAGGAGTTGTGGAATTCGCTCCTGCAAAAGCTCCTGCAAGCTTCCGTCAAGATCGCCCCGGCCGCTGCAATGGTAGAAGACCGGGAGCTAAAAGATTGGGGATGGCTGACACTCTGGGTGACCGTCCTCCGGGAGGCTTTGCAACGGAGTGAGACCGTTCACCTCCACCTCCTCGCCATGATGTGCTGGAAAAAGTTCAAACACGGCAGTGGTGACAAAGAGACGGTGATATGTGATCATGGGATCGAGGAAATATACAGTTTTGTGCGCAGCTTCGAGATCCTGGCTGGTGATGCGGAATGTTTTGGTAAGTTGGTGGTACTGTGTCCATGGAAGGAATTTCATCTTGATTTCGACTAGCAAGTCAGCAACCATTTCTCTTACGGGGGAGTATGGTCATGACTACAAAGCCTTCTTTTTTCCCCCTCAAATAACAGTTGTCTGCTGATGTTGCATACGCCCTGACAGACAGCGTGTCGCAGGCAGTATTTATAAAAACTTTTGTTATAGTACATTGGGTAATTTTGTTACGACATCACGTGTTTCAGAACACGAGCCATCTTAAATCAGCTCTGCTAAGGAAATTCACCAAACCTATCGAATTACTTAAACTCGAGACGAAGTTGAAGTGTACCTTCCGTGCCTGCTATGTCCATGAGTAACCATGCGCGTCTCGTCTTGTCTGCATAGCCGAACGCTTTACAGTGACTGACGCGACGAAACGAAAAGAGCGGGCCAACATGCTCGGAACAACAAATACCTTGCTGCTAGCATTAGCATGGCAGGTAATACACCATCATGATACCGGGGAGTTCACAGGGCTGTCGCTGCTGGAGAACGAAGGCGTGCCAGAAGGTTGAGGAACCGTCGGGATATGCAACCAAGTCCGACGAGGTTGGGGAATTACCAGATCCTAGTAGTGGAGGCTGTGTCAGGACCGGCAGACAGAGCTTTGGGCAGAGCTCCGAGAGACTTGCTAAAATCAGCAGTACTGCCGCGATGGCAAACAGCCGGAGTTTGAACAATGCAGTGCTAGGTTCTTAAACATTGATTTACTCCTACCTCGGTGCGTGGCCTTAGGGCGATAGAAACTAGGATAAACTAAGCCGTCTTGTTTTCAGAGTATCGTCGCACTTGCTTGTTTGTCCTCCGTTGCAGTTCGTCCGTTTATTTGTTTGCGTGCCCATTTCCGATCCCATCGTAGTTGCCTATAAATAAATCTTTCATACAAGGCGATGACCACTCAAAACAACTCTTAGGACGGCAAATATCCTGACCGGCTCTGGCCGTTCAAGTAATGCACGGCCAGCCCTCCGTGTTAGTCACGCACCTTGTTTGAGCTTATCCGCTGGTTAGTCACGCACCTTGTTTGAGCTAATTAAGCCATGGCAGAAGAAGTGGTTGGCTCTATCGCCTCCGTGGTGACCGCCGTGGTCGCGGACAGGGCGGTGTCCAAGTTCCTCGACAGCTTCAACCGGCAGGCGGCCGCGGATGAGAAGCTGCAGCGGCTGGAGCGGCTGCTCCTCAGGATCCGCAGCACGGTCGAGGTGTCCGAGAAGCACGCCATCGAGAGCGCCACACTGCTGCAGTGGCAGGAGAAGCTCAGAGACGCTGCCTCCCACGGCGACGAGGTGCTTCTCAGCTTCCAGCAGCGGGCAGCACACGCCGATGAAGCCGCGGCCCATCAGAACGGCAACGACCAGCAAGCAGGCAGCAGCAGTACTACTACACCTGGTACTAGTACTACCGTTCTGTCTTTCACACGGAACGCCCTGTCGAGCACGGCCCGGCGCATCCGCGGCGCTGCCACGGCGCTGTTCGCGAGCGACGAGGACACGAAGAAGCTGGACAGCGCGGTGGAGGCGCTGGAGAAGGCGTCGGAGAACATTGGGGAGTTCATAGCATTGCTACGGCTAGAGGCCTCGCCAAACCTCAAGAGGAAACGTGCCAATCCTATACGGGCGAGACTGTGGAGCAACTTGCTGGCGAGCCCGAGCAGCAGCCCAGGGTCGCCGGGCGGTGGCTCCGCCGCCTCATCCGGCCAGTTGGGCTTTATGTCCGCAGAGGAGCTTCTCGATAAGGAGGATAATTCTTCCTTGGCTGAACCGGCAGATGATGAGGAGCTCCAGGAACGAGCGCTCGGGCGAAGGCTCCAAGAAGCCTTGGCTAAGATCAGCATGGCCGTTGATATCGTGGAAGCGCGAGACATCAAAGGCCTGGAATGGCTAGCACAGTGGGCTGGCGTCCTCCGGGAAGCCAGGAAACAAGGCCGCATCGTCCTCGCCACCGTCAGAGCCGAAGCCAGCAAGGAGACTGTGGAATATGATCCTGAAGATGACGAACTTCGCAGCTTCGTTCATACCATGGAGAGCCTAGCTGGGGACCTGGAATGTTTCAACTGGTTGACTTCATTATGTTAGCCAAACTAATTTCCTTTCCCTTGTGAAGCCAAGCGCATCGACCATAAGCATGCCATCAAGGCTCAAGCCACAAGCCAAAAGCAGCTGTTTAGAACACATTATCTTTTTAACACATTTTTTCTTTTTTCTCTCTCTCTCTTTTTCTCTCTTTTTTTCTTTACATTATCCATAGAGACATAATAGTGTTTTTATTTTTTTTATTTTTTTTACTTTAATTGAATACCTCAGAAAAAAAAACTAACAACCGTTACAATATCATTTTAGCTAAAAACACACCAATTGTGAACGGGCCAAGTCTACCTTTGTTCCAACGAAGTGAGCATATATCCGCAAAGATTAATGTCTAATTTTCCCTATTATGTCTAAATATCCTCAACAAACAAATGTGGAGAAAATACCTCCTTCCATATCATTTCTACTCAAAGACCACCGTACATTCACGAACTTTTTTTTTTCAAGATGATGTTCGTCTAGCTGCTCCCAACCTCACCCCAACTCTGCCACCACTTCGGAAATAACATGCTTGCCCGTTGAAGCGTCACGGTGCCCTTCTTGGTTGGCAACAACCTGGTGAACATCCTTGAAGGCAGCAATGGAGCTGACACCGGTCATGTACCATGGTCTAGGAAGTGTTCCCGTTCCATACATCCTGGATTCACATTGAACGCATGGAATGGAACGCCGGTACTTGCCTACTTGACATTTGTTTTTTTTAATTGCCTATTTGGCATGGGTAACACATTATCAGATGTAATGCTGACTCAGGGATACCCGATCTGACTGTTTTTGTTGGAAAGAAAATTTCAACCTTGACTCGTTATTGGCATTTCCTGCAAAAATCAAGATAGAAGTGTCAATTTGTACTATTAGATCCTATAACCCCAAATATATATGTGGATCAAAATTCTTTAAAAGAAACTCAAAGTATCAAAATATGAGTAAAATATAAGATATAAACATCTCCAGTATCTCTGCAATTCCAGATAGAAATGTTAGGAATTATAGCACATCAGAGAAACTCTTCCCTATAACACATCACAAAGATTAATGTAATAGGTCACTTTTGCACATGTATGGGACATGTATTGGAATTCTGGTGTTATAGGGAAGGCCAGTTGACATTAATAGGTCAGTTTCAAATGTGTATTGAGATTATCATCTGGTCTCTAACTTAAGAACTTTAGATGAATAGGCCAGTTATAAACATTGACACGCAAAGATTAATGTCTAATTTTTCCTGTTAATTAATGTTAACACTTCTGTCGTTGTAGGGAAGGAGTTCCTCTGACAACATCAGATGAATAGGCCAGTTCCCTATAAAGTTCCAAAAAAACTGGCCTATTAATGTCAACTGGCCTATATGATTTCCAATACATGTCCAATTCATCTAAAATTCTAAACATTGACATCACAAAGATTTATGTTAATGGGTCTCTGATTTTTTGAGAACTATTCACATTAATTGGTGCTTCAAATAGAGGGGGGAAATTGGGGTGTGCATACGACACACTCCCATAAATGGTCTAAGTTATTATTTACTGTTGTTTCTTAAAATGTGTATACACAAGGTGAAGTACCTGAAAATTATATGCTTCAATGCTGCTTCCAATATCCTTGAACGAGCATCACGGTTTTTGGCTGCTGAAAGCTTTAGGTTACAAATAAATTGGAAAACCCTTGATGACTTGCAGAAGCTCCTTGGAAATACATAATCACCACCTGCGTCTGCTGTGGAAGTTCAATCCACTCTTCCCTGAACCATCAGGAACAGGATAACCTGGTGAAATGCAACTCCATCACCAGAAATCCCTGCACGTGCAGGAACCATCCTTGAAGCGATGGAAACGGCTCCGATCACGCACTATGATCTCCCGGTTATAAACCTGTGAGATGCACTTTATTGCAGAATGACAGTCTGAGCATACACGTAGGTTTTTTACCACCCGGACCTGTGTTCCAGGAGGAGTCCTCAGTAGCACAAATGCAATTGCCAGCTTCTCACTGTGCCATTGAAGCGCACCTTCCTTGTCCTCCTCATCAAGATCAAGCAGGACCTCTGATGTAGCTGCAATGTGCCCAACGCGCCTTAGCTCTCTCGCCATCTCCTCAACCATTCTGTATATCTCCTTGTGCTGCGGGTGCGACTCATCTCCAGCTATGAACTCATGGACCTCTCCATCAAGCTCAACAAGGCTGCAGCCTGGCACCTTCTTGATTCCTTTCTTGCTCATCTCTCTCCTAATCTCTGACTTCTCCTTCCATCTCTGTGTCAATGCATATACATTGGAGAGCATGACATAGTTGGCCTCATGAGCAGGGTACTCGTTCAGAAGGTTCCTGGTGATGCTTTCACCGAGCTCAAGCCGGCCATGAGCACGACAAGCAGCAACAAGCGTCCGCCATATTATTGGGTTCGGTTTTGTAGGCATGGTGCGAACAAACTCCATTGCCCGCTCAACCATTCCAGCACGACCATACATGTCAACCATGCAACCATAGTGCTCGATCTTAGGCTCAATGCCATGCTCCATCTTCATTGAATGGAAGTAACCACAACCTTCATCAACCATTCCAGCATGGCTACACGCAGTGAGCACCCCGATGAATGCAACATCATCAGGGGGCACGCCTGCAGCCTTCATCTCCTCAAACACCCCCACAGCGTCCTTCCCACGACCCTCCATCGCAAGCGCATCAATCACCGACGTCCATGACACAACGCTCCGCTCCTCCATCCCCTCGAACACCGCCACCGCCCCATCCACATCCCCGCACTTGGCGAGCGTGTCGATCAGCGCATTGCACAGTGTCACAGACTTCCCGATCCCCTCCCTCTCTGCAAACCGCCCAAGCCACCGCGCGAGCTCGAGTGCGCCCAAATCAGCCGCAGCCGCCAGGACCCCAATCACCGTCACCTCGTCCGGCCGCACACCGCTGGTCTGCATCTCCCTGAACAGCCTGACCGCATCACTGGACAGCCCCACACGGACATACCCTCCGATCATTGCGCTCCAGGTAACTGCACTCTCCTTGGACATTCTATCGAACACGTTCCGCGCGTCATCGAGGAACCCGCCACCAAAGCAGGAGTACATGTGTATGAGAGTATTGGAGATGTAGTGGTCGGTGGCGAACCCGAACTTGAGAGCGGCGGCGTGGGCCTGGAGGCCGACGGCCGGGGATCCCGGAAGCGCGGCGCATGCCTTGAGGAGGAAGGGGAATGTGAACTTGTTGGGCGCTACGGCGCTGCGGAGCATGAGCGGGAAGAAGGCGGCGGCGCGGAGGCGGGCTGAGGGGAGCGGGGAGGTGGCGTGGGCGCGGATGAGGGTGTTGACGAGGAAGGCATCGAGCGGGAGGGAGGGATGGAGGAGGGCGGCGACGAGGGGCTCGAGGAGCGCGGGTGCGGCGGAGGCGGAGGCGGCGAAGAGCCTGGTGAGGACGAGCGGGTTGGAGTGAAGGCCGGACTTGAGGAGGAAGGCGAGGGATTGGAGGAGGGACGCCGGCGTCGAGGAGCGCGTCAAGAGGCGGAGGCAATGCTGCTCGGCCGCGCGCGCCGCGGACGGCGGGCAGTACGGCGCGGGCGCGGTGGAGAAAGAGCGACGGCGACAGAGGAGATCGAGGCGGTATTTGGTCGAACGCATGGCGGGTTAGCCGAGGATTGGTTTAGATTGTCTTACATGCTACGAAACTGGACGTAAATTGCATACACTGCAATTGTGCATTCGCAATGCGGTGACCTGTGCGTTGTAATGAGCTAAACTGAACGAACAATATGCAAACGTAAACAGATACAAGTGTCAGCACAGAACATTATATTGCGCATTCTGTCAAAGTTTATCGGAAGTTCACATCTTTCACCCCTGACAAAACAAGGCCAGCCACATTTTAGATTCTTGTGTAACAAAATCAAATAAAAAGGATTAGAGAATTTATCAGCAGGAACAATACATGTGACCTATATCTGTCAGTCTCTCTAGGATCAACACTAAGATACAAAAGGAATGGATTCTCTTCAGGATTTTACAATGTTCCTTGAAATGCCCAGTGATGAACTGACTACGGTGTACGCTCCAGTGATGGACTAAGCTGTAGTGTAAATTTTCCATATGCCCATCCCATAACCTACTTTGATCAGCAGGAGCTCAAATACCATGTGCAGGATGCTTGTCATGCGCACTTTGGATCCAGGTATCTCGGTCCAATTAACAGATACTTCCGCCATTGGGACCCTGAGGTGCTTGCATAGGTATACAAGCTCAACATCAAAACACCACCTGCCCATGCAAGAGAGAGAGAGAGAGAGAGCAAAATCACCCATGACTTGCAGCTTCATCCTTTTTGCCTTGCAAGAGGATTTGAATATTTCATATATATACAAGCATCACAGGATTTTTATCAAGAAAATACCTCTTCAATCTGACATTTGTAAAGAGTTTCCTTGCAGCAGCTCGAGTGAACATCTTGAAGCCACACTGGAATTTGTAATAATTAAGCAAACAAGATTAATAAATAGCATAGTGGATGAACAGGCATATCTTATGCCTGCTTTTAGAGTTTCCTTGCAGCAGCTCGAGTGAACATCTTGAAGCCACACTGGAATTTGTAATAATTAAGCAAACAAGATTAATAAATAGCATAGTGGATGAACAGGCCATATCTTATGCCTGCAAAAGCATACCTGTGTATCTCTGATCCCAGGACCAGCAGTCAACAAAACTACCAAGTGGAAACCTTTCATAAGAAAGTTCCGATACCATTTCCTCTGCAGTAAGCCAGGAAAAACATAATACAACACAAAGTGAAAACCTAACGGACTAGAAAACAGAACCGCACGATTGAGGGTAATGGAGTTTAAGGAGATTTACTGTGGCAAGAGCCTGCTTCTCCAGATGAGCACGGGAACCGAAAACAGCAATTTCAGCATCAGATAGTTTCTGAGATGAACTAGCAGATGCTGCTGGACTGGACTCAACTTGTTTAGCCAATTCACAAACCTAACAGCAAAAATGCAAATTATGAGATGTTATTTTTACCCATCTTAATCAAAACCAGGCCAATATAACTTTTTACAACATGCTGTTTGATTAAGCTTATGACAGACCTTAGCTTCAAGCTTTTCCAAATCAGTGACCTTAGTTGCCCCATCAGCATCAAGCATGAGTAATAGTTCACCCCGTGAATGGAGCATCCCCTAGACAATGCTTACACAAAAAGTTGGAAAGCATCAATTAGTGTTAATTTCATACAACAACTAGTGTGCGTGTGTGACAAAACAGCACTCACTTTCCTGACTGCTTCACCTTTCCCATGATTTCTTCCAAGTAGAAGAACTCTAACATTGTCAATCTTGTGTCTCTTTACATACTCGAAAGCAACTTTAGAGGTATGATCAGTACTTCCATCATCAACAATCAAGACCTTAATAGAATCGAGTAAAGAACACATGAAACCTCCAAAAATTAGCTAAATAAATACAGGATATAAGAATAGAAGGTTCTGTAATAACACACTAAACATCTGGCTGGGTGAAACAAAACAAATCAAATGCTAATGAGAATATAGATAACTAGTTTTCAAAGAGCATGGAGTAGTTTATAGGTGTGACTTGTGCAACATTGTAAATGCAGTCCAGATTCTATTAAGGTGTCACTTGACACATGTACAGAGTTCAGCGGTCACAATTAACCCCAGTACTCTCTGTAAATGGCTCGACCGGTATGACTAATGGATAAGGGTTGACACCAGTTTTAGTTGATTAGATCAACAGTGTTTGGCACTTGCTCGAGCTATTAGATTTTGTGTCATGCATAACTTACATCATTAGCAGGAATTAGTTTGTACAGGTTATATTTACATAGTTACCAAGATCAATGATCACTTCAAACAATATATTGAGGTCTCTAAGATTGAAAATGAATATAGAACCAGTGATTGCAATGCAGGAACTAACATGAACTAGCTCCAAGGAAAATATTCTAACTTTGTCCCTTCTTGCAAAAAGGCCTATATAAACAATAACAGTGAGATAAATCGAACCACACCATCCCAGATTCTGGGCTTTAGTTTTGCTTTAAACTGAATATGAATATGTTTAAACTATAAATCTAACATCACGCCATCTGAGATCCAGGGCTTTAGGTTTGCTTTACACCGAATGAATATGTTTAAACTAGAAATCTAACATAAGCAAGTTCCTGATCATATCACTATACTTAAAAATCAAGTCAAACTCCATTACAGAAAATTAAAAACTTTAACAGGGACAAGACAATACCCAGAATTTAACAGGGAAAATGCAGTGTATGTGCAAAACCAATGAAATCACATACTGAGTATGTCCACAGTACATGGATGGCATACTATAGCCAATGCAGCAAAGCGTTTAGCCAGCTTTACTAAACATATCTCATGATACTGAAATACACAATCTCTCAAATTTCTTTAGCTACTTTCACTTGCAAAAGTAGCACAAGTGCACAACGTTGTTTAAAGTGTGTTGTTGTTTTAGTGGTATGAAACAAATAAGGTCGTTAGCATGCTCAATTTGCACATACCTCATATGAAAAGGACTTCTCTGCAGCTGATCGTTGTTTCAGGTAGCTATTGGAGAAAGAAAACAACACGGTGATTAACATAACAAACAAACAATGAGCAGACAGATAAAGCAATGGTTACACACGGGTAACTACTTGCAGATTAAGCAGTACCGTTCAAAGATAACAAACTTAACAGAGCAATAAGAACAGGGAATGCTAATATCCAAGCCTTACTTAAGTGTTTCTGTAAGAGCCTCGGGAAGCCGATGCTCCTCGTTATATGCGGGGATGATCAACGAAATGTACTTCTCAGCAGGGTCATAAATCGACGGGCAGGGAACCTGGCACAGTTCACACAAGCAAATGAACAAACACCTAACATGCACACCATGACACAGCCCAAGCCACCAGAGACGAGCAATCGAGAACCTTGTTGAGAGAGTTGGGGTCCTCGAAGAAGGAGGCCGAGACGGTGGTCCTCTCCAGCCTGCGGCCGAGATCCAGAACGACGCACCAGTCAACAAACACGGGCAGATGGCAAGAGAAAAATAAAAGGACAAGACGGGGAATACAGAAACGCCTCACGAGTGCATGCATCCGATCTGGCGGATGTGCTCAAAGAAGATGGCGGCGACGCCCAGCACCAGCAGGGCCACCTGCGCACAGGAGGGAGAAGAGATGGCGTGAGCGGCACGAGGAGGAGGGAGAGGGGACGTAGCAGCAGGGTTTGGGCAGTACGAGGGAGACGAGGATGAGGGAGAGGGATGCGGGGAGGAGATCGGCGACGGAGGAGAGCGGCCAGCCGGCGCCCGCCATCGCGACGGCCGGTGTCGAGTCCACCCGTACCCACTGGTCCCGGAGATGGGGAGATCTGCAGGACCGCAGGGCTCGACGCAGCCGCCCCGGTTGTAGGGCTGCTAACGGGCCGAAACCTAGCACTAAGCCTGTTCCAAACCCAAAATTTTGTTACTTTGATTCAATCCAGTCTAAGCCCAAAACTAAGCAGCCTATATTCAATCCAGGTCCAAATAAAAACTTGGACCTTAATCCAAAGGATTAAATGCCATCTCTACTAAAGATAGAGTATTCTTACTGATACCGATCGTTCAATAATCTCCCTTAACCACTCTCCCTGGATTATATTTGTTCTACATGTACTTCATGAATAAGGTAACAGAGAGAGAGACATAATTAGTAGAGGAGAACAAGGTGGTTTTGCGAAGAGGTTGGAAGGGAGAAGACCGTACTAATTCCTGATCAGCTTTCAAAGCGGCTCCTGCAGTGATTCCTATAAATAACTTATAGAAACTATATTGAGAAATCACTCCGTTTAAAAGCCAGCTTCTAAAAACCAAAAGCTAGAAGCTGTTTGGAGCATGGTCTGAATATCTAACGCTCCAATATATGCCAAATTTGTGTAAAACCTTTCTTTGTGGCCTATGAGCAATGAAGTGAGAACAAAATATTTAAGGAAATGGTCATGGCCGCTCATTTTAATTGCCTGCAAACCATAAGTTATCTCATGACATGGCATTAACTGTTATGTTTTGAATTTGGTGCGTAAAAATGTTGCGATGCTATCCTGTTGGCAAAGAACATACACCGCTTTATTTTGATAACCTTTACCGACAGCTCATGTTCAGTACATGATAAGCATCTGCTTAACAATGCAATGCTTTCAGGCCATCTAACTGCGAAGAGCGACTTCTATAGCTTTGGGGTAGTGCTTCTGGAGATGCTGTCAAGTCGTCGCGCCACTGACAATAACCGGCCCTAGGGCGAGCACAATCTTGTGCAATGGACCTGGCCATATCTCACACATAAGCGCAAGATATTCCGTGTCCTGGATACCAGACTAGAAGGTCAATAATCCCTCAGTGGGGCACAGACAATTGCTGCCCTAGCTCTCGAGTGCCTGTCCTTCGATGCTAAGATGAGGCCGTCCATGGACGCCTTGGTCACTATTCTAGAAGAGCTTCAAGACTCCGGTGATGCAGACAGAAAACCAGCAGCAGAGAAGCATCAAGAATCCAAGGGTGCAGGCAGAAAGGCGCCTACTGCAAGTGCTGGCAGGAACAGTGGCAAGTCTCGCCGGAAAAGCTTGGGAGACTAGAAAGGAAACTGGTCCAAAACCAAGGCCATTTGTTCATTCCCATTAGCAAGGCAGAACTTGAGCAACTTGTGTTAGCTAGGTGGTAGTTTGTAAATATGTGTTGGCTTATGGCCGTGGCCAATGTCTTTTGGTCTTAGCGCGAGCATTTATACGAACAAACTGGATACCGATAAACCACTTCAAAAAGGTTGTTCCGATAAACCGCTTCGAAAAGATGGTGGAGAAGCCATCTTGTTTGTTTGGGGAAACCATAAGCTATAGGTCATGTTTTTTGGGGATACGGGTGATGACTTTGGGCTTCATTTTTTGAGACGGCGGAAAGCAAAGATGTTAATACGGACGGCACATATAGTTTTAGGCTCAATAAGCCGTTTAGAGAAATCATCCTTTTTTCGGAAGTCGAAGCCAAAAGCCATAATTTTTGGGCTCAGTAAGCCGTTTGGATAAGCAGTTGAAAAGAAGGGATCATGCTTGTGCATATTCCTAGGTCATTAGGCTTTTGGCAACCAGTCTTTTCCCCTGTTTCATGAGCTGCTCATCTTCAGTTAACTGGATGGATCTGTATGTCGAAACTCATGGCATAAAAGTAGTGCTCATGTTACAAATCTTGTATCTTCATTTTCATCTCGTTGTTATGCGACCTGCTGATGAACCTTTGCTGCCGGTCATAAATCGCACCACAGTCATCACTGGATCAACTTCAGCTAACTACTGCCTTTTCTAGCAAGGGCAGGTGGTACGATTATGATGGGCGTTCGGCCGAAATCACCGGCGAGAGGATCGTTCGGGTGGTAGCTGCTAGCCAGCCATTCAGCCAGTGATCACTGCCATCCTCTCTCAATTCCACCGCTGATTTCGCTCCCAGCATAGTGGCTGGTGCCAGCAATGTCCGCATTTTCACTCGATCGATCTGCACATTTGGTTCTCTCGGTGATGGAGACGGATAACCACCTCCCATCCCATCGCTAACTGAAGCAACTCCGATGGCAGTAACAAGACGGCACATTGCTGCGAGCAATGTCTTAAAAGATGTCTAGGAATGGCAATATGGCATGGTCGGTCGCTCGGCCCCGCTCCACAGGGCTTTTTTAGGCCCGGCTGACAGCTGCGGCTGTGGTTTTTTATGTGTATTATGGCTGCAAACACGCTACAACGGCTGTTATCTTTTTTTTTTTCTAAATCAGAAAATAAAAAAGTAAATGAATAAAAATTGGAAAATACCATTAGATCTTTTGGGACAATGTAAATGAATAGAAAGAAAAAACAAAAAGGCTAAAAATATAAAATGCCGAAATTTAGAAATCAACAAGCCGAAACGAGTCGCGAGCCATTCTTTGCATCCAAACTCAAGGCAACAGAAGAAGCAAAATCATTCCCAAAGCAGCCGACTCGCAGCGCACTTTTGCTTTGACCTTTATCTTTCACGTATTTCCAGCACTCTCCATCGAGCAGCTTACCAAGCATTCACGGAAAGAAGCCGGCAAGAATCATCATCATAGCACTACAAAGTAGCTTAACCAAACATGCATCACACATACGAGAGAACCGGAAGAACAGCAATTATAATCTTGTAACAAACTCCAATCACCATAATGATTGTAGATAAACCAAGTCCATAGTAACACGGCGTATCATGGAGACAAATGACACAAGCAGCTGCGGGCTACACTCCCACTTTAGCTGCAGCTTGGCAGCCACTTCAGCCACTCAACACACACAAACCCATCGACCCTCAACTCCAGCCCCAGATTACAAAATTAAGCCTTAAAAAACGAGCATAATCCATCACCACCACCCTTGGCAACACAAATGCGTAGTCACAGGCACGCTAACTAGTCACTAGAGACAGCAGTAATAATTTACCCTAATTAACAGTAGAATTTACTATTGCCTGTTTGCCCCTTGCTTTCGCAGGCTACCGAAGAGAAGAAAAAAATAAGTCTTAACCCAAATCATGAAATCAAGGCGGGAAGAGGTGAAGTTGACGGACATGTCCCAGCCAAATTAAACACTCGCTGTAGTAATTACTACTATGTATAAGGAGACCCTGCTTTCGTTTCTTTCTCGATCACCAGTGGCGGGCTGGCGGCAGTGGTAGAATCAGATCCTGAAGTTGTGGCCCTCGAAGGTCTGGCCGAACTGCCAGTTGCTGGGGGCGGCGTTCCAGGAGGTGGAGGAGCGGCGGTCACTGCCGGTGACGCGGAAGGAGAGCGCCTGGCCGACGAGGATGGCGTTGGACTGCCAGTTCTGGCCCCAGTTGCGCGACATGGGCATCCACCCCGTGCTCGACCCCTTCACGCTCGCGCGCACGATGTCGCCGGCGCCGGCCACGTTCGTGATCAGCACCAGGTTGAAGTACCGGAACCCGTTGATGGTGAACCGCACCCCGCCGGACTTCCGGCACGGCACCCTGTCAGTGCCACATCACACGTTAGAAGGATACTCATTATCAGCAAGCTACATTCACTAATCAGCAACTAGCAAGATTAACAAAACTTAAAAGGCTGCTCAGTTGATCTAAAATTTAGTGGCTTATAGCTAAAATTGTATTGTAGCTAACTGAAATTACACTGTATAATTTATTTAATGTAATTAATTTTAAAAAATCTAAAAATAGAAAAAAGAAGAAAACAGGTTAGCCTATCACATAATACAGACAAATATGAAAAAAAATCGGTAAAAAAGTTTAAAACATACTAAAAAACTATAAAAAAATAAAAATTATAAATAGTAAAAATAAACCGGAATCTCAAATCAACAGGTGGCCCCGCTCGTTTCGGCTTTTTTCAGTTTTAGCTTCTGTTTTTTTCACTATTCTCTCATTCGTCTTTTTCTAAAAATTTTTAAATTTTTAGACTTTTTTGTATTTTTTTTCTCGTGTTCCTTTGCATTATCCGTGATAGGCTAATATATTTTTCTATTTTTATATTTTTTTTAATTTAATTATGCTTAAAAACCAAATCAGCTACAGTAAAATTTTAGTTAAAAAATTAAAAATCATCGTTAAAACGAAAGACGATACTTGTAGGGGTAGAACTGTAAATCGTTTAACGAAGGTGTGGACATGATCAGGGGGCAGGCAGACCGCAGACGGTGCAGAGATGGATACTTGCGCTGCTGTGCGGCAGGGCGAAAGGACAAGACGGCCCTTGGCCTTTACAGACCACAGGGGAACCAGGGAGGGAAGGAATGAAGGGCAAATGGGCAATTTCCTTCTTCTCCAGGGTATGGGCGATGCCAGGGCACTGGGTGAGGTACGGGCGGGATCACGGGTGTCCACCCCCAGAACACCGAAGGGGGAAAAAGGTCAAAGCGCGTGTGCGCGCCCTACACAGTTCTATTTGGATGTTTCTCCGGGCCTTTAGCGGTAGTGTCGTGTGGTGGTCTACAGAAATTGCTTGGACGTCCAGTTTTCCTGGACATTTTTGGCATTTGGTACAGTACTGTACTACTGTTCGTCTATTCCTGAGGGCAGTGGAGCGTGTGCTAACAACAAGCATCATAACATGATTAGTCATTTCTTGACTAAAGGCCCCAATTCTTGTGCTTCCCAACTACAAGGATTACAACATGGTACTACCGGAATGGAATTGCACTGAGTTCACACAGGCAAAAGCAGTAAGCAGAGTTGGACGTGCCATCTTGGAACAGGCTCTTGTCACGAAAAGAGGTGTAGCGGCAGTCCAGCACTAGAAGTGCCCCTGCACACTCCATTTCCAGCTATCGAAACAACCTTTCGAGTACCAATAACTACTGAACACCGTCGCGTCGTCGTGCAATATCACCCCCGTTTTCTACAACCTATCACGTTCGGTTCCGCTTTTAAGGCCGCAGTCGGTGCACATTTCCATCCCCACTAAATTCCTCCGCCGTAGATTTATCGCCGAGCCGTGCCAGACTGCCAGTACGTGACTACCATATCAATTGAGTACTGTCCAGTGAATAATAAACTTGGTCGTAAATGTAAACGAAAAAGGTAACGGCGAGAAGAGGAGGCGGAACGGCCGCCGCCGTTACGACTCCTGGCCGGCTCCGATGGAACGCATCGCAATTTCGTTCCCTATGAACAGTGCGGTTCGGGAGCACAACGCCCCACGCCGTCTTAAAAGGAATTGTGATTAACTATCGAAGTTAATCCAAGCACAACGCCCGGAGCCCTGCTCACTACAGTTTTGGTTCTGGCTTTATTTTCTTACTTTGTATTTTTTTTCTAAGGATATAGTTTTTTAAGGTTTTTATCTTTTCTATTCATTGCCTTTGATAATATCAGTTTTTTTATTTTTTTAAATTCAATAACACTAGAAAAACTATCAACGACCACGGTATATTTTAACTGTTACAGTAAAAAAATAAATTATAAACCAACTTTTAAGCCCAAGCGGACACCACCGCTAAAAGAAGTGCGCACGGCCGGAATGCTCTCCATTCAAAAAAAAATAGTCTACTCATAGAACCAAGACGAATGTCTTACGGTTGATGGACCAACGACTTTTGTCTATGATTTTTGAAGCGACGGCGGATAGAACGGATGACCCCCAACAATTTTAGGTTTAAAAACTATTTGAAAAATATGATTTAAGAAAGCGCCTTCATTTGGTTCAACTCGTGGATAAGTAAAAAGTAAAAGCCAAAGAAATGCACACTTCTACCTTTTACTACTACCGCTACCCGACAGTGCTGCAAACTCGCACAGCCCCCACCTAAACCAAGAAATGCAACATGACATTGTAGTAGAATTGCTGATGGATGCTCACCGGCGGTAGGAGACGGGGACGATGCCGGCGCGGTACTCGGCGATGTGGAGGAACATGGGCATGGCGAGGTCGAAGTGGGGGCGCGGGGGGTTGCACCAGCCGCCGTTGTCGGAGGGGAGGGCGTAGTTGGGCGGGCAGAAGTTGGTGGCGGTGACGAGGATGGAGGGGCTCCCCGGGTGGCACCACGCCCACCCGGGCTGGTTCACGCACTTGATCTCGAAGCACGCGCCGCAGCGCTGCCCCTCGTTGAACAGCGCCGTGCTCAGCGCCGCGTTGTTCACGCCGTACCCCTGGCTGTACAGGTTCCCGTACCCGCACGCCCCTCCTGCATACGCACACGTCACGTTCAGTTCATCACACGATGCACGGCATGGGCCGATAGGAACGAAAGGAAAGAGGGCGATGCATTGCGCGTACCCATGGTGCCGGAGGCGTCGCTGCCGCCGTAGAACGTGGCGTGCGCGCTCTGCCAGGCGCCGCCGCCGTAGACGCCGGGGATGCGCGCGGCGGCGGGGGAGAGCAGCGCGAGGCCGGCCACCAAGAACAGCGCCGGCATTGTGGCCATCGCTCCTGGTCGACTTCTTGCCGCTCGCTCCGGACGACGGGGGAAGGGACGTGGCACACTCTCAGTGAGCAGAGCAGCGGGAAGAGGGGCGGCGGAGTTAAAGGAGTGGTGGTGGTGGTGGGATGCGAAGGTGGAGGAGGCTAGGCGGTATTTATGGAGGCACCGGCAGGCCAAATAATGGCGCGTCGGGGGTAATCTATGCGTCTAGGCCAAGTTAAAAAAAACACGAAAAGAGCCGGAAAAAGGAAATGGATAGGAGGGAGGTGTCGCTTCTGATTCCTCTCTCTCTCTCTCTCATGCAGCATGGGCAGTAGGGACCTTTCTTTTTCTCTCCTCTATCTATCTGGCACTGTTTGGACTTGGAGCGGTACTACTTCCTGGCGTTTGCCACGGCTCAAGTCACTTTTGGCCATGGCTTCTATTTTTTTTTTAGTGTTTTGAGGTTTTTTTTATATTTTTTGCATTATTTGTGATGGGTTAATTTATTTTTTTTAGAAAAATAAAATTTACTTACATCAAATAAATCATCATTAGCAATAATAAAAAATAAACTAGATACAATGAAAAAAGTTATAAGCTATTACCAAACCGTCACGCATACAATGGTGCTGACAGATAGTGTTTACACAGCTACAAAACTGCTATTTTGTCTCATTGCACAAGAAACCATGGGTGTTGAGTAGAATGGAGAACAAAATTTCCATTGTCATACGCATGGAAACCTCGAATTAGCTGGTCGACGTCATGACGAAGCTTGCGGTTAACCTCGAATTTCCGTTGTCATTTGCTCCAGCCTTCCAGGCTGTCATGTCCCCGGACAGGCTCGGTAATCCGAACGGCAGGGCCCACATGCCAGTCTCGGGTCGATCTCCTGTCCGAGGCGCTATGATTCTTCTTCCGGAAGCGGACGGCCGGGATGGCATGGGCGCGGAGCACGCTCATACTGCGCCACCGTCGTCGCGCCGAGAAGACACTAGATGGATGAATGCAGGGGCGGATTCACCGAGGGGTCAAGTGGGGCTAACGTTCCCTTAGCGTAGCCTCCTGGTGGTGCAGCGCTCCCCTAGCGTAGCCTCCTGGTGGTGCAGATGTTGTATATGTTAGATGGTACCTATATATTCATCTAGCCATGTAGTATGATGCTATTAGCTGTAATCAGTATATGAAAATTCTGAATCCTACAAAAGAGCTAGGGCTTCGGAAACTATTTTAATATCTATTTGTTCAGAGTTTGGAAAGTGCACATTCGCTCGTCATTTTGTTGCATGTTTACTTGAATCTGTGTATACATTTTATGAGTCACCTACGTTGA
Organism: Melocanna baccifera; assembly: GCA_036346265.1. Taxonomy (NCBI): domain Eukaryota; kingdom Viridiplantae; phylum Streptophyta; class Magnoliopsida; order Poales; family Poaceae; genus Melocanna; species Melocanna baccifera. The sequence goes on along the minus strand of CM070683.1, from coordinate 1,652,565 downwards.
TTACTCCGTATTCTTTCATAGTCCACATTGTTCTCTGTCCTTTCTATGATGTGGGGCATATATTCAGTTGTTTTCTTTGAGCCACTTGACGGCTTGATCGGTATTTAATTTTTGATGAGATATGCTTTCTTATCAGTTGGATCCTGCTCTATGACTTGTGATCAACTGGTTTCCTACATCAGAATATATTGATGATTCTCCGCTTGTGCTACGAAAGAGAAGCGGGTGATAAGACGGGCAAAAACAAATCATTCCTTGTATTCAACTAGGTCGCTAATTTGCACCATTCGCTTTGTACAATATACACTATACGCATGAACCTAAACTACAATTGCATCAGTATTCAGGAACGAAGCATGCTCATCATCCTTTCTAACCAAAACCACGCAGGGCAGCACATCAGAAACTAAACAGAGGCGATTCACTCCTATATCTCAGTGGTTCATTTGCGTCCATAAACCAGTGATACAAGGGTGATCTTGCCAATCCCTCCTATTTCTGCTATAGATCAATAACTCGGTATTCAATAAACTGCTGAGCAAATCTCATTGCAGCGTGGGGAGACCAAAAGCATTGCAGCACTAAGGGGGCGTTCGTTTTAGTGATAGCTTCTAACTTTTGGCTAAAATTTCACTGTAACTGATTTTTTTACTGTAGCTGATTTAATTTTTTGGACATAATTAAATTTAAAAAAATAAAAAAAATATGTTAGTCTATCACGGACAATGCAAAGGAACGCGGGAAAAAAGAAAATGCAAAAAAGATCAAAAAATCTAAAAAAATTTAGAAAAAAATGAATTATTGAATAGTGAAAAAAAGTTAAAATTAAAAGTTGTAACTGAAAAAAAACTGAAAGAAACAGGACAGTCCGTAGACATGGGATTGTTGGCTGCTTTGCTTTGCTTCCATCGCAAGTTGTGCCGTCTCTCGCGCGCGTTCTCCTCTCTCCTCCCTTCCGGCCGGTGGCCTTCTCTTCTCCCTTCTCCCCGCGGCACTGACGGCGTCAGTGAATCCGATCGGCTCTTCCTCTCTTTTCTTCTCGTCTGTCCCCTCCGTGTCTTCTCTTTTTTGTTCCAATCAATCCTTTTGCTTTGCCCGGCCTCCCTTTTTACCGCTCCCGGTACGTGTGCCTAGTACCACAGGCTACGGTGTTTAAATGCCAACGCCTTGTTCGAATAAAAGGCGCCGAAAAATATGGAGGGAACCAACGCAAAACCCTTTCTGCACAGCCGCGGCGCCGTGTCCCGTCTTGTCCCATGCTCTCATGCAGCGCCTGTTTCCGTTCAACGCATTATTGTGTACAAAAACCATCAAAGATCAAACTTCTGGGTGCTTATGAGCCCGTTTATAATATTTTGGTTTTAATTTAAAAATAGAGAGAGCTATACTCACATACAGTTTTAACTAATATAAATAAAATCATTGTAGTGTATACTGCAATCGACCAGTAGACTCTATTTAAAAAAATATTTCGTTTAAAAATTAGGTGATATAAAAAACTACTTACTATAGAAAAACAGATTTTAGGAGCTAATATGACGAGGGTATCGAGCAAAATGTTGCATGTGAGCTAGTGGTGCTAGCGTCTCTCATTGTATGTCCTTTAGTCCTGCTAGTTTGGTCTTCAACTTTTGATTTCTGACTTGTAGTTTCTTATTTTTGTCTTTTTATGGCCTTTTAACCTTTTTTCCCATATTTCTTTGTATTGTCTGTGATAGATTATTTTATTTTTATTTTTATTAAATTTAATTACTCTAAAAAAGTATCAACAGTACATTGTAAAATAAATCAGTTACAATATCAAACAGTGAAAAATAGCTATAAGTCACAAAAAAGCCAAATGAGCCGGTGTATCATTCTTTTGTTTGTTCCTTTTTCTTACTTCTCAAAAGGACAATCCGTACCAGGATACGTACACCAATAACATAGTAATCCAATTTACTACTCCAGCGCTGCCCATTGAAAGTTGAAACGTTAGGAATGCGAGCATAGAGCAAAAGAAACTTTGAGGGTGATGGTTTTAGCGATGGTTTTTTGTTTTTGGTTGAAATTTTACTGTAGTTAATTTTTTTTACTATAGTTAAGTTAGTAGATAGTGTAGTGAATAGTGAAAAAAAAACTAAAGTTAAAATCAAAAGTTTTTAAAAGCTAAAGCGATCACTACCAAATACATTTTGGACATTTCTTCGGCTATGCCTACGTGCCTCCAGATTCATTTTCCTTTTCGACCCTTTTTCCGTACGAAAAACGTAAACAACAATGAATTATTTTCGTTTATTCACGTAGAGAACGTACATGCTACTCAAACGGAGTACCCTAGCTAAGGTTGTTCTGAAGCGGCTGTAAGTTTCGTCTGGAAGTGTAGGCTACAGCATTATGTTTTGCACAGGGCTAGCCATCGACAATGATTGAAGCGAGTGTTGGCGTCGCAACTGCGGCACATGCATGCACGACTGATCATGCTCCATGGACAAATGTGAGCATAGAGCAGGCACCCTATGGGCCGTGCCACGTAGAGATGTAGAGTGGACCATATCAACCAATTAGGGCTGGCGTGTGAACTAATTTGACCATGCAGCTGTTAATGCACAGTAGGAGTAGGTGTGGTTCATTGGGGTCATGTATGGACGCAGTACTACAGAAAGGTCGAGCTTAAAATTCATTTACCCAGTGTGTGGGGTACATGCTCATTATTTGTACGTTCTCACTTCTCAGTCAACAAGCTTGGCAATCCTTATACATAAGATAGCATTTATTTTGCAATAAAAAACAATACATTCTCCCTCTAGTCCACAAAAAGATGTTTTAGGCATTAACACGATATCTAGATTATTATTATTATTATATATTTGTATGATCTAATAAACCATAATGTTATGAAAGTGCTTTACGAGACGAATTTACCCATATGTTTTTCATGTATCTAATCTAAATACTTAAAAAGATATCAATAAACAGAGTTTTCGTTCTGACGACGATTTTTTTCTCCTTCTTTGATTTGCTTGGTTTCGTTTGTTCTTTTGTTTAGCCTTTTTTGGTATCTCGATACTAGTTTGCTCACAAATAAAATAGCAATGTGGTGTTGGCTCAAAGATTGATTCTACTATATAAGATACATGTAACTTCGCCTTTTCTTAAGTTTGATGTACAGAGGACAATGTGTATTAATTCGAATGTAATTTATATTCTCTTTGCAATCTGAGTGTAACTGATAATGTAATAAATAATTTTCCTGTTGTATTTGATTTCTCTCTATTATAATTGTGCATTATTGATAATGAATAAGTGAGTTTTGATTTACAATACGATATGTTAGTTTATTTAATTGCAATGATTGATTTGAATTCCTATGGTGATAATCGAGCTAGAGGTTGGGTTCCTAATATTAAATTGGCCATATTAATTATTATTATTAACGCTAATCACGTCGATTAATTTAGTTAGAAAACGTGGAACATTGCAGTATGATACAACTGTTTTTTGGACGATAACATGGCATTCTAATCATAAGACGTCTACATGTTACGGTGGTTTTAAACGTGTGCTAGCATTAAGTCTAATAGCGATAATCAAGCGCTGCATCTCTTGGGCAGAAGTAGAACCCATAACAAATACTCACGAGTAAAAATGCACTTTGGATTCACATATCCAAGTGATGCTGGTAGTGCGGGCTTGCCAAACAAACAGGGCACGCACCGATGCACGTCGGAGAGCTAGTGGAGGCTGCAGTGCACAGGCACACGACCTAGGATCCCTCCGCGTACGGCGGCTCGGCCTCGGCAACGCCCAGAACTCGCCCCCGGGGCCGCGGTGCACAGCCAGTGTCCCATCTCGAGCCGCGATCGCCTCAAAACCGCACCAAAATTGATCGCACACATGGCGCGACGCGACGGTGCTCGCTCGCCGCTCACACCTTCTGGTCCCAGGACCCGCACTTCAAAGCACTACTCCTATTCACTGCGCATGCGTGACGCATGACTGCGTGCATAAATGGGATCAGGAGCTCGGAGGCATAGCGCAAACGGGATACGTCGCTTCTGCACGGAAAGTGATTGGTGCGTAATCCGACCGGTCTTTACGTGAGTTCTTTTCGGATTTATATCAAGTGACTTAAATATTTAAATTTTATGTATTTATAACAGTTAGTATACATAAAAAATAGTAATATATTATTTTAGTTGGTATAGCTAAACTCAGTATATTTTTTACTATAATATTCTTGTTGATCTAATTAAAAAATATATTATTTAAAATTAATTTCTATAGATTATTATATATATATATATCAGCTGAAAGTGAAAAAGTACGTAGCCTTTAATTGGAACGGTGAGGATGAGGATACAAGATGGGGAGTACTGGTGCTACTATGGTTAACAACGAGATCATTTTTTTCCCGTACAAATCTACTCAGGCCAAGAGAACGTGAGCCACCGCTCGGGCGTCGCGGTCGCGCGGGCCACAGCCGCTGCCGACGTTTGCAGCGAGCGCGCGCCAAGCGGGGCGGCGGCGGCACGTACGAACGTGCGCGCGGTCAAACGAAAGCGGTGCGGGCCTCGCGGCCCCGGCGCGACGCGCGCCCCACGCAAACGCGAACGCGGCCGTACGCGGCCCCGTCTCGAGCGTTTTTGGAGGCTCACTTTGGTCTGGATTGGTGGGGTGCGTGACCGCGCGCTCGTCGTGAATGCGATGGCGACGGCCGCGGGCCTCGTACCGTAGGCGTAGCCTGGCGAGGTCCCGGGATGGAAGACCATGTGGCCGGTGTGAGCCCGTATCAGCGAGGCGCCACCTCTAACGGTTTCCTTGGGCGCATTCGTGCGCGTGTTTAACTCTGGTAGGGTTCCTTTGCCTCTACGTTTCGGTTCATCTCTGTTCGTGAGGTCAAACCATACTCCGGTCCTCTCCCCAAGTTATACCGGCACGGGTACAAGTCAACCTTGAGCTAGCTACCGATGATGATTGATTTACTTCACTGATCTCAATCATTGGGACCAGGGTTGTTACAACCTCGTAAAAAGGTAAAGGTAGACCATATCTTCCAAGCCTCCTATAATAAAGCCCAACTCCAGGTAGCAGCTCAACTAGCCATGTGATCGATCTTCGTGTTGTTGATCAGCAGCGAAAGGGAAGCCATACACTCGGGCTGCCTTTGGATACATGGCCGCAGCTAATGGGAACAAATTGAACCCCACTCGTTTCAGTTTTTTTTCAGTTTCAGTTTTTTTCACTATTCAGTAATTTATTTTTTTCTAAATTTTTTTAGATTTTTTGAGCTTTTTTGTATTTTTCTTTTTTTTCCGTGTTTCTTTGCATTAGACGTGATAGGCTAACATATTTTTTTCTATTTTTACATTTTTAAAAAATTTAATTATGCTTTAAAAGCCAAATCAGCTACAGTAAAAAAAGTCAGTTACAGTAAAATTTCAGCTAAAAGTTAGAAGTCATCGCTAAAATGAACGCCCCGTTAAGAACTATCTGCTTTTGGGATTTCCTTGCATGCTTGAAGCGATTTGATCTAACAGTTGTAGACTTGTAGCACGATATGCTACTAGTGCTATGGAGTAGAACAAAGACTTGGCAAGGGCACTCTCAGAAGGGTTTATGTCAGCAATGTCTATAGTATTAATTAGTTAGTCATGTAAAATTAGGAGCTGATGTGGCAATAAGTTAAGGAGGGGAGAGAAGCTTGAGTATATAATCTTATACCTAGACATCGGCTAAAACACCCATAGGAAGGAGAGGATGTCTACCTGCGCTATTTGTGTGGCCCACTACCTCCTTGCTGCACGTCGCCGTTGTAAAGCTTAAAGAACAAGAATTCTTGTAAATTTTGTAGTTGGTGCCTAAATTTAGGCCGTGTTTTGGAATATAGAATTTTCATAGGAATTTTGCAGAAATCAGTTCAATTCCCATAGAAAAGGAGAAGTCCCCGTATTGCAAATGAGCCATTACATAAAGAAAATTCCAGTAGAGGAAGATACGAAGCAGCAGAAAGGTAAGCAAATCTCAAAGGGAAGAAGCGAAGAACGTACATACTACTTTCGCCTTTCTCTGGTTTCGGAACGAAGATCGTTTACTTTTCCCGATCCACGATGAAAACAAAGGGAAAAAGATAGGAAATATTCCCAATCGACCACGGCAAGTATGAAACAGACGCAGCTTCACGTGACTTTTGTGGAATATTAAAGCTGCTATCCATTAGCATTCAGCACTTTTTTTTTTTGCAGCGTATGTGAAATTGACAATTGCATTTGCACAATTGCACCGAAGGATCCCCTTCCGTACTACATTGTTAGCACATTCAGTGGCACATGATTGCTCCCTAACATGACCAATTTTCATACAATTCACACACTCTCCCTTCTTCCTCATCGAACTTCCAATTCAGTTCCACAGCTAGGCATGAACCAAGAGGGAAGTTTGTTGAGGGAATTCAGCAATCTTCATTGAGAAGCCAGTGACAATTATTCAGTTCTCCTTCCACATATACATACTCTTGAATTGTCCACAAGTAGTATTATATTGCTTAACTTTTGTTGAATAACATGACAGAAATACATAACATAGTAGTATATTCAAAACAGATGGATAAGGCCTTGAGAATTTTGGATATTTCTAGCACTGTTGATCCTTAAAATTCCAAAAATAGCACTTAAATCATAGAAATTCTAAAACTAGCCCCCATTCCACATGTGGTGCGGTCCCCGACCGCACCACACGATTAAATAATTTTTTAAATTGAAAATCGTAGTTGTTAATTTTTGAAATTTGTTATAATTAGAAAAATTTTAAATTTTTGTCCGTAATTTATTTATTTGTACAGTGTGTACAAATTTAATTTTTATCAGTAAATTATTTATTTGTCCCTCCCGGTGTAACTACAATTTTATCGGTGCAATTATCACGTAATTAAGCAAACTCTCAGTTTTTTTCGTTTGCAATCAGGAGTTGTTGCAGTTGCGGAAGTTGTAGATCTTCTCATGAGCTTAAAAAAAGATAATTTTTTATGCACATATCATTTTAGTTTTAGCAATGTCATTTGCGAGAGGGACAAATAAATAATTTACAGATAAAAATTAAATTCGTACACACTGTACAAATAAATAAATTACGGATAAAAATTTTAAAATTAACAACTACGATTTTGAATTTAAAAAATTATTTAATCGCACGTGAACAGTGTAGGAATGGGTGGTGCGGAGTGGTGCGGTCTCCGACCACATCACATGTGGAAAGGGGGCTAGTTTTGAAATTTCTATTATTTGAATGTTATTTTTGAAATTTTGAAGATCAACAATATTAGAAACGTCCAAAATTCAGGCCTTGAAGGATGTCAAAGCAATCTGCAGTGTAATGTCATGTGGTCGAGCATGAGCGTTGTCTGTCTGAAACCTTACGCCAGCCCAGGCGGCCATGTGCTCGACCCCCCCTCTTTTTCCCCCCTCTCCCGGGCGGTCTGGTTTGTTTGCGCATCATCTCCTGTCCTTTTTGTATTCATTAAGATCGTGTTAGGTCACGATTCCTTACCACTGCCTGGACAGATTGATAAGGGTTTGACCTGTATGCTCCCTGGTTTTTAAAGTGCGCTTCAATAGCAGGTGCTGCTTAGGTCTCTGCTGCTGATCATTGAATCTTAACAGCACAGCACATGCAATGCGCATGCATGCCATTCAAACTTGAGGTCCTTGGTTCAGAGCTCAGACACCCGAGAGAAAGGGTAAGGTGTTTCTCTTCAAATTCTCTCTTCTTGCATTCAGGTCGTGAAACCCCTCTGGTCCAGCAGTCTCTGTTCTCTCTCTCTTTTTTTTTTAGGGAAAAGCAGCCTGTGTTCTTGGCTCCTGCCAATCTGGCTTGTTGCAAGTTGGCACACTTACGTAGTACCAGTACCACACTCCTTTGCAATCCACCTAGAACATCTGAATAGGCATTTGGCTGGCGCCACCTCCTTGTTGGCATTTGGTCGCAGCAGGGCAGCGGTGGGCTCATGCATGGCCGCATCCGGAGTAGGAATTGACCGGCAGCAACGATCAGATCACCACCGTGACCTCGACGAGATATCGGCGCATATTTGCATTGACCCGATGAGCAGCACGCAACTAAGGCCACTAGTGCCGACTACTGCTTGCTTTTGCGAGGGGTTGTTTGGTTGTAAGTTAATTGGTTAGGTACAGCCTATGCCTTATTGCTGTAACTTATGGAAATCTTGTAGAAATCTAAAAAAACTTGTAGAAATCTTTTGTGCTAATAGTTCAAACAAATACAAGTATACTCCAGACTCACGGTGCTAGGTGTACAATGCCAGTATTACTCTCTCCACTAAAATAAAGACATCCTCACGGCTGCTAAGCCCACACAGGCTTACCATGAGAATTCTTGGATGAATGGTTGTTGTGATGTCACAGGAAAGGGAGGATTGTCTGATGTGTTCATGAGTAGACAGACCTCTAGCCAATTAGCACCTTGTGAATTGGTAAAGGGGGAGCGAAAGCGTGCAGTTCATAAGAGCTCTTTTACGGTACCTCAAAATGAATACGAGCTATCCATTTTTCGATCCAATGGATAAGATTAGTTAGGATTTAATTCTACTACCACAACAGTACTTGTAATAGTCTCACAAATCAACGGTCAAATTTTATTTCTTCTACTAACTTTCTACTGTTAGTATGATGTACTGTAAAAAAATCCCTAAGAAAACACCAAACTTCTTCTCAAATGAAGCCATCTTGAATTCTTCCAAGGGTGCGACAAGGTTGCACACTATGGCTTCCAGTTCCAGTGGCCAGTCTTCATGCAGCGGATCTCAGAGACCTGGCGGCCCCCCAAGTCTCCGAATCACCGGAATCGACTTACCTCAGCCAGGATTCAACCCTGCAGAGCTTATAGAGGCGACAGGGCCGCGGTTATATCACCCCAATGTGATTGTATGCCCGGATGTTCAATGCTCCCTTCGAATATCACCCCATTGCTGCCAAGTGGGATACCATCCCAGATTGAAGATCTCAGGATCGACAGGGATGAGGAACATGATGGACGAGACGGTGGCAGATGACAGCCCAAGAACGAGGGTTTTGAATACAATCACAAAGATGATCCCCTTTGTTCATTCATGGGGTTGTCAATGGTACTTACAATGCACCCTTCTTTGTGACTTGCTTCAAAGAGGCATTGCTTTATTTCTCTTCACTATTTGATATGCTTGAAGCGAATGCTTCACGGATGGACGAACATAGGCTGCTGATCGAAAGGGATCTCTTTGGACGGGAAGATCTTAATGTGGTTGCTTGTGAGGGCACAGAGAGTGTTGAGAGGCCTGAGACTTACAAACAATGGCAGGTAAGGAACCACAGGGCAGGCTTCAAGCAGCTACCGCTGAATGAAGAGACATTGAAGAAAGCAAGATACGAGGTGAGCAGGTGCTATCACAGGGATTTCCTCGTTGATGAAGATAACTAGTGGATGCTGCAAGGTTGGAAGGGGCGTATCATCTTGCCCTCTCATCATGGAAACCTACCTAGACTTGTAAATATCACTAGCTCAGCTGATATCTTTTATGAAGGTAGGTTGGAGGATATCTTTTGCTTATGTTGATGAATTTTTGACCCATTTCTGGGAGCAAAATTATTGGATTTTAACTTAACTGGAACATGAGCTACTTGCATGCGTCTAACATATTTGCAATTTTGTAACATAGTTACAGGTGTCTAACTTGATTAAATGCCAACTGCTTGTTCCTTGAATCGGTAGCACTGAAAATTTCCACTATATCATCTCATTGTTTACTTCAATGCTGAGGTGTTTTAACTGAAGAATTGCTAGATATGATCCAACGAAATGAGACAAAAGGATTAACATGTCCCTGGTTGATAGACCCAGCATTATGACACAAGTATCCAGCGAAGAATAGACAAGAACATACGGAGAGAACTATATAAGCGTTTGACGCAATGTGAGTAGTCTTGCCAGTTGAGAATGCAAACTAGTAACAAGTGGCGCCTGAAATAACTTGTTTGGTACAATGAATGTCCTGTACTTTGTATGCAAATGCAACTAGAACACGGTTCATTTTCTGCTAATTCTTTCTGTGCTGTCTCTGCTTCACCTCGTCAGATCGCTGGGGAACGTACTACTGGCTGCCGGGAAAAGTATATCAGCAGTTCAGCACTGAGCCAACAATATGAAAAGATGATAGGCCTGTCGTTTTAAATTATAGCAATACATTTCTGAACAAGTCCCGGATTTATTTCAGCAGTTTTGAGAACACAATTATGCAAACTTACAACAAACTGCAACTTCTCGTTAAGAAGCTACCTTGTTAGATATCCAAATCCAATACGAGTCCGAAAAGCTACAAATGAGAGCATGCTCCTTAACAGGTCACTCAAAACCGAGCTGTAATCTCGGAGAACAGTACTTTAAAGTCTTTCGTCGGTGTGCCCACACCCTCAGGCTTGGAAGCCAAATCAAATGCCTTGAACTTTGCCTCTTCATACTGCAGAGCCTGTTTTCAGAAAAAAAAGTAAATCAGAATGGCTATCTCACAATGTCTGTCTAATGGAGTGCCCACGGCCATACTCAATATTCACTTGGTACTTTCAGGCAGATTTGTGTTGTAAATGATGTTTGACTGCAAAACATAACTTGAAAGAATAATACATTTGCAGTATTAATTTTACAGGTTATACCTGAACACAAACTTCAGCCACATCAGCCCTAGGAATGGCCTTTGTGTCAGTCTGGAGAAGCTCGTCATCCTTCCCAACAATCAACTCCCTCACTCCTCCATCTTTGTCTTGCAGACCACCCGGCCTACATTGAAGTGAAAGACGAAAAAACAGCATTTTTTTAATATCAGAGAAGAGGACAAGGTTGGCCTTTTAAGCTTTGCAACAACCTATGTTACATAATTTATATGTAGTTTCCATAACTGAAAGATTTAGCACAGCATTCTAGACAATCCAGAGAGGTGCTACTTTAGCTGCACAGAAACTTCTATAGCAGATCTTCAGTCTTTCTCTCCCATTTTGGCAAAAATAAAAGCAATATCACTTCTTTTACTAAAGTGAAACCAGTGTAATTAAGTACTTACTCTACATAGGTGAGCAACTGTGTTTCAAGAATAGTTGATCCAACTAATGCATCTTATCCAAACTGACATGCTAAAGTAGCAGAAGAAAGTTTCTGTTTTCTGAGAACTAGGAAGAAGTTTTTTGGTGTACATGTTCTTCCATGTACCTTATTATTGTATAAGGAACTCCACTGTCTGCCAAATACTGTTCTGACGTGCGCTTCCAGACCTACATCAAAGAGATAGTAACCAAACATTCCAGCTCATGAGAGAGGATTCAAAACTTGCAAGTAACAGAAACCAAGGGGAACTTAGTATGCAGAGAAGCTCATTTGGAAAACTTTCTTTATCAAGATGTTTTGGCCGGCTGACTTATCTATCACTGAACCATTGTTTTGTGTACTGCCTTTTGAAACAGCTAGCTCATGACATCTACTGGCAATCTATAATTCCTTCTAAGCACTCTGCGTCGATATTTACAGAATACAAAAAAACATTCCAGATGATAAGTTTCCATTGAAAGCCAGAGGAAATCATATGCAATACAACTTGAGCAAAAATGAATGACTCTCAGAGAACTTGCCAATATATTGCCATTGCCAAGGCTGTTCAGTGGATGGTTAGGATTTGTTCCTCCCATGGATCCCACTACCACTATGTGCTTCACTCCAGCTGCTTTGGCTGTCCAACACGCAATCCACTTAACAAACATTTATAAACTGAAGTACAACCTACAAAGCAGAATTAACATGAATCCTACCAACATCAATCTGATTCTTTTGGCCAATCCAATCCACCTGACACACATCCAAAGCCAATTTATCACCAGTTAATTGTTTAATGACCGACACGTCGAAGTGCCGAACAGGGGTACAGTCAACGAACCTGTTCTGGGTACATTCCATCTTCATAGTAGAACTCAGGCCTCCCACCTTTGCTAGGGTCGACACCCGGTTTCATCTTTGGGACAGCACTCGTGAGGATTATGAGCGCATCGGCGCCTTGAACAGCAGGCACAAGACGATCGGCATCCCTTACATCAGCAACGTAAACATCATCTGCTCCTCCAATCTTTTGTTTACTCTCCTCTGTCCTCACTAGACCTCTTGCAACAAACTGCTCGGATCTCTCTTTAAGCTTCTTGTAGACAATTTGGCCTAACAAGGAGTAACCCTCGTGGGGTCATGAGCCAACACACACATAAATAGAGTTGCAGAAATCGTTGCATACTCACACTGAGAGAATTGGCTCCACAAAGCCTAATTCATCGTTTTATTAACAGCCATGCCAGCCAACTAGCCAAGGCATCATACCCTACAGAGAACGGCGATAAAATCCGTGCAGCCCAAATTAAAGGCGAATTCAATTTCGATCGAAATTCCCAGAACGCTCTACTCCAGTGAATCAAAATTCCCCACCACGGAGCGTTACATGGATATCAGGAAACTTGTACGACAGGTGAATTCACCGGCCATCTGGTTTTGCTCCAAGAAACAACACTACAGCGCGTGCTACGAGGGCCCTAACGCACTAATGGGCGTGACGACAGGCAAGGAGGTTACCTGTGCGGCCGCCGGCGCCGGTGACGAGGACGGTGGGGCGAGGAGCGGCCGAATCCGCCATGATGCGAGAGTTGGTGTCGGCTCTGGCTGCGCGCACGGTGTCGTAGCCGTACTACTTGCGAGGGGGAGAGGAGAGGACGGAAGCCCAAGGGGGCAGAGAGACCGAGACAGTTCAGGATTTATTACTGAACCGTCTAGAAGGTCGTGCCAAGAGAGCGCGCGGCGCGGAGGGTGGCCACGTCGCACTTGGGCTTTGCCGGCCCAGCCCACCAACCCAGACGAGACAATTTGCAATTTGAGCCCAATAAAGCGTAGCCCGCACCCACCCTCTCGCCTCGCCCGCGAAATGGGCTAAAACCCTAGCAAATCCCCATTCATCGCCGTTGTCTACTCGTCGTCGCCGAACGGAGCATGCGCGGCGCCGCGGGCACCGCCGACTTCTTCTACCGCGAGGCCCAGCGCCTCGGCTACGTCGCCCGCTCCGCCTTCAAGGTCAGCAGCGCGTCCCCCTCCCCGCTTCGCCTCCAAGGTCTTACGCGAACCGCTGCGTCAGAGGCAGCACAAGCTCATCGCCCCCGACGCGGCCGTCCTCGACCTCGGCTGCGCCCCCAGCGCGTGGCTCCAGGTGGCGATCATTCCTCTCATCTTCTCCGCCCGCTCTCAGTAATAGTATAGACAGTGGCGGAGCCAGGATTTTACTGAAGGGTATGCCGCACCAAAATTTTCATATACAATTCGGTAAAACCATCTGCCAATTCGGTAAATAATTGTAAAATTTGCACCGTAATTCGGTATACAAGCACTAAATAATATGATAAGTCTTAAAATCAAGAATTAAGTTAAAAACTTGCACAAATTACAATATAAATAGTTCGAACACCATACTTATAGTCCCAAATATACATAAAAGAGACTTACAATACTACTTGTCTGACTTTTTTGGTCTACGCTTTCTAAAGGACATGAAAGTCTCGATTATATCATCTTCATCCACTTCAAAGAAAATATCCCGCTCAATAAATGTGACTAGACAATCGTCCAAAAGATTATCACCTATCTTATTTCTTAACTTTGTTTTCACTAAAATCATTGCAGAAAATACCCTTTCAACACTTGCTCTTGCCACTGGTAGAAGCAAAACCAATTTGAGAAGCATGTAAACCATATCATACACTTTATGCCTTTTTGTTTCAACAAGTTTAACTGAAAGATCAACAAGATTGTTTAGATCTTTGAAGCTATCAGCTTGTCTCATGTCATCAATATAATTACCAAGTTGCAATTCAAGTTTTAGCAAATAATTGCTCGAGAACTCTTTAGGGTAGAACTCAGCTAGTCTACGTACCTTCTGTGCATCGAAAGAAGCAAATGAGTTGGAAGGATTGAAGGCCGACATATAAGAGAGCAACTCCATATTAACCTCATCAAACCGATTATCAAGCTCTTGGCTAATTTGATCAATGACACCAATATATACTTCTCTTCTGAAGTGATCATCATTTATTTGGTTTCGAGCACGAGCGTATCTTGCTGATTTTCCATAAGGCACATAATCACCGTCCATAGCAGGAACTTCAACACCATATTTATCACAAAATGAAGTGACCCTCTCAAGAAACTTATCCCAACCATCAGACCTCAATTGTTGCATTCTGTTCTTTGCCACATTAACAAGTGAGATTGCATTAAGAATATCTTGCTCCCTTCTTTGCAAACACTCGGATAATTCATTTGTGTATCCAAGAATAACAAACATTAAGTGTGCAAAGAAAACAAACTCAAAGGTCTCAAATGCTCCAAGCACAAAATGTATTTTTGTCCAATCGGCCTTATGTGCAATATCATCACCAAGATCTACGAGTACATCATGAATTGTGGAATACATAATAATGATGTTGCATACAGTTTTGTAATGAGAGCCCCACCGAGTCTCACCAGGCCTAGGCAAACCCATCTCTTGATTTAATCCACTTCCAGATTCAAGTTCACCACAATCAAGTGCTTTCTTGATATGCTCAAGCCTAGCATTTCGAAGCATGCCATGACGCTTACAAGAGACTCCAACAATATTCAACAGGAGAGATACTTGATCAAAAAAAGTCACACAATCAGTGATGCCCTTAGCAACAAAGAACAAGAACTAGTTGGAGTTGATGTGCAAAACAATGGATATAATAAGCAGAAGGTGACTCTTGCATTATCAATGTTTTCAGCCCTTTAATATCTCCTTTTATGTTGCTAGCCCCATCATAACCTTGACCACGAATTTGAGCCATAGTTAAGCCATGACAAACAAGTAAAGCTTCAATTGCATCCTTAAGTGATAAAGAGGTAGTATCATCTACATGAACAACTCCAATAAAGTGCTCACATGGCCTTCCCAATTTATCAACATAACGCAAGCAAAGAGCTAGTTGTTCTTTATGTGATATGTCACTAGACTCATCAGCTAAAATTGCATAGGGCTCATCACCAAGTTCTTCAATTATTTTCTTTCTAGTTTCTATGGCACAACAGTGAATAATTTCCTTTTGTATCATTGGGCTAGTTAAGGTGCAATTACCTGGAGCATTGTTCAAAACATACTTGCTCACTTCTTCACTGTTTCCTGCAAGAAACTTCAAAAGTTCAAGGAAGTTCCCTCTGTTGCTAGACTCTTCATTTTCATCATGTCCACGGAATGCCAATCCTTGATGCAAAAGAAACTTGATACATCTAAGTGAATAAGTCAACCTTTTCTTGTAAAGACGAAGATCCTCATTAGTCCACTTCTCAATGTGATAATCAATTGCTACCTTAGGATTCTTAAAGCCAATGTATCTCTCTTGAGCTGCATTATGTGCCTTAGAACCCAGATGTTTGAGAAGTGCTTTCTCTCCTATATTCCAATTTCTCCAGCCACCAACAGTAAATTTATCTGACCCGGTACCCTTCTTAAACAAGTAGCATATAAAGCAAAACACAGAATCCTTTTTGATACTATATTCAAGCCACTCCTCATGTTTATGAAACCATACAAAATTGAATTGACAATCTATATCTCCAATCTTTCTTTTTGGAAAATCATGTGCATAAGGTTGGAATGGACCTTTAATAATATATGCTCTTCGAATTGCATCTTGATCATTAACAGTATAACATTCAATGGGCTGCCTTTCACCTGGATCATGCGGAAGGCGATTGATGTCATAAACCGGTGACGGTGACGGTGACGGGGGCAAGGGCATAGGATTTACAATTTCATCAATTACTCTCTCTTGCTCTTGAGTTTGCTTTTCTGCCACAGTTTCAACCGGAGATGGGGCAGGATTTGAAGCAAAGAAACGCGCTTTTCTTAGTGCATGTTTACGAAAAGAGATGCAATGTCTCCGCTTCTCTTCATAGCTGAACAATTCCAAAAAACACAATAAATTAGCACAAACTTTACTAGCATAGCTGCACAGCACTGTCTTTTATTAGCACAGCTTTACATACTTTATTAAAGTACAAAGTACAAACCCAATTTGAAAGTACTAGCACAGCTGCACAGCACTGTCTTTTACCTCTGGCTCCTAGTCCCTTCGGCACTAGCACAGGCAGACCACCAAATGCGTAAACAGCACACTAGCACGCCTCCCCCGGCCCCCTGCGGCTCCCCCGGGCCCCGGCCGGCCGGCCCCCCTCCGGCTTCGCCTCCCCCGACCCCCCTCCGGCAGTCGGCCGCCTCCCCAGCCCTGCGGCTCCCGGGCCGGCTCACCTCGGCCGCCTCCCGGCCCTGTGTGCTGCGCCGTATGCGGGCTGCCGGCTGCGAGCCTGCGACTCCCCCCTCCGGTCTCCGGTCTCCGCCTCCGCAGTCCGCGCCTCCCGGCTGGCCGGCTCCCCCTCCGGTGGTCCGGCCTCCGCGACTGCCGGCCAGTTCTCTCCCTGCCGGCCCTCCTCCTCCGCCTCAGCGCGTCAGCGGCTCGGCGCCTCCCCCTCCGGCCTTCGGCCTCCGCGGCTGCCGGCTGCCCCTCCCCCTCCGCTTCCGCGCCGACACCGCCGACGCCGAGTCGCCAACTGCCTCGAGGGTTTCCTCCGTTCGGCTGATTCGAGGAATCGAGGGTTTCGAGGAGTTGGGCTGATGAGTTCGAGGATTCAAAGGATTGAGGGATTCGAGGAGTTGGGCTGGGCCCCAGGGTATGCCGTGGCCCACCCGGCATACCCTGTAGCTCCGCCCCTGAGTATAGATAATCCGTCCTTCTCATCTCTCGTTGTTGTTAGTGACTGGCTCGGTGGTGCTTGCAGGTGGCTTGCCAGAACCTGGGTCCGCTCGACAAGGGCGGCGTGTGTGACCCTGGAATGGAGAGTCCAATGATCCAGATATATATGTTTGGTAATATAAATTACAAGAACAACTAAAGTTATGAATTAGAGATAAAACTAAGAACTATGAGAACTACAACTATGATATGGTGGCTAGGGTTTTTCATTCTTAGATTTTTTTCTCCAACAGTAGGTTATAAACCTTTTATATAGGCTAAGATATTAAGCTCAATTAAGACAAAGATAATGAACGGTTTTATGACAAAAATACACAGTTTAGTAAAATTAATGCTACTCAAACAGACAGAGGCTGTCAGATGAAGATTCAAACGCTCATGTGGTAGCCCTTCGTTGCTTAAGTGAACTTGGCGGCGGCTTTCATAACTTAAATCACCGTCTAATCCCGCTCAACGTTCAGATCATCTTTCGAACGGTTCGAACATCTCGTCTAAACTAAACTCAATAACAAGTGTTGGATGTATATCGGATGGTCTAAACATCACCATAACTTTTCAGCTGTTGGATCTGGATCGAACAATCAGTAAAGCGTATCTCTTCAGAATGTCCGAACGTTCCTTCTATTTATCTGGGCCGCCCGATCTTCATAACGCTTGAACTTTGCATCTTAGCCGTCTAGAGCATACCTCTTCAATTGATCCCTAAATCTGATAAAACTCGCGATTTGACAATATTCCCTCGTTTGAAGACTCTTGTCCTCAAGGGTAGCTTGGATCGATCCTTGATTTAAACCTATTTCTTGATGTACAGTCCTTAGCCACTTCGTATAATCTTAAATCGTTACATTGACCTTCAAATATCCCATCTGTTTTCATCATTATTTCATGAAAAACTTCTCAATACCAGGATCCCACTGCTTGTATTCACAGTATTCAAATACAGTTCCTAACAAGGTAGAAGATAGCCTAAATAGATATACTAAAATGCACCAGACTGATGTTGCAAGGCTGAGAGTAATAGTAATATTTATGCTCCCTGTCTGATTTCTAAGCCTTTTACTCCTTTCCATGCTTGTCTTCGACCAGTGTAACCAATAGCAGCATATTACAATTTCTAATCATTTTGTATTCTCCAAAAGGCAAGTAATGATTTCCAGAAAAGTCTAGTATTGCCATGGTTATAAAGAGTATACTCAGAAATCTGAAGGAAAGTTTCACTTACAACCATAAGCAATGTTAGTTTGATGCATCCCCTAAAATGCATACCAAAGGTAGTCCATATCATACTTTTAAGTTGTAGTTTATACTTAAGTGGTTCAGTTGGAGATTTTGAGACGAACATTTTGCCTCTTTTTCTGAACTCTTCCATTCTAAATATAACAACTTGTTTTCAGCCATGTCGTACTTGAAAGGAAGAAATCAACCACTATGACCTTAATGAATGTTCTAATAGTCCTCATATATGTGTCACCAATTGGCTCCATGATTTCCACGTAAATAACAATTCCCAAGAAGAGCCTTGCCATGGCATATTGTTTAGGAAAAAAATGGTTGCTAGGACACATCAAATAACTTGCATATACCTCATTTAGAGCACTCTAGATCTCCATGGGGCAGACACCATTTAGCTGTAGCAATTTGGCCAATAAATAAGGCATAACGGTATTGTCCCTCACCATGGGAAAAGGTCGCCGACTTGTTCCTCCAACAATAGTTGCAAAACAAAATAGCCCTTCCTCTAACATGGATAGCATATCATCAATACAACAAGCTTGCAACTTAGATTGCATGAGGTGTAGAATGAGAATAATATCATTAGCTGCAACTCCTGTAATGCACATTTGATTTGGTATTGATACACCTTGTAACATCTTAACAAGCACATATGTTTCTGAAGGTAACCAATTTGTTGTCTAAACTGAGATTTGAGGAACCTCCTTACAATCCAGCAATGAATATAAGTGAAGAATAACATAACAGTGCACTGACTGAACCATCTCTTTAATGTGAGCATACAAACTAATATGAACCCAGGAATACTGAGCACCGGTTTTCAAAATGCTTATATGCTCAATAGTTTCTTGCACCATGACAAAAGAAAGATAAGAATCCCACTATGAATTATACCTCAATAACAATTGAACCCCATGTAAAGTCAGATCAGCAAGTGTGATAGTTTGCAGAATAAGCAATAGTAGCCTTAGTGACTTCTGGACAGACTACACCAGGCTTGGGGCTACACTCATATCCATTACCATTTTCATGGAAATAAGACTCAAAATACTTAGATCAAAGGGCCAATAGCGAGAGAAGCGTACCCTTAACACCAACCCCTGCATAACAATAGTCTATAGGGCAGAGGCCATGGTAGTAGTAGCCATAGCCCTCAACTGAACTTTGGAGTGAGGGAATAGCAGGTAATGTATCAATTTGCAACAATAAATTCATCCTACCAAGCTTTGCATTTATCTTTAACATAACATTCGTGAGAGGCTGGTCATTGATTCTCGTAAGGGTCACACCTTGTGTGACAATCCCTAACTCAAAAAGATATTTTTGCTTCCGAAACCTAGAAACATCAGAGTTTTTCCTCTCAGCAGAAACACATAATAGAAACTTAGGCTCACCAAGATCCCATGCATTCCAATTTCTACACCCACAAAATACTTTTGTGGTGGGGGTGATAAGCTCCATGATTGGGTGTGGTTTGATAATACAACTAGAAAGCAACTCAATCCATCTAAACTTTGACCAATGGATTTCTGAAGCAATTGCATTGGACCGCCAGTTAAAGTGTGACTCTGTGTTTCTTTTGGATGCATCCAGAAAACCTTCTCAACTACTGTTGTTTTATGATGGGAGTGTAAACCAACAACATAGAATAATGCTTATTTGTTTTCTGTAACTCATGCACAACAGAATATGCAACATTCTTTCTATCAAACTGGTCACTCATTGTCAGTTGAGCCCATTTCAGGTATTTACCAAGAGGATAAAAACAAAATGATATCTCTCCCTGAGATTCTTGTTGTTCATTATGAGCAAATTCCTCCAAGTCTACCCAAGTGACCTCCTTATGCTCCAATATGGATATAATGTCGCCATGATCATCATTCAAGTCCTTGTCCTCAAGAGGTTGATCACTGTTGGATGTTACACAGCCATTTTCTTTTCTCAGCTCAACAGCAAACTTTGGCATTTTGTCAAATAGGTCAAAAGCATGATGAAAGAAGTGCTTGTGCTCCCTTTAGATCTCTTCTTGCTTATGCTTCCGCTGCATTTCTTGAGTCCATTTCTTTTTACGCTCAATCATGGCATCTAATTGTGTTCTAATTGGATTAAGAAGCTCTTGATTTTTCTTTGTTCGAATAGAAGATTGAATTTGATGCACATTAGTCTTTGCCTCAGTTACCTCTGAATTCAACACTGTGTTGGCCAACTTAGGAACATGTTTGGGTTTTTCCTTCTCTTCTTGCTGCATCATAGCTGAATAAGAACTCTTACATACTTTCCTAGTAATTGTGGAACTTTGAACCTAATGTGAATCATTCACAAATTGTATCATCTCTGCCCTTGCATATTGCATATCAAGTTGGCAACCAAATTAATACAGATACTTCCCATACAAAGAATTAATAGCCTATGTTGCCATGTGTCTTGACTGGTACTGAATTAGCACAAGAGAACCACTAGACATACTTGAAATTGGGGCTATTATACTTGAGTGAGTACCTCAGTGGTCAGCAGATAGCTCATGCAATGAATCAGAACTGAGAGGACTCTACCATCCATACTAGACATTTCATCAAAAATATATAGTGAGTATTGTACCTGATGTCTCCAAATCCACCATAGCCTATGGCTACACCATAACTTCCAGTGCCATAACTCGAGCTAGCTGCTTTGGGATTACTGTAAGGTCCACCATACACAACAGGAACACATCCATATCCTCCAACCCCATAATTTCCATATGCCATTCTAGGGTTAGCAGTTCATATCCATATCCATATCCAGTCGCACCGCCACCATAGCCACGACTACTTCTTGTGGGCTGACTTGCTAGGGATTGAAAACCACCAAGGTAATCCATTACTAAACTTCTTCAATCCACTAGAAATTACGCCTCCACTAGCAGATCCAGAATTTTATAGGAAAAGATTAGATCCTTCCAAACCCTCGCTGCTAGCAAGTGAATCTCCTCTTCAGATTTTCAAAACTGATCCAAACCTTTTCGAGCTGGTTCCAGAATTTTATAGGAAAATGAGTTTCCCAACCCTCACCACTCAAGAACAACTTAGATCAGATATGGCTAAAGATTCGCTGTGCTTTGATACCAATTGTCAGGACCCTGAAATGGAGAGTCCGACAATGATCCAGATATATGTGTTTGGTAGTGTAAACTACAAGAACAATTAGAGCTATGAACTAGAGATAAAACTAAGAACTACGAGAACTACAACTATGATATGGCAGCTAGGGTTTTTCATTCTTGGATTTCTTCTCCAACAGTGGGTTACAAGTCTTTTATATAGACTGAGAGCTTAAACTCAATTAAGACAAAGATAATGAACAATGTTTATGATAAAAATACATAGTTTAGCAAAAATAAAACTATTCAAATAGACAGAGACCGTTGGATGAAGATCAAACGCACACGCGGTAGCCCTTCGTTGCTTAAGTAAAGTCGGCGACAGCTTCTATAACTCAGACCACCGTCCGATCCCGCTCAACGCTTCAGATCATCTTTCGGATGCTCCGAACGTTCGGCCCAAACATCTCGTCCAAACTAAACTCAATGACAGTCGTTGGATGTACATCGAACGACAGCAAAAGATAACTCTTCGGACGGTCCGAACATTACCGTAACCTTTCGGCCATTAGATCTGGATTGGACAATCAGTAAAGCGTATCTCTTCGGACGGTCCAAACATTCCTTTTATTCATCTAGGCCGCCCAATCTTCATAACGCTTCAACTTCATATCTCAGTTGTCTAGAGTATACTGCTTTAATTGATCCCTAAATCTGATAAAACTCACGGCCTGACAGCGTGGTCGTCCGAACTAAACTCAAATTTCTTGAGAATGAGGATATAGCAGATTACTTGAAGTTATTTCAAGTGTATTTATTTGGCTGTTGTTGCAGACCTGCACTTGATATCACACCAACAAGGCAACAATGACTCATCCATCATTGCATTTCTGTAGGGTCTGGGAAGTTTTGCAAAGAGAAGTTCAAGAAAGTATCATGGCTGAGGCCTAAGGCGACAAGATCTAGTTCGTGGGAGATCTATATGATCTGCGAAGGCTTGAGGTAGAAAAGTGGCCACTTGCCCTTAGAAAGAGTGGCTACCCATCATTCTTAAGCAGTCGATGTCTCGATGATTTTTCCTATTTCTTGAGGGAGATTGTGCTTCCCTTTTTGTAATTTGGAGTCATTTCGCTTGTGTTGAGCAGTAGTGAGGTTCTTGAGTCTTGACTACAGGTTGAGAAACTCTTTCGGAACCGAGTTGATATGCTGATTGCTGACAATACGGTTTGAATGCCTGTAATCTTGCTAGCTTCACTAGAAATCTGATATTAATAAGAAGTTGCACACAAATCCAACAATATCTCTTCTGTGGTTCCGAGTATCTGAGTGCTTTGTCGGTAAATAATACTCAAATTTTTATCCTCAGATCTAGATCTAATTGATAATTTGGCCCCGCTCGTTTCGATTTTTTTTCGACTTCTATTTTTTTCACTATTCAGTATTTTGTCTTTTTCTGAATTTTTTTAGATATTTTAGGCTTTTTTGTATTTTATTTTTTTCCTGTGTTCCTTTGTATTGTCCCTAATGGGTTATCATGTTTTTTCTATTTTTACATTTTTTAAAAATTAATTATGCCGAAAAAGCCAAATCAGCTACAGTAGAAAAAAAAGCCAGCTAGCCAGCTACAGTGAAATTTCAGCCAAAAGCCATCGCTAAAATGAGCGCCCCCTTAAAATCACTTTGCATCCTCCTATCCCATTTGAGTACTATTTTTTGTCACAAAGTATTCAATTATTTTGACATTGGATGTATATCCATCTCCTTCCACTAGTTTACTCATTAGCACGAGATGTAATACGTACAATGAGGAATGTTCTAATACTGATTATTCTTTTCTGCTTAGTTTTTTGCACCAATTATATATTAGTTTTATACAAATCAAATTATGTAGAAAATGATGCGACAATCTTTACTATTTAAAAAGAAGGAGTTAGTGGTTGCCGTCATGTCCACCCTCCCTCACTTCTTAACCATTCGATCTTTCTCCTCTCTTCTCAGCCACACGATTTGATTAAACCCTAAAATCCCAACATCACCCCTCCGCCCCTACGCCTACCCCTCGCTCTTCCCCCTGCCGCCCCCATGCCTCCTCCTCGCTCTTCTTCCCGCCGCCCCCACGCCTCCCACTCGCTCTCCCCCCGCGGCCCGCGGCCTCCTCCCCCCCCCCCGCGCGCCGCCCCCCCGCCTCCTCGCTCTCCCCGCCGCCTCGCTCTCCCTCCGCCGCCCGCCTCCTTCCTCCCACCCCGCGCCGCCGCTCTCCCTCCGCCGCCTCGCCTCCTCCCCCCTCCCCCCGCGCGCCGCCTCCTCCTCCCTCCCACCCCGCGTCGCCTCCTCCCCTCCTCCCTCCCAGCGCCGCCGCCCCACCTCCAGCCCCGGCGCCTCCTCCTCCTCCCCACCCCACGCGCGCGCCTCCCCTCTCCGTCCCCGCACCGCGCTCCTACCCCCCATCCCTCTCCCTCCTCCGCCACCGCATCCTCCCCTCCCTCCGCGGCTTCGAAGACTTCATTCCCGACGGTGGCGCCGGATAAGAAGCCAGCGGCGGCACGGAGGTGAACGATGGACAGCTGGAAGACGAAGAAGGCGCTGCAACTCCCCGAGTACCCGAGCCAGGAGGAGCTGGAGTCCCCGAGTACTCAAGACGATCGAGACCTTCCCGTTGGTGGTGTTCGCCGGGGAGGTGCGGCACCTGGAGGACCGACTCGCCGACGCCGCCATGGGCCGCGCCTTCGTCCTCCAAGTGATGATCCCCCACCCCACCCATGGCGGCCCAACTGGTGCTCCTCCTCGTCCTCGCCTACTCCGCCGGCACCGCCCGCGGGTTCTACCTCTCCGGCGTCGCTCTCGCCGACTTCCATAAGGTCCCGCCCTTTTCATCTCCTCCTGCTCTCCCCCCGTCTCTCGCGCACTTCCTTCTGGGTTGGGTTGGTTCTTGATCCGGCCGAGTCTTCACGCGCTGAAATTACAAATGAATCGTGCGTTTGTGTTGTTGTGTCGTGGTGATTTGCGAAGGATCCGCCGCCGTGAAGGTGAACCACCGAGCTCCGTCAAGACCAGTGAAATTGTTGAAATTGTTATGCTCTACAAGGTTGCAAACTGTTTCTTTGAAATTGTTAGTTTGCATTAGATTTATTGTTTAATATAGTTGTTGATATAATGATATGCTTATGTGCTATGTGTCATGTCATATTCGATTCGCATGTGTCCAAGTGTTAGCAAGATCCCGATCATGCAATGCTCATATTATCCAAGTGTTCGATATCCGAGAAAGGTGGTATCTTTGTATCTTAATATATTATTCTTGTGTTGTATTTTGGCTAGATATATATAACCTTATTGAGTAATGGGTAGATGATTTGTTGTAAGTATTTCAAAATTCATTTAGCATGCATAATACAACAGTAATGTATTCAGAAGCCACTGTAATGTTCCATAAATTCATTCAAAAGCCACTAACTGAAAAAGTAATGTTCCATAAATTCATTCAGAAGCCACTGTAATGGGTAGATGATTTCTTTGTCGATTCTGGGAATATTACTCGGTGTTTCAAAAAGTAGTGCACTGTTTTTGATCACTTCATTTGGGTAGATGATTTCTTTGTAAGTGTTTCAAAATTCTGTTTAGCATGCATGATAGTTGAAAAATTAATCTATTATTAGGTGTTAGTTATAAACATTTATGCATGGTGTGCTTTGTTTCATTGTTCATGTTCCTTCTTGTTTAGAGCATGTAAAAGTTAAATGTGTTCTTGTATAATAGCCAAATTATATATATCAGGAGTTGCTAATAATTTGTTTGAGGTAGCTTTCACAATCCACATTTTTATTAAGCTCTTTTTGTGATGTCATGCAGGTTGTACTCCTTTACATTGGGCTGCTATAAGAGGAAATTTGGAAGTTTGCACTGTTCTTGTACATGCTGGTACCAAGGAGGAACTCACATTAAAGGATAGCAGTGGGTTTACTCCTGTGCAACTTGCAGCAGACAAAGGTCATCGACACCTTTCCTATATCCTTGTCGTTCCCCTGCATTCTTATTTAACTCTTAAGAGCTAGCCCTCTTTTATTTGCCTTAGAAATTTCATAGCTCATACACTCTGCAGCTATCTAGGTGTGGGATGTGGTAAATGGTTGCAATCAAACATATATATTAGTGTGGATTAGAATTGATTTGATGCACTCACAATTATTCTTATTTCCTATTTTTGAACATCTCCTCTTCTTTTGGAGTGGTTCTCCCAAGTACTTATTCAAGAGTGTGTGCATTAGGTACCGATTTCAACTCCACTAACGAAAGTTTCATTCTCTGCTTTTAGTCTAATGCTACAAAAGTAAGCTTTGAAGAGAAGTACTGCTCAGGGAGGTCAGGGAAGATTGGATATGCCCCTATCCTGTTTTGTTTTGTTGTTATCCTCATCATCCTGTTCCTGAACTCGATTATTTTTGGTGAGGATTGCTTGTGAGCTTTTATTATGTATGTTCAAACTTGAGACTTGTGAAGCCTTTGTTCATCATCTGACCTGATCTTAAAACCTCGCCAGCTCCTAATTTTTCTAGAATCACTGTGTGTAACTGAAATGGCTAAAGGTAACCAGCAAGGCAATGTGTAGATTAAATGAAACCATAAGGCTAGATAATTTCACTAAAAGCTACCATGCATCTTACATTATAGAAATAATCAAGGAATTTGTCTAAACATTACAGCACTAGACAACATTCGCCACCCAGAAGCTAAAAATCGCTGATGATGAATCACCCAACCGTCGTACCTGGGTTCGCCGTGGTCGTGGACGACGGCGGCGGGAGGGGCGATGGAGAGAGGCGGAAGAAGAGGCAGGGAGGAGGCGGAAGGCGCGAATGCGGGAGGGATGGAGAGGCGGAAGGCGAGGCGGAAGAAGAGGCAGGGAGGAGGCGGAATGAACACAGCGCACGGAGATGGGTGGTGTAGGAGACGGGTTTTAGAGTTAAAGGGGTTTAGGGTTAAAAGAGTTTTAGGTGTGACATTACAGGTGCACTACTTTTTTGAAACACCGAGTAATTCAAAACTCCGAGTAATGTTCCATAAATGCATTCCGAAGCCACTGACTGAAAAATTCTGGTGGAATGGTGTATAAGATGGTTCAAGGCAGCTTTGAATGTCCAGGTCCCATGGATCATATTTTGTTATACAAAATAGTGAGTTTGAACATACATTTTGCTTACATTTCACAATATTTAAATGATAACCTGCAGACCACTTAATAAATACAACAGAAAGAGTTATAGTTGGATACTTAGATGTACTGGATTTTCCCTTAAGTATGAACCAACGACTTAAAAGGATAATGCCAGATTTTGTATTATGTATGCATTTAGAATGGGGTAATATAGATGTTGCTACCAGATTTTGTATTATGTATGCATATTTGATAGTATACATCACTTTTATTTGGTTTTCCGTTGCAACGCATGGGCACCTTACTAGTTTGTAATAAAGAGGAACAAAACAAACTGCAAGGAACACAACAAAAATCTAACTTGTTCGTTTATGTTGCGGTTCCCGACAACAGCAAACAAATTGATTACTCTCTTAACACATTGTTCAACTAGAGAAAAAATCACGAAAGTCAAAATCATAAAACACAATGTGGATTACAAAAGGAACATTCAATGAATGAAAAAATTGAGTACTCACAAAATAAAAAAAAACACTTGAGCACCATTTACCAAACTCCTTTTTTCATTTGAGAATTAATAATATTTGTGCTGCTCTCTCTCTCTTCTCTTCTTTTTTGAGAGAGAGAGAGGGGAATAACACTTAATTCCAATTTGCCTTCGGTTTAACCGTGAGGGAGAACACGGCATCAGGCCCTGCGTGTGGTAAAGCTGGCCTGGCGCGAAGCCTAGGAGAGGTGCCGGCCCACCGAATGCTGGGCGCACGCGCGCAGCCCAGCCACTGGCGGGCGTCATCTCGTAGCGGCGCGTCGGCTACTCCGGTCTCCACTTCAGTCCGAGCGGCGGCCCGGCTCTGTTCCAAGATCGCACGCTCCCTCGAGCTCCGGCTACGGGCCATATTTTTGCTCTTAGCCAACGGCCCAAAACGAGCTGTACTCCAAAGCCCATGTTTCGGCAGCGCCCACTGCGTCGAGCGGCAGAGAGGGAACGAGCCCCTTCGGTTTAGTACCACATCGAGAGTCAAAGTCAATTGCTCGGGAAGTCTCGCTATAAGCGCAGAGCCAGGGCAACGTTGTTCGGCACTTACCTGGACGGGGTCGACGGGCGATCAGAAAGGTCCGTGGCCTAGGTTAGTGGCTCGCATTGCACTAGGCGGGCGCGCTAGCTTACCATCTCCTCGAGTAGGAGAGTGGACGTCATAATTTGTGATTAGAGGGGGTACGCGTTCGCGCGGCCCCTGCTAATTTTAAACGTAAAGTGAAGTTTTGAGATGGTTGGTGCTATCGAGGACTCGTATGTAATACCGAAAGTTCTACTGGCGGTCACGTTTAATTGTCGGCATAATCACTAATTACCAAACGTTAATCGGTGGTTGATTTGGTTGTTGTATGATACATTGAACTTAAATTAATCACTCTTTTATTGTTTAATACATTAAATTAATCCCACTAGCTGGGCCGCGTGGCTTAGCTAAGCGGAAAGCATTCTGCATGGCCGTGACGACCAGTGGCTTCCTCCCCTCGTCGCTTGCTACCAGCGCCACCGCCATCACAGCGCCTGCCAACACTTCGCTTTTCCGCCGCTGCCCGCCTCCGTCGGCTCCGTCCTCCCGGCAGCTACGCGCGGCGATGGACTCCTTCCACGTGTCATTGCAGGCCGACGGGCCGCCCCGCCGCCGCCGGCGGCAACCTCGCTCGCCCCAGGCTCCGCGTACGGCACCCGACCCAACCCTAGCCCTCCGCTATTCTGGGGCGGATTCTGGTTGTGGTGGTTTTTGACGAGATGGAGGTGCTGGTAAAGGTGCGGACCCACATCGTGTGGATCAGACCTCTTGGTGAATTAAAACCAACTGCAATGCATTGTGAACACGTTATTCAGTAGATTTTGCCTGGTGCAGGGTATTGAGGAGGATAACCATGTCAAATTAGGGCAGTTTTTTTCGAGAGAACAACTTAGGGCAGTACTATGGGAAATTAGCATGCTGTAGTGCATTGTAACAAAGACACGACGTAATTTAATATCGTCTTCTCTTGTGCTGCATAAGCATCAGATCACAAGGATTTTCCATGTTATACCGTACGTGATCCTTGCACTGAAAACAGTCATAAAATGCATGGTTTAATCGTCAGGATAGGTTAGATTTTCATACCATTTTTGATAAGACTGAATGCATGTAAGTAAGGTTTAATCCAGTGTTGCTTTCTTAGCAACCATGTTTGGCTACGGATTCAAAAATAAATAAATAAAGGGCCAATACAAATGTCTGTCAAGCTTTGAGTACTAATGGGCAAATGCTCGGAACCTAGGTTCTTGTTCCCTGCCTTGGGGGTCTCCTTTTCGGTTATGACATTGGCGCAACCTCGGGAGCATCTATATCTTTGCAGGTCAGTCGCTATTTTGGTAGTTTTGCAAGTTCCTGCAGTTGACATTCACATTTACGGGGTTGCTGCTTCTTCATTCTTCAGTGTGCTGATCTCAGTGGCACCACTTGGTTCCGCCTCTCATCATTGCAGCTAGGGCTTGTGGTAATACTTTGGGAGATCTCCATGCTTCATAAGCTTTCGCTTCACCTTCCCAATCAAGAACATTGTTATGCTTAATGAGCTTTATTGTCATTTAATTTAGGCAAGTGGTTCACTTTACGGTGCTCTTAGTGGCTCCATTCTCGCATACCGCATTGCAGACATTCTAGGTGATTCCAGATGCTAGTGTGCTTCAATTTTCCTTACTGTATACGAGTATTTGACAAGGAAGTGCCTTAACTGCTACTACCATCTTGGTGCAGGAAGAAGAATAGAATTGGTCACAGCAGCTGCACTATACATTTTCGGTGCTTTGGTCACCGGACTTGCCCCTAATTCTGTAGTTCTGATCGTAGGTCGTTTCCTTTATGGCATTCGTATTGGTTTGGGGAGTACCTGCAAGCACAACTGTTTTCTTGCAAATGTGAATGTGTTATATGTGTAGTGAAATATTGGGGACCGGTAGTTAGATATTAAATATACCCCTTTTGCCGCCACTAACACCCATTAAGGAGGAGGGGGTGGGGGGGGGGGTGAATGACTCATTCCGCTATGTAACATAAATCAGCATTAGTAATCTATGATTTAGAATAATTCCTTCTTATTTAGAATAATTCCTTCTTACCTATGATATTCACTGTTCTATGTGCCATGATGCTGGTCAGATTTGTCTGATTTACTAATTCATTACCGAAGTGTGGCACAGAACAAATTTGGTACGATTGTAGCATGATGACCACGTTTTCACTGAATTAATTATAATATAAGTAGAAAGAAATCATGCATGTGTTTGATTATTCTAGATATGGTTTCTCTGTTTCCTGTAATCTCAGCGCTTGCATCTAAGACAATTTTGTCCTTCTACTTAATATAAAGCCACCATAAGCTGGATCTTTTTTAAAAAAGATCATTCTAGACATGGGAATTTTTTTTGATCCTGGAGTATAATTTTATCATTCATATATAGAAAGATCAACTTATTTTTGATCCTGGAGTATAATCTTACCATGCATTGTGAATACGTTGTTCAGTAGATTTTGCCTGGTGCAAGGTATTGAGGAGGATAGCCCTGTAGCGCACCTTCTTTTTCAAATCTACATTTGTCACGCTCAAAATTGTAAATTTGACCCCTTTATGACTACAGCAGAAGCCGCAGTCTGCTGCGCTGCCACACCGTGGCATCTCGCTCCAGCGCAGCTGGCGATGAACAGCGCGGCAGACGGTGGTTCCACTGGCCTAGCGTGCCGCCCAAGCTTAGCACCACTGCCTCGGTGCACGGGCACGGTAGGAGGTGCGGCAGGTTTGCTTAGCATAGCGAATGAAATGATGTGAAAAATAGTACTGTAATATATACATCTTATAACTGTTGTTATACTAATTGGTTGGTGCAAAACACCAAGAATAACACAATAATTGATTCAACGGCCCAAGTCGCTCAACCGTGGAGCTACTAGGTCCTAATCGCTCAACCTGGTTGAATGACTAGCCCAAGTCATCTAACGGTTGGCCGATTTAAAATAATAATAACAATATTTTATTAATCCGATGGAAATAATTGTAGAGGAGCAAATGGTAATTTTTGTAGATAATAAATTTAGTGAATCTTATCTTTACATTATTATTTTTAAATAAAAGAATAGATAATATCGATTAATTTGTTTGTGATTTTTCTATATTTTGAATGGTTCAAAATTTGTGACGGATTTAAAACGGCTCGTTCTCTGTGTCCTCTGGTGGCTAACAAGAGAGCAAGGTCACTTTCCACTGCGGGCCTCTTCAAGTTCGATTTCTCCGTAGCCCGTACATGGGCCGAAATTTAGCCAAACATAGGCCCATAGAGGAAAGGCATTACTTTTTCTAGACCCAGTGCTCCGCATCCGAGACGGCCCGTGCATCCGAAGGCGGGGTGGGATCTGATTCTGAGGGGCGACCAGGCCACGAGGGCGGCGGGCCCAAGGCGCTTTTCCTTTCCTCCTGGGAGAGCAGCGCAGCGCAGGTTCGGGAATTATCTGGACTCCGCCGCCGCAGCACGGTCCCTCTCGACGACGCCACGCCACCACTGACGAGAGGGAGAGGGAGTCTCCATAAAAAGGGGAGGAGAGGAGGAGCTTCTGCTAGTGTTTGTTCCCCGCGGCCGCGCGTAAACCGCACCAACACCTGAGCAACTCGCCTCGCCTCATCTCGTCTCGCCGGCAGCAGCGGCGGCGGCGCTTCGATGGCCAAGGAAGGAGGAGGGCCCGACTGGAACGGCCTGCTCAAGTGGAGCCTCGCCCACGGCGACGGCACCAACCCGCCGCGCGCCCTCAGGTCCAGAGATCTATCCCCCTACTGTCCGCGTATTCTCTTGCATAATCCTTCGTTTGTGTTGTGCTCCTTCTGTGCTACCAGGCGGAGCCAGGATTTAGGTATAGGGGGGCAAACACATGACAAATTTTTTTGCCAAGAAAAGTGGCGATCACAGAAAAATATAACATAATAATATAAAAGAAAGTTACATTTCTGTTAATTTAAATTTGGCTCTATTCCTACCATGAAGATCACAGATGTCAATAATTTAATCAAAAGTGAACTTTGCTCTCTCATGAGGGGAGCTAAATGAATACTTTACAAGATAATTACTAAAATACTTAATAGCTAATCAAGGGAAACAGAAATATTGGGGTTGGCCAGGCTCCGCCCCTGTGTGATACGCTAGTCCTGTTGTTTGGTTCCCTGTTCAAGTTGGAGGCTAGGGTTGTTGCGACGGACGCTCGAATCTGGGGTGTACGTTTGCGCTTGCGGCCTGTGGCTTTCAGATTTGCGGCCAGAATTACTACTGTATCCAGTGTGCGGGTGTCTGGCTTTAACGATGCGATCCTTGTGTGTTCCCGAGTGCTATGTTAGCCATCAATTCGTGTCTAAGTTGAAGGAAGCATGATACCAAACCCAAGCCGCATTGTTTAATTAAATTGCCATCCTACTTCTTTTTACCATACTGTTTTCCTCGAATTAATGCAACTTACTTGGTCCCAAGTAGGGTAACTATATAAAGCTGCGGTGGCATGCTGTAAATCCTTAATTTTGATTCAGAAATCTAGGTACCATTCAAGGTTTTTCTTTTACTTGCTTGGAACCGTTCTAAACTTGTCAGCAAGTATTCCTGTTGTTCATAGTTACCTTGATTCCGGTTTGCAGTGAGGAGGACAGGAAATGGTTTATGGAGGCAATGCAGGCGAATACAATCGATGTTGTCAAGAGAATGAAGGAGATCACCCAGGTGATGAAAACCCCTGAAGATGTCTTGCAGTCTCAGGGTGTCACTCCGGAGAACATTGAAGGTACTCGTTCAAGTGTTCTTAGTTCTCCAATTTCTGTGCTTTCTCCAATAATTCGACATAGCCCGCACACTATGTGGCTGTTTGTTTGCACATCTGACAGCATTTTCATCATTGTAGAGATTAAACAGCCACAGCAGTCTTAAGACTCTAAATTCTAGAACTCTGGTTGCACAGTACCTCATATGTGTTGGACTACATGCAAGTATTTCCTGGTTCAATTTTATAACTAGGAGCTTGGGGGCGTCATACACATTTGTTTAAATCGATAGTATGTGCAGGTCTTTAGGATATTATGGATAGGCGTAATATGGCAAACCCATAGACGAATAAGCATTGCCGCAGCGATGTGTATTAATTTCTAGTTTTCTACAGCGATGGGTAGTAATTTCTACAGCGATGCATAAGCAGTCTGGTTGCTGTTCTTGTGCATTCTATGATGCAAACAAAAAATTTTGCCTGAGCATGTGATTTGTGTGCCTAGTGCAGGGTTGAGATTCACAGTACTAATCCTTGGTAGATGACTGGAGGAGTATGATCTTTCCTATTATTTTGATAAAATAGTTGTTCTTTGCTGGGGCAACATTGTTGCAGTGATATGAAGTCATTCTGTTTATGTGTTGCTGCAGTTATTCACTTCTCTCTTGGCATTGTTAATGTATATATGATGATTTGCCTATTAGCATATGCATGTTAAATTTTGAGGTCCACTGAGTTATGACTGCTGACTAACATTTTTCTAACTTTATGTTTAGATATGTTGGATGAGTTACAAGAGCATGTGGAATCTATTGACATGGCAAATGGTAAGATTATGGTTGAATCTAATGATTTTTCCCTGTTTGTAAACGGTTATTCTGTGGTTAACCATATGAAAACGGTAACATGTATGAATTATTCAAGCAGATCTTCATTCTATTGGTGGATTAGATCCTCTACTTGGTTACTTGAAAAATTCACATGCTGGCATCCGAGCCAAGGCAGCAGAAGTTGTGAGTACAATTGTGCAGAATAACCCGAAAAGCCAACTACTTGTCATGGAGTCTAATGGACTGGAGCCACTGTTGACAAACTTCAGATCCGATCCTTGTACGAATGCACGCACTAAAGCTCTTGGAGCAATATCTTGTAAGTCATATTCTTCATTTTTGTATTCGTATCACTGATACCATATAGGAGACAAATGGAATAGGAATAGGTCCAATTTTGGTCCCTAACTCTTTTCGGAGTCTAATTTTCGTCCTCTAAAACCGTTTACTTTCTGTCCCCCAAGTGTCAAAACCAGTGCAGAACTGCAGATCATAGATATCATACCCTTGTCTTGCAGTTCTGATTATTCATGCTAATAGTAGATATAATACCCTTGTCTTGCACATAGTTTTCTTCTGTTATTTATGCTAATAGTAGATATCGTACCTTTTCTTGCAGCTCTGATTCGTCATAACCAGCCAGGAATTGCTGCATTTCGCCTAGGAAATGGCTATGCTGCACTTAAAGACGCCCTTGGTTCTGATGATGCTAGACTTCAGAGGTACGTTGTATGATATTCAGAAGGGCTGTGACACAATATTCCATAAGACATTTTTGTGATTAGGTTGATCTTGTGCGTCTTGTTGAACACTATGACCATGTAGACCTATGCTTCCCTTTAGATTCGACAACACAGCCTTGTATGGGCACAACATTCAACATGCAGTGGAATTGGGGGTTAATAAGTTCTCTATTCATAAGTGGTCAACCTGTGCACTTCACTAAAAATTGTAATGCAAGAATCCAAAATGATTATAAACATACTACCTGCGAATAATCACATACTAGGAGTTGCTATGTTGCCATAGTGGGATAAAGCGCTTATGTGCTCTTCTAACTTTGGTTTGCTAGTGGAGCTATCGTGATTGTGCCGATATCTCAGTATTTGTCATGTGATTCTGTCGTGCTAGTCCTTTTCCCCCTGAATTTTTGGACTTATTCGTTGGACTCAGAAATTTTCACTGCTATTTGAATTATGTGCCTGTAATGTCATAACAATTTTGTTGTATGTATCATTCCAGGAAAGCCCTGAATCTCATACAGTACCTGCTGCGCAACGACAAGGTGGATAGGAGTGTAGCTGCAGAGCTTGGTCTTCCGAATCAAATGATGCACCTTGCATCCAGTGATGATTCTGGAGTTCGAGAGGCTGCCTTAGGCAGTCTTCTTGAGCTGGCACGGGACAAGACATCCAGCGCTGGTAGCACTCTTCCTGATCAAGACAAGCTCAAAGATATCCTCAGGAGCCGAATCGAAGGCATCAGCACAATGGATGCCAATGATCTTCATGCTGCTCGTGAGGAGCGACAACTTGTAGACTCCCTCTGGAAGGAATGCTACAATGAGCCGTCTTCTCTCAGGGAGAAGGGTCTCGTAGTTCTTCCCGGAGAGGATGCCCCACAAGAGCTGCCTCCAGATGTTGCTGGGAAGATGTTTGAGCCGCCGCTTCGTGCATGGGCCGCAGCAAGACCACCCCCGAAAGAAGGTTCTGATTCCGGCAGTGGGAAGAAGGATCCGCCATTGCTGCTAGGCCCTGGACCATCCTCCAACAACTCCAGTTCCTAGGTTTGTAGGGAAGGCCTTTAGAACAGACCTGATAGAAGTTTGGCACTTTGTCCTGTACAATTATAACATCTTGTACGCTCCTACAGTTGTGCTATGCCGATCAGCTCTGCATTTTAATTTGGGCGTTTAGTTGTATGTGGTTGACAGATACTTGTATTTTGTGATGCTCGTAAATTATCAAGGCTACTTATGAATCTCTTGCACGAGAATTCAATTTTGAATTTTGATGCTTCCTTTGGATTCTTTTAAATTTGACGGTGTCGTGATGGTGAATTACCCTCCAGGGTATGGTATGGTTATCACCAGCGTAAAGCAT
Source organism: Melocanna baccifera (assembly GCA_036346265.1). Taxonomy (NCBI): domain Eukaryota; kingdom Viridiplantae; phylum Streptophyta; class Magnoliopsida; order Poales; family Poaceae; genus Melocanna; species Melocanna baccifera. The sequence continues at coordinate 1,617,494 of CM070683.1, read as the reverse complement.
GGCCGTCCGATCCTCACCTCTGCGCACGTGCCGCTTGATCTGAACGGCGGATGATGCTGCTTGCTCCAGTCGAAGGCTCGTCGCGAGCCATTCGAAGGGGCTTCTGCCTCCGGTTGCGCCATGGCGCGCTGCAGCTGCAGGCCGCCACTCCAAGGCCGCCCCTTGGCCATCTTCTGATAGTATCTTGATCATTCTGGATTTTAGTTTCGATCCCTTCTGTTTCATCGTAATTAACTTCAGAGTACTACAATCAATAATAATAAGTAAACTACCAACCATGGTTTAGTCAAATTATACCCTGATCAGATTACCAACTATGACCTGGTCAAGTCATACCCTAGTCAGACCACTTAGCACCTAACAGTAAAAAACAAATATTACAATAGATATAAAATCAAATTCAAACTTCGACAACAAAATCGAATACTTATTACATAATATAAGGTGACCTCTACATGGGCTCACAAACTAGAAAAAAAAGGATCTTTTGACTTTACAAAGGTAAGTCTACAGTGCATGTAGTTGGAGCATCTGGAACCATCCGATGAATCAATGGATGGTTTGGATCTAGTGGGTGATAAATTGCCAATTTATTGTGAGATATTCAGGGGGGTGCTTATTTCAGCTTAAATAAGCTGGTTTATGATTTATTTTACACTATAGCTAGTTTATTTTTTTTACTGTAACTGATGGTGACTTATTTGACGTAATTAAATTTAAAAAATTAAAAATGCAAAAAAAAGTTAACCCATCACAGATAATGCAAACGAATACAAAAAAATATAAAAAAGCTTAAAAAACTAGAAAATTAGAAAAGATGATGAGCTAAAAACTAAAATTCAGAAACTGAATCCGAAAGTGCGGGTCCTCAATTTTCTGGTATGCTGTGATTCGGACCTTTCGGTCTCGACCCAACGACACCTACAAAGACGAGCAGTTGTTGACTTACCTCTGTTGAGTCATATAGGCGTTTGGTGACTTACCTAGTCAGAGGATCCAAATGCCTGAACTGCCTATTTTTGTTCTCTCTTTCCGCGGCCACACGCGAGGCATTTTGTGTGATGAATTCTGATTTTGAGCTTCTATGACAAAGGTCCCGCTTTAATCGGTAATCGGCAGTTGGCTTCGATTTTTTACTTTACTTTATGTTTGTTGGTTAAAATTATATTATAATGATTATTTTTTTTCTAAATTATTTAATTAAAGAAAAATAAAAAATAAAAACACCGTTATATTTTTCTACAGATAATGTAAAAAAATAAAAAAAGTTAAAATTAGAAGCAAATATTCTTTAAGTAATTTTTGACTTAAAAAAATAAAAAATTGGAAACCGAAGCTGTTTAGGAAGGACCGAGAATACCGTGTTTGCGTTGGTATTGCTGATCGGATCAGTTCATGAAACTTTGCTCCTAGACTAGGAGGTACGACGTGTTAGTTCTATCTCATACACAGTAATACATCAATTCAGACATTGCAAGGAGGGCAAAGAATTGCTCAATTCACAAAGCAGAATCCCGTAACCGTAAGACATACTCAAATCCACCTAAAAAACCCCAATTCCCGTACATGCCATCATCAAGAACCAGCAGACGGAGGGCAACCTGAGCCTGAGCCTCTGAGGGTGGAGTGGAGACAGTGAAAGAGATGGTGGGCAACCGGCCGGCCCGGTTTTCGCCGCTGAATAGACCGGCCCAACCGGCGGCTGACCATAGGCCCAGCTGGCCCGGTGGATCGGCGCCGGTCGCTGAGTCCAGCCTAACCCGAACAAACCCACGCGAGAACCGGCTGGGCCGGTGCTCCTCTCCACTCCTCTCCTCTGGTTTTTTTCTTCAACCTCCTCTTCAGCTTCGCCTCCGGCTCTGGGGTTCCGCCGATTCCGGGGCGGCCGATTCGCCTCGAAGGAAAAAAAACCGGGTGAGTTCTCTCTTCCTCTCCCTTCCCTCTTTCCACTGGCTCGCCTGGTCTACTTTGAAGGTTCATTTTTGCGATTGTGTCATCGACTAATTGGGGATTATTTCCTTTGGGCCCTTGCTTTGCTTGAGGGAAATTATCCGATCCATTTTGCACAATAGAGAACTACACAGGCATGTTTGCCATTGAGTAATGGCTGGTTTGTTTGTGCTCGTCGAGTGCTACTAGGATTTGATTTTGATGCGCATTTCGCTGCTCAAATGAGATTCTTTTGCCAAGAAAATGCGCAATTCGTTACTCTTGTTGGCTCGTCTGTTGTCTTGGCAAGAAATTACTACCGCCATGTAAAGAAATGGTAAGCTCTTAGTAGTAATAACTAGTGGTAATGGCTAATGCGGTGCAGGAGCGAGTGGTAGTGTATAGTAGAGATGGCGTCGGAGCCGGAGCCGGAGCCGGAGCCGGAGGTGGTCCTGCCGATAGGCGCGCAGAAGCACGACCCGGCGTGGAAGCACTGCCTGCTGGTGCGGTCGGCCGGCCGTGTCAGGCTCAAGTGCATATACTGCCACAAGCACTTCCTCGGCGGCGGCATCCACCGCTTCAAGGAGCACCTCGCGCGCCGCCCCGGCAACGCCTGCTGCTGCCCCGAGGTGCCCCGCGAGGTCCAGGAAACCATGCTCCACAGCCTCGACGCTGTCGCCGCCAAGAAGAAGCGCAAGCACTCCCTCGCCGATGACATCAGGCAGATCACCCACCCGGCGGTCTCTCCCTCTGCCCCCAACGGCGGCGCCAGCACTGCCCAGGTCGACGGCTCTGGTGGCGGCGCCGAGATGGAGAGCCCCATCCACATGATCCCGCTCAACGAGGTGCTCGACTTGGGCGCCGTGCCGCTCGAAGAGACCCCTCCGGTGACCAGGGAGATGAGGGGGAGCATTAGTAAGAAGAAGAAGAAGGTGGCGGCGAGGCACGCCTCTGCCCCTCCTCTTGCTCCTCAGACCCAGCAGCATCTTCAGCCTAACCCTGCTGCTCCTCAGACCCAGCCTCTTCATCAGGTTGTGATGGCGCTCGACGCACTTTCACCGCCGTCTAGGGATTTTCATCAGACTGGCTTTGACAAAGAGCAGGTTTACATGACAGTTGGGAGGTTCTTGTATGACGCCGGTGTGCCATTGGAGGCAGTGAATTCTGTCTACTTCCAGCCGATGCTCGAGGCCATTGCTTCGGCAGGAGGGAGGCCCGAGGCGTTCTCGTACCACGACTTCCGTGGTTGCATTCTGAAGAAGTCGCTGGACGAAGTGACGGCTCAGTTGGAGTTCTGCAAGGGGACATGGACCCGGACGGGGTGCTCAGTGTTGGCCGATGAGTGGACGACTGATAAAGGCAGAACCTTGATAAACTTTTCAGTTTATTGCCCGAAAGGTACTATGTTTCTGAAATCTGTCGATGCAACAGACATTGTCGCATCGCCAGATGCGCTGTATGAGTTACTGAAGAATGTTGTTGAGGGAGTTGGGGAAAAAAATGTTGTCCAAGTAATCACAAACAACTCTGAGATTCATGCAGCGGCTGGAAAAAGGCTAGGCGAAAGGTTTCCCACATTGTTCTGGTCTCCATGCACTTACCAGTGCATCGATGGGATGCTCGAAGATTTCAGTAAGGTGGGGGCAATCAAGGAGATCATAAGCAACGCGAAGGCTATCACAGGATTTATCTACAACAGTGCACTTGCATTGCATTTGACGAAGAAATACCTGCACGGGAAGGATCTGCTAGTTCCTGCGGAGACTCGTGCTGCTATGAACTTTGTCACACTGAAGAACATGTGCAGTCTGGAGGAGGCTTTGCAAGCCATGGTCAGCTCAGATGAATGGATACACTGCTTGCTGCCAAAGAAACCTGGAGGGATTGAAGTGAGCAATCTTGTTAGTAGTTTGCAGTTTTGGTCTTCTTGTGCTGCAGTGGTTCGCATCACCGAACCACTTGTGCGTCTTCTTAAGCTAGTCGGTTGCAACAAGAGGCCTGCTATGGGGTATGTTTATGCTGGATTATACAAAACCAAAGAAGCAATCAAGAAAGAACTGGTGACGAAGAATGACTACATGACTTACTGGAATATTATCGACTGGAGATGGGACAAGCGCACACCACGACCGCTTCATTCAGCTGGCTTCTTCCTGAATCCATTATTTTTTGATGGGATTCGAGGTGAAACATCAAATGAGATCTTCTCAGGAATTCTAGACTGCATAGAAAGGCTGGTTTCTGATGTGAAAATCCAAGATAAAATCCAGAAGGAGCTCAACATGTACCGGAGTGAGGCAGCAGGGGATTTTCGTAGGCAAATGGCTATCCGAGCCAGGCGTACTTTACCTCCTGGTTAGTACCGTACAAATTTGTCATGAACTGGTTTACTCAATAGATTAATTATGGCATCCTTAAAACATGAGATACTTTTGTCAGGTTTTCTGGATCAACCTTACACAAAATCAGAGCAGTTTGCTCTTTCTATTGACAAACATTGTTAGCCTTATCCACTCTCTGATCTAGGTTGTTATAAGAGGAACTTTGTTTTATGATGCTTGTTGATACATTTCATCTTTACATGTTGTCATTTTCATCTTGCAGCTGAATGGTGGTATACATATGGAGGAGCTTGCCCAAATTTGACACGTCTAGCAGTCCGTATTCTCAGTCAAACCTGCAGTGCTAAAGGATGCGATCGGACACACATTCCATTTGAACAAATTCATAACCAAAGAATGAATCTTTTTGAACGTCAACGAATGCATCATCTAACCTTTGTTCAATACAACATACGGCTACAGCACAGGTACCCAAATCCTCTTATTTGAAATTTACCTTTCGTTGTTAAAAGAGAACATCTTTTGCTGGCTAGCAAAGCATGGATGTCAATGAGTGCTTTGATTAATCTGTTCATAGACAACAGCGCAAGGCAAAAGCATTTGATCCTGTGGCAGTCAACAACATAGACATAGTTGATGACTGGGTTGTGGATAGACCTACACTGTTCTCTGACCCGGCCGAGCAGCCAAACTGGATGGAGATTAATCAACCAGTCAACGGAACCACATCAACCGAACCGAGTGATGATGAATTTGAGTCCTTCGTTGAAGGTACATCGGTATATATTTCCTTGCTTCCAGCTAATCTTCGGGTAATGTTAATTGTTGAACATCACAAGATCTTAATTTTCTTGCAGGAGTTGATGATGAAATGATCCAAGGTGCTTCTCGAGGCACCCAGGAAGATGACGATGACGACTGAGGAGGGAGATAATCGTGCCTATAGGTGAACTAGTCATTGCAATCGGGGTAGTAGGGGTTCTAGTTCTAACTTGGATAACCTGTAAACTAAAGCTGTATGGACAAACTCTAGCATTGGCACATAGCTTGTTACAATATTCTAAGTAGCCAAAATAAGTATATGCTTCTTCTTGTGTAATTTAAACTGTCTTTTTGGGTCCTTGAGATGTTTAGAGTTCGGATGTCTTTCGAATCATTGCACATGTCCATCACTGTTCTTAAAGCAATCATTTATCTTATAGTTTTCGGTTGCCATATCTTTGGTTCCTTTTGAGCAAGGTACCAGGCTGATATTTTATGTTTGCAGTGTTAATCTGAACTATAAGGTGATACATCTGCAAACCCCCGTTAGGGCTTGTTTGGATAGGGAGATATTAGACCTAACCTCTTTGGATTGGAAGGGAATTTAGTTACAAGGTTGTCAATATCGTGATACAGATCGCAATATCGTACGACGATCCTATCGGAGGTAGATGTTATAAATCGAAATTAGATAGTATCACAGTGTGATTATGATTCAACTCATAGAATCGTTTGAATTGAGTAGGATTGTAGTGAGATCATGATCCTGATAACAAACTATATTAGCATATAAAATTTGATATTACCTATTGCTAGTTTAAGTTACACTAGTTTAATTTGCTTTGTTTTTATTGTTTATATGTTATTTTAAGGTAAAAAGTATTATCTTTGATATATTAGACTTTTAAATTATTAGTTTATTAAAAAATATATTTCAAAAATTAATCTTAATTCAATATAACATGAATAAGTGTATTTCAACCATAAAATTAAATTAAAAAAATTCTACTATAAACTCGTATATCTAGATATATAATCTAATTTTTATATAACGTATATACGCTTTTAAACAATCTAATAGAATCATGATCCTAAGTTTCAATCCCGTCAAACGAAAAACAATCATAGCTAGTTGAGTCCTACAATGTATCCAAAGTTCGCAACAAGCCCTAAAAGGTAATGCAACTGTAAACTTTGGGGTGCATACCATTCACCTCTTCTTCTTGCACAGTTTCTTGTCACAACGATTGCTGTTCCAGTGTCCACTCTTTCTGAAATTGCACCAAGCTAAATTGATAAAGGTACAATAAATAATCCAAGTTGATCGGTATACTATCTCTTTGATGAAAAAAAAAATCACCTCTAAAAACGATTGGCAGTATCCTATGTTCACTTCAAGACAAGTGTCATACACCTAATAATCCAGCAATTATTTGCTTTCCATTCCCACATGGCACGTACTGACATACATCAACCATCCTATGCACATTACCAAAATTTGCTTCAAAATATGGCGCTACTCAGCTGAATATCAGCTGCCGTTGCTCGTCGGTGGACTGCGAAGACGACGGCGGCTGCGTCGTGGCAGTAGTGGTGATCTCGGACGTCGACGGGAACATGGTGACGAACTCGTCAAACGACTCGTCGTACCCGAACTGCATCACACTGCTGACGAGATCTTCCGGCAATGTCTCCGGCGCCGGCGCGGAGCCTTCCAATATCTGCACCACCTGTCTCATGCTCGGCCGGTGCCGGGCGTCAGGGTGGGAGCAGAGCAACCCGAGTTTGAGAACCAACTCGAGATCGTCTTCGTCGCAGTTGCCTATCCTTGGATCCCTCGCGTCCTTGATCTTCCCCGCTTTCCAGTTGTCGAGGACGAGCTCGACGAGCCCCGGCGAGTCCGCATTGGCGCTGAACTCCATGGGCCTCCGGCCGCACGCCACCTCGAGCAATAAGGCGCCAAAGGCGAAGACGTCGGTGCACGTGGTGGCCTTGCCGGTCTTGCTCATCTCCGGGGCGAGGTACCCGAGCGTGCCGACGACGTGCGTTGTCTGCGGGTTGCTACCGTGGTCGTAGAGCCGCGCGAGGCCAAAGTCGCTGAGCTTGCCGTTCATGTCCGCGTCGAGGAGCACGTTGCTGGCCTTGATGTCCCGGTGCACCACCACCTGGTCCCACCCCTCGTGCAGGTACAGCAGCCCTGCGGCGACGCCCCGGACGATCTTGGCGCGTTGCTCCCAGCTCAGCGCCGGCGGCTGGTTGGCGCCGCCGAAGAGGTGCTTGTCGAGGCTGCCGTTCGTCATGTAATCGTAGACAAGCACCAGCTCGCCCCGCCGCCGGCAGTACCCGAGGAGCTGCACCAGATTGCGGTGGCGCAGCCGGCTCATGCTCACGATCTCCGACACGAACTCCCGCAGCCCCTGCCGCGAATCGTGGGACACCTTCTTCACGGCGACCTCGGCGCCCGACCTGGGGAGCACGCCGCGGTACACGCGGCCGAAGCCGCCGACGCCGATGACGTCGCGGAAGCCCTTGGTCGCCACGTGCAGGTCTTTGTAGCTGATCCTGTGAGGCCCGTACTCTACCTCCCAGTCCTCCTCCTCCTCGGCGAACCGCCGGCACCGCACGACGAGCGACGCGACGGCCGCCGACGCCAGCAGCAGGACCACTACGGCGAGGAGGAGCAGTGTCACGAGCAGTAGCGGCGGCGTCTTTTTCTTGGATCCTGACAACGGGAGCGACGGGAGCTTGGAGAGGTCGAGGTCCTGCGCTCGGCCGCCGCCGAGGCGGAAGCTCCAGCCAAGAACGTAGTGCGAGCTCGCGGCCGCGCCGTTCGCGGCCGAGAACCCGACGTACGTGTCGTCGGCCACGACCGACGAGAGGTTGACGCTGCATGACACAAGTGGGACGGCCGGCCTGGGCGCGCCGGCCGGCGACACCGTCACCTCGAGGCGCGGGCTCTCGCCGTCGTACTCGATCCACACCTGCAGAGGTGAGCCACCAATCAGGCTGAGGTTGGCGAATCTGCCTGTGCCCACGTCGTGGTACCCCGCCGGGGTCGAGTTCACGGACCGCAAGCTGTTGACGTCGACTCCGACGTGGTTGTCGTTGATGTCATGGAACTCCTCGTCCAGCGCCGTGTCGAGCTCGACGGCGACGATCTCGTTCCTCTCCCTTCCCGTGTTATCGGACATGTTGAACAACCCCAGGTTCTTGCCGGCCAGGGCGCCCGGGACGTCCACCGATGGCGCGAGCGCAAAGGCCAGGCCGTGGCCGTGCGCGTCCGGGTACCGCGGCACGATGGCGAGCACGAAGGTGGTGGAGAAGGAAACCAGCGCGCCGGTGGAGGCGTTCTTGAAGCGGACCGGCACGGGGTAAAAGCCGTGGCCGAACTTCTCGTTCGTATCATTCGTGAGCCGCAGAAGGCCGGAGGATGTGACAACCGCCGCGCCGCTGGTCGTCACGCTGTCGCCGGCGAAGCCGGCAAACACGAACTCGTCTTTGGCGGCGGCACCCCAAGCAAGAACGAGCAAGAACGCGACCAGCCCGATCAGCCGCCGCCGCCGCCGAAGCATGGCAAGAACGGCCGGCATGGCCGCATGGCACGTGCACACGGCAAGACTACCGCGGTAGCTGCAGACGACGACCGAGAAATGGGAAACGCTTAGTATAACTAAGCAAGGTGCGGTTTGCAGTAGGGGAGTAGTCGCTGGCTCTGCTAGCTGCTGGTCCGCGTTGCGGACCTGCGGTGATGCGAGGCGTACGGTGAGAGGGACATGGGAATGGACGGCGGCTTTGGAAGGAGATCGACCAAATGGGAGTAGGAAGAGGTCGGAGGTGGTGGAAACGGACGACCGGCTGGGCGACTAGTTGGTTGGAAAATTTCACTGTTTGCACAGCTCTGCTTTCAGCTCTTCCTTGGAATCTTGTGGAGCTATACCAAATACTTAGCTTTCTGAACCGATCCGATTTTGCTTCTTGCAAGGAGAGGAGTTAAAAATGAACTAGTGAGGAAAAGCAACCTTGAGATAGATTTTCGTGAAAAGATAGCATACGAGGAACAAAAATACCTATTGAAGTTAAAAGAAAGTTACCCGCACATTGCCATCCAACTACCTCGAATCGATTCACTCGGCACCCTCCCTCTCCCCACCCGAGTGCCCCCTCGCCCTCTACATCCTCCTCCCCACCGAGCTCCCCCTCTGCCTCCCCCTTCCCCTCTGCGCCTCTCCCCTGCAGTAGTCGCCGGGCTCCCCCTCCACCTCCCCCTTCCCCTTCGAGGCCTTGGTGCCAAGCTCCACTGCACGAAGCAGGGCGGCGACATCACCTTCCACGCCCTGTGCTGGGCTATGCTCTACCCCATCCTCTCGCTCTGGGCCATCGGGCTTGGCGCGTGAAGGTACGTCGAGGGGCTCGAGCCCATCATGATTGAGGTGGCGACGCTGTATGACATCACAGCGCGGCCAAGGGACGCCGACGATACTAGCATGCGGGTTGGGGACAGGAAGATTGGGACCATTGGGGTCAAGATCACGTCCGTGTTTATCTCGATGAGCGGAATGCCTAACTCAAAATTAAATTCTAGAGTTCTGAAGACAATTCTTTATTTTATTTTTTCTTTTGTTTGATCTTTGTTGGCTTCTTTACATTCGTTCTTTTCGCAAATGATAACATAGTTCTTTTGAAATTCAGGAAATCAGTAATTGATGTATGAAAGGATATGTATATAATTTTATATTTTCTATAGCTTTTGACTAATTGTAAATGTATGAGATGGTCCTAATAAAATTTTATTTTTATACTTGATTAATGCTACAACGGACTATACAATTATGGATTACAATGTATGACACAACTCGTATTTGTTTAGTTTACTGTCTTTTGTTCAATTTAAATCCTGGTGCAATGGATTGAATTTGGCTAATACGCCCACAATGCTTAATTTGACTGTTAATTACTGTTGTTAATTTGCAATTTTCCGATTAAGTTAGTTCTAAAAACACGGGGCGTTATTTGCTAGTTGACGAAACCATCTTACCACTTAGCACTAAGAGGTCATACTCGCCTAACTTTTAGCCAGTGGAATTCGAAACCTACCATTGGCTGACGAATTTGTTGTATAACCCCGTTTAGAATACATGAATTTCGTATAATCCTATACCACATATAGAGTCTGTTCTTTTTAACTGCGGTTTATGGTTTTTGGCTGAAATTTATGAATTTTGGCTGTCTGCGACAGAGATTACGGAGAGAGAGATACTCGCTTGTGATTTTGGATGGTACAGATGTTAGACTTTTAACATGTACTATAATTAACTTGTAGACTCCATCTTAAAAAAATAATCCGTTTGAAAGTTAGATACTGTAGCAAAAATCAAAAACCGTTTTGAGAAGCTGAAAAGAACAGGTCCATAAACTCCTGATCTTTTATTCTTTTGATTTTTGGTTGATGACAATCAAAATAAATGGGGCAATTTTTTAAGTGAATTCTCTAAACACCTTTCTTAGTCTAAAATTGTGCCTCAATGTTTTCACTATCTATTATTATTTAGAAAAGTATAGATAAAAATCAACGACTATGCTCAAAAAGAACAAGACCGAAAGCAGTACCTATGATCAGATCCGGAGCGTCGAAAGCAGATCGGATAACGGGGAGATGATGCGGTAGGGGGGGGTGCTCAGCTCAACTTGGCACTACTAGTGCCGCACCAGCTAGCACTAGCGGCAGAAGCACGTGAGGCCCATGGCTGCTACAGTGTACAACGAAACAGTCATGGCCGGCCAGGAAACACATGCAGAGCAGAGCAGAGAAGCTGACACGAATTTATTCTGCGGCAGATGGCGGTTGCATCTGTGCCGGGACTGGTCGATCGTTCGTTGGGCAGTCAAGTCAGTCCATCTCATTCATTCCAGACTTGCCTGTCCGAAAACAAGAACAAGAAAAATTCAGACCTGGCGAGCCAGCCGGCACTGCGCTGGTGCCTCGTTGATGCGTGCATTATTCAAGTCTGAATTCTGCATGGTTGGAGCACAGACTTTCGTGGGGTTAAGTTAACCTTGGCATTACGGACCTACATGTTTTTGTTGGAGTTTGAGAACCGTCTGGTAATTTCTCCTTATGAGAAAAAGAAAATAAAGATAAAAGAGAGGAAGGTGGGTTCCATCTATTGGTGAGACAAAAAAATGTGGTAAGGCTAATGACTCCAAGTTTCTAACACTATTTCGCATCTGGCCGAACGGTTCACGTGACTCTCCTTCTCGCGGTATGGAGTCTTGAGACGGCAGTAGTGCTGGAGGCTTCAACGACCCCCGAGTGCTTCGGCGCCATTGGCAGCAGCCGCGTCGACCTCGTCGCCTCCCCTCCTATTTAATGGCCACCTCCTTCCTCTTGTTCGGCATCAACCAAGTGAGTCCCCTAATCCCTAATTGCTTACTCTTCCTCGGTTGGATCTCGATTTGAGCAGTGGAATTGCTGCTTTGCCATGTTCATCACCGGCGCAAAAGGCAGTGAGGTTCAAATTTCATCCCTTAGGCATTCCTCGATCGGTTCCTTGCGCTATTTCTCATTTGAAGTAGCCATGAGGGATTTGGGGTATTTTGTCTTGTGGGGATCAAATCTGGTCGGCTCTTCATCAATTTGAGGGAGAGGAACTTTGTGCTTGTTGCTTGGTGCTCTCAGCCGGAGCATTGCGGTGACTCTTGTGTGGCATACTCCTATACCTCGGTTTCGTTCTTCGATGTGTCCTGATTTGTGAAGATTAGCATAGTTTCTCCGTCAACATTGCCTAATATTTGCGGCACAGCTTAAAGCATCTAAGCCCCTAAATTCAAGATTTTGGTAATTAATAATGATTTATGAATATGGGACTAATGTGTGTGCTAAGATGTATAGACAAAAGTCTTATGTGTGCAATGGACAAGAACAAGCTGCATGAAAATTGACGTTGAGAAAGATCAAGAGGCAAAGGTACATGAAATATATAATCGTTTTATTTTTACCGGTCTTAGGAGAAAAGGTGGAAGACCGGATTATAGGTTATATGCCGTACTGCTAAGAGGGATTATTGAAAATAGCTTGATAGCATGTTTTAGTGCACATTGAATCAATTTAGGACTATGCATGCACATGAAAAACAAGTTTGAAAACTCACTATACTTTCTCAGAAAAATCGGTAGTACCGCCGGTTACTGCGGAACTACCGATTTTCGGTATGTTTTTTTCCAGAGAGCATCCCGAGAAAAACTTAACTAGCCAGAAATCAAAAGTATCGAATTAGCACGGCGGAACAACCACTACCGCACTTACAACGGCGGTAGTACCGCTCTAAATTTAAAACGGCTAGTTCTGTACATCTGACATAGCCATTACTGTGTGCTACAGTAAAGTGCAGTAGTTTCGCACTTTGTACTGCGGTAGTTCCGATTTCTCTGATTTTTCAAAAAGAAAATTTTGCAATGGCTAGTTTTGGTTGGTGAAGGTATAAATACCCCTCCACCTGCCTAAGGGCAAGGTGCTGAGCTTGCATTGATCATACTTGAGCCCTAGAGCATTCATTCCACACCTCTCTCTTGCTTGAAAATTCATTTTGAGGTGTTTTGAGATTTTTCAAGTGCATTCAATTCTAGTTAATCCATTTGCACTTGAGCGCCATCAAGCGGAATCAGTGATCTATTCTCTTAGTGCTTGCCGGCACCTAGACGGCGGGGAGGTTGATTGCGAGGTGACTTCTTCAAAGAAGATTATGAAGAAGTCCGAGCCGATTTGTGAGTGATTTGGAGCTCGCCATCTCCGGAGTGGAGGAAGAGCTACCACTAGTGATTGAGGAGCAAGGCTTAATTCGTGGAGCCGGTCCAAGAAAACTTGGGCTTTCCTCAACGTGGACTAGTGAAGATCGGCAAATCTTCGATACCACGGGAAAACATCGCTCGAGTTATTGTGATTATTTATTTGCCTCTTTAGTTCTATACTACTAATTGGGCAATTTGTTATTTGCTATATTTACCTGTGCTTGTGCTAGAACTATTGTATTGATTGCCTAGAATTATTAGAATTATGTAGGTGTGTTTTATCTAGTATTCTTGTCTTGTGTTAAATTGCTAGTACTTGTTTAAATTAGGCAAGAATTTTAAAACCACCTATTCACCCCCCTCTAGTCGGTTATCCTTAATCCTACAACAGCGAGGTAATTGGTTTTCTAGGACAACACCTTTTTTGGCGTGCCTTGCCCGTGTCTTCTCGGTGGCTTTGATTGCCATTGGTTTTGTTAGTATAACTGTGTTCATCCCTTTGCATTAGTACTGTTCTGGTTATAGACACTCATACTATGAGTATTTATATCGATATCTCTACTGGAAGTAATTGCAAAGTGATGTTAAGGCTAGATGTAATGCTCAATGAGGATGATGGTCTAATACTTAAATTGATTTGATAATCTAGTTTAGATTTGAGCTCTAATTGCATTATTTATTACTGTAATTTAATCTTTAAGCCTCTCAGGCTGTTACTTTCGGTTTCTGTGATCCCTAGCATTGAGTTAGCTTACACTTTAGTTGGCCAAAAGGCTTTATAGCTAGACTTGAATTCTATGAAATTTCTCCCACTGTAAGTCTGTTGGCCGACTGGGCTGTTGCTTCTGTGATCACTTTGTAGTGATGATCTTCTGTTAGTCGAAATTAAATTGTGATTTGTTATGGTTAAAAGTACATTGACAGTTTAGTAAAACATTATTTAGAGCTCAAAGGCTAAATATTGGTTATCTTCTTATCTTATCAAATTTGTTGAGAGTATAGACAAAAGAATTGAGAAGGCTAAGAATACTTCTTGAGCAACTCTACATCTAAGAGCATTAATCAATAAATTCTTGAACATGAGCATTATGCTTGTTTTTTTATTTAAACATGCTTTATGTTTTGAGTATATTGTCCTGCTTAAATGATATGAGAGATTTACATGTTTACATGTCAATTTTGTCATTTATGTGCTACTGAAAATATGATTTTATTATATTTAACTTTGCTAGAATTAAATATGAATATTTGCTAAAACTGCATAATTTTCAACAATGGTCAGTCATTTGACATCATGGCCAGTTAACTAACTTTGTCAAGAGAATGGAAGATGCAGGTGTAATATCCACTTGTACTCTCTATATATATTGCTCGTTGGGTATCTTCAATATACACACAATATTCATAACATGGTATCAGAGATTAGGTTAGGGTTAGGCTTACTGTAGGCGCCGTCGCCAAACCTTCGCTTCTTCCACTGCTGCTACCCCTAGGAGGATCGATCTCCGCTCTCGGGGGCGGCCACCTCTCCAGCCATCAACACTCTGGATACAGTCGGCCCAGGCTACCACTGTTGCTCATTGGTTGCGCTCGTCGCCGGCTTCATCGTCACTAGCAGCAAGCCACCTCCATGGAGGGCTACCGTCGCTCGGTGCTCTCCCAGGCTGTCGCGGCCAGGCTATCGTGCTGACGCCGTTCGACTTCCTCCCAGGCCACAGCCCAAGTCGCCATCGCTGCACCCTCGCCATCGTTGCCTCGTGTGGCCGCCCGCACCGAATCTGGCGAGGGGGGCTCCCCGCATCGAATCGACGCCTCTGCATCGTGGCCGCCTGTGCAAGCCTCACCGTCGACACTGGATCCGGGATCTCTGCGCTAGATCCGGTCTCCTCACCTTGGATCTGACCGACTCCGTCTTGGATCCGGCCCGAGCCACTACATCTAGCTGCCTTCCTCGACATCTCGCCGCACCTCCTTTACACCCACCACCCCGCCACGCCCTGCAAACTGTCGCCGCCTCCTTCGCCAGTGCGCGCGGCCGTCATCTATCGCGCCATGGCGGAGGCGACGTCCTCGTCGGTGACTGAGGAGCTGCGCTCGCTGGCCCTGCCGGTGCGGCCCGAGATACTCTCCCTCGACCTGCCCTACTACAACTCGGCAAGCTCCACGCCCGTCGACCTCGCCGTCGTGGGAGGTGGGCCCGCGGGGCTCGTCATGGTGCAGCGTGTCGCCGAGGCAAGCCTCTCCGTCTGCGCCATCGACCCCTCCTCGGCGCTCGTCTGGCCCAACAACTACGGCATATGGGTCGACAAGTTTGACGCCATGGGCCTCTCCCATTAGGGCTGGACAAAAAGCTCGAGGCTCGTGAGCTACTCAAGCTCGTAGCTGGCTCGGCTCGAGCTCAAAATTTTTTTCAGCGAGCCAAGCCTAGGAAATAGCTCGGCTTACTAACGAGCTGAGCCCGAGCCCGAGCCGCTCTGAGCCAAACGAGCCGGAGCGGAGTGATGTATATGTTCGCTGGAATCGCTGCCACGCTCTCGCCTGCTCGCTCCGCCTCTCTCTCTCTCGCCGCTTTGCTCCTCCGCTCGCTCTCTCTCGCTTTCTTCTCTCCTGCTCGCTCGCTTCGCTTCCCCACAACCCCACCCGCATCCCTCCCCGCTCCCCCGCCCCCGCCGCCTCCTCCCTGCTCCCTGCCGTCGCCTCCTCTCTCCCTGCCCCGCCCTCCTCCGCCCCGCCGCCCTCCTCCCTCTTCCCGCCGCCTCCTCCTCCCCGCCGCAGCCGCATGACGCTGGCAAAGTGGCCCCGGCCCCCTCCGCATCCTTCGCCATCAACTTCCTCACGAGCTTCTACTCGAGCTCATGAGCCAGCTCGAGCCACCTGTCGAGCCCGAGCCAAGCCTGCATTCTAGCTTGTTTAGAAAACGAGCCGAGCCGAGCCATAGCTCGGCTCAGTGCGAGTTAAGCCGAGTCTGGCTCAAGCCGGCTCGACTCGGCTCATTTCCACCCCTATCTCCCACTGCCTCGTTGTCGTCTGGCAGTAGATAGGGTGTTTGGACAAAAATAAAGGAAGAGATAGGGTGTTTAAAAAACAAGTCTGTGTGCCAGGCTGGTTTTCGTTTTGCATCTTCCGTTTGCATCTAAGTCCGTAGTTTTTATTATTTCAGTTCGTCAAAGCTGTGCAAGTCCACAAATTTATTATCAGTCATAGAAGTGTATGCATTTTATTTTGCATGACAGCAGCCGCCGCTCTTCTCTTTGAGTTGCGTGTAGATCGTAAAAGTCATTATGATGCCGCCGCTTCTTTAGCCACCGTCTCAATCTTCTAAGGCCGCCGCGCTTCTTCTGCACCTTGTCAATCTTCTAAGGCCGCCGCGCTTCTTCTGCACCTTGTGCACTACGCCGCCGCCGTCTTAGGCTTCGATCTGCGTCGTCATACTTCTATCTATTCCTTTTTTACTTGATTTGACAGTATTTTTCAAGAGTATATTATAAAGATTCTGACTTCGGATTTTTACTATTTTAGTGACAACTCTTTTCAAATGTAATGATATTACATACGCTTTGCATTTAAAGGGAGTATTAAGGGTATTAAAAATATAATAGGATTTTTTCAGTTGTTTCCTTATATGACTGAGTTTCCTTATTTGTATATGGTATATTTCTATGTAATATCTCCTTCTATTCTCTATATATATTATCCATTGAATCTCTTTAATATACACATAATATTCATAACAATCTAGATGACCAAGCATCAGTGGACACAGGAACATATATGAAAGCTCAGCTCGCTAGGGTTACCTATCGTTCTGGGAACGATCGGTTGAACATGATCAAGGCAAAAAATAAAAAAATCTTAACAGGGGAGAAACACTTGATGAACGAAACCTAAAACATCTTGTTTTAGCTAGATAGACAATACTGCACCCAAGATCCCCCACGAGGCCAGGATATGGACCAGATACATCAGGTAAAACATCTTGCCAGGAATAAAAAGAAAACGCCAAATACTTGACATCGGCAACTTACTTCAATGCTATTAAATATCGGCAATGTTAAAGGCGGTGTCTTTGTCTCTCATTTTTCTTTATGAATTCGTTGATTGTGATGCGCTTGGAACTTGGCCCAGTCGTGCTAGATAAGTCCAGGGGCAAATGCATCCGAATTAATAGTGATGCTGATGGAGTGATGGTTCTTGATCGCCACGTTAAGCTACGAGTTCAGATGCAAGCAAATTCAGCAACCACAATTCTACGCCACAGACGTATATGCACAATTCTACACAATTTTAACAGTTAACATTAAAGTCACAGATTCACAGTCATCGACACAACATGACAGATGCTTGGCGAGCTGACGACAAACATTTCACAAATCGAGCGTGGTTATGATTGATATAGCTACAGATGTATGTACAACTATGTTAATTGCACAAAGGAAATGAGGAAATTGGTAGAACAATCTTACACGGAGATCTATCAAGTGAAACTGTGACACGTACCGAATCTCCGATCCTGTGAACGGCCAGGTAGAGACTAGAGGCTAGTACCAACGAACTCTCTGGTTTGCAGTACAGCCTTTTTTTTTTCGAAGACGGTTTGCAGTACAGCCTTGGCATCTTACTTCAGGATCATAGACTCAATCTCCTCCAAGCTCAGGCCTTTTGTCTCTGGAACATTGAGGATGACAAACACGAGGGAGAGCAACGATATGGCTCCAAAAAGAAGAAAAATGTTGGCTGGCCCAAGGAATTCCTGTAGCAAAAAAATGGCACTTGTTCTGTTTGTTCTTATATTTGTGAACAAGGAACTGATAGCAGTATTTAGAGCAGGAAGGCAGAATACACTAGTCCAGACTCCGGACCGGACAAGAGGTTGATTTTTTCTTCTCCTTTTACTGGAGCAAAATCCCTAGAGCTTAGCAACTATATATGGATATGTTCGGTTGTTCACATAGGATTTAAGGTATCCACTTGCTGAGATTAAAATGTATAAAAATATCAGCTAGAGGATAACAAAATGAGTAGCAATACCTGCAAGGGTGAAAACGCAAATGTCACCAATGCATTTGAGCCAAAATTTGTTAGTACTGCAAGGCTGATTCCGCGTCCTCTTGTTCGGAGTGGGAAGATCTCAGAGACCATTAGCCAACTTATTGGACCAAACGACACCTGAAACACAAGGACATCTCAATTTCTTGCACTAGTCATATACATCTCTATCACCTACAGAAGTAAAGCACCAACCTGATAAGAGCCGACATATAGAAGTAAAGCACCAACAGCAACAAACGGGAAGCTGTTCAGAATCTTGTAGTAAGCTGCTAGTAGGAACAGGGAAACAGCCTACAGTTCCAGGTTATAGAAAGCATAAGGGCAATTTATTCAGAATCTACCTTGTACTATTGTGTATATGTTTGATGTAATTTGAAAAAAAATCAGAAAGGTTTTTAAGCATCTAGTTATGTTTTAGAAAGTGATTAAGGATACTACCAAAAAAATCGAATGTTGTTTAGTATCTACATCAAATGGGACCATGTGATCAAATAGGTAAATAAATGGATATGAGGGCACTTTCCATGCAATCCATAGAACCTAAACAAGTTGTAGAAAAGAGCAAAATTACTCACAATTCCACTAACACCTCCTATTAGTAATGGACGCCTTCCAAGATCATCGACTTTAAATACTGCAACACCTGTCATCAGCAACTGCAAAGAATAGAACTATCACACACCGTTGAAGAATAAAAGAAAGTGTAAACTCCTTAGCATTTCTACCTACATGTCCTGATACAAAAATAGCTAGGAGTATAGAGTAATGATCTAGCTCCTTGGCATTACCTTGAACAGCCCAATCAATACTGACACTCTGGCAGCATCAGATGCAGTTGCAAACCCAGCAGTCTACAGAAGTATAGAACATGGAGAAATAGAATGGTATGCATCAAAGAAATTCAGCAATATGAGAAACTTATATTCCTACTTCCATTTGTTCTATATTAAAAGGAACCATTGAACAATTCCAAGCAAAATAGAGGTACCTGAAGAATGGAAGTTGCATAGTACAGAACACTTGGCTGGCCTGTTATCTGTCAAATAAGAGTTTAGCTTGATAACATCGATGCATCAAGTTCATAAACACTAAAAAATAAGGAAGTTTCATCAATTTTTTTAAAATAAGAAACATCCAAATAGCATAAAATGAATAGGCAATTAGTTTTTTTGAACTTTTCTACTAGGTACTGCCCCATATATTCTAGTAAAGAATCTCAAATGTGAGAAAATAACTTCTAAAGACAAAAAATCAAGTTTCAAACAGGAAATATATTACAAAGGACCTTTCACTTTACTTCGAAGGGGCAGAAAATTGCAAATTTAAAAGGATGATCAAAGCATGGTCGGATTTTATTCAGTTGAGCTGCATATAAGTGGGTTGAAGAGGACAAAGACCTGCTGGAAGAGGACTAACCCTCCTCCAATGATGAAGGCCTTCAAGCTAGCTCCCTCAAATATCTTCCAAATGTTTCCATCAGATTCTTGTTCTGCATAGGCAGCCTTAATAGAGACAAGGGTATCATCAATTTCATCTGCCAAAACCATGTCACTCGCTGAGCGCCCCCTCAGCCTTCTCAGGGCATGAATTGCCTTCTTTTTGTTATCTTCCACAGGGCCCTTCCCTCGCACTGCCCTGAGAAGTAGCCATCTCGGTGAAGGTGGTAAAGTCCACATACCAATAGCCATTATAGCTGCCAGTGGAGCACCGAAACCAAACATGTAACGCCATCCTCCTACAACACCAATTTCAAGACTCCCTATGAGGTATCCAATCTGCAAATTGCAAAATATTATAATAATTAATAGTCAGCAGGCATCAAATGGTACATTGAAGTACAACTGTATAGGTTTATAATATCTGCAAGCGTAGATAATTACCAGTATCCCTAATACAATAAACAGCTCCTTCAAAGATATCAAAGTTCCACGTATTTGCGAAGGAGAAGTCTCTGCGATATAAAGAGGGGCACCATGCATTGCCTGGCAAAGAGCACCATGATGGTTCAGAGACATAGCACCGTGATGTTAGAGAACAGCTTTGGTCGAAAATCTATACCAAACCCCTAGTTGATCATGAATATGCTCCTGTGCAGTTCTGTTCCTCTTCAGTTGCTATTAAGTCTTTTTAACAAAAGCACTGACAATTCAAACAATTGTGGGTGTTTTAAGTTCGTGCAAAACAAGTGTGGATATCACAGTCACAACAACGAGTATCAACAAGCTCAGTAATTCAAACAGAAAAAAAGAGACCTTAGCCCAAAAGATGGATTTCATCAACTAAGTTGATCATTCTATATATGCATGATAAGATTATACTCCAAGGATCAAATAGTTCCATATCTAGAATGGTCTTTTTTTAAAAAAGTTCCAGCTTATGCCTTATGGTAGCTTTATATTAAGTAGAAGGAAAAAATTTGTCTTAGATACAAGCACTGAGATTACAGGAAACAGAGAAACCATATCTAGAATGATCAAACACATGCATGATTTCTTTCTACTTATATTACAATTAATTCAGTCAAAACATGGTCATCATGCTACAATTGTATCAAATTTGTTTAACTGTGTCACACTCCGGTAATGAATTGGTAAATCAGACAAATCTGACCAGCATCATGACACATAGAACAGTGAATATCATAGGTAAGAAGGAATTGTTTTAAATCATATATTACTAATGTGATTCCTGCTACATGGAGGAATGAGTCATTCATACTACAAGTATACAGAATACGCAGTCCAGCACCCCCCCCCCTCCTTGTTGGGTGTTAGTGGTGGCAAAAGGGGTATATTTAATATCTAACTACCGGTCCTCAGTATTTCACCACACATATTCACGTTTGCAAAAAAACAGTTGTGCTTGCAGGTACTCACCAAACCAATACCAATGCCATAAAGGAGACGACCTACGATCAGAACTACAAAATTAGGGGCAAGTCCAGTGACCAAAGCACCGAAAATATATAATGCAGCTGCTGTGACCAATTCTATTCTTCTTCCTGCACCAAGATGGTAGTAGCAGTTAAGTCACTTCCTTGTCAAATACTCATATACAGTAAGGAAAAATGAAGCACACTAGCATCTGGAATCACCTAGAATGTCTGCAATGCGGTATGCGAGAATGGAGCCACCAAGAGCACCATAAAGTGAACCACTTGCCTAAATAAAATGACAATAAAGCTCATTAAGCATAACAATGTTCTTGATTGGGAAGGTGAAGTGAAAGCTTATGAAGTATGGAAATCTCTCAAAGTATTACCACGAGCCCTAGCTGCAATGACGAGAGGCTGAACCAAGTGGTGCCACTGAGATCAGCAGACTGAAGAATGAAGAAGAAGCAACCCCGTAAATGTGAATGCCAACTACAGGAACTTGCAAAACTACCAAAATAGGGACTGACCTGCAAAGATATAGATGCTCCCGAGGTTGCGCCAATGTCATAACCAAAAAGGAGACCCCCCAAGGCAGGGAACAAGAACCTAGGTTCCGAGCATTTGCCCATTAGTACTCAAAGTTTGACAGACATTTGTATTGGCCCTTTATTTATTTATTTTTGAATCCGTAGCCAAACAGGATTGCTATGAAAGCAACACTGGATTAAACTTGGCTTACATGTATTCAGTCTAATCAAAATGATATGAAAATCTAACCTATCCTGACGATTAAACCATGCATTTTATGACTGTCTTAAGTGCAAGGATCACGGTTTAACATGGAAAATCCTTGTGATCTGATGCTTATGCAGCATAAGAGAAGATGATATTAAATTATGTCGCGTCTTTGTTACAATGCACTGCAGCATGCTGATTTCCCATAGTACTGCCCTAAGTTGTGCTCTCGAAAAAACTGCCCTAATTTGACATGGTTATCCTCCTCAATACCTTGCACCAGGCAAAATCTACTGAACAACGTATTCACAATGCATTGAAATTGGTTTTAATTCACCAAGAAGACTGATCCACACGATGTGGAAGGTGGAATCAAACTAGAAATGCATTATACCTAACGTACGTTGGATTATCCCCAAATGCCATTGACCGAGAGATGGAGCGAAGAATAGCTTACGGGATGATGACGGACGCCCACGAGAAGTCGGCCTCCGAGGCCGCGCCATCTCCGGCGTCGGTCGAGGGCAACTCGCCGCCCTGCGCGTGGGTCCGCACCTGCACATGCACCTCCATCTCGTCAAAACCACCACAACCAGAATCCGCCCCATAATAGAAGGGGCAGGGATGGCTATATTTAGGACCAAAATCCGCCCCCGAATAGCGGAGGACTAGGCTCGGGTCGGGTGCCGTACTCGGAGCCTGGGGTGAGCGCGGTTGCTGGCGGCGGCGGAGCGGAGGAGCGGCTCGGCGGCCTGCGATGACACGTGGAAGGCGTCCATCGCCGAGGCGTAGCAGCCGGGAGGGTGGAGCCGACGGAGGCGGCAGGGCGGGCGGCGGCGGAAAAGCGAAGTGTTGGCGGGCGCTGTGATGGCGCGAATGGCGGTGGCGCTGGTAGCAAGAGACGAGGGGAGGAAGCCACTGGTAGCCATGGCCATGCTTTCCGCTTAGCTAAGCCACGCGGCCCAGCACGTGGGATTAATTTGATGTATTATATAACAAAATAACGTGGGATTAATTTAAATTAATATCTTTCGCTAGCATATGACTTGGTTCTACAACCACCGATTATGGTGAGATAATTACTGATTAGTTCCAATAATTGAACACAAGACAACCAGTAGAACATTCGGTATTACAAACAGTCCTGCAATAACCTACGGCTCGAAAGACAGGGACTAAAGTTTAATTTTGAAGAATTAGCAGGGGCCACACGGACACGTACCCTCTACCACAAATTATAACGTTCACTCTTCCACTTAGATGATGGTAAGGGAGCGCGACCGCCTAGCGCAATGCGGACCACTAACTAGGCAATGGAGACATCCCGAGGAATCGACTTCGATCCTCGATGCGGTACTAAACCGAAGGGGTTCGTTCCCCTCTCTGCCGCTCGACGCATTGTGCGCTGCCAAAATATGGGCTTTGGAGTACAGCTCGTTTTGGGCCCTTAGATAAGAGCAAAAATATGGGTCCGTAATGGATCAATTATTATGCTAGTACCTTGCGATTGTTACGTTGCTCAGCCTGGTTTCCCTTTACTATCCTCCGTTTAGCTCACGCAGGCTAGCTTAGGCCTGGTTTGGGCCTAGTTAACTCACGCAGGCTAGCTTGGGCCTGATTTTCCTTTACTATCCTCCTCGTGGTAATATCAATAGCGAGACCTCTAGGCATCTATACGGTCTTTTTTATTTTTATTCTACAGGCAATATGCTTTTTTATCCTTTTTCTTTTTGCTCAGGCTATAAGCTTTCGGGATGAAGACAACAATTCTTTTTAAAAAAGTAAGGCACAAAGGTTCACATGTAGAGCATGTTTTTTTCAGCTTCTCAAAACGGTTTTTGGCTTTTGCTATAGTACCTAATTTTTAAACGGAGTATTTTTTTAAGATGAAGTCTATATAAGTTAATTATAGTACATGTTAAAAATTCAACATCTGTACCATCTAAAATCGTAAACGAGTATATCTCTTTATAATCTCTTTGTAAGACACAGTGCACGAAAGAGTTTCACATCGACCTGCAATGTCAAGTTAAGTGGTTAAGAATGAAACAGGGCTTAACTGAGGATCGGATGCAAAAGGACACACGACCCAGTAAGGACTGATGTCAAGGACTCGTCACCTAGACGAGGCCTCCGAAAAGAACAAAATTTCAGCCTACGATAACAAGGACAAGGACCAAAATTTAATTTTAAAGAATTGGTGGAGTCCGTAAGGATGTGTACCCCTTCTAACACAAATTATGCCGTTCACATTCTCACTTAACGAGGTGGGTAAGAGGTTTTTAGCTGAAATTTTTGAATTTTAACTGTTTATAGTAAAGATTACAGAGAAAGATATTCGTTTGTAATTTTAGATGATATAAATATTGAGTTTTTAACGTATATTATAATTAACTTGTAGAATCTATTTTTAAAAATACTCCGTTTAAAAGTTAGATACTATAACAAAAACCAAAAACCGTTTTAAAAAATTAAAAAAATTGAAAAGAACAGGTGCTAAGCCAGCGCATCCACCGAGTGCAATGCAGGCCACAAACCTAGGCCACGGGTCTTTTTGATTGCCCGTCAACCCTGTCCAGGTAAGTATGGAGGAACGTCGCCCCTAGCTCTGCTCTGATAGCTAGCTCTTCCATCTGGTGCTCCTCGGGTAGGCGATGTGGTACTAAACTGGAAGGCTGGCGCACTAGGGGAGTATGCTGTAGGAGGTTAGATGTGCTTCTTATGTGGGCCAGCTTGCAGCTGTGGAGGTCATACGAGGCAAAAACAGCCTGAAATGCTGGATTTTCAGTCGCGCTATGCAACATGCTTGAATGAATGCAAGCTACCACTTGGGCCTCCACGAAGTATGAGAGAGATACGTGGACCTGCAGAATGGTGGCAACTCCGCTTGCTCACAAAACACACACACAGCTTCTGCTCAGAAAAAGAAAGTAACCAATTATCACCTCGCTACCTCTACCTCTTGCTGTCTTCCGGGGTTGGCACTCTGTCTCAGTGTGTGTTTGTTGGTTTCTCTGCCACAAGCCCACACACAACTCACGGAAGCGCAAATTTTTGTACTTTGTGATGAAGGTTTAGTAGCGGCGGTTTACGGTACAACATGCTGGTGCCGGTCTTCCTGGTTCAAATTGATTTTTATTGGGGACCATGCATTAAGCAGAGCACTTGAGAGTTCAGATAGCAAGTATTGCAAATTTGCACTGTTGCATTTGGACACTTGGTTCCTTAGAGAGCATATCCTCCTTTTCCAGGCTCACATAACCTGTGAATTGTCTGACGCATATCCTCTGGAAATGCGGATCACCAGTCATGACACTAGCCCTCCACTTGCCTTGCTCGAGAACTGAAATAGCTCCCTACTACAATCTCAATATGAGCTCCTCCTACGGGCGACTGGCGACGCTAGGGGTGGCCTAGCTCCAGCCCCTGCCACGCCAGCCGCCACTCCGACACCGATGTCCACCGCCTCCTACACCCACGCGATCCTCCCACCCAGGCCCTTTCTTCGCCTCTCGCTCCTACTGGCTCCTTCTCCACTCTACCGCTGCCCAAAGATCGGCTGCCACCTTCCCCCACCACTCCATCGCCCACCACCGTCGGATCCAGGCCACCCTCGCCCCATCGTCATCAGTCCAACCACCAGCGACCTTCCTCGATCAGCGACACCAAATCAGCCGCCACTGCTGCCCCCAACCCATCATCGCTCAAAGCCACTGCGCTGCTCATCTTCGCCTTCGAGAAGGCCTATGCCACTGTCGCCTCTAGCCCTCCTATGCCGTCACCTGATTTGGCCGCTAGGGGACCTCGCTAAGGTTCTCTTGACTCGTATGTCCCCGTCGTTTGGGAGCTAGTTAGTAATCAGTGGTGCCCAAGGCCACCCTCCGCAATTCATCTTCACCTTCGAGAGGTCGCCTCTGTCGTCATCATTTCCGATGCCTTTCTCTTCACCATGCTACCCACAGTTGACGGTATCTCTGAAGGCCTTCGTCTTCTTCGCGAGTTCGCAGACACCTAAAGCTTCACCCTACTCATCTTCGTCTCAGGAGTCCGCCACCGCCTTCACCGGGCTCTTTCGTAGAGGTGAAAGCTTCTTTGTCGTTAGAAGCATATGTGGAGCGATGCCAGAGGGTGAAGACAGTAGTTGGATTTAGGTTTGCAGGAAGGGATGTGGGAGTGTTGCTTCGTCTCCTCCATAGCCCTCGCCCGGTGCACAAGACGACCTCCAAATCTCCACCACCTTCCCGCTTCTTAGAAGGTGTTTCAACTACCTCTCCACAGAGTATATAGTGGTAGTTTGCCATAACTCTCTTTGTTGTCTTCGCTACTGGGGCATTGGTCACTTTGCCCATTGGTGTTCCTGAAAGTTGTCACCCCTGTTCTCCATGACTACAACCCACTACTCCTTCACCAATGCTTTTTGCTCCATTGTTGCCTCCCTCGTGCGAAGCTTCCTCTCCTCATCTAAAGCAAAGTACAGGCACGTGGGGTGCCTCCTTTCCAGGGAAGAAGGAAGCCTCCCCCTCAAGGCAGTCCTAGATGCTTATGTCTTTCAATGGACTTTGTTCACCAATCTCTGTGTCAGGGGGTGCTTAGGCAGTTTGCGACAAGCTTCACATCCCACTTGACGCATACCATGGAGGTATTCTCTAATCAAGGCTTTTCATGAAAGTGATGTTGATTTTGTCACATCAAGATCTTGTTTCCATATCTATACTAGTATCCATTCAACAAGCGAAGTTGATCTTGCATTTAGACATTCCTTGCAAGCATGCAATCACAAGATGAGGCTTTCCTCAAAGATTCAAGCGTAGGCGGCCTAAAGTTCCAGCAGGTTGCTGCCTCATTGGAGATTATTTGTTCTCTGGTTGCCTTGGATCCTTTCAAGGATGCCAAATCGGAGGTCTCTTTGGATGTCGCGGAGCAAACTTTGACCAAGGAGAATGTGGAGTGTGGCATTACAGCGGATGGGCCTTCTCACTCTCATGCCCAAGCCATATTGAGACGTCAAGTATTTTTCGGCACAAGGAACAACCTTTCGAGCAACCATTAGGTTAAGCTTAATTCCTCTTCCAAGCTGAAGCTATCATATCAATTCACCTCTTGCAGGTTTTGCTCGTCCAGCTGCCAAAGCCATATCGAGGAAGTCCAATGTCAAGCTGTTGAAGAAGTTGGATATTATTAGAAAAGATAGTGAACTAAATAAAGATATGATAAAGGACTATACGAAGCAATTAAAAGAGATATTACCATAAAGTTACCTAGAGTCACTTGCATGTTCAGATGGTATCTTATGAGACCTTGTTACTGGTATTTCTTTGCCTGTTTCTTAGGCCTTCTCCTTTAGACTCTTAATTTGGTGTAGCTTATTACAGTAAGCAGCTAATGTAGTTTACTATGTTATTCAGTATTTTGGTATGTAGAAGATAGCGTAGTTCAGATTGATTGTTATTTTCCTCCTCAGCGTTGTCCCTTCAGGATGCGTTATAGATCTTACGACTCTTTTGGACCGATAGATCAGTGTTGATTTTCTCTTGTTTTTGAAATGAATAGCATCTCTCTCGCCCGTTTTTTAAAAAAATAGTTGCCTACCGCCAAACGTTTTACAGCGCGTCGTCATCAGCCTAGATGGAGCCTATCATAGAGACATTCTCATCAGACATCCTCTTCACATTCAAGTCAGAAGAGTGGAATCGAAATTAGTACAAGGTGTTGAAAAGGCATAGGCAATTAGGCATATATATAGCTCGGTAATTAATTTACCCACCCCTCTGAAATTAATTATCAAGATGTCGGAGATGAGAATCGGAGATCGATTTGCACAAACAAAGCAACTCCAATCAGCAGATGCTACCTCTTTAGCTTTACATGGGGGAAAAACGCAAGGAAAAATCACACAGGTTACAGAGTCGCAGAGACAAGCCGACGCCAAACAAGCAGTGGCTGGCTGGCTGGCAGAGATTCTTCGCCGGTGGCGGTGGGTGGGTCAGTTGGTTTGGTCGGTCGGCCGGCCTGTCAGTAGGCGGCGGCGGCGGCAGTGCATCGGAGCTGGCAGAAGTTGGGGACGCGGTCCATGCACTGGTAGACGGGCGGGTCGACGCTGAGGCTGGACCTGACGCACTCCCTGCACGCCGGGTGGCATCCACCGGGCACGGCGTCCAGGCACTGGCATCGCGGCGGGATCGACTTGGTGCACCCCCCGCAGCTGTCGCAGCACGGCCACGCCCTCGCCTCTCTCCTCCCTCTCGCCGCTAGCTCCCCTCCTCCCCCTCCCCCTCCATGCCCTGCAGCCAAAGAAATCCATTTTCACCTCGACTTAGCCACCTAAAGAAAGATCTCGATTTCTCTGATTTCATAACTTGGCAAAAAAAAAAAAAAGAATCCGCGGGAAGAGGTAGTCTCCACACCTTTGGTCTGGACATGGGAGTGGTGGTGGTGGTGCCTGCCGCTGGATTCAGCAAGGGGCAAAGCTGCGACGACGGCAAGAACAGCAAAGGTCAAGATCAGCACCTGAAACCTCCCCATCTTCGTTCTCTCTGCAAGAACCGGAGAAAAGTCTTCTGGCTGTTGTAGGTTTGTGTGAGATGATATATCTATCAACCTATCTGTACGCGGCTAATAGAAGTCATCTTATAGAAAGGAGGGGTCCCGGACACTGAGAAGCTGTGTGCCCCTGCCCACTGAGAAGCCAACAAGTTGACGAAAGATTTCTGGATGATAAATGGGCAACTTTGAGGGTAAGCCCTTGTTCTGTTATAGAATCGCAGGACTACTTATCACTCTTTTCTTTTTCGCAGGATGGTCCGTGCTTTTCCCCCAAATTGTAGATGCATACAACAAGTTGCGTACATACACAAACTTTGAACTCTGAGGGTTGTAGGCTAAGCGATGTCAAACTATATATAAAACAAACCGCAACGATCAACTGTGAATTACGTAGTCTCGTGTGTGTCAAAGTTGCTTCCTAGATAAGATAATCATGAAAATGCTGGCACACAAAATTTTGTGAATCTCTACACATAGTTCCATTGAAATATGAAAGATAATTAAAAGTTCTAAAGCAAGCCGATCAACCTATCCTACTAGAGAGTTTTTATTATTCTTAGAAAGTATTAGAAAGCCGATCACATTATAGATAAATTCTTGGTACTAGAATCCTATCTTCTCTGGGAGAACAGGACATATCATGTATCTGCAAGTACCATGCATGCGCTATCTCAAATGAGGCCAGCCTGGCAGGACCTATATTTGATTTCACGATAATCAAGGTGTCCACATGACACGAGCCTAATCTCGATAACACAAGGGGTTATATACAAAAGCATTCCCAAGATATAATTGATTGGTTGGACGGTCGCGGCCATTCACATGGTGAAATGAGTCACTCGGGATAAGATCAAGGAAGCCACCACTTTCGTGGGACACGCGGAATTGTTCCAGAGTGCGGTGCCGATTGGGATCTTCTGTGCCGGCCGCAGTGTACACAACCTTATTTCTTTCCCGGGAATCAAGAAAGCAGCAGCGGGATCTCCGTTACATTTTCTCTGAAATTTCAATATAGAACAATACTGGGGAGGAAGCTACGGTGAGACGAAATACTTTACATTAACGGATTCGAGCAAGTAATTATGTGCAACGTTGCTGCTTGGACCGGCGGCAAAGAAAGCGATTTATGGAGATCATGCCACAGAAGATCTACGACTACGAGTGTTGGGTAGTACGCGATGAACAGGTCGGACGATGGGACCGCGGCGACGAGGAAATGTTGAAAAATGAAAAGGATATGGACGAATTCTATCGACTGGTACGTCTACGGTCTCCTTCCCCAATTTGCTTGGTTTACAACAACTAACTAGCCGCCACTTATCTCTTGCTTTACTTTCCCGAAATAATTAAATTGACCTGACCTGCCATTGTCAAGCAAAAAAAATAGACTTGATCTGGACATTCGGAAGGATATTCTTGGCACGATTCCGCCACCATGGTGCTCACCGCTCTCATGCTCTCCCCTGTACGAAACACCAGCTGCATGGGTAGTTTTTCATCGTCGCCGGTAGCGTTTGGTTGGTGGAACAAGTGAGAGATCGAATGGAGTGAAACCAGGTGGAATATTCCTGTTAGATCCGGAGCGATGCCGAAAATTCGGCCGGACGCGTTCCGACACCCACACAGCCGCATTGTTGTACCCCTTGGGCCTGTTTCCTGTGCGCATGTGATTTGGTACTGCAGATTTGTGCCAGAAATATACTTGTTCTTTTGGTTAGGCTATGGTTGATAAATTTTAGTTATATTTGTTGAGATAGTAGTAAGTAGTGAAGATATCGACACAACAACATATAATTTTAGTTTTAAAAAACTATTTATAAAATTCGTTTTAAGAAGCCATCGCATTTATTTCTACTTTAGACATGGTCAGCCCAAGCGTCAGGGACTCCCTTAAATCCCTGAGGGCATCTCCAATGGTCCTAGCTAAGTACTATCTATAAAGATTCCACATCATCTATAGAGTATACACTAAAAGCTAGCATTCCAAAGGACTATCTATAAGGATAGCTATTTGATGTTTACATGCACACACAGTCATTTATAGAACCTGTCTCGTTTTGCGTTATAGACTAGAGACAAAATAGTAGCTAGCTATTTGTGTTTTGCATACTCTCTTTCCTCTATATAGGATATATACTAATGTGTACATGTAAATAGCCAGCTGACTCAGCATCGGAGATACCCTGATATACCTAGCCAGCCATTCTGCCATAGTGACCTTAAAGGCCGAGCTTCGTGAGCGAGCCGAAGCCCCACCAGTGCCCGGCAGGCAAATTCAGGCGCGTAGTGGCCCAAATCTCCCGTTGATGGGCTTAACATGGGCATTTCCGGCCCAACTCAGTCGAACTGCCCAAAAGTCTCATCAAACTCTGCAGCTGCAAGCCTGCAACTGTGCTCTCTATTATGTCGTCATTTGTTTAGTAGTAGCATCCTTTGTTACTTGTATTAACCACAACCATTTTTTTAATAATAACTGTTACACGATCCAACGAGACATCACTTGTGCAACCCATAACATACACGATCGATCGGCATCCAGAAACAAACATACGCATATCGCTAAATCCTTGCTGCAACTTACACAATTTAGCATGCATACTTGTACATATATACCCTAGAGTATAACATATGGATCAAGTACCATTAACTAACGACACGCATTACCATTCTAGCTCAGCTAGGCCACAACGGTTAGTAACCATCGGCGGCGGTGGCGCACTCGATGTCGCCGGCGGAGGCCAGCAGCCAGTAGAAGAGGTCCAGCCTGCTGCGGCTCAGGTCCTTGCCGAACAACCCCGCCCGCCCGCCGCGCGAGCTCACGCGGTCCACCGCCGTGGGCCCGTGATCACCAGGCTGCTCAGGAAGCTGCCGGCGCCGATCACGCCCATGTACAGCCCGATGCCCAGGCTGCGCATGTTGTCGGGGACCTGGTCGTAGAAGTACTCCTGGAGCCCCACCAGCGCGAGCCCGTCGCCGACGGCCATCAGCATGAACGGAGGTCGCTACGGCCATGGCCACTACCGTGAACGCGATGCCGACGCCGATGCGCTTCAGGATGCTGATCCCGCGCTCGCCCCCCGTCACGCGCCGCAGGTACGGCTCCAGGACCTTGTCGTACACGGCCACGGCGATGATCATGCCGATGGCGCCCAGGGCGAAGATGGACGCCGGCGGGGGCACGAAGTGCGGCCCCAGACGCCGGTCCATCGCGCTGCCCTGCTTGATGAAGAAGGTCGACACCTGCGACACCGTGATGCCGAACGGTAGGGTGGCCAGCCAGATGGGCACCATCGCCACCACCAGCTTCGTCTCCTCCACCTGCGTCACTGTCGCCACTCGCCAGCCACCACGGCCCACGCCTCTCGCCGCCGTTGGATTCGTATTTGAAAATACTTTTCTTATGATTATGATCTGTAGCTAGAACAAATATTATAGAAATTTAATGATCCAAGTTTCACTTTTGAAGATCGCACCAAGTTAAACCACGTCTTTATAAAAATCTACTTAGCTACGCAATATATATAGTGATGGTTACTGATTGTACTACTACGTTCTTTTGCTTTCGCACGATTGCTTGTTGATTTGTTCGTCGGGAGCACCAAAAATTGATATACACAGGATGAACTGAAATCGAAATCACTAGTCACTACTCACGGAAAGGAAATGGATGGGAAGGGCCTCACGTGAGGCCCACCCCCAGAGGCAGTTCAGAGGGAGTACACGACAGCATTTAAGGAGGTCTTACGTGAAGCTCTTCTCTACTGAATATTTTTCCACTACTCACCATTGAAAATTGCATTTCACGATCGATCACTTTGGGCAAATAAAAAACGGTAGCGAAAGGAATATTTGACTTGTTTTTTTAGCTTATAGCTTATAATAATAAACGGAATAGTTTATTTATCACCATTTCAAAGCGACGAATAATCTTTTAAAAACTATTTATCAATTTTTAGATTATTTATACGAGTACTCTCGCTAATATTAAAAACTATAGATAATAATTATAAACTATAAACTGTAAAAAGAAAAAAAAAACATGGCCGTCAGCTCTCACCGAAGTTGGTCAGTGTGGCAGAGCAACCTCTTTTGAAATTCTGCGGCTTGACCTCGTACAATTCGTTGACGTCCGCGGCAGCTCGAGGCGCCACTTTTTGACGGCGGCGACGAGGACCTGCAGCGACGGCATCAACGGGCTGCCCTCCGGCACCCCGTACCGGTAGGACCGCCATCCGGCGAGGAAAACCACGAACGAGGCACCCATGACAGCAGCGAGCACGATGTTGGCGACGCCCCGGCCGATGCTCTCCTGGATGTAGACGATCAGCGTGACGCCGAGCAGGACGCTCGAGCAGAGAGCGTAGTTCCACCAGTTGAAGAAGGACATCTTCTGCATCCGCTCCGCCGCATGGCTGTCGTCGAACTGGTCAGCGCCGAAGCTCTCCAGAGCTGGCTTGTGCCCGCCGGTGCCTATGGATACCAGATATATGCCGACGAAGAATACCGTCTCGTGGAGATGTGGCTTGGTTTTAGGCACCGCTTAATTTATTTCTGTTTTTTGTTTTTTATTATTTATTAATTTTATTATTTTTCTTTTTTCTCGTATTCCTTTGCATTATCCGTGATGGGCTAACATATTTTTCTATTTTTAATTTTTTTAAATTTAATTATGTCAAATAAGTCGACTCAGTTACAGTAAAAAACAAACTAGGTACAATAAAAAAAGTTATAAATCAACGTCATTCTGCACCCTCTTAGGCTCCGTTCCAGTTATGATATCGCCAGGAGAATCAAATCCTGCAAAAGAAGAGAACCACACGTCAGGCCTCAAGCACATGGGAAAGCTTTTTACATGTTAAGCGAATTTGTCCTATCTTATTATTAGACCATATAGCTAGGTTTAGAATTTTATAATGATGAATAATTGATAATATTGTTTAACGTTATTATTTAAAGTGTGTGTGGACTAATGTCGGTCAAGTTAGAGAGAACTTGTGCTGAAAAAATGTTGGTTTGGTCTTTGCATGTGCAGGTTGAGCATAGAGGCGATTGTGGTCGATGACGAGGTGGACCGAGACTAGGATGGGGAGATCTGAGATTCAGGCAGTTAATGATGTCACGAGATGGTCAGATTTATACTTAGGTATGTGGAGATCAAAGGTTAATAGAGCTTGGAAAAGCTACAGGAAGTGCAGTCCTAGAAACTTTAACACGTGATGAGTTAAAATTTTGGAAAACCCGTGTTAGGAAGGGTTTCAGATCCTTTATTTGTTGGAATTAGATTAGAACTCGTGGGTTTATGATAAATTCAGGTTTTGAACTCTAAACTATAAATAGAGATGGGGTTGAAGGCTAACCTTGTAATTTTGGGATGCTAATTTTGTGCTAGGGTTTGGAGATGCAAGAAGAGCATTTTGTAATCACCATGATTAAAAATAAAGTTTAAACCTATTTCGAGAAAAAAGCTGAAGGCGCATCCGTGCCGAACTCATCTCACGCGAAAAGCGATCGTCTGTGCATTGCCTCGTCACGCGCAATATCTACCTAGGGCCAGTGGCGGAACTAGAATTTGGCTACGCCCCAGGCTAAACTTTAATAATATAAAATTAACGCCAATTTATACTCATAACACGACATAACAAAAGTATATCATAATTGCATTATTGATATAAAACTTAAGTTTAATGCTAAAACATAAAGCATAATAAGAAAAACATAACATGATGTCAAAATATAAATAATGTAATACAATCAAGATACAATTTGAGTACCTAAATCATAAAGATTTGCTAAGACTGACTGTCAGGACCTTAGGAAGATTAGGGAATTTCTCGATCGATTCAGAACCGATCAGAATGAGACAAGCAGAAAACCGTGGTAAGGAAGAGTAAAGCAAATAACTAAGAGCTATGAACTACAAGAATTACATATACTAGTATGACGGTTAGGGTTTTTCATTTTTCGATGATTTTCTCAAAAAAGTCTTACAAGTTTTTTATACCGATTAGAGCATTAACTAAAAGTAAAAGACAGCAGGAGAGGACTTTTCGGACTTTTAGGCAGAAAATCTCATGAAATACTATAAAATTTAGACATAAAACTTAGTCAACTTAGCCACGAAATCTTCTAAAATTTAATGAAACGCTATAAAATTTAGTCATAAAACATCATAAAATTTAATCATGAAACTTCCAAAAACTTTATGAAATCACATAAAATTTGATGTTCTACTTCATGAATCTGTTGCGCTGCTGCCATGTCGAAGACCCTGCACTGGCTTGTCCTACACGACGGCCACCATGACGACGCCCGCTGCGTGCTTGACCGCACCACCGACGATGCTACCCTCGTTGACCACCGCCTCCAGGAGATCATGTCATCTGTCCACGAGAGCTCCAAGAAGTAGGGGGCGCAGCCATCGTTGAGCTTGTACAGTTGTACTGGTGCGATATCCTGGTCCGGCCGTCTACCGCGTGCTGCTCGCCATCCTTGGCCTGCAGTTCCTCCAGCAGGCCTCCGGCGTGGCGGCGCTTGTACTGTACGTGCCGTGGGTGTTCAACCACGTCAGCGTGCCCTCCCAGCGCATGGTGCTCGGCGCCACCATCCTCCTCGGTGTTGCCAAGACAGTGTCCATCGTCATCCCGCTCTTCCTCGTTGACCGCCTCAACCGCCGCCCGATGCTGCTCGCCAGCGCGAGCGGCATGGCCATGACGCTGCTGATCCTCGGCTTCTTGAATGGAACACATTTGGCTAAGGGTTGACTGACTTGCTATGTCCAACCCAGCTGAAAGGATTGACTGACACTTGTAGCAAGAGAACATATTCTTCTTCCCAATAAACAAATTGAGATCAGAAATTCACATGGAGTTGCCACTGGCCAGCCTTTACCTTAGAAGGTTCTTCAGATAATGCCGTCCAAAATTGCTGTGATTGCCAAGTTGATGTCTGATATCTGAAAGCCTGGACATCCGCATAATTTGTTGCAATCTTGCGAAATGCGATAAACTGTTGTGAAATGAATCAGCCGAGAATGGAACAATGATATAAAAGGCAGAAATGAGTAGACTGAAAGTTAAAAGGAGATTAAGGTAGAAGCACGAGTTGTGCATGGCTGGTAGTGTATTGACGGCGAAGCCAAGGGATGGAGTTGACAGTGCAATAGGAAAGCAGATTATGCTAAAGCAGAGAGCAAAGAACTTATTACATCAGAATGGAACAACTATGAAGGGAACGAACTGAAATCTTGATAGAATACACTGATGGCAGGATATAGTTCACGTCAGACGGCAGCGCACACGCAGTGCAGTTCAAGCAACAAGAGAAAGAACAAGCAGGATCACCAGAAAGGCAAAAACCATAAAAGAACATGTGAGCTGTTCAGATTGAGAGCGCAATGCTTGGGACATGGATATGCTTTGAGTTTCTAGCACAAAGATGCTGGATAGTACCACCAAATCATGTAAAAATATGATAAATATCTGGTTTTGCAGTTCCAGTAATTCAGACCATAGTAGGATTTAAGACAAGCATACTGAAAAGAAAGCATGACATTGCTCTGAAACTGTAGTAAGTCTGCCAAACAATGGTCTCTACCAAAATTTTGCAACCACACATATCTACCTTGAAGGAAAATTTTCTTTCTGCAGTATGAATTGTGATTACAACCCCACCAGAATTACAGGCCAAAAGGAGTCAAAGTGACCTACATAACATCTACAGTGTTAAAGATCCATGAATATTTCCTTTTGCATCATCACCAGTTCTTTGTTCACATCTAGGTAGAACAGCAACCTCTCCTCGTGTTACCTGATGAATCGGTAACATTGATGGTGGTTCCTTGAATCGGAGGTCCACTGCCTGCTGCCTCTTGGGCAGCAAGTGCCTTCTTGCTTATTATTT
The DNA here is from genome assembly GCA_036346265.1 of Melocanna baccifera. Taxonomy (NCBI): domain Eukaryota; kingdom Viridiplantae; phylum Streptophyta; class Magnoliopsida; order Poales; family Poaceae; genus Melocanna; species Melocanna baccifera. The sequence continues at coordinate 1,581,575 of CM070683.1, read as the reverse complement.
GATGAATCTCAGAAAGGATAGTCTGAAATGCCTTCTCAACATTTAAGGCTTCCAGTGCTGAGGTCTCAAGGAAGGATAACCCTTCTGTCTCTGCTAATGCCTGACCATCTTCCTCTGGAACTGACCTCAGATGGTTAAGGTCAGATTTGTTACCAACCATCATAATGACAATGTTGGAGTCGGCATGGTCACGAAGTTCACGAAGCCACCTCTGGATGTTTTCAAATGTCTGCTTCTTTGTTATATCATATACTAAAAGTGCTCCCACAGCTCCCCTGTAGTAAGCACTTGTGATTGCACGGTACCTCTCTTGCCCAGCAGTATCCCAAATCTGAGCTTTAATGGTCTTCCCTTCTATCTGTAATCACAGCTCCAAACTCAATCAGAATAACTAACAGAACTAAAATGGTGAATCTCACAGAAATTTAACTTGGAGATTCACTTGCCAAAATAAAAATGGCGAAAAGGCATAAACATGGTAACAGAAGAAATTAGCAAAAGGTAGATCAATCATCACAGAAAAATTCAGTGTAATGAAACTAGATCATGAAGGTCTATTACTACACTAGAAAGATAACATGACACAACCAAACAGATCCCAAACTTCAGAAGTTCGCTCTTAAATGTGATAAAACCAATCATAGAACTCATCTACATTAACAGGCCATGTTTCAAGACATGGACATCAGAAGGCGTACTCCAGTAAAAGATAACAAGACAGTCACTTGTTCATTGCAAGTTGCTCATTTCATCAACCAGGTTGAATTGAACATACACTTATCCACTGCAAGTTGCTCATTTCGATTACTACACCATAATCACATGATGATAAATACAGTGCTCAGATGCTTTGTAACTGCATCAGCAGTGTTCCAGTGACAGTGAAAATAAAATTTCCCGCAGAACTATATTTACCACGCCAGTTTCTAAACATTTTGTTCCATAAGACATGCAATGTTACAAAGATAACCAACAAACAAATGTATGCTTAAAATTGTCATTGGGATAATGAGATGCATACACCATATGTCAAGGTATAAACATAAAAAGTGGAAAACAAACTGCAGATATTTCATATTTCAGATGCCGACAAAACAAAAAAGCACTGCAACATAAGATGCATGTTTGGATGAACCAATGGAGTTTGAACAGACAAGCAGAGAAACCTCCAAATTTGTAAACACATGACTACATTAGCAACATGCATCAAGGCAATTGTTATTTGAGTTTTTCCACCTTATTAGAGCTTCAATGAAGCAGTAGAAAATTTTCCATAATGCACAGCAACAAGAGCTCAACTGTCACAAGGTTAAACTCACCATTTTCAACATTGGACAATATTCACTTCTGAGCTCTAGTAAAGTAGCCAGATTAGGCATGAGGCAAATCTTTCTGTAAGAAACTCGTCATGTCATTCATACATTGCAATTGTATAGTCACTCTATATTAGAACTTAAGTTCCAGTAGGGCATACATGGGATGAATTCGTAATTTGTAAGTACTGAATAACATTGACGGCCGGCTTGCTTTCCCTACTATGGACTTGTTCTCTGAATCTATACCTCCTAAATCATTATTCATGGTTTTTTCCTCCTTTGTATGATTTTTTTCCACGGTTTTGCATAATTAACCATAATTTTCAGTCCCCATTGATCAAGTAAATACTCAAATGAATAACGAAAGCCAGCTTTATGGCTATGGATCTGATTTATGTCGGTGCATTGCAGAACCAAGTTAGTACATTATTCTAATCATTCCAAGGGCCCCATCAAGCACAACTAAATAGCTCATAAACAATCGGTACATGCAAAAGAGTCAGACCTGTACTCATGAATCAATATATGGCACAGGCACCGTGACAGATACTAAGATCTTTCTCATGTCATTCATCGCAGATTGGCAGCATTTAACCTAACTTAATTTCTGTCCATGCGGGAAACAAATAGGTCTAGATCAAACAGATGCGGCAAGAACCTACCAACATAGGCACATGCAGAACGCATCGAAGGCAATGGCCGTGCAAGATCCCTAGACCCCATATCGTAATGGCAAGAAGAGGGTGGTGGATCGTGCGAGAGTGGGGACCTGGAGGGTGCGGGTGGCGAACTCGACGCCGATGGTGGACTTGGACTCGAGGCAGAATTCGTTGCGGGTGAAGCGCGAAAGGATGTTGGACTTGCCGACGCCGGAGTCGCCGATGAGCACTATCTTGAAGAGGTAGTCGTACTCGTTGTCCACCCGGTGCGCCATGGCAAGCCACCGCCGCGGATCCTACACCCAACGCAGCCAAGATCCAGCCAAGAAGAGGAGTTACTAGGTCTGTACGGAAAGAAACGAAGAAACGGATCGATCGAATCGCGAAAGGGGACAAGAATCGCAGCGAGCAAATTGCGCGTACCTCGGATTAGATTCGATTAGATTCGTGGATTTCTTGGAGGCGGACGGGAGGAAGGAGATGGGAGGTGGCGACGATGAGAGGAGAGGAGAAGAGGAAACCGAAACGAAACGAAACGAGCGGCGGAGTGGGCGCATACAGCGCGGCACGGAGGGCAATTAATTGATTATTAATAATTAGCTAGTAATTATTTGGATAGCCTAAAATTAAATAATAAGTGAGAAAAGGAATAATTCAGGGAACCGACCATCAGAGAATTTTTGAATTTAATTTTGTTGTTTCGCGGGCTTTTAGATTTTTCAAAGTATTACGCGTCAGATCTCTTGGGGTTAGCGTTTTTTATTCGTGATCGAAAAATGAATAAAAAATGTTGTCGTGTAACATCACGTTTCACGTCGGCTGGTAATGTAACCTGTATATAAATAAAAAAGAAAAGTATTTCTACCCCATGTTCGCACGCATGCATGCGAGAGTGTCGGTGCTTGACGAGGTCGTGCGTGCGACTTCGTGCAGGTGGCAACTCTCTCTCTCTCTCTCTTTACGAGGTGGAATTGAAATCGTCCGGTTTTTCTATTAAGTATATGCGAATGATATATATAATTTTAGATTAAAAAATATTTAAATAAATGGTTTTGAAAAATTACTGGGTGAAGTCGCTCGGATTATTTGAACTTTTAGATAAAACAAAGCTAAAAACGAAAAAGATATAAAGAACAAGCCTTGATTTGGAGGAGTAACAAAAGCTTTGGTGGCAAGGCAACATCACAGATATATAATCTCTGGAAAATCACACGAGTCATTGCGTATGGCCGTGCCACGTGCGTTCACATGGCGCCCTTTGTTACCTTCTCGGCGTGCGCACACGACAGAAACGCGTATCGAAACGCGCACAAAGCTGGTAGCATGGGCGCGTGTAAATGAGATGTTAATAAATTAATAAATTATTATAAAAAACTGTTCTGTTAAATTATTTAAAAATATAATAAAAAATCGTTCTGTTTATTAATTCTAAGGAGCTATAGCCCTATTTTTGTATATATTTTAGCTGCTTTTAGTTTTTCTCAACAATCACTATTTAATAGACTAATGAAACGTAGCAAAAAATTATAAAACATGGAAAAAAAAGACCAAGGTGAAAAGAAGAGGGCCGATCGCGAACACAACCACGGTTGAAATTGGCGAGGAGGAGCGGCTCTACGGGCCACTTGAGTCAAACTAGTGTAAGATCAAGGATAACCGACTAGAGGGAGGTGAATAGGAGGTTATAAAAATTCTTTTCCTCTAAAGCTAATTACCATAACTTGTAGCTAGATAAGATTTTAGTATAAATTAAATATACACAATTCTAGTATACCTAAGGCACCACAAGCACTAGTCTCTAATAAGCACAAGCAAATTAAACAATCACAATTACCACAATATGATATAAATATAACTGCGGAAAGAGAGACAAAAAAATAACCAATTGACATGCGATGTTTTACCGTGGTGTTTGAAAATTTACCGGTTTTCCCTAATCTACGTTGAGGAAAATTCAAGTAATTTGGACCGGCTCCACGAATTAAGCTTCAACTCCTCAATCCACTAGTGATTATCTTTCCTCCGCTCCGAAGATAGTGGACACTAAACCACTCACAAGTTGGCACCGGGTCTCTTCACAATCTTCTTAAAAAGGTCACCTCGCAATCCTCCACCAAACTATCTAGGTGCCGGCAAGCACCAAGAGTAATAAATCACAGTTTCGTTTGATGACGATCAAGTGCCAAAGATCAATCTAGAGATGAAGTGCGGAATACTTTGACTAGATTGATTATATTTATTACTTTACGATGTTCATCGAAAAGGATTATCTTGATTGTGAGTCTTATTTTAAATCTTGGCTATGAGGTTCGCATGTTTCATATTGCAATCTTTTATGATTATTCAATTGGCATGTTATAAAAAAATATAAGAAAGAGACAATTGAAAAAGAAGTATGCTTCAAGCATGTCATGATAAACGAAAAGAAAAAACACAAAAATGCACAAAATGAAAAGAAGTATACTTGAAACATGCTATCATTTAAAAAAACTACAAGTATGTCATCATGAAAGGAAGTAATCTATAAGCATGTCACATGCCTAAGAATTGAGTGTGCAGCAATAGGTTGCTACATGAGACTGCTAGCCCGTCCAGAGTTAAGGTTTGCATCACTTTTGGGCTTTGATTTCTCGTTATGATATCACATTATGCTCTTTATAATTAGTCTAGTCATTGTTGAGATGTCTGTCATTGATATAAATCGCTTAATCATATTGACAGAATTATTTTGACATTGCTATATGATATATGGCTTTATACGATCTAGATAGCTCTACTAAAAAATATGATTTGGTTAAGTTATTTGATCAATGCAAAGTGACTTGGATAATCTACAAGTTTCTAGATTTTTACTCTCATTGCTCCTTTTTATAATTATTCTTTAAATTTTCTTGATGATTACATTGCCAAAGAGGGAGAGAAATTTGAGTTATTGAAGAGTTTTTGAAGAAATTAAAATTACTTCTCTTATGTTGAGGGGGAGAATTTGAGAATTTGGATTCGGTTCTTCACTTAAATTTATTGGAAGTCATGTTAACTTAACGTGTTGTCAATGTATTTATCAAAAGGGAGATTGTTAGACCATGTGGTCAGATCTATGCTACTTTAGATGATGAATAATTGACAACGTTGGTTATGATATTACTTATGGTGTGTTGCGCGTGTACGGATTGACGTTGGTCAAGTTCGGACGAACTTGTGTCGAAAAAATATTCTTTGGTCTTTGTATGTGTAGGTTGAAACATAGAGACGATCGTGGTCGATGACGAGGAGAACCGGGACTAGGATGGGGAGATCCGAGGTCAGACGGTCGAGGGAGTCACAAGATGGTCGAGCTCCTGGTTGGGTGCCTGAAGATCAAAGGTGGATGACGCGTGGAGAAGATACGGGAGGTGCGTCTTGATGGCTTCGACACATGATAGGCTAGAAAAATCGGAAGTGAAAAAAACCTGTGTTAGGAAGAGTTTCGGATCCCTTGAAAAGTAGTGGGATAAAAGTCTGGTTGAGAAAAAAGGTCCAAGACGTGTTGTATTAGGGTTTCTAGTGATAGCTTATTATATATAGCTAGTAGCGGCCATGATTTTTTTTGTGTGCGTGAAAGCAATAGACGCGGTTCCTGTAGAAACAAGCAAAAAGTGCAATTTTGTGTTGGAAAATTTTCTAGTCGTGAACATTTTAATCAAAAAGGTGATTAGTGTTAATTTGGTGCTGACGTTTTCTCGGAAGAAAAGAAAGGCAGTGTTGTGGCTTTGATCCAAAAAAGAAAAATAGCGGGGTGATTCGGTGAAGAATATACATCGACTAGATAATTGATGTGCTACGGTGAATGTTTTGATTTTCGGCCGTGACTTTTGATGGCGGCGCTGCGAGTGTTTGTGAAAAAACTAGAGAGGCGAGCATTCAAATCAGAATCGGTGACTGTTGGTAAAGTGACTTAGATAATCTACAAAGTTTCTAGATTTTTACTCTCACTGTTCCCTCTTAGAATTGTTCTTTAAATTTTCTTGATGATTGCATTGCCAAAGGGGGAGAGAAATTTGAGCGATTGGAGAGTTTTTGGAGAAATTAAAATTATTTCTCTTGTGTTGAGGGGGAGAGTTTGAGAGTTTAACTTCAGTTCTTCACTTAGATTTGTTGAAAGTCATGTTAACTTAACGTGTTGTTAATGTATTCATCAAGTGGGAGATTGTTAGACCATGTAGCCAGATATAGGCTACTTTAGATGATGAATAATTGACAACGTTGGTTATGATATTACTTATGGTGTGTTGCACGTGTACGAATTGACGTTGGTCAAGTTCAGACAAACTTGCATCGAAAAAATATTCTTTGGTCTTTGTATGTGCAGGTTGAAACATGGATGCGATTGTGGTCGATGACGAGGAGGACCGGGACTAGGATGGGGAGATCCGAGGTCAGACGGTTGAGTGAGTCATGAGATGGCTGAGCTCATACTTGGACACGTGAAGATCAAAAATGGATGGTGCGTAGAGAAGATACATGAGGTGCGGTCATGAAGGTTTCGACACGTGATAGGCTGAAAAAATCAGAAGTGAAAAAATCTGTGTTAGGAGGGGTTTTCGGATCCCTTGAAAAGTAGTGGGCCAAAAGCCTAGTTGAGAAAAAAGGTTCAAGACGTGTTGTATTAAGGTTTCTAGTGGTGTTTTATTATATATAGCTAGTGGCGGCCGTGATTTTGTTTTTGTGCGTGAAAGCAATATATGCAGCTGCTGTATAAACAGGCAAAAAGTGCAAATTTGTGTTGAAAAATTTTCTAGTCGTGAGCCTTTCGATCATAAAGGTGATTAGTGTTAATTTAGTGCTGGCGTTTTCTCGGAAGAAAAGAAAGGCAGCGTCGTGGCTTTGATCCAAAAAAGAAAAATAGTGGCGCTCTGGTGATTCGGTGAAGAATATACAACGACTAGATAATTGATGTGCTGCGGCGAATGTTTTGATTTTCGACCGTGACTTTTGAAGGTGACGCTGCGAGTGTTTGTGAAAAAATAGAGAGACAAGTGTTCAAATCAGAATCGGTGACTGCTAGCTTTTGTATGGGCTTTGGCCAAGAGAAACCCGAACTTTGCAGAGATCACGAAGCCTATCAATTGATTCTCTTTCTTAGCAGCATGGTTTTCTAAAGGTTCGATGTTCCATCCACTGCTCCATTAGTTGTGATTTGACTTTGCATCTTGATCTGCCTTCGCAAGAAGGCATTAGATATTGTATCTAGTTTCGCATCTCAATCTTGAAAACAACAGATTGATTAAATTTTTTCTATTTGCTACAGTAGCATAAACAATAAAACTATTATTTTCATTTAGTTGTAGCTATGTTGACCGGAAGAGACGCGCTATGGTTTTCGATCTGATTCAGTTAATTGCTACAGTAGTCATATATATATACTAATAAGGTGCCCATGCGTTGCAACAGAAAACCAAATAATAGTGATGCATACTATCAAATAGATAAATAAGATGCAATGTAATGCTATGCTATTGTTCCCATAAATAGTAGGAGCAGGTAACAGATTACCTTGAAAGAATTCATCTGTGTATTAACTGTAGTTTTAGCAAATTTTGCAGCCTTTTGCCTTAATTTTATAGGTATCAGAGTATTCAATGTTTCCTTATCCATTGACTTCAAAACTGCAGCAAATAGTCAATAGTTACTTGCTTAGTCTAACAGTGCAGACAGGTTTGCAAGCAAACCCACCCATCAAATGTATGACCATACCTAGATTGAAATTATAAAGATGGGAGCATTTCCATAGGTCATATTAAGGATGAACTTGCCTTTTAATTCTATTGGAAGGCCATAGCAATCCCACCCAGGAATAAAAGATACTTTGTGATTCTGAAGAAGCTGCGCTCAGAAGAGAGAATCAAGACACTGAATGAATGGCAAAGCATGGTGACATTTGATCCATGTTTCCAATCATCAAAATATATATCAGTATTTAGGTTGCCCCGCTAGAAAATAGAAAATGTGACCAAATCAATATGTACATCATTGGTTATCTTCAGTCAATAAAAACACATCAATTGTTTGCAAAGAAACATTGACCTACAGTCAGATGAAATTCAAGGATAGCTGATACCTTGTAGCGATTTATAATATCTTTCAGGATTTTATTCAGTGTGTGGCCCATATGAAGATCACCATTAGCATAAGGTGGACATCATGAAGGATAAATGTAGCCTAATCAAACAGCCAAGAAACTAACTAATCAGATAAATCATTTATTTTCCATCCTTAGCTTTACTTGAACAAATCAACTCATCCCAGTGTTCCTTTCAGATACCCTCTTCAGCACCTGGTTCTCCTCCCACAACTTCTGGAGCTCTAGCTCCCGCATAACAGAATTCGCTCTCAAGCCAAAAGTCGTCTTTGGGAGATCCACCGTGTGCTTGTACTTCCCATCTTCTTGTTTTGCACCTAGCAAGAATCAACAAGCTAAACATATTAACTACTTCTGTGTATCTAACACCGCAAGCAGGACCAGCTGATGATGGAGTCGGAGCGGGTGACGGCGGCCTCCATGCCGATGGCAACGGCCTCCTGGCTGTCGTAGAGGTGGCAGAACCCGCGGATGAGCTTGGCCTTGAAGAGCGAATCGACGGCGATCTCCATGCGGCACATCACGGACATGTTGCGGAAGTGAGGAGCTCGGCGGACGTGGTGGTGACGTCGCGGGAGGGCGGGTCGACGATGTGGGAGGTGAAGGGCACGGAGGTCTCTATGGTGAGCGCGGTCGTGGAGTCCGAGATTGGGCGCGCCGCAATGAGCGGCGCGGGGGGGAGGGAGGAGGCGGCGGCGGCGGGGTGGGGAGGAGGAGGTGGGTGGGGAGGAGGAGGCGGTGCGGCGACGCGGGGTGGGGAGGAGGATGGGGAGGAGGCGGCGACGCGGGGTGAGGAGGAGGATGGGGAGGAGGCGGCGACGCGGGGTGAGGAGGAGGAGGCGGCGGCGCGGGGTGAAGAGGAGGGGAGGCGACGGCGGAGCGGGGTGGGGAGGAGGAGGAGGTGGCTGCGGCGCGGGGTGGGAGGGAGGGGAGGAGGCGGCGGAGCGGGGTGGGGGAGGAGGCGGTGCGGCTGTGCGGAGTGGGAAGGAGGAGGAGGCGGCGGAGCGGAGTGGGGAGGAGGAGGCGGCGGCGGAGCGGAGTGGGAGGGAGGGGAGGAGGCGGCGCGCGGGGAGAAGTGGGGGGAGGAGGAGGCGGCGGCGGATGAGGGAGGGGGAGGAGGCGTTGAAAGCGGAAGTGGAGAAGCGGGGAGGAGAAGTGGGGGGAGGAGGAGGAGGAGGCATCGGATGAGGGAGGGGAGGAGGCGCTGAAAGCGGCAGTGGAGGGGGAGGGGCAGTTATATCGTGAGAGAGAGAGGGGGAGAGGAGAGGGGCGGTCAAGATTTTATTGTTTAGATCAAATGGCTGAGAAGAGATATGGGAGAGGACTTATCAACCACCAACTCCTTCTTTTTAAGTAGTAAAGATAAAGATATATATATTGTTTTGCTGCTTTTGTTCTTTTTGTTTTTGCTGACTTAAACAGGTTAGAAAAACAGAAAATAATAGATTAAAAATCTTCATTGCGCACTACAATCATTCACCCCTTTGTGATTGCCGTTGATGATACTACAGTTTATTTCAGTCAAATTGGCTGGCACATATTTTTCATATCTCCTTGTCAACCTATCAAATTGGCTGACACGCATTGGTCCATCGTGTACTTGACTTTTGTGTGCTGTGGATCCGGAAATCTCCAGCGGCAACACCTGGCAAGAGGGTATCCTCTCGGAGGAAGCAAGAACTAGAACTTGGTTGATTGCTGGAACTCCAAGCTTACAGAATTTTTTTCAGTCTGTCTTGCATTTGTCCTGTGATCTTTGTGTGCTAGTGCAAGTCAGAATACATTGTGCCTCTCGTTTTCCATCTCTCATTTTTCTTCACCTTTCGAGAAATGATATGCTAACCTGGTATTGCCTGGGGAATTTTCATTTGCTCAGTGTAAAATATATGTACTCCAGATAGAACGAGAGGTTCAGCAAGACAGTAAAATCACAACTGAAAGATCGACTAGGAACAAGCTAGGCATTTTTTTCCCTACTTTTTTGATTTAGCTGTTAATCCAACCCAACATACATCCAACAATATCGAGCCATTTCTCCTTGCTCGGAATGGTTTACACTGAGCTCTGCAGGATAGCAACAACGTGGCATTGCCAGAATTACTTTTCATTAGGCAAGAACTAATCGTACAGCATTTCCTTTTTTTTTCTTGTTACAAACAGCGTGCGTGGTACAATCAAAAGGACGGGAAGAACTTGTTGAGGTTGAAAGGCAGGGAGTAGAACTCCTCGCTGCGTGGGTCTGTCTTGAACGACCTGAATCTGTCCCAGAAGTGGTGCCCCCGGTCCTTCCTGGCGGTGGCGTCGTGTCTGTGCAGGGTGTTGTCCAAGAGATAAGCTACAACACCTCCGACAAATGCTTTCGATGAGAATACCACGTTGATCATATCATTGAACTGGACATGAGCAAATGAGAAGCAAAAATTAGGCAGGTCCACAGCATATGAAAGCACTAAAATTACTGGTAGTTAGTTAGGTACGGACACATGGTTCTAAGTAAAATAGCAGAGAAACAACTTCCTAATACCTACTAGGGTACCATGACCACGGCACCATCATAATACTTGCAGATTGAGCATCATCGCCAAACATATCAGGATGCTTGGGTATCATACACAGTCATATGCCATTCCCCAAGTATTGCATAGTTACTCAGCTATTATACACAAGGATCAAGTATCGCTCCAGATTACTGCAGCACGATGCCTATGAACTATGATAATCAAGTATCAAACTTCACTGTGCAAGTATATAAGCTAGTATGTCAAATGGGCTTTTGAAAGAAGTGTGGGTGAACTGGATCTTACCCATCTTGCGTGCGTGTGCACTGGACCATAGCCTGCGACAGAAGTGTACTCATTGAAATACTGTGGAACCGACAAACCCATAAACACAGAAAATCCCAGGATGAACTTTACTCGGAAGCTATTGAGGTTGCAAAGCTGAAGGAACCCAATCCCTGCCATACCTGTTTGCACAGAAGCAATGTATTGCTCTTGTTTCAGTTCAAATAACATCGAAGAAAACCAAGATCATTGTTTAAAATTTACTTCGTAATACATACCAACATATGCAAACAGAAGACAATATATAGCTGCAATTATTGGGCCTGGAATCGATGCAAAAACAGCTCCAAATTTCCCTACGAGCACAGCACAAAAACATCACTATCGGATACAGTTCATGATTATTGTCAGAAGCACAGGAGCATAATATCAATTGTTTAATTGTATTTGTCCAAATAACAAGCTTAAATAATTCCAGAAACGACGGAAATATGAGATGACATTTTACTAGTATATTCTTAGTGTCAACATTTTGTGCATCTTCCAACTTCAAAGATATTTAGTTAACATAAGAGTACGATGGACAACAATTGAATATATGATTACATCAAAGCATGAGGCTTACCAAGAATAGAGAAGAATATCATAAATCCAGCAGAAATCTGCACCACACGTCTGCTACCAACACGTGTCAAACCTAGCAATCCAGCATTTTCGCTGTTCCAGAACGGCGTAAGATATTTCAGACCAACATCGAACAGCATTCATATCACACTATAAACACCGGAGGCAACAGTCAGCTAGATTCTACTTACACAGATACAGAGGATCCATTAGCTGTTCCAAATAAGCCATCCAGCAAAATACCAACGCCCTACATAAGCACACAAACAAATGAATTAAGTAATATGTTTACATGTCATTTGAATCTTCAGGTACACTAGCTGCAAATGAAGAAGTTCAGATGATACCTGCCAACCAATGCCACGACTCATAACAGACGGAGGGCATGGTGTTGCACTGGCATACCGTGAGACCGCAATGAATGCACCAGTAGACTGCATTACACAGTAGGGAATATTAGCTGGTCCCATGCCATCTAACACAGAAATGCTGCATATCTCTCTAAGTACTTAATCGTGGATTTATTCAGAATACCTCCACAAGAGCAACGAAAGAAGCTGCCATCATGGCAAAAGCTTCACCAGCATCAAACGTTGGTGCTCCCCATTGGAATGGGTAAGGTACACTTATCCTGCAAAATTTAGAGAAATGATCTATTTTAATCGCTAAATTTAAGTGTGAATTGAAAATGTACCATCCATAATATGAATGCAAATATGTAATGCTCTACAAGACTATAACACTTCACTGTGGGGAATGATATGAAAATAGATGCGTGGTAGTACCAGGGAGCACCCCGAACAAGCCCAGATTGATCGGTACGGCAGTGGAATTGGGTTTTTGGAGCAGCATTCTTGTATGCCCCACCGACAGTCAGGAAGAACGAGTAAAGCCACACAACAGCAACAGACATGATGACAGCAAACCGCTCGAAGGCAGTCCCCAATAATGGCAACAGAGTAGGAATGTACTGCAAACAAGATTGCATAATATTCATAAGGCTTTAGGTACTGTTAGAAATCACAAAAACAGCCATCCTGACGCATATACCTGAGAAAGAGCCACCAGCAGTATGATCTGCGGAAGACCGATCTCTACGCACTTGGCAACCTGCAAAGCAAATTCATGCTGTTATCCCACTGTTGTAAAGTACAGCCAGACACAATGTGCATGTACAAAGACTTACACTTGGGAATCCAAGTTCATACAGCCCAAATCCGACAAGCGCGACCAGGGGCGCCGCAGACAGTGGGCTCAGCAGCCTGCAGCATCGCAATAAACAGGAATTAGCGCAAATTGGGAGCAGAGAAGGTACACTGACGAGCGCAGCGCTTGGAACCTGAAACCTGAGGAGGAGACATACGTACCTGACGACAATGCGCCAGAGCCCACTGAAGCCCAGAATGATTTGGAGCGTGGAGGCCACTATAAGTGCGCCCTGCGTTCCCCGCATGATGCGCAGGAATTTCTGCAGCCACCACCGCATTGTTAGCGACTTGTTAGTACGGCAGGCGCGTTGAAGCTGACAGAAGATTAGAAGGCGACCTCGTGGGGATCGGCAATGCCGTTGTAGCGGCCGGCGAGGATGATGGAGATGGTGGGCGCGACGAAGGTGTAGGAGCCCCCGATGACGGCGGGCAGGCGCGTGCCGAGGAAGCTCTGCAGCAGCGTGTTGATTCCGGCGACGAACAGCAGCGTCTGGATCACCCGCGCCTTCTCCTCCTGGATTCACAGAAGGAAAGAAGCAAGATTAGCAGATTTCTCGTCAGATTCCCACAGAACAGCAGCGGCAACACACACAAAGAAAGATTCAGAGAGGGAGAGCGGGGGAGAGAAGAGAGAGAGAGATGTGTGTACGTACATTGCCGCCGCCCATCTGTGGGACGAGGGCGGTGGGGATGATGGTGGTGGTGCCGAGCATGACGAGGTAGTGCTGGAACCCGAGAAGGATGGCCTCGGCTGCATCGCAAGCGCAAGCGCACAACAGAAGGCAAACGGAAGAGATTCAGCTGGGGAGATCCAATCCAAACAAACATCCGAGGGAAACGCAACGCAACGGCAACCAAGAGGAGGGGAGGGGAGGGGAGGGAATGGGGCAATGCAGGTGGTGGTAATTAACTCACGCCACGGGGGAGGGCTGGTTAGGCAGTAGGAGACGGCGGGCAGCTGGTCCTTGACGGCGTGCGGCTGCAGCTCCTCCTGCTTCGGCGCCGGCGCGGCCATCCTGGCAGGTGTGCAGTGCAAGAGAAGCGAAGCGAGCACTTGAGACGAGGCGAGGCGAGGCGCAGCTGAGAGCCGAGTGGCCTCGAGATGCGCGATTTGTAGCGATCACCGGAGAAGCGCTTCTCTCCTCTGCCGTCGATTTGGTGGGCCTCACGCTAGATCAACCACATGAATGAAGAGGCCCCAACTGACTCTGCGATGACTCACGCCAGCCACACCCACACACGTCAAACGGCAGGAATAAAATAGTAAAGACAAAGGAGAAGAGAAAAAGCTAGGTAGTCCTTTCTCTCTCCTCTCCTCTCTCTCTCGCCGACGACTCACACCGTCGTCTTTGTTTTACTCCCTCGGCCGTGCTCTTTCTTTACTGCTACGTGCTGTGCGTATCCGTATGGTGGTGGTTGCTCGATCGCCGTCCCGTCCCTGCAGGGCGCTATCATGGGGGAGGCCATCATTTCATGTTCCCGTCCATGTTTTCAAATCATTTCGTGGCCATTCTGGTTTGTTGCGAGCGGAGCGGCGCGGTACGGTGATCTCTTTTTTCGAAACGCAACCGTCCCCTCGCTCTGAGGAATGAAGCGCCGCCCGTGCTCGCTTTCCCTGAACCAACCAAGGCCAGGGAGGGAGCCAAGGTCTAGGGTCCTGTTTGGGACCAAAGGAATTTCATAGGATTCGTATCACTTCACGGAAAAATTCCGCAAAGTTCATGTAAAATCCTCGTGTTTCATTTAAAACCGATGGCGTCCAAACCAAGGGATTACTGATTTTAAAATATCAAAAAGGATTTTGTTTTTGTGGTGGGGGTTAGAGAAAGGACGGTTAAGAGTTAGTGGGGGCCCACATGGAGGCTTTGGACCTGATACTAGGGACGCCACTGAATCCACATGGGTGGGTTAAAAAGAAATTAAGGCGAAAGGTGCAAGCAAAGGATCTCGGGAACCTCTTCTTGTTTCCTTCTCTGTGTTTTACCCAATTCGGAGGATTTCGGCCGCAAGGAATCAACCCACCGACCGGGCGATATAATATATAATAATCTACCAAGTTTAATCCAAGGAGGTAATGGACATTCATGCTACTACACTGCTTAGCAGTACAGCTCAGGTTGGAGAACGATGATTCGGTAGTGCATGCTGAAGTACTGCAGGGTTTTGCCAGGCATTCATCAGAGAATAAAGACGTTGCCACCTGCAGATACCAAACCGCTGCCTTTTTCTCTACTTTTCTACTCTCTTTTTATGATGACGATCGAGTGCAATGCATTCATCAAGGTTATGCATACTTTAATAATTTCCCTAACGTCTCTCTGGTTCTCTCTAATCAAACTTCTACACTTACATGACACTGCATTTTCCTTTTTGGTGCTACGGTTAAATAGAATGTGGTTGGGACAGGCAAAACAAGCACAATTGTTAAGTGAAAGGTGATAGGACCAACAATGCTGTTACCTGCATTTAACGGATTAACAACTTGACCTTATAAAAGAACACGCTGATGATAGCCCTTAAAATAGCCGCCGAACATGGCCAAAGCATCACCAACATTTACGGATTATTGGGCATATATTTGGCCCTGTACAAAACTTCATCTGATTATTTACAGGCACACATGGAAACTCTTGCTGAGGCAACCAGCAGAGCATGCCAACTGTGCCCAAAAAGATTACAACCAACCACTCGTATGTACATGCTTTCCTTTTATCCACTTATATATTTCACAATTCGAACTAAACAACCACATGGATAAACACGCGGAAATGAAAACCATCATTTCCCGGGTTTCTTTCTCTTTAGAGCGACAATCTTCTTGGTGTAGAATATCCATCCCAATACATACGATAATGTCCTCCAACCTCTATATGCCCTGGGCTTTGATATCGTTGCAATGAAGCCTTTCAGTGCAGCTCCAAGATCTTGTGTGTCAAAGGATACGGTAGGATCTGCGCAGCGATAATAGTCTTCACTGAATGAGGGATGACTGGTGCATTCCTCATAAACCAAAGAATTCGAGAACTTGTCTAATGCCTGTGATTCTTGAGGCGGTCCACAGCCACCAAGTGGGAGCAGCTCTGACTGAATTTGATTCTCGTTGCTCTCTGCAGTCTCCAGTGCACAAGGATGGAAGGCACTCGAGGGTTCGATAGAGAAAATGTCAGGTGATGGCATGTCCGTGTGGCTTAAACCAAAACCATCAGTAGCAACTTGTGTAGGAAACTGGTTATATTCATTTTCATGCAAAGATGCAGATCTCATATCGAAGAGCTGTGAGGGATTCCCCAGAAGTGTTCCATTGTCACAGGTCAAGACATTCTTCCAATTTTCATATGCTTGCTTCACAGCTGCATGTGCTTCAGCCTAAAATGAACAAACATGGTAAAAACAGATGGTCTAGGTCGAAACCGGTAGAGGGGGGGAATACATATGTATTTGTTCTAAGGAACTTAGAAAGTCAAGTAACGTGAATACCTTCTCATTTTCCGTAAGACCATCAACAGAAACAAACTTCTCAGATATTAACCCTCTCACTTCTCCAACAACATTGAACACAACAGCAGTTTTGCTTAGGTTGTCTGGATAGTAAAAATGCACCTTGTCAGTGAGAATACAGGTTTTTGCATGCTCAACAGTCACCTCCCACATCTTTGTTGACATGCCACTGCCCAGTATCTGCATAATTTGAACATATGAGTGGGTTAGAATATCCTCATCTTTGCTGAACCACTACTATCATCTGTAACAACATGCCACGCCTCATTTATACAATGCAGAATACAGGTAACAAGGTAGAAGTGTGCAATCTGTTTTGCATAGGAAAAATCTTAAGCTCAAATGATTCATTCAAACCTAGGAATTCCTACATATATGCAGTTTCATGGTTTCATATTTCTCATATATCAACATCTTAAAATAATGCTGACAATCACATCTGATGTAAATATATATATGTAAGTTTTGGACATGATGAATCACAACAATAGACAGATTATGTAAACTCTGGAAAGAATACAAACTACAAACATACACAGATTCTGTAAACTTCAGAAGAATTCAGAAGTACAAGTAACTGTTGGATTGAGAGAGGGGAATGAATGGATGTAGTTTGATTGTATTGAGGCCCAAAAGGGCTATATATATAGTGAAGGACATAACCCTAGACTAACACACAATACCACAAATACCCTTAACACCCGCTCTCAAATACAATACGTATGCAATAGCATTGCATTTAAAAGGGTTGACACTAAAATAGAGAAAATCTAAAATCCGAGTCTTAATAATATCGTTGTAGCATATAACTTTTGGAAAATATGTCGAGTATCAAATGTTCTCCTATCTGGGGTCGTGTAGCAACCCATAAAGCACAAAGTGTAGGGGTTAAGAAAGTAGAGGCAAACGGGAGAAAAGTCGACACAAACATGACAAAGAAGATGATGAAACTAACATAAATAGAGAGAGCTGTCAAATCAAGCCGAAAAGAGATAGATAGAAATATGGCGGCACAGATCGAAGCCCGAGACAGCGGCGACGTGGAAGCGAAACACGACAGCCTTAGAAGCTCAGGGCGACGATTTAGAGAGAAGCGGCGATATCATAACGACTTCTACGATCTGCAACGGCTCAAATAGAAGAGTGATGGCTAGTGCCATGCAAAAGAGGAGTGGGCCACACTAGATCCAAAGGCCGCACTGTGGCCAGAGAAGTAATCAGCTAACTGACAAAGAATTTGTAGACTCGCACGGCTCAGACGAACTCAAAGAGTGAGAGCAGTGGACTTAGATGGACGCAACGAAAGACACAAAGGGCAATACTAGCAGCAACACATTGCCTCCAAGCAGCATACATCTTTGGGCAAACAGCAAAGCCCAACTTCACAGCAGCCTAAAATAGCTCACGTAGCTCCTCAAGCGGTGGAAGACCAACAGCGGCGGCGCGACGAGAGCTCGGGCAGCTGACAATGAGGAGTAAATCTGGCCAGGAGGAGCTCGGGCGGGCAGAGCTTGAGCAGCCCGATCCGAAGGCAATAGGCGACAGGCATCAGATCCGGGCAAGCAGCTCCGTGGAGACGACTGGATCTGGGTGAAGCGGCGGCATCCCAACGCAGCCCAACTCGGGGCGGCGCGGATCCAGTGCAGTGAGCTCAGAAACAGCTGGATCTGGGAGCGACAAGGCTGCTAGCGGTCGAATCCGGGTGGGGTAGCGGCGTTCTAGTGTAGCCTAGCTTGGGGCGATGTGAACCAAGCTTGGAGCAGCGCGGCGAGCTCGGTGACAGCCGTATCTAGGAGTGGCGAGGCCGGATTCAGTGGCGACGGCAGCGAGAGGGCATGCGGGCACGGGAGACGAGGGCAAGGGGCACCAAGTGCCAGATGCGGCTCTAGCACGAGGCGAGCGTGGTGGTGAGCGCGTTGTCCTTGCAGGAGGAAGAGGTGGCTTGCTTTTGCTGCTCCTTCATGCTAACTACTACTACTAGGAGGTTGCTGCCCCAGGAGTGGAGATCGCTCCTCCGGCAGTGGAAGACGATCGGAGCCTAGAGTTTGGATATGGGCTCTGATACCATGTCACATTGAGAGAGGGGAATGAATGGATGTAGTTCGATTGTATTGAGGCCCAAAGGGGATATATATACAGTGAATACATGGTCACAACCCTAGACTAACACACAATACCACAAATATCCTTAACAGTAATGGCCAGCATAGTACCTTTCGAAGTCTAGCTGCATCAAGATGTAGTAAGGTGAGAAAATCTTTGACAGTAATGATCTTCTCCCTATTCAAACGCTTGTGAAAAGCTCCCTCCTTGCCAATCTTCTCCAGGCGCCAAACCTCATCTTCAAGAACTGGTGGGTGATGCTTCTTGTACACTGGAAGAGAGGAAGAAAACATGCCAAATGAGGAATTGAAATTTGGTCATCTTGGTGACATTACTGACATATGAGACAGTGAAGAAATGACATAGTGCAATCATTTAACAGTAGTGGTAAATTACGTTGGTCAAAATCCTTCCGTTAAGAAAGCATTCTGATATAATGTATTCAGTGATTATCATAAAATATTGTGCTATACTAAATCTAGAATGCAACAAGGAATTCACATCTTTATATTTGTATGTGCAATTGTCAAATTAAAGGACACACTGCCAAATTGATATTTGATAGGAAACCTAGCACAAGTCCAGGAGGCAGGAGAGCAAGAAAGTAAAAAGCTGATTTAAATCCAATGCATAAACTCACATTCTCCACGATGATCCTTTACCACAAATGATTCAGTTTTTGCTTCCCGTACTCTTACACCATTAAAACATGCATCCTCAGTTCTTGCACCTAGCCTGAACTTTCGGCTGCGTGTCCAGCTGGAGTTATCTGTGAATGATAGTTCCCCCACTGTACCAATGCCTTTAAAAAGGACAACAAACACGTCTCCAGAAAGCAAGGGCCGTTTGCCTTCTCTTTCTCTAACAATGTTATTGTTAAACTCCTCAGCTGTCAACTCATTGCCTTCTTCACTTTCAAAATCCCCCTCTAGAACTACTATTTCAACCTTCATCAGGGACTCCTGGCCTGATGCTACAACTTCTCTGGTCAAAGCATCAACTAGAGCAATGGTTATAGTTAAGGAGCCCTCTCCTTCAATCTTGGAGCCAGTGAAAATTGGAAGAGAAAGCTTAGTCATGAACTGCAGCTGCAAATTTTTCGATGTAGATGGAACAATGTCCGTGACACTTCTAATTAAAAATAAGAAATCAAGTTGTTAGAGAAAGCTGCATTAGTTTAAGAACCTATACAGTGACCAAAACTTATCATGTTGGTTGTCAATATAGTGTTACAAGCCATACCTTGTCATCATAGTTACATGATTAGCAAACGCCGACTCAATTTCTTCTTTCACCTAGAAATTATAATTGAATCAAACATCATCACTGGATAGCCAAAAAGAACACATGGTTCAAGAATGAAGACAGCCCTGGCTAGGGTAACTTTAGGGTGCACACAACAGCTTTGACTGAAAATATTATCTCCTGAATAGTAATGAATGAACGCAAAAAGGAGATTTGGGATGAATGCTTTATCTTACAGGATTGGAATGGTACCGAATACATATATTAAAGAAAACCTACACAAGTACTAATTCAATACAGATAAAAGTCCGGTTTCTCAAAAGTGTGATTGGGACCTATTCAAGAAGAACTCCCTTTTCCTAATTAAAACCTACAGACTCGTAATATCATAGCCAAAAATTGTTCGACTCTGGGTTCCTAATTCCTATACCCTCAAAACCGATCTAACCAATAAGCAGCTACGGCGGATACAGAAGGGATCTGTGACAGTGCTATTCATCATCAATACAACCTACAGTTAATTTGGAAAGCATGGTACGGACAAGCATAACCCTAAGCCCAGGAGAGAACCACATCTTGGTAGGGCGGTGGAGTTGTGGGTGTACGACTCCATCCATCAGAGTTCAAAATCTTGGTTTCCACCTTTACGCACACACATGAGTAAGCCTCGGTGTGAACTTTGCGAGGTAGCGGATTTCTTGGTGTCCGCGGCCTCCGTATTTCTAGGCGTGTGCTAAGGGGTGCACTCGTGTGTGTGCGTGCGTGTGCACCAACCTTATAATTGCAAACGGAAACCTAAGCCTAAGAGAATGAAAGGGGAAGGATTCAGATTAAACGGGGCACTTATCAAATGATCACATCCCATGAATTTTTTCGTGATACAGGATCGAGAAATGGGGAAAAAACAGGAGACACATCATAGGCTGCCTCACCACTCTTCGGATGAGGGGCTCGATCGCCAGGAAGAACTTCTCGATGCTGCTCTTCCGCATCACCTCCGTGATCACCCTGCGGGAAGGCAAGCCCCCACCGTCAACGAATCAAGGAGCGATGCTAAATTAGGGGATTTTCGATTGAGAGCGCTTGGGAGGGGAGGCATACTCGCGGAGGGCGGGGACCCTCTGGCGCTTGGGCTCCCCGCGGCGGTGGGGCGGTGAGGAGCTCCCGCCCGACTCGGCCGGGCCGCCGCCGACGCCGCCCGGTGGGCCCTCTTTCTCCTCCGGATGCCGCTTCTGCGACATCTCCGACCGCCGCTTCACCTCGGTTCGCGTCGCCGGTCGCGACCTAACTCTGCGCCGGATGGACAGGACAGGAAGCAGGTTCGGCTACAGTGCGGTGCGATGCGATGGTTGGTTTCCTTTGAAATGTTTTATTATTTTTGCCTTAGAAAATGACATGAAATTGCGGGGTGGATGGATCGCCCCACAAGGCCAGCACAAAAAAGACCGACCAACTATGGCAGGCCGGGTCGGGGCAGGTCGGATAGTTTTTATAGAGAAAAACAACGCGGTTTTGTTTTGGTCCAGCCACCTATCCTGACTCGATCAAGTTAAACACAACTCGCAGTTGCAGCCTTGCAGGCATCAAACGATATATAGTTAATGGGTTGGTCAGGTTTGCTAAGCCATGCACTACTCCCTCACTCCAAAGATTCTATATACAAAGACTAATAAGATACTAAATCTTAAAAAAAGTTAATATTTATTAGATCATGTATATTGTTATTAAATTACATACTGCAATTACCCAACCACCCATTCAGTATTAAAAGAGGGATATACGATGAAAATTGTAATAACTATACACTTATATATTGTGGAATAATGTTTATCGAGAATAAGGATTTATATTGCTCGACGGATGAAGTCCTCAGCAGAATTGATAATTTGTCAAAAGAAGATGAGATCGAGACTGAAATGTTGAAGATCACAGGCAAGAAGAACGGCAGTAAAATGCCACAATGCGCTTTTGAGCCGGGTAGCGGCACAGAGATGTCACTCTCGTAGCTTTTGATTGTTATCTGATAATGGGAGTTCGATTAATTGATACGACACGTTCCATCTTGGATAAGCACATGACGAAGCAAATGACTTTTTATGGTCAAAGAGATGCTTAAGCAGTATAAGACTAGAAGTCCAACTGATACATACAACTGATGGAAATAAGCCAATGGGAAATGGAAAGACAACTAGTCCTCTTAGATACCGCTCGGTTGGGCTAAAATTTAGTGGTTTATGACAGTTGGCTGAAATAATACTGTAGCAAACAGTAGCTTATTTGACGTAATTAATTTAAAAAACTAAAAATAGAAAAAATATATTAGCCCATCACATATAATGCAAACGAATACGGAAAAAAAGAACCGGTAAAAAAGCTTTAAAATACCAAAAAGCTAGAAAAGGACGAAAATTATGAATAGTAGAAAATAAGCTAGAAATCAAAAGACTAAGCCCGAATGAGCGGAGCTAACTTCCACAACTCAAGCAATGCACACGTCAATTCCAGAAACTCGATGAACCACGGCTTTCTTGTGGAAACAACCACCACAGCATCACAAATGCACTCTAAAAAGCAAAGATTTACATCTTCTTAAGATGGCTACCCCTTTTCTTCCAGCAATTCCAATATCGAATTTGCTCTGACTTCAAATCGGCAACATCAGTTGCAACTTGCATCCAGTCTTCAATACCTGCTTAAGCACAAAGTTAAGATACACCAACATCACCTAGAGAAAAGGTTTGGAACAACATCCAGTAAAATCGAAATGCACTAGTATAAATGTTGCTAACACTACTTGGATTTCACCCCCAAAAAAGATTCTATTGCATGAGACAAACGAAACCAAGACAATATGAGTTGTAACTTGTAAGGTAATATTGAATACATTTTAAAAACAATAGGTGCCAGCGCCACTTGTGAAATTTGAACGCTGCGGTAAATTTGGTCAGGACAAGTGAATTGTAGGAACCATTTGCAACTTCACTCAAGTCAGTATTAGGGCTATTAGTTTGGTCGCATCATGGTTGTAAGGCTTCTTTTCACCCTGAGCAGTATCAATATCATAAGTCTAACATTTACCATTTAACAGAATTTTAAAATAAAACTTACTTGAATATGACGCTACTACTTGACAATAAAAGATTATTAGGCCTATCCAACATCAGGAAACAAAACGAAATGGTACATGGGGAAACCCAACTCACAAACATCACTGGTGGGGAGCATAGGCTGCCTTTGTAACGCTTCTTTTGGTCCAAGACATAAAAGATAACATCAAGGCTGATCATCCTATTGTTCTCAAGCACCACCTTTATATCTAATCTGTTATTCAGGGACAATGGAATAACTTGATGGGCAATTGTGCATTTTACTACTGCATGAACTTGCTTAACCCCTAAGTGACAAAGATAACATAATGAAGGGTGAGCTCAGAAGCTCAGTGACCTACATAAATGATGAATCTAGCAGTTGTTGCACATGTCTACACCTAGGGTTCAAAATCCCGGCGGTTACCGGTTACCGTTTCTACCGGTGGAGACCGGTAACTCAAAAAACCGACCGGTATCAATTTTTGAATTTTGAATTTTAGCCGGTTTTTTTTTCGGTTTTTCCGGTTACCGGTTTCAAAACATCTAAAAATTCAGATTTTGATTTTCAAATTTTGATCGGTTTTCCCAGAATCGATTCGGTTATCGCACGCCGCCACGATCGGATTTCTTCCGGTTCCGGTATTTGGAACCTTGTCTACACCACAGCCAAATCATTGATATAGAAGGATTAGCTAAAAGGGAGCACAACGAACATCGAGATGACAATCTGTCACGAGCGAATCACCGTTCACACGTACTGTTCATATGCGTGAATAGTACCACGGTGCTATAGCAACCGTGTATGGCATGATCAGATGAATTGGAATGGAGATAAGAAAAGTTAGATCCCTTATTGGATGAGTTTACTTACTTATTAGATGGGTTTACTACCTTATAGATATATTCTATTTATTAGAGACAGATTTTCTTAGCAATAAATATTATTTCTTAGAGGTCAAACTGAGCCATCCCTACAAAAAGACTAGCATGTATCTATTATCAATCAAGCAATGAAGATGAATTAATTTAGTCTCTTCTCCAAGTTCCATCATCTTAGTCTATAGTCAAATCTCTCGTTCCACCAAGCTGACGCCGTCCGGCCTTCCTCCTGGCGGTGTTTACCTCGATGAACTAAGGTTTATCAAACAATCGCTGTGCTATCCTCATTGATAGAAACAAAAAACGAACTTGTCAGTTCATAGCCATTCCCTTTCAGTAAAAAATGACGAATACAAAATTATCCATAGTTGGCCCAAATAAAGAGATTGTATTTGAATTTTACAGTCAATTCACCTCTATAGTTATGTTTTCATGTCATACCAATGATGCATATTTTCAATGAACCAAATCCATGTGCTAGAATGTAGCGGAATTTGGCACAAACTCCCTGCATTTCCACTCTTGAGGATACCAACCAGGAACCCACTGCAGCCCAAGTAAAATTTACTGAACAAAACGAAAAGCTAGATCCTACATTCACGACACCCAAGCTCATATTATTAGATCAAGTGACAAGTGATCTCATCGGGGAAGAAGGGGGGGCACAAACCCTAGGGTTGGTGAAGGCCGGAGGGGAACAGCGAAGCGGCTGTCGGGGTCGGCGCCGCCGCGGCGTTGGACACGGGCGAGGGGGCGGCAGCTGGAGGAGAGGCGGAGGAGAGCTCGCGGACGAGGGCGGCGAGGGCCTCGGGGTTGGCGCCGCGGTAGCAGAGCGCCATGAGCAGCGACAAGGTGTGGCGGTCGAGGCCGGTGTCCAGGATCTGGGACATCTGGAACGCCAGCTCCAGCGACTCCTTCGCCTGCCTCGCCGCCGCCGACGTCGCCGCATCCGGCTCCATCTCGGGCGGCGCCGTCGCTTCCGGCCTCTGGTGAAAGCCTGGTTCGAGTAAGAAATCGCAAGAGATGGCCCCACACGCCAGTGCTTGCTCGGTGACCGAACCCACATGCCAGTAGCTTCACCCGGTGGTTCACCATCACCAGATCTTCCTCTCTCTTTTTTCGATTCCAAATCTTCCTCGTTTCAATTTACAAATTGCTTCTATACCAGCGTCGTACAATGCAAGGAGTTCTAGACTCTTTCTTCTTCCTTCTGCCAGTGTTTCATCCGTTGAATGGCCGGCGCCATTATCAACTTGGGACTCTCTGGTATATAATTTGGAGTCAGGAGATGACAAATGAGAGTTCGTCCTGGGGACAAAACCAGCAATGGTAGCATCATTTGAGGAATCTATGGCTGAGTGAAGCTTTTTCAACTGGGGATTTCAGACATGATTCGCCCCTTGTTCCATTTTGGATTTGGTAGCGTACCATTTAGAAAGGGGGAGTACACAACTTTTGCGATTGGCAGTCCTCTTGTAATCGTGCTTTTCTCCATTTCTCCCCTCCTGGTAATCAAAGCACTGTCAGCCAATGCAGAATAAAAGGGGGAAATATATAAGTAGCTATAAAATAGATTATTTTATGCTAGTTAAAATGCAAAATATAACAACAGAGGCCAACTGGGGAAGATCATCTCCTTTTAGTCTGTCATAGTGTTTTATTGAGCCATACTGAAACAGCCACCAGTGCTCCACCTACTGACATCCTGAAATGCAAACAACCTTAAGCACAGCCTTACAAATAGAGAATTGCATCAGTTAAATAATAGCGCTGACGAGGATATAATAATCCACAAAATTATTATTTATCTGTAAATGATATTATTATATCATTATATTCCTTAAATATACGTTTTATCAGTAAGAGAGAAACTTAATCAGGTGGTCGTAAGCCTTTCTACGGCTACTCCTTGGTCATAAGTCTTTCTACGTCTGCTTCATAATCGTAAATCTTTCTACGACCATAATATAATCGTAAGTCATCCTACGATCACCCTGTGGTCATAGACTCTTCTGCGACTAGTCTGACTTCGACTAATTTGTCTATGACAACCTACCACATCCTGGGTCTGTCTGATAAGGCGGTTAGCGTGTGTACTTATTCTTTGGAATAACTGCATATAACTTCTCATTACTCCTGATGATAACCGCCTAGCGACAAGGAAGAACCACGTCTCTGACAATAACTTCCGTTGGATTGTTATCATCCAAAAAGTTAAAGACGCCTCTTAGTATGGAGCAACCGCCACCGCTTCGCATACTATATAAAGGCTGACGTCAGGGAGAACAAGGGAGACGGGCAACAGAAGCAACACAACACATCCGACATTACTTTCTCTTCCGATTGTAATTAGTGCAATTAATATAACCACATAGGAGTAGAGTTATTATTCTTCTAGGAAAAAGCCCGAATCCGTATAAAATCCTTGTATATTTTTCTGTGTGATTGTAGTCAGGTCGTTAAGAGATCACTCGAATCCAAATAATCATACATAAAATCGATATTAAATCATTGACAAGTGCAAATGATAAATAACATACCTATGTACATCCACAGACCAGACCAGCTTGGTGTCACGAAATAATTTAGGAAAGAGCCCATATTTTACTGCATGATCCATGACCCTTGCTTGCAGCTCGAGCCTTCTGCCCGAACCACCAAAGCACATCAAGAAGAGCATTAAAGAATCGTAAACTATAGTCACAACCTTCCAGGTTACTGTTGTCGAGGACATATTCAACCATTTGCCAGTTGGAGCTATCATCGTACTCCCCTTTAATCATGGAAGCAATCACTTGATGTGCACTACTAGCACGGTTTGTTTTCATTTCTTCCAGCAGATCATAAGCATCTGAAGGATTTTGGAAACACAAATTGATTATGATGTAGTCCTATCACATCTGAAGGATTTTGGAAAATTGTTGTCCAAATCAATCATATAAAGTGACACAAAACAAGATAATATCTCCGGTGACCGCGAAATTCCAATATACACAAGAATGTTTGCATCAAATAATTTAGTTCTGGCCTTGTACGCTGTCGATATTGCCTACCTGCCTGTGTGATGCAGGCCATACCTAGATCAATAGGCCTAAACGATTTAAGCATGATAAATATCAGAAATAGGAGACAAAAGAAAAAAGGGAAAGAAATCCAGGCCCATATCTTTCTCAAAACTTATGGGTATGACTAACGATGAATTCAAACCCATCAAGGACCATAGTGGAAACATCTGATTTCTAGAAATGTTTTGTTATGTGGATGATATAGCAGCAAGGGGCTAGGCGCATTAGGTGGCCAGAGCCCAGAGGATAAGCACGTCCAAGGCAGTAGCAGCTTCGGCAACAAGGAAGGCACTCCAATGATTAGGCAATTAGATTTGTTAGTTTTGCAAGTATCTTTTAGTTAGCCAAGTGACTCGTCTTCAAATCAACTCTTGTGAAAGTCTGGAAATTAGCCCTGAGCTACAAAACCGAATACTGGATGCCCTTTAACTGTCAATGCCATTCACTTTATCCCTTTGAGACCAAAAGCACCGCAGCTACACAAAAACTTCTCTCTCTCTCTCGAAATAGAGGAGCCGGCCATCGTGGCTTGCCAAGCTCATTGTCGGTGAGCTGGGCTACAATGGCAGTCAGCGACCTCAAAAATGGGTTACCGGGGTCACGGCGATCCTATATGTGGCGGCACGACGCACAACGGCCTACATGGGTGAGTCGAGGAGGGTGGGCGGCAATGACTCGAGGCGGTGCGGTGATGTTTAACAGCGATGGCAAGTTAGGGAAGAAGGCATCCAAAATTAGTGACGGGGAAAGGTTGAGAAAGGTGAGGAGATGGACCGGAAGCAAGGAATTGAAGTGGAACCCACCATGTGAGGAATGGCAATGGTGGCGGCAGTTTTGGCTAGAGTTGGGGAAGACGGGATCGGCGGCGGATTCCTATGGTCAGAAATGAAATTGTGTGAAGGGAGGAAGAGCTGGAGCTCAGGAACACACTTTGACATGGTCATAGGAGGCGGGAGCTTACCGAGCGTTTGGGGGCAGTGCAGTCGGGGGTGGTGGGAGCTTACTCGAGCGACTGCAGCGGTGCGGTCGAAGACAACAGTCAAAGCAGAGGAGCTCATGCTTCAACTCTACTCGGCACAGGAGAATCAAGGATGGGGGTAAATGGAGGGAAGTGGGAGGAGATACTGGCAGGACTCGGTCGACTTAAATAGGTGACAGGGTGCTGTGTAGCAGTAGTGGGCGGTGTGGGTGACGCAATGGCAGCGCATAGTGTGATCCAGAGGGGACGCACATTCTGCGCGGGGTTGTCAGGGGATGGAATTTATCATAGAGCATGATGTGTGGGGCCTACCTTATATTTTTTCCCCTGATAATGCTGATTATGTGCCATGTCATCCCAAAACTAGGCCACATGCCAAAACCATTTCCACTTTGGTGCCATGTCAAAGCAAAACCGGTTTCGAATAACCTCAGGGGGTAAAATAAATGGTATTAATACTTGAGGGGGTAAAACATCCGATTTTACTGTTGGAGGTTGAAACTTAGACTATCGCAAGTGTTCAGAAGGTAAATTAGACTTATTCCTAAAAATAAAATAAATTTAAGGAAGGCTTTCCTTTTCTTAAGGGGCCCCTTGGAGGGTCATGGAATGCTTTTCTTCTCTTATTTCATATGGAATATAATCAGTTAAAATAAGAAGGAACAGGGGAATATTCAATTGTTTCAATTCTTTATTTATCTTTTATTCCAAAATTCTCCCAAAAATCCAATTTCACTTTTCAATAGGGTTAGATGATCTTAGGCCCTAACTCACCCTATGTGGACGAACCTTACGGAGGAAACCTTAGGTTTTTGGGGCATTGGATTCTTACCAATGCTTTAGTTACTCAACATTCTCTCTTCCGCTTTGTCCCCGCTTTCATGCTTGTTTCCCTCTAAGGTGGAATGCTCCCCTATTTAGGATATGATTTGTTAGCTAAGATAAGTATCCCATAAGGATATGGTAGATTTGCTTTAGCCCTATAAAAGGGACCTCTCATGTAATTCGGCAAGGAAGAAAAGAAATAAACAAGAAAAGTATATAGTTTGCCCCCTCTTCTCAATCAGGTCTTAAAGTCTTGGCGCCCGCATAGCCTGCCGATCAAGGGTGAGTGCCTAGCCCTCAGTCCTCGGACCCTTACCCAAACAACGCACACACGTTAACCAAGACATCAAAAGAACTCCACAACTTCTGGAAATGATAGTAAGATTGTACGAATCCAAGCAGCAAACGTCCCATATCATATTAATTGGTAAAAAGAAGTATAATTCCTGATTAGTCAAATTCTCATTTAAATTTTATGGGATTCACACAGCAAATCAATGGGTGCTTCCATTCTCACATATGCCTTTTTAAGTGGCAGACGATTGATGGTCAATTTTGCAATTTATGTTCCGATTGCTTATTTAAACTTGATAAGCCATCTAAAAAGGAGATGATTGGCACATATGACTAAAGGTCAAAAGTTGTAGATCTTTATTTCCTATTGCCCAGCCAGCTAATTTGATTACAAAAATAGTAACACATGATGTTATAATTGTCACTTCAATGTTTGTATTTGAACAATCAGCAATCTTCAAGAGAGGCACAAAAGTTTGACAAATTGAAAGGGCAGATAGGTGGATATGCTAACCTTAAAA
Source organism: Melocanna baccifera (assembly GCA_036346265.1). Lineage (NCBI taxonomy): Eukaryota > Viridiplantae > Streptophyta > Magnoliopsida > Poales > Poaceae > Melocanna > Melocanna baccifera. The sequence continues at coordinate 1,552,369 of CM070683.1, read as the reverse complement.
GAGATGTAAGGGCTAGGAACTACACATGACATATCATCTAGCAAATCATATATAATGCTTATATACACTGTGAACTTGGTGAGATCCTTGAAAAGGAGAGTCTTATGAGCTTCCTTAAGCTTTCATAGGAATCCTTGAGAGAAAGGAATTCTTTCTTCAATACTTTGAATTTTGACTTCTCCTTGCCAAAGTACCAATTTAAGTCCTCTAGCATATTCATCGACTCAATAAAGGTATGTTCATCATTGTTATTTACCTTTCCATTACCTTTAGCCACAAAGCAATGAGTTGATATGGAGGGACCTGTGGATTCTTTATTGTCAGAGCTACAGATTAAGTATTTTTCATCTGACATCCATTCTTGTATGCAATTTTCTTTGGTTGTGGTAGACATTTCATAATTATCTTGAAGATGTGTCCACATTTTATAAGCGCTCTTGAGATTGCATATGGCATTGAACACTTCTACACTCAAACACTAAATAAAACGTTAGTTACTTCAACATCGAGATGAAAACATTTCTTTTCCTTAATTGTTAGAGTAAAAGGATCTAATGAAGGAGAAAAGCTAACATCTACAATCGACCATATTTTAGGGCTCATAGCCTTAAAGTAACAAGACATGCAAAATTTCAAATATCATAATCTGTGCTATCGAAAAGAGGTGTCTTACCAAGGTGCACTATATCCTAGTCGCTATCTTTTAACTCTCTAGGCAGTAAAGCCTAATAAATAAGAAACCAAACTCTGATACCACTTGTAAGATCGAGGAGACCAACTAGAGGGGGGGTGAATAGACGGTTTTAAATTTTCTTTGGCCAAAACCAAGGTTTATATGTGGAAGCCAAAATCAAAATGGTTTTTTTTTCAATTATGGTCCAAATCAACTAATATCACTAAGTGCACCAACAACCTAAGTCTATATCAAATGTTTGCAATTCTAGGGGTGATAAGCAATCAATTTAATTATATGAATATAAATTATTTGAATGTAGATTGAGCGTAAGAGAATAAACCACAATGACACAGTTTTACCATGATGTTTAGATACTGGTTTTCCCTAGCCCACATTGATATAAGTCCAAACGAATTGAACTGACGTTATGAATTAAGTCAAACACCTTAATTCCACTAGTAGTAACTCTTTTTCATTTCGGGCAGGTGAATTCTAACCTTCACAACACGTCGGCCTTTTCACAAGCTTTTTTTGAGAAGATCAGCGGGCATAATGCCTCCAACGCCGTTTAGGAGTCGACAATCTCTAAGAGTAATAAGTCAAGCCCCTTGTTTGACTCTCGCCATATGCAATGAATACACAAGCTCAAGTAAAAATAAAATCCACGTCTAGATGCAACACATGCAACTAGAGACCTATCTTATTGCTCACAAGTTGTAACACATGTATAATTGAGAAGAGAAACTCACACTAGGTCAAGATAATGAAATGAAGTACCAAAGGATGGTATCCCAACAGGCAAGGAGGTATTTGTAGCCTCCACCACAAAAACTAGCCATTGAAGATAAAATCCCCCCAAAAAATGGGTATTTACATTACTACCGCCATGGGATGGCTGGTTCTACCGCACTTACTGTTCAACAGTTATTTGGGGTTCATTAAATGCACAAAAACTAGCCGTCGAAGTTTAGTACAGTACTACCTCACTCGTAGGGACCGATACTATCTCTCGGCGGTAGTACCACTCGAATCATGTGGTACTACTGTTTTCTAGGGGAGGAAAAACTCTCAAAAATATTCTTTCTGGAAAAAGGTACATCCATGTAACAATTGGACCTACCGCACTACGGTACTACCGTGGTGCAGTAGTACCGCACTCACAGGGGCTGGTACTACCTTTGTGCGATCATATCGTAGGTATAAGGGTGGTACTACTTCAAGCAAATTTCAATACAGATGACACTAAAAAAATATCATAACTTTTGACTCTGATGTCGGAATTGAATGATCTTGGACTCTATGAAAAGTTTATTCAAAAGGCTACATAACCTACCTATTTGCATGATCTCAAACACATTAGATCAATGTAGAAAACATAAGAAATTTAAAGAGTCGCTACCATGACCTAAGTCTAAAGGAATAGCAATAAACAATCTTAGATCATACTAAGAAAAAATGCATGAACTCTAATAATTTGTAAAACACATTTGCAAACTTAGATCATATCACAAGGAGTATGTACATGGATTTCAACCATTTGCAAAATACATTTACAAATTATATTCATATTCTACAAGGATTAGATGCATGTGTCTCAACTATTTGTAAAATACATTCGTAAATAATAGCATCATACTATGGAGAGCTAGAGCAAGCGGGATTGAGCTATCAACATACGATAAGACTCAAAGTAATAGACAATACCCCTTTTAATAGTACAAAAAACCTATACTAACAATCTGGTCTTCCAACCAAACAACATGATCGGTAAAAGACTAGAAACACATCCTTAGTCTTAGCTAATATACATTTGTCGTAAGCATCCTTTTGAAGCTTGATGACGCACATCTTCACTTTAAATCCGGGTCATTGTCTTGATATGCATCAACCCATAATGTATTCTTCATGTGCCCTCCATCAATACATGAAGTGTCTTCTCTTGACTTAATGATCAACTCTAATCATCTCTTTTTCGGGATCTTAATGTGCATCAACACATGATGCATTCTCTTCTTGAACTTTGACTTGATGACGATCAACTCATGATGCCATCCAAAGTCTTCATCATCATGGAACATAACCTATTCATCTAACTCATAAAAAATATAAATCCCATAATGTGATTTTAATTAATTACCAAAACATACAGTTAACTCATAATGGTAGGTCTAGATTCTTCAATATTTTCGTTTTGATAATTGATGATAAGCACCACAATTGCAATTAACTGAATATAAAACAATAAGAGTATATATGAATTACACAAGTTTTATATACTGAAAGGATATATTTTAAAGTAGAAATCCCCAATATACGTGGATAAAAAATATGGACCAATGCTAATGAATCCACAAAACATAGAGTGAACTCGCTCTGAATATGTGCATACATGAATATATAATAAAAACATATGTACACATTCAGATTATAATTTTGGTGGAGTTCAACATATATTTGATCCGAGAAATGTAACAAGATATAAGAATATGACGTCAAATGCAAACATCTATGATTTTTACCTTTTCATCCAAATAAGACTAAACAATATCATACTCAACAAAAGAGTTAGTCTCTCATTTAGATTTATCATTAATCACCAAAACTAATTTAATGAAACTTAAACTTGAAATCTCCCCCTTTTTTGGTGATTGATGATAACTCCATTATCAATAATAACATTTGAATATAAATCAACATAAATGTATATAGGAGGCTATGTGTTGAATATAAATCAACATAAATATAAACTCATTTAGATTTATCATTAGTAATTTAAGCTATTAAACTATATCCATGCATCTCACTAAATAATTCGAACATTATACATTTGTAAATAACATACTTGTGCACATGATGTATATAGGAGGCTATGTGTATGGATGACATGCTCCTCTGCAAGACATTCTGCAGGAATAAGTGCAGTAATAGGGAGGTGGAGTTGAACCAGCTGTTGTGGCATCCAATGGCCGTAGCAGTCTAAAGCGCTACTACTACATATTGTTATGATGTGTAGATGCAAAGTTTCTTCTACCCTTTAGAGGATCCTCCCTTTTGCAACGAGAAAAAACTACGAATTTCCAACGTTGCAGCATCCATCCATTAGTTAACATCTCGTCTTCAACCTCTCTCATAGATCCAGCTCTCTCGCTCTGGCCAGGGGGCACTGCTGCCGCCTTTCCCGAATGGGTTCACCCTCCCCCTCCTTGTCGCTGCTACTCCTGAATGGGTTCAACCCCGTAGAGAGAGGCTAGGGCGGTAGTGGTCCAGCAATGGGCAGCGCCGAAGGGTAGGTCGATGAGATCAGGGCCTAGAGAATATTAGGTTGGGTAGGGGAGCTAACGGTATGGCAAGCTTGTTGTCAGCCGTAAGGGGAGGCGGCGGAGGAGGCAACCAGCTCAGAGGCGACGGAGAAGGGAGGCAGCGGAGGTGAGGGAGAGGGAGGAGAAGGGAAGGAACCCGAAAGAGCAAGAGTCCGATGGTATAGCATCCCATGGTATTTCTCTTTCGCTATGAGTGTGGACTGGTTTAGCCCTTTTTCCTACAAAGGAAAATAAGGAATCATTTTAATAAAAACAAAGAACTTTTTTCCCATACGAGAAAAAAGAAAAAAATCAGATGGAACATAGAAAATAACTCTCAGGATTCAAATTTAGGTGATGATAGTGCCTTGCAGTAGCATCTTTGTGTTATTAACTATAATCAATGGACCAGGACGTTGCAAGACATATGTCCATAGAAAACCCGACATTACAGCTCTACGCTTAATCAAAATAACTCTACAAGCATAATACAACCTACTTTGGAACCTAAAATCAAATGTTCAAATATTTTTATCGATCTTACTGAGATCAACTGGCATCGTTGCTATCCAAAAGGTCTATTTATCCTTGAAATGCCATTTGTTCCTTCCAAAAAAGATTTAATTTTAACTTTTGTCACATCAAATATATATATAAAATGTGTCAATCAGGTTAATCAAAACCCTAACATATAAAGGGGTGGAAGTACTATCACCCTAAAGGCACAGTGTGAGTTGCCTATTTTGGGAAAGAGAAACGAGCACTAGAGCGCCGTCTCTAACAGAGCAACCCAAAAAAGAAGGCGACAGTAGCATACCAACCCAGGCGCCAAAGAGCGCCTCCCGAAACCCGCACCACGCCGCAGCGCATTCCCGCAGACACCTGGCAGCGGAGCCCCACGATGGCCGGATCCGAGCTCCCGTCTGGCGGCTCCGGCGCGCAGCCGCCTCCGCGCACCCCTCCGAGACCCAGGAAGCGCAAGCGCGGCGCTGTCGCGGCGGCCGCGGGGCCGTCGTCGCCGAGGCGCGCGACGCGGAGCTCGGCGCGGCAGGCCGTGGCCGTGGCTGGCGCGGTGCGGTGGGCGCGGCGCGCGGCCGCGGGGACACTGTGGACGAATAGGGGGCGCGACCTCGCCGATGTGGAGCGGATGCGGGAGGTGATCCTGGAGGTGCGCTCCGCCATCGAGCCGGATGACCCCGACTCGCCGTACCCGAAGGTGAGGTTTCTTGGCAAGCCAGCGCCGACCCGAGTTCTTTCTTGGAGCGTGTGGAACGTGTTTTGATTCGGAACATTCGGGGGTTCTTGGGATGTGATTGGAGCTGGCGTAGACCGGGGATCGCTGTCGATGATGCGGTTTCTTGGTGGTCTTGGCTAGTGTTAATCTTCCATGGATCAAGATTTGTTGTGGTGCTTAGAATCATAGAATGGAGAATTGCACCGTTGCAGTGTCTCGTACTTGCCACCATTGCATTCATTTGCTCTGTTAGGACACGTAATTATCTGTTTTGTCTGTCTGTGTCTCGCTTCCTGCAACTGTTTCTTCGGCGCGAGACTTGCGGCTGTTAGGATGGGAATTGGTTCGTCCATTGCTTGTCACTCATTTCTTGCGTGTTAGGATGCTGTGTCCTTAAATACGGCACTGCTTTGTTACATGGGCCAACATTTGTGTAGTTGGTGTAGGAATTTGTTTTGTTGGATGAAAAATTATTAACTGGAAGCTGTGTTAATTGGTATGTTATGCCAAGATAATGTGAACTTGTTGTGTTTGTTTTCAATTTCTGCCGCATTGTTGTGTTACTGTTGTTGTTTCACTATTTTGTGGATCGAGATTTCTGGTGGTATCACATAAACTAGTACATGATGGACCTGTTAAGGGTATTTAAGTCTTTTTTTATTATTTTAGAGTTTGTGTTCTTATACTATATAAGCCCTATGGACTATTGTAATATATTTACGCATCTTTCATATTTACATGGTATCATACTTTTGGTTCCAAACCTGCTCTGTGCATTCCATTGCTGCTGCCCCCGGGAGGAGCAATCTTTGCTCCCGGGGGCGGCCACCGGATCCGGCAGTCCTCCCTATCCTCTCGCGGCCGCCTGTGCCACGCCGTCTCCTCCCGGTGCGCCCATGCCCGCCTGGGCCTGCGTCCTCCCAGCCACCGCCAAGCCTGGATTCGACCATATGGGGGCTGGATCCGTCTGTCTCCGCCGCTGCCGTCGCCATGCTAGGTCGCCGCTGCCCTCACCCCACCCGGATCCAAGCACCTCTGTGCCGGATCTGGCCGAGCTCGCTCGCGCCACTACTCCCCCTAGCCGGCGTCAACTCCCCTTCGACGCAGCGATCGAGAGGCAACATGGTGTTGGTGGTAGCTCGAAGCCGGACGGATATGCCAGATTGGGGCTCCCTACCACCAGATCCGTCTGGATCCGGTCTCCCTAACGCCATCCGAGCTTCTCTGTTCTTCCCTGCCGCCAGATCCGAGCTCTTCAACCCGCTGATTGTCGTCTTCATCGCTGCCCCAAAGTCGCCGCCGTCTCCCAGCTGCTGCACCGCCGTTGGCCTTCCACAGTTGAGCCACTGAGAGCAGGACAGGAGGGAGGCCAACGGCCAAACAGAAGAAGGACAACCTGCAGCAAGCAAGACTAAGGAAGAAGGAGGAGAGGGGGCTGGTTGGCTACCGGTTGGGGAAGGAAGTGTTGGAATAGTCCCACATTGGTTGTGGAAGGGTGAGGGACCTAATTTAATTATTTAAAAGTGGGGGAGTCCCTCATTTCATTTGCTAGTTTTTGGGGTGAGAAGACCCTTACGATTTAACAAGTGGTATCAGAGTCCGGTTCTAACATCTCTGGCCCAATGGACACTAGTGTGTGAACGCCTAATGGACTGTAACCCTGAGGGACCATCGGTGTATGGTGAAGGGGCAGTGAACGGCTGAGGGACACCAATGTGTGAAGGGGAAGATTGTTGGAATAGTCCCACATTGGTTGTGGAAGGGTAAGAGATCTAATTTAAAAGTGGGGGTGTCTCTCATCTCATTGGCTAACTTTTGGGGTGAAAGTGCCCTTATGATCCAACAGGAAGGTTGGCAGCGGATTTGGGGAAGGGAGCAACCGAGCAAGCAGTGCACTGCTGTGATTTGGATTGCTAGATTGGAGAAGAGGTGAGAGATTTGCTACTGTTGCTTTGAGTTCAATCATGTTGTTTAGTGTTGGATCTGGACGGCGAGATAGAGAAGAAAATTACGGCTTCGAGTGATGGTTAGTGGATTTGGACAGAGAGAGAGAGAGAGAGGAGGTTTTGGATCTGGATCGGAGAGGTGTTGCTGTGTGGCTTTGGTGATTGTTGTAGAGGTTATGGAGCAAGGTATGATGCCGATGGTGAAGGTTTAGGGCATGGTAGATGTCCTGAAATAGGGGGAGAAGACTGGTCAGGCAGTTGTTTTGGTTATTTTAGAGGAGGCGGTGAAGGCAGTGTGGTGTTTACTATGGTGGTATTTGGTGTTGGATGTGTAGAGTTGGTAGCATCTTTGATAGTGAAGTGGTGTAGGTATTCGTGTTGGTGATGGCTATGGAGGAGACCCGAGGTGGCGCTACTGGAGAGGCCCGGAGACGTGTTGGTAGAAGGTGGAGGTCAAGGCCACTAGAGTGTGCTAGGATAGACGGTGGAGCTCAAGGTGGTCGGGGTGTATCGGGAGAGGTAGTGGTAGCCAAGGTGGTCGGGGGCGTGTTAGGGAGGGTGGTAGAGGCTAGGGTGGCCGGGGGTTAGAGGTAGAGACTGTGGAGGCCAAGACTTGAAGCATGTGGGTAAAGGTGGAGGAGACCAAGATTGAGAGTGTGATAGAGAAGGTAGAGGAATTGACGTTAGTCGAGGCTGGGTTAGAAGTGGTCAAGGAAGTGATCATGGTGGATACTATGGTCAATGGTGGTATAGGTGATGACACTCGGAGGTTGCGTTTGTGTGGAGGTGTTGGACATGGTATGGGTGGTGTGAACTGCAAGAACGATAGTCTTAGAGGTGGTGTCAATCATAACGTTGGAGGCAGTTTTGGTATATGTGGATGTCATGATGGTGGTATTCACTATGGAGTTGGCGATAAGTTTAATAAAGTTTAGATACTAGTGAGGGTATTGTTTTATGTAACAAGATGGCTATGATTGCATCTTATACCTATCTTGAGGGGGGGGGGGGAGTGATGGTGTGAGTTAGAATTAAAGTCCAATAAGAGTTCAAGTCGTGTGCGAGCTGTGAGTTATACTAAAGACAAATTGTAATCTTAGCACTATAAATAAAGGGTGTGGGGGTCCTATGGGATAACACATGATTATTCCAAAAATTTCTACAACAGTTGTGGTCCTAGGGTCATCCAGGATTAGATTATTGGTTTTTAGGCATGCTAAATCGACATACAAGATTGTATCATGGGTCCAAATTCCCATTTCTCCCAACCCAAGAGTGAAATGTGTGGAGAAATTATTTGGAATAAAGGAAACTGTGTAACCATAAATAAATTCTTACTGTCAAGGGCACTCCTGAAGAATGTCGTCATTGTTGCCGCTTGTTTTGCGATATGCTTTTCAACGTACTAAATGTCCAAATTCCCATTTCCCATTTCTACCATCCATGCTGTCAAAGGCACTCCTCAAGAATATCTGCCATTGTTTTGCGATATGCTTTTCCATGTACTAAATGTTTCTTGAGGTATAAAGGAAGGTACCTTCCTCTTCTCCTGTCATATATTAAGCAAAACCGTTTCTCGAGTCTACGTCTAATTGACTTCTTCATGTTGCCAGAAACATAGGAAGTCCCAGAAGATTCACACACCAGGCACAAGGAGTTCTGAGAGGATAGCTTGTCAGATGAGTCACTTATCAAGTTATCTTGCATCAACGAGGAAACGTATTGGAATACATCCTGTCGAGTATCAAGCTTCTGTCCCTAAGTGGGAAAATGCCCCATCTGAGAAAGATACTGCTGACTACAAAACTGAGACCCTACAAAAATTGGGCACAGTGGTTTGTCCATTAAACATGGATATCTCAGCAACTGATGAGCCAGAGAAGACAAGGAAAGCAAGGGTTGACAAGTGTAACTGTTCTCATCCTGGATCTGGGGCCTGTGTAAGAGTTCATGTAAAAAGGGCAAGGAGTTGGCTCAAGTATCAGTTGGGCGAGGAAGCTTTCAGAAACTGTGGGCTTGATGAAATGGGTGAGCAAGTTCTAAAGTTATGGACTGCAGAAGACAAAAGGAAACTTGATGATATTGGGAAGTTGATTCCTCAGAATAAACACGATAAATTCATGAAGATTGCCTCAAAGCAGTTCAGCTCAAAGAAAACAAAGGATTTGGCGAAGTATTACTACAATGTTTTTCTTCCAAGAAGATTGGCAAGCTTGACTAGGGCAGAGCCTGCAAATGCCGAAGATGTGGATACAGATGATGAAGACAATAATCAAGATGATGACAGCATTCTGAAGGGAATAGCAAAAGCTATGGATCTTCATCCAAAAGGTAGCAACATTATACGATGCTTCTGAAATCATTTTACTTTCTGCAGCATATGTGTCATATGTTATCATTTTGCAAATGCACTCATTGACCAAACAGCAAGTCATCTTAGTGTATGCTATGTTGGGATTTGGTTGTGTGTGGACCGAGTTCATTGGGTTTACATGATGTTGTTGCGCCTGTAAATGCCCCAATAGACAGGATACTGATCATGTGCTTGTGGTTGCTCCGACCTGTGATATACTAATACCAACAGAGGGATGCTTCGTTCCCTCGAAATTGGTGATGGAAAATTTCAGGTGGTGGCAGAAGTCCTGGTTGGTAATACCTGTAATCAACCAAAGGGTTTATAGTTTCCTAAAAAGGTTTATAGGTGGATTTAACTGGCCATTGCTGTCTACAGTTCTAAAGCCTCGTCAAATCCCATTATGATGCTTAGACATGGGAACTGTAAATCCAAATTATTATTTGGGTCTTAGTAAATGACTTCTGCATTTTTGGATAATCCTGTCTTTGTGCACAAAATTTTTTGCGATTCTTGTTAGAGATTTTTATAGTGGAAACAGTAATTCATTGTGAAATTCAAGAAATGTTCTATTTCCACTCTATTTTCAATTGCCAGCTGAATATTGGCTTTGCCCTTTGCTAGTGTGGTAATTGCATTTTAGCACTGTTTTGTTTGACAGATCCAGGAAGTAGAAGAATCAAAAGAACTTGATGGGTGGGCCAATTTTTTGTAGCAGAGGAGGAAGAGGAAGTAGAAAAAATCTGAAAGATGACTTGTTCATCGGTTCCCTCTTATCTGATTGAGTTGGAGTAGAGTGAAGGCACTTGAAGGCTACATATCAGACGATGTGCAGCTACGGATCTCCAATGATCCTTGAAGTCTAGAACTTTCTCAGCCACCACTGAGTGAACACATGTTGATAAGTTAGGCCACCTTGTGTGTTCCCTGAAGTAGACATATGCTTCATGAGTTCGCTTCACTTTTGTACAAGTGTACATTACACGAAAGGAGAATGAAAGAGATACGGAAAAGAGACATCGAACTGACCAAATATCCTGGTCATCATTTAGTGGTTCTTTTAACGAGTTATATCTATCCTGAAGCTGAAATTTTGCGGATGCAGCTTTCATGGTTGTTCTTGGAGAATTTCCCTGCCCCATGATGGTTATTATCATTCTGTCCTTTTAGGAATCTTTACATGCATATCTGAGTTTACATGCTTCTCCTCAAGGTTATAAATAGACTAAAAGTTAAGGCGTTCCTTAATTAATTCTTTTGCTAATGGATAATCCAATCCAATCCATGGAGTGAGCCAAATTAAGTAAGAGAAGGAAGCAAGGGAGCCCGGTCATGGCGACCGGCCAGACATGACATGGGCGAGCCAGTATAAAGTTCGATAGCCACCAGCCATGGAAGCAGTCGCATGCAGGATAGTTAAGGAAACATTACGATTAAGCCGCCGCGGGGCAGCAGGGAGAAAGAGGCCGCCGGCAGCCGCCGCAGCACCATGAGAGCGCTCAGGCGCAGCTGCGGCGGCCGGAGCCGGAGAGCGGCAGCCCCTACGTGCAGTGCGGCGGCAGTCCGGAGGAGTACGATCGCCAGGGCTACGTTGCAGCCGGCCACCAGCAGCCCGTCGAACAATTCCCGCGGCGCCGGCGCCACCGAGGGCCCCCCGCTCTCCGGCGGCGCCCTCGCCAATGCCCAGGCGTGAAACGATCGGACGGCCCGGATTGATTGGATTATTGGATATAGACAGCGCTAATATACTTTGCTATGTGTTCTGTGCTAATTCTAATATGAAGCATCGATCATCCTTACCTAAGTTGGTGATTAGCCACAAATCATTGCGGCTTCTTATCTTTAGTTACAGGTGTAGTTGATCCCGGAAACTAGATAATATTCCTGTCTTGTAAGACTGTTGCTTGGCCGAACAAATCAATATTTCATCATAGTTAAGGTACAGGAATTATTTTCTCAGAAAACACTTACTAATCTCAGAAAACACTTACTAATCTCTTGGCCGAACAAATCAGCAATTAAAGAAATGGTACAGGAAGTATCAACCTGCAGGTCATCCAAGCAGGTCCCGTTGACTTAGCTCTGCAAGGCTTGTGCTATCGAGAAACATAAAATCATCGCTTCATATTTATGCATCTTCAGGGGACGATGAAACAGCAATTCATATTTATGCGTCTTCAGGGGACGATGAAACAGCAAACAGATCAAAGTTTTTTTTTTTCCTTTCCCCTCATGGATTTGCCTGCAGCAAAGAGGCAGTTCAGCACTAGCCGAAGCAAAGAATTTTCAGGCATCACTGCCTACAAGCCTCATGATGGATACCCACCGTTCTCTCCTGATGTCTACCACCGGCAGGGTTCTTCTTACAGCGTTCCATCTTCAGAGCTGAGCAGGAGCTCGATTCGCAGCAGCAGCTCCTTCAAGGTTGCTGCGCAGAGAGTCGCCGGCGTGTTCAGTAGTTGCTTTGTGCCCCGGAAGGTCAAAACCGAGGAAGAAAAGGAGGTATCTAAGGGGTGCAGAAGTGCAGATTACCATGTCTCCACTGATTCTGGTAGGTCGAACCTGCATCCCGTATCAAGGCACAATTGCAAGAATTTTGGTGAGGTTCCTTGGATACAATATTTGGACTTCTATTGTATGAATGTTTTGAACAATTAGAGCTTAGAACAAACCACAGTTCTTGTTTATAACGAATTCGCTCTCTCCTTTTGTTTGGAGTAAACACCTTTTACTATGACGAAAATCCCCTTTCTTCAGGCTATCCATGGTCATGTAATTCTCTCTGTAAGCTAGATTGTTCTGTTACAAACATGTCAAGAAAATAAGGCCCTTTCCTTAAAAATAGGCATTTCAATGCAATACATATCTTACTTCGTACAGCCACACAATCTAACTGCAGCAGGAACAGGGCAAGAGAGTACAGTGCTCACCATTGCAGATATATGTAAGGCAACCACAAGCTTCAGCGAGAACAACATAATAAGGCAGGGAACTTCTTGCAGCATCTACAAAGGGAAGCTGAAGGATGGGTCTCAAATTGCCGTCAAGTGTACCAGAAAAGGTTAGGAAAGCAAAGATCATACATATTTGGGAACTGTTCATGGAGTAGTAGACTTGTAGTAACTAGCTATATTTGGTTGCAGCAGTTAGATGGTCAGTACCTATCAGCTGAACTTCAGAGGGAACTTGAAACTCTTCCAAAAATTGAGCATCTGAATTTGGTGAGATTCCTCGGATACTTCAAGCATAAAGATGACAGCATGATCGTCGTTGAGTACGTCAGCAATGGTTCCTTGAGGGAACACTTGGGTGGTGCGCATTGCCACTGACCATCCATGCTAGTTTTTCATTCACATGATTAATCGCAGTGAACTACAATGTTAAAGGAAAAAACTCTATTCTACAATACTATCTGTTCCAAAGAAATCATCAACCTATGTATGGCTAGGAGGATACTGATTCGGATTTGTGTGCGATACAAAACAATGCAGAATCCCATGGAGATGGCTTAGAACTTGCGCAACGGCTCAGCATCGCAATCGACGTAGCTCATGCCATCACCTACCAGCACGAATACACAGGTACGAAGTATTCCATTTGTATTCTCCAGATCTTGAGATGGTGTCATTCATGGTAAGAAGAAGAGACAAGTGAGGATGACGAGTGGTGTGCAGTGTGCTTAATTACCTGAAACTCGTGGCAGATCAGCCGATCATCCACCGGGACATCCGGTCTTCGAATGTGCTGCTGACCGACGCGCTGACGGCGAAGGTGACCGGGTTTGGGCTGGCGAGGATGGCGGACGAGTCGGAGGCGACGCACATCTCGACGGAGGTGAAGGGCACCGCCGGGTACGTGGACCCGGAGTACCTGAGCACGTACCATCTCACCGACAAGAGCGACGTCTACTCATTCGGCGTCCTCCTCGTCGAGCTCGTCACGGGCCGCCCGCCCATCGAGCGCCGCCGCGACCTCGAGCCTCGCGTCACCACGAAACGGGTAAGAGAGAATCATTGGCACGCACAGTGCAATGCAGATTTGCAACGGAGGCAGTGGATACTTTGCAACAATGCGACGCGATGCAGGCGCTGCAAAAGTACTGGCCGAGCTGCCAACGCGTGCAACGTGCTGGCCGTCAGGCGCAAAGGCACCACGCACGCACAGACGCATGCCATGCTCGATCGATTACTCGGTGGGTGACTTTGGGCCTTTTGGGCCAAGGCCGACTGCTAACTAGCAAGCAAAACCTTAACTGGCCGACATATGTCTCTCCGATTCACTCCCAGGCTCCCAGCAGAGAAGTGTGAACACACGTGAGCCCTAGTCGAGCCGGGGTGGTGTCTGATTTTTTAGTTGTTCAAAATGGTTTTTAGATTTTGTTATAATACCTAACTTTTAAATTGAGTATTTTTTTAAGATAAACTCTATAAGTTAATTATAGTACACATTAAAAGTCCAACATCTGTACCATCTAAAATCGCAAGTGAGTATCTCTCTGTAAGCTCTGTCGCAAATAGCTAAAATTTAAAAATTTTAGCTAAAAATTATAAATCATAGCAAAAAAGAACAGAGGGATCAGAGGAGCTCAGTGGGTGTTGAGTCAGTGGGATATGAGCAAAGCTACGAGCAATTTCTAGCTCGACATAATGGAACGGCATGAGCAAATCTTCTGGGCAAAGACTGCCCGCAACCCATCACTCCCCACAGTTTAATAGGTCACGCCAGGCTATCCGTTGACCACTCGCCATATGTATCATTTGTGCAGGCAAATGGAACTCCAATTTGAGTGATCCTCTGTAGCAGATTCACACTTCAACAACCACAACAACATGTATCGGGATTTCGGGGTTGCATTTTTGTGAGGCGGTAGCTTGCTTAATAGTTAATACCATGACAGCGCATAAACACCGGATTCAAGGACCTAAATAAAAAGAGAAGGATATTGTCGTCTCCATTTTCAAATACATGATAAAGTTTGCTCCTTTTGCTAGACCAAATAGCAGAGTGAGACCGCAGTACTAGACAAACCAGAAGTTTAGCACTAAATATTCCCAATACTGAAACGTAGAGTGGTTTAGGGGGTGATCGGAATAGCGATGGCTTTTGGCTTTTGGCTGAAAAAACACTGTAGCTGAGTTAGTGGATAGTGTAATGAATAGTAAAAAAAAAGCTGAAACTAGAAGCTGAAACCGTAAAAAACCGAAACGATCAGGATCTTAGCATGTTTTGCACATCCTGTCATTCTAAGCATAAAGTGAGCACTAGTACAGCAATGACAAGCTCGTCGAGGTCATCAATTGCAACGAACCTGTACTTGAACTCGGTAGTGGAGAAGGGGATCTCGGCGGCGAGCACGAACGAACTCGAAGCGAGCCGCTCGTCGGGTGGGTAATGAAATGGCAAAAGACAGAAGGATTTTTTTTTTGTAAAGTTGTGGATTCAACTGGTCTCTGTGGTCCCTGACGGGTGGGTCCAGGACTCCCGGGTAGGGTGGGCCCGTACGTTGGACTCGGTAGGATCATTAATTACGGTGGTGTGATTCATAATTAGTCCCAAAGATCCTGCCAGATCGTCTTGAATGAAACGGACAGAGAATTAGAGATCGGACGGTCATGATTACAGGATGGATTTAGAGAGAGAGGATGGGACCATCGGCAAGTGCCTAGTGGGCTCACACAATCAATAGTTGGCATATTTTAAGGTGGTGTTCGTTTTAACGATAACTTTTAATTTTTTTTTACTATAGTTGTTTTTTTTTACTGTAACTGAGTTAGTGAATAGTGTAGTGAATAGTGAAAAAAAAGCTGAAACTAGAAGCTGAAACCGAAACGATCACCACTAATTGGTTTCTCATCTAAATGAGAATCAAACTTTGGTTATCAGCAAGAGAAGGTTATGCCGCATTTGTGTACCTTATCAAACGGTTACCGTTTAAAACTCTCGCTTAAACGAATTCTTCGCGATTTGATGATTCCAACATGGCGCGATCGCCTGATCGGATACGACAGATATACGATTGCAAAGCTATTTTTTATACCTCGTGTAAGAAAAAGGCAAAAAGGCAACTGCATTTTCTTAGGGAACCAATTACTAGTCTGAATAGTGCGACTGTAAAACGATGGAGGTTTTAGGGCAGTCCCAATGCTTGAAATCATGACTAGTTTCTAATCTTCTAAAACACTATGATACAAACTACAGTTTCTAATACATAATTTCTTCGTATGGGACCAGATCGAATCGTGACCAATCATTTTCATTCCCTTCCTGCACATGCATTGGCTGTTTCTTCTAAGACACTATGATAAGAAACCAAGTTCGCTGCAGCGCATCTTTTGCTAGTTTCCTCGGCTTTGGACCTCGTGAAGAAATAGTTTCCTCATGAAGAAACCGTTTCCTTATCTCTCCTCTTTAATTACTATGCCATGTCACCAAAATGCTTACATGGCAAGCCTAATTAATGTAAGAAACTATAGTATTGGGACTGCTCTTACGAGGTAGAAGAAGGCACGGTTGCAAAGGTCGAATATTCTTAGGGTTGCTCATTTGAGGTTTTTTTTATATTTATAGGTTATTTTATACTGTAGTTAGTTTATTTTCTATTATAACTGCTAGTAAATTTTTTGACATAATTAAATTTAAATAAATTAAAAATAAAAAATCGATTAGTCCATCACGATCATACAAAGGAATACAAGAAAAAAAGAAAAGATTAAAAAATAAAAAAGATAGAATTAAGAAATAGTACTGCTAGTAAATTTTTTGACATAATTAAATTTAAATAAATTAAAAATAAAAAATCGATTAGTCCATCACGATCATACAAAGGAATACAAGAAAAAAAGAAAAGATTAAAAAATAAAAAAGATAGAATTAAGAAATAGTACATTAAAAGTAAAAAAAAAATCAGAAGTGAAGCCGAAACCAGCGTGCTGCTAAGCTTTTGCTCAAATCAAGTAGGCCTCTGAATAAATGATCACGTGTGCAACACTGCAACCGTATGATCCGGGCTACGCATAATATTAAGAAAACCAAAGTCATAGCTTCAACCAATCGTACATGTGATTGTGTGGCATGTCGCAATGTATACATGCACCTCAGTTGACTCAAACCGCAAGACCAATGGGAGAACAAACCTATACATCTTATAAAAACCATATACTCTAGCAAAAGATACCAGAAACAAGATCAAAGTTACACTCTAGTTTACATACATGTTCACAGACAGACACATGAAGAAAGCCCCTGCACCAAGAGGGAATTGAGGGTGAAGCCTCGCTCCAAATGACTTCGGCTTCTGATTTATTTTAATTTTTAGCTTATTTAAACTAGAAATTATTTGAAACACATCGACTTTTAATATTAACTTATTTTGGCTTTTATGGTTTTTTAACGTTTCTTTTTCTTTATATTTCTTTGCATTGTTCGTCACGATATAACGGTTTTTTTCTCTTTTTTATTTATTCTTTATTTTTTAAGAAAAAGCTAATAGTCGCTACAGTGTGATTTCAGTTATATACTAAGGGCATCTCCAATGATGCTGAGTCAGCTGGCTATTTACATGTACACATCAGCATATATCCCATGTGGAGGAAAGAGAGTATGCAAAACACAAACAGCTAGCTACTATTTCGTCTCTAGTCTATAACGCAAAACGAGGCAGCATCTATAAATGACTGTGTGTGCATGTAAATATCAAATAGCTACTCTTATAGATAGTCCTTTGGAATGCTAGCTTTTAATGTGTACTCTATAGATGATGTGGAATTCTTATAGATAGTATTTAGTTAAGATCATTGGAGATGCCCTAAAAAGTCATAAGAAGTTTAAGTGTAAGCTAGTTGGAACTCAATCAGAGGGAATTGATGGTAAGGTCAAATGTGTAAACTCCCAAGTTCATTGTCTTGTCTGCGTCTAGCTGTGCTGTATACATCACGGAGCATCTGCCTCCTCCTTTTGGTCTCCCTGTCTACCTGGCCTCCTGAATCCAAGGCGCAGGCACAGGCAGTCTCACAGCGCGCCCAAGGCCGAGACAAGCAAGAAATGGCGAGCAAGGCGGTCACCATCGGCGATCTGATCCACCGCGTCGCCTCCTCCTGCCTCTCCAACCGCCTCCCCAGCCACTACACGCTCCATGACTCCAGCGACACTGACCTGGACGACGACGATCCCTTCGCCGACGCCGTCTCGGGCGCCGAGGAATGCCGGCGCTCCCCTTCTGCTGCTGCGGCGGCGGCGGCGGAGGAGGAGGACGAGGAGGAGAAGAAGCTGAAGATCTGGGAGGACGAGGAGGAGGAGAAAAGGAAGGTGGCGGCCGCGGCCAAGGGCGCCGAGCGGGCGCGGGACGCGGAGGCGCTCCTGGCGGAGGTGTTCGACGCGGTCTCCGGCGTGCGCCGCTCGTACGCCGCGCTCCAGGGCGCGCACTGCCCCTGGGACCCCGACAAGATGCGAGCCGCCGACGCCGCCGTCGTCGCCGAGCTCCACCACCTCGCGCGCCTCCGCGACCGCTTCCGCCGCTCCGCCGCCGCGGGCCACATCCCTCTCGCGAACCCCGCCGCGCCCCCGTTCCGCGAGGCCATCGCACCGTACGAGGCCGCGCTCGACGACCTCCAGCGCCAGCTCCAGGCCAAGCAGGCCGAGGTTGACGGCCTCAAAGAGAAGCTCGCCCTCGCCAGCAGCCGCCGCAACGCGCGCCTCCACCCCTCCAAGCACAATGCCGCAGGCGGCGGCGGCGCGCCGACGCCGGAGCTGTTCATCTCCTGCGCCGAGCAGGCCCGCGCGGCGGCTCGGGCGTTCGCCGCGCACCTCCTGCACCTCCTGCGCGCGGCGGGGCTGGACCCCGCGGCGGCCACCCGGTCCCTCACCAAGATCCCGGTCTCTTCCCCGCAGCTCGCCAAGCACGCGCTCGAGGCGCACGTCACCCGCGTCCTCCTCGGCGGCTTCGAGCACGAGTCGTTCTACCTCGACGGCTCCCTCTCCTCGCTCCTCGACCCCGCCGCGTTCCGGCGTGACCGGCACACGCAGTTCCGCGACATGCGCGGGATGGAGCCCGCAGAGCTGCTGGGCGTGCTCCCGACCTGCGCCTTCGGCCGCTACGCCGCGAGCAAGTTCACGTCGCTCCTCCCTCCCCTCGTGGAGGAGGCCATCCAGGGCGACGGCGAGCACCGGAAGGTGCTGGACGGCGGCGCGCACCCGCGGACGCCGTTCTACGGGGAGTTCTTGCGCGCGGCCAAGGCCGTGTGGATGCTCCACCTCCTGGCGTTCGCGCTCGAGCCGCCACCCAGCCACTTCGAGGCCGGCCGCGGCGCGGAGTTCCACCCGGAGTACATGGAAAGCGTGGCGGGCGCGCCCCGTGGCGGCGGCGCCAATGCAGGCACGGTCGTCGGGTTCGCCGTCGCGCCCGGGTTCCGGCTGGGCAATGGCGCCGTGGTGCGCGCCCGGGTCTACCTCGTGCCGCGCGGTGGCTTACCGTGAGAGACGGATGGATCATGCCATCACGGATCAGTTGGTGGAGTAGCACTAGCTCATTGGTGGTGGAAAGCGAGAGTACCAGCTCTTAGATCTTACCTAGTAACAGTCCATGTGTAAGAGCCTTGGAATTGAATGTATAATCATGTGTTATTATTTAGTGAAGTACTACTACTAGTACTACTCCCGGATCCATGTGCTGATCGGTAAATACCAAAGACGCAGACTGTGTAGTTAATATTGAAGAATGCATTCGACCATTCTGTTGGCGTATGACATCAAGGAACAGCACTCTTCGTAATTGGCATTTATTAAGTCTGTTATGAAATGCAACAGCTTGGATGATCAATTCTGGCGGGGGCTGGGGACAGGCAAGATTTTGAGATATGGCCAAGAAGCCCCATCATCCTCTTTGATTAAATTCTCTGAAAAATAAAAAAAAACATTACCCCTATATGGTAGCGTACCCAGATGTATCTTTTCCAATGCATATTATTCTTCAAAAGCATGGATCATGGATGCATGATGGTGATAGAGCTGTTCAGGTGAAGAGAATGCACAGTTTCTCTTTGTTTTTCCTCAGGATCTTCTTTGGGAACAGATCTCCAGAAACTGCACGAAAAGAAAAAGGGGGAAGGCAGAAGCTTGCGCTAAGCTTTTCGGCCTAAACAGTGACATTCTGAAAACGGTTGAGTTGGGTCTATTTACTCCAAAGTGATCTCTTGTTCATAAAGCAAAAGCAAGGAAACACCCCGAGAGGTGAAGTGACCCAGATGATCCAAATGCTCAAAAACAGAGGAAAAAAACTCTTACAAAAAATTGTTTTTTATTTTAATTCGTTGAAAAATGTAGGTATTCACCAAAACCACGCGACGAACAACCTATGGTGCTAAAAAATACCAACCTAAAAAGTTGGAACCCTGCTTTCTAAATGGCAGTCCTAAATGAACTGAGAGCAACCAAGTGGAAAGCAGTGATTTCCCCAGTTCAACAGATCCAGCCCTCACGATCTATAACTCACATTCCAGAAAGTCAGTAGCTCCTGTGAAACATTGAAAAGGAAATAAACCTATTTCAACAGAAATAAGAATACAAAAATCCATTCCCCTCTCAGCCTCTCCCTATTTACCCTCATCTATCCAATAAAAATTTAATACAGGACCATTGACAAAGCTTGTTTCAAATGCTTGCTGGTAAATAGAGAACTTACTGGTTAATTTTCACGGTAGCTCACATGCTGTTTTCTCGTGTTGGTAACTCACTCGGTCTTCAACAGATCCATGTACTTAAAGTTCTTAGTTCATTCCTCCAGGCCTCAGCTGAAGCATTGATAAAAGCTACTGATCCGCAAGATGCCTGCTTAGACATGACACACTAAGTGTGAGAAACTATAATAGAATGTCCATAAAAAAACTTAAACTCCCACACCTGCAGCTAGAGTTTGGGGGAACTGAATAGCAGGATAGATGTTGCCCCTGTTCTTTTAGGCTGCGGCTGATGGTTTTTATCTGTGTTTTTCGAGACAACGGAGACACCGACGCAAACAACGCATACGGTTTTGGGCTCGGAAAGCCGTTGGGAGAAGCGGCCTCGAGAAACCGCTCGGAAAAGCCGCCCCCATTTGTTTCAGCTTCCGGAGAAGTCAAAGCCAAAAGCCACAAAAAACCAAAAAGAGCAGGGTTTAATATGCAGGGAAAGAACAGTTTAGTACATGATGGACAACCTTCTAACATTTTCTGTAACAATGGAAAATTTTCCTCTTTTTTCGAGAATACAAAGGTAAAATTTCCTTACTATAGGATCTTAAATAGACTTGCTTTACTTAAAATGGGGGAGGGAGCACAATTCACTGTAGTGCAATAATAATGAATGAATGCCCTATCCTATAGCCCCTGGACCACAAGTGAAAATCATATCCTTCAGGAGTCCACATAGGTAGATACACCATTTCTTAATCAGGCTATGTATGTGTATGAGAAATATTGAAGTACTTCATATATAATATGGAGGTGTTACTTCCTAAATCACATATCCCTTTTCTGAACACCTGATGCAACCAGAATAGCAGATATTCAAGATTAGACATGCCTCATATATCAGGATTCTTGAAAATTATTAGTTCATAATGCTATTGTTCAGTACTTCAGTCATAACATTGCTTACCAGAGTTAGGGAAATCAGAATTCAGAAGACTGCTCACACCTCAGCGATAATTCTCATTGCCTTGAAGTATTGACTCTCAATTTGATCAAAATCTAGATCCACGAAGCTCTCTTTCCCAAAAAGTGTCAATTGAACAGTGACCTGTGGGAGGTAACACTTCGTAGATAACCAATAATATGGGAAGAAAAGGTAATGGAAAATAACCAGACTAATAGTTCGCTAAGATGAACCAGTCATCAGCCTAAGCTTCTTACAGCCTCTTATTTTCAGCTTCTAAAAGATGCTTTTCTACAGTAATTAACTTTCAAATGAATGATCTTTTCAAGACAGGGCCTACAAATCGATTGTAGTAGACATTACAGCAACTTCACTTATATCGACCAAAATCGTAAACGGGCCTCTATCTCTCCTTACTCTCTCGCAAACAGCCAAAAGCCGAAGTCAAAAACAACAGGCTCTTATTTTTTCAATTCACTTCCGGGAGGGAGCCCATGAAGCCTGCAAAAGGCCCAGAGAGAACATGAACACTAGCACCAGGTGTCAAAGCGCTGTGGTTGGCACCACCTTTTGAAGTTGACTTCTTGAACTGTCTCTTGATATTATTAATTAACATAAGTTCAGAGTCTTCAATGGGACTCGACATTTCTGCCGTTTTCCATTTCTTCAAATTCTCTGTCAGCTTTCTCTTGTTCCTCCTTTTCTTTTCTAATAATTGATTCAACATCTTCAACTGGAATAGGTTAAGGCTTTTTAATCTGCCTTGTGCTTCATAGTAGGAATATTAATATGAAGCCACGCACAAGAAGTGCAAAACTGATCATGGAAAGCGATTGCAAGGAGATATAACCTGCTATTGCACTAGCACATATATGTTGAGATCTTAAATTCTCCATAAGCTATGTTTCTTCATACATAGTTACAATTACAGGAAGCAAGTTATTGCCTTCATTTGAAGTAATGAAGTCAAATGCAGATTATCATTTTCCCTAAAAAATCCCAAGTCACCAAACAAGTATCTTATTGTTCTGAGGAAACATGGAGTGATGCATGTTAATCACCTTGATATTAAAGCATGATAATGAAATTGTAGAAGGCATGTAGCCATGTATTTGTTTTGACATATTTAAAATATTAATAGCAGCCACCGCGGTTTCAACTTTCAACCAACTAAAAACAAAAACTATAAACATTTCAACTGATAATGTTTCAAAAAAAAGTTGATGAATAAAGAGTACCCAAATAGAACCAACTGTAGCTCCAATAAAGCCGTAACAACCTTCAGTGTCTCCGATGAAGTCATGAAGCTCCTTGTTTAAGGTGCAATACAGAAAGACCAACCCAGGATACAAAGGCTTTGATTTGATACTGATCGAACCACTTTTAAGTCTCTTCTTGACTTGGATAGATGGATTATAAATCTGCAAATACTTTGTGAGAAACACCGCACTAAAAACATGGTATGCAAATAAAATTATAAATCCATTCAGTAGCACCGATCCATTGCATATTGGGAATGGGAGATTAAGGCACTGCTTAATCAGATTCACATCAAACCTCAGCAGTCTGAATATTACCACAATTATGTGTTTACAGTAACAAGGACCAGGAATTAGAGGTTAGAATACAACAATTGTCACTGTGACTGGATTTTTTACAACCGAGAGTCACTTTTGCCAAATACATTTTGGTAGGTTCCTTATGCTGTTCAATACTCACAACATACTAGTATGATAAGATTCTCTTGTTAGATGTGACGTTTCTAACAGTTGCAAGACTTTTGCACCTTGATGTTGCTCATAACATAATCTACATATTTGACAACATATTGTGACAACCTACAAATGGATATTGATTCAAATGGTAATGGGCAGGTTGTTCAATTTTTAGCATTTATGCTTGAGGTGTTCGGCAAAATGCTCGTGAGAGCTGTGCTTCGCGCAACACAGACGCAAATGATCTGAACTAACGAGCCAGTGGGAGGAGAGTGGTGGGGGTGATACCTTGAATGAGAGTTCCGGGCATCGACGAGAGATGGCCTTGGTGAGGAGCTCGACGTAGTCGGTGCCGGGTGCCATGCAGCCATGGAGACGTGCACGATCCACCACTGCGGACCGAGCTTGGCGAGGAGGTCGAGGTTGAGCTCCTCCCGCCACGTCCGCTTCGGCGGCTTCTTCCGCCGCCGCGCCGGCTCGTGGATTGGCCGCTCCTGCACCTCCTCCTTCCAGTCCCGCGCCCGCAGCTGCTGCCGCCGCCTCTCCCGCCCCGTCAGCTCAACAACCCCACCGCCATCCGCGGAGGGGGAAGCAAACAGTGACACCGATATGGGAGGAGACGGCGACGCGAGCGGCGCGGCGAGCGAGCAGCGGCATGGGAGGCGGAGGAGTGGATAAGCCAAGCTCATAGCTTCGAGCCTTCGACAACGATAGAGGGTTTGGGAACTCTGGATTTTGGATTCTGGAAGAGCAGCATGGAAACAAAAAAGGAATTATTCATTATATACTCTCCCCTTAGATTGAAATTCAGGATTTACCCTCTGATCTACATGTCAGTGACAAATCCCGACCCCACATGTCATTGAGTGAGGAGGGTAAATCCTAAAATTCTCAAATGTGGAGAGGATATATGATGAAGTTCCCCAACAAAAAATGCTCTGCTTAAACCGTACTGACGCTTACATGTGGGCCCACGTAGTCAGTGAATGCCTTCTGGGCTATGAGGCCCAGATGAGAAGGCGCAGAAGATCTGTTTTGTTCTATCGCCGCCTCCACGAAAGACCAAGCTCAACCCTAGAGTTGGGGAGGGAGCCTGGGCTGGAGGCGCGCTGCTCCAGTGTTCTTCGCGACATCTCAACACCGCGCTCTCGAGATCTCTGGCCTTCGTGCTCCTTCCCCGTAAGCGTCTGCTCCCTCTTCTTGGTTCCCTACTCTTCTCGTGATTTGCTTGTTTGGAGTTGCGGCTACGTGTTCCTTAGCTCCTGCGTTTCTTGGTGCGCTCTGTTCTTTGCAGATAAGGCGCAACAATGGCTACGAAAGGCGGGCCGAGCAACTTGGAGAAGGAGCAGGTCTGTGCATTCATCTTGCTTACTTATTTCCCTTTTTTTTCCATTGGAGGTTTGTGGTGAGACTAATGTCGTGCTTTCCTGATTGAACAGATATTTGGGATGGCGGAGAAGGAGATGGAGTACAGAGTCGATCTTTTCAATCGGTGAGTGATTTACTTCTTGCCTGGCCTTAGTGCTAGATGGGACTTGTGAGATCAGTTAGATCACTAATGATGCAAGAAGTAAACCACTCCTAGTTGTTATTTATGTAGTTACAATGAGAGATCATTATCTGGGAAAAGAGGCTTGCTTGCACTTCAATTACAATGTTAACACTAAGCTCTGTCCAGCATAAACTGATATCAGTGGCGACTTGGCGTAATATATAATAGACAATTGTAAGCCTGATGTTCATGCTTGTCTTGCAAACTGGCCTCTCTGATATGCAAAATGACTGCTTATGATCTGCCTTTTCCCCTTGCTGATGCCAATTGCCATAGAGAAATATGGATAGAACTGTTTGATGAATCAAGCACAGTGACGTTGTTGAACTGCCTAAATCCTAATCGAAATGATCTTATGTGAACCTGCCAATAATATATTTGTAGTTCTTGGCTCTATACTTCTATACTATTTACTACCACCTAGTCGTTGTGGTGATAAAGAGAAGAGATATATCATCAGGTAGATTAGCGCTGTTGTTACTTGTTGGCATCAAGATGCTTCATACCTTTCTAGTATTAGGTTATTATCATTCTTTGCTTCCTATTCTGAAATAGATTAATGAAGAGAAACAAAGAGAAAACTCCTGCCCAATGATATTTGCCTCTTGCAGTTATGCTTGTGTGTTCCAAAAACACCCATAAAAATAATGTAATAATAGTGTTGTTCCAGTCTTCTGAAATGTCTGTCATGATTGTAGTAATAAATATTTAACAATATCACCAATCTTGTATCATCCTCTGTCCACTTCTTTTACAGGGTGATCGTTTAGATTGGCTCACATCACTGGTGATTCATTTTTTATGTGCACATTTTTATGCCCCGTGTCCTTTTTCTTTATGCAGGCTTACACAAAGTTGTTTTGATAAGTGTATTGAGAAAAGGTACACACAGTCTGCATTCGTTTTGCGTAACTCGAATTCTCTCTTTCATGCTCTTGTTGACACGTCTTTTTTTCAGTTCGGTGGATGGCATTCTCATTTACAGTTGTAGAATGATATTATTGCAGTTATATCTTTCTTTTTCTCGTTTCTAAAGAACATAATATTATTAGTTTAACTAAGGCGGTCATCATATTGAATTGGAGTCTATCACCTCTTATTCTATTACAGCTCATTGGTAATGACAACCAAGGAGGATTTATCATCATTTGAATTTAACTTTGCCTTTTTTCCTGGGATTTGTTCTGCTTGTACAGGCATAAAGAAGCTGAGCTCAATATGGGTGAGAACAGTTGCATTGATCGATGTGTTTCAAAATACTGGCAGGCAAGTTCACTGATAGCTAGCCTTTTGGCTTTGTCATGTTTGATGCTGATTCAGTTGTCTGGGGTTTTTTTATAGCAAATAGTTAGTGTGAAAATATCCTTTTGGCTTTCAGTTGTCTGGGATTTTTTTATAGCAAATAGTTCGTGTGAAAATATCCTTTTGGCTTTGTCATGTTTGATGCTGATTCAGTTGTCTGGGGTTTTTTATAGCAAATAGTTAGTGTGAAAATATCAGATAACACAGACTACGTACCATGACTGTCTTTCATGGCCTTGGGGCTGAGAAGAAAACAGTCTTTGCAATGCCTCTGATCTCCATCCAGAGAAGATAGATCTGCATTTTTTTTGCCATGATAGTTTTGATGTGCATTTCCTCAATCTATTTTAATGAAAATGCAATTTAATACATCCACTTATGCCAATCTTCCTTGCCTTGTAAATATGGCCACTGTTTAAATTACGTGTAGAGCCCATAGTTTTTCTGTTGCTCGATCCTTTCAGTTGTTTGACACACTGACTTCTCCTTTCACGATTTATCTGAAATACCTGCTGATTTATTCCACTCCATTTGTACCAGTTCTATTTCTGACCATGTCAATCCCTCTCTCATTTTGGGTAATTCTTTTCAGGTGACTAATTTGGTTGGTCAGATGCTTGGGAATCGGCCTCAGATGTGAGCTGACAAGCGGTAGCAATCTGTAGCAGAATATTGTCGCTATGTTTCTCCATTTTTGTTTTAGAATGTTGCCACTTGCTAAGGACAGCACCAGTGACTGACTAATTCATGGACTGCCCAAAAGGAAGTCCCAGTCTTGCCCTTTCCAGTGATGTATCTTCTCTGAATCATGCGCAGGGCACGTGCATGTAATAATTTGATACAACTCGAGAGAATAATTTTGTTGCGAAAGCTGCTCCCATTTCATAGCTACATGTCTGAAGATATCCACTGACACAATTTCTTCTGGTCTATTCGCAACTTTTGCTTGCTGAAGTCATAGCCAACACAGGGACCCAGTAATATCCTTCACAGCCCAGTGTAATCATGTGTGTTATCTTTGGAAGGCATCAACACTCTCCCATTTGGGGCTTGTCTGGATATATTATGGCTGCCTTCGGTAGGCCCTTGAGTCGGCTTTGGTTTGTTTGTACTATACTAACTATTAAATGGCATGTTTTTTTAAGGTAGGATTAACAGTAAAATTATAGTAAAAAATGTACCAACTTCGATTGTACCGATCAAAATCGTATGTGATTATTTTTCTCTATGTATTGTTTTCTTGTGAACGGTTAGAATTTAAAATTTTAAACCATAAATCATAGTGGAAAAGAAATCACCCATAATACTTCTGATATCTTCCTATCCGAAGCGATTAACGATACTCTCCCTACTGTTCCTAACCAGACAATAGCTTCAGTCATAGCCGAGCCTCTTTGGAACGCAGGAACGAAAACACACATGAACTCTTGCAATATAATGCTACATGAATTCAATACATAGAAACTGAAGAGATGTGTTTGCATGGTTCACAGGAAAACAATACAGGAGTTTTGGAGGCAAAACATTTCTTGAAGAGAGTAGGCTGTGTGCATTGGACTTCTCAAAGGAAAAACACGAGGTTTGAGTTCGTGCTTAGAATCCTTCAAAATGTGGAAAGGAAAGGTTTCCATAGAAATTTCTAGAACTATTCCTACATTCCAAATGGTCTCAAGAGAAAATTTTTCATAGGATTCATTAC
This sequence comes from Melocanna baccifera, assembly GCA_036346265.1. Lineage (NCBI taxonomy): Eukaryota > Viridiplantae > Streptophyta > Magnoliopsida > Poales > Poaceae > Melocanna > Melocanna baccifera. The sequence continues at coordinate 1,524,968 of CM070683.1, read as the reverse complement.
TACAAATTTCCTGCAAAATTCATTTGTTCCAAAGAAGCCCTGAAATCGTGGAGACCTGTAATCTTTTTTCTAAGGATAACTATCATCTCAACTATCAACCATAGAACACACTTGCCGCAGTTTCCAAGCATGAATATAATCCAGGCATTTGCGAGGCAAACACAGGGAAATGTCTGATTAACCATAGCAATTCAAGTTTTGCAGGCTTGAGAAAAATTTTGAAGTTGTGTATATACATGAATTTTTAAGAAATGACATAAAACAATGTCGCTTTACAATCTCACATCCACGGAATGCTATTGCAGTACTAGTTGCCCATTTTTGTACTTATGAATATATTGGAGGTGTAATAACAGCCAACCTAGGAGTTGTAAAACCACTGAAAATACCAATACAAGTTAGGGAAGACCAAAAACAACCCTACTGGTGGCAAAGCATCGGAGGACACCCAAAATGCAGGCGATCTAGGTACATAAGAGAAGGCATCACACTGAGGGCTATACAGTTCTAGTCCTACCATTTCTTCCAGCTTCCAAAGCAACGCCTTTCTTTATTTTTTCATGACCTTCAAGCTCCATGCCGACGCCAAGAAGTGCCATCCCTTGCAGATAGTGTGCAGTTGGCCACTCAGGTGATATTTCCTCTGCTTTCCTTGCATCAGCAAGGCCTTCTTGCAGCTTGCCAATTACCATATTCGCGAAACTTCGTCGTGCCAGCATAGTTGGGGACACCATTGCAGCAGTGTTGATAATCTGCAAATTATCCAAAACAACATATTAGTAGCCTGAAAGAAGCAGATGCCATCTCGAAGTGATGTAAACCAATAACAGTGCAACTGTCCTGCTATTATATTTTAGTGTGCTGGCAGAGTGTAATACATCCACTGTTCAGAGACATTAAGGCCATCTCTGGTGGAGATGGGAGGTAAGCCTGCAATTAGTTGAAACCCAACCCGGACCACCTATAGCATAGTTTCCTGAATCCTGAAACAACCCACAGCCTTAACCTAACCCGGTACACCAGCCTTAACCTAACCTGGTACACCATTTTGGCTATAACTCACCATAAGCCACTTCAGGGCCTTTGGTCTGAATAACAATTTCATGCTTCACACTGGCCCATATGTTATTAAACCAATGGCTTGGTCTATTCATATTTCATTTTTATTCCGCAAAAGAACTGCTTTATTAAACTTGGACTTAACGATGCCAATGCATCACATGTCATCCCAATTTAGCAACAAGCACACCTGACCAAACCCCAATACAGTTCACTATGAGCCATGTTAACATACTCATTGCCAGATAGCAACCCATTGGAGAAAAACTCGATCAGGAAGAGGGGGTTTTTTTTACTCCTATGCTAGTTTAGGAAAAGCAATTTAAAGTAATTACAAACATCGAAACAGCGTATACATCGATCTGTAATTGGACAACAGAGTACTAGAGTATGGATGCAGGAAGGAGAATTAGATTCACACACGACATATGATATTCTAAACATACCCTTGAGTAACACTCAAGTGCAGTGGCAAAATCCTTGGATTGAAAAGCAGTGTCTCCATGATTCTTGACAACAATACTCTCAGATACTTGGCCAGTCCATGACTGAAAAGATACCTGCAATTTCTCATTGCCAAATAATCACCCCCTCTGTTATCGGTTAAAGTAACACTTCAGAAGCAAGGTGACAAAACATGAAAAACTGAAAATGTGGCAAACATGGACCAGACAGAATGGAAACAATCTTGTATGATGTATTTCAGATCAACTTCTGTGTAAGTCATCAATCTTGAAAAGAAACAGAAAATGTTGTAATATAATTTCAGGGCTAGCGCAATAAAAATGAAAATGGTCCAACTAGTTGAAATTTAGGCTTAAGCCCAAAGTAGTGACACATGTAGAAATTTGATGAGCACATAAACCCCACTTGACATCTCATGCATCCCAGCTTGGTTAAGGGCCTGTTACTTCATAGCCGATGTCCAAATTAAGCAATACAGAATTAGGTAAGGAAAACAACAGTACGAAAAAAAGGGAAAGCAGCATAGAACACAAGGTGGTCATTCAGGACTATTGATGACAATTGCAACCTATATCTAACTACATAATTGAAATATTTCAAGCTGGGAGAATAAAGTTCAATTAAGTGATTTCTTTTGATAGAGTAAGGTTAACTGACAAATAGTTCCTACCTCAAAGGTTGCTCTTCCATCCTCATTATATCCATCATTCTCCAACATCTCGTGTACCTCATCAAGGTCTGCACTGGCATAAGCTTTCGCAATAGCAGATAATGAAAGTTGCTCTGAGTTCATATCATGTGGAATGCCCAGTAAAGTATGTGAAGGAGCCTGCACAAACATTCAGTGAGAACTATTAAGCTGTAGTGCGATTGAACTCAGATAACATCAAAAGAAAAGCAAAGCTAACATGTTGTATTGCACAGAAGACACAACCTTTATCATGCTAAACATAGGACCTACGTAATTTCCTTGCAAAATAACACCGTATGCTCTAGTTGGAATTTGCAGGAGAAACAAAACTACTAATTGGGGCATTTATTATTATTTTTTTGCTGCGGATTTTCAATATTACACAAAACCAAGGATACACATTAGTCTATGAAAAGTAGCAGCAAGACAGAGAAAATTACAGAAGCATCTTTCTGGAGGTTTGCAAGGGCAGACACTACTGCTTTCAGGTTTGGCCGGTCACGAGCTTCATATTGCAAACAACGGGATGCTAATCGCATCAAGTCAGTTCCATCAGAGTTGGAGACATGGTCTTCCAAGCAAGAATCCATCAACGCCAGGAAATTCTTTCCTCTTATAAGGTCAAGAGCCTACAGCAAAACCAAGCGAAGTCAATGCTTTCCTTGGACAAAGTCAATCATCGACAAAAGCTAGTTACACTCAATGGCCACGTACAGAAATAATATACATACTAGTGCAAAATGCTAACTGAAAATTCAGCCCGGTAATTTTCCATCATAAAAGCAGCTTCTGTTAACAGAAGAACAAATAGCCAAATACATACATGGCTTATGTGAGTATATCCAAAGCATATATTCCAGAGGTTACCAAACTTTCCGTGATATAGTTTATTTAGCAACATGGCCAAAGGGGTGCTCAACACTGGGCAGGATAACTTACATGGCTTGGTGGAATATGCTTTCCACTTAGGAGATCAAGCAAGATAGTACCAAAACTGTAGACCACACTCTCTGCAATTACTCTGCCTACAGAACAGAGAGATGTTACAAAAACAAATAAAAGCATGTGCCTTTATGCTTCCATGGATGAAGACTCATTTCATGGAGATCGTAAGAGATAGAGCTAGACTTGCAATACAGAATTGCATTGCTTCTCTGTGAGTAAAATAAGTCAAATACCGATTATTATCCCTTCATGAAAAACAGAAGTCTGCTTACAGCTAAGTTCTTGCCTGAGGTTTATGTTTGACAAACACGGTAACAAAAGGGTGTAACAATTTATTAACAAAAACAAGGTATGAATTGCTAAAATTAAGCAAGAGAAGCTCAATAAATAACAATATTGTAAGAAGATTAACCCTACTAGCAAAAAATACTATAGTGGCAAGGAACAAGGATATACACAAGAAGTGTCTAGAAGAATAAACTTAAAATAGAACCATTACTTTGAGCTCCACTTGAGTATGAACAGGTTGTAGCTATGACTTGGAGCTTCATGATCACAAGCAAACACATAAAATTCATGCAATGCATTCATGTTCACTGGAAACACTTACCAGTCTTAAGGTACTCAGGAGGCGTGAAAGCCAAATTGGTACTATAGCTCTTCCCATCCCTGCTGTTCTTCATCAGACCAAAACATGATAGTCTGGGGTTACCACCCTATAATTCACCGTGCAAAACCAAAACAGATTACACGCCTTGTTTGCGAAAGCCCCATCAAAGAAGCAACTAAGGAGCACAAGTACTGACTCACCACATCGAAGAGGACCCTGTATGCGTGCAAGTCGTGGTAGAGAGCTCTCCCTTTGCTGCTGCAGTAATCCAATGCCTGTGCCACATAGAGGGCAGCTCGTACCCTCATAGCCCAGCTCAATGGCTTTGTCTCCCCTGCCAAGCATAACACCACCACGAGGGCAAAATGCAACCATCATATCAATATCATATTCAAAATGCAGGCTCCTATGGAAAACCTTAAAATGCTAAAAGCCCCTAACTGTCCATTTCACACACATGAACTACAATTAAATGGTCGTATCACCTTAATGCAATAAGTACCTTCTGTCAGGAATCAGCAATAGCACATTATATGCAATTCAGCTATATATATTCCTCCACGAAGGCAATAAATAACTAATCACGTTGATGCCTAACACTGTACCTCCAAACAAAACACTGATCATAAGCATTTATAGACAAATTAATGCGTCAATTTCCAGTTGGCCTAGAAGAACAAAAATAGGACCCAGAGTACCAGACCAAACATACATCAAAAGGATTCTGTAGCACAAATTACTTCAATTCAACATAAGATGCAGGCGACAAACACATCTTTAAATAAGGGTCCCAATCTTATCACCTTGATGCCTACACTTGTGCTACCGAATCAGAAACAGCACTGCAAGCCCAATATGCTAACTGCAGTTAATACACTTGATGGAGGGGGGGGGGGGATTAAGTGGATAACAAACAACCATACAGTGAAAGAGGTGCTTGGCCAATGTCTCATGTGGCATGAACTCGGCGACGAGCAGCCGCTCGCCGCTCTCGCAGCAGCACCCGATCAGGTTGGCCAACCGGCCACTCCGCAGCTGCCCAACAGCCCTCGCCTCCTCCTGCAAACACAGGCACGCACAAACACAAGACAATTCAATCAAATGCCACAAAGGCTAGACGAATACTGCAAATGATCCGTATTGCGAAGCAAGCTACACGAACCAAGAACAGGCGGGAGTCAGGCCAGGCAGAGCGGCCAAAGCGCTTGATGGCTATGGTGCGGCCAGAGCTGAACAGCGTGCCGCGGTAGACGACGTTGGGCGCCTTCTCGCCGTGCTCCGACACGATGCGGTCAGGGGCGAAGCCGTCGGTCGCCGCCCGGAGCTCGTCAAGGCTGTACTGCGCGAATGCCGGCACGCCGCTGCCGTCGTCGCCGGTGGCGCCATTCTCTGCACAAAAAAAACGATAGCGCGTGGGATCAGCACTAGGAGCAAGAACAGAGAAACGCGTCGGAATCAAGAACAGCAGATTCTTGCAAATAGTTGCATTGCTCTACATGAAGAGATTATCCGCAGAAGTGCACAAAACCAAACACAACGCACTCCACACACTTGCAAGAACAATCCAATTCGTCAAACCAAAGGATAAAAAATGGAAGAAACGCATTGAATCAGCAACAGCTTGCCAGAGTAAAGAACAAAAAGTTTTGGATCGTTCTTGAGCGTCCAAACAAAACAATCGAATGGATCAGAACCATAGGCACAGAATTCCATCAAGATCGACGGCACCACTACCGCAAACCAAAGCATGAAATTAACCACACAAACACGAGCAAACAAATAAAAAATCCCCGGAAAAAAGGCAAGAAAACCAGGCCCAAATGCAGGACCAACGCCACCGCCACTCCCCCCCAAGAAACGAAACGACACGAAGCATCAACCGGAAGCATTCGACCCGGGAACTGAATCTTTACAGAGTCGCAAATGTGTGCGGTAGGCGGTGCTTACCAAGAAGCGGCGATTTGAAGTGGGGAGGCCACCAGCAGACGGAGAGCTTGGAGCAGCGAGCTCCCATGGACGCCTTCGCCTAGATCTTGCGGACCTCCTCGCGACTAGCAATGGTTCCTTCCGGCGTACTACTACCACCACCACCGCTCGCTTGCTACTGGTAGGACTCGAATAGACTGAACTAAAATACGCGAGAAATGAGGACGAGAAGTGGGGGTAGAGAGAGAGAGAGGACGGGAGGAGTGGCGTGTGTGTGGGGTGGAGGGGGGAGTGGTTTGGGTTGTGGATCCAAGGCGGTGGGCTTACCGCTTCTGATTCTAGGTAGCGTTCTGAACTGCCTTTAGCTACTAAAATAAGTTATTTAAAATATATTAACCTTTTAATTTGACTTTTTTATTATCTATAGAGATATAATGGTGATTTTATTTTTTCTATTTTTATTCATTTTGTTTAACTGAGTACTTCATAAAAAGCTAACAAATACAATATCATTTCAATTAAAAACCATTTTAAACAGGCACCTCGGTCCTCCCTCCATCTATACTTCTTTTTTAGATGTACAAGATAGACGTACACATAACTTACACCTCACTCACATGCACGCACACGACTATATCCCTTAACGCACACTTAAAAATTTTGTAAAGACATCAAAATCTTACGAAGCGTGGACACACGCTTTCACACTAAATGTGCATGGGTATCTACTATATTCTAATTATTTAGGTGAGACACATCTAGTTCAGTCCCAAAAGCAAACTTAGGTGGGCTACGTGCGCTACGGCAACGCTAGTCGCCCGAACTACTATCAATTCTCCTCCCTTTATATTCTTCTTCTTATTATTATTCTTTTAAAACCCCTTTCTTCTCTTTTTGTTCTGCTACTAAGCCCTCGTTATTTTGGGCAGTTCAACCGGTTTTTGGCCTTGGTTTTCTTTGATAATTACTATTTATTAGATTAATAAGGTTATCAAGATCCGAATATACAAATTTGGACTCTCATGTGTATTCTGCAGCAGTCTTGGACCACGCTAGTGCACACAGTAAAAATATAGATGAAATATCGAACATAATCATGATTAACTATAAAAGACGTGAATATTATTAATTATCAGAGTAGTGATCTTATGGCCAAGTTTACAAATATTAGCCTAAATGGTTAGTAAAATTTAGCAATGAAAAACAAAGATATACACAATGGTCATTCGACATGCCCACAGGTAATCGACTAGGGAGCGAAGTCCCAATCCATTAAGCTGACGAAGTACTCCTTCTCAAATATGCCAAGTGGATATGGTTCTTTCTCAACAACTAAGGCCCTGATCGTTTCGGCTTTTTTCGGCTTCAGCTTTTTTTCACTATTCACTACACTATCCACTAACTCACATCTGTGTTTTTTCACCACTTCTGATGTTTTTCAGCCAAAAGCCATCGCTATTCCGATCACCCCCTAAGCAACAAAGTATATAGACATAAATATATAGAGTACTCAGCAAGTTATTTATAACAAGATGCAATATATCATAATGCAAGGCTTATCAAAATATGGATGAATGGTGATTTTGTAGAAAGCAATATTTTAGAGTAAATACAATAGATAGATTGAAAACACACTTTAGAAACGAGTAATAAGCAAATATTTCAAAGGAATTGAGTAAACCGTAAGTAAACTGTCATTCACTTCCCAACAAACCTAACCAAGGTTTTATGAAATTTTACCTATCGTGTGAAATTATGTAACTCCAATTTACATATTCGAAGTAGTACTGTAATGTTGCTTAATTAGATGCCAATGATAACTCCAATTCAAAACAAGTAAGATAGTTATTGATCAACTCCAATTCAAAATAGTAGGTAGTTGGGAATTTAATTGTTGAGGATAACTAATTACTCCGATTTAGTTATTCAAAGTAGCACGACCATGTTGCTTTGAACTCTAATTTAGATATTTGATGCGGTACTACATTGTTGCTTAGATACTGATGATAACCCCAGTTTAACATGAGTAGATAGCTTGCAAATTTAAATGTCGAGAATAACATATAATGTAACTTTCTTATACTAGGTAGCACTACATTGTTGCTTTAGACATGGACGATAGCTCCCATTCAGAACGACTAGATAGCTCGACAACTTCGACTACTCATGATAACAGATAACCCCTAGCTAACTTAGCTTCCCTTCCGTTACTCCCTTTACAATTTTTTTCGCTAGTACAGTTATACCATTGTTTGTTTTATTAGTTAGGTGCATATTTAATCTCAAAAAAATGATTTCCGTGTAGACCCCCACCGCCCGACAGATAATACAAGCAAATATTGTACTGCAATTGACCCGTCCATCGCCGCCATGACTCCCCTCCTCGTCGACCCGCCCATCGCCCTCATCCTCGCGGCCCCGCGACAGCCACCTCCTCGGCGAGGCTGAGTACGAGGTCTCCAAAGACCACCGCACCGGGCATGAGCACCACGAGCGCACGATGCAGGAGCACCTCCAGCGGCTGCGCGTCTATGCCATGGCGGTGCCACCAATGACTCCGTCGTGCGTGCACACCTCTGCCGCCTCGGCGAGCACGAGATGGGGCATCGTGACCACCTCCATAGACGCAACGCACCCCACACGCGCCCTCCCTCCTCACGCAACCACCGCGCCCCTCGCACAAACTGCCACACCGCATCCAATGAACTAGCCAGATCTCCTCTCGCTCCCTCTTCCCCATCTCCACACCTCCCTCTTCCCGCTCCCCCCGCCGGCCTTGGCGGCCTCCACCTCCGCGTCAGTGGCAGTGGCCGCTATCTCCCCTCCGCGTGGCGAGTCCAGGTCGGAGATCGCCATGGAGTCGCTGGCCAGCGCCATGCGGTGGGACAACCGCCGCTTCAAGTCTGGTGGCAGTGAGATCAGGAGGAAGACGGCTGAGGCGGATATGGACCTTGCCAAGGCGAAGAGTGAGGGGCACTCGTGGGGGAATAGGACTGGGGCTCTTGCAGGCAAACTTGCGCGGAAAGAAAGTGGTCTTCCCGTAGCACTCATGCGAACCAAGGAAACGCCAGAATTTCACAAAAATTTTGTTAGGAAAAGAAAATCTAAGCAATAACCTAGCAAAATTATCACAACGCCATCAACTCCCACATCCTAAACAAGGCCTTCGGGGTCCGTACGTGGCTGTCTACGAAAAAGCTCACCTAAAGACTTCAGTTACTCTGCTCAACAAATCTTGGAAGTGAATGGTAGTGATAGATCACATGAATCCGCTTTTGCTGGTGAAACTTCCTGGATGCTTCACGCACTGAGAGACGCCTCATCTACATATAGTGGCACTAATGGACGCCATTAGTAAGATATCTCACTGCAAACGTCAACCGGATTGATCTTGGGACATGTTTACAACCCACAGGGCTGTTTTTTCGGCTATGGCTGATTATTTATAGCCGTGTCTAATAGTTTTTGATCTTAGAATGAGTATTTGCGCGAACAAACTGAATACCGATAAGCTACTTCGAAAAAAATTATCCCAACAAGACATTTCGAAAAGACGACGAAGAAATCGTTATATTTGTTTGTTCAAAAAACCTATAAGCCATAAACTAAAAAATAAGGCCATAGTCTTGCAGTTTTATTATTGCAAACAGACTTTTAAGGAGATGTTTGTATTGATTGCGGATGATGACTTTTAGCTGAAGATAAATAGTAACAAATAAAAGAAATTGTTTTTAGAAAGAAGGGGTGAGCGATGGAAAAAGTAAGGAAGAGATATATGTACGAGACATGAGCGAAAGAAGTGAGGTGTATGATGTACTTGTGACCCTTTATCTTATCCTTGAAGATGGAAGTGAGATAAGTGAAAAATCTGCGTCAAAAAGTTAGATGTTTATATTAACTTTCGGTTTACGAACACCCCCTAAATCAATCCGGTAGAATATACTACTACCCTCAATTCATGATTTATCAAATACTCGCTTCAGTAGAGTGAATAAAATGAACCGAGCTGAAAAACATAGCTGAGTTCTTTTGAGTTTTATGCTTATAACTTTTAGTTTTTGTTATAGTAACTAGATTTTAAATGGTATGTCTTTTTAAAATAGAGTATACAAATCAATTGTAGTAAATATTATATCAATTTCATCTATATCGGTTAAAATCGTATGTTATTATTTTTTGTATCCTCTCATAAATAATCATAATTTAAAAGTTATGGCCGCGCTGAGTGTCAGCTTCCGTCGGCGTTGGGCTTTTGCTTTTTTTCTATTTACTTTTTTTTGTTTTATTTTTTGGTTTTTTGTGTTTTTTTTTCATATTTCTTTGCATTGTTTGTAATGGGTTAACATGTTTATTCTATTTTTAATTTTTTTAAAATTTAATTATATCAAAAAGTTAGCTCAGATATAGTTAAAAATCAATTAGTTACAGTAAAAAAACCATAAACCATATGTAAAAGAAATCACCACGGTCATCCTATCCTAGCTCCTGCTACGCACTCCTCACCCTTGTAGGGGTATGTTGCTCAGCAAAACGCAAGTAACCATCTTGTCGAGGCAGTCCAAAAACAGCGGAGCCCGAGCGCGCGACAGCACGACACGAGCCAGCACCCTAGCTACACTACACACACGATCGCACATCTGCAGTCTGCACTGTAGCAGCAGTAGGGAGCCTTTTGCTTTCCCCGTGCATGGCTTGCGATACAGTAACCCCGTGTAGTGTAGCCAAAGGCCCCCGCTCCGCACGGCTTGAGTCTGTTTTTTTGCTACAGTTTACAGTTTTTGATTGAAAATTTTGAATTTTAGCTGTTTGCGATAAAGATTACAGAAAGAGAGATACTTGCTTGCGATTTTGGATGAGACAAATATTGAACTTTTAACATGTACTACAATTAATTTGTAAACCCCGTCTTGAAAAAATACTCAACTTAAAAGTTAGGTACTGTAGCAAAGCCAAAAGCCGTTTTTAGAAACTGAAAAGAACATGCCCTATGTCTCTTGACTTGCAACTTTTTATTTGGTATACATCGACTTTTAATTTTAGATTATTTTAGTTTTTTTTATTTCTTTGTATTGTCCGTAAAGATATAACGATTTTTCAATTTTTCTTATAGTTTTTTTTAAAAGCTAACATCCGCTACAGTACAATTTCAGTCAAAAACCACAATCAGAAACTTAAACTAAAAGCTAGTTGAAGCACCACCTTAACCTCGCAAGACAGGGTGGGGTGCTCATGACATGGCCAGAGGCGTAAATGCCTGGCCGCTCACGTGTACATCTTCCTAGCGTTGGCTATCAAATCCTTAATGATCGGCATTGTATCTACTTTTTTTAAAAAAATTTGGCTTTTAAAAACCTATTCTTAAAAAATCTAACCCCCTATTTGAGTTCGGTAGAACTTGCTAAGCTACGAGAACTCGACAAGCGCACATGCCGAGCAAACCAAGCTCGTCACAACAGGGGTTAACATGCGCTTAATTAGTGTAAGCATGCTTAAAACATGCTTAAGTTAATCACGGGATTACTTGTGGATGGCTGCAGAGCTAGGTTAGCTCGGTAGGTGTGTCCCTCTCCCATCAAGTTGAGGTAGTGCGACAAGCGACAGTTGCACCTACCGAGCTCCGGAACGGAGCTAGATTTATAAAAAGGACGTTCAGAGGCCAAATATATATAAAAAAATGGCTATAGAGTGAGATATCAAGCTTCAGGAGTTATTATCTTCAAAACTGGCCTAGTTCAACTTAAAATTATTTTATTTATTATATAAATGGTTATTTAAAATTTGAGCCAACCAGCCACAATGGAGTTAAGCCTCATTAACCCTTTTTTTCCTTTCAAAGTGGACTCATTTTAATTTTAAATCTATTAACTATTGTAATCAAAACAATTTTAGTTGGAACCCATCCAGGTTTTTTTCTGCCGGCCCTGCGCCCTCCCGACTCCCGTACACCACACCAACCTACAGCACACCCTGTCACGGCAGGCACGCACACGGGATGGACGCGGGATCATGCTGCCATGCATGCTCCTTGCATTCGATTCGGCTCGGCTCAATTCAATTCTTGCGTCCGCCATCAGATCAAATTCAATTCAGCCCAGCATCTATAGCACTGCCTCCATCGGCATGAGTTCAATGCTCGTCCGCCGTTCGCAATGCCGTACTACTGCTGCTGCTGCTCTTGGATGCATCGCTCCTTCCATTCTGTCTCACAGCCTGTCTCACGCAGCCAATCCTAGCAGCCATTTGCTCTCTCGGATGGAGCAAGCAGCAGCAACTCCTACCAATAAGCTCACGAGCATACTGTTCTGCGGTAACTAATTTTTAAATTGAATATTTTTTAAGATAAGATATACAAGTTAATTATAGTACATATTAAAAACTAATATCTGTACCATCAAAAATCGCAAACGAGTATCTCTATTTCCGTAATCTCTGTTGTAAACAGCCAAAAAAACGATCAGCTGCAGCTAAAAACCACGAGTCGCAACTAAAAAGAACAGACCAACGGCTCCGTATGAGTAAAAACCGACGGACACGTGTGGGATCCAGCACAGCACAGCCATGCTCCAGGTCGTGCGTCCGTCCTGCGTGTCTCCTCAATTGCGCAATCGTACAGATTTTTTTTTACCTTAGTGCGTACGTACATCCTGCACGTAGCTGACCATGCCAGACCAAGCCAAATCCACCAGTACTGCGCATACATGCACGTGAAATGCGCAGTGCAGCAGGGTGGGTCGGTGGGAGCGTCGCGGCTGAACGAGGGTTCGGTTCAGGCTGCCGCTGGATCGCGGTTTTTGCGTGGCTGCTTTTGATCCGCGCGCACGAACGGCGACGCGACCTGGCCTCGGAAGCTGGGGAATCCGCGCAAACCCGGCCGATCGATCGCGTCCGCGTGTATTGATGCGAGGTGAGGTTGGGTTGGAGGCAATGATGCCGTGGGAAAAGGCAGGCAGGCCGGCCGCGCTGCCTGCGCTGCGCTGCAGCCATGCATGCACTGGCCTGTCTCTGCCCTCCCAGCCGTGGATATTCTCTTGTCCGAAGCCGAGACGGGAGATTGGCCCACTTCTTTTAGCCGAGCGTTGGTTTTTGATTAAAATTACACTACAGTGACGATTAATTTTTTCTAAATTATTCAATTAATAAAATAAAAATACAGTTATATCTACATAGATAATACAAATGAAAAAAGAAGAAAAAGTAAAAAGGCTGAAAAAGCTAAAAAACCAAAATTAATAAGCTAACATGTTCATTCCAACTTCTGACATCTGAAAGCCGGAAGCATAAGCAGGATTGAACGGAACCTAAGACTTATGGTTTATGATTTCCATTGAACAAACAAATAGATAGTTTTCTCGTTGCCGTTTTGAAGCATCTTATCGGGATAACTTTTCGAAACAGCTTATTGGTTTATCAACATTTGATTTGTTTACATAAACGCTTAGACTATAGCCAATAGACATCAGCCACATCTATAATTCATCGCCGTAACAGAAAAGGAACTTATTTTACTCTCAACTTGGTGTTCTGAAATCTCAAGTCATGAACGATGCAGCTAGTGAGCTAGCTAGAGATGTTCGTGATCTAGCTACCTGTTGAGTCGAATCACGGCCTCACGGGATCCTTTTCAGTAGGCGTACGTAAGGGAGTGATTTTCTTCGGTTGGACTTGGAGCATATATTCTGGTTGTGCTCGGTCGAACCTGGGCAAGTTGGCCATGGGGACGAGCCTGCGTACCTGTTTAGTACTCCATTACTGCATGCATTAGTACATAACTAAGGGGGTGATCAGAATAGCGATGGCTTTTGGCTGAAAAAACACTGTAGTTGGCTGAAAAAACACTGTAGCTGAGTTAGTGGATAGTGTAGTGAATAGTGAAAAAAAAGTTGAAGCTAGAAGCTGAAGCCAAAAAAAACCGAAACGATCACCCCCTAATTGCATGCGTTCAGATTCGGAGCCACTATTTTGAGCCCAAGAGAATCATGGAACCCGATCGAAGATGACCAATCAGCTAACCTTTTTCCATTTGCACACCCAACCCAACCCAACCCAAAGGCGACGCAAGGCATGAGATGCAAATTAGGCACAGAACCAACCTGGCTTTTGGGCAGCTAGGAAGCGCCCAGACCAACAAACACCATGAGGGGAAGATGCTCATGTCGTTTTGAATGCCATGTTTAGAACTATATTCTCGGGGAAAAAGCGAAAGCGAAAGGGAGATGCTGCTTAATTATACACTGGTATGAATGATGTAGTAGTTTGTCTATGTTGGATTCCTTTCCGGAATGGCTGCCACTTGATAATTTCCGTTTTCCATGGGGAAAGTGGGTGTTTAGGGACAGGAGCAGCGCGGGCGGGCAGGGCCTGTCGTCGCGGGCCGGGGGAGCTCGGCGGCAGCAAAACGTGCCCAGGCTCGTCCCCACGGCCAACTTGCTGTCGTGTCGCCTCCCCTCCTACTCGTCGCCACTTTTCGAGCTGTAATCCAGCCCCCTCCTCTCCTCAGCCACCGTTCACATCATTCGGTATCATTATACCCCAAGCCGCTCTTGCCCCCCGTTCTAGGTGGTTACGGCCATTGGTTTTTTTACTGAAATTATATTATAGCATATATTAAATTTTTCTAAATCATTCAATTAAAAAATAAAAATATTATTATATCTCTACAGACAATACAAAGCAAAAAAAGAAAAAAGCAAAAGAAAAAAAAAGAAATTAAGAAGCCGGCACATTCATCCGGCTTCTGAAAGCCAGAAGCCCAAACCACTTGAATGAAGGCCTAAAGCTTTTGGCTTTAAGAAATAGCTTCTGATTTTTTTTCTTACAACTTATTGCATATTCTTAAAGATAAAAAACCAAAAATGTAACAAAATAAAGTAGTGCCATTTTTTCCTTACATTTCCCTCAATATGAAATCTATGAAATTATCTTAGAAAAAAAAACTCCAGCCAAATCAAATACCTTCTGTTTTAAATCATTTCTACTTTTAGCCATTACTATTACAAAGCTTAACTCCAGCCGTTTAAAACATCTCCTACGTGTCATGCCAGCAAGTGTGAGAGTGTTATATCAGTACACAAGTTCCATCTCGTTGTACTAGTAACAACTGGATGCATGACACACAAGAGGTTGCCCACCACCGATTAATTAAGAGGGTGTAAGTTGGTGCCTATGTTAGTTACAGTTGATAGATTTTAACTAAAAATAAATAATAGTGATTAAAAAATAGCTGCAGTGGTTAAAAGAAATAGCTTTTAGAATGAGAGAGCGAATGGTAGGAAAAGTGAGGGAGAGATATATGTGTAAGATGAGAACAAGAAAAGTAGGGTATATGATACGTCCGTATTTTTTTGCCTTATACGTGAAGGTAGACAGGAGGGAGTGGAGTTAAGAAACTGTTTCAAAAAGACATGTGTTCATATTAACTTCTAACTTCTTTAAACATAAGTAAATATAGATGGTGTTCATATTATTTTACGCCGTAGTTGCTGGTACCATTTTTAGCTTACTTAAATTTAAAAAGATAAAAAAAAGTTATATTCTCATGGACAATGAAAAAGAAATAGAGAAAAAAGAAAATATAAAAAAATCCCAAAAAAAGCCATATCGTTAGAAAAGAATAAAAGTAAGAGGCTAAAAACTAGAATTCAGAGAGAAAACTCTAACGAGCAGAGCCATAATCTCACAGCCAGTACGTCTTGATCTGACCTTTCGTTGACTGACTCCGCAGGTGCACACTCACGCGGCTAGCAACGTCCCTGGGCTGAGCGAGATTCCCACTGAATTCTGAATCCTCACCTAAGGGGCAGGTTAGCTGCAGGAGGATTACGGCAAGAAGTAACAAGACAAGGATAGATGACGAGTTGGGCACACAGTCCCCGGGGGCGGAACAGCTGAATCCTTTTCAAATGGGCCGGAATTACATGTTTGGAGCAGAGCCACGCCTACGCGCCACAGGTCCAGCACGATCCAAAACCAGAAGCCAGCCAGCCCGATGCCGATGCCGTGGATCCATGGCGCACGCAGGCCGCGCTGGTGGGATGACATGGGTGGGAGTGGGCCGCTTCGGCGTCCCTGCCTGCATGACGACGATGCAAGACGGGTTTGTCTGCATACGTTAGCGCGGGTAGTGTTTGGTAAGTCTTCGGGGTGGTGTTGGGTAAGTCTTCGGGTAGTGTTTGGTAAGTCTTCGGGTGGTGTTGGGTAAGTCTTCGGGGTCATAAGCCGTGCCTGCAGTCAACTTGTCTTTTTTTCGATAAGGGAAACTTTATTAAATTTCAAGGTTTAACATCAAGAAGATACAAAACCCTGAGACCAATTCCCGGCCTCTGCATAACCAGGATGCACACAGCCAAAAAGAAACAAAAACACACGCCCTTTCTAAAGACACGCAATCCGCAGACTAGACCGCCACCCATGAGAGTGGGCAAAAAATTCCTTGGCCACCCGCTCCAAAAGTTGAGACGCCACTGTAACCAAGTCCTGCGTAAAAGGCGCCTGAAGGATAATCCATGTACGAAGCCAATGGATTATTGAGAAGATAACCTGAAAGGGGGAAGCATTATGTTTTTTGTCAAATATCAAATCATTCCTACAAAGCCAAAGAGACCAACAAGTAGCAGCCGCTCCTAGTAGGAATAAAGGCTTCACTTCTTTCCCAACACCCCCTAGCCAAGAACCAAACAAGTGAGACGCACTACGAGGTTGAGAAAGTCCTGAAGCTGCTTGTAAGATAGACCAAACAGCACGAGCAAAACGGCAATCAAAGAACAAATGGCTGATTGTTTCATCCTTAGAACAAAAGCAACACGTCTTGTCACCTTGCCAGTTGCGTTTGGCGAGATTATCTTTTGTCAGCACGACCCCTCTACGTAAGTACCAAAGGAAAATTTTGATTTTCAGGGGAGCCTTTATCTTCCAGATCTGCTTATTCAAGTTAGGGACATTAACATGAATCATTGCTCGATAATGTGATTTCACCGAGAACTTTCCGGTGCGATGAAGGTTCCAGCGAAATCCATCTGGTTCCTGGCTCAAAACAATGTTAGCAATGCGTGAAAGTAAATCATTCCAAGCTACTAACGTATGTCCAAGGAGCTCTCTCCGCCAGGAGATATTGGGGGGCGATGTACTCAGGACATCTGCAACAGTAACCTTTTTGTATCGAGCTATATTATATAGTCTAGAGTACTGTTCTCGCAGGGGTACCTGACCTAGCCACTTGTCCTCCCAGAACCGAATTTGAGATCCATCCTTAACTATAAACGAACCGAAGCGGAGAAACTCTCCTTCACCTTCATAAGGCTAGCCCAAAAATGTGAGTCCCCAACTCTCCACTGAGCTTCCGAAAGCGGTTTGGAATGAAGATATTTATTCCGTAGGATCTGTTGCCATAAGCCATCAGTTGTCAATAATTTAAAAAGCCATTTGCTGAGGAGGGCAGTATTCTGAATACTCAAATCGAGAATGCCTAGACCCCCTTGGTCTCTAGGTTGGCATAGTATACTCCATTTAGCGAGGCGATACTTCCGTTTCTGGTCATCACTCTGCCAAAAGAATCGAGAGCGAAGATAATCTAGTTTCCGAAGTACCCCTTTAGGAATCGCAAAGAAAGACATCATGTACAATGGCAAACTGCTGAGTACTGAGTTAAGCAGCGTTAATCTTCCACCCGTCGAAAGGTGTTTACCCTTCCAACTACTGAGACGTTTTTCGAATCGTTCCTCAACTCGTTTCCAATCAGCATTCGATAGTTTCCTATATATGATAGGAATCCCTAAATACTTTAATGGAAAAACCCCTTGTTTGCAACTAAATAATTCGGTGTATTGATTAGCCGCATCCTGGGCCTCACCGAAGCAGAATAATTCACTCTTATGGAAATTGATTTTTAGACCCGATAGTTGCTCGAAAGCGCAAAGTAATAACTTCATATTACGAGCCTTCTCCAGGTCGTGGTCCATAAAGAGGATTGTATCGTCAGCATACTGTAGAATAGATAAACCGTCCGCTACCAGATGCGGGACCACTCCACTAATCTGACCATCTTCTTTTGCTCTTTGAATCAATAATGAAAGCATATCAGCCACAATATTAAAAAGTAGTGGGGATAACGGGTCACCCTGACGAAGACCCTTTTTTGTTTGAAAATAAGACCCCACATCGTTATTTACGTTGACTGCAACAGAACCACCCGAAATGAAGGACTGTACCCAAGAAATCCATTTAGGTGAAAAACCCTTCATCCTCAATGTCTGTATTAAAAAGGGCCATCGTACTCTGTCATAAGCCTTTTCAAAGTCGATCTTGAAAATGACTCCACTTTGTTTTTTACGATGCAACTCATGAATAGTCTCATGCAAGATGACAACACCCTCGAGGATGTTACGTCCTCGCATGAAAGCTGTTTGAGTTGGGCTAATTATATTGTGCCTGAATCGAATTTAATCTGTGGTAGCGACTTTGGTGAAGATTTTGAAACTGACATTTAAAAGGCAAATAGGTCTGTATTGTTGGATTTGATTGGCATCTTGGACTTTCGGAATTAGCGTGATGACTCCAAAATTCAGGCTAAACAATGGGATGCTACCAATATAGAGAGCATAAAACATTTGTAACAAATCACCCTTAATGACATCCCAGAATTTCTGGTAGAACTCGACAGGAAAACCATCCGGTCCAGGTGCTTTGTTATGTTCCATATTAAAAATGGCGTCCCGAATCTCCTTTTCAGTAAAAGGAGCCGTTAGGAAATCATTTTCCGCCTGTGTGACCTGGGGAATATCATCCGTTCTAGACTCATCCAGTGTAAAGGAATTTTCCTCAGGTGCACCAAACAGATCTCTATAATATTGAGTAATGTAAGTCTTCAGATTAGCCTGTCCTTCAATCTTCCCATTATCATGGTCAAGGGAAAATATCCTTTTTTTCCTAAATTTGCCATTGGCAATCATTTGGAAATAACGTGTATTATTATCTCCTAGTAAAATATCGGTAGCTTTAGCACGCTGATAATAATTGAGTTCCTCCTCTCGAAGGAGCTTAGTCAGTTGGATCCTTGCCTGGGCAAGTTGATCTTGCTCAACCCCCGTGAGTACTCTAGTTTCAGCGGCAACGTCGAGCTTGGTAATGATAGACTGGAGATTTATTTTGTGTTGCTTGTATGCCCCGTTGGTCTGTGACGCCCAGCCTCGGAGGTGCTTGCGTAAAGCACTCAACTTTTTATTCCATCGTTGGACCGCATTCCTTCCCGATACCGGCTTGTTCCAGACATCTACAACTCTGTCATGGAAATCGTCTCGGGAAAACCAGCTAAGTTCCATTTTGAATTGTCGAGTTATGCTCATGTTAGCCGGTAGTCCAGCATCCACTAATAATGGAGTATGATCCGATAGTCCTCTATCCAAAGCTTGTACTGTCACCAACGGATATTTGAACTCCCATTCCGTCGTCATTAATACTCGATCCAGTTTCTCATAGGTAGGATCAGAACGTGAATTTGCCCAGGTAAATTGTCGCCCCGCTAGTTCAATTTCCCTCAAATCAAAGCTATCAATTACAGCATTGAACAAGAAAGGCCAGCGGAGATTAAAATTATCCTTGTTCTTATCTTTGCTCTGTCGCATAATATTAAAATCACCCCCTATGAGAGTTGGTAAAGGATTATTCTGACAAGCCCTAACCAGCTCAGCTAAAAAACGTGTTTTGAAGTCATCTTGAGCTGGACCATAGACCGCCATGATAATCCATTTGAAGTTATCTGACTTATTGCAGAGATGGAATTTAATGTAAAATTCCCCTTCGACAATCAACGATAATTCAAATATGGTTGAATTTATTCCTAAGAGAATTCCTTGGCGCTTGGGAAGACAGTGCCAAGTGAAATCTAACCCTCTAGATAGTCTAGCCAGATTCCTCTCCTGTTTCCCCGTCTCCATGATAGCAACAAAGTCTAACTTATGATATTGGATTGCGTCCGCTATATATCGGAATTTAGCCAAGTCTGAAAGACCTCTGCTATTCCAAAAGAAACCTTTCATGAGGAACATTGTTTTTTGAGTGGAGCTCTCTTCTTGCGAGCTCTATTTCTTTTAGTACTGGATTTGAATTTACGATCGATAATCTTCAGATCACATATTCGTGTGTCGAGATCCTCATCGTCGTATCCAAGATCCGAGAAATCCTTTAGTAATTGATTGAGAAGGGTACTATCCGTGTCATTCTCCTCTGTATCGCTAGTCGCAAAAGGATCAGCTATTCTAGTATTCATATACTTTCCTTTCGAACTAGGTAACATAGTTTGACGATCAATTTCAACCCTTTTGAGAGCATCAATGGAAATATTAACGGCTTTATCACAACTACCCAGCACAAACCCCAAATTATGTAATTTCGAGGCACATTGATCACTAGGTATAGCAGCAATTGAAATGTCGGAACAGATATTGGACGTACCAGGCATCATGTTGAGTGGAGTATAAGACGAAAATGGTGATGAGCTATGTTCTACCACCGTCTTGGTCTCCAAAGGCCCGTCCAAATTACGGGAAGCCGTACGATTCATTGCTCTCTGTAGAATATCCTCATCTGCTGGCGCAATTCCTTGGACAGATAAAAAGGTATTAGCTCGTAAACTTCTTCTTTTACCCTCAAGGTATCAGACCCGCCCAAAGGTTTGTTGGGAGAAATACACGAAAGTAAAGGAGCACGGATCGGTACTACTGCACCGCCGGAGAAGGAGTAGATGCCCCGATCGGCACTAGCCGCGGGTGCTCAGATATCCGGGCAGTTAATTGAGCAGATAGCTGTGCTTCCTTTGTTGCACCTGAGGCAGCAGCTTGGCGGCGCCTGTAAACCTTTCGCGTGTCGCAGGCAGCAGAGCCACCAGAGCCACCAGAGCCACCAGGCCAAATTGGGACATCCTGCTGCACAACCTGCGGAAGTACCACCGGTGCTGGCCAGGTTGGGACGTCCTGCTGCACAGCCTGCGGAAGTACCGCCAGTGCTGGAACCTCCAAAGGGTCAACCACGGTCAGTGCGGAAGCTGGCAGTGAGACGCCTTGTTCCACTGGAGAATCTCCCACAGTCAATGAGTAGTCTGACAGTGTTGCTTCTTGATCTTCAGGTAAACCACCCGAAGTCATTGAAGAAGTGGGTAGTGCTGAGCCTTGTTCATCAGGTAACACTGTCAAAACTTCCTTCACACAGCATGATTTAGAATCGGGTGTGACTGCAATGTGCAAATTACTCGGTATGCCATCAAAAACAAGTGGCCGCGGTGTTGGAGCAGGCCTATTCTTGCCGAGGGGTGTCACACAAAGTAATGACTGCATAGGAGCTGTCGCCGACACATTTTGAGTAGATCCTGTTTTGCCGGGCGAACCAATGCTTTTTGGCTTTTTGGCCGCATTTCCAAAATCATCAGGACTAGTAGGACTATCTTTGCCAGCCCCCGCACCATCATGATCCATAGGGTCATTATCGCAGATGGTGGCGTTGCAGGTACAAAGTCAGAGCTCTCCAAATGGAAAGTGATATTGTACCCCTCCAACCGAAACACCAGGTGCGTGGTATATGGCAATAGATCTCTGTTTAACATGCCAACCAAGACACGAATGATACCTTTTTTCCTGTATGTCAGCATATCCACCTCTGAAGTAGCACCAACCACTGATCCCAATGCCCAAAAAGCGAGATAATGACGCCAAGCATGTGGTACTCCTGTGATATGGACCCACACCTCATCCAGATGATACACCGGTTTGACATCTGCAGTATGTTGCCATTCTGAAATTATCAATGTGACACCATGGTTCCGTAAGCGAAATTCAATATCCATCATCCGCTTAAGTTCCTCCACCGAAGGAAAAGCGACCAGGAACGAATCTTGTCCATGTGGTAAGGCCTCCCAACTCCAATCCGCCCTTGAGATTTTGGCAAGTTCGGTCTGCACTACCTCAGCTGAAAGAACGCCATCTGTCACCGTAACCAGAGCTGTAGGCGCAAGGTCAGGTACCTCCAACTTGTATTCAAACTCAGGCATCCGCAGAAAACACATATCATTTGTGCCATAGCCAAGAAGGCTGGCGTTTGGTTTAGACATCTTGAGTAAGGGACATTTGACTGCGAGGTGAGCATTCATCTTGTTGCAGACAAAGCAATCTAAATCTGCATTGCATCCTTCCACAACATGCCCAGTGGTTTTACATCTCCAGCAGAAAGGGGGTCTGGGTTTTTTTGCCTTTGTTCCGCCCTGGTCACCCATCGATGTCTGTGAGTCTGCAGTTCTGGACGCCGTGTCGCGCTGAGTTGCCGCTACATCCTCCGAAACAGGTGTTCTGCCATGGTGGACATCCTGTGGTTGATGACGATGTTGGTGCCAGCCACGACTACGCCCGGCCTGCCCGCCACGACCTCCCACAGCACCACGTCCGGCACAAGCCCCCTCGCCAGCATGACCTTGGCCACCCCAGCCTCGTCCGTTTCCACGGCCAGCAGCTGGTCGTTGAGGGCAAGATTGCCTGTGATTGAACACCGGCGAGCGACGGTGCGGCGGTGGGGATGAGCGGCGTTGTGGTGACGAGCGGCGCTGTGTTGATGGAGACGGACGGCGTTGCGGAGTAGGCGACGCACGGCGTGGCGGTGGCGGCGGCGGACGAGCAGCCATCTGCGCATACGTGGGTTGGGTGGCGGCGTGTGATGTCGTAGGGGATTGTGTCCCGTAAGGTAGGGTATTAGAGACCAATCTGGGCCGAGGTGGCTGTTTGGGGGGACCAGCCGGTCTACGTGACAGGTCCAAACGGGAAAGCCCAAATTTCCGTGCTCGAGCAATCAATTCTGGCCTAGCCGGTTCAACGACAGAGTTCGAAATTCGAACGTCCCGTTGATCACGGCGATCGATTAACAGGGACAACGGCGGTGGCATGAAAGCCGCCAAGGTCCTGATCGTCGGCCGTGGCCGAGGGAGAGGTCCCTTCCATGGCCGAATGAAACATCCAAGTCGTGGGAGATCCCTTCCTGTCCCTCTTGATCGGGAGTTATCAGCAAGTTTTGTATAAACTGCCCGGTTTACCGAATGCTGTTCATGTACCTTGCAATCTGCCCGGCTTGCCATATGCCGATCAACTGCATTGGCCGGACTTGCATAGACATCCGCTGGAACCAATACCCGGCATGCCGTGTGCTGATCGTCTGCAATAGCCTGCCTATCGGAGACCTCCATTTCCTGTTCCGATCCGTGTAGACGCTGGCAACTGACCGCCAGATTGTCGTTGGCCATGGAGCCAAGAACCCGATCGGCATCCTGTAGATCATCCGGCAAGAGACCAAAATTAGGGAAGAAATGAGAACTTAAAGGACTGACCTCGTGATGTCGAAAGCCCCCAGACAGATCCGAGTCGGGGTCGCCGGCGATGGCACACTTGCTCTCAAGGAACGCCAGGGAGGAAGACCTGGGAGCAAGGGTTAACCGCCGGAGATCTCGTCGCCCACCCAGGGGCTCCTCCGCCATCCGCCGAATTCTAGAATCGATAACAAAAACAAGGGAGCCTTTGTTCTTCTAGCATGATCACTACTAGGAGATTCATTGGGCTGCTCTCCCTTAACAGCTGGACTCTGTGGGCTTGATCGGAAGGGCTCGCAGTCAACTTGTCTACTCGCCTGAACATGCATGGCGGGCGCGTATGCCGGCATATGCACGCGAGCGATTGCGATGCGTGCGACAATCGTGGAGATTATTCAGACCGATTGCCGTCAAGCGGCTAGGCTCCAAAGACCGGCGATCCGCGCCGTGCATGCATGCACCTCACATTAGCATGTGATGAGTCAGACACTGATCCGAGCCCTCCTTGACTTCAAGTCATCTATCCTAATTCAGACCAGGCGCGTCTCCCGGCTCGGCCTAGTATCCAGCTCCCTTATCTACCCGATGATCGTGGCATCATCGCGGCCGTGTGATGGTCGATCGATCCAATCGATATGGCTGCCCCTTGTCTTGTTCATAAGGTGGCCGGCCTCGGCCCTTACCCCGTGCGGCACGCTGGTTGGTTATTATATGTATATCGATCGCTATCGCATTGGACTTGCAATGCGTATGAACAGTTTAGACCTCGTGTAGGACACCCTCATGTGGATTACGGACTTCAATGGCGTCCTCGATCGTCACATTTTTCGGCTGACCACCCACGTCATTCCCTCCATTCATATACAAGGCACCCCTAACCCTAACTCCACCCCTCCACCCCAATTGCCACTGCCCACCCCCCCTCCATGCATGCATGTTGCCTCTGGCACCAGTGAGCCCCACTGATGAGCACCTCTCCTACCGCTCGCTCGCTCGCCTCCTCCTCTGCCGTCCTCTTCTTTGTCTCCGATGGCTATCGTCACTAGATTAACCACCACCTCCTAACGACTTTGTTCTCGTTGTCCCCTCAACGCACTGCTACATACAGTCGATCTATCGCCACCCCTACTTACATCTAAGTCTTGGGGCCATGGTGGAGCCATACTCCAAATGCACCGTCCGTTGCCACCACCGTCTGGCGTCGTCGAAGAGGATGATTTGCACGAATCATGAGAAAATTCAACAACGAGGAAATTCAACTGAGATTTCTAAAAATTTTAGGCAACTGAGAATTAGTAACACCGAAACCATGTATACCAGCTGTAACTGCTGAAGGCGTACAAGACGTGACCAAAACCTGTTTTTCTTTCATCCACTACAAAGTTTATCATATTAAGAATAACATAAAACTTTAGAACAAGAATTATAGCAAATTAACGGCCGGTAGCAAAATGATTCCCTACAAGGACAGCATGTGAGTGACCAGCTTATCAATGGCCAAGTCCGACGACCCGGTTCCCTTGCCGGTGCACTCCGCCGCCACCTTCTTCAGCTCGCCCGCCCTGGCCCTCATATCGGCGCCGTCCCTCTCCGTCATGAGCCGCCGGATGGCCCTCTCCACCCTCCCCCTCTCGAGCTCGCCGTCCACCTCGAACCCCACCCTCCACACGTGCTCCACGTACCTCGCGTTCCCCATCTGGTCGCCGAAGCAAGGGCGGCACAGCATCGGCACCCCCTCGCACACGCTCTCCGTCGTCGAGTTCCACCCGTTGTGCGTCCAGAACCCGCCCACGGCTCCGTGGCGCAGCACCTCCTCCTGCGGCGCCCACGCCACCACCATCCCGCGCCCGCGCGTCGCCACCTCGAACCCGTTCGGCAGCCCCGTCGCCTCGTGCGCCGCGAGCCCGCGGACCAGGCCCGGCCGGACCACCCAGAGGAAAGGCACGCCGCTGCCGGCGATGCCCCACGCCGTCTCGACCAGGTCACGCGGATCCATGCACGCCAGGCTGCCGAAGCTCACGTACAGGACTGACTCCGGCGGCTGCGCGTCCAGCCACTCCAGGCAGCTCCGGTCCTGGCTCAGCAGGCTGCTCTCGGCGGTGGGGGAGAACTTGTGGAGCGGGCCGATGTCGAACAACGGCACGGCGAGGTCGCGCCGGAGCTTCTCCAGCTCGTGGCGCTCGAGCGAGTCGAACGTGTTGAGTATGAGACCCGACGACGCCTTCACGGCAGCCACAGTGCGGGCCAGCATCTCGCAAATCAGTTCGTGGCCGGCCCTGCCGATGTGCATCAGATCGCGCACCCGGTACGGCGGGAGCTCGCTCACCGGCGTGTCAAGCTGCGAATCTGCACCCAAACCAAGAAACACCAACGCGTGTTGAGTTAGTTGATACAATAAACATGGGAAATATGTAGACAGGATCATCGCATGCCTTGCACCGGGAGGTAGCCTTTCTCGCAAAGCAGCGGGTAGGCGACGAAGACGGCGAAGCAGGCGGCGCTGCCAGTGCGCAGCACGAGGGTGGGCACGGAGAGCCGCGTGGCCACCTCGACCATTGACAGGAGGTGCCCGTCGGCGACGAGGCACGCGACGGCGTCCCTGGAGTACTCGTCGAGGACGGCAGCCAAGCTGTCCCGGAAGGGAGCCTCGCAAGCGGCGTTGAGCGCGAGGATGTGGGAGACGACGTCCTCGATGGCGACGGGGGCCGGGCCGGACATGCCGTCGGGGACGGGAACGAAGCGGTAATCGGGGTGGCGCGCGGGGTCCGGGGCGTTAAAGTGGGTGTGGAAGACGGTGACGGCGAAGCCGCGGGCGTGGAGGACGCCGGCGAGCCGGAACATGGGGTTGATGTGGCCCTGGTACGGGAGCGGGAACAGGAGAACGTGGCGACGACGTCCGCCGTGGCCGGCGGCCGCGTTGCTCTCCGCCGCCATGGTTGGCGCCGGTGGCGGCGTCATGGCTTTGCAGAGTGCCGGGCTCACGGTGCAGCTACCCATGTACTCCCTCTGGATTCTACTCCTCTTCTCTCGCCTCTGTACTTTTCTATTTTGTACGGTAACTCACTATAACACTTAATTTGGGAAAGAAATCATACGGAATGGGGCCTCCTAGGCTCCGCTCAGTGACGAATGCAGGATAAAAATAAAAGGAAACTCTACTATTAAAACTATAGCATAATATAAGCATATCAAAGCTACATCTATTAGCATTTTGCTATTGGAATACCAAATTCATACCTAAATAGGAAGAGAACAAATTGCAAATATATAACACAATAAATTTAGTATCTTGTTAATGGATAATGTGCCTCCAAATGTTCATAAATATGTGAGTACCGATCTGTAGATAAGAAATATCAAATTTAGTGATACAATATTAAATTATGAATGTTCAAAAACATTAAATATCAAATGCGCTCTCGGTACCACACTACCGCTACCGCTCCACTCAGGCACTCACAGACTCACCTCACCTCACCTGCTCACCACAGTCCACAGACACCAATCACACCACTCACCTCAGTCACTACCGCTTAGGCCTCAGGGCTCAGGCCTCCGAAGACTCCAATGCGCAGCAGCGCCGAAGCCATCGAGGAGCTGAGTGCCTCCTCCTTCAGTCTCCCCCTCCACGTTGGGCCACCGACCACCCCCAGCCGCCTCCCCCTCTGCTCCACGTCGGGCCGTCCTCCGCACCGGGCCGTCGACCGTCTTCGGCCTCCCCCTCCGCGCTGGGCCGCCGATCGCTTCTGGTCTACTCCTTCGCACCAAGTCACCGACCGCCTCCCCCTCCGTGCCGGGCCGCCGACCTTCTCCGGCCTCCCCCTTTGCGCTGGGCTGTCGACCGCCTCCCCCTCCGCGCCAGGCCGTCGACCTTCTCCGGCCACCCCCTTTGCGCTGGGCTGCCGACCGCCTCCCCCTCCGCTCTGGGCCGCCGACCGCCTCTGGCCTCCCCCTCCGCGCCGAGTCGCTAACCGCCTCTATGCCAGGCCTCTCCGTGAGTCTGTGAGACCGTGACCTTATTAACTGTTTAGGTCGGCGTTCTGTTGTTCATCTTCCTTATGAGTTATGACCTTATCTACTATTCATATGTTGTTCTACACTTCGTTGTCCACTTGTCCTTGGGATTTTGGGCCAAGATTCGCCACTGTTTTGGGCCAGCTGGGCGTTGGGCCTTAAGAGACCGACTGGGCCTCATACTTTCTTCAATCTTCATCTCCGACTCTGGCTCATCTAAAACCTCTGGGCCGGCTAGGTCTTCTTCAAGTTTCAGTGGAAGGAGGGGGTGCTCGAGCACCCACAGGCACCTACGATGCATTCGCCCCTGGCTCCACTTCTCTACCATTGGATCAAGATGACCATCTTGATTCAACGGTTGAGGGGGAGGGGTCTCATATGAGGCCCCCTCTCCAATAAAAAACCGTTCCCTTAATTTAAGTATCGAGTAGGTATTCTACTAATTTCTCCACCTCTCACCTCTGTACTTCCTAAAAAACTAAAATCTATTTTGATAGCATGAATGCGATGAGAATAGTCGTGCTTAACGTTGCATTGATTCTGCGAGAGTTTACATAGTACATAGAGCAACCGATTCGATTGAGATATATGCCAAAAGTGAAACATAACAAACTAGAAAACAATCTCCTTGATAGCTGGCACGTTGATATCCTGGTCGGCTTGGTGTGATCCTCCTCGCCGTGAACTTGCAAGGCTAACAGATTCTACTATTCTTCTCTCGCCTGCATACTTTTTTATTTTTTACAGTCTCTGACTATAACACTTAATTTGAGTATCATGCCACTTGGTTCAAAAGAAGAATAGCACTCCCACACTCCCCTAATTAAAACCTAACTTTTGGATACGTCATACCATACGTGCTAGTGTGCCACTTCACGAGATGCCTTTAAAGGATGGATAGTGCTTACATACTTTCCTAAATACTGTTGTATTTTAGGGGCATTTTGGAAAATTTTCAAACGAGAAAAAAAGAAGGGAAAAAAAGAGGGCCCATTTGTCAGTGAGCCGTTGTGAAGGGATAAGGGGAGGAGACTTGGTCTACTCCTGTGCGGGCTTCACTCGCCAGATCCAATCTAAGGGGCGGCAGCAACTTTGGCGGAGAGGTGAGGGGCACTGGCGGCGCTTGCGGCCCAGGAGCCTCGGCTCCGGCAGTTGGCGGCCTCCACGCCAATCACATCTTTCTTCTCCTCCTCTCAACTATTAAAAGGAGTTCGCCTTTTCCCGTGAGATGCATCAAAAAAACATGAGCTCGATTTCTTCCACCCTCTTCTTTTCTTCCCGATTTGGCTCTGGTTCTTGGTCCTTGGGGCCTCCTCTCGGCAGTGACCACCAGCCTTGGTGGTGACTTGAGACCCTGGTGCTCGGTGGTGAGGCACTTGGCCGGCGCTTCATGTGTGCTTGTGTGGCGTCCCCTTCACCTCGACTTGTCTACTTGGTGAGTTTTGGTCGTCAAAGGTGGGCATTGTATCTTCGTCTACCTCGCGACAGCACAGAGAGACGCTAGGTTTTTTGGGTCAGCACCCTTAGGTGTGTCTTGCTTGATCTTCTTGGTGGCTTCGAGTGCCATCTACACTGTGAGTTTTTCTGATTACCCTTTTGCGCATTCCATGTTCTGTGAGTCGTCCTAGTTGGTTACATTATGTGAATTGCTCTAGTACCAGGAGACATTACATGCAATGCTTGTGGGTTGTGGGATTAAATGCTCTATGATGAAATCTGTCGTATACTAAAATTGATTTGATTATCAAGTCTAGATTTGTGTTCTATTATTAGTGCTTACTTCTGTCACTTGATTCTGAGCATCCTGGTTGATTATTGTCGGTTGTGCTGGCTAATATTCTACTATGATCTCTAGTTTTCAGTACCTTGTAGCATATGTTTTCGGTTCTTTAACTGGAGTTCTTGCTGTTTTAAATGAACTGAGATCACGTGTTAAATAGTTGATCATCTAATGTAAAAGCTATTAAGAAGACTGTTAATTGAGGTCATATTGTTGTTATTTTGTTGAGCCTACAGTAATATGTATGAATGCTCTTTTCTGTGATAGTACAGTAAAGTAAATTTTAGAGCCTATAATCTGAATTTTGTTTGTCATTTCAATTAGTGAATAGCAAATGACATAGCATGAAAGTGTCAATATCAAAAGTCTTGAGCAACTATGCTCTAATAGCATCAAGCAGTCAAAACTTGAGCTTTATGTTGGTTTTATTAGATTATTGGTTCAAGTAAATACTAGGCATGTTCATTTTGGTAGTATTGTTAATACTTGTATTGAATATATACTTTTGTATAAAAGATATGGTAGCATTACATGTTTATATGTAATTTATGCCATTTATATACTGCTAGAAATGTTCTTTTATTATGTTTTATTATATTGGAATTATATCTAAATATATGCTTATACCGTATTTTTTAAACAAAAAGAAATATCACTTCAAGAGATAGATTCGGGACATGAATTACGCTCCCATACTTTCCTAAAGGCTAATTTTTGATGAAATATGTGCCACTTCAAGGGATAAATTCGAAATTATCTTTTATAAAAGCTAAAATTTTGGAAATATGTCACTTCAAGAGCGCCTTCAAGAGATACCTCCAAAAGATGAGTAGTGTTTTTATGCATGCTTTCAAAAAAAAATCGCACAAGTCCTAACATTATCGCTAGTAGTAGAGTACACCATCAAAATAACACAACCTATACGCTTCTTCGTACATTCGACGCTCTGGAATCTGAATTTCTTTGAACAGTTTTGCATTCTAAAAATGAACTAGCGAGATAAAGAAAACGAAACCTTACCAAAATCCTGGCATCAAACCGGCCAAACGACGGCCAAATTTGATCAAACTTACCAAAGTCGGTAAGCAAACTTTGGTTCTAACGGTTGTGTACATAACTAAAATCTTTTTTTGTTTTTGGAAACAAGGCATGGTTGCAACCGACGACTTAGTTGACTTGATATTTTGTTGGAAGGCGCACAGGGGTGCGTGCCGCTTCAATGATTCGTCTGACAGTATTGGTTTTCTATACGACTGAAGAGTTGTAATTTTTCGGCGGAAAGTCAACCAGCCAATGCCGTGGAGATACGATGCGCGACAGAAATACTTTTCTAACTCGGCCGGCCCTGTCTCTTGTCTGTCTTCGTGTCCGGAATGCAGTGACCTGCTATGTGATGTCAGTGATCGATGATGAAACCTGTGCAAGCGATGGTTGCCTTGAGTGCACACAGTTTTTGTTTTGCCATTCTTTGCTAAACCTTAAAACAATGGACTAAAAGTGGCATTCTCCAACCAATCTGCTGACCAAATGTGGAAAAAAAACAGAACAAACACAGTTTCAGTAGAAGAAACAGAACTGCATTACTCTCCAATGAGGAAGAAGAAGAAGAAGACCGGCATTTCCCAACCAATCTGCTGACGAAATGTGAAAAAAACCAGAACAAACACAGTTTCAGTAGAAGAAACAGAACTGCATTACTCTCTAATGGAGGAGTAGGAGGAGGAGGAGAAACTGTTAGTGTTTAATCTTGTTGCATGTATTTGTACGTTGTAGAAGTGCATGCATTAGTGGTGAAGTTAGTTATCTTAGGAATAAGTCTAGCTTGCATGTAGAAGGCATTGTGCGCATGCAGAAAATAGTCCAGGTTTGCATGCATGCTTTGGTCATGGATGTGCACCGGTTAGTTAGTGCTTTCCATAGATGCATTAGTTAGTTCATTAGAGAGTCCTACATGCATGTATGAGTGTAGGCGCTGAGCTAGTCACACTCGTGATTCAGTTATTGTGGCTAGTGACGCACGTAGCGTAACAGGCTCATCAGCTCGTTTGTCTTTAAATACCAGCTCTGTAATCAGTTCACTCAAGTTGAATAGGAACAAAACGACACAAGTCGAGTTGTGTCTTCGGTGTTCCCTATGTTTCATCTTCATAGAGCTTAGTAGTACAAGAGAATAGAGGTTTTCTCCGTTGTACTCCGGTGTAGCTCTAGAGTATTCTCTCAGGTTAGTTGTGTCCACAAGATAGCGTTGAGTATCAAGTGAGTACTCAAACCCAACAGAAACAAAGCAATTTCTGAAAACAAAAAATGAAGCATGAGTAGGCACGGGCACGGCTTTGCTGGGCCAGGCCTTATGGGCCAGCAAACAACCGGTGCGGCCTCTACCTCCGGAAGTCCACCTCCGTTGGACGAAGACCGAACACGACGCGCACAGGCGACGAGGGTTTTTGTGCTCCGGGCGCGAGGAAGCGAAGAGAGGAGAGGAGAAGCGGCACGGCGCGGCGGAGATGGCGGTGGGGGACCTGGCGTTCAAGGCGCTGACGGCGGGGCTAGGCGTGGCGACGCTCTACCTGGCCGCCACCTTCTCCGTCAACGTCTACCGCGGCCTCTCGTGGCACGCCGAGCAATCCGTAAGCAATCAATCCCGCACCCTACTTCCTACCCCCCCCCCCCTTTCCTCACCGCTGGGAAGCCCTTGCTTGATTTGGGGAGTTTTTGCTCCAATCCCTAACCAATTCGGAGTTCCTCTCTAGCTTGCCACTACTTATTCATGTCAAATCCGCTCCTCCTTTGGGCCTAGGACGGGGATTGAGGAAATCGTTCGACCTTGTGTTCTTGTTTTTAGCTGTCCGCCCAACGGCCACTGTCTCACATCAACCCATCCCTGCGAAGCAGGAGCATTTCTTTGCCCCTCGTATTGATGGCGTGTTGCGCCTTCGACGAGATGCGTGGGTGGATCGGTACAGAAGCGGGTGGACGTTACCGTGTGATACCAAGTAGTTGGCAACTTGGCATGTATCAATACTGCCACCGCATGTTATAGATCGATGTGAAGGAACTAACTTCCCGTGTGTGTGCGCGGATGCTCCTTCCATGGTTACATTAGGCAAAACTTAAGATTTCCTACCTATGTTGTATCGAATATATTGATCTTATCGTTGTTCATTTCATTACATCAGGGTAGTATTGATGTAAAATACAGTAGCGGAGCTACTTAGGATGAATCACATTGTTTGTTGGATGTGTTATATCCTTTATCGTAAAGCAGATATTTGAAAGCTTTTGGATATAATTCATCATGCCTGGTCTGATCGTTCAGGTCTAATGTTGAGGCCTTCCTCATTGTGCTTGGAATAGCATGCCTGATTCTAGGCTGTACATTATTTGGGTTTTTGTGTGGAGTGATAATTTCATGCATTTTTTATTAAAGTGTTAGTAAGTTGTTGGGGATCATACGCTTGCATTTCTGTGGGGCAGAAAGGAATTCTCCATCAAATTTGTGTGAGCTTTGACATATTTAGATTGAGGTGATCAGTGATGCCGTTCTATTCATAGGCTTCAATATGGCTGAACGATCAGGTATAGAGTGGAGAAGTGAAGGTAAAGGGTGAGTCCTAACAGGAAAATTGTTGCCTCTTCTTGACGTATCAAACCTAAATAAAAAACGAAACCTACATTTGTGACACCAATATTGGTTATATGTAAATCTGTTTTGGTTTAATAAATCATTCATTCAAACTACCGGCTGATAGGAAATGCTTGTAATGTTAAACCCCACTGATGCTAGACTACAGGTCTACAACTCTGCTACTATTTATTCAGATAGGGATGGAATCTGGGTATAATAATCGTGGGTTTAACTTAGTCATGCATATGCATTTTTCAACATATGCTGAACAGCTGTGGCAGCAACTTGTGTTTGTCTCAATTTTTGAGGCAGTTTTACTCTCTATGCTGTACCGTATTGTCACTGTGTAGCTTCTTCTTCTGAGCTGCATGCTAACTTCTTTTTGTGCTTTGCAGAAGTTAGAGAAGGTGAAACCCGAAGATTGACAAGGATCAGCAAGCTATCCTAGATGTCAGACAGTACCAACGAGAAGGGTCCTGCAAGATTAAAAAAACACCTTTTGATGATGAGTGAACATTCATACTGGTTATGTTTCCTTGGACATTTTTTGTAGACCTTTCAAGATTTACGATTCAAGGAGTTTCGAATGATAATGTGATAATGTGATATACGATTCAAGGAGTTTGGAATCATCATTCATCTTTATGCGCGCACTGTTCTAACATGTTTGTACCAACACAAGAGCGTTATTGGTCTTTTCCTGTTTTGTTTTTATTTCTGAATCTCCATTAGGCTGTCTTTGAGTGCTATACACTACTAGGATTGGTTAAATATAGGAAATGTTTTTACTCCAGCAAGAGGAATGATCTCCATTCTCCAACAAGGAGAAAACCACTTACCGAGACAGCTTGTTCACCGTGAACTAAAGATAGCCGAGTGGCGCTTCTAAATAAATGGCTGCTGTTCAGTGAGATGTAATTCACTGTGAGCGATCAAAGCAGCTAAGTCTTGTTCGGTGCGTATATGGGGAGTCGATTACTGATGCAACAAGCCAAAATCTGGATTGGCAACAGAAGAAAAACTAAAATTCATTGCTAGGAATAAGATACGGTGAGGCTTGAAGTCCGTCCATACGCTGAAGAAATCTGGATGGGCCCAGCGCTACGACGTCTTGGCCCCCCGGCAACTTCTTCTGCCTAAGTTCACTACTACCGCGTGCGCGCGTGAGCTGGGCCGCGCCGATTCAAACCTCGTGCGCGCGTGCACCGTGGCCTGTGCGCCGGCCTGGCACTGTGCTGAACTGTAGCAAGTACTGTTCACAGCACTGAAAAATTACAACAATACCTCCGTTTGAACCGTTTCGACATCCTAAGTCCATTTCCTCAAATTTCACTCCTAAAAATTCAAACCCAGCTTATTTGAATTTTTATTGCATTTACTTCTTTTTAATAGATTACTTTATTTGTTTTCTTCCTAGCTTGATTAGAGGCAAGCGCAGATTGATGTTGTTTTTGTATGTTTATGCTAGCTTCCGAAGATTTCGAGGCGTCCATTCAAGGTTTCGATCCGAGACCGAAGTTTACGAGGTCGTCCATCAGCAAAACAAGTTACAAGCTTTTGATCATTATAAACCTATGGATAGAAGTGCAGGGGTTTTATTTGTCCAGATATCAGTTCAAGTTCAGCAGAGAACTAACAATGAGCTGCCTTCTAAAGAAAACGAGAGAGAGAGAGAGAGAGAGAGAGAGAGAGAGAGAGAGAGAGAGGAATAGCTGAACCCTTTTCAAATGGGCCGGAATTGCAGGTCCAGCACGATCCAAAACCAGAAGCCAGCCAGGCCGATGCCGGTGCCGTGGATCCATGGCGCACACAAAACGATCTGCACGCAGGCTGCGCTGGTGGGAGTGGGCCGCTTCGGCGTCTCTGCCTGCAACAGAGCTAGCAGGTCTTACCAAACTTGACGAAAGCTGAAAACCTTTTTGCTAGCTCGAAGAAGACAACCGGCGTACATACGGGAAGGAAGCAACGACAAAATGCTCGGGTAGGACGAGGCACAGGTAACATCATCCACCTCCTGGATCCAATTATTTCTATAAATCAATCATACATTTAGAATTAGCACACACATAATAGGCTAATTCTGCTCCAAATGGCGTTGTTTTTTCGCAACTAGATAGCTGGATAGGTAACCATCAAACATTACCTATAAAGGTGAAGGCGCCAGTGGCAAGAGAGTCGGTGATCAGAGATGATACACACACACTGTCACACACACACACACATATATATAGGAGTATATGTTTATTGTTTCTAGAAGACTTACAGGCTATAATAGAAATCCGACGTACGGACCGGCCGGTCAGACGTACAAGCTAGATGGGTAACCATCAAACATTAGATCTATCTATCTCCGAGTTGATCATTTGTTTAGCTGGTGTTCTTTCTTTGATAGAGATCCGACATACGAACCGGCCGGTCAGCCTAATAAAGCACAAATGACGATCGAATTGACGACGATGCAAGACGGGTTTGTTTGGTTTGTCTGCATATGCCAACTTGTCTTCGAGTCATAAGACGTGCCTGTAGTCAACTTGTCTAGTCACCTGAGCATACATGGCGGGCGCATATGTCGGTATATGCACGCGAGCGATAATCGTCTTGTCGTCGTCGCCGATTCCTCGGAGATTATTTAGTTTAGTTTTTTAGTTTTTGTGTAATTGATCGCTCGTGAATCCAGTCCAGTATAATCAACTAACATCATGTTCTATAAGCTTCTGTTTAGAAAAATCAAAATCTAATATAAATATCCAACCTTAAAACTTGTCTTGCTACCGTCTCACTTTAAAGATAAGATAAGGATCATATATACATCATGCACCACTCTTCATACACATGTATCTCTTTTTTACCTTTTTTTGTGGGCGCAAGTAGACGCTTGATCTGATGACGTGGTGCGGTTGAATTGGTGGGCGTAGTTTCCATGGAGGTGCTACTCTGCTGCCACACGGCTAAACGACCCGTGCACAAAAGAGTTCTGTGACAGGAAAGTACCTGTAGCATATGTTTTCGGTTCTTTAACCGAAGTTTTTGCTATTTTAAATGAAACGAGATCATGTGTTAAATAGTTGATCATATAATCTAAAAGCTATTAAGAAGACTGTTAATTGAGGTTATATTGTTGGTATTTTGTTGAGCCTACAGTAATATATATGAACGCTTATTTCTATGACAGTACAGTAAAGTAAATTTAGAGCCCATAATATGAATTTTGATCATCATTTCAATTAGTAAATAGTAAATGACATAGCATGAGAGGGCCAAAATCAAAAGTTTTGAGCAACTATGCTCTAAGAGTATTAACCAATCAAAACTTGAGCTTTATGCTGGTTTTATTAGATTATTGGTTCAAGCAAATGCTAGACATGTTCATTTTGGTAGTATTGTTAATACTTGCATTGAATATATATTTTTGTATAAAAGACATGGTAGAATTGTTTGTTTATATGCAATTCATGTCATCTGTATACTGCTGGAAATGTTCTTTAATTACTTTATTATACTGAAATTATATCTAAATATATGCTTATACTGTTTTTTACAACAAAAAGAAATATCACTTCAAGAGATAGATTCGGGAGATGAATTACGCTCCCATACTTTCCTAAGGGCTAATTTTTGATGAAATATGTGCCACTTCAAGGGATAAATTCGAAAGTATCTTTTGTAAAAGCTAAATTTTGGAAATATGTCACTTCAAGAGCGCCTTCAAGAGATACCTCCAAAAGATGAGTAGTGTTTTTATGCATGGTTTCAAAAAAAAAATCGCACAAGTGCTAACATTATTGCTAGTAGTAGAGTACACCATCAGAATAACACAACATATAGTGATACGCTTCTTCGTACATTCGGCGCTCTGGAATCTGAATTTCTTTGAACGGTTTTGCATTCTAAAAATGAACTAGCGAGATAAAGAAACCGAAACCTTACCAAAATCTTGGCATCAAACCGGCCAAACGACGGCCAAATTTGATCAAACTTACCAAAGTCGGTAAGCAAACTTTGGTTCTAATGGTTGTGTACATAACTAAAATCTTTTTTTTTTTGTTTTTGGAAACAAGGCATGGTTGCAACCGACGACTCAGTTGACTTGATATTTTGTTGGAAGGCGCACAGGGGTGCGTGCTGTTTCAATGATTCGTCTGACAATATTGGTTTTCTGTACGATTGAAGAGTTGTGATTTTTTGTTGGAAAGTCAACCAGCCAATGCCGTGGAGATGCGAGGCGAGACTGAAATACTTTTCTAACTCGTCATGGCTTTGCAGAGTGCCGGGCCCAGGGTGCAGCTACCCATCTACTCCCTCTGTGGATTCTACTCTTCTTCTCTCGCCTCTGTACTTTTCTAACTCGGTCGGCCCTGTCTCTTGTCTGTCTTCGTGTCCGGAATGCAGTTTGCGCCTGATGTTCGGGCGATGTTTTCAGACGGCGCAGATCATGCTTACGTGATGTCGGTGATCGATGATGAAGCCTGTGCAAGCGATGGTTGCCTAACAAAGTTATATCGTTCATAAGTAAATATAGGTGGTGTTTATATTATTTTGGACCGTAGCTGTTGGTACATTTTTTAGCTTACTTAAATTTAAAAAAATAACAAAGTTATATTGTTATGGACAATGAAAAGGAATAGAGAAAAAAGAAAATATAAAAAATTCCAAAAAAAAGTCATATCGTTAGAAAAGAATAAAAGTAAGAGGCTAAAAACTTGAATTCAGAGAGAAAACTCTAACGAGCAGAGCCATAATCTCACAGCCAGTACGTTTTGATCTGATCTTTCGTTGACTGACTCCACACGTGCGTGCGACAATCGTCTTGTCGTGGGAGATTATTGCCGTCAAGCGGCTAGGCTCCAAAGACCGGCGATCCGCGCCGTGCATGCATGCACCTCACATTAGCATGTGATGAGTCAGACATGCACTGATCCGAGCCCCCCTTGACTTCAAGTCATCTGTCCTAGTTCAGACCAGGCGCGTCTTCGGGTCATAAGCCGTGCCTGCAGTCAAAATAATAATGAACTAGCGAGATAAAGAAAACGAAACCTTACCAAAATCTTGGCATCAAACCGGCCAAACGATGGCCAAATTTGATCAAACTTACCAAAGTCGGTAAGCAAACTTTGGTTCTAATGGGCACAAAACAAAACAAGCCCTACAAGAGCTACATATTATATTTTGTGTGCACTAAAATCTTTTTTTTTTAAACACGCGAACGAAGAAACCTGTGGGCGCAAGTAGGGCCTAGGCGCAAGTAGACGCTTGATCTGATGACGTGGCGCGGTTGAATTGGTGGGCGTAGTTTCCATGGAGGTGCTACTCTGCTGCCACACGGCTAAACGACCCGTGCACAAAAAATTTCTGTGACAGGAGCAGAGCAGCCAGGCAGCTCGACAGCTGACTAATCTGACAGTTCTTTCGATTTATCCCCTCGACTATTCGTTAATTAATCACTGTCCTTATTTACACTTCACTCCTTTCATTCCTTTTTATTTGACTTTCTAGAATCTATACTGTCATACTTTCCAATGTCATGCTCTATAAGGCGGCCGAGCAGAGAAGCCCTTGCAAGGACGTGCCCAGCCGATCCATTGCAACGACACCCACGCGCAAATGGCCGCCCCAGCAGTGCGCTATCTCCGGCGTCTGGACGAGCCGATCGGGATGGGCCGCCGCGCGCCCCGCCAGGTTCAAGTCCGGCAGCTGCTGCTCCTCGACTCCGGCCGTCTGTTCATGCTGCTCGGCGCGCTCCTTCTCATGTGGCAGCAGATCCCCTGCGACGACAACGCCGAGCACGTCTTCTTCACCGCCCTCCTCCTCTGGACGATAGGCGCCGCGCTCGCGATGCTGTCGGTGGTCGCCCCGCAGTTCCCGAGGTTCGCGGCCGCCGTCGCGAGGGCGCTCCGCGGCTACTTTCTTGGCGGTCTCTAGTCCAGCGACTCCAGCCTCCTCCAAGCAGCTCCACACACCGCATGTCTCGCTCGTCCGTGCTCTCCAGTATAAGCAGTAGCAACGCTAATCGCCTTGGTCTTCGGAGATGTCAGAATTTGACGTATTCGATCGATCCAATCGATATGGCTGCTCCTTGTTGTCTTGTTCATAAGGTGGCCTCGGCCCTTACCCCGTGGGGCACGTTCGTTGGTTATTATATGTATAATTTAGATACATGTCACTACAAAATTTATCATATTTCAAAATATTATATGATTCCCTACAAGGACAGCATGTGAGTGACCAGCTTATCTATGGCCAAGTCCGACGACCCGGTTCCCTTGCCGGTGCACTCCGCCGCCGCCTTCTTCAGCTCGCCCGCCCTGGCCCTCATATCGGCGTCGTCCCTCTCCGTCATGAGCTGCCGGATGGCCCCCTCCACCCTCCCCCTCTCGAGTTCGCGGTCCACCTCGAACCCCACCCTCCACACGTGCTCCACGTACCTCGCGTTCCCCATCTGGTCGCCGAAGCAAGGGCGGCACAGCATCGGCACCCCCTCGCACACGCTCTCCGTCGTCGAGTTCCACCCGTTGTGCGTCCAGAACCCGCCCACGGCTCCGTGGCGCAGCACCTCCTCCTGCGGCGCCCACGCCACCACCATCCCGCGCCCGCGCGTCGCCACCTCGAACCCGTTCGGCAGCCCCGTCGCCTCGTGCGCCGCGAGCCCGCGGACCAGGCCCGGCCGGACCACCCAGAGGAAAGGCACGCCGCTGCCGGCGATGCCCCACGCCGTCTCGACCAGGTCACGCGGATCCATGCACGCCAGGCTGCCGAAGCTGACGTACAGGACTGACTCCGGCGGCTGCGCGTCCAGCCACTCCAGGCAGCTCCGGTCCTGGCTCAGCAGGCTGCTCTCGGCGGTGGAGGAGAACTTATGGAGCGGGCCGATGTCGAACGTCGGCACGGCGAGGTCGCGCCGGAGCTTCTCCAGCTCGTGGCGCTCGAGCGAGTCGAACGTGTTGAGTATGAGACCCGACGACGCCTTCACGGCAGCCACAGTGCGGGCCAGCATCTCGCAAGTCAGTTCGTGGCCGGCCCTGCCGATGTGCATCAGATCGCGCACCCGGTACGGCGGGAGCTCGCTCACCGGCGTGTCAAGCTGTGAATCTGCTCCCAAACCAAGAAACACCAACGCGTGTTGAGTTAGTTGATACAATAAACATGGGAAATATGTAGACAGGATCATCGCATGCCTTGCACTGGGAGGTAGCCTTTCTCGCAAAGCAGCGGGTAGGCGACGAAGACGGCGAAGCAGGCGGCGCTGCCGGTGCGCAGCACGAGGGTGGGTAGGGGCGGAATTAGGCCCATGGCAGGGTGGGCTCTAGCCCGGGGTGTGAAAAAAAATGTAGTGTATAGCCTGGGTAATATTAGTTCAGCCTGGGGTATAATTATACGGATTCAGCCCATGTTTCACGCGCTTGCTCGGTCCAATCCCGCGTTCGCTCCGCGCTCGGTCCAACCCAGCTCCG
This sequence comes from Melocanna baccifera, assembly GCA_036346265.1. Classification (NCBI taxonomy): domain Eukaryota; kingdom Viridiplantae; phylum Streptophyta; class Magnoliopsida; order Poales; family Poaceae; genus Melocanna; species Melocanna baccifera. The sequence continues at coordinate 1,485,073 of CM070683.1, read as the reverse complement.
CTCGCTCGGCGCCTCGGCCTGATCCGCCTCGCTCGCTCGGCGCCTCGGCCCGATCCGCGCCCCCCCATTCACTCCCCCTCGGCCCCTCCCCCGCGCATCCTCCCGTCCGCAACCGCCCGCCGCCCTCCTCCCCTCGCTCTCCCCGCGCCCCCATTCACTCACCCCGCGCCCCCTCCCCCTCCCCCCCCCCGCCGCCTCCTCCTCCCCTCCCGCCGCCGCCTCCCCCCCCCCCCCCCCCCCCCCCCCCCCCCCCCCGCCCTCCCTCCTCCTCCTCCCCGCCGCCTCCTCCCCCCCCCCCTCCCCTCGCTATCCCCGCCGCCCCTCCTCCTCTCCCCCCCCCCCTCCTCCTCCCCCCCCGCCCCCTCTCCCCCTCCCCTCCCCTCCCGGCCTCCTCCCTCCTCCCCCGCCGCCTCCTCCCCCCCCCCCGCCGCCTCCTCCCCTCGCTCTCCCCGACGCCCCGCCGTCCTCCTCCCTCTCCCCCCGCCGGCCCCCCTCCCCCCGAGGCCCCGACGGCCCCCGCCCTCCTCCCTCCTGGCCTCCTCCCCAGATCTGAATAAGTTGCTGATGAAGTGATGATTATTGCTGATGCCGATGCAGTGATGCTTGTTGCTGAATGCTGATGACCAGATGCTTGTTGCTGTCTTGCTGATACTGATGCTTGTTGCTGATGACCAGATGATTGTTGCTGATTGATTGTTGCTTGTTGCTGATGACCAGATCTGAATAATTTTTGTTCTGATTTATTATTCAAGAGGTCGATTGATGTGGCGTGGTTGATTGATTGTTGCAGATGGTTATCTTTTGTGGCTGACTAGCTGTAGTTTTAGTGATGTGAATCTGGTTCCAAATTGCAATCTTTGAAGTCGATTGGTCTGCAGTTGATATTGCTGGTGATAAGTTGAGGCCTGCTCTCACTGGCACATCACGGGGTTTGCAAGTTGGGCAGAGCTGCTTTGCCATTCGAGTGATTAGAAAGCTACATAATTATTTTGAGCAACTCCCAACTTTTATTACTGAATGTCTTGATCCTTATGCAGGAGTCCTCGACTTTTTTGCAAATCCTAATGACTTCGCTTTTGTTCTGCTAGGCTGCTGGCCAATGTAGCTGAGAATGTCTTATGGAACATGAATCCTTATCAGAAGAGTGATCTCTACAGCATTTTGCTGCATTCTCTGGTTCATGCCAACTCGCCGATCCAGCGCCGCCCTATCTCGGATCTCCACAGGACGACTTGCTGCCAGGTACTCAAATTGTGTATATATTATGTTACATTTTTTATATTTTGTTATCATGCCATGTTTTTCTTATTATGTTTTATGTTTTGTTTAGTGTTGAACTCAAGTTTTATATCAGTAATGCAATTAGCCAATTATGATATACTTTTGTTATATCGTGGTATGTGTACAAATTGGCGTTAGTTTTATGTTGTTAGAGTTCAGCCCGGGGCGTAGCCAAATCCTGGTTCCGCCACTGAGGGTGGGCACGGAGAGCCGCGTGGCCACCTCGACCATGGACAGGAGGTGCCCGTCGGAATCATACGCTGTGGCCACAGAAATGCAAGCCATCAATACGGTATCACTGATAATTACAGGAAGTTCTTGGGGATCATACGCTTGCATTTCTGTGGGGCAGAAAGGAATTCTCCATCAAATTTGTGTGAGCTTTGACATATTTAGATTGGGGTGATCAGTGATACCGTTCTATTCATAGGCTTCAATGTGGCTGAATGATCAGGTATAGAGTGGAGAAGTGAAGGTAAAGGGTGAGTGTGCTGTCAACTTCCTAACAGGAAAATTGTTGCCTCTTCTTGACGTATCAAACTTAAATAAAAAACGAAGAGCAGTGCTTCTATGCTTTCATCTTTAACAAAAGTAGCATTAATATCAAAGCAAATAAAGAGGTAAGTAACATTTATCTACCATTTATCATACTTTAAAAATTGTGCAAATCACAGTTAAGAAAAGCATTGAAGCACCTCCCAAAAACGAAACCTACATTTGTGACACCAATATTGGTTATATGTAAATCCGTTTTGGTTCAGTAAATCATTAATTCAAACTATCGGCTGATAGGAAATGCTTGTAATGTTAAACTCCACTGATGCTAGACTACAAGTCTACAACTCTGCTACTATTTATTCAGATAGGGATGAAATCTGGGTGTAATAATCGTGGGTTTAACTTAGTCATGCGTATGCATTTTTCAACATAGGCTGAACAGCTGTGGCAGCAACTTGTGTTTGTCTCAATTTTTGAGGCAGTTTTACTCTCTATTCTGTACCGTATTGTCACTGTGTAGCTGCTTCTTCTGAGCTGAATGCTAACTTCTTTTTGTGCTTTGCAGAAGTTAGAGAAGGAGAAACCCGAAGATTGAAAAGGATCAGCAAGCTATCCTAGATGTCAGACACTACCAACCAAAAAGGTCCTGCAAGATTAAAAAAACACCTTTTGATGATGAGTGAACATTCATACTGGTTATGTTTCCTTGGACAGTTTTTGTAGACCTTTCAAGATTTCCAGGCAGTTACTTCAATGTGATAATGTGATATACGATTCAAGGAGTTTGGAATGATCATTCATCTTTAACATGTTCGTACCAACACAAGGGTGTTATTGGTCTTTCTCTGTGTTGTTTTTATTCCTGAATCTCCATTAAGGCTGTCTTTGAGTGCTATACACTACTAGGATTGGTTAAATATAGAAAATGTTTTTACTCCAGCAAGAGGAATGATCTCCATTCTCCAACAAGGCGAAAACAACTTACTGAGACAGCTTGTTCACCGTGAACTAAAGATAGCCGATTAGCGCTTCTAAATAAATGGCTGCTGTTCAGTGAGATGTAATTCACTGTGAGCGATTAAAGCAGCCAAGTCTTGTTCAGTGCGTATATGAGGAGTCAGATTACTGACGCAACAAGCCAAAATCTGGATTAGCAACAGAAGAATAACTAAAATTCAGTGGTAGGAATAGGTACGGCGAGAGGGGGTCGCCCGGCCCTGACGAACGTACTCCACATTTGCATTGATTTTGATTTCCTGCCGTTCCATTGATCAGTATCTGTGCTCTGCCTGTTTGATGATAGTATCATCATCATGCCGTGCGTGGCCTCCATCCTAACGAACCACCGTTGAGCAAGCAATCCCAGTTTATTGTATCAAACGCTTTGGGGGAAGTATCTGGAGTGGGGAATGGAATGGGGAAGAACTGGGGTGGCTTGCTCGGATGTGGTTGCCCTTGGGCGCTCTATGTTGGCTGCTGGGTTATGCTTTCTCTCTCTCACTTGTGGCCGAATGATGCATCATTATCCCTTGACTGTGCTCTCTGTACGTGAACTGTTAATTTACTGTTGGAAAAATGGACTTCTGCATAACTTCAGATTTGTTTTATTACCGAGTGATGTCCCTATGAATACGAGAGGTACTGATTGGCCCCCAGATGGTATAGGATCTCAATGAGCAAAATGCCTAGCTTGAAATTAACTCCTAAGGTCCTAACGGCACTCTTTCCTTTTATTTCTTTTCTTTTATTCGGTCTTTATTGGTTCTTTATATCACTTCAGGTTTGTTTTATTGCCGAGTGATGACTCTACGGATGTGAGAGGTGTCGATTAGCTCCCAAACGGTATGGTATCTTAATGAGCGGAATGCTTAGCTCAAAATTAACTCCTAGGGTCCTAATGGCACTCTTTCCTTTTATTTCTTTTCTTTTGTTTGGTCTTTGTCGGTTCTTTATATCCATTGTATTCGTAAATGAAACTGCAACGCGGGTGTGGTTCGAAAATCAGTAATTGATTATAAGATGGTATGCATATAACTCTACCTTTCCTTAGTTCTCGATTAATTGCAAAATGTACGAGATGATCTGTATGCAATTTGTATTCTCAATTGTTCCGAATATATTTGTATATGTATAAAATGATCCCCATGTAATATGACTTCTTTATTATACTCAATGTAATAATTAAAACGGACTGTACAGTTTTCGTTTGTAATGTATAACACCACTTGTATTTGTGCACTTTGTATATACTAATGTGTCACACTGCATATGCAACAGAGGAAAAATATTTCAGTATAATGCAGTGTTCTAGATACACTTCAAAGTATGAACATGTATGGCCATCCATTGCTAACTAATGCACAAGCACTAAACCAAAAAAAGAAACAGAAGTTATGTTCCAGCGATCAGTATGAGCACCTATATCAGATAGCACACCAACCCACCACTGGACAAAGAGGTCTGGCCTAAGTTTCCATACAAAAATATTGTAATTAGTGAGATCGATTGTATTCTTCCATTAGTATATACCGAATAAATTCAGTTGAAACAAACCTCGTGGGGTCAAAGTACCTATAAATGCCTTCAGCTTATTTCAATTTCCCTCATTGTGTGTAACAGGAGCACACTGTAGTTATAGCAGTATGAAAACCTTTTTTCAAATACATCATAAGCATTTTACTTCATAGAGTACTTAAGGCACCATTTCTCATAGACAATTGAAAGCGTTTAGGGGGCGTTCGGAATAGCATTGTCTTATAACTTTTTTTACTGTAGCTGGCTTATTTTTTTATTATAGATGAGTTAACTTATTTGGTATAATTAAATTTAAAAAAAATATTAAAAATAGAAAAAATATGTTAGCCCTTCACGGACAATGCAAAGGAATACAAGAAAAAAGAAAAGGCAAAAAAGCTCAAAAAATCTAAAAAAACCCTTAGAAAAAGACGAAATTACTAAATAGTAAAAAAAAAACAGAAGTCAGAAACAGAAACTGACTTTAAGCCAAAATGAGCGGGGCCTAAACTCACGCACGAGTTCACTGTCATCATGATATACTAGAACAAAAGCTACACTAATAGAAAGGAAGACTGAACTGTCATGGGCGTAGGCCCTGAGCCTAGTTGGCCTATTGTTAGAAGTTAGTGATTAGTTTTTATTCATTAGGGATGTGATTGAGATTAGATTTTATTTATTAGAAAGAATACATCTATGCAAAAGGGGTTGTCGTATGTTTTGGAATTAAGAAATGAAAACTGAAAAAGTATTCTGTCTTTCCTCTAGATCGGCTACTCTAGATCCGTTTCTCTTCTCCAATTGATGCCCTCCTTCATTTAGCACCGTTTTATCTCAAGTTGTTGCTGTCTGACCTCTCTCTGATGGTGTTTACCCCTATCATGATCTAGATTCATGACAACTTCGTATCCACAATCGAGATGGCTAGCTGCAAGGAAGACTAAGTATACATACTGATGATGTTTAAGAAGATAGGCATTGACCTAGATGGCATCCATGGGCCCCTTGATATTGCACCAAAGCGACGGAGTTGCATCTGGCAGTGGCAGCAACACAATAGAAGGCACAAGAGGCAAGGGTAATGGCGGCCATGCCATGGTAGCGACGTTGCTATTGCTGCTCCTTCATCCCACATAGGCAATGCTGCCTCTTCAAGCGATGCCAACGTGGCATCTACCAAGGTCCATGCACAAGGTACAAGCTGCACTCTACGACGGCAGCGGAGATGGTTGGAGAAGCGGATGTGACGGCACTGCTCCCTGTAGTTGCATCGTCGCATCAAGATACCTCCTGTGGCGCTGTTTCCAGAAGTTGCGGCATCGCATTCGGAGACGGCAACGATCCTCCCCTCAACAGCCGCAGTGCGCTCCCTCCAACCTTTGCAGTGGCGCATCTGTTGTAAATATTGCAGTATCAGTATATATTTAGATTTAATCCTAGCATAATTAAATATAATTAAAGCACATTTTCAGCAGTATATAAAAGACAAAAATTGCATTTAAACATGTAATTCTACCATATCATTTATATAAAAGCATAAATATAAAGCATGAAGTATGATAATTGCTAAAAGGATTCTCATGAATAGGGAATCAACTAAAATTAGCATAAAGCTCAAATTTTAGATTATTGATTAGTGTTCTCAGATGTAGGGTTACACAATATTTAATCTTAGCCGTCCCGCTATTATGGTCTTATACTCTTCACTAATTGAATATGCCAAATGAAATTTAGAACTTTGAGCTCTAAATAACAAGTTACTTATCTGCTAGACTTAATTTCATCAATAAATATTTTCGGCCAACAGAAAGCTAAAGTAAATGATTACAAACTAGTACTTTTGACTAGATATGCTTCTAGTGTAAACAATCACAATTTCAACAAGTCTAACAGCCGACCGAATGGCTAAATGAAGCATATATTAAGAAGTACTAAAGATCACGATATAATTAGCCAACTATTCTAAAAATAACAAATTGCACAACTGAGAAGCAAATGACAACAACATTACTAATTTTAGAGCTCAAGTTTGAACATTCAATTTTAGTATTAGACCATAATTATCATCATTGAGCTATTGATCTGAACCCACAATATCTCTTTACCAATTTCAAACAGATATAGCAATCATCCACCAAATGTATATCCGAAGCAAATGGTAAAGAGTAGGCAGCCAAAAAAACTCATAGTACAGGTGATATTCAAAATCACCGAGAGGAAATTGCACAAAGCAAGGCACGCAAGGAGCACTATCCTAGAAAATCAAGCTCCTCATTTTACCGAGCAAGAAGACGAAGGTTGATGGAGATACAATGCCGGTCTTCATAGCTCGGTAAACCGAAGAGTGAAGTCGAGCGTCGGAGATGCCGCACAAGACCACGAAAGTGCACCAGCCGAGTGCACACAGGAGCAACAGAAGACTGCCACAGTCTTCTTCCTTCCTCGGGTCAAATTTAAGGCCCATATATGTATTAGGTTGCTTGAACTAAACCATCCCATTTTAGATGGTGGGATACAAATTTAAGGAATATTCCCTCTACATGTCGAACCATTTCATTCACCTAAAACAATGGAACAAAACCGCATGCTACAGGACCATTCCATCCCTTAAAGCTCGTGCCACCAACCAAACACGCCCAAAGCACAAGTCTTGTTTAGTTCGTTTGTGGGGACACAGATTCTGGGAGATTAAAACGATCATTTCATGCAACAAAACACATTGCGCTATGAGGTGCATGGAATATGACACCAGCAGCTGCACAGGCTAGCACCTGACAAGGACAAAGGAAAATCTGAGTTGAAAAGACCCTTGTGCGCTGACGGCGACGGAGCTATGGATTTTTGTACACAATTAGCGCAATGAGACGCAACGAATTCTCACCAGTATTAGAGTTGAAAAAAATTTTCAACTAAAGAAGTTTTGGAGACAGCAAGAATGGCAAAAATCATCACGTTAAAAATAAGACTACTTATTAAACCAAAACTTGTGTACAAGAATCCACTTTCAAACCAGAAACATGAGTAATTTTATGCAACTCAAGCTACAAACAAAATTAAATTCAAATTCTCTATAACATGAGTTGTCCAACAACAGTTAGGTGTCTACTGTATCTTTCTCCCCTATGTTGTGAACAACAGATACACAAGGCCTTTCAAGTATTCAACTATTTCAGATCCACCAAGTTTTGAAGTTCCAAAGACCCTGTCAACAAAAGTTATTGGAACCTGGAGAGGACAATCAAAATTTCATTATTCAAAGCAACAGCATTAACCAAATCTTACACAAATGAAAATGAGACAATACGAAATGGTTTACCTCTTCAATGTGATAACCTTTCCTAGTAGCCCTAACAATCATCTCCATTTGGAACACATAGCCCTTGCTGACGCATGAGGATATCAAATCTTCTAGAACATTTTGCTTATATAGCCTAGCAAATCAGGCCACGTCAAATAATAGTAATCATAAAGACCTTATTCTGTTCAAGTAAAAGGAGACACACCTAAATGATCCAGTCAAATCAGAAGCTCCAGGCTGTAGTAATGTCTGTGCTAGAACATTAGCTCCCCTGCTAGTCAATTTGCGCATGAGATTCCAACCATGGACACCACCGTTCTTAACATAACGGGTGCCGGTTACAATGTCAGCACCGGTTTCCTTTTGCTTCCTGATTAAGGAAAGAACATGATTCAAAAGACATAGGTTCTTCTAAGCTACTTCTTTTCAGTGGGCTTGGTGAGTGCTCAACCATACCAAACTTTGCTTAACAGTAATTTCAGTTATTGCATCCAACAACTGACACAAATAATGAAATAATCTTTTCAGAATCATTAAAGTGTATATATATATGCCATGATTAGCCAAGATTCTGTTTATAGAGCTGACAAAGCAAACTGATGAAGAAAGTGAGCTATCACAGACAACTATTTTTGCCAAGAAATTTTCAGATCAGTCAAACTGAATAGTACACATAGACAATTAGATTAAGAACATGCACTAAATATCTGTAAGACAATATGTAGAAGAAATCCAACAATTCTTGCTGGATAAATTTAAATGCATCTTCAGAGATACGATTCTTACCTAATGAAGCTTGGCAAGTACTTGGGCTGTTCAGAGTGAGAAAAAAATAGTTAACTAAAAAGGAAAAAATATTTCGAATAGCGTAACTATGCCAAATCACAAAGAGAATAAAAGGTGGAGAATTATACATGGTGAGATAGATCAGCATCCATGATAACAACGAAGTCCCCTGAGGCATGCTTTAATCCATGTAAATATGCAGTACCTGAGTGTTTCCAGCTGTTAGTTAGCACAAACAGCAAGCCTAAAATTCACCCTAAACTTAAATGGGAGAGCTAAGCTCACCAAGTCCTAGCTTCCTTGGTCTAGCTCGCAGTAGCTGGCATTATATCAGGCCAAAGACATTGGAGTAAGCCATAAAATAGCTAAAACCACATGCATATATACATAAACTCCTAGCATGTTTGTGAAATTACTTACAACACGATCTTCACCATATACTTGCTGCAACTGCTTTATGATGTCTTGAGTTCCATCAGGGCTTCCATCATCCACAATAATGATTTCGAAGTTGGCATCCCTAAGGTGGAAAGCTACAGCTTCAGTTTTCATAATACACTAAGGTTTCAGCAAACAAGAGGGTAATGAATTGATGCTGATGAAACAGTAATGTGTTAAAACAGAGCTCTAGACCGTTCATCGTCTAAAATTGCATGGAATAGGGGTTAAAAATGTGTTCAACTACGTGAGTGGACAATGGTATGTGCCTGTGAATCTCGGAGCAATCAGCAACATGTGAATGAAAGGCTCCACCCAAAGATCCAGAGTAGATCGATTGCTATTGATGCATCCCGCCCCAGGTCTAGCAACATGTGAATCTAACGATGTTCTCCACCGAAGACAATCTCGAGAGGACATAGGGAAGAACAAATCGGCAACAGGTGGATGGGGGGAAGAGGGGGGGATTACGGGAGGTGCTTGAAGATGAGGTAGACGATGAGGGCGACGTTGAGGCGCTCGTTGTAGGTGGGAACGATGATGCTGTACGCGGGCTTGCCCCCCACCCCCTCCTCCTCCTTCACCGCCCCCTCCATCGCCGCTCGACTCGACCGAGCAGCAGATCTCTCTCTATCTGTCGCGCGCGCGATCTGATGCAAGCGCTGCGACGAGCTCCAGCCACTGGATGGGAACGGCGGCGCAGGTATGCAGCTGCCGTTGCCGAGGAAGAGGAGTAGCCGGCGTGCGTGAGGAGCAACAAGGCCAATTAGGCTGGCAGGCAGCCTCCTCCGCCGGGCGTGAAATTTGGTGGAGTTCAGGCATGGATGGGCCCATTGTCGGCCCGAAAAGAAGCCCACTGATCCGATTGTACGTAGCAGTCCAGCCTTTTCGGGCTTGGCCGACCAACCGTAGCCGAAGCGTTCGCTCGCATCGCGTCGCGCGTAATTTCGATGGTGCGGCCGCTGTCGCGCCGGTGCGCCGAGCCGCGGCGGCAAGGGCAGCAAGCATTCGGGCGACACGTCTAGCTCGGCAGCGCGACCGCCGGGACAAGAGCGGCGCAGCGGCACGGGCCGCGGGACTTGTTTGCGGTGTTCGGTTTCAGCCGCAGCCGTGTCGTTAAGGCAGTGTTTTTTTAAGCTGCCACTTGTGTCTAATTTTTATCTGTGTTTCTTAAGATGACAGTGAATAGTAGAGATGTTGATATAAATAATATCATATTTTTAGACTTAAAAAATCATTTAAAAATCTACTTAAAAAATTATCCGTTTATTTCAACTTTCAGATAAATCAAAAGTAACAAATCAACTAGCACACGATGTAGCGTTAGATGGCAAAGCAATGAAGCAACAAATCACCGTTGGATTTCAGCCTCGAGATCCTCTCTGTGTGATTTACACCAAGCTCCGTCCCATCGCGTCCCTTTCACGCGAAGTTATTCCTTTTTTCATCCATCCCTTTTTCACACGTAGCTTTGTCCCTCTCTCTATCCACACTGGATCCACAAGCAGTGGCAGTGAGCATGTGGGAGCAGGAGCAGCCGACGTACGGGAGTGGCAGTGGGCGTCGCATGGTGGAGAGGCGATGAGCAGGCGTGAGGGCCAACGGCTAGTGTGCAGGAGTTGTGGTAGCAAGCATGCTCGGCTCGTGGCAGAGAAGGCGAGTGGGGAACAACAGGTATGGGCAGGGCAAGCCATCACAAGTAGGAGGCAAAGAGCACGCGTGCGTGGCAAGAAGGCTTGCAGCGCAGAATGCGGGTGTCACAGTGCGGCAAACGGCAGTCGTTGTGGCCTGGGTGGCTTATAGTAGGGATGGAAAAAAAGCTTGTTAGTGGGGTTTGTTGGCTTGTTAGAGACTAATGCCTTGTGCAAGATTTCTGTTATTTTCGTAACAACATGAATGATGCCATTCACATGCTTTTACCCCACCAAATCTTTCTTCTGAAGAAAGATTAGAAAGGTACAAGTCTGAAGTGAAATATGATGAAGGAGATCGCAAATCGCGGAGATAAAACTTGGCTTTGTAACGGCAGGCATTGCTGTTCAAATCTGTTTGATGTTTGCACTTGTACAAGATGGATAAATTTTGTTTAATCCTTTGATGCTCGGTACTGTATGCCTATATTTTGTCTTCTGGCGCTTTTTTTACAGAGTTTTTGAGCGTACTAGCCCATGGATGAGTTTGCAGGATATTAATTCAATCCATTGGTTAATCAGTGGTGATCAATGTTATCAGTTTAGAACCTTTCTAAGGCATTAGAGGAACGCCATTTAACTGGACTGTGCAAATTGTAGGGATGCTGCTGAGCAAGTCTTATGTTGTTTCAAGATTTACGAAGAGAATATATAGGACCTGTTTGTTTTAGCTTTTGGCAGCTGCAGCTATTCCTAGAATCTGCAGCTCCCCCAAATAGTCTATATTTTCATCCAGATTCTAAGTAACCAGAAGCTACAGAATCCAGAAAATGAACTAGTAGCCAGAAGCTGGGATTATCCAGCTTCTCTAGATTCTCTAGATTCTGACTAGTTGGATACTTACCAGCTGCTTCTTAGAATCTACAGCTGAAACAAACAGGCCCATAGTAAGCCACTACTGTCTACTGTGGGCAGGCAGCAGTTACCCCAGCTTATGCTCTTTTTATATTATAGTGGACCAAAGGCTAGCATTGTATAGTTTTCATGTTCCTTCTGTCATTACAAGCAGTCAGCATCAACAAACATTTCACCTCCCGCTATCATATTTTGGATGCAGATAAACCAGCTGTGATATTAGACATTGCACTCTGCTATACATTTATTGAACTTATTATTACACTAGTTTTTATTCGCTACAGCAAGATCCTACAGCACATAGGCTATAAAGGTTTCTGCTATGGACAGCAAACAGAACATAAAACAAAGCTGTCCAGAGTCCTGACTACTCATCTAGAAATGTAGATTCGGCAAGATCAATGGCACGCGCAAGGCCAGCGGCCTTGTTGAGACACTCCTGGTGCTCGTCGTCGGGTTTGCTGTCAGCCACAATTCCAGCTCCAGCCTGAAGGTGAGCCACCCACTCCTGGCGAGCGTTTCTGTCGGTGTAAGAGTACATGGTGTCGAATCGAGATGCGGTGGGGAAGACCAAAGTTCGCAGAGCGAGTGCGATGTCCATGTCTCCGCGGAAAGAAATCCCTCCAAACCCACCACTGTACGGACCACGCATCTTCCCTTCCATCTGATCAATCAGTTCCATTGCTTTCACCTGGAATTGAACTCAGGGGAACAGCATTAATGCGTGGAAGATGAAGCAAATAAAGAGCGATTAACAAACTATGGTCAACAGTCATTTGATGGAAAAGTCTCAAGGTGCTGTATGGTTGGAATTTAGATAAAGGTTTGCTCAAATTCAATGGATTTATCACCTATTTAGTCATATTAGAGTGGTTCTTTTTTCCAGACAACATTCAGGTGATGCAGTCATGTTTGTTTCTTACCTAGATGCAAAACAGAACCAGAGCTACCAAGCTAGCAACAAGTATGTACTTACCTTTGGAGCACCACTAACTGTTCCAACAGGCAATGTTGCTCGCAGGGCATCCCAACAAGTAAGATCATCACGCAACTCCCCAGTAACCTAAGTACAGAAATAGATCCCCCACCTTGTGAGAATTGATAACACAATTCAGCAAAGATGATCATAAGAAAAGCTGGTTACCATAACTTTTGTATCATTAGACCTACTTACTCCAAAACAACTATAGACAAGCAGCCAATGCCGATTGCTTATATGGTTATGTTCTAACAAATGAATACATCCACAAAAATTCGAGATTATTGGAGTTGTCTAACAGAAAAGCAGGCTTACTGTTGAGCTAATGTGCATGACATGCGAATATCGCTCGACATTCATCAGTTTCTCCACCTTTACTGAACCTGGTTTGGACACCTGCAAAAATGGCAAAGTTAATCACAAGTCAGACTAGATAGAGTCAGAAGAGCAGTAAAGCAGCTAACCAGATTTAATTAAACCAGAGTGCTTGACATACAGAAAAAAAAAGTCCACTTAGTATAACCAAGTCAGGCCTTTGTTATCACTAATGTATCCAATTGTTCAGTGGCCCGCTCTCAAGGCTTCAATAACAATAGAGTTTGTTTCCATGGCAAACTTACCATTTTTACAGGAAAATGCAGCCTAAACTTGTTTAGGTAATAATCAGATAAATAGAAAACATTTTTGTGAAATACTTGCTAGAGAACATCAAGACAATTATTGCTCATATTCTGAGAAAACTTTTAAGACAATTTTGTTCCCCAGAAGAAACTAGACCGTCTTATATAGAATAGGGCAAATGTCATTTGCATTATCACCGTGCAACGAAATGGTAGACAATGGCTATCAGAAATTGTCAGCCTGAATAAATAGCATTCCTTTTGTAAGCACACCATATAGGAATCCCAGTAGGAATATTGATGGCACAGTGGTGGTACCTCTATTTAATTGGCAAATTATGACATGCACTGGAAACAGAGTAGACTGGAAAGGAAAAGAAATGGGTGAAAAACCAAACCTTTCCAACATCATTCCGTCCCAGATCTACTAACATAATATGCTCAGCACACTGCTTTTCATCACTCAACAGCAGCTGTTCTAAAACCTTGTCTTCTGCTTTTGTTTTCCCTCTCCTAATTGTTCCAGCAAGTGGCCGGTTGACAATTGTCCTCTGGCAAAGAGAAAAATAATTGATCAACATGTTCACTTTGCGCTAAAATTTCTAGATGAATGTTTCCTATGCTACTGAAGGTTACTGCACAGTGCACACAAGCACACGCAAAGTTGCAAACACAGAAGTCAGATGTCTTTGTCATGGCACATAAGAAGCAATACTCAAATACTTGTGTCTCTTAGCCATTAACAAACTAAGACTAACAATAATGGCATATGCACAGATTGGATGCCTTTTTTATGGCAAATTAAAAGGAATACTTGAGACCTCACATGCTTTTATCCCACCAGCAAGCTATTCATAGCTTGCAGTACAGTGTTTGACCTGACCTAACAGCTATAGCATATGCATAGAACCTGAATGTCATTTCCCCATCACATGAAAGACAACACTACTCCAAACCTCACTGGATCTAACCACATCAGCCACCTGCTCAAATTTGGTAGTTTTGGATTCAGGGTTACACTTACAACTGAACATCCCTTACTTCAAGGCACGTTTCTGACACATATCTTTTCTATTAGAAAGATACAGACCATATCGCACTTAGACATGGGCCTTGGCAACAAAACCAGCCTCACTAAGGGTGGGTTCTTTTGGGCTGAAAGCTTATGACTTAAATATTTAAATTCTGGTTGTTCGTGAGAGGTAGTACGTATAGGAAAATAGTCGCATGTAATTTTAGCCAGTATAGCTAAACTCAGTATACTTTTTACTACAATCTTCCTATTGATCATGTCTTAAAAAAACATACTATTTAAAAGTTAGTTACTGTAGATAGTACGAGCATAAGCTACATATAAATAGTACCGAACCCAGCCTAAAACTATGTTTGCAATGAATTATAACAAGATTCAGAAACAACCCCATAACTCAAGATGCAGAAGATAACCCCCATTTCGGCGTACCTTTTCCACCCGAGTAAGAATCTCAGGACTTGATGCTACAAGAATACACCCTCGTGCCTGAGACAATGTCATAGGATATACAGCTTATTGATCAGCATGTCAAGTAACTGACCATAAAAAATTGCATTCAGAAAGCTGCAAATATTCAAATCACCTGTAGATAGGCCATATACGGACTGGGATTGACAATGCGCAATGCACGGTACACCTCAAAGGGGTCAGCAAATGTCCGCCTCTCAAAACGCTGGCTTAGGACTACTTGAAAAATGTCACCAGCTAGAATGTGCTCTTTAGCTTGAACGACAGCATTCTTATAGTCCTCACTTGACATTGATGATTTCTGTAGCGCTGAGCCAAACTGCCCAACATTAAGTTTAACAGAACCAGCAGAAAGAGTTGGGCTACACAAATAGTTGATTGAGATATGTCAGTAAGAAGCAGAAAATTAGGAGAAAGGAAATAGCACTTATCAAAATGGAAAAATGGAGTTGACCAAGATTCATAACTCACACATTAAGACTATGTAATCTTGATAACAACGCTTCCAGCCGATTTTTCCCATCTTCATACGCTTCATCAACTGAATGATAACAGTCTACCCTCACCCAATGAACAACATGTGTTTTCTACACAAGCAAAAACAAAACATGAGGCCAATGCTTTTAAGTAACAAGACCCCATGGTTCATTTGAGAGGAAGTTATTTGTAGACTCTGGCCAAAAGAAGACTCTCAAATATATATATATCGTTTTGTCGACTGTCAACTATCAAGACTTTTACTTCTATCTACATGGGTCTTGTCAAGTGTAACAGTCAACATCTGTTGATAGTGGTTAATTCAGAAATGGTGCAAAAATTTTGCACAAACAAAAGAAAGTAGCGAACATCTGGTGGCATCTGGTGGCATAATAACTAATCACACGTAATGCAATGCCATAAACAAAATACACCCCATATAAGAATATAAATGAACAACCTATTGTGATGGCACAAAACCAGAAGTACTGAGCGTGTTGGGGAGGAGGCATAACTGGTTTGCATTCTTATACCAATTTCACTTAAACTTCGTAAACATATTGCAAAGGCAGAAAGCAGGATACACAGTTGGGATACATTTATGTATAATGTACAACATATAGCATTGTCTAAATTAGCCGAAATGCATAAAAAGATTCCAGTTATTATCTATACCTTTTCAACATGATCAAACACAACTACATCATTGTAGAGGCCTAAATGGATGTCAGGGAGGTTCCTATCATCCTGCGGCGCCTTAGAAAATGGAAGCTTCCTTGTTTCAACATAACGCACCGTATCATACGAGAAGAATCCAACCCATCCTCCTGCAAAAGAAATTACAAAATACAGTTAAGAAAAATGTTGAAAGCATATTCAGTGCCTAATCAAGAATAATTTCCATGCCTCCCTACAGAGGAAAAAAACATTCACGGGATCATTTTGGCAGCTTAAAAAAATCAACAACACCATAGGGCTCCGCACCCAACAATGTCTCACTTTATTGATCTTCTACAATAAAAACAACAGCAAAAAAATACTTAAAATGGAATATACAATTAATCATTTGAAATGGAAGGGGGACCTGATCAACCCAATGCGGCATGAACAAAAGGACCACGCCATAGGCTTCTTGGGCAAGTACTAACAGCATGGCAGACTATAGAAAAAAGCAGGCCCCTACTATGAGCAGAAACGGCAAATACATTCTAACCTCGAAAGGAAACCCATAAATCTATGACAAGCGACAAGCCAATACAACTAACACGTCAAGATCACGGCATTCTCAATCCAGATTGATACAGAAATGTTACCACAAAACGCATCAGGGAGGCCATCAGCAATCTGTGGATTCCACTGCTCCATAATGCTTCTCGGGATCTTCATCGGATCAGGCGCAAACTGCTCCTTCCTAGACTTCATCTCATGGTCCATCACCGTCACGTGGTTGGCCTTGGCCACGATCTCCATGGCGGGCTGCGCCCCGATCACGCTGTACCTCCCCTGCAAACGCCAACATGTTTGACGAAATGCCCTAAAGACAGAAAACTCTGTTGGAACAACAAGAGACAGAAAACTCTGATGGATGCACGAGTCGTACCACATTGGTGCCCTCGGAGCCCTGCTCGACGGACTCGAAGAGGAAGCTGGGCGCCTCGCGGTCGTCCTCCTTGACGAGGCACCGGTACGCGAGCACCGGCGTGAGGTGATCGGAGAAGATGCAGCGCTTGAGCGGCAGGAGGTTGCACCCCTCCGCCGCCGCCTTCTTAAACCTCGACTCCTCCTCCCTCACCGCTGCGCGCGCGCGCACGAGAACACGCATTCAATCAATAGCAACACACATTTAACCATCCAAGCAAACCACCCCGAGGGACTCACCGACGGCGTCGAGCTGGTGGAACGTGGGGCTGGCGCGGCAGGCGACGGCGCCGCGGCGGCGCCAGTGCGTCTGCGGCGAAGGGGACGGCGCGAGGCGCAGGGAGAGCGCGAGGCCGGCCATGGCGGGGAGGGATAGACTAGACTGTATCGGTGGGGGGTGTGGTTGAGAGAATGCAGAATCGGGGCCGCATTTAAATAGGGCCTCAGCGCGTCGGAGGAGGAGGCCGGTGGAGCGGGCCCTCGCGGTCTCCGCGCGGCGGAGAAGGCGCGCACGGCGGGACACGTTGCGGCCGCTCCGGGCGTTTCGTCGAGCAGCAGCGCCCGCGTGGGCTCGTCGGCGTGCCTCGCCCAACAGCTAACGGATTACGTTACCCACGGATTTCCAGCGGCAGTTACCTTTGCAGGGGTGGAATTTTCGGGAGTTTTTGATCACTTACTACATATATAAACGTTTAATTTGATAATTTGCCATGTTTATCTTATTGATATGCGGATCATTTGCCACATACATAAACTTACAATTTGAACCCACATATCAATAAGATAAATGGAACAAATCATCACTTGCAATAAAAAGACATGCCATATGCTCAATTATTCCTTTTTCATGCTTCTCCTCCTTTTTTTTGAGGTGAATAAATATGTACATTTGGCACCGTATCTTCAAGCTTTCACCCTTTTCCTTATTTCGAGCGAAGATTATATAAATAGAATACAATAAACATAAAATTACCCGGAATCTTGGAGACCTTCCAATTTCTGGTGAAGATACGCAAAACGTGTGTGTGTGTGTGTTAGGTTCAGAGTGTTGCCTCTTTTATACATGTGCCATGAGAAAATGCATCCAACTTTTACGTGGTCATCTGTTACATCATTTTATGCATTGCTTATCATTTGAGGCCCCGTTCAATATAGAGTTTTTTTCACTGTTTAGCATCGAAAATACTGTAGCAGCGACGGAATCACTGTAGCACTTTTGTCATGTAGTGAAATTTTTTTTTGTTTTTTGGTTTTTTTACGTTCCATTTTTTTTTCTCATATTCCTTTGCATTGTCCGCATTAGACTAGCGAGCCGTTTTTATTTTTACATTTTTTTAAATTCAATTATGCCTAACATGCCACTCAGCTACAGTAAAAAATCAACCAGCTACAGTGTTTTTTCAGTAAAAATCAAAAACCATCGCTATTTCGATCACCTCCTGAGTTTGACACTGCCAAATTTGAGAGTTGGTTGGTGAAAAGATGAGGGTGCCAAGTGTTTCCTTTAATTTGCTCTTAGCATAAACTTGTTCCTGGAAGTTTATTGTCATTCAGACACGTGTGATGATAATAAATGACTTATTCAAAAAAGGATAGTAAATGCACGCTGAACAAAACAAGGCAGTTGTTTAATCCCACCATCATTTTATTTAGCATGCCAATTTAATCAGCCGCTAACTCAAGCCACGTTCAGAATGGATAAATAACGCAAATTGGAGAAACCTGTTACTACAAAGATGTCGCTCAAAGTCAATCCCTAGTTTTTTTTTTGGAAAAAAAATCACATATATGGTAGAGAAACTTACCTCAAGTCGGATCAGTCGATCGAGCGAAAGGCTAAATATTCACATATTTGATGATACTAGTAAGGTGTCCGTGCGTTGCAACGGAAAACCAAATAAAAGTGATGCATACTATCAAATATCTCAAACTGAATAATAAATATCAACTTTTTCTTACGTCATCATGTATGCATATACAGGGCTCATGTTATTGTTTGCATATCAACACAAATATCAATTATTTGGCTCATTGGAAAATTAAAAATATTTATAGTCCATGTAATTGTTCACTTAATGTTTATAAAAGCATTTTTAGACAAAACACGGAGATGGCGAATTCGGTTGCCTTGTAGCGCATCGTAGTTCCTAAAAGAACATCCGAATACAAATAGGTTAACAACTACTAATGAACTACGAATGTATGCAATGCCTATATAGCAATGCATGCCACATGCAAATTCAAATATTAACCAAGGTTCCAAATTTATTAACAAATCTTATTATCACTTACTTTTCCTCTTGCAAGTTTGCGTAACCTTGAACATCTCTTCTTCACCACGGGACGGACTGATAGGATATAAATCGTGACAATATTTAGTCAATGTAGGAAACAACCGATCAAACAAGTAGGCAATAATAGTGTGCATTGAGAATTACCTTTGGCAAAAGAACATCCCATTTGCCGCTTTTTCCTTCCTCTTTTGCTTTATTGTGTTGTTGAGAACCTAGATTTCACGAGTCTATTAATGATCAATGCAACACGAAGTGTCGTGTATCACAAATTCACAATTAGTTGGCGGGAACAAGCATTTACCTTGGCACGCTTGCGTCGATCACGATCAAGTAGATACGGAGGAAGAGCACCCTCTTGAACATCATCATTGACCTTTTGTCGAGAAGTTGACTCATCGTGCATTTTTAGGTGCAAAGAAACAATTGACAATAAGGCCCCATAAATGCGATCGCAACCAAAAAGGCGAATCTACACTCATAGACTAAAGGAGCAACACAACTGTGAACATGTTGAGCGGGGAAATCTACCTAGCCTACATGTAAATGGTAATATGACGGGGATGAGAAGCTAAGCGACAAATGTTGATAGGTTATGTGATTAGTGGTATATATGAGTGATTAAAATTTGAACCTTATAGCCGTCAACACTATATAGCTGTCATAGAATCATGTATATGACAATCTCGATGCATTTCATTTTTACCATGAGCATGAACCCATGTATCTACTTCAACGATGTCGTGGTGAAGAAGTAAGAAACTAATTCAAAACACAGTAAAGCATGCATGTACTACCTAGGGTTCATGAAGGGTGTCGAGTATGCATGTAGAGGATGTCCACAAACATTGGCTACAAACAAGCGTTATTCTGAAATAATATCTAGCTCCTACCGCGAAACTCAATTCAAGCAATGGAATACTATTATGCGAATGTTGCTGCTGCTACTGCGGGAATCTGGCAGAGAATTTTGGCGTACCACTGGGAATCAGGAAACCTCAGTACAAAACGCAAGCTTGAAGTTATGCATCAGACAGTAAGAAGTTACAGGACACTCAGGTTCACCTACTCCCACAATCTACGCCATATAGTGCACCTTTGCATATAGGGCACGATTTTAATTCAACAAACAAAAATTCCTAAACAAGAGCATCCGGATGAAACAACCTCAAAGCAAGAAAATTTTGTTGTTTTGTTTATCATACGTAACTAATATGAATCAAGAAACACAAAGCAAAGCAATCGATCTTAACTTACCTAACAACGATCGATTATCTTGACTCAAGGCAATACAAAGAACACTTCCTATTAAGCAATCCAACAAACAGATAGCATGCCAAGTGAATAGGGAAAGAATTACCATTGAGATGAACCAGGATTATGGCAAAGGAGACGTCGAGGTGACCTGAGTCCGTTAGGCTGCTGCGGCCAATACTCGGGCGCATGCCATGAGATGATCGTAACTTGAGAAGGAAATCAAGGAATGCGGGGGCAAGAGAATGGAGCGCGTCTTCGATCGGTACCAGCAATCACCCGCCGCTTGGCATACAGCCTCTCGTCAGTGCCCTTGCGCATTTCGCTGCCACCTCTGTTGGCCTCCTCCTCGTGTCAACGCCGCGTCCGGCAAGACCCGGTCGGATCCAAGTAGACAAGGACCAGATCGCCGTCGCCATCCTCTCCCGTGCAGCATTCCCGCTGTCCGTCGTTCGGATCTGCCCAGACATAGCCTATGACCGTGTTGTGCTGGCATAAGCACGGTTAAAGCTTAACAGACCGTGCCGGCATGGTTGACCCGTTAAGCCGGGAAAAACGAAAAAATTCTAGAAAACTATAATAAATTATAGAAAAATTATAAAAAAATAGACATTATTAATCATCAAAATAAATACTGGCAATGTCACTTAATGAGCTTCATTGACTTATAGAATATTAATATGGAATTATGGATTATAGATTGTTACATAACTAGAAAATTACATAAAAATTATAGAAATTTGAAGAAAATTATAGAAAAAATGTAGAAAATTATAGTCATGCTGGCTCAGTCCGCGGCCGTTATCGAGCCATGTCGTGCTTGGGTTGGGCCAACAGTGCCGAGCCACGGGCCAGCACACCAAGGCCTGGCCCATTGGCCACCTCTAGCTGTTACTGCCTTGTTTTTTGTTCGTAGAATGTTGATATGACGTTCTATATATCATTGTTGGTGTGGAGTATTGTAACATCCCAAAATTTTGTTCCTTTATTGAAAATTTAATCTGGAGTTTATTGGATTTTCTGGAGTTATGTTAAAATCCTGATTTGAGAAAAATTATAAACTTTATTGTATAAAAGTCAAAAATAAATCTATTGCATTCCTAAAAGCTAAAACAAATGTATTTCAGCTTCCTTAAGTCAAATATGAGATTATATTAATTTTTCTAGATTTTTGAAAGAATTAAAATCTTCCCTTTAAAATCAAATTGTACCTTTACAAATTATACTGATTAAATTGAGTGGGACATATTTTTATTAAGTCTAGAATAGCTCCAGATAGTTCCCTGAATTTTTCTGGATTTTTCAAAATTTATTTGGTATTTTTCGAGTTTTCTAAAGCTTAATAGCATTTCGGAAAATCAAAAAGAAAGAAAATCCCAAAACCCTCCCGGCGCGGTGTCAAGCATCGGCGTCCCCTCCGCCCGCGGATTCCCCCTCGGCCGTCCGATCTAACTTAAACTCTCTCCCGCCTTCCCTCCTCCGCGTGCGGCGCGTGTCGCGCGGGACCGCCCACTCCGCGCGGATTTAATTCGCCGCCGCACCAACTTACCGCTTCACCGCTCCCCTCTCCGCTCCTGCCGCCACGTGGATTTATCCGAGCCGTCCCCTATTGCCGTACCTCATCGTGGCGGCCCCTTCCCACTTAAGCACCGACCGGCCCCGATCTAATCTTCGTTGTCGGATCGAATCTCGCCGTCCCCTTCACTTACCCTTCGCATCGCGCCAGTGTCCCGATCTCTCCCGTGCCACCGTCAAGCATCCGACCGTCCCCTCGCTCCTTCCTTTCTTTCTCTCTCGCGCGTGCGGGCCCCTCGTCGATTCCGTCTCCCGCCCCTTTCCTTTCTTCCTCGCGCGATCTCCGCCCGCGGCCGCCATTGCTTTGCCGCAAACCGAAGCTTTTAAAGCTTCGATTTCCTTCCGAATTGATGCCCCGCGCCGACTGCAAATAGCCATTGCACCTCCACCGCGTCCATTGCGGGCATAATCACGCGTAATTGCAGCCGTTACCACCGTCGCAATAAACCTCCCGCCCGTTGCACTCGGCGAACCGCACACCCGTTACCCTCCTCCCGACCTATAAAAGAGGTGCCCGAGGTCTCTACCCACACCACCACCCCCCGAGCCTCCAGAGCGCATAATCCAGCCCCGAAGGTCCCCCTGCGCTTGTTTCTCCCCGCCGGCCACCAGCAACTCCGGCGAGCAATCGCCGCCGCCTCGAGCTTCCCGCTCCTCGCCGGTGCCTCCCAACCTTGCCTGGTGCCCAGCGATCCCGGCGACCACCTCCCGGCACGCACCACCGAGCCACTCCGCCGCCGTGAAGCCTTCTCCGACCGCCGCCTCTCCGCCGATTTCCCTCTCGGTCATCCTCGGCCTCGCGTAAGGTACCGATGCACTCCGCGTTCTCCTCGTCATTTTGGTACCCTCGGCCGCGCCGCCACGCGAGCTCGGCGACCATCGGGCCCGGCCGCCGCCGCCGCCGGCGGTGCGTCGGC
Organism: Melocanna baccifera; assembly: GCA_036346265.1. Lineage (NCBI taxonomy): Eukaryota > Viridiplantae > Streptophyta > Magnoliopsida > Poales > Poaceae > Melocanna > Melocanna baccifera. Next base: position 1,462,460 of record CM070683.1, on the reverse strand, counting down.
CGTCGAGCCGAGTTGGCGTGGCGTGGCGGCCAGTGGCGGCGGACGGCGCCACGCCGCGCCACCCGCCGCCCTCGCCGCCTCGCGCGCGCCGCCACGCGTCGGCATAAAGCCGTGGCGTGGCGACCACGCGGCGACCACGCGGCGACCCCGTGGCGCCACGTCATCGCCACCCGCTCCCGCGCGCGCGCCGCCACTCACTCTTCCTCCGGGTCCATGGACTCGGTCCATGACACCCGGGCCCCACCTGTCAGCCTCTGCAGGATTATATTAATCCTAGGGCTGACGTCATAATCTATAATTTCCTTTAGAAAAATAATTCGTGCTGACGTCATAAATCCTTTTCGGTTTAAAAATAAATCCAGAAAATACCCTTTTTCCTTTATTTTGAATTCAAACTTTGGAAGGCTATAACTTTTCCATTTTAACTCCAAATTGACCCATTCAAATTTCTAAATTTTTCTAAAATCATGATCTATCCATTTCTGGAATAATTTTGAAATTTATTTAAATTTGATTTGAATATATTTTGTAATTCCAAGGTTTAAATTTAAATTAAAACTTCCAACTTCTTTTAAAAGTCTCATTTCCTTTTTAAAAATTGTTGACCCACATCCAAAATTCAAAATTCTGTCTCCCAGTGTATTTTATAATTTTTGGAAGTTATTTGAATTTTGTTTGAATTTTTGTTTTGAATTTGCTTTGAATTGATTTTTCGTTAGATATTGACGATTCCGGAGAGTTTGAATTCGACGAATCGCAGCAGGACTACGATCAAGGCAAGTTACACCTTTGACCATGTTGAACCTAATATTTTAAATTATTTATATTGTTTTATCAGATATGCATGCGTATCTTTATTCAAATGTAATTCAAATTTGATTTGAATTTTAGATATACCCATGATCCTTTGTATATAGCCAATTTGAATCTTGAATTCATATACCTTGTCACCCTAGCTGAAAACTAGTTAGTACTATGGTATTGGTTAGAAATTTTTATAGCAATGCTTAGCCTGGCTTAGTATAATTTTAGGTGGGATCAATCTTTCACATGAAATGACGGACTTTGAAAATTGATATCTTGACTTCTGTGAGTCAAGGGTGGTTTCTGAAATTATTTAAAAATGAAAATAGCAAACATGTTTTGGACTTAGGCTAATGGTTAGGTGGTGGGTGCCAGATGCCTCGTGTTTGGTGACACCTAGTTGATTATCGTGCACGGGGGTATGTGGTTGAGCCTAAATCAACTTAAGGACCGTTTCGTGAATTATTTTACGAAGTCACTTCAGACTACCACAAGTCCGGTATGGGACGGACTGGCTAAGTAATTTGTGAAGTTCCACTATAATCTCGCTATAGGTTTGAATGTGAGCGCGCGTGGGTGTGGGAAGTCTCACATGGCACCAGAGGGGCTCCAACTCGTGGATTCGAGTTGTGGTGAAACCTTAGTGGCGGCGTGATTATGTTGGCTATGAATCATCGAACGACCTTGTCATGAACTCTCCGCCGCACACCTAAGGCGGTGTGTTGATCGCGTGGCTCAAGTGAGAGGAATGTCTTGTGGGTAAAGTTGTACACCTCTGCAGAGTAACAAACTATCGGATAGCCGTGTCCACGGTCATGGACATCTTGAGTAGAGTCTTCACAGATTAGACTTGAATTTTCATAAAACTTGGTTTTGGCAAACAAACGTTGGATTTGGTGCTGGTCCGGTGGATTCCGTGGATAGGTTAGTGTAGGTTGGAGCCTACACTAACGATATTACTTGTTAAAAACATCTGTTTCATATCTCGTATTTAAATTCACTTTTCGTACTTACGTTATGGTATTTAAATTCAAGTATTGCTTTCCACACACTACCCTATTAAGCTTCCTTTGAAATCCCTTATGCATGCATCAACTCGTTATATTTCTGGTGTAACTTGCGTAAGCATTTACTTGCTTACCTTGGGAGTATACAGACTCACCTTGCTAAATCTGTTGCGGACTTGAGGCGACTACGACGGTGAGGACTACTTCAATGAGTAGGATCGTCTTCGATCATTCGCTGTGAGAGGTTTGGATGGGTCATGGCTTGCCACCTTTATTTTCTTTCCGCTGTTTTGTTTACTTGGTTGGCCTGGTGCCTTATTGTAAGACTTGGCCTTAAGGCCGTATTTTCGTTTAATAATATCTCGTGGTTATTTTTGCATGATATACATTACTGTTAAACCTGTGTGCACTAGCTTTTTCTGGGATAGTGCGATTTACACAGAGGGGCTCGGAGTTGTTGTTCCGGGTCCCGACAAGTATGTTGCTACGAAAAGTTGCCCTAGTGGATAATCTTGTTGTGCAATTTGGGCAATAAGGCTTCCTGAAACCCTGGGGAGGCCGGGTTTGTGTAGAATCATGTTCGGCGATTTGTGAAAGCATCTAGGCCCCTAACTTAGGTTTTTGGTAATTAATGATAAATTAAGAATATGGGACTAACATGTGTGTTGAGATTGTATAGCTGAAGTCTCATATGTGCAAAAGTGAAGAACAAGCTACGAATGAAATTTGAAGGTCAAGAAGTATCAAGATTGAGGTACATATAATTTAGGATCTCTTTTCAGTTTACCGGTCTTAGGAGAAAAGGTGGAAGACCGGATTATCTTTACTATTATAAAAGAAGGAGTTGGTGGTTGACCCGTTGTCACTCTTCTTCTCTCAGCCCTTCGATCTGATTGCGAGATAAAATCCGAGCCGTCTTCTCGTAGCCCCCTCCCTCCCACCCCGCGCGCCGCCTCCTCCCCTCCCTCTATCTCGCAGCCGCACCGCCTCCCCCTCGCGCGCCGCTCCTCCTCCCCCCACCCCGATCTGCCTCCCCCTCGCTCTTCCCCCGCCGCCTCCTCCCCCCTCCGTCCCCCGCACCTCCGCCTCCTACTCCACCTCTCGCCGCCGCATCCTCCCATCCTCGCGCCGCACCGCCCCCAACCCCCCGCGCCGCCGCCTCCCCCTCTCCGTCCCCGCACCACCGCCTCCTACTCCCCACCTCTCGCCGCATCCTCCCTCCTCGCACCGCCGCCTCCCCAACCCCGCGCGCCGCCTCCCTCTCGTCCGCGCCTCCTACCCCACCCACACGCCGCCTCCTCCTCTCCTCCCTACCCCGCGCCGCCGCCTCACCTCGCTCCGCGCGCCTCCGCCCCCCCCCTCCCCCGCTGCCGCCTCCTCCTCCCTCCCCCCCCGCGCCACCTCCTCCTCGCCCCTAGATGACCGCCAACCGAGGAGCGCCTCAACATCCTCACCGCCGCGGCGACAAGACAGCGTCTCAAGCCTGTGCACGCCCGATTCCCACCTCGACCGGAATGCCACCGTTTCAATTCGATCGACCGTGTAATGCCTTGATTACGCTACGCTTGCTTACGCTTGTGTGAATTGCTTTGCTTACGCTTCTTCAATAGTTCTTGAGATAATGCCTTGATTATTGCAGCGAGGATGGGACAAGGAGTACATTCACGATCCCGAGGACAAGAAGCGAGGTATTATTTCCTTTGTTGCTGCCATGTGAATACTATCATGTATATAAATAACGAAATGAAAAGTGAAAACATTACCTGATCATAATTAAGAGCTTTTACACCATATGACATAATGCTTGCTGGATTACATTTTCTTCTTTTAACAGATGAAGCTAGAAAGGAGTCAGATGTTCTTTGTTTATGCAATATGACTCATAATTTGTTATTTCGAGGGCTATGATGATATTCCCAAAGAAATTCCTGATCATGATGCTAAGAAGGTTCTTAATTTGATAATCCACTCTATACAAATATGGTGCATAATAATGTGGGATTTTAAATATTAATGTTCTTTGTGCAGCCTGAGGACTGAGATGATGAGGAAGATGGTGAATGGACTGCCCCAACCATTCCAAACCCTGAATACAAGGGACCACGGAAGCAAAAGGTATAGTTGTTACATTTTACCTATGCAAAACACTTCAATCACTATGCATATTCGCTTCGACATTAACTTATATATGCATATTCGATTTCGACATTAACTTATATATCATATTCTGAGTTCAGCTACTTACATAATAGGGGTACTGGTTGCATGGTGCAATTTAGTATTTGTGGGTAATTTGTCTCACATGCATATAATTAACATGGCTATGCTTCACATTCATGTTTCATGGAAATAAATACTTTTTTGTGTAGGTATAGTGCCATGTGTTCTCGTGTCAGCAGGGCTTCTCTTCATTCTAGAGTTGCAAACAAACCTATATATCCTGCTTTTAGCATATATTTACATATAGGTAATTTATTTATGGGAACACTGCAGTTTTCTTTTCTTATACTGCACTACTGTTGTTGGTATTTGACAGCAATAACTACTGTTTTTATACTCTTCTCAAGTTTTTATACTCTTTTTTCTTGAATATTTTTCACTGCAGTTATGCCATCTCAATTGGAGCAGCTTAAGTTGCCCTTGGTGAGGAACAAAACTTTGGTTGCTCCACAATGTGTTGCCTGCACACTTGCTCTAAGTGATTCTGGGGAAGGAAGGAACAAAAGATTTAATCGGCTCACATCGGTTCATCCCCAGGAAATTCTTCTGGGATCTTCATTGATCAAATGTACAATACCATGGTTAATTTGAAAATCTAAATTGAAAGATATTAAGGATTAGTGGCCACTCTTTTTATGGCTATGGCTACTCTTAAAGATGATGGAAACTATGGCTACTCTTAAAGATCTTAACAACTCAATGAAGAACCAGTTGGATTCTTCCAGGGTGAGTTTTGTATGTTTCTGAGCAGAAAACTGTAGATTGTATATTGAATGTGTGGAATAGGTTTATTGTTTTAAGCTTTATTCATATGTCGATTTCACATATGTTTCCTGTTTCCGTTATTTAGAATTGTTTTATATTCTCTCAGACTTCTCAAAGAGGCTATTAGGGTGAAGGAAGAACTTAGAAAAGATGTGGAGTGCCTCGAATCGAGCCACAGCAAGTTAGAGATGACCGTGATCAATCATTGCTCAAGTGAATAGCTTGAGCATTGAACTTGCTGATTACAGGAACAAGTGGAAAGTCTTCAAAAGACTGTGAAAGCTTGAGTGTACAAGTGTCGACTTTTGAGGTTTGTGGCTTCATATTCACTTGGTTAATTCTTGTGTGTACGGCTATTTGGCTTACCATTATGCTTGTGTTCAGAAGCGTGTAATATGCAAAGAAGAGCGATTCAAACTTTGCGAGTAGCTTGCGCTTGCAAATCAAAAGTGAAGGTTAGAAAACATATCTTATCTGTGCAAAATTTAATAAGTACATACAATGCACCATTCTCTGTCGTTTGATCTTGTTATTTACTTTTGCACTTGCGATGTGACCACAATTGAGGCGATGACAGGATATGAAGAATGAAGGAGAAAATAAAAGATCCGAAGAGCGTTTGGCATGTGCGGAGTTTCAAATTGTTAAAGTGACAAATTACGAAAGAAGTCGCATAATACGATATTGGTAATACTTACAAGAGAGTAGCAATTCATATTCAAGTGATTTGTATCAAACAAAAGAAAACAATCAATAAAAGATTGAAATTTGATACATATTATTATGCGTATGATTGGTCATCCTATTTGCAGAACCCTTAGATAAATTTGATTTATTATATGAAAATACAAACAATACACACACACATTTTTTCATAGCCATGTTGTTGAATACAATAACGATACACTGAAGCAAGTAAAGACCCCTTGTTTTGATTTCACATGCTTTCCATCTTAAATTTATATAAGCTTCATTCATTGTGCATTTCAGGTCTGCTACTATCGGAGTATTTCTTTGCTTAAAGTGTGGAGTGTTCACAGGTCCCTTGGACCAGACATATCAAAGGTTATTTTAACATCAAGAAATTTCTGTCACTTTTAGTTCTTCCCAAATAATTCTCCCGATATGCCTATATGGATTCCTTTTTATTTTTTTCCTTAGACTACCAAATATGTAATCGCACCTTCGAATTCACATTCATTCTTCCACCTGTTCTTTATCAGGTTTTATCTGTGACTTTGGATGATTGGTCTGATAGTGACATTGACTCCATGGTTGAGGTTGGTGGAAACTCATGCAAATTCAATTTATGAGGCTTTTCTTCCAAAAGATCACCCAAAACCCAAACCGGATTTATTTACGAATATGAACATGTATGTTTGTTTGATACATGATGACGTAAGAAAAAGTTGATATTTATTATTCAGTTTGAAATCATATTTGATAGTATGCAATACTATTATTTGGTTTTCTGTTGCAACGCACGGGCACCTTACTAGTAGGTTAGATGCCGTACTATTAAGAGGGATCATTGAAAGTAGCTTGATAGCATGTTTAGGTGCACACTGGATCAATCTAGAATCGTACATGCATTTGAAAATGTGTTTGAAAACTCACTGTGCTTTCCCAGGAAAATCGGTAGCACCGTACCCTCCTGCGGTACTACCGCAGCGCGGTAGTACCGGCATATAAACAGCGGTACTACCGCACGACGGTAGTACCGATTTATTTGCGGTACGTTTTTTTCCAAAGAGCACCTCCTTGGGGACTTAGCCTCTAAAAAATCGGTAGTACCGGAATATGAATGGCGGTAGTACCGCACTGCGGTAGTACCGATTGTCAGAATGATTTTTCCAGAGAGCATCCTCTTGGGGACTTCTCCTCTAAAAATTATCGGTAGTACCGGAATATGAATGGCGGTAGTACCGCATGGTACTGTGGTAGTACCGATCGTCGGAACGTTTTTTTCCAGAAAGCTCCCTAAGAAGAACTTAGCCGCAAAGAAATCGGTAGCACCGATTTATGCACGGCGGTACATCCGCAGTGCGGTAGTACCGCACTAAAATCCAACGGCTAGTTCTGACCACCTGACATAGCCGTTACTGTTTGCTACAGTAAAAAATCGGTAGTACCGCACTTTCAACGGCGGTAGTACCGATTTCCCTGATTTTTAAGGATTAATTTTATCCAACGGCTAATTTTGGTTGGTGAGGCTATAAATACCCCTCCACCTGCACTTGGGCAGGTTGCTGAAGTTTATTGAACTCATTTGAGTCTTAGAGCATTCACTCCACTCTCTTTGCACTCTTGAGCATTCATTTTGAGCTAGTGGAGATATTTTCAAGTGCATTTGTTTTTAGTTGATCCTTTGTGCACTTGAGCACCGTCAAGTGAAATCGGGGTCTATTCTCTTGGTGCTTGCCGGCACCTAGACGGCGGGAAGATCAATTGCCGGTGATTTCTTCAAGGAAGTTTGTGAAGAAGCTCGGGCAAGTTTGTGAGTGGTGTGGAACTCGCCATCTCCGGAGCGGAGGAAGAGCTACCAAAAGTGATCGAGGTGTTTCGACTTAATTCGTGGAGCTGGTCCGATTAGTTCGGGCTAACCTCAACGTGGATTAGTGGAAACCGGTAAGTTTCCGATACCACGGTAAAAACATCAAGTGTCATTGTGATTGTCTCTTGTTCTTTATAGTAATTGATCTTGCTCATTAGTACTTATTGTCAATTGCTTAGAATCTCTCTTATTGTGTAGAATTGCTCCTCACTTAATTGATTGCTTAGTGATCATCTAGACCTTAATTGTTTAATTTAGTAAAGAATTTTTATAACCTCCTATTCACCCCCCTCTAGTCGGTTATCCTTGATCCTACAATTTGGGTCGGGCCTCTTCATAGGAGAAATTGGGCTAGGACTTTGGGCCATGCCAAAGTAATGCTGGTAATCCCTCAGCTGGGGTGCTCCAACGGATACGGATACTATCTGGGATTTTATCGGATAATACCCGGATATATTTATCAAATATCCGGCCTAACAGCCAAATCATCATTTTCAGCCAATTAGCAAATCCAAATAAATTACAACAAATCCAATAAATGCAAATAACTCCGAAACATTCCAAAAAATTCACCAAAAAATACTATAAATCTAGGAGAACTTAGGAAAATAACATAAACTATTTTTAGCTTTTAGAAAATAGTTAAAATAAGTTTTTTTGCTCTTAGCTTTCGAACAAAATCTAAAAAATCCAAATAAATTTCAACAAATCCAATAAAATGCAAATAACTCTGGAAAATTCCAAAAAAAATCAAAAAATACTATAAATATAGGAGAGCTCTGAGAAAATAATATAAACTATTTTTAGCTTTTAGAAAATAGTTAAAAAAAGTTTTCTTACTCTGTGCTTTCAAATAAAATCCAAACAAATTCCAACAAATCCAATAAAATCCAAATAAGTTTTCTGGAAGTGTAAAAAATCTGGTAGAGCCACTTTTGAAATATTTTCTACTAGAACTCTGCCGAAATTTGAAATCTGGTTGAGCCTCCGGAGTCGGCGGTAGCGCCAGCGGCGCCGGGAGCTTCTTCGACGTGGCCGTCGTGGTCGGGAGCGGACGACGGGAGCAGGCGCTTCTGTGCAGGTATTCCGGCCGCCTGGCTCTACGCTCGCCTACCCGCCTGCATCTTCTACCCTCCGCCGTAGTGTCCTGCGCCCTTTCCAGATCTGCACCGTCTCGGTTATGCACTGATGCTAGAGTCAGGTAAAAATGCGGCTGCTTTGTTTTCTCTCTGGACTGCTGTGTGCTACCGCTAGTGACTGCCTGATGGTGTTGTGTGCTATTAGCTCAATGAGCTGGTTATGTGCTAGATGGTCATTGGTCAATGGTGGTAAAACATAAGAAATTCTGTCAAATTTTGTATGGAAATCTCCATATCTTAGCTAGGAATCCTGTCAAATTTTGTATGGAAATCTGCATGTCTTAGCTAGGAATCCTGTCAAATTTTGTATGGAAATCTGCATGTCTTATTTCAGTTGTTGTCTTCACTACGAACAATTGTATTTTAATTTTCGCTATTATGGACATTAATGTTTTCTATTGCACAATATTTTTGCAACTTCGAATACCCATTTTCAAATTCCTGGATCCGCCACTGCTTCCAATCTGTGACCATCTGCAACTTGAGCACAATTTCTACCATGGAGCAATGGAGCACTCGGTTGGCGGTTGGCAGCGAGCACAATTAATCAAACTAGATTGACCAAGGAATTGAGGGGAGGGGATAAATTGCACAAGAGGGCAAAGGATCACCTGATTGCGGGCAAGCATGAGTATGGGTGGCGACCTGATTTGGGGGCGAGCATGAGCTAGGGCGAAGATGGCAACCGAAAGTGGGAGCAGCTTTGGGATCTTGTTCCACCTTTTTGGGGTGGGAGCAGCAGAGGACGACGTTGCTGGGATGGTGCGGAGGAAGGCGGCGGGGAGGCTGGTGAGCGCGAAGGCCCTCAGGAGGCCGGGAAGGAGGAGGATGGAGGTGCTCGGGGAGGTAGGCGGAGGCGCTCGGGGAGAACGGGAGGGAGGCGGACGGAGGCTCCACTCGGGGAGGATTGCACGTCACCTAACCCTAACACACAGGAGCCGCCGGGAGGGAGGCGAACTGGAAAGAGGGAATTCAGTGCGAGGGGTTTTTCGGAAAAAGGCATAGTCAGCTAAGTGCATTCCGCCCGAGTGGATCGCGTTCACCCGAGGCAAATCCAACGATCCTACGCGCTGTTTGCATTTTAGCACTGAAATGGACATTTGCACCAGATGTATTCTCTCCCTATATATATCAACAGATATTGATATAGATGCCTAAATAACTAGGTGTATAAAACACTTGTCCTATATGTAGAGAGAGGAGTATGGGAAATGGTGTAATACACTAGGAAGAAAATGATGAGGTAATCCTAGCACAAAAGAGTATATTAAAAGCCACTTCATCTTGAAAAAGAACATCAAAATAGGCAATCCTAACTCCATGAAATTGAGTAATTTTAGTGTACATAGTGTCCTACGAATTTTCTACTCAGCAAGTACTAATTACAAACGCCAGATGAATCACGGCGACTAAATTGTGTCTCAAGTGTTAAGGGAGAAAAAAGAGAGTAGCAGACATGACGGGAATTGCTTAAAAGCTAAGTTAAAAGAACACAAATTCTAACTGCATCCTTTAGCTTCAACTCTACTTCACATGGTCTGATTGGTGAGCCATCGTGGAATGAACTACTAATAAAACATTACAAACAAGGATTTGTTAGGCTAAGATTCTGAAGGAACACACCCACTTTGAGCAAATATCCCAAACTACAAACTGCAATTAGATCCTTCTACTTTTCTTAGACAGTAGAGACCATGGAAGTAGATTGTTCTAACGCAACTTAATGATAAGATTTTGACAAGTTGTACATCGAGTTGTATTACTGGAGTAGTATAATTCTTCTTTAAAATTGGTAATCTGTAAAACCTAAGTTACTTAGATCCTGTTTTTTTGCGGCTTCTAAAAGCTGTTTTTGTCTTTTGCTACAGTAACTAACTTTTAAACGAAGTATTTTTTTAAGATAGAGTCTACAAGTTAATTGTAGTACACGTTAAAAAACTAATATCCGTACCATCAAAAATCATAAGCGAGTATCTCTCTTTCTGTAATCTCTGTTGCAAACAGCCAAAAAGCTATCAGCCACAGCTAAAAATCGTCAGTCACAGTTAAAAAGAGCATGCCCTTATGGATAGTGCAAGGGACACGTGGAAGCCTCGAGCGTGTGGTTGTCGCATAGTCTAGAGGAAAACGAGAGAAAAAAAAATCCGCATATTCCTGTAGCATATGCTTTCCCATTTGGCAAAGGAGAAAAAAAAACATGCCACCACTTACCATGCGGAGAGACGGAACAGGGAACCTACGAGGACACTGTCTTTTGACCCCACTAGTCGGTGTAGCACACATCGACGCTCGTGGGACCGCGCTCCGCAGTATTCACCGTGCACGCAGGACGAACGTAACTCCACCACCTATGACACTGGGTCCCATCGCGCGGCACATATATGGGACCCACCTGTCAGGGAATCTTCTCTAACTACCTCCCAGGTCTCAACCCCTCACGGACAAGGGGCGAGAGGAGAGCTGCATCCCGCACGCAAAAGCAAAGAAATAACTCCGCCGCTACTGAATTAAATTTTGACTAAACTACTCGCCACACACCAGCCCCTCGCCGCCGCCGACCCTGACTCCGGCACCATGGTCGCCGCCGAAGCCTTAGACCGCCGCGGAGGGCGCCTCCTCCTCGCGGTCCTCCTCCTGGCCCTGGTCGTCTCCGGGCACTGCCTTGACGCGCACCACCGCGGGCTGAAGCGGCGCCGCCGGAAGCACGAGATCCACTCGCCGATCAAGACGGTGGTGGTGGTGGTGATGGAGAACCGCAGCTTCGACCACATCCTGGGATGGCTGCGCCGCCGCCGCCCCGACATCGACGGCCTCACCGGCCGCGAGTCCAACCGCCTCAACGCCTCCGACCCCTCCTCCCCGGAGATATTCGTCACCGACGAGGCCGGATACGTCGACTCCGACCCCGGCCACGGCTTCGAGGACATCCGTGAGCAGATCTTCGGCTCAGCCGACACCTCCGCCGTGCCGCCCCCCATGTCCGGCTTCGCCCAGAACGCCCGCGGCATGGGCCTCGGCATGCCGCAGAACGTCATGAGCGGATTCAAGCCAGAGTCCGTCCCCGTATACACCGCCCTCGCCGACGAGTTCGCCGTGTTCGACCGGTGGTTCGCCTCCGTGCCCACCTCCACGCAGCCAAACCGCCTCTACGTCCACTCGGCGACCTCCCACGGCCTCACCTTCAACGCCCGCAAGGACCTCATCCATGGCTTCCCGCAAAAGACCATCTTTGATAGCCTCGAGGAGAACGGCTTGTCCTTTGGCATCTACTACCAGAACATCCCGGCCACGCTCTTCTACCAGAGCCTTCGTCGGCTCAAGCACCTCGTCAAGTTCCACCAGTACAGCCTCAAGTTCAAGCTGCACGCCAAGTGGGGGAAGCTGCCGAATTACGCTGTGATTGAGCAGAGGTACTTCGATTGCGAGACGTTCCCCGCGAATGATGACCACCCGTCGCATGATGTCGCGAGGGGGCAGAGGTTTGTCAAGGAGGTGTACGAGACGCTGCGGGCTAGCCCACAGTGGAACGAGATGGCGCTGCTCATCACGTATGATGAGCATGGTGGATTCTATGACCATGTGGCAACGCCGGTCGTCGGGGTGCCCCAGCCTGATGGAATTGTTGGGCCTGACCCGTACTACTTCAAGTTTGATCGGCTTGGGGTGCGTGTGCCCAGCTTCCTCATCTCACCGTGGATTGAGAAGGGCACTGGCAAGTATTTGCTGTGTTGAATTCTTTTGATCTTCCAAGTTTTTTTAAAACGTTTGTAACTTGTAAGTAGGGACTGTTCGTGTTTAGGAAGGAACTGATTTTCCAAGATTAGCCTGTGTTCATCATGATAGGAAGACTAATGCATAGATGTTAGTAGTATCAATTGGATGCTTATTTCACTGCTCTAGGGAGAATGTATCATTCGATTAGCACAACAGCATTCATTAGTATAGAAGCGTGTGGTAGGTTTTTTGCTAATACCTATTGATGATCAAATGGGCTCTCCCTTTCAGCTTCCAAAAATACCAATATATGTCTTACAAGTAGCATTTCAAGAAGTTGCATGTGAATGACAAAGCTCAGGATTTCTTGCACTCATCTTACTCGTGATATGGTTCAAACGTCCCAAATGGTTAGCAAATAGCAATCCATGTGAACATGTAGTCAGACAAGTAGCATGTTTTGACAGCCTTTCATTAAGAGGTGGGATTGTTTGTTGTTTAGTTCTGATGCCATCTTTGCCTTTTGTTTGCCCTTTGATTAAAGTTGGACAAAGGAACTTGAATCATTTGCTTGACCGCTTCACCTAGAAATTATGCTGCATTGCTGCTAGACGTTGGAAATTGGAAGAGAATATCAGTTGTACATTTGCAACCATAGAAATCTTTACACTTTACTCTTGTGTTATGCTCAGTATGTCACTTAGTATTAACTATCTTGCTTTTCATTTATGCAGTGATCCATGAACCAAATGGTCCGCAGGAAACCTCACAATATGAGCATTCATCCATACCTGCAACAGTAAAGAAGCTATTTAACTTACATTCTAACTTCCTGACAAAGAGGGATGCATGGGCTGGGACCTTCGAGAACTACTTCAAAATCCGGAAGACACCAAGAAGTGACTGTCCAGGTACATAGTTGATATATTTCAATATGCTACTCCAATGTTATCTGTACAGTTACAACAGATTATTTTTATCGACATTAAGCCGGATGTAGTTAGTCTATGAAGTTTCACAACTAATAGTCAGATATTGTAACATTATCTGTTCTTGGAGGTTCCAATGCTTACAATTGCTTATCAATGTGGATTTCTGAACAACTTTATTAAATGACTGATTCTACTAGAATCCTAATTATATATATTGTTTTGTTTTCAAACAGAGAAACTCCCAGAGGTCACAAAATCTTTGCGACCATTTGGCCCCAAGGAAGATTCATCTCTCTCAGAGTTTCAAGTGGAGTTGATCCAACTAGCATCACAGCTCAATGGTGACCATGTCCTCAACACCTACCCAGACATAGGCAGAACCATGACTGTAGGGGAAGCAAACCGCTATGCAGAGGATGCTGTTGCTAGATTCCTGGAAGCTGGCAGGATTGCTCTAAGAGCTGGTGCAAATGAATCTGCTTTGGTGACAATGAGGCCTGCACTCACCAGCAGAGCCTCAATGTCCTCTGATTTATCATCCGAATTCTGATGGATTGTTCTGGAATTCATCCACAAATTCTGCATCATGATTTGCACTACATCAGCTGTTGGTCAATCAGAACTCTTATAAGAAAACATAGGTTAGCTGGTGTACGGCAAAGGATGATAGCATTATGTGATGTGTAGATCTTACACATGGCTTTGTACATAGACATCATGATACTTGATATCTTGAGCTTACTTCAGCCGGTAACAGCGAGATATCAGCTCAGAAGTATCATCCAACGTATCAGATACATGTCGAAATCCCCTTCTGGATAAGCTATAGCAGGTATTTCTAAACCATTGTTGTGGAATTGTACCTATTCAGCTCTGTACTGTACGTGCTTGTTTAAGCAGTTGAACTGCACTTCTGGAGTAATGTATAATGTGGTACTTCAAATAGATATGTGCCTGCTATAGTGCTATTGAAGGATTTGACCTGTATGATTGCTGTTATTGTTTGCATCTTTTTAAGTCAGACTTTAAACTACTTATTCGTTAATCTGCCCTGCACGATGCATATGATGGATCGAACTGGTCATTACAATATATTGCTGCTTGGAACGTCTGTGGTGTCAGGTGAGAAATCAGGTTTTTGTCATACATTTTATAAGAAAAACATACCTGTCTGAATATACGGTTTTAGTTTTTTTTCATTTCAACAGCTTCAGTTGCTTCCTAGTATATGAATCCTGGCTAAAATGTCACCTGTCAGTGTCATGCGTCGCCCAAGTCCAATACAGCGCCTCAGGCTGAGGCACACGGCAGCTGCAGATTACCACCAGTAAACACGGCCCCGATCAGTTTAGAGGTTTTTTTACTGTTTAGCGACGAAACACTGTAGCAGCGACGAAAATACTGTAGCATTTTTGTCATGTAGTGAAATTTTTTTTGTTTTTTGGTTTTTTTTCTCATATTCCTTTGCATTGTCCGCACTAGACTAGCGAGCTGTTTTTATTTTTACATTTTTTAAAATTTAATTATGCCTAACATACAACTCAGCTACAGTATTTTTTTAGCCAGCTACAGTATTTTTTCATCAAAAATCAAAAGCTATCGCTGTTCCGATCACCCCCTAAGTGGCTATGCACAACACAAACAACAAAGTAAGACATAACAGAACATCATAAGGATACTTCTCTAGCTCTTTGCCTTTTATTCTCACAATTGTACAATACAACGGTGTAGCTTTCGAATACATTCTCAAAAATAAACAAAATCTCACTTATAGACTACTGAAAATCCACAGGTTTCCCATCCTTTCATTTCCTAGTGTAACCGAAAATCAAGCATTTCTGTGGCCGTTTAACCTAGCCCTAAGGGTCATCTCCTGAATTCTCAATTCTTCTTGTTGATTCCAAAATTACAACTATTCCAACAAATGCAAAACTAGACTGCATAATAGTGGCGAACCCAGGATTTTGATGTTTAAAGTAAACAAAATATTGTTCAATAGAAAAGATAAAGATCCACAATAGCTAAGATCCCTCTTTCAAAAAAATAATAGCTAAAATCAAAAGACAAATTATTTGTACTAGAGACAGTACCAAAGGCACATCATATGAAATTAATTTAGAGGAATTACAAAATAATTAAGAAAAAATTAACTCGATGATCCTTCATGCTTAGAATCACTTGTGTTGTCTGAACATTGATGTGCATGGCCTTTGTGCAACGGCACAATCCCTATATCGCCCTCGCTTGCTTGACTGCTGCCCCACAGTCCAGTGGCTAGGCCCCACTCGTCGCCGCCCGCTTGCTCCTTACAACTTTATTGTGTGCTGACACACCGTTGTGGCATGTCTTGGCCTTCTCCTTGCCGCCTTAATTTGGAATAGAGTGGTGGAGCGTGAGATGGGGGTTTTGGATGAGCCATCGAGACAGTTTGAGGAGGGGGCGAATGGGTTCTTTGCCCGCGCTAGGCGAATTGGGGAGGGGGAGGTGTGAAAGTAGGCTGAAATTAATCGAGGGTATGAATGTAAAATGATTGACCTAATTATCAGTATGTATATTCAATATACCTAGTAAATACTAGGTATTTTGCAATAAAATTTGGATGTTCAGCTGAATACTCTTGAACCATAGTGGGACCGTCCCTGCTGCAGAATCGTGAGCTTGTATCGTGCTACAGAAGTTGTGGAGTTTCTCCATGTACTCCCACGCTAGCACATGCTTCCCCACCACCTCCAGTGGTTGTCCCAGAATTTCAAGATAGGTGTTTAGAGTTAAAGAAAATATTGCTCAATGACAAAAAGAAAAGACTCTCAGTGGTAAAAACCAAAATACAAATTGTTCCAAATAAAAATATCTCAAAATAATATAGAAAAACTATAAAATAATTAATATATATATAATTTTAACTTTGCGGCTCTTCATATAATCTTAGGAGAGTTATTTCATTTCATTGTTTCTTATAATCACCTTGCTAACTTCTTCAGACTTTAAAAGTTCAAGAAAATTTCCTTTATTACGTGAGTCTAACTAGCATTGTCTAACAAAAATTTCAAATCTACAAACTTCTTTTTCATTTTTGAAGACTATATGATCTACATTTAGGATTTGCCAATTTAAAAATTGAGAGGGAGAGTAGGAGAAACGAATGTGACTCAATTGAGGATGAGACCTTGCCACAACGCCGTCTACTCCCTACCTCCCTGCTCGCTCGTGATGTCTCGCACAGTCACTTTACTCCTCGCACCACTTGCTTGCAATTGCATTGAGGCTTCTACATTTTTTTAAATCACCAGATTTCTTCATTTTTCAAAGCTCTAAGATCTAAAATTAGAAATTTGGGATTTATCTCTTGCGGTTTTTGCATCACCGGTGGCGCCCGATCGGCCTTGGCCCTACACGTGCTGTCGCTCTCCCTCCTCTTCGCGCTTCAGCCCTTCTTCAACCTCCCAGTCCAAGCTGCCACCGTGCATGGCCATTGAGGTCTACAGGGTGCGGGCTCACACCGATGGCTGCTACCCCCCTACGCTCAGTGCTTACCACCCACTTGTCGCTCTGCTTGCCACATGAGCGCCGCCAGCCACCCCTGTCGCCGATTGCCCACTAGCTGCTTTCCTGCCTACATGCATCGTGCGTGTGACCCACTAGAGAGAGAATAGGGAGGTTAGGTAATTAGGGCTAGGGATAATCGAATGGGCCAACATGAAGTGAGCTAGCTAGAGAGGGTGCGGGATGGGCTCACCGCTCACATGGGTTGAGGGGAGTTAGATAAGTGGAGCGAAATTGGACTGGTGGGATACAAATATGACGAATCTGGTATAACTAAGAGTATATAGTTGTATTATACCTAGTATATACTAGATTTTTTTACTATTTTTTTTGGGGTGTTTAGCTAAACACCCATCAACCTTATAGGGTCCGCCCCTGGGCCGTGCGATCTCCACATCAAATGTGCCACCATGACATCTTCTCATCCAGGCGGAAAGACTGACCACCACAAGGATACTTCAATACTTCTTGAATCTCGAACTCTTGTCTTTTATTCTCAATAGCAAATAACCAGCAAACAAGAAATGTTTTTCGATGCATTCTCGATGGAAAAAAAATGTTTAGGAAAGATCAAACAAAATCTCGCCTACAAATTCTACTGAAAATCCACATGTTCCTTTCCTATCCTGGTGTAGCTGAAAATCAAGCCTACTACTAAGGGTCATCTCCTGAATGTTCAATTCTTCTTGTTGATGAGGTACACAAGATCACCCAGATGCTGCACTTCCAGGCCTGCCTTTTCACATGCTTCGAAGAAAAGTGATTGGTCCTTGCCAATTCTTCTACGCCAGCTCATTAGGAACATGGGAGACTTCAGAGGCACTTGAGTTCCTGCCAATGGAATGGACACACTCACTTCAGTTATTTCTTACATACTCTACGATGAAATACGGAGGGAGTACCTGATTTGGTTGTGATGGCTGTACAACCAACATTCTGACCGTCCTGCTTGTATTCTTTCAAAAGAAAGGATAGTGTTTTTACCAAGTTTGGATACTGTTTAACATCTAAAAGCAACAATGTATATCATATTAGCACACAGCACCGTAGTAAGGTGTGACACAGATACTAAGATATACACTTACAAAGTAAAATATCACTGGCAATAACAATGTCCCAATCTGGTCTGGAAATTGGAAATGGATCTCCCCATGTATCTGAAGGTTAAAAAGAAGCATCAGAAAATAATTTTGCCCTTTTGTGTGGTGAATCTTCCATGCAACTAAATGACATAATTACCAAAGGTACTATAGCTCCATAGTTTTCTTACGCCTCATATGAGCTAACACGTGCAAATTGTTGACTCTGCAGTTGTAAGCTATATTCTCTTCAATTTCCTTGTCATCATAATCAGAGGTTGTGATATCCACTCCAAATGCCTTTTGCAGGAAGATGGCCAAAGCTCCCGTCCCACTAGGCAAAGACAAGAGGAACCAATGAACAACACATAGATAAACTGTAGAACATTTATCATGTAATCATTAGGGTACCACTGAATCATTAATACAATAGGCATATTGAGTCTTACAAAGACCCAGTGCCACATATTCCAACTAGCTGCTTGGATTGGAAATACTAATTTTTTGCTGCTTGAAATGTAATCAGTCAACTTACTTGCATACATCACATTGCTAAGTCTCGGCCTCAATGCTAACAGCAAACAAGAAAAATGCTGAGACACAGTAATATTGATTTACTGATTTCTTAGCCAAATAACAGAGGGCATTACATAACTAACACTTCGGTCACCACTCATCAGTCCTAGATACAGTAGCCACTGGCCAAACTGTTATAAACCAGTATGAATAGCAGGAAAAACTACAATTTTCATACTGCAAAACATAGCCTCCATACCTTCCTAATTCCAGGATCCGTTGACCATCCAAAATTGATTGATTCTTAACCAGCCAATCAGCAAATAAAAACGTTCCAGGCCATAGCAGGTTGGCATTTAGCTGATGACATGAGAATTCCCTTATGCTCAGTTCCTGCATGCCATTTTTTCAAAGGTGAACAAAATGATAAATATGGGAAAATAAGAGGCACAGTATGTTCTGATCTTACTAAGATTTAAAATATTATAGGATGGACTGAAAATTAGATTGAAAAAATCTTTTTTGTGAGGAATAAACAATCTACAATAAGTGAATTACTAATTCATGCAGGGATATCCTACTTGTTGTTAAGAATAGTTAGGAATAGTTAAGCCCAGGCCCATTTTAGCCCAATACTCATGTATATTACTCATTCATGAATGCAAGGTGTGGATTCCATCATTTCCTTCACATGGTATCAGAGCCAACACTGTCCAAATCCCTAACCCCAGCGCTGTTGTGGGCCCTTCCGCGCCGCTAGTGTCGTCGCCGGCCCCTTCCGCGTCGCCGGTGCCATCCTAGTGGCCTGCGCCGTTGCCACCCTTAAGCGTCTCCAACGCCGTCACCGGCCTCTTCCGCATCGTGGAGCGCCTCTGCGCTGCCGTCACCAGGTGTCTTCTGCGTCGCTGCACCGTAGATGGCCCCTTCCGTGTCGCCAGGCCATCCGCACCATCACCGGCCATTGCTGCCGACCTCCTCCTTCGCCGCATTGCCAGTGGGAATTCATGATGGCTGCGACACTTTATGACATATTCATCGCCGGCTGTGGCTTCTTCACTAGGACGACGGTGGCACCTTCTTCATCTGGTCAATGCCTTCTTGCTGGTTAACTTGTGCGTTGTTTGCTTTGTGCAGTGTGACTCCTTTTCCCCGGCCGTGTGATTCCTTCACCCCGGCCGTCATCACCTTCTTCTTCATCTCAACCCATCGTCGCCAAGAGAGGAGCGGGCATTGCTGCCAGCCCTGCCTCTCCTCTGTTTGTGCTGCTTGCCTGCTTTGTCAGCAGGTCACCTGGTCTTCTAGTAGCCGTTGGTCTCATCTTCATCTCCATTGAGCAGAGGGTCATCCTTCCTGCTATCATCTACTACCATGGTGAAGGAAGGCTCCCTCTTGGCCACTGACATCAAGCTAGATGATTCTAACTACAGGGAGTAGGCCTTCTCGACCATGACAATTGTGAGACCAGTTGGGCTTGAGGATCACCTAAACGATGATCCTCCTGATTCAAGGGCTGATGACGCTACCAAAAAGGCTTGAAAAAAGGCTGATGCTAAGGTGATGGGAGCTTTGATTTTGAGTGTTGTTCCTTCACTTCGGATGAGTCTTGAGCATTACCACTCTGCCAAAGAAATATGAAAGTATCTTGAGCAGCGATATCTTCGGCCTAGTGGAGCACTACGTTTCTCCTTGCTACAAAGTTTGCACAATCTTCAACAATAGGATATGTCCATAGAGGAGTACTATGGAGCCTTCACTCGCATCACCAGTCAGCTTACCTTTATGACTCCAAAGGGTCATTCTGGATGTGAGTCTTGTATGGCTAAAGAAAAGCATGAGCATCATACCTTCATGTTTCAGTTTGTGATGGGCTTTAGGCAAGAATTTGAGTACAATCGTACCCAGTTACTTGGCTACCCAACTCTTCCTACCTTGGATGATGCTCTAGCTTGTCTGATTGCCGAGAAGACACGTCTTCGCTCTCTTGCCACACTTGCTGCACTGGTGACTCACACCAGTGTTCTTGCCTCTCAGCACCGAGGTTCTTCCTCAAGAGATGTAGTTTGCTCCTATTGCAAGAAATCTGGACATACATCTAATCGTTATTTTGCTCTTCACCCTGAGATGTTGGCTGAGTATCGTAAGAAGTTTTTTTTTGCAGCACCATCGTGGATCTACCAAGAGGCCCTCCAACGCTGCAGTCCTTGAGTAAGAACCTTCAACAAAGAGTGCCTCAGTTTCAGCTGCCTCTCAGTCTGCTTCCGGTGCTATTCAGCCTTAGGTGCTTGATTCAGAGGCTTCTTTTCATGTGACCTCTGATTGCTCTCAACTGTGTCCTGCCATCCAGTGAAAGGCGGTCCATTTGTTCAGACAGCTGATGGTATATCTTGTTCTGTTACACATCAGGGTTCTCTTTCCACATACAAGTTTTCTATTTCTGCTATTTCTTTTGTTCCACGGTTGTCATGAATCTTATATCTGTTGGTCAACTGGCTAATATGGATTATTTCATTGATTTTGATGACATCTCTTGTTATGTGCAAGATTGTCAGAGCAAAAGGGTGATTGGTACTGGCCATCACCGTAGAGGATCTATAGGTCTCTACGTTCTTGACACCTTACATCTTTCAACTTCTGCATCATCTGTCACTTTTGCTGCTTCCACTTCAATGCCCTCTTTTGCCTAGTGGTATCATTACTTAGGTCGTCTATGTGGTTCTCGTTTGTCCACTTTAGCTCAACATGGTGTTTTGGATCATGTTACTATAGATGCTAGTTTCCATTGTAAAGGTTGCAAGTTGGGCAAATAGATATAGCTTCCATACCCTTCTAGCACTACTCGTTCGAGTCATCCTTTATTTGCTTATGTAACATTTGCTGCACCTGTACGCTTTTTTTTTTTTTTGCTAAAAAGTTGTTTGACACATTGGAAGGCCAAAGGCTGCACATGGCTTTTGTGCTAAGCCGTGGTGTGGGTATAAATTGATGTTAGTTCTAGAATGTTAGCCTGCTAAAGTTCAGCCCGGGGCATACCAAAGTTTTAGATCCGCCACTGGTTTTAGGTGCAAAAACATCCTTACACCCTTCCAAGTATACTAACCAAACATAAAGGATCTATCAAGGCCAACAAAGAAAAAACTAGAATTACTAATCAGACATGTAATAGCAAGAATCCAGCTCTATTTGTGAGGTTCAGTTTGCTTTCAGGTTTCACCAATTACGAACCAATAAATTTCCTAGTCAATCCATTTGTTCACTACCTGATTATGGCAATAATTAATGATAAATCCCCATTTGACACTCCAAAAAAGTTGGAAAACCTACACAAGATCAAGATATCGTTGGTATCTGGTGCCAAATAAACCACCATTTTAATTCGTTCCACTCATCTACTTTTGCTGAGTTTGCAGCAGCCATGATACGTTGGGAGGAAGCGTAGCCTGTTAGCCATCAATGGTCAAACTAAAGAGATACTAAACCAGACCACTGCTGCTACTGTTTATTGGATACAATCACGCCAGTTCTTCACCGAACCTATTTGGCCCCGTTACAGCCTAAAACCCAGAAAACATGTACCAAACCAAAACCGCAGGTGTTTCTTGGCCAATACCATCAAATCTATACCAGAAAACTGCATTATTGGTGCCTTATCCCTCCTGAAACATCCAATCCAACCACAAGAAGGCAAGAAACAGACAACAGATCAAAGACTGCGCCTTTCTTGATTCCATAACCACAACGACTCGCACAAATGCGAAACTAGACTTCAGAATTGCTAGCTCTTACCATGCCAGGGAACTTGTGGATTCTCTCCACATACTCTAACGCCTGCTTCTCCTCCTCGGTGCCCACCTGCATCTCATCTTGAATCGCAGAAAGAAAGAAAGCAGCCATTAGGAGCACGCGGTGGGCAGCGGAACGGATGGGGAGGCGAGGAGAAACGGTCGCTTCACTGGGTTTACCTCGGCTGTCGTCGCTGTCATCGCCGTGGAAGAGGGAGGCTGGGGAGAAGAAGGCGGTTTCCATGGATGGACTCGTGTTAGCTTCGGGACTCGTCGTCGTCGGCCGGGCTCTCAGGCTAATTTCCGTTTCTTGGTCTGGTGGAGGTCACAGGGTCCGCGAGTCCACATTTTCCCCCTGCCTTTTTTTTTTTTTGTTTGGATTGGGCTTTGCTAGCGTTCGAAAGTAGTAAAGTACTATAGGAGCATTCTTATCTACCATCATCAAATTGGTATTACGGTCCACCAAATCGGCACTATAATTCTATACCATATCTACAATATTTTTTACACACATCTACAGCATTACAAAATATATATGGCAACATCCAAAAAAGCATTTAAAAGTCCCCATTTTATCAACAGATTTAACAAATCTTAATAGTAATAGACATCTTACACAGTATAAAATCTCGATATATTTTAAAAGCGGTCTAGAAATCCAAATCAATTGAATTGGTATGGTGTCAATTCTCACCCCCTATGCAACAAATACAATAAATTCAAAACTCGATGCAAAAAGCATGGATTCCTCGGAGCAACGAATAAGCATTCCTACTGCACAATAATTTATCTTGGTGCAACAAATCAAAACATAATTGCAATAAATACTTCTTAGCAAATCCACTACAACAAAAAAAAAAATCTTGTGCAACAAATCTACAATGTAGTTACAACAAAATTTTCTATTTCGATAACATTTGTGAAAACACTTTCCAACAAAATAAAATGTTTCACAAAACAAATTGAGAATGGTGTTGCAACAAATACAAAAAAATGCTTGCAATAAACATACCAACGAACGTGAGGGGCCAGCAGTTGTTGACGTACTCGCTCCACTGCTGCACGGCACTATGAAAGGCATTTGTGGAAGAGCGTGTCCCACTCGTGGCATTACTCACCGACGATGTCTACGTCGGGGCTGCACGCGTTGCAAATAGATGACTACGACGTTGAACGCGTGGCGTGATAAGGCGGCAGGCGCAGAGGCCCTGGATGCGGTGCGCGACGAGGAATTGGCTATGGTTCGGATCCAACTAGAGCGAGGACGAGGAGGACGTAAGGCATTGTGGAGATGGACGCCATGGAGGAGGTGGCGGCAGAGGCTAAGATGGAGGTGCAGGCGGCGCGTTCGTGTGTGCTCGGTTTCTCTCATCGCGTGGTGGCGTTGTAGTTCTACTTCCTCCCAAACTTGTGTATGGTGAATGGTGAAATGCCTAAACAGTCTCTCTAGGCTTCAGTTCGTTTAAGTATTGATCATTTTATTGAAACAACAGTTGAAAGCATCTATGTTCTTGTTCTGTCATGGCCTCATGGGGGGTTCATCCTTAACTCACAGATGATCTGGTGCTGGACGCATTAAGCATAAATATGTTGACAAGTTGCCAGAGCTATAGGATCTAATAAACATGTGATGTGTTTAAGGGAAGATTGTCCTAACACCATGAATTGCCATTCTAGATTTTTTTTTCCAATCAGCATTTTTGGGGAAAAAATTCGTTTCTATAATGAAATCCTAGAATCTGTCTATATTATTATTATTATTATTGTTATTATTATTATTCATTGTTTGGTATTTTGGTTTCTTGGTTATTACAAGATAGGGATTATCAACCCAGTTTTAGTTGCAGCGGGGCGTGCAAGCCCAAAGTATATTATAATACAAAAGACCAACTCCAAGGAAAGCTCAAACGCGGCGGAGACCTAAAGCCAGGGGTCTTCATTGAAGAAGGGTTCTTCCGGGGCTTCCTCGACGGGGGGGGGGGGGGGACTTGTATTTGCATCTTGATCTTCTGAATGGTTCGGCAAGCCGTGAGCTAACCAGCTCAGCAAATTACAAAGAAAAACCTTACTTAACTACATGCACGGATTATCAACGGAAGGGAGTACATTGGTTGTATCATTTTATGTGGATGCAGTTTTATTTCGTAAACAGTTTTAAAACACATGAAATGACAACTACTTCTTAAGATTAGGGGTTTTTATGAAGAGTTAATTAATCCACTATTCAGTTATAAATACTTGCAAACACTACTTAAGCTTAGCAATTGGAATCACCCAAGTGACACAGCTCCGTTAACCGGGAGCACGGTGTATTCGAATACCAATTAATTGACTCTGTAGAGTTGCCCAACTTTACCCACATGCATCATTAACCCTCATAACTGAGTTAAGGAACCGGGTCTTTTCGCTGCTCAACCCTAGGCCAGGCCCGCAACCTGACTCTCTCGGAGCAGCATACTGCTTGAGTTGAGCAGGTACTAAACCAGGGTTGACACGTCAACACCTGTGGTCGAGCGGTTACTATGTCATTTGCTTGCCATAAGGGTCTAGTCCTTATATTTCCAATGTGGTCCGCAACCACCAACGTCAGGTAAGGCGATGGGCGAAGACCGTCTCGCGGTGTCTCACAACACCCTTACCCTACACTGCACACTGGTACGACCATTCTAGGGCACGGTGTACCATACCACCCTACCCTAGCCTGGGTTTTATTAAGATATTGAAAGCTTTAAAACTCAAAAAGGAATTTTTAGAATTTTTCTGGGAGGAATCTGGGGGAATGGAGGACAAAAATGGGTTAAGGATATTGAACTGAGTACAATGGTGTATTTTGGTGATTTTTGGAATTTTCTGTGATTTTCTAGAATTTCTTTTTGATTTTTCTGGATTTTTCAGCCACTGCAAAAGAAAAAGGATACTGTTCCTTTGAACAGTACTGGGCCGGCCTGGGGCTACAGTGCAACCCGGCGGGGGAAGAACGGCCCGCGTGGCCGAATGGCCCACGCGGCCATTGCGCGTACGCGCTCGGGTGCGACGAGGCAGGCCGAGGGACTCGGCCCACGCACGCGCACGTCCACACGACACGGATGGCCGACGCGTGGATCGCACGAACGGCGGAGGAGGGGCGGGCGCGGGATCGGATGGCAGCGGAGGGGCATCATCCGACGGCTTGCGTAAAAAGGTGGGGAGGGGGGAAGCGGACGAGGGGGAAGGGGCCGCGTCGCCTCGCAAGGGTTTCTTCTTCCTCTCGCTCGGGGCGGCGGCCGAAGGAGCGGGGGGGCGCTAGCCACCGCGATCCAGCTGCGGGGAACAACTCCACAGCCAGGCTGGCGTCGGAGGGTCCCGGGGAGAAGGGAGCTCAACATCAGCCTCGGAGGAACAAGGGGGGGGGATTCCGGGAGGAGGGGGCGGCGGCGGAGGAGGTTCAAGGTGCGGGGCCAACCGGCGAGCGCAAATGCAAAGGTGAGTTGAGCATTGATATTGAGGGGCTAAGGGGATGTCGTGGCTGGATTTAATTGGGTTTTGAGCGGGCGGATTGGCGGGATTGATTGGGTGCTTACCAGCACCAGGGGAGAGCGGCGACTGAGCTAGGGGAGGAGGGGGGTTCAATCGGCTGCACAGGGAGGGTGAGGGGAATGGCGCGGTGCTTCCCGCGGAGGCAAACGGGTTTTAAAGGAGGGGTGAGGCGCTAGGAGCTTGCGAGGCCGTGCAGCCATTGAAAACGTTCGATGGGAGGAGTCGGGGAAGCTTCTCCGCGAAGGGAGGGGTCACGCTGGTGGTGCTACGGCGCTGCAAGAGTGGGCGATGGAGCGGACAGCCCGTGGCACGGCGGGGAGGTGTGCTGACGCGGAGAGCGGTCGGTGCGGGTTGTCGCACGGGGGCGCCGCAGTGACCGGTGGGCAGGAGGGGGGACGGCAGTTGGGCGCGGAAGCGGAGGTGCTGACGCAGGCGAGGTGGCGGGGCAGGACCACAGCGCCGCGAGAAGGGGGAGCGAGGACGTCCGGCGGCCCAGGGCGACGCGACCGAGCGTGGAGGGGAGAAGGCGGGAGGGAGGGAGGCGCCTTCGGGCGGGAAAGGCGGGAGCCAAGAGGGAAGGATTAGGGGAGGGGATTAGAGGAAGATTAGGGGTAAACCAAAGATCAAAAACGAAACCATTAATTTCTTTTGATTTTGCAATTTTTCAAGTTGTTTCATGAGCCGCAACTGCAATTCTAACCCTTGTTGACCAAGTATTTTCTTTAGGTGCTCAAGGAGAGGATTGAACGAGTCAAAGGTAAGAAGAATGATGCTTTTACATCCAAGAGTGAATTCATTGAAGGGATGTTAGAGATACGCAAAGCTTTTGTAATTATCCACGGCGAGATGATACTTCTGCAGACCTACAACTCCCTGAATTTTGCTGGTGAGCACATGAAACTGAATTGGTCCATCTGCAGCATTCCTGCAATAGTATGTTTGGTATCTAATGTCCGGACACATTGTGCATGCAGGACTAGTGAAGATATGATACGACAAGAGAACAGGCGGTTTGCTCAGCCTACCTTTCACTCTAACGTGCTTGTCACCAGCCATTTTTCACAACTGAACCTTTAACAAGGCTTGTTCGAGAATGTGAGGCTAATTTTGAACTACTTTTCCCGGTCGAAGCAGAAGTGCTCGAGTCTGGTTCCTCTGCAAAGCTGCAACCCCACAATGATGTGGCTAGTCACGACCAACATCATCCTGCGATGTGGAAACTTCAGATGTGTACCGAAGCACACTCAAAGCAATGAAGGCGATACAAGGCCTTTGGAAAGCCAGCTCTACTTACAATCCCTTGTCTCTCGCTATGTTCTTCCATGGGGAGGACGGTGAAGCCTGTTCTGGTGCCATCACTTCTGAGAGCTCACTGTTAGATTCTTGTGACAGATTCCCAGGTTCAAGATGCTGAAAAGGATGATAAAGTGGAGCAATCAAAGAAACAGAATGCTGCTCAAATTGAGATGATAAAGAGGTGCAATCAGAGGAACAGAATGCTGCTCAAATTGAGAATAATGCAGAAGGCAAGCCACATGGTGAATAATCTGTCTTTGCACGCTCTGTTCAATCGCCCCTGATAAATGTAAATGATAGCACTGCGGCATACACTACAATCTAGATGTTTAGCCATAACTCACGTTCCTAATGGTACTTCTTTTTGTCGAGGCATCAAAAGTTGGATTTATCATATTTATGTTTGGTAAGCATGTCGTAAGAGTTTAACCTCAGGTGCCATTTCGTAGTTTTCATGCTGTAGGCAGAAAGCACTTGTGAATCATTAGCTAACTTGAAAGGAATTTTTTGCAATCTCTGTCGCAATTTTTGTATAGCAAAACCTAAGTGCTCCCATTTCTGCGTTGTACGGCCATTGATGGTTGATATTGGTCGCCTGAGAATCAAATGTTTCACAGCGAACCATTCATACAAATATAGAGCAAAATGCTGGCATCAGGAAACAGTATTGCGATCGAGTCATATATGTCGAGTGATTTAACTCATGCACCAAGGGAAAAAAAAGGAAAGTTAACTAGCTCAACTGATTCTTAACTCATGCACAAATGGGGGAAAAAACTGATTAGAAAGCAGAGTGAATGCACAAAATTGCCATCAGTAAATGCAGATTATGGTATTCGTATAGTCTTCGTTTGTCACTTCTGTTCACCTTGAGCTCACAACATTTTACACAGTTAGTAAAGAGCAGGGTGTGAGCGGCCGTGGGACAGATGCCGACGTGAATGGGGAAAGATTGGAACTAGAAACAAGTGATACACACATTTTTACAGTGTTATCTACGATCAAATGAAAATAACAATCTCCCCAATTGCCACCCTACCCTACGAATAGGCCGTCACACTTATCATTGTTTTCTTACATCAGTGATCGCAGGAACTTTGGCTGGGTAGTTAGAGAAGTCCACGTCAAGCAAGTCTGTGAGGTCGTAAAGTCCTACAGGAGCGTCGACTTTGTCCTTGATTGGGGTTGTCATTGTTTCCTCCTGATCTGCCTGGTTGGATGACACGCTTGACGTCACTGGACTATTTGATGCCACCACAGCGATGCCAGACAACTCTACATCACGTCCACTTGGCACGGCGCTCCCTGAAGGATACTTTGTTTGTCCATTGTCTCCCTCATTGTGATTGTAGAGCACATATTCATTATAGGTAGGAGCAAACTGCATAAGAATGGAGCTCAGTAGACTAGAAATTGGCAAACTACAATGCTGTGTGAAAATAGAGCTCCAGATGTGGGTATGGTTAAGTAAAGATCCTGGTTACCTGGTGAACAGTGTCGTGGTAGAAATCATTGAATTTCAAAGCATGAAGAAAGCTTCCCCTGAAACCACCAGAAGGGCGTGCATTGGCACCTGCATACTCCTTGGAGGGAAAGACAAATAGGTGCCCGATAGCTGCTATGAGCATCTCAACACACAATACAAAGTTCTGGAGATCAGCAGCTTTTTCAGCATTTTTGATAAATCGAGATTTTGCAGCAAGGAAAACAAGGACACCCTGTAAGAAAAAAGTTGGAATTATTGCATGAAACAAACTTCACATGATGTAAGAATTCCTTGACAAGGCCACATTGCGATGGAAAACACAGTTCCGTATCAACACTGGAGATAATAGGAAGCAAGCTAGTCGCAAACATACTTGGAAGGGGGAAAACATTGAATGCTGTTCTAGATTTACCTGCCAATATGTGAGAAAAACAACTGATTTGATCATGATGAATTTTGGGACGGGATTATATGGCCGGAGTAGATCTCTGCATGCCGCATAGAACAATGCCAGAGCATATAGCGCCATTGAGTATGAGATTGTATATATGATAGTTATGTATAAATAGGATTGGTTGACACTGAAGTTGCCATCTTCATATTTTCCTTTCGCGTAAAGTATAAAGGTAATAACCACCAAAATAGGCTTAAGAATCACAAACTGCAGACAGCCTTGTTTGCATCTCCGTATAAAACGCCTGTTCAATGACACAATTTCAATCAGCACTTGCATAAATATGACATGTAGTTCTCTAAATATGTTACTGTGAAATGGCATGTCGAAGTATTAAATTGTTATGATATTCACTTAATATGCACAAAGGACACGTACGCACCCATCTAGAGGAATAGCTGGACAACAGCAAGTCATCAGGAACAACGATGGTTTCAGGGTTCGGCCACTCAAACTTACCACCACAGCACCAGGACCCCCAACCCATGCCAAGCAGAGTGAAAAGAAATTGTAGATGACCCAAGCATCATAGCTGAAACATCATGAAATAGGAAATTTTAGCATAAGCTGGATATACATCTATTAGTTCAAGTACTGAAACCTACAACTGCATTAAAAAAAGAGGTGAAACAACATATGGACAATCTCATTCTCACATAAAACATCGACAGGGGAAATTGTAGAAAGGTAGAGAGGGATTGGCAGACATCACACAGCAAAAGGCTAGGGTGACTTTGTATATATATTGCCTGGTACAAGTATACAAGATAAGTGCATACATGGAAGATGTATACAAGGTAAGCGCATACATGAAAAGTGTATACAAGGTAAGCGTATATATGGAAAGTATATATAAGAAAATACTATACAAGAAATCTAATATCCGCCCGCAGTCGCAGCGGGAGTCCAAACGCAAAGACTGGAACGAAACTCCTAGAAAAGCTGGGCCGGGAGACCTTTTATCATGATGTCCGCGAACTGATGGGAGGATGGTAGTGCAAAACACGGACCTCACTAAGCGAAACTTTCTCGCGAACGAAGTGAATGTCAACCTTGATGCACTTCGTGCGCTGGTACTGGACTAGATTGGTCGACATGTAGATAGCGCTAACATTGTCGCAGTAGACAACAGTCGCCGAAGCAACTGGGGCATGAAGCTCTTGGAGAAGTTGCGCGACCAACAAAGACTTTGCTACAAAGATAGGCAACAATAGCGATATTCGCTTCGCACTTGATTGAGACACGGTTGTCTGACGCTTGGAGGACCAAGAGACAGTTGTCACCAAAATAAATGCAGTAGCTGGAAGTGGAGCACCGTGAGTCTGGGCAGCCGGCCCAGTCGGCGTCAGAGTAGGCGGTGATAGAGGTCGCCGGGGAGAGGCCGATGTGGAGACCGGCGTCGAGAGTACCCTAGACATACCGTAGTATGCGTTTAATCAACGCGAGGTGGGGCTTCCATGGATCATGCATGAAAAGGCACACTTACTGGACGGGGTACGCCAAGTCAGGGCGTGTGAGTGTCAGGTATTGTAGGGCCCCCACAAGGCTACGATACTCGGACGGATCGGCCACTGGAGCTCCGTCGTGGCCGGATAACTTGGCTTGAGTGTCTACTGGTGTGGCTATAGAGTGACACTCAGCCATGCCAACGCGTCGCAAGAGATCAACGGCATACTGTCGCTAAGACAAGAAGAGGCCATCAGAGGAGTGTGCGACGGAGATGCCGAGGAAGAAGTGCAAGTCACCGAGGTCCGTCAAGGCAAACTCCGAGTGGAGCAAGCCTATAAGGTGCTGTAGGAGACCTTGGGTGGAAGCTGTGAGGACGATGTCGTCGACATAGAGCAGTAGATAGGTCATGTCAGCCCCCCGACGGAGGACAAATAGGGACATGTCGGAGGAGAAGGCGACGAAACCGATGCCGCGGATGTATGAGGCGAACCGTTGGTACCATGCTCGGGGAGCCTACTTCAAACCATAGAGAGACTTCTGGAGAAGACACACATGGGTGGAACGAGCAGGGTCCACGAAACCGGAAGGCTCCTAGTAGTAGACGGTCTCATTAAGAGTGCCATGGAGAAAGGCATTCTTGACATCAAGCTGATGAATCGGCCAGGAGCGGGATGCGGCGATAGAGGACAGTCCGGATGGTGGCCGGTTTGACCACCGGACTGAACGTCTCGTCGTAGTCGACGTCGTGCTGCTGAGAGAAGCCACGAACAACCCAGCACGCTTTATAGCGGGCCAGGCTACTATCAGAGTGGAACTTGTGCTTGAAAATCCACTTCCCGGAGACGACATTAGCACCTGGTGGGTGCGGTACAAGTCGCCTGGTATCGTTGTCCATGAGGGCCTTGTATTCCTCAGCCATCACGGTGCGTCAACTGGAATCGGCAAGGGTGCTACGATAGTTCGCCGAAACAGCCAAAGCTAGGGAGTGGTCGGCCGCAAGGGAGAAAAACTCCACAGAGGGGTCGGCGGTAGACCGAGCCCGTGTTACCATTAGATGGCCCGGCGAGCGTGCCGACGGGAGAGCGCGGCGAAGGAGCGGGTAGCTGAGCCGGTGTGGCGGCGATCTTTGATCTCGTTGGTCGGAGGAGCGCGCGTGGTCGTCTAGAGTAAACCAGATGCACGGGCGGAAGCGGTGGCGGAGCGTCGGATGGCGCCGTGGACGAAGAAGATGATCGCTCGACACCATATAGTGGTGGAGCGATCATCCGGGTACTGCAGGGTACCATTCTGATGAGTCGCGAGATATCGACATGGCGATGCTCGACGTCGAGGAAATCGAAGTCGGTGCGAGAGGGAGGGGGCGGCGGCGACGCCCGGATCTGGGTGGAGGAGGCGGCGTTTGGGAAGAGAGGCGGCGGCGACGGCCTGGAGGAGAGGCGGGGAGGCGTCGGCCTGGGGAAGGTGGGGTGCCGGCCCAGGTGGAGCAGCGGAAGAGGCTCAGGTATGCTCTGATACCATGTAGAAAGGTAGAGAGGGATTGACAGACACCACACAGCAAAGGACTGTGGTGGCTTTGTACATATATTGCCTGGTGCAAGTATACAAGGTAAGTGCATACATGGAAGGTGTATATAAAGTAAGCGCATACATGAAAGGTGTATATAAGGTAAACGCATATATGGAAAGTATATATAAATAAATACTATACAAGGAATCTAAAAGAAATAACACCTAAACTTAGGGCTATGATATTCAGGTTTACATGTTAAAGTGCCTTAACAAACAAAGACAAGAGGAGAAAAGAAGAATCATTATAATGGCCTCATAAATTACGCACAATAACAACTTTGGTCATGACATATCGATGAGTTTTTGGAATCAGCCGTTCTGTAAGAATCAAGGTCATGTCAAGTAGAATCACTTATATCATATTATGACCTGTGATGATGGTTTTGCAATTTTACACAAGAGGAGATCATATTATGGCCTTAGGAAGACACCCAAGACTAACAGTGACAAAGATACACTCCAGATATCAAGGGTCTGTTGATGTCTAAGCCCATGGGATTGGACAACTTCTGGAATTCTGGATCCATCTGAGGTTGCGCACAAGGCATGATGGATCTTCTGTTTATTAGAGACAATTGACGCTTATCAACATCTAAACATTAACTCATAATATATAAACCCATGAGCAGTGTGCAGATGGGTGGTCTCATGGTGATATTGATAGTATATATAAATTGTGTAATAGCAAAAGGAGTGCTTAAGACAAGAGGTAAAAATGACACATGGCAAACCACCGATGGCAGCAATCCTGCACAGATGCCAGACCATATGGACTTATGTGGTAACTGAAGAAAGAAATTGTGCATGTTGGCCATTAGAGAAAGCCAACAAAAAGTTCCTGCTAGTTTTTATTTTTGCTACTTGTCTACAATAGGCCTTAAGATCCATGGGAATACAAGATAGCAGGTCTCAACAGGTGAGCAAAAGCAAAAACCATAATCCCAAATACCAATTGATTCACATTAAGGGACAAAAGAAGTTTGAATTATAAGAAAGTGACTTACATCTCTCGGATAGAATTAAAATATATTGCATTGTCGGGCAGGATAAGGGAAAGAAATGACATCACTGCATAGACCTACAAGAAAAAGTCCTCAGGGTTAAAATGCTTAAGTGTTGCAAACATAAACATAACCAGTAAGATACGAGTGTTAAATGTAAATACAGATCGGATGGAATGCAAATAATTACATCTATTAAGAAAAATAATCTACCGATGAAAAATTGTAATACCATACTGCCCAAAACAATTGTGTTACACCGTTTATTTTATGAAACTGGGATTTTGCTCTTTTCTCCAATTTACCACAATGTTATTGCAGCTGCATGGAAATTACCAAATAGTTCATATAAGAACAGTCTTATAAATACAGCAAATTCACTTACAGATGAAAACTAACCACCAGCCAGAATATTCCTAAACACACTCTTAATATTCAATTCCATATCCATCCAACAAAACCCCACAAAACCACAAATGAGATCGCTCACAAAACCACCAACAATCCTATCGCAGGGCAGTTTGAATGAATAAACTTGCTTATTCAGGGCAAAATAGAACGAAAACACCCAGACATCCGTACTGATCAGCTGCCCTCCAATCTTTTTCCAATCGAAATATCAATGAATGCACCTGCACATCTAGAATAAAACCACAAGGAAAGCACGCAGCACTCCTCTCAAACTCCATGCATTCGAATTGCCAGAATCAGATAGCTCCAGCATGTTTCATCAGACAGCATTTCAATTCCAATCGCAGCCTCACTGCCACAGCAAATTCGCCTCAGAACCCAAACTTGGACCCCGATCAAAACCTAAGAAAACCAAAAAAATCCACTCGCAGATCCACACACAAACCTTGTGCTACCTGATCAGAGCCCCCTGCATCCACTTGGGTTCCATCAGAGGTCAGAACCACGCATAATCGAAGCCGCCGCATACCGACTCGCGAATCCACACAGACGGAATCACATTACAGCTCGCAACCACGAAAAGCCCTCGAATTCGCCTAAAAAATCGAAAAACTCGCGAAGGCAGCGACAGATCTGTGGCGAGGGAGCTAAGCAGAGGCGTTAGAAGCATACCGGGACCATGAAGATGATGCGGACGATGAATCGCTGGTAGATGGGTTCGGCGTAGTGGAGGAGGTGGCGGTAGATGTGGCCCAGCGCGATGACGGTGGCCGCCGCGGCGCATAGCAGCGCCGCCACAGTGTACGCCGCCGCCGCCCACTCCATCGGGGCCGACGAGAGCCGAGGCCACCTGCTCTCCGCAACAGCGAGGGGAGACGCGGCGGCGAAGAAGCCCGCGTGCTCTGCTCTGGTCTGGTTGGGAGGGTGGTTGCGTTGGGGAAGGAGGGGAAAGGGGTTAACAGTGCGAGGAGGAGGTGTTTCATTAACGTTGGTTGGATTAGTTTTTCGTTTAATTTTTGTTTAGTCTAGTGGGGTTTGATTTGATTTTTCTTTCGGGATTTGAAGGGGGGACCGGTGTTCGAGGAGGACGGCTGCTTGCTGCTGGTTGAAGAAATCTTCAGGGGTTTTTCTTCTTCTTATTCTTCTTCTCTGGAAGCCTGCTCTGAATTTCTTTCTTTTTCTGGAAAGACTTGCTCTGAATTTCAGAATTTGTGTCAAGTCTCTCGTGTAGACTTGGGGTTGGGTTCTATACCGTTTGGAATGTAGAATTTTATAGAGATTAGTAAGGTACCTGGTAGCTCTTGTCCATACAACTTGCGTGAAAAATCGTGGTATTTGGTGTCTTGTTGTAGGTATTGGGTTGGAGGTTTTTTCAGCTACAGCTGATGACTTTTGATCCTAATGCTAGCGTTTGTGTGAACGGCCGAATACTAATAAGTTACTTCGGAAATACCGTCTCTTTTTGTTTATTTGAAAAAAAGTATAAGTCATAAACTATAAATTTAAAATAATTTGCCACTTTGTGCATGCAGAATCTGTTAGTCGACTTGCAATTTACTGGTGAGATATTCGTTACTTAGAATCCACCACATGTGCTGATGTGCAAGAATCCACCACATGTGCTAATGTGCAAGTAGCGTAGCTTGGCGAAAATGTGCACCTGTTGGATGGATAATGCGGCAGCCGACAGTTCTGTCAACGTCTGAATATTGCAGTCTGAAGTTCAGTGTGGCAGTTACTGGCAGCTTGTTGTTTATTTTAACAAGTTAGCACCTACATGTTAATATTAGCATATCTAGCATGATTATATTGTCTGGAATCGAATAACAATTTGCGCAACTTAAAATATCTTATCATAATGAACAACACTCCCTGCTGGCTTGATTAGCTACGAGTGATACAAATAAAATGTGCAAAGTTAAGTGGCTTGAACAATCTACAGGTGTGGGGCACGCTGTTTTATTTTCTTTAGAAAATGCAACAGATGATATGATGCAACGACATAAAGTGTTGGTTGCATGCTAGCTTGGAGACAATGCCATAGGAATTGATCATTTGCCACTGTTAAAAATATGTTATTTCAGGATTTACCACTTGTGTGTTTATTGACATGTGGTCTTAGGATCCACAAGTCAGTGAGATATAAGTGGTAAATCCTGAAATACACATCTTTGTAGTGACCACTCTTGAATTGATCATTTACCAAGAATAATAGAATAAAGGAATGTATTATTTCATCGGAAACTGTGGTTAGTGGAATTTTATGTGAAACAAATCAATTAGCGATGAGAAAATTTTCATGTTTCAAACAGCCTACGCGGTGGGCATAGGGGGTGATCGTTTTAGCGATGACTTCTGATTTTTGGCTGAAATTTCACTGTAGCTGGCTTTTTTTTACTGTAGCTGATTAAGCTTTTTGGGCATAATTAAATTTAAAAAATGTAAAAATAGAAAAAATATATTAGCCCATTACGGACAATGCAAAGGAACACGGGAAAAAAAGAAAAATGTAAAAAAGCTCAAAAAATCTAAAAAATTCAGAAAAAGACAAATTACTGAATAGTGTAAAAAAAACTGAAACTAGAAAAAAGCTGAAACGAGCGGGATCATAGATTTATCACGGCATTCACATAATATCACATGCGAGACAGTTTTTTTTTCCTGAAAGATACACACGAGACAGTACGCGCGTTAAAGAAAAAACAGATCCATGGAAGGAAGTGCCTGTCTGGTAATCAGTTGCCTGTAAAAAAAAGGCAGCTTACCTAAGGTTTATTGGGCTAGTTTTGGGGTTTTTAGGTGAGTCCATTGGTGTAAAACAAACGGTTCCAGAGAGAACATTGCCGAAATTCTGGCAACAAAATAAAAAAAGGACAGCTAAAGGCTTCAAAGCTGAAACCAGACAGCAGCTTCAAGGTTCAATGTATTTTGTGCTACACCAACGATCGGCACTGCAATGCACCAATTCAGACCTGAAGATGAGCCGACTTACCCCAGGCCTGCGTGTCCTAACGCCATGCAGATATTTCAGAGCATCGCAGAAGCAAAAGACAGGACACCTCGCCACTGCACCTCGATACAGAGTACAGTAGAGAGCAGAGACAGAGAGGCTTGAACATTTCCTGAGCCAGGAGCCTCCCCGTGGCCACCCACACAAATCGCAGCCTTTGTGATGACAGGATGATGATTTTGTACCGTGGCATCTGATGTGATAATCACCCAAAAACAGATACTATCAGTGGTAGATCCAGAATTAGAACATCTATCAGGCTAAAACCTTAATAACTAGTTCCTAAATTGTAAATGTAAGGGATCCCACGGAGGCACGGACAATCTGAATTAAGGGCTGGCTAGCTACTCCTAACTAGAAGCAGCTAAACCACAAAGCTAGTGCATTAGCTAGCTCTATCCATCCAACAAATTTAATTGAAGCAAGAGATACTGATGTATAGTCGTATGGACCTAGAAGGCTGGAACCAGACCTTAAGGAGTTGAGGTAGAAGGCGATGCAGCGCCGTAGCCCGCAGGCAGTGGTGAAGCCAGGATCGAAATGGAGGGTGCAGCGTCGTAGTCCGTAGACTTGGAAGGCAGTGGCAAACACCGACTTCTCCTCATCTTATTCCTCAACTGGGCACCGATCGCTCGCTCTGCTCTCATTTTCTTTCCGCCCAGCCGCTCTCCGCTCTGCTCCCCGCCTCTCTCCGCCCGCTCCACCGGGTCACTCCGCTCCCCGCCTCCGGCCTCCCCCCTCCACTCCCTCCTCCGCTCCGCATCCCCCTCCGCTCCACCACTTATGCTGCCTCGGGCTGACCTGTGATGCCTCGAACTGAGCCATTAAACAGTCTATTTTTCACCCCGCTTAAAATTTTATTTGCACTGCTAATTTTGTTGGGCCTCAGGCTACAACCCACAAGCTTGAGGCCCAGTTCCACCCCTGGATACTGCTCACTCCGACTAGCCTTCAAATAAGGCAATCCTCTCCCCCTCCCTGTCCACCCGCCTCTCCATATAAACCCTCAGCATCCCGGTGCTGACAAGCTGAGCAGCCGTTCGTTCCATTTCTTATCGCTTCCCCCCTCCCTCTCCCCTCCTCTCCAATGGCCTCCCTCCTTACGCTCCCCTCCCTCTCCCTCTCCAACCCTAGCGCTGGCGCCGCGCCCTCCTCCCTCCGCCTCCACGCCGCCTTCCGCTGCTGGGCGCTCCACCGCCGAGCCTGCGGGTGGGCGGCGGCGGCCGTCGCGTCTCCCAGCTCCGTGCTCAGCGAGCACGCTTTCAAGCGGCTCCAGCTCCACGACGACGACGACGACGACGAGGGGGAAGATGGCGAGGGCGCGTACGGGAGCGACGGCGACGAGGAGGGGGTCGAGGTGCTGGGCGCGGAGGAGGAGGGGTTCCAGGGGGACGAGGAGGAGCTCGCCATTGCCAGGCTCGGCCTGCCCGACCAGCTCGTCGCCACGCTCGAGAAGCGAGGAATCACCCACCTCTTCCCCATCCAGGTGACCTGAATTGCCCGATGTTTTGGCTTTCGAATATTTAGTTGAGCTTGGTGTGAACTGCAGGTTTGACTGTTGGGAGGAGGCGGGGAGGGGGAAGTTGTCGGTGTGTAGGATTTGGGGAATTCGGTTGGTGTTTTCGAAATTCGTGGTTCATAGGATTGTGTCGAGCAATTGAGGGGGCTTGCTTTCAGGCGAAATAGTGGTGACAGGATAGGTGGAACGTCACTCTTTCTAGTGGGGAGAGTTGAGTCGCTACTACGCTAGTGCACGCTAAGTTGCCAAGGCCTAACACTTAGGGAAAATTATGGTGTATTTTTTTCTGCAATATAGGATTAATTCAACAAGTATTATCTGCTCCTACCAAATTAGAGTTCTAATTGCCGCATATGGAGATTTGTAAATGCTTAGTGTTTTAGAATTTCACTGTAAGCCAAATCCCCTTTTTTCCTGCTAAAAGGCAGCCTATTTCATTTCCTACTTTTAAGCCGCAGGAAGTTAGTAACTTAGGATAACGCACTCTCCATGTCATGTCCATGAACACAATACATAACAAATAAAAAATGGTGCAGATAGCCAGATAAGTTAACTTTTCTTTGAATTGCATGCTATATGTCACGTGTTTTCACTGAGCTCACTTTTGACTTTAGAAGGCGCTTATTTACTTAGCCTTTTGCTGATTTGTTTTGTCTGCTCCAGAGGGCTGTATTGATTCCTGCTCTTGATGGCCGTGACCTGATTGCAAGAGCAAAGACTGGAACTGGAAAGACGCTAGCCTTTGGTATACCCATGATCAAGCGATTGATTGAGGAGGATGAAGGGCAGAGCGTCAGGTACCCATTCGTCTTGCGTTTCAACTACACATCTTGCTGCTCTAAATTCAGTTGATAATTCTCATCCACTCACTGCCTTTGTTTCCCTTTTGTAGGCGAGGTCGTATTCCTCGAGTTTTGGTTCTTGCACCCACTAGAGAGTTGGCTAAACAAGTTGAGAAGGAAATAAAGGAATCAGCACCCAAGCTCAGAACGGTGTGTGTTTATGGTGGTGTCTCATATAATGTCCAGCAGAACGCACTCTCGCGCGGTGTTGATGTTGTTGTAGGAACTCCGGGTCGATTAATTGATTTAATAAACGGTGGGATTCTTCAGTTGGGAGAAGTTAGTTATCTGGTCCTTGATGAGGCTGACCAAATGCTTGCAGTGGGGTTTGAAGAAGATGTGGAAACAATTTTACAACAGCTGCCAGCAGAGAGGCAAAGCATGCTTTTCTCTGCAACCATGCCTGGTTGGGTGAAGAAATTGTCTAGGCGGTACTTGAATAATCCTTTGACAATTGATTTGGTATGGCCTTCACATTTCTTTCCTTTTCCTGTTGTTTTGTTTGTTTTTTTTTTTTTTTGGGGGGGGGGGGGTCCCCTATTTACTGTGGCAGATTTGCTTTGGTTGGCATTAGCATAAAATAGGCCATGATTCCATGAATCAGTGTTATGGTGTATAAGAACATTCTTACATGTGATTGCAGATACCATTTTGACTTTAGTCAGATCATACCCGTTACTTGTTGTGATCTAATGATCATGATCGTGCTTTATGGTTCCTTCATGTGGTGCATATTGTTCAATACAAATTCTGGGCACTAAATTTGGTATGTTCTATTAATAGAAACCAGCTACAAACTAGGTTCTTACAAAGCAATATTGTGGGACCGGCAATGGCACCAGAGTGGGGTGAATGGTGCCACACAATTGTCCCCCAAGTGTCGCAAAGTAGCTACAGAATTATGAAAATCAGAATTGAAAACCTAGAAACAAAGCAACAACTTGAAACAACCAAGGGCTTAGCTCAGCACCTAGGCGGTCTGACCGGCGACTGGTTTGAACGGGCGTAGGAGCTATTTGACCGCTCCTCTGTTCCCAGAACAGAAAAGCAACCTGAGTCCAAACCATTTTTGGTGTAAACTTCAAAATCCATGATCAAATGAGATCAAAATTTGTACATACTTTGCTGAGGGTTTTAGAAACCTATTCCATTCAAGAATCGGTGTATGATTGTCATGATCTATAGTTCATAACGGGATAAACATCCGTTGGAGAGAGGTCAGACGACGATGACTTGAGGTAGAACGGCACAAGGAGGGCACCGATTGAGGGGAAGGAATAGATTTAGAGTAGCCGGTCTAGAGGAGAGACCAAAGCTAGGAATTGAGGACTTGGAATACTTCATTACTCATTGCTTGATAACAATGGATATATGGTGTCCCTTTTATAGCTATAACTCAACTTGACCTCTAAGAAATAAACTCTATCTCTAAGGAAATCTATTTCTAATAGATGGAATATATCTATAAGCTAGTAAACTCATATAAGAAAATTAATTATTCTGATCTTTATCCTAATCAATCTAAGCCTGCCATGTGCGTTGCTACAGTTCACGGTATTGTTCACGCCCATGAACAGTTCACATGAACAATATTTTCAGCACGTGACAACTTCTCCCTCCTTCGGCGACAGCTTGGTAGACCCGATTTTGACGAGTAATTGCGATGTCTAATGGGGGATCAACAATGTGTTGGTGACGATTGATGGTTAAGGCGCGAGGGCTGTAGCGTTGCTCGATGTCGAGGAAGTTGCCGGTGACGAGGGTAGCCAATGTGGAACAACAGTTGCGCCCTTCATGGTAAGCAGAAGTCGTGGGAAGGGATTGACTGCTCTGATACCAATTGTTACAAATCTTAGTTCACAACGGAATAAACATCTGTCGGAGAGTGGTCGGACAACGACGACTTGAGGTAGAACGACGCTAGGAGAAAGAGGGCACCGATTGAGGGAGATGAATAGATCTAGAGTAGTCGGTCTAGACGTCTCTTTTATAGCGATAACTCGACTTGACCTCTAAGAAATAAACTCTATCTCTAAGAAAATCTATCTCTAATAGATGGAATATATCTATAAGGTAGTAAACTTATCTAATAAGGAAACTAATTATTTTTATATTTATCTTAATCAATCTAAGCCTACCATGCACACTGCTGCAGTACATGGTACTGTTCACGTGCTTGAACAGTGCGCATGAATAGTAATTTCAGCACGTGACAATGATCCTGGTCAAAGATCCAATATTTCCTTAAAATAAGTAAGGTTGCACCAAAACTAAGCAAAACTCAAAATCTTGAGAGACAACTTCCTTGTGGGTTAAGAACAACTAAGATAGCTCTAGATGTGTTCCAATATGTCACAGCAAGCAAAACTAACCGGCAAATCAAAGCAAAATCTCTTAGATAAAATATTATCAAGGAGTCCTAAGCAATCAAGAATCGGGCAACTTTAAGTTCGCGCAAAAACAAAGTGTGTAGATGGATGAGATTTGATCTACATGAGTTATCTCCATTACTTACACATGCTTGGCACCAGCAAGATCAAAAAGGAGAGAGAGGAGGCAAAGTACCAACAAGACGAGCAAATCAATCGAGACAAGAAGGATTCATGAGTGATAGACAAACTTGATTATATTGCTACTTGAGGATGAATGTTTTACGACCACTCTATGAGGAGGATAAGAGAGCACATCACAACACTCACTCTTCTCTCTCAAACCCTAATCCTAACTCAAGATGTTTGGAATGGCTAGATGGTTGGCTTACAAACTTCCATCCCCAACTCGTTAAATAAATAAGACAATCGGCCCACATCTAACCTAATGGATGCTATCCACTAGTACATTTGGGAGGAATCCGTTAATCCTATACAATACAGGTTTCATTCACTCGAACTTATGCACGCTTTTCAAAGTACATGAGCACGAATCCGCTAAGTCAAGAACCTTTGATCCGCTTGATTTCCTTAGCATATCCTTGATCTAAACCGCTCTCCCAAGCGCCGCAATTTTGATCCATATGATTTTCAGTATGTGGCATCCTTACCAAAATACCCTTTCTTGACCCGATCACTTCCGTAGCTTGTAAGCAATCACCATACTTGCCACGTGTAGGTACACCAATAGTTTGATACGCATCAGTAAGTCTCTTCGGTTCTATTTCCACCGGACCTCGTATCATTTAGACAGATCAAGTCATTTGGTACAATCCATCGCTTGAACCTTCCCTTCAGTATTTCTCGTATTTCTTGTGCCATGCTTGAGCTCAACTATCTCACTTAGCATCCTTAACCGTTTTGGACCTCAGCTTCTCTATGAGTGTATCTCCGATCTTCGTCGTTGATCATGGTTGACTCCAAACTTTCCTACACATCCAAAAACAAAGAAATCGTTTCTGGACATAAGTTCTTCATAATTTGACCCACGTTGGTCAAAACATGCTTCATACAACATAAATGCAGTGATCAAACATAATTCAATTCAACCCAAGACTATTTCCCAAAATCCGAGAGACAATCCTCAGTGTCGGTCTGACCGGTCGAGCCTAGTGCAAAACACCCCTCTGGAAAAAATACAACTGCCATTAAAACCCCAGTCATACCGCCCGGCGACACTTAGCGGTCAGACCAATTTCCCTGACAGAAACCTTTGAAAAATGCAAACTATGCAAAATTCAATTTTAACTCTACAAACTTGGCAATGGTTCATCATACAATATCTTGGACCTTCTTACGTAGTCCCTCAAATACCCATGAGATTATTTATTGTACATTTCTGTTACGTGATATGTCACCTACTCAGCCCAAAAGGTTGGGTTTAATTTACTTATGTCAGCCCAAATTCTTGGGTTTAAAGTCATGGTGCATGGATTTTACTTATGGTGCATGAAGTTAAGCTACCCCTTGCTCTCGAAACTCTCCATAGGAATATTTGATGGATTTAACTATTGACATGTATTTTCTTTTACTAAGTTGGCCAACAGTTTGGTAGTACTCTTAGCCTTTTAAGTCACAACGACTACCTATTTGTCCATTCCTTCTGGTTTTGGACTCTAAACATTTACAATACAGTGCAATCAGGCATAAGATGTTAAGACTGGCCTTGAGCATGCTAGTTGCACTTGCACTTG
This sequence comes from Melocanna baccifera, assembly GCA_036346265.1. Lineage (NCBI taxonomy): Eukaryota > Viridiplantae > Streptophyta > Magnoliopsida > Poales > Poaceae > Melocanna > Melocanna baccifera. Next base: position 1,419,732 of record CM070683.1, on the reverse strand, counting down.
CACTTGAAGACTCCTGATGCTGCTTTGTGGGATATAATTGTTGGCAGATGTATACTGCTATGCTTTATTTTTATTTTTTATGTCCTAATTAGTCATTTGGTCCCTCCGTGTGTTTAATTAGGTCGGTGATCAAGATGAAAAACTTGCTGAAGGAATCAAACTCTATGCTATCCCTCTCACTGCGACATCAAAGCGCACCATTCTTACTGATCTAATTACGGTATGTTAATGCAGCTCACGGAATCTCTCTCATCCTCTCTTCTCTTCTATTTTGCTCAACTTTGTTAACATCTAACCCAGGGGATCAAAGCAGATGGAGCAGATAGTTAGAGCATGCATGATTTACTTGAATGTAACATTAACATAACCCAGGGGATCAAAGCAAATGGAACAGATAGATAGCATGCATGATTCAGAAACCAATAAGATAATGAAACCTTTCACAGTTTATACAGCTATGTTGGTGTATCTTTGTGCTTATAGATGTCTGATATAAATTTTACTTCGTTGCAAAGTTCCATTGAGAGCATGATTTGATCCACCTATCTTACATATCTGTTGAACCTTTTACTGCCTTTGGAGTGGTTCATGTTTACGATTAATCGGCTAGTCCGTTTTGCAGAGCCCTTGGGCACTTAATTATTTTGGAGGTCCCATATTTGTCATGAGATAAGTTATTTCGTTTGATTAGTACAATGTTTCTAAATTCTTTCTTGCCAGGTATATGCAAAGGGTGGGAAAACCATTGTTTTCACTCAGACGAAACGGGATGCAGACGAGGTATCTTTGGCATTGACAAACAGTATTGCTTCTGAGGCACTGCACGGTGATATTTCGCAACATCAGCGTGAGAGGACATTGAATGGTTTTCGTCAAGGGAAATTTACTGTTCTCGTGGCAACTGATGTTGCTGCTCGTGGTCTTGATATACCAAATGTTGACTTGGTGGGTTCATAAATCCTGTTCACTTCATCTGATTCTAGATACTGTAATTCTTTAAAGAATCGTGCCTCACACATGATAACTTGGAGCTCTGCTTGTTGGCTGATGAAATTTTAAATGTGCAACATATAACTATGTCTGTCAATTTGTGCCTACCAAATTATTAGTATGTATTCCTCTAAAAAGATATTCTGTTGACATTCTAAGTTTCAAACTCTATTGTTAATATCTACAATGCTAAAACAAGTATTACATAATCAATCAGTTCAAGAATTTGGCAATTAACACCGTCATCTTGTTACAAAATAAATTCAAGTTGAAGTGTTCTGCATTTAAGCTCGGCATGCCTTTGGGTTTTATATGAACATATCATCTAGCTTTGATACGTTTTATACCGTCTCCATCTGGTCTGTGGACATCTTTCATGTGTTACTATTTCTTTTCATGTTCTGTTAACATGTGTTTCTGTTTCTTTTTACTTAATGTTAACTTATTAAATGCATTTCAGCATTATGCTATTTGAGATGAACTTTAGGCATATACAGCTCAACTAATGAAATGTTTTCATTTTATGCAGATTATCCATTATGAATTACCAAATGATCCAGAGACTTTTGTTCATCGTTCTGGACGCACTGGGCGAGCTGGGAAAGCAGGAACTGCAATCTTGATGTTTACAAACAATCAGAGAAGGACAGTTAGATCACTTGAGCGTGATGTTGGATGCAAATTTGAGTTTATAAGCCCTCCGCCAATGGAAGAAGTGCTGGAGTCATCTGCTGAACATGTCATCGCTACCCTGCGAGGTGTGCACCCAGAGTCAATTCAATACTTTCTTCCAGCAGCTGAAAGATTAACAGAAGAATTAGGACCTAATGCTCTTGCTTCTGCATTGGCACATCTGAGTGGATTTTCTCAGCCACCTTCTTCACGTTCTCTGATCAGTCATGAGCAGGTAAAAAGTGGCACAAGGGCATTACACATATGCATGGTTATTCACATTCTACCATTGAATGTAACTATTTTCCGCAGTTAATTAGGCATACCTTACACCTGTTCCACTATCAGCTTGATCCTGTTGCTCTGAGCTTTTGTTGTGCATTTGGCATTTCTTGTACTCTTGTTCTTAAGCAAGATGACCTCAGATGCTTTCTTTCCCTCTATTAAAATGCAGGGATGGGTGACATTGCAACTAACTAGAGATCCGGGATATGGAAGAGGCTTCTTTTCTCCTAGATCTGTTACCGGTTTTCTATCTGATGTTTCTTCAGCTGCTGCTGATGAAGTTGGCAAAATATACCTAATAGCAGATGAAAAGGTCATTTTCTCCTGTGCATTTGGTCCATGAGCATACAGTTCTGAAGCTGATGTCTGATACTACTTCCTTAGCATTCATATCTTCCCCACTTAATGTGCATTACATCCAGTAGTACGCACTACAGAAATTGGCGATTTGTATGACTCCCTTGTCATGCATGTCTACACCACTCCTGTGTATTTCCATATATTTTTTACTTGGTCTTTCTTTAGCCCTTTACATCTGCAAAGTTTGGCACGGTGTTTCCAATTTTTACTACAACCACAAAACAAATGCTTTTTATCTCATAGTGACCAATGAAACATCAAATACTTGTGCCATAGTTAAATAGCAGAAGCATTTTATTTGGTAACAGAAATGCTGTTTGGGTTATTGATGACATAATACTGGCCTATGGTTTGGCTTGGACATTGAATATGGAGCAGTTAATTGTACTTATATTTGATAGATAGTATTTTCGAAAAAAAGTTCCATGTATAGTAATTGACCCGACATTATAAGGTACAATGTCTTTCCCATGTCTTCTTTGTCCTGATGAATTCTCACAGTCTTTGTCTATGCATTGTTGATTGTATCAGGTCCAAGGAGCGGTCTTTGATTTACCTGAGGAGATTGCAAAGGATTTGCTTAGTATGGAACTACCCCCAGGAAACACCATAAGCAAAGTAACAAAGGTAGTTTTTGCAGCTCACTATTCTTGAGTTAATTGCTATGGACAATTTTTGTTACAACTTACAAAATACACACATTATCGTCTTGATTGCCTGATGTGGAATACGTTACGATGTTTCTTGTTGACTAAATGCTAAAAATTTTGACCAATACAATTGGAGCTAAAAGCCTAACCCCATTTTTCTTCGCTGCATTATGTATTTATCTCCAACCAAGCCACCTTAAACTGACCTGATGTTTATGTGATGTCCATTATCCAATGAAATAGGGAGTAACAAATTAACAGCGCAATACCTGTCACCGCTCTTGTTTTGGATGAGGTATCAATTCTCAGTGAACTAGTGTGATGACCCCCCCTCCCCCCCCCCCCCACCCCCCCCAATTTTCTGCTTGCAGCTGCCAGTATTGCAAGATGATGGCCCTGCTACTGATTATTATGGGCGATTTTCAAACTCGGACCGAGGTTCCAGGAACCAACGGTCCAGGGGTGGACCAAGAGGCCGTGGTGGTTGGAACTCTGATGGTGAAGACCGATTTCGCCGTGGTGGCAGGGGCTTCAGATCTGACAATGATAGTTGGTCAGATGATGACTGGTCAGGTGGTGGGAGAAGATCGAACCGTTCATCATCCTTCGGTGGCCGCTCATCATCTTACGGTAGCCGTGGCTCATCGTCCTTTGGTGGCCGTTCATCATCCTTTGGGACTAGGGAAAGGTAAGCTTCACGTCATCACATGATCGCGGATATAACATAGCACATTGCTATTCTAGATGCACACACATCCAGGTATGAGTTCTTAGGTAGTTCATTTGGCATGACATGTGATGATCACTTCTGAAGCCTTTTCATCCATGTTCTTTTCACCAAGGAGATGCCACCAGAGAAAATGAAACGTAACGAACTAGATGGGATTTGCATTACCTGGTAAATTAGACTATTAGAGTATTAAAAGTAGTCTTTTCCTTAAATTCTGTGGCAAGTATTAAACCAACCGATCCCAGGGTGTTCCTGTCCGAGATGTGTAACCTTGCTTTTCATGAGCTTTCTTCTTCCTCTAGAACTACATCACTTCTGTCAAGTCACCTTTTAGTATATACCAACACATGTTTTATAGTTAGTGACTTAGTGCTGACCAGTGAAAGTAATGATTAGTTTGTTAGCTAGCTCTTAGTACAGGGAGGTAATCTCATGATCAGAAATTACTTTAACCTTTTCTTCAGTATAAAAGGAATTACTTACCATACTACAAGTTAACCCATGATGCTTTCTTAAGCTAATGATTCCATCTTTTGCGGTAGCAGAAGTTTCAGTGGTGCTTGCTTCAACTGCGGTGAAACAGGGCACCGAGCATCAGACTGCCCAAACAAGTAGATGCTAGAAATGAGTGACATGCCTCCCTGCCGCACGGGGTTGCTCCTCTTGGGCCTGATCAGCTTCCAACAAGCGGCTGGACAGTTGACACATGCCAAGGAAAAATTGAAGCCCAGTCTACCTTCAGCCGATCTATATATGCCCGACATTAATAATGTCACATTATTGCCTGACACGGATCGTGCGCTAGCTACAGTTTTGCGTCGTCATTTCGTCGAGAAGATTTTGTCACGCTGACCACCGAAGGAGAGCCTTCTGTTCATTCACGTAACTTGGTCCACACACACTTGCGTGGACTTCATCTTTAAAACATGTTTAAATACCTTGGCAATATATATGTAACTGTGCTTTATGAAAATTAGATTGTGTAGAACTCAATTTGTGATACTTTAATATTATATATATATTCTGTTTGAAAGCTAGTTACTATAGTATAACCTATAATCTAGAGGTTGAAAAGGACAAGGTTAACATAGCATAATATATTTTTTTTTTCATTTATATTATCATAATCTCTTTATTTCATTATTGCAATATTTGTCTATACTACATGTTTATAATGTATATCACATAGCTTATCTCGGTATAACTAAGTGAACGTATGTCAATATATCATGCTCTCGATTCTTCCATCTGGAGGTCTACAATGCTTTCGTATTTGTGAGAATTTTTAGTATATTCTTTTTTTTCTTAGCAGCTATAAATCACGTCATTGACTTTTTATCCGATAATAGATTGCATTTCTTTATATTTATATATATATATATAATTCCTCACCTTATTTTATATTTTTCTCGAATTGGCGTATTTCTGGGGTTTTAATTATGAATAAAACCAAAATTTCTATTTTCACTTAGTTTAGAGTTTGAAAAACCTCCAATTTACTTTTATTTTTTACTTTGAATTTGCATATTTTTGGATTATACATCTTATAGACTTTCTTTTTTAGTTTTACGTTGGAATTTGTACATGAATTTGCATATATACAAATCAAATTCCTTGTCGTACTTTATACTTTCTTCGAATTAGCATATTTCTGGATTTTTTTATTCTAATGTCTACCAACTTTCGGTAAATATCAAGGTTGGTTGTGGAATGGTTTGATCGGTTGTTTCCCGGCAGTTCGTGCTTTTGATCTGTGCCACGTATGAAGCTATGCCTTTGGTGGTCAATGCAATGCAGCGTACGACTGCAGATACAAACCATGCGGAGCCATGGTTCGACATGGTGCTTGAAGGAGCTGCGTTCTTTCGTGTTGAATTGGAAGGATCGATCCGTGTGCTCTTCAGATGATGCGCTGCTTACGGCCAGCAGTGTGATCGGTGTCGATATGCGTACGTAGTATTTTGCATGTGATCGAGTTGGACACGGTCGCGCAGGAGCGTCTGCATCGGTAGCTGGCAACATCGGAAGACGCCAAGACATGACATCAGGTCATAGCTGGAATTGAACCTAGCTATATAAAAAAAGAAGCCAGATTTCGAGCTAATTCTGCCGCGATAAACATGCGATCGACCACCGAAAGCAATTATCTGCTTTCGTAAGACCGTGTCCGTTTCTGCGGACAAATCTGAACCACTGCATATATTGGACTTTGCTACCATTGCATAATGTCTTTTACTAATGATCACAGAATCCGAGTACACTTGTACAGGGAACAGTCCATTTAGAAGCTGGAAGCTGTTTTAAATGTGTGTTGGTTTTTTTAATGCAGTATTTTTCTTTTGCATTGTCTATAGAGGTATAATAATTTTTTTTATTTTTTTAATTGAATACCTCAGCTAAAAAGTAACATTCGCTACCGTGCTCGTTTAAACCAAAAATCATTAGCTATATATATATGTAGAGAGAGGGGTAGTTGCAATGCATCGTCTCGTCATCGTGATGCATCCTTGATTGACTAGTACCAGTACTACCCCACGAAATAACTATGCATGTGTTATTATCTTTTGCGCGTTGTGTATCACGTGTCCTACTACAAACAACTTTCTATGCAGCATGTTTCAACAGAAAAAAAAATGCAGACAGTATCTTCTAACTGTAGCCGAGCTTATTTCTATAGTAAACAGTAAATACAAACCGCTCCACGTCGAGACTAGAGAGTTACACGCTACTCACATGACAAGAAAGTGACAGAGATCACGCACATGCCTTGGGCAGATTAGCCAAACAAATGACGTGTTATTATTGAGCCACTGTTCCAGGACAGCTGAAAAATTGAGAATAAGAAATCTTTTATCAGGTAAGTGTCGTTGATGGATTTTTCAAACCCCAGCAGTCAGCACATATATACGTGGTACAGGTAGGCAAAGAATAGGAAGAAAACTACTACTAGTAGTTTAGTAACAGTAGTAGTATTAGCAGTTGCCAAGGCCATACTCCAGAACCAGTAGTGTTAAGGTAACTTAGGGCCTCTTTGATTTGAAGGATTTTTGTAGACTTTTTTTTTTTGGAGGAAATAGATTCCCTAGGATTTGACATTGTAGCACCGTTTGAAACAGGGATCGGTCCCAGGAATTCCATAGGATTACCGTAGCAATCCCATGAAAAAGCAGGGACTTCAAAGGAAATGAAACATTCACTCGTAGCTCTTTTTTTTCACTGGCTCATGTAGGATCAAGGTAAATTGCCTCTCTTACACTCGTTGTTACTGTGCTTGAGAGGAAGTCGCCATGGATGACAATGGCGAGCTTGACATCGATGGGGAAGGCAACGACGGTGACTGGCAAGGGCAAAAATGGTGTTGGCTCGGTCGGAGAAGGATGGTGGCATGCTCGCATCACTGGATCTGGAGCTGGATCCGACCGTCATCGCCCGAGCTGGCGCTGTCGACCTCTGCCCTGGATCCCATCGTCGCCCTCCGCTAGGGATCCCGCTACCGACGCCTGAGCTAGCATCGCCAGCCTCTTCCTTGATGGCTTAATCCTTTTGCTGCCGCTCACTTGGTGTGGGGCGGAGATAAGAACGATGCACTACTGTAGAAAAGATCATCACAGACGATTTAAAAATGTCATCATATCGAACCCTACATGGAGAGTTCTGTGATCGACTCGAAGTGGTCGTGTTCGTTCGACTCCTAGAATTGTGTCGGCAAGGCTGCTCGAGTCTATCCATCTTCTTGCGCAGTCTTTGCGCAATCCCTTTGGCAAAGTGGTCATAACAGGGCGCCCGAGCAAGATCTGGAGTCGGATTTTTGAGAAGATCATTGATGTTTTGAAGCTCTTGTGCCTCTTCAGACTGATACAGGATGCGCCCAGGCAAAGTCTTTTGAGCGGCCAATTGTTTCTTCTGAGTAGTGTCAGGATCTTCAATTTTCGAAGCAGGTTGCGTCCGCCTCAAAGGAGAGCGATTATTTCTAGGATTTCTCCCATACTCATTAGAGAATTGATCCTATTTATCGTTGAAGGTGTCTGCATCATCCTCAAAAGAGGAGATAGAGTGTGCTCGAGCGGAAGTCTCACGATGGCCTCCATCGGAAATGTGATGAGGATCTGAAGGAAGGGCTATGACCTCCTGTCTGGAACTTCGACTTCCAGTGGAGGTCAACTCGTCTGAGGAAATCTCGAGCGATGGCGTCTCGCGACCAAGAGCAATCCCTGCCATATAGGGGAACTCTTGGTTATAACTATCTTCGACGAGAGGAGCACTTTGTGATCGGATGGACGAACCCTCAGAGCACAAATCCCTTGATGAATCCAGCAAAGCATTACCACCAGCAGGAAACGCTAGAGTCTCCAACTCTGGTTCTCCAGAATCGGCTGAAACTAGGTAGCTCATCGCCGTTGGTACACCTGGACTCCTTGGGGCAGAGTCATCGTTGCGTTGCGAGCCCTGTCCGTCGTCAGACTGACTCTTGCCACATGGGGAAAGTGAGCTCTATTGTAGGCATAATGCTGCAGAGGGTTCTGATCTCCACAGTCTTTCCCACAGTAGGGTCATTGAAATCCTCTGACGGATCTCCAGGAACAGCCTCACCATCGGAAGCAAGCATGACTAGCTCGTGGTCGTAGCAAGCCTTCATGTTGATATTTGCGTAGTCCGCCAAGTCGATCGAATTCTTCTCATTCCATTCTCCCGCCATGATGGGATCAGAGGGCTGAGAATTCGTCGATGAGGAGTTCATCGGGGCCTTGAAAGAAACTTCCCCACGGACGACGTCAACTATCGATGTTTTAATATCGATTTTACATATAATTTTTTGGATTCGGGGGAAAGCGCTCAAAGCTATAGTGTGATCATGCAGAGTAAAAATATGAGGATTTTATCCAGGTTCGGGTCTTCTCTTGAGAGAATAATAACCCTACGCCTTGTGCTATTGTTGCTCTAGAAAGGCTTACAAGCGTGGACAATGCAAGAAATTACAATGTTTACGGAATAGATTACTCTCTACCAGGACCTATCACTGGCTCTGGCCTCCTCTCTCTTCTCAAAACCTGTCCCTTATATCGCTAGTGAATCTATGGCAGTTGCTTCTTACCAGGAGGCGTCTTGACGCTTCGGGAGTTAACTGCTGGACGACGGTTATTGTCAGAGAGATGTAGACAGTAGTTCGCCGTAGGATGGTTGTTGTCAGAGAGACGTGGGTAAGATCGTGTGCGGTTATGGAGTATAAATGCTTAATTGCCTTGTCAAACTACCCTACTGCAGGAGTAGATTGGTCGTTAATTTAGACCATCGCAATAGGACTCTCAGCCAAGTAGTCGTAGTAAGTCTTACGACTAAGTGCTCGTAGCAGAATCTATGACTAGATAACTGTAGAAGAACTTACGACTAGATAGTCATAGCAGAATCTACGACTAGGTAGCTATAGCTGAGCTTACGACTAGATAGTCGTAGTTGAGCTTACGACTAGGTAGTCAAAGCAAAATTTATGACTACTCTATGAAATTTCTCCCTTATCGTTAAGAGATATATTCAAAGAATATGATAACGTAATAACTAAGAGGATTATTATATCCTCATTACCTTTGTTTGGCACCTACCATCCTATTCTATTCCTGTGTTTTTCTATTCTTTCATTTTTCATTCCACCGAATCAAAGGTAGCATTCAGAATGGCGATGACATATGGCTTTTTTACTGTAACTGGTTGTTTTTTTTTACTGTAGTTGAATTGACTTATTGAGCATAATTAAATTTTAAAAAAAAATAGAAATAAAAACGATATGTTATATCATAGACAATGCAAAGGAATACGGGAAAAAAAACAAAACACAAAAATACCAAAAACAAAAAAATAGAAAACAATAAAAATATAAACAGTAAAATAAACGCTAATCAGTGAAAAACGCAGACGCGCTATCGTGAGCGGGGCCAAAAGGTCCTTGATAGGTTGACCTGGACAGTCTACATTCGCGCAGTTGCCGTTGTTTCGAAGACAAGTGGAATCGAATAGAATTTTTGGGGGCGGCCTACTTGACGTTACACATGTGCATACTACATTACTACACGCATGCATGCAGCCGTGTGTACATTAGAATACTGCAATACTAGCAGATTGATCATATGAACCAAATATATTACTGCGAAGTAGTACTCTCGGGTTAGCTACGATTTAATTAAGGCTTAGCAGCGCACAATCGATCAATACCCTGCAAATCAGTTACTAGTAGTACTCGAACAGATTAATTATGCGATGAAACGTATCGCTGCTGGTACAGTGCAGTACTCCTAGCTAGCTAGCTACTAATATGATTCCTACGTATTGTGTCTCCAGTTCATGATGGAGTATTCCCCTTCTTCTTCTCCGGTGGTTAAGAAAAATTAATTACATGCAACCAAAGCTGCTGCAATGGGACGTGCAATTCTGACAAAGCTTAATCTATTCTGGGGTTTCTGGGATTGGTCCTAACAAAAAAAGATTAATTATGCCATTTTGACTTGCAATTTGGAATGGCCGCCATCATCTCAGTTGTAACGGTAACCCACCGTCCAGTTTTACCACCCTTTTTCACCGCACTGCCGTCATGCCGACCAAACAACTGGCTCGCTCCAAAAGATTTTTGTTTTGCCTTTTAAAACACGTCAGCATTTTAATTTTATTTTTTAATTTTTTTCTTCTTATTCACTTGTACTATCTATAGTAATATTATTTTTCAAATTTAATTACTAAAAAAACTAACAATCTATACAATGTATTTTCAACCGCTGCAATACCTTTTTAGCTAGAAGCTAAAAGTTACTCTGAGCACTACCAACATCTTGTTTGTTCCATGAGAAAAAGTTCTATGATCGTGTCCGAAATGCACAGTGCACATGCATGGAGTTTTACAGGCAACGGTGCAGGGCCTTCAAATTTAAGGGCCATCGATCACACCTAACTGGTGGTTCACTTTGTATGCATAGATCTTCCGTCGACGGTAAAGCAAATGAGCTAGAATGGGTCGTTGACTCGACCCGACCCCGCACTCTTTTGCATCCCTGGTCTAGATGCTAATGTATGCTTACGATTGGAGCGAATGGTGTTAGCGTGGGAGAGAACATACGAAGCAAGCATGCATGGAGATTAAACACTACTCCGTTCCGTTAGTGAGTAGCTCACCTAAACCGGAAGTTTATACTGCAAGGCACACATATGATCCATCCATTGTTCCGGTCTATTGAATAGAGCAGCTAGCCGCCATCAAGCCCAAACCCTTTGACCCATTATCATCGACTAATCACTCCCTCGTTCTGCATTGCTTCATCTATACCAAGCATGTTCTTTTAAGATATGGTTTATCGCTTTTAAGTATACCTTATTAGTTAAATGAATAGTTAATACTAAGAAAAAGTCAAAAATCAAAAACCGCTGAAAAGCAAAAAAAAAAAGACCATTAATGAATGAAATGTCTGGTCAAATGCATCTGTGTAAGCGATCGGCTCAGGCTCGATCATGGCTCAGAAACGAAACTAGCCGCGTCGTGGTGTAAGCTCGATCTCTTTCTTTCCGTAAGCCTCAGGAGTAAGCCAATGAATGGAGTAAACAACAACAGTAGCACACGCTCTACTCCACCGCATCGCGTGCCGGCCGCCGCGGCTTCCACGGCGCTTCCACGGCGCATCCACTCCTCACTGAACCACTACCAGGTTTCTAGCTTCGTTCGTTGTGGTGTGTTTGCACGGTGGCAACCGGCAATGGCAGTATACACGCATTGTACTACACAAGTACAAAATTTTACTCAAGGATATGAGACTAGTCGCTGGGCCAGTACTGTTGCATACAAAAATATGTACTAGCGTATATACGAGTACTCTACATTTTGAGTGGGTTATTTTAGACTGTGACTTATGGCTTAAATGTTTGAATTCTGGTTATTCGTGAGAGGCAGTACGCAGAGAAAAATAGTCGTATGCGATTTTGTCTAGTACAGTTGAACTCAGTACACTTTTTACTACAATTTTCCTGTTAATCCTACTTTAAAGAAATATACTGTTTAAAAGTTAGTTACTGCAGCAAAAGCCATAAGCCGCAAGCAATAAGTCCAACCGAACCTAGCCTTTGTTTAGCTTGGCGAGTGAGCTAGAGGGAATTACTGGGTGAAGGACCACGCGAGAATGTCCTATTTGATGTTGTGATAAACCATTGTAAGTCTCATAGAGTGGTTAAGTAATTTTGCACAGATCATATTTTGTTTGGGCTATTTTCTGAAAGTTTCAAGAAAAACAATAGTACAACAGGTATTGGAACGGTCATACCGTAGGACGGTAGTACCGTAGGTGTTGGAGTGATTATACCGTAGGGCGGTAGTACCACAGGTGTTGGAGCGATCATACCGCAGGGTGGTAGTATCAGTTTGGGGAACGGTATGTAATTTTCAGAGAGGTCCAGTGCGAGGTGAGCATGCGCGGTAGTACCAGTTTGGGGAGCGATAGTACCCGCTTGTTGCATGTGGTACTACTGGATTTCACAGAAAAATTAGGTTTTGGAAATTGAGTCATAGATGTTGTTGCTTGTGTGCACATAGATTTATTGTTTGGTCGTAAGTTTAGGATTAGTATTTTGGTTGCATACTTTTTGCACGGTGCATTGTTTGGATTAATTGTGCGAATTGATGACTTTGTGTATTGTGCGGTGCTATGTGACAATTTGCTTGTTGTTGGTTGTAGAACTTCGGAGTTAGATCATGGTGAGGCATAGGAGGATTAAGATTAGGCATAAGGTGGTGCTAAGATCCAAAACAATCAGGGAGACGCCGAAGATGTCCGAGGTTTACGGAGTGGTTACAAGCCGAGATGACGAGAAACCGGAGTGGGAGTTACCGGTGGTGGACATGATGGGCAATGATAAGGTGGACCAGGACTAAGCTTAGGGAGGAGCTGAGGTCCTGAGTGGTCAAGCAAGCCAGGTAATATTATGCGCAATGAGAAGCATGTGGTACGTCAAGTGATTTGAGTTATTTACAAGCGATGACGGTTTGGTGAGATCCGGACGTGTGAAAGGCTTGACGGCAAATCATTGGATCCACGTGGAAGATGGCGAAGTATGGACGATACTTTGTGGCAAAGGAAACGGGAAGCTTCGTAGAAGGCAGTAGAGGGGCATCTTGGTAAATTACCCTATACCATAGAAGTGGCGATGTGCAGAAGTGTAGAGTTGAGCTAAATGGTTTAGGTCTTGTATGTGCTAAAAATATGAAGTTGATCAAGTGTTGATTTACTAATGGATTAATGGTTGTAAGCCGCATTGAGAAGCGTGTGTGAGAGAGTAAAACTCGATGTTAGGTGGGGTTAACGGATTATCCTCGGTTTGACCTAATGGGTAGATCCATTATGTTTTGGTTCAGCTTGTGAGGACATATATAAGAGGGGAGAGGTAAGGGCTAGGGTTGAAGATGGTTGGCTAATCCTTTTGGATGCTAAGTCCTCATCCCTCACATGGAAGATTAGGATTTCTTGGGTTGGAGCCTTGTGTGTGTGCTCTAGGCTTAAAGCTCTGCTATCCTGAGGGATTGACTGTAAAACCTACATTATCAAGTAAGTAATACATCAATCTTTGATCATCTTTATGTATATTTCTTGTTTTGATTGATTTGCTCTAATTTTGGTTGGTTTTGATCTCTTTACTTAATTTTGTTATGTCAAAGACATGATTGAGATGGAGATAACCTCCAGCAATCAATCTCCAAGCTCTATAAGCCATAGCCTAAAAAAACCTCACTCAAAGATGTACTGACCATTAGCACATAGATAAATTAATACTAACAAGGCAACAAACGTACGTGTGTACTCAAGCTCATCTTCATGCCAATGGTTTGGTGTTTCCTTCAGCCATAACTGAAAAAAATGTAACTAATGTTTTGGAATAATTTGCAGACATGCATGCCACACCTCTTCACACTGCCCGTGGTGTCGTAGATGGATCGCAGCTTAGTTACAATGTGGAAGCATCATAAAATGGTTGGTGTTAAGGGGGCGTTCGGAATAACGTTGACTTATAGCTTTTTTACTATAACCGGCTTATTATTTTACTATAGTTAAATTAGTTTATTTGGTATAATTAAATTTTAAAAATAGAAAAACATATTAGCACATCACAGACAATACAAAGGGATACGTGAAAAATAAAAGATAAAAAAGGTCTAAAAAATCTAAAAAAAATGAAATTACTAAATAGTGAATAAAAAGCAAAAACTGATTTTAAATCAAAATGAGTGGTGGCTAAATGTGGAAGGAACCATTAATTATGTCCTCAACCAATCCATTTAAACGGTGTCTTCATTTCGGTGCCTACATTCGTATTAGTTTATGTGGTGACTTGTATGTACAAACCGAAGCTATTCTCGTCCATTACAAAACTGAAACTGGAAGCTACAGAAGCGGCGTCATTTTCCAATCGCCCAAAAAGTATTATACGATTTTGTCCATCGATTCAAAGTCAAAACTCATTTCGATTCAACCCCCCTGCAAAGACTGAAAAAAGGGGCAAAAAATTAGCATGCAAATGCAAGCAAAACGTCCAAGGAACAGCATAAAGCCGCCCACCCTCCCCGCCCACTCCAACCATCTCCCCTTCCCTCCCCGAGCAGAAGCGGCGCAGCCAACTCCGCAGCCTCCTCTCCCCTATTAATTCTCCACTCCGCGACGCCCCCTCACAGATCGCGACGCAAGCTGCTGCTCCTCCTCGTCGTCATCCCCATGCTCGCGCGCTTCTCCTCCTGTGGGCTGTGACCTCCAGCGCGCGCTCCTCTTCGATCTTCCTTTCCACCAAGAAAAGAACCGAGCGAGCGGGAGCAGCCATGTCTGTGAGAGTGGCGGCGCCGGTGAAGGCGGCTGCGTGGCCGTACGTGGAGTACATGGCGCGGTGGGAGCGGCAGGTGGAGCGCCGGCAGCTGTTCCTCCGGAGCTACCACTTCTCCCGCGACGCCGACCTCTCGCCGCGCGCGCGGGCGTGCCGCGTCGTCTGGGCGGGGCTACGCCGACTGCGCCGCGCCGCGGCGACAGGGCTCCGCCGCCTCCGCGCGCGCCTGCGCCTCTGCTTCGCCTGGGCCTCGCGCCGCCGCCGCCGTGGCCACTTCCGCTACGGCCGCCTCTCCGGCGCCGGCAAGGCCCCGCCAGCCGCGTCCGTGTGCTTCTGGTAGGAAGCAAGCGACATGGATCAAGCTAGAAAGCCAACGCGGTAGCACTTGTTGGCTTCTTAGGTTGGCGTCTGAAACAGGACAAGCTAAGCTAATTACTTAGATGAAAGTAAACTTAGCCGGTGAATGTCAGTAACTTGTATTCCGTGGAGTCAGTGCTTGCTTACTGCTTGACTAGACAGGGTGAAGAGGGATTAATTATGTTCATGTTTTTTTCGTTTTTTTCATTACTTTTGATGGTTGATCTACACTCTACTCGGTTGTCTAAATATTTTTCTCTCGTCTTTCTTCTCTTGCCCTATGAGTGAATGAATGAATCGTGTATTTTACCGAGGTAGTCTCCTCTGCATGTGCTCTGTTCCTCTGTTCTTCGCGGGTGCCAGTTTGTCCTTGTATTATCACGCTTGCTTAGTATACAATTTAGACAAAATCACACTTTTTCTTCAGAAAATGTAGGATTGTAAGGGCCTTCTTACCCTAAAAGCTAGTTATAAGGTAAAGAACTCTCTCACTTTTAAGTTAGGTCTATTGCCCTTCCACAATCAATATAGGACTATTTTAACAATTTCTCCTTTCACACATTGGTGTCTCTCAACTGTTCACTGCTCCTTCATCGTAAACCGATGGTCTCTTAGGGTGCCATTTTACCGTACATCGACGGTCTCTTAGGGTTACAGTCCATCAGACGTTCACACACTTAGTGTCCATTGGGTCAGAGATGTTAGAACCAGGCTCTGATACCACTTGTAGAATCGTAAGGGATTTCTCACCCCAAAAACTAACCAATAAAGTGAGAGACTCTCCTACTTTTAAATTAGATATCTTGCCCTTCTACAACAAATGTAGAACTATTCCAACAGAAAAATGTGAAATCTTTGAGGAGGCTACTGTGATGATATCTGGTGGTAATCTAATACCAATCATGCAAACAAGATGAGGAGAATTGGAACAGGGGAAGAGGGAGGAGAAATATGTATTGCGTCTCTTTGCAGGGACCAAGAAGGAAAGTCTCTCCAGAGTCCCAAGTCTAAAGCAGTTAGTTTTTAAGTAGGTGAGGTGAGGTGAGCCACATTTCGTGTTTCAGCTTTATTTCAAGTTCACGTCGCGGTCAAAAGCAGCAGGCAAAGCAAGGAAGGAAGACGATGCCAATTGCCAATGCGTCTTCCTTCTCACTGCCTTTTCCTGTGCCCCTTTCCATGATGAACTTTATTACTTTCTCCCAAGGCCAAACTGAGTTCCGTGACAGAATGGGAACTCTCTCTCTCTCTCTCTCTCTCTCTCTCTGCTCTCTGACTGATGTGCACAAGTTTTGGGCTTGGATTGGCTGGCTGCACTCTTTCAGTCATGGTACATTAGAACAGTGCACTGTGCACAACCTGCAGATGAAAAAAAATACAAGCTTGAGATCGTCCTCGAACAAGAGAGTAGCAATTTCTCGACCGCTCGTTCGTTCTAGACCGTCAAATGTTCGATTCGACAACCACGACGACGACAACTACAGTTTTCTGTACAAGCAACGCTTCTACAAATGTTCTTCCTCCACAAACGAAGGGAATGCATGGCGTACTCTCTCATCCCCTGCCAGAATACATGCCATTACCATCCATAATGGATGTCTTCAGTACTAGCCTGAAAGGTTGTCGGATGCCATTCTGTCAAAACGACTTTATGATTATACAGTGGTACTGTACTTCTTTACCAAGAAATAATTCAAGAACTGATCCATAATACTCCACGGGTTAACTGATGGAGCAATTGGTACATGCGGCTCACCACCATCAATGAATAAGCAGTATCATAGATATTGTTTATATTGGTGTCTATTTCTATCTTCTATTTAAAAAAACTAAAAAATAATATAAACATCCGGCTTTTCGAAACGACTTCTCTACTCTTCTTACTACCGTCTCGCTCTAGAGATAAGACAAGAGTCACGGGTGCATCATCCACCCTACTCCTCTCGCTTCCATCATACGCACACATCTCTCCATCACTTTTTGCACTGCTCGCTCTCTCTTTGTAAACGTCACTTATTTCAGCTACTACTATTTATTTTCAACCAAAAATTATAATTCATAGCTAAAAGCCATTACTATTCATTTTCAGTTAAAAGTCATAAGTCATAGCTAAAAGACATCAGCAAAAATCAATATGAACGCCCTCATAGAACTAAGCCTACAAATCAATAGCTTATTTTAACCGTGCATCTTCCTTTTTTTGAAACTTTCCTTCTTCTATATGTTGGTAATATATCTATGTACTCAAGTTTGTGGTGTATTTACCATACATCTTAACTAAAAAAGTCATGAAAAATTTCAAAAAAAATTCTACATGTATTCTATGGTTTACTCGACATATATATAAAATTTCAAGGTCGAATTTATTTTATATTAAGAGTAGCAAAAAAGAGAAAATTTTGATAAAATTGAACCCTTAACCATTGTCAGATTTTCTATATTTTGTTATCGCTAACATATAATGAATTTGAACTTGAAATTTTATGCATAGTTAAAGTAAATTTATAAGTACATGTAAAAATTTTTTTGTAATTTTTTGTGACTTTTTTAGTTGGAATATACAGTGAGTACACTATAAGTAAGTGTATAGGTAAGTGGGTTCAGTCATTATCGCTATGATTGTTCTGGCCCATACGTCAAATTGAAAGACCAAATGCCGGGTTAATCAAGCCGGATTTATGCTGTATATTAAAGCAGTAGGGATCGTAGGAGCGACCCCTCCATGGTATGGCCACTCCTATAGTAGTATATCCAAGCTATGAGATGACGATGAGATTGAGCTTGGCTGATGGTCCTGAATGCATGAACGCGGCTTCCCTGTTCCTATTTCTGTGTTCCCTCCGTGTTCCCGCCTACGTGTCATGCATCTGTTAGTTCATTGAACTAACAGATGCATGACACGTAGGCGAGAACACGGAGGGAACACAGAAATGGGAACAGGGAAGCTCCATTCTGAATGCATGTGCTGTTCTTTTCTTTGCATGATTTTTCTCTCTCTATCTCTGTGATCTGCTTAATCTGGTATCTGAATGATACGATTGCTTGATTCTAGAATGCGGTGCCAGGGTGCAAAAGCTTGATGGAGCAATTGGATATCGACATTTGCTTGTCTGATTTGATCGATGGGCATGGAGTATGATGTTTGAAATTGTGAGAAGAAAAGCAGGTAATCATCCTGCAGGCTGCAGTTCAGTGCTACTTTATATTGCTGAGCTACCTCGTTGCCATTGTACTCAGGTTTGGGGAACCTAACAAAGACAAAACTCGAATCCAAAAGTTGGGAAAGAAAGCGGCCTGTTTGAAATGATGAGGACAATATACTCCACTTTGTGAGTGCAAATCAGCAAAGCTAGTCTTGTTACTTACTTTAAGTTGAGCTACTGCTTTAGAAGTTGTAAAGATAACACTGCTTCTATTCTTGTTAGGCAATAGTAGCAGTAGTAAGAACACTACAAGAAAACGTATATTCCCTCACAGTTCCGTCAGCAAAAATAGCAAAGAAAAAAAAACGGCACAAATGCCGCCTGCTCATTTCTTCTTCCTGCTCCAGTTCTTTTCTTTTGAGCTTCCAAGAATAATCCAAGTAACTTGCTTCTTTTTGCCTCCATTCTTTCATCTACCCAATCCCTTAAAGACACATGTAATGTAGTGCTAGTAACCGGTGAAACCACAATACCACCTGTATTAAGTGTTGGGGTTATGTAGGAGCATCTGCTTATGGCACCACTCCAAAGCTTATGGCTTTCGGCTTCGTTAAGTCAGCAGCCAGTTATGGCTTCCGGCTTCATTAAGTCGGCAGCCGGTTGGAATGCTGCGTCTTCCAAAAAGCGGCTTCTGGGCGAGTGGATAAGACCACCACCGATAGCTTGCGTTCGGAAGCCTAAGTTTTTTTCAACCGTTATAGTGCAATTTCAACCATAAGCTGGCAACCGGAAGCCGTAGCCACAAGCCAGTTGGAGCAGGGCCCACGCTACTGATTGAATCTAGTAGTACACATCCTGTAGAGTGCAATAGACTACAGGTAAGGAAGAGGATGGTCAACACAAAAACTGAAGAGATACTTCCTCCGATTCTAAGTACATATGTTTTGGTTTGCGTATTGTTAAATTTTTAGTTGCTACAGTGCAATTTTAGCTATAAGCTGCTTCTAAAAATAAGCCTAAGCTTTTTTCAACCGCTACAGTGCAATTTCAGCCATAAGCCAGCAACCGAAAGCCGCAGCCACAAGCCAGTTGGAGCAGGGCCTATGCTGCTGATTGAATCTAGTAGTACACATCCTGTAGAGTGCAATAGACTACAGTTAAGGAAGAGGATGGTCTACACAAAAACTAAAGAGATACTTCATCCAATTCTAAGTACATATGTTTTGGGTTGCGTGTAGTTAAATTTTGGAAAATTTAATTATCAGTATTTTAAAATATGTATATTAGATACATAAAAATCATATGCATAGATTTATCTTGTAAAGTATTTTTATAATATTATTAAATTTTTATAAATATATTATAATAAAAAATAGTAATCGAAGTTACGTCTCGCGGTCAAAATCAGCCGCGTTTCTAGCTTAGCTACACTGTGCATTTATCGTCGTCTGCTCCCTTGCAGCGCAAAGCCTTCCTTGCATTCGCGGGTATCCACTCGCTGACAAGCGGCCCCCCTGAGATCTACAACTGATGCTGTGCCACCTGTCAGTGTCAGTTACTACTACCGTGTTAGGGAAAAAAATCAGTGAAGTGGCTCGTTTCGTTCCTCGCGCCTGCATGCGGTGCGGGCACATGGCCCTTGTTTATGCAGCAGCAGCAACGCAGAGATGCCATCAGCTGCTGCTGAGTGCTGGCGTCTTCATCCATGGATTTCAGGGACCAAGCTACCACTGACTGCCCTGCTTGTGATACATCATGGTGTGTCGTGCGGTGCCCAGCGCAGGTCTGCGTTAGTTTTGGGCTGCACTGCTGCATGCAGTGAGGGCAATGCAATGCAATGCTGCAGTAATAGTCGTCGATCGATGACGGAGACTCAGCGTCTCCTATCGGACTCACAGGAAGAACCGTGTGACTAGTGGTTACTGGTTATTGCTCATGACCGATGTCTTCCGGTCATAAAAAATTCTGAAAATAATTCAGACAAAATGCAATCTCTACAAAATCAAATATCCACTCTACAAAATTTACAATGATTCAGCACAACATTATCCTGGACCTTCTCATATAGTCTTTCTACTTTGATTATTGTCTGTTCTAGCATGAGGCCTGGCATAAATTACGCTCTGAAACTTCACAATCACCTTAAGTATTGGTGTAATAATGCTTGGGTGTCATCATGTTAGTCTAGGTGACCTATCACTGTATCCTAATTTATTTCTTATGAGGTAGAAAGATCTAGCTCATGCCAAAATACATCAGATTACAATTGTACTACAGTAGAATGTACGTAGTATTCTTCAGGATTGTGCACTAGTACTGTAGCAGAACCGACACGGCACAGCGATAAGGGAGAGACAAAAAAGTGCCGAAGTGTGGCTTTGTTCGCTATCTTCTTTGCTTCAGTTCTTGTGCAGTTAGAGTTTGGATTTTAAGAGAGAAATGTTTCAGCGAGTTCGATATATCATTCTATCATATGTTGTACGTGACAGTGCTTTGTGATGGGACTAATCAATATGTCATACTGCGCCTGACTTGCAGACGGCAGGGGAAACAAGAGGAAATGCTTTCACAGCAATGCAGCACAGTTGCAGATGCAAGAAGGGCAGGTTTTAATTCAGTGGTAAACTCCTGTTTAATGTGTGCACATTGGACATCTGCACTTGGCGTGCCAATGTGAAGCTTATAGATCTACCATTTTGCCTGTATATCTGCTCTCTACTAGTAGTAATTCTGTTCAAGTGTGATCCTGTTGTTCTTTCTCAGCTAGTTTGCCCAAGCTCGATGTCTTGTTCCATTTCTAAGTGTTCGTTGGAGAAGGTTGCAAGAGCAGAACTTAACAATAGGGAGTTCTTAGAAGCTAAGAGAAGGTCGCACCAACTCAATATTGTGCTGAAGCTTGCTCTTGCCGGAAATGTATATTTGGGAACAAGATGGTTAAAGCATACGGGTTAAAAATAACACAGATAGGACGACAGCAGATTGATTTATCCAAGTGAAAAGACGCCCGTGAAGCCCCCACATAGAATGCTCCATGATGCAGGGAAGCTTCAGAATGGCAAAACTGATGCAAGAGGAGAAGGATGCCCCCCAGCAACTTGCACTAGGTCTGCTAAAAGAAATAAGTCCTATCTGGAGAACGTGTATCTGCTAAAAGAAATGCATCTAGGGATCACTGTTCACATAGGAACATTAGTGTTAATCTTATGCAAATGATCAAAAAATTGTTTATACCGAAATTTGGAGGAACAAATCTCGATGAGAACGTGTGGCGATGGGAGGTGGAGCTGCTGCTCCAGGGTTCAGAGCAATATTTGCGGTACAATTAAACAGTGCCCAAGTCTACAGAGCAACTCAAATGACTACAAAAAGAACTCTGTTTCAAAAAGGTGGGGGGAAAATAAGACTACACGTGATCCTGGAAATATAAACAAACATTTGAGAGATTCAGAAATCAAGCCCATTCTCTCTAGCAGCATCAGCCAGAGCTTTTATGTGACCGTGGTAGAGGAAACCACCTCGGTCAAAAACAAGTTTGGTAATTCCTTTCTCCAAGCAAGACTTGGCAATCACTTCACCAATCTTTTGTGCCACTTCCTGGAAACCAAACACTTACAACAGTGAACTTTCATCAGAAACAAAACATTGCCTTTAGGCAAGAAACAACTGCAAAAGCATATTTTAGTTTGTTGTTTCTACTCTGGATTGCAATACACTAACACGTCCAGAAAGCATCAGGGGCCTCTACCATCTGACTTGTAGAACATTTATTTTGTAAGTAGAGCTCAGAAGCATGTGCTAGCATGGAGAAGCTAGAAGTATAAAATCAGCAAAAACCCTGACAAATTTAAACAGCTTTCATTTTTCATGTGCAGAGTGGAGACCTATATAAGTTTTATTCAGAGATACATCTGTACAAAGTCCCCTGAGATTATCCAGTTTCAATAACTAGTCTATCTTTAAGCTATTGGTATCCCTGCCAATATGGCTCCAAGGACCTCACTGGGTCTAGGCACTTAGTGGATTGAAATGAGTGTGATTGTTTGATTGATCGGATAAATATCGAATGCCTGCATATGTACAATCATCTCATGCAAAAGTCAAGAATGTATTTACGAACTATGAACAGTATCATCCATATAGAAATAGGGAAACAGAGAGAAGGGTGCAGTGGCCAGTGGCCATTCTTTGGAATATGTGATCGTAAATTTGAAACTGTACATCTAGAACAAACACAAAAGATGCTGCCAGTGGCCAATTTCACAGTAAGTCCTTACTGAAACCAGTTTTCTTTTTCCAAAGATGCTGCCAGTTAAAACAGCATGCAGTACTATGCAGTTTCAATTTATGAAAAGAGGAGCATAGAACCACAAAACAAGTTGATAAAGCATTTGTATTATTTTGGTATGATACTGCCAAATATTACATATTTTTAGAAAAAAAACAGAAAAACGAATAAGTATGAATAACTGACTCAAAACCAACTTACAATTGTTGGACCAGCTGAGCATTCTAAGCCCTTTAAAAGAGATTTGTGCATTGTGGAAGCTGAAACCAGAGTGCATGGCTTTGTATTGTCGATCACTTGAACATATAAATGCCAAAAATAGTTTTTAAAAACTGAAAAGAGGGACAAAACTAAAATGCACCGGTAGCACACTGCGACGTCTGCGATCTTGATTGCTCAACACGCACGCACTCGTGATAAATAGTACCATATCGGAACCGGATTGGAGAATAGAGGGGGAGAGTATTTTGATGTCCAAGTGCCAGCTAGGCCTGGGCCTTCACTATGTAACAGCACAAAAGGCCGAATTGACCCATTTATCACACGGGGGAAACGTCCCGTCGTTTTGCGGTTCCAATTTGGCCCTAGAAAAAAAACCATGCGTCTGGCTGCTTCAGGTGATCGGAATAGCGATGGTTTTGATTTTCTTGAAAAATATCAGAATTTACTGAAAAACATCAGAATGAGTTGGTTTATTGAGTATAATTAAATTTTAAAAATTTAAAAATAAAACGGCGCTTGTCTGTAATAACGATCTGAAGAATACGGAAAAAAATCAAAACACAAAAATATCAAAAAAAACAAAAAAATAATCACTAGAGGACGAATTTGCCACAGTACCAGAGGCTGCCGTCGTTTCCTTCTCCCTCACCTCACCACCACCAGCCAAGCCGCCTCCAGCGACTCCTCCCCAACCCCAACTCTCGCAAGCCGCAGCTCTCCCAGGCGGCCATGGCGGCGCAGAGGCTCCTCGCGGCGACCACCAAGATCGTCGCTGTGGGGCGCAACTACGTCGCCCACGCCAAGGAGCTCGGCAACCCCGTCCCCAAGGTCCACGTCTCTCTGATCTGATCTGATCTCCTCCGCTCCGATCCCGAAACCCTGGGCTCTGGGCACCCTTCGCCCCGCGCGGTCTCTGACGTCGGCCGTGTTACGTTGATGATTGCAGGAGCCGGTGCTGTTCCTGAAGCCGACTTCCTCGTTCCTCCACGCCGGCGTGGCCACCGCCGCCATCGAGGTGCCCGAGCCGCTCGAGTCGCTGCACCACGAGGTCGAGCTCGCCGTTGTCATCTCTCGCCGCGCGCGCGACGTGCCCGAGGCATCCGCCATGGACTTTGTCGGAGGTGCGCACTAACGAAATGAATACTAACAGGGGGAATGGGGGATGCCTTCCCTGCGCCTACGAGATTACCTGTCTTAAGAACTGTGTTGCAACGAGCGATCTGAGGAGGAAATTACCAGTTGTGCGGCAAGAGGGTGGGCTTTACATTCTCGTTCGTGGAGGAAATTTAGTGTAATTGCAAAGTTTGGTGACAATTCATATTGTTTTATTTATCCCAAAAATCGACTAGTATAAAACCTATTTTACGAAAACTATGTGGGAACTTGGATTTGGTAATCAGAATGATTTAGGCTTTAGTCTGGCAGAGATGAGGGCAATGACATTTAGCAATTCTGATTACATATTAGCTTTTATTATTTCACAAGCCTGGTGGAAAATGGAAATGTGGAATTTAGAATAGGCAAGCTCTTGGCCATCATGCTTGTTCAATGCCTGATTTTCCGTCGATAGGCGGATGCAAATATTTTAATAGCACATAGAATTCCTGAACTTAATCGCGTTTTAATGTAATGTTTGATGCTGGACGTCTTCTCGGTACTCATGGTCGCAAATGGCCTGGCTTTTCATCTATTTGTGATCTGAGTTCTTCATGAGAGGGGAACTTGAGTGAAAGGTTTCCACTGTTTGTCTATATGTAGTCTTGTTCGGTGGGTATCACCTCTTTCTTTTAGTACTCCAGAAAACTGGGCAGTTTGGGGCTCACTCTGTGTGCTGCCTGTTAATGTAGCATGCATCAATAGACAATAGTACAAGTAAAAAAAAAGCTATTGAGTTTTTTTTCTGCAGTGACAAAATAAAATTAATATAACTACTTATATCGTCGGCTTTCCCAGGTTATGCACTTGCTTTGGACATGACTGCAAGGGAACTTCAATCTGTCGCTAAGGTCTGCACTAGTAGTTGTAGTTTCTATGGTCTTGTTCTACCTTTTCTATTATTATTGTTTCTTCCCATCTGCCATTCCTGGTGGTTGCCGAAAGATAGATAGGAGCATTCAACTTAAGAAATTCAGCAACAAGCTGCACATTGTGGTCTCAGAAGTTTCTTCTTTTCCATGATCATGTTAATAAATAGTTGAAGATAGATAGGAACATTCAACTTATGTAAAGAAATTCAGCAACAAACTTCACATTTTAGTCTCAGAAGTTTGCATCTTTTATATGATCATGTCAATCAATAAAACACAAGCCAGGTACTTTTCGTTTGAGCTAGTTATTATTTGTTAGTACTATCTTCCATACAATAAATTTCTCATCATGGTTTTCGGACTTACTTTTGTGCAAATCTGTAGTAATTAATTGATCATCATGACCTTGTATTCTCATGAACTAAACCCACAGCCCCTTAATGTAAGATATTTTCTATCTCATATTTTCTGGTACTTATTAACCAATGAAATTTGTAGTCTGCTGGTCTTCCTTGGACTTTGGGTAAAGCACAGGACACATTCACTCCGATTAGTGCAGTGGTAAGCAATGGTTTCTCTTACTCAAATAAAATGGTGTGGTAGGAGTCTCAAGACATCATTATTTTTTTTCATTTGTATGCATTTGTTTGTAATATACCGCATGTGATATATTAAAGTTAGTCAATGCAAATACATGGAATACACACTAGTCCTCTTTATGATTATTCACAAAGAGAAATAAAACATAGCGGTACTAGGAAATAAGCCCATAGCATTAAAAAAATGTAGGATAGAGGTAACAAATTGACACCGCCTTTGTTGTGGGCTTGTGGCTTCCAAGCTTTGAATGTTCTCCATGTCATTCGATTGACTTAAAGTGATATTGGCAATTCCATTATTGTGATAAGATATGCTGTTCACTTTTTAATGATGGTTTCTCCATTGAACAGGTTCCGAAATCAGCTGTCACTAATCCCGATGATCTAGAGCTCTGGCTAAAGGTAATTATACAAAATATGTACTGAATCTATTTGTTGCAGCCTGAAGCAATAGAAGATATGACATACCATTAACGATTATTGAGCCAACCATAACCAGGTAGATGATGAACTTAGGCAGAAGGGACCTACGAGTGATATGATATTCAAGGTTCCTTTCTTAATCAGTTATATCAGTTCCATCATGACATTAATGGAGGGCGATGTGATATTAACTGGTAATGACATTTTTCTACACACAGCTGCTTTAGTGCATTGGAGGATCTGTTTGTGGTTTATTCATGGTATCCTCTGCAGGTACTCCTGAGGGTGTAGGTCCTGTCCGAGTAGGACAGAAGATCAAAGCTGGTATAACTGGCCTCATTGATGTTGAGTTTGATGTTCAGAGGCGCAAACGGTCATTTTCTACTTGATGCAGTAAGCAAGAGACTAGGTATGCCACATCTTTTTAGGGCCATGCCAGTCATGTTGTTCTACTTGACTTGATCATATGCAGGAAAATAAGATGTTAAGGTTATTCCTTCGTGCAACTAAAAAATGGTTTCGTATTATTGAATTCATGAAACTGAACTATATTTATCATAGAATTCTTGTCACATCCGACAGTAAATGTGCTCCACGGTGGGATTGATATATTGTGGCTTCCTATGTAATAAAAAACATGAAAACATAAAAATTATTATTGCATCTGCCTGTCCAAAATTGTTCTTATGGATCACATGGGTGGTCCTCTGGAACTTGGTCCTTTAGTACTTCATTACTTGGCTTGACCTAGACATTGTTTAGTGCTTTGGTTTTTCTATCAGAATATAACTTTGGATGATCATGCACTTTCCACAGAAAATAACTTTTTGGATATGATCGTTGACTTTGTGCTGTCTGCAAGTGAAAGTAGAGCGCAGTCCTCAGTCATTACCACTTCGTTGAGCAACTGCAATTCTGCAAATCATTCTGGAGTCCCCTCCTCTCTATGTAATCCTGGATTTATTTATGGTTGCATGTTCAGAGCAAACTATGCTTCCATGAACTTGTCCCTGTTGATGGGAGTCATAAGCTCCATTTTCTGCAGTATGTTGTAGAAAGGTATTGTAATGTTATAATGGTAAGATTTTTCTACATTAAGCTTGTGCCATGTTTTGGTAGCTATATCCTTGGTTTTTCCTCTTCTATGACAAAACTGCAGCACTAATAAAGAACATGTAAATGCTATGTTTTTTTCATTTGTATATGACAAACTACTTGTAAATGTTATGCTGATTTAAAGACCTCTATGCAAGCGTACTTGTTAATACTTCGGTTACAACCAAACCGCCCAACCCAGGTACGTTGGTCTAGTCCGCTGCTGCTAGTTAGCAAAGATATGTGTTGTGGCTACATGCCAAACAACAAAGAAAGAAACTCGTCGAAGAGGAAGAGAGGAAGAGGAGAACTAGATGTAGAAGGGTTGTAAGAATTAGAGGATCTTTGTCCCTCCTGGGGGATTATATACATGAGTGGGGTAGAATGGGAACTCCCTATTCTACCCCTTAGTACTTACAAAGGATAAGGGTACATTAGTATATTTACACCTCTACACTATCGGGTCTATTACATATTAGGTCAGTTGCAAGGCCTAATCACGGGGGGTTGTGCCACCCCCACAACAATATGTAATCACGTTGCTTCTCCCCTTGTGTTTATTGTGACAACACGACAATAATGGAAAGTAACTTATATCCTTTTTAATTCTATAAATTAGAATGTTGAAGTGTATATTATTGGAGCCATGTGTTAAAAGATAAAGTGACTAAGTTGAGCGGGCATCCTCATCATTATCCCTTGATTTACCTGGCTATTGTACTGGTGCTATGTGACGACCTGTATTTTTATTATAGGGTAAAAATATTAGTTAACAAATTATTATTCATTTTAGTCGATAAAATATCGTTCTAACAAATAATAGGTCTATTAAAATATTGCAACAGAATAATAATTAGAAACAGTACAACCTTATTACAATACTATTGTCACATAGGGCTATAGTCCGAAACAGGGCTTAACTAATTGAGCCTGAATATTAAGTGGTGCCACTAATAATTATACAAAGGTAGGGATGAGTAGATGGCTATCCACTAATATATTCGATTTCACATAAATGGCTCTTAGCCGCTTTCTACTTCTCTCGACCTTTATACTGGCTTTTGTCTCATACATGTCATGCCCCAAACCGATTTCACTTTGGTAAAGTGGACCTCCTGCATAGCTCTCGGCTTAACCATGTATCTTATCATCATGACTCAACTCTAACAAGGAGGGTTAATAACAAGAGTGAGTACAAAAGTACTCAATAAGCTTATTTAACAAAATGCACTGTATGTTCCTAAGCTAATATTTCTTGGAACATCCATTCTCATCCTCACTTTCAAATATAAAGGTTTTTAGGTTGTGAAAGAATTTTGAATTATTAATTTAGAGATTTACTAAATACTCGTATAGTGGATAAAAACCTCCATTGGTTCTGTAGTCTCCAGTCTAGGAGATAGCATGAATTCATAATTTATATAGCAATGCGCAGTCTTGTACCATTTTACCTATTTTCACTATGATTCTTGTAGCGAGTGGATGTTCGCATTTTCTTAGATGCGATCTCCAATCGGAGCATAGAACTTTTACTGCTATCTCAGTATATTATATCTTCACCTAACTACTCTTAACCAGCATCCTGGGATAGTTTCTCACCCTCACCCGACACCCACTGACCTCGACATAGTTGTTGGTTAAGGTGGTGTAACCCTCACCCAATACTCCACTGTGTAATATATCGCCTCTGCATCCCCTACTTCGGACCTATATATCAATTATGGGTTCCTACGGCTGGATCCCCCAATCAGGGCCTTTGTACCGGCTATGTGTTCCTTCTTTAATTATAATACTTACCCATATGAAGAGTATAATAACTTTAATAGAGTTACTGATTGTGCCTATCCTTAAATGGAACAATGATTGCTATGAATTATACGATCTATTACACAAGTGAATTCTTTATTTTCTTATATACTATCCATATGTAGAAGGTCTCATACCTGTCTCTTTTTCTTTTTCTCCTGCCCTGGGAACCCTCCATCCACCTTTTATTTATTGGTACGACAGTGGCTTCTCCAATTGACTACCCTTATCTCTTTCATCTCTTCCTCGTAACATTCATCCAATTTAAACATAGTTTTAGTTTTTTTATGTAGGATGATAATAATTTAATAGATAAATACTTGTTTTACTAAAGATACTATGATTATATGTTTAAAGGAATGCTTGCCTAGAATTTAACCATATATTAGGATTCAAGTATGATCAGGTGAAGTCCTTCCTGTGACTCGGATCGTTACATGCATTTAAATACGTAGACTATGACTTAATTTACAAAAACATAATAAGATACAGTGTGTCGATGTGTTTGTGCTCTTATAGTGAAGCTACGGTCAATTTAACCTGGTCGCAGTAATCATAATTAATTTCTATCTTGTACTCGTCACTTGATGTTATTGTGCTAGCGTTAGGGGATGTAGCTTATCTAGGAGATATGCTTTGTGTTTTGTTGAATTTTCAGCAATTTATCGTTTAGATGAGAGTAAGCAGATACATGCATGAATATATATGTAAAGATATTCCTATCAAATTTTACACATGCAATTATGTCTATTCCATTTTTACGCAAGTGTGTGTATATTTATCTCTCTCTCTCTCTCTAAATAATTTTGGGCCTCAGGGTTACTCGGATAAAATTCTCCCTCCCAATAAATATTCTTTTCCCGTAATTGGTACACGCATAATGAGCTAAGTTACAGATACAAAAAAAATAAATCTTAAATAAATTATTCTAAGGTGTCCATGTGTGATCCCTGAATTTTATTTTAATCAATTACAAAATTTTATAGCTCAATTGTTGTTTTAATCATCATATAAAATTTTAATCGCTACCTGTAATTTTACTTAATCGTGTACATATTTTAATTCACCGGATATCAATTAAAAATCTAATTAATTCTTGATGGGTTTTTACTATTTGTATATTAATGACATTTTAATTAAGTATTTAAATGAGCCTCAGAATAATCTAACAATCACATATCAACTTAATCGGTACACATTAAATTAATCATCTACTAACTACACACAATTCCTTTTTAATATGGGTACAACCTGTTAATAATGTTTTACAATTTAATACAATTAGCAAAGTTTTACAGAGTAACTTAACATGTAGATGGAATTCTTGAGTTAAAGATTTACAAATATAATTTTTTTTATTACGCGTGCACATAATCTTTTTTCTCCTCTTTTCCTTCTCTCTCTTGTTCAGCCGACTACCCTGGCCACTCATTTCTTCTTCCTTTCTTTTCTTTATTCCTTCTCTTTCCTTTTTTTCCTTATGCTCTTCTCCATCTACTTTCTTCTCTGTTGCTTTTCTTGTGCTTTGCTCTCTAGTCGAACACCTTCTGGCTGCTCATGCTCCTTGCTGCTCTCTTTCTCTCTAATTGTTTCCTCTATTTTCCTTGCTTTGCCGAATGCCTCTCCATGCCCCTCATTTCCTCCCTCTTCCTTCCTTATCTCTTCTCTACTCATTCCCCTTCTTCTCTACTTTTCCCCAAATCCCTACTCAATCTGGCTCTTGGCTTGGCTCCCACCGGCACCACTGTCCCTTAAACCACTGGTCTCTGTGCCTCCTCCCTTACCTTGATTGCTACTCCACCGCCCATGGTTCTGGGTCCCCAATGCTGACGCCCTTGGCCTTGTTGTAATTAATTATCCTCTCTTGAGACCAAGTGTTCACAACTGTTAGGGTTATGGTTGAGAGAAGAGAGATGTGATGCGCTCTCTGTCCTTCAAGGCGGAGTGGTTGTAAAATTTTTCTTGTCAAGTAGCAACATATCAATATTCGTTCATCTCCATGATTATCTCTTGTGTTGATTAATTTGCACTTGATTTCATTGATTTTTTCTCTTCACTTCCCTCTTCTTTATCTTTGTACCAAAGACATGTAAGAAATAGAGATAGCCTCTAAAAATAAATCTCCACCCATCTAGGCACTTGATTAGCAGGTTCTTGAAGTTTCCCCATTTTTGCTAATTTTTACCTTTCCAAGTGAATTCTTAACCTGAGGGTTTTTGCCTTTATTTCTTTGGTGTTCTTACTTGTTGTGATATATCAAAATATATCTAAAGCTATATTGATCATTATCTGCCCACGAGCAAGTCATATCAACTATTTCATATTTTGCCCAATTTTAGTGCAATCTTACTCAAATCTCAAAAAAGTTTAAATTTTGATATGGATTTCTGTGATCCCTGTGTGGAATAGATTTCTGAGACCTTAAACAAGATATGTGCAAAATTTTATAACATTTGGATTTGTATTTTAGAAGTTGCACCAATTTTGGATCTCTTAGGACTGATTGAGTATAGGGGCGGTTAAACCTCCAGCCACCGGTCTGACCGGTTTGACCATAGTGGTCTGACTGATCGGAGGCCAAATCAGCCACGGAGAGGCGGTTCAATCTCTAGGGTTTGGCTATTTGCATATTTTGTTTTTTTTGTCAATTCGATTTGGGATTTTGGCTGTAGATTCTACTCTCAGTAATTTTGTAGTTATTTGAGAAGATGATCAAGAATACTTGAGAAAAATTTTGGAGGACACCATTCCCCTCCTCTATTGCCTATTCGGTCCTACAAGTGGTATCAGAACCCGATTTGCTCTTCTCATAAATCTTAACTGGTCTCAAAGCCATAACAGTAGACAAGTATTCTACCAAGCCATCTATTTTTTATGAAGTCAATTTTTTTATTGAAAAGCTCGAATGCATTCCTACATCGAGGCTCAAGAGCACGCAATTTCGCTCAAGGTCAATAATCCTTATACCATACCGGCCAATGACGATATGATCACACTGTGGAAGCAAATAGCAAAGCTCAAAAATTGTTGATTCAAGGGTTTAGTCGATATGAGTTTGAGCGTGTTGCTCACTTGAGATCTGAATGTCTCTCACTGATTACCATGAGGGATTTACCGCAATTAAGAAAGTGAGACAAAACCAACTGAAGAATGAGTACTCAAAGATCAAGCAAAGGCCCAGTGAATCTTTATATGAGTTATGGGAAATTTTTCAAGATCATTCATAATTTGCTAGTGTTGGTCTTGTGTTTTCTGTCTAAGAATACACGTCAGCTGTTAGACACACTTGATATGAGAGTTTGGGGATGAAGATCATCTCAATGAATGACAACATTGTCATGAGTGAGCTTACCATAGATAAATAAACTCTATTCAAGATTGAAGATGAATAATATTGACTTCATCTCACGTCTCCCCAAGACAAACTTTATGGTACTTGTAGTTGACCTTTCTCAGAGTAGCTCTTATGATTCTTTGGATTTTGACTCATCTAGATTTTTCTTGTCTGCCTTGCACTCCTTGAGCAATGAGCAGCTTTCAAAAATATTGTTGTATATTTTAAACAACTGTAATAGTTGTAATATGTAGACATGATTAATATGCATTGTTATTATCCAAGCCCAACAAAATAAGTGATGTAAATATTCTCTTATCTATCTACATATAATTAATCTATACCATTATAGTCTGGCCCCTCCGAAATAGGTGATGTAATTTTTTTTTCCTTTTTCTCTTGATTAACGAGAGAATTTTTAGGAATTTTGTCTTTCATGATTTAAGGATTGTCATGCATTTTTTTATGCCTTCAAAGCGAATGAGGTACCTTAAATAGATGTTTTTACATATATAGATTAACATGTGCATTTGCTGAAAATATTGCTTCAAAAAGATAAAATGTAAGTTTTTGCAAATCAAGTTTAACTCTCTCAAACGATATTTTAGATTAAAGGGAGTATAAATTCTTATAATCACTAGATTCATGACAATTGACACCATTAAATTCCTTGAGAGAAAACATCTAAACTATTTAGATACTTATAGGAAACTATCTAGGTTATAGAAAGGGTTGCAAATATTTTAACTGGTTGCTCTAGAGCATTCTTAGAAATAAAAAATATCTCCCTCAGTTTTCAAGAAACTTGTCGAGTGCATGTGGGTTGGAGTTCTTTTTTTTTTTTTTGCAAGAGCAAAGAATATTATTAGTACAGT
Source organism: Melocanna baccifera (assembly GCA_036346265.1). Lineage (NCBI taxonomy): Eukaryota > Viridiplantae > Streptophyta > Magnoliopsida > Poales > Poaceae > Melocanna > Melocanna baccifera. The sequence continues at coordinate 1,387,049 of CM070683.1, read as the reverse complement.
ATAATACATATTATCTTTTACCTCAAAACAATCATTTATAAAATAATCAAATAATAGTATCTTACATTATTTAAAAGAAGAGTATATTACACTTTGCACCACCTATTTGGATCTCTGTTGCACAAAACACCAGGTTTATTATTTGTTTGCACATAGCACCACATCTTCAGCAGAATCCGACCAACATGTACGCATCGACTTCGGGTGGGAACATGGTGCTGGAGGAGTGTCTCGTGGAACCCAAAAGGTCTTACTGTTCATTCGACTGGTTATATAAAATAAAGGAGTGTCATATGTCTTGCTAATATCTTCCCACTGCCCAGAAAATCTCAAATCCAGCCAGATCCTAGCAATCTCTTGTTTACCAATATAAAGCCAAACTTGGCATTACCAAAGTTCCTCCGTAATACCAAAGCTTAGCGTTTACAAAAGTTCTTGTCTCTTGGATTACTTGTGCACGGCAATCAATTGTCTCACAATTTCGACAATTTAGGTGTTGAAACACCCGTCTGGAACTTCTTGATGTAGTCGTAGATGTGGTCGCTGATTTCCTGTGCTCTCTCCTGCTGGACGAAGTGCCCAGCACCCTTGATTACCACCACCTCCTCAAGCATAGGCACATCTCTCTTGAGCCCACCCTTGTGTATGTAGCTTTTGACTCCTGGGTGATGGTATGCCAGGTCACCGTCCCCAACAATGAACTTAGTTGGCACTTGCACCTTTGCTCCTGTCCATGGTGCCATCAGTTCCCAGTTCCTGTGCATGCATGTCAGAGCCTCAGAGACTACAACGATGCAATCCTCTAGCTTTTTAGAATATATTATTGCGAACATGGCCAGTGCCACGATATTCAAAATCTACTAGAAGAAACATTATACCGTTCAAATCAGATTTTCATATTTATGACGAATGTTATTCAAACAATGATTTCATATTTATGGCAAATGTTTCTGGACTTGACTAAAATGAACAGATCTTCCCGGCATCTTGCTAACTGCAGTTCATGCAGATTGTGAGCTCCTGCTTTCTGTGTTCAACGCAGGAGTAGGATGATAGGGGAGAACGGTAACACTAAGCCATGACTAAAATACACCGTCAGTCAAAACATATCTAGCTTACAAGATAAACAGACATGACTTGACGCAGACACAGGACTATGCTCTTACTCCTATTCTAGAATTTGTAAACTTAGAAGTTAAAGGCAAAATGTTTCAGCCATTATTATTATCAGCATATCACAATCAGATGCACCATGCTGCATCTGATTAGTGGCCTGTCAGTTGCTTGAAAAACTATAGTCCATCTGGAAATAGATGATAAATGTGTGATTCAGAAGTTTAGTATGTGCAGGTGTGCAGGACAGTTTTGGGATAATGTGACATGTATGAATTGTGCACATGATGGTTTAGTTTCTTGCTAAAGAAATTTTAAATCATTAACAGACTTACAGGTCTAAACAGCGGTAGTAATTAATGCCACCAGCAAAGCCAGTTTTTGCATACACACTTGCTAGGTAACTGATATCTTCCTCGGAGAGCCAAGAAGGCAGTGTTATTTGCTTGTTGCTTGCCCGCATTTTCTTAAGGGACATAGCAGAAGAACCTGTGGTTTGAACAATCAATGCCATTTTGAAGAACCTCTTCAATTCAAAACTAGCAAATTGCGCTTCAATTCCAGGTTCCTGCCAACCAATGTGACACTTGTAAAGCCAAGGTTTGGAAATCACCAGTCTGAAACTTAGATTGAAAAGTATGGACTTCACAAAAACAAAAGAGGAGCACGAGTTAAAGATGGTTCAGAAATGCAACTAATCCATGCTATTATTGGTATATAACTCATGCTATTATAGCTAAATAATATCTATTCACTGATCCATGATGATACATTTATGCTAAACCAAAGACAAGTTAGGTTGAAAAGTATGGGCTTCACAAAAACAAAAGAGGAGCATGAATTAAAGATGGTTCAGAAATGCAACTCGTCCACATAGTGGTTCAAATTATTGGTATACAACTCATGTAATTATAGCTAAATGATATCTATTCATTGATCCTTGCCAATACATATATGCTAATCCAAAGATATGCTCTTCCAAAATGCCAGTGGCACCTTACAAGTGATGAGCTGCAGTTTGCAGAAGTAATAAGAAACTAATACCCCTCAAACAAGAACTAAGAAGACACCACTAGAAAGGGAACTGCTTGCAAACGAAGAAGGGAAATTTTATAGGCACACACTAAATTAAACCCTTGGAAGATCAATTGACACGAGAATTTGACATACCAGACAGACATGCACAACAATGAAATTCTACAAGAATGTCTTAATACTCATATGTTCATCTATGTCACTAATGTAATAAGATGAAGCTCACATGTGAGCACCACTTTGGGCTTGTATTTGGTACCACACCTGTAGCAATAGAAATGCAACTAACTTGCCCAGCGCAACCAACTGAACCCCACAACCTTGGTGATAATCTACCCATGTGAGTTTGGATCACAACTGAGCAATCTCGTCTCTTTCCTCCTCTTTGCACATGCAACCACATGTCCCACAACCCACATAGGTCCTTGCTTATTTGAATTGATAAACTACAATGGCATGCCAGCGTCATCTCACCCCTTGTTGGGGAAACGGAAGCAGAAAACCAAAACTGCAGAAATTGCTTGCTAATCATGTTCAGAATCATACTAATTTGTGGGTGCCAAGCATTAGCAGCAGAGACATGGAGTAGCCGATAGCTCTGATCCCTGGATAAAATTACTCATTAGATGGTGGCCACAGGAGCAATTGCGCACCTGGAATCGGCAGACGTAGTAGTCGTCGCCGTAAGCGCCGCGGAAGTAGTCGAGGGGCTTCTTGGAGGGGTGCCTGGGCATGAAGGCGACGCTGAGGTTGACGAGCGCGCGCACCCGGTCCGGCCGCAGCAGGCACAGGTTCCACGACACGATGGCGCCCCAGTCGTGCCCCACCACGAACACCTTCACCGAAGCACCGACGCGTCAACCACCGCCAGTCTCGCAACCCGACATTTTGGGGATAGAGAAAGAGGAGAAGGGGGGCGCGGGCGCGGGCGCGCTTAATTAATTACCTGGGAGAGCTGGAGGGCGTCGAGGAGGGCGACGAGGTCGCCGACGATGTGGAAGATGGTGTAGGAGGTCGGGTCCGGAGGCGCGGTGGTGCCTCCGTAGCCGCGGAGGTCGGGGGCGAGGCAGCGGTAGCCCCGCGCCGCCAGGTGGTCCATCTGGTGGCGCCACGAGTACCAGAGCTCCGGGAAGCCGTGCACGAAGAGCACCGCGGGCGCGGAGGCGCCGGCCGGACCGGCCTCGGCGACGTGCATCGAGATTCCGTTCGCCTCCACCGTCCGGTGCCTTACCGGCGCCGCCGCCATGGCCTCTGCTCTGCCGCTCGCAGTGTCGCTGCGACGTCGTGCCGTGCCGTGCTGGTCTCGGATGCGACGGGGAGTGGTTGAGAGCGGCGACAGGTCTAGCACCTGGGCTGGGCGAGACGTTTTATTATTCGCTCTCTGCGGTCACGTGCCTTTGACACGGCAGCCGCCTCGCGCGTTTCTGTGAACATGCCGAAATGGATCATTGGTCGGCCTAAACTACAAACTAGGCCAGGCACAATCGGCCCATAAAATGCTCACGCCCATGTCCAGTTTGCCAAGCGCTCACCTCTCATCACCTGATCCTCAAAAAAAAAAAAAAAAAAACAGAAAACAAAACACCACTCATCAGCTAAGATGCCCCGATACGCAATATAAGTACGACGATATGATATTTTCCAAAAATAAGGATACGTCGATACGGTAAGTGTGTGTATGTATGTATGTATGTATGTATGTATGTATGTATGTATGTATGTATGTATGTATAGGAAGTCTCTTTTCTACATCCGGTGTAATTACACCATATGTTATATCTTACAATGTAGAGAGTATCTCGCGTAACAGAGCGTATGTACGTGTAGTATATGAGTATTTAAGACCATCTAGGTGGTATGAATAATTTTTTAGATGTGATATGTATAATTTTTTTGACATACTCATTTTTATATACGTACATAAAGGTATTTACAAAATATGCTAAAAACTATAGACTCCCTTGCAATTTTTTCATATGGTTCATATTGGAGTATCTTATAATTAGTATACGAGTATATCCAAGGTGATAAAAAAGTATTTCAAGTTCGTTTATGTAGTATATTAGATGTGGGTGTAATTATACCCGAGAGTAAAATATATTTTTCATATATATATATATATATATATATATATATATATATATATATATATATATATATATATATATATATATAAAAGCTCCTTTTCTATACCCTGGTGTAATTACACACTATGTCGTATCTCATACCGTAGGAAGTATCTCATGTAACGGAGGGTATGTACGTGCAGTATATGAGTATTTAAGATCATCTAGGTGATATAAACAATTTTTCAAATGTAGTATGTAGATTTTTTTGACATACTTCTTTTTATATACGTATATGAAGGTATTTATAAAATACGCTAAAAATTATGGACTTCCTTGCAATTTTTTCATGTAGTTCACATTGAAATATCTTATAATTAGTATACAAGTATATCCAAAGTGATAAAGTAGTATTTCAAGTTCGTTTAGATGGTATATTAGAGGTGGGTGTAATTACACCTGGTGTAGAAAGTATTTTTCATATTTTATATTTATATATATATATATATATATATATATATATATATGAAAATAAAAAAGTGTAAGCATGCTACGAGTGAATGAAAAACTAAGATTACCTTGATAAATTGAATGCTGTATATTTCATTAATCAATAGGACAAGATAGCAATTTTCAGTTGGTACTTTCAGCAGCATGCATCAGATTTTCTTGTATGCTGAAAAGTGAAACTGAAAAATATAATGAGCATTTGGATGTGCACATATAGATTATAAATTGAAAAGATTGATTTGGAGTAAACATCTTACATTGCTTAAACTTCTCAATTTTAAAGGCTAATCCCTTCATGTACATAATCATCAATCATCATTTCCAGTATATGTTCAGCAGAAGCATGGAGAAAATCTGGCATTCTCATGTTATTGACATAACATGCAGATTCTTGTATGCAGCGAAAATCATGAATCATGAATCTCCTAAAATCAACTGCAACTCTGTAACCTCTTATAGTCTGTAAGTCTATTATCTTCAACAATCAACATTATGCACAAGCAATATCTATTTGTGAAGCATACCTTAATGTTAAAACCAACTTTAATAATGATTTCAATAAACATCACATCGAGATCTTTTGCCTTAGCTCCCCCTTCCTCTATGGAGACTTTCCTGATGCATGAGAACTTCAACAGAACTTTAGCTTTTATAATCTACTGGAATGTACTAACAAGAGGAGCATTCGGGAGACTTGCCTGTTGCACGAAAAGCATTCGAGAGCAGGGGGAGTGGGGATCGGGGGGGAGCAGCGAGAGCGTCGAGAGCAAGGGGAGCGGTGGGAGCAGGGGAGCGGCGGGGGAGCAAAGGCGGGAGCGGTGGGGGAGCAGCGACGGGGAGCGACGGAAGCAGCGAGGGACCAACAACGGATCTCCAGGCTACTACGGTTGTGGGCACCTTTGATTTCATCTACCGCGTGGACCAGCTCGATGACGCCATCTAAGAGGTGGTGGCGCGAGGGGAGGAGGCCGTCCGGAGGGTGGAGGAGACGGTGGGGTTCCTAGGCAGACCAAGGCGGCCAGCTATGTGCGGAGGCTGACTAAGGCGGTAGGGGGGAGGTGACCTCGAGGCAGCGGGAATGGTATATCTCCGGTCGACAGCGGCGGCGGCAAGCGAGGAGCTCTACCGGGGGAGAGGGGTGACGCGAACAAGGATTGAGGACGACGCGAATGAGGGGTGTGCGTTTTGGGTTAGGGCGTTCAAGATTTATGCAAGAGAGGCTGGGCCGACGTGGGGCCTGCTGGGCTGGCTTGGTCAATACGTATCGGCGAAGTATCATGGCGTATCGGTGTATTTTTTTATTTATTTTTTAAGCAAAATTCTCCGATACTCCACCGATACTGTATCGCGCTGTATCAGATACGTATCGAGCACAGGTACAGCGTTCAACTAGCGTATCGATGCTTTCAGCTCACCAGGTTAAGGATCTCCTCATATTAACTTCTGCTTACTAATATAAACACCCTGACTTTATAAGTTATTTTTACTGGCCATTACTTTTCACTTTCACATATTGTAATATACTTTGTATTTTATCATATCATAATTCCGTAAATTATATGGCAGTCCAAAAGCTATCAACCGTAGCAAATACGAACACCTCTAGATTGGCAATAAAAATTAAGTATTTCAAAGCATAAGCATGGCTAATTGGCTATGAATCAAACACATCATTCCACGGTACTGAAATCTCAATACACGAATAACTTGTTCCAGGACTACGAAACGACCGTTAAAATTTATTTAAACCGTACGTGACTAGCGACATGCCACGCGAACACGCGATCGGTCGTTCAGTTGAGCTCGATCAGAACTTGCTGATGAAGTCGTAGATGTGCTCGCTGACGTCCTGCGCCTTCTCCTGCTGGATGAAGTGCCCCGCGCCGGGGACCACCACGACGTCCTCGAGCAGCGGCACGTCGCTCTTGAACCCTCCCTTGTGCAGGTAGTCCTGGATGCCAGCCCAGTGGTACGTCAGGTCCCCGTCCCCGATGATGAACTTGGTCGGCACCTGCACCTTGGCGTCCGCCCACGGCGCCGCCAGCTCCCAGTTCCTGTCCAGGTTGCGGTAGTAGTTGATGCCGCCGGTGAAGCCCGTCTTCTCGAAGGCGGCGGCGAAGTAGTCCACGTCAGCCTCCGTCAGCCAGGGAGGAAGCGGCGACTCCTCGGCCTCCGGCTTGCCGGCCGCGTCGGCGGTGAAGCGGTTGCTCAGGATCTGCCGCATGATGTACCTCGCGTGGGCCGGGGATAACTCTTCCTCTGCAACCCCGGGCTCCTGCACCATGCATTCAGAGAATTGCCATGCCGTGCCGTGCATGCATGGACATGATCGAATTGAAAAACTATGACAAGCTTATCTAGAAAGTTTGGGCACCAGGGAAATGCAAGGTTTTCGTGTGGACGGTCATACGAATTTGTTGAGGAACTCTCGCTGGCGACCAGTCCGAGCGGTTCCTCTGCTTAGAATAAGAACGAATCAATCACAGAAACACAGAATAATAGATTGAACACAGAGAGGTAGAGAGAACTCCTGGTCTTTCTTTATTGCTTCATATGCATTGAGTACAAAATCAGCCATATGGCTCTCTATTTATAGGGGGTGGGATGAGGTGCCCATTATAGACAAGGACTCGTTTAAACGGAGAGGATCCGTTTAAACGGGGATCCTTATCTTTAGTTTCCCAATACTCCCCCTTGGGCACTCATCCGACATACTCATGCCTCATTAAAACTCCATAAAAACCCAGTGGGAAAAATTTGGAGAAAGAGTACATGATGCATGTTATGCTGCGATTGCACGAATTGCCTCATTAAAAACCTTGATCGAGAAACTTCAGGAAAACTCGTCAAGGGAAAAAGAGTACAATTCTCCCAACTTCATTTAGTCTTGGGACTTTTATTCTTTGGGTACTTGATCTTGAGGATCAAGATTTACTAACGGACTTGAGAGAATTCTCCCCAGATTCTGCACTTCTCTAAGTCTCATCATACCGATCCTCGCACGCACCTTTCAAAGCTAGATGCGGGAGGGACTTTGTGAATAAATCTGCTAGATTTTCACAAGACTTAGTATCAAGATACTTTAATCTCGTCCATCTTTTGCAATTCATGAGCATAGAAGAACTTGGGGTTGATATGCTTTGTGAGATGACTCTTCACATAGCCCGTTTGTACTTGTGCAGCATAGCGGCATTATCTTCATAGATAATTGTGGGGTTTTGCACAATGTTCATTCCACATGATTGCTGGATGTGGTGAACCATTCGGCGTAGCCAAGCGCATTCACGTGCGGCTTCATATAGCGCTATTATTTACGAGTGGTTCGTCGAGGTAGCTACAAGGCTTTGCTTAGACGATTTCGAAAATGCGGTTCCACCACACGAAATACATAGCTTGTTTGTGACTTTGCGGTATGCGGGTCGACAGTACCCAAAGCATCTGCATAGCCAATCAAGTTCAGATTTTGATTCTTTACGGAGAACAATCCAAGGTCCTTGCTTCCTTGGAGATATCGGAAGATGTCCTTTATGCCCGCCAATGCCTTTTGGTGGGCTCTGCACTATACCTTGCCAATAGGTTCACGGCAAAGGCAATATCCGGTCTAGTGCGTTTGCTAAGTACATGAGTGCTCCAACGCACTCAAGTATGGGAATTCGGTCCCAGGACTTCCTCCCCTCTTCCCTAGGTCGGAAAGGATCTTTTCTTGCTGCAAAGATCTCCGATCATCGGTACTTTGATGGGAATGCTTTCTCAAAGCCGAATCTTTCTAGCACCTTACGGGTGTAGGTCGTGATGTACTAAGACTCCTCCGAGGACATGCTCAAGCTGCGAGCCTAAGCGGAATTTGGTTTTGCCCAAATCCTTCATTTCAAACTCGACTCCAAGTAGGAGCTTGCTTCTTTTATATCATCCATTGTCCGATGATATTCGGATCATCTACATACACCGAGATTTTCTGAATCCATTCAGGATCGCCGTATAAATACACAAGGACAGTCTTCATTGTTTGTGTAGCCTTTCTTGCGAGAAAAGTCGTTTAGCGATTATACCACATTCGCGGTTGCTTGATCCATCTGGGGACTTTCTAAGCTTCACAACATGCATGATTTCTATTTGCTCTGTCTTGGTTGGAGAGGAATTCCTTGAGGACTTTCATATAAATCTCGAATCCAAGTTACCATAAAGATATGCGATCACAACATCCATCGGTTTCATTTCTAAATTCAAGTTCACTGCCATTGAGATCAAGTATCTAAAGGTAATTCCACTCATGACTGGGAGTAGGTTTCTTCATAATCAACTCCGGGGCGTTGAGTGAAACCTTGTGCTACCAAACCTTACTTTGTATCTCACTACTGTTTCTTTCATTTCTCTTTCGAACAAATACCCACTTGTGCCCTACAGGTGCACATGGGGAGGAGTGCGACATACGGCCCAAACACTTCTCTTTTGTTCGGAGATAGCAATCGGTTGCTATTGCCTTCTTCCAATCTTCCCAATCGATCTTTTCTTACATTCGTGAGCGATGCGGGCTCGGGATCAAGATCAATGATTGTGGCAATTTTCTTTGCAAGTAGATATCGACATTGGTCGTTGTCCTGTTCGGGACTCTCCGTGTGCACATAATTTATAGCTATTTCTTCATGAGTTGCTTCTTCCGGAGCTTCATCTTGCGCATCGCTTCTTTCCATTGCGGTGGCAAGTCCCTTTAGTTTCGGCTCGATGTGTGCGCACACATCCATGCCGACGGGATATTCAGATCGGTATGCCCTCTACTAGAGGTGTCATACTTGTGCAGTCTCAACCGACTCCCCTTCTCATTCAGGGGACTTGGTGATCGGTGTGATAAGTCTTTCTTATCCTTTTTCACCAGCGTTCGGTTACTTAGGATTCGAGGAGCGGAGTTCTCGTCCTTTTTTTTTCGAGGCCTGCGGGCGAGATTGGGGATACTATACGCTTTCTTTGGTATTTCAACCCTCTCGGTGCGATGCGTGCGAGCACATGCGACTTAGTCACGCTCTTCAAATCACTAAAGTGATTAGGCGGTGATTCGCTAATGCTTACAAATCATTTGTCTTACGGACTTCTATTGTCTTACGGACTTCTCTTGTCTTACGGACTTTTATTGTCTTCGGACTTCTCTATTTGATTTACTAGTGCGTGGGTCATGTGCGGGAATTCCGTGCCTTCCCACGTAATTTCCGGCATTTTTCATGAAAGGGTTGATTTCCTCCCCTAATGTCGGAAATTATCCTCATCAAAAATGCGATCGTGGCGGCGGTATGCAAATCTCCGACACGGGTTCCAAATACGATTATGGATGCGATCTCATAACCAACGTATATCCCGTCTTACGGAGAGGGCCCATTGCGATTATTTGTGGAGGGTATAGGTACATAAACCTTGCATCCAAACCTCCCGAGATGAGAAATTTTCTGGTGACCCTTGCGCTAGTTGCATAGGTGAATGGATGTTGTAGGCGAAGGTCTAAAATTGATGAGATTATTGCATGTAGGATGCGTGTCCCCAACATGTAGCCGGTAAATTACAATTCGCAAGAGGGTCGGGCAATAAATTTAATTCTCTTGATCAATGCCTCTGCCAAACCATTCAGGTATGGACATGTGGTACCGAATGCTCAAGCGCAATTCCCATCGCCATGCAATAATCATCAAATGCTTTTGAAGTAAATTCTCGGCATTGTCCATTCGATGGACTTGATGCGATGATCGAGAACACATTTCGATGCGAATGATCTGCGAGATCAATTTGGCGAAAGCATGGTTTCTTGTGGATAATAAATCCACATATGACCACTTTGAGGAAGCATCAATGAGCACCATGGACTGAGATGGGCTGGATAGGACCACAAATGTCTCCTGGATGCGTTCGGGAATGCGAGACTTCATCCTTCACTTTCGAGTGGATGGTCTAGTGATTAATTTCCGGTGGCACATGCAGGGCACACAAAATCTTGAGATTCGGAAATTCTTCACATTAATATTATGCCCGTGAGAATTGTTAATTATATTTCTCATCATCCTAAGACACAGGTGGCCTAATGCATGCGTGCGAGACAGAATAGTTGAAGCTTCGAATCTGTCTTGGGGCGATGTGCAGCTGCAGCGCCTTAATGTTGGTATAATATAGCCACACGTGTTCATGCCATTATAAACTGAATAAATGAATGAATTATTTCAAAATCATCCAACCATTACGAGAAGACAAAAATAAAGTACCATCCATGCAAGATCTAACTTGTCCATTTAATGCAAAATAAATGACAATTAACGTCTCATGCATTCTGTGCATCAGACGGAATCAACTAGAAAGTCATTGACTTCTTCGGCTATCTTAGGAGTGATGTTCTCTTCGAGAGAAATCATGGAGGTGGCTGCCTCTAAGTCGTAAGGGGGTGCTGCTACCTGGATGGACTCAACCTCCATCATTTCGTGCGGCTCATGATGCTCCCCTCAACAAACAAAGTTAGCTTCAGTGCCCTTTGCCATTGTTCTTATGGGCATGGTGGGCATCAATGACATATTGCGATGCTTTACAGATCCGCGATCAATGCCCCCACTTGCCACACTTGTAGCAACCTTGGTTCTGCTGGCCATAGGTTTTGACACTCTCCTTAGCCCTTTTGTCATTTGGAGCATCTGACTTGCCTTTCTGGGCAACGGTCTTACCCTTCTTCCCCTTCTTTTCATCAAGGGCTTTCGCACCTTATAGCTCCCAAAGATTGGCTTCACGGCGGTGGAGTTCCCCAATGGTGAGTGGCGTAATTCTTGCGGAGAAGTTCGTCTGAGCCTCGTTACTGCATCATATCAATCAATTGGCGTATTTCTTGTAGCCGTCTTGGCGATAGTTGCGGGCGGATTACACAAAGACATTGGGGTGAAAGGTGGACAAGGACTTCTCAATCTTCTGCTCATCCGTGATCCGCTTGCCACGAGTTGAAGATTGGTACAAGTCTGTGCAAGGCGAGTGTACTCCCGACCGCCTTGAAATCGGCAAACCTCGGTCCGATCCACTCCTACTCGCTCGAGGAAGAATGGTGTACTTTAGCCTCTCAAACCGTTTCTTGAGTGCGGTCGAGAGTGCTAGCGCGCTTTCTCGCCATATACTCATTCTTGAGAGTAATGCGGAGGTGGTGCACGAGGAAATGAAGTGCTGATCATTTTCCTCGGTGTGGGTTTGGCGTCATGCCGTCCGCCAATCCCAATAGGCTGCGCGAGCTTCACGGCTCCAAGTACTATCTCGACATCGGATGCCCACGTCGGATAGTTCTTGCCATCTTGGGCAAGCTCCTCGAACTCCGGTTCGTGATGCGACCATCTACATGTGATGAATGGGACATATAAGTTTACTTGAGTAAACATGCATGGAATTATTTATGCGTAAATAAATGGTACAATAAATTCTCGTAATGTTCCATAATTTTCTATGTATTTTTCATAATTTCTTGCTAATTTTCGGTGATTAAAAGCAATTAAATAATTATAATTAATCAAAGCAGTAAATAATTGCGAAAATACATAAAATAATAGTGGCATAACGTGCGGGCGCGGCGTGCGGGGCCGGGCGGCGGCGGCAGAATGGAGCCGCTGCGGAGGAGGCCGTCTGGCGCGCGGCCGTCGCGGGAACTGCGCGGCGGCCATGCGGGCGGCGGCCGTCGCGGGGCCCGGCAGCGGGGCGGCCATGCGGGCGGCGGCGGTCGCGGGGCCAGCGCGAGGCGGTGGCCGAGGCCGATCTGTGCGCGGAGCGGCGCGCCCCGTCGCGGGAGGCGGCGCGCGCCGCTGCCGGCGCGGAGCCGCTGCCGCGGCGCGGCGCAGGCAGCCAGCGATGCCATCGCGGGGCGCGTCGCCCGGCCGGCGCGGCGCGCGCGCGGCAGCGCGCGCGGGAGCCGAGGCCGATGGCGCGGCGTGCGTGGAGGCGAGGCCGGTGAGGCGCGCGCCGTTCGGGCGCGGCGTGGCGGCGGGCGGCGCGGAAGATGCGCCGTCGCGGGCACGCAACGGAGGCTGAGGTGTCATCGGCGTCGCGCGCATGCAGCGCGTGGAGGAGTCGAGACGTCGGCGTCGCGGCGCGCATGCAGCGCAAGCGAGGAGCCGAGGCGCCGATGGCGTCGCGCGCGTTCGGGCGCGGCGAGAGCCGAGGCTGGCGGCGCATCGCATGCGCGCAGCGAGAAGCCGGCGCGTCGGCGCAGCGCCGCCGTGCGGCGCGCGTCGCGAGGTGGGCGATGGCGTGCCATGCGGGCGTTGCGCGGGCCGGCGACAGCGGTGGCACCGTGGCGGAGTGGCGCGCCGTCGCGGCGCGTCGGCCGGGTCGTCGGCGACTCGACAACGACGGCCCGTCACGGGGCGGTTGTTGGTGCACATGCGGGTGCGACGGCGGCCGAGTGTTGCCTCATGCCGGAGACGGCGCGCATCTGCGCGGTGGCCATGCGGGCCGCCCTTGCGAATCTTTTCTTGTGCAATTATCGAGCGAAAAGATGTATAAAATTTCGTTTCTAATCTCGATGCAATCAACATCGCGCTTTTCACATCTACCGATCGACATTGTGCGGCGACTTGGTCCGCTCACGGTAGATTAGGGCGGATTTGCATCGTTTCTGATGCAATCAACATCTACCCGCTTCGCAATCTACCGATCGACATTGTGCCGGCGACTTGTGTCCGCTCGCGGTAGATTAGGGATTTGCACCGTGAAAAACAATCTAGAACGCGAAGAAAAGCAAATTCAAAGCGATCTAGAAAAACCAATCTATTAAGTGCTTCGATGATTACCTTCGTTCACCGGAGCGATTCGTGCTGATAACGTGTTGAGGAACTCTCGCGCGACCATCCGGCGGTTCCTCTGCTTAGAATAAGAACGAATCAATCACGAAAACACGAATAATAGATTGAACACGAGAGGTAGAGAGAACTCCTGGTCTTTCTTTATTGCTTCATATGCATTGAGTACAAAATCAGCCATATGGCTCTCTATTTATAGGGGGTGGGATGAGGTGCCCATTATAGACAAGGACTCGTTTAAACGGAGAGGATCCGTTTAAACGGGGATCCTTATCTTTAGTTTCCCAATAGAATTAAAGTGGAGGCACTGTCGACCCTACTCAATTTTTAGCACACATCTATAACGGTTGAAGTTTTATCATATTTGCCCCCACTAGCCCAACAAAAGTGATCCTATTAGACCTACAATTAATCCAAAAAAAAAAGAAATCCAAACCCAAAGTTATTTATGATTCCACTCAATTTTTTTTATCTTGGGTCCACCTGATTGTTGCACCATATGTTTACATCAACTGGGGAGTGCAATATATTTGTTCACTGCATGCCCCTAATTTAAAAAAAAAAAGGACCTGGGAATTGATGGTAGATTGTGCCGGTATGCCGGCAAATTGAAACCTGCAATTTCCATAAGGCTCTGCACGAGCGGCGCGATCGCAGCAGCTTGCGGCGCGCCTTCACTAATCATGTCGGCTGTGTGGCAGATTTGGAGGGAGAGAAGCCGAGCCGCCGCGTCTTTGAAAAAGAAATCTACAAGATACCCTGGAGAATCGATATCTGGCCGGCAAGATGGAAAGAAGGGAAACAGATCAAGGGGCACATAATTGCTCACGTAGGGCGCCAAATCGAAGCAACTAATTAGGATTTAGGACCTTTCATTTCGCTTTTTGATTTGCTCCCTGCTAACTCCTCCTCCGATCCTCTATAAAAAAACCATGCACGCACGTACGCATCGAGAGCAAAAGCAGCAACCGCACGTGAAGCAATAGCAGGTTAGGCGGCGGCGGCAATGGCGCCCGTGATCCTCCAGACCGACGTGCACTGCTTCGTCTGCGCGAGGAAGATCCGGAACACCATCAAGAACCTGCTTGGTATGCACGCACCACGTACGTGTTGATACTGCATCGATCCATCTGACAATGCGTCTTGCTGTGCATGCAGGTGTGGAGAGCGTGCGGGCGTCCCCGGATTCTAGGCTGGTGGTGGTCACCGGGACGGCGGACGCGGAGGTGCTCCGGAGGCGGATCCAGCACAGGATGAGGAGGGCCGTCACCATCGTGGACGACGGCACGGAGGACCAGCTGGACGACCACCACTATGGGATGACGCATCTGGCGCCGCCACAGTACGCCCCGCCGCCGCCGGGATACCCGCGGTACAACAGCTGGGGGACGACGTCGTCTCATCCGCATCACTACGCCCCGCAGCCGGCGGGCTACTACCCGTACGGCGGCAACCACTACTGGCAGTCGCACCCCCGCCAGTACGTGCCAAGCGGCACGCCGACGTTCCTCGACGATGAGATTCCCGACGAGAATTGCTGCTCCATCCAGTGATCGACTGAGCGAGCGAGACGGCGACGTACGTACGCCTGATCGAATCCAATTTTACTACAGTTCGCACGGAATGGACGAGCTGGTGTATTTTTTTTTTCGTGTACTACCAGTCTACCACTGTGCAAGCCATGAAGTCTGTGCAGGGTTAATTTTCACTACCCCACAAGACTCCTGGTTCCTGTTGGAACGATAAAAGTTTGGAAGAAAATATTTAGGTGATATTTATCAAAACCTTAAAAGTTTTGCTTATGTTGATTTTGCCTAGAAGTTTGAAATTTGGAGTGCTTCTACTATACAAGTTTCAATGTATGCCAGAGTCCAATTACTAGTATACTAAAATGTCTGTGCATTGCAACAGAATGACAAAAAAGCGTGATACATATTACGGTTTTCGCCGTTAGTATCTGAGTATGTCACTACCAAAGCGTTTAGATCCAACTATGCTCATAGAATCATCAATAATTAATCAATTCCAAAAAATAAAAATAAACAAAAGATAAGTAATAAAAAAGACTTTGCTGTCGTCAAATAGACATCAATGTCTCACGGCCGCAGCCTCCTTCCTTCTCCTCTTCCATTTTTCCACTCTCCAACGTCTTCTTCCTCCATAATCTTCGCATCGCATGGAATTGAAGAATCCGAGCAATCCAATTCCACCTTTCTCTCTCTTCACTCTCTCTCTATAGGACCTAATAATCCAAAATATTGTGCTGCCATCCCCTCACCGACTCACCAGGCCTCACCTCCTCAGATTCCTCCTCTCCTCTCTTACTTAGTCTCATTTGCTAACTGCTACTCTCCGCCTCTCCATCCTCTTGACGGCTCGACCGACTGGTTGGCCCCTCTCTGCCTTTCCCAGATCTGCAAATCCAGGCCTCGTCCTCCATGTCTACATCCTCCCTCCTCTAGCCTCCCCCTCTCTATTTCCCACTGTCTCGCCTCCCTAACTCTCCATTGCGGCCACCCAGCTTCAGGTTTCCCCGGTGGACAGTTCCCCTATAGGCCTGCTGCTCCCCACGTGGCGTCAGCTTGGGCTGAGATCTGTCTCACAGGCCCCGACCACAGTTGATGACCTGTTCCATGACCTTGACCTCTCGTCCTGCTCCTCCTCCACAATGTGGTCCCCTGCCTCCGACGAGGAGAACCCATCGCCCAACTCGAAATGAGTGGTGCGGATCGTGATTGGGCAGTACTGACTACTGAGTGGTGCAGGCTAACTGGTAGACATTAGTTGTGTGGGTTGTGCTGATATCATGGTCCACTCGTCGATGCGTAGATCAGAGGAGGGGTGTAGGGGTGAACGGGTAAACTCTATTTTTATATTAGTTAAGATGTTTTCGAGACTTTATGGTTACTGGGGTATATACTCAATCTACAGTCCTATACACGCTGACAAGTGACAATGATCATATTTTTGCGTGAATGTCCCTATGGTTGAACATTTGTGTGTCATATCTGCAACGATAACAGTGTTGACAAAAACTTAACAAGATTATTGTTCTTTTCGGCTTTTGAGCCGGCTTTTAGATTTGTCATTTTAAACAATCATTGTTTATTAAATTAATAAGCCATAAACACCACATCCAATGGATCTCACCTCTCCCACCCCAACTCAAATTTTTACAGATGCTTCCATACTGGTCAACCAGAAGAAATTAGCAGAGGAGATGAGCATAGGTTGGCTTGCCTGGTAGCGGACGATGTAGTAGGTGGGGCCGTAGGCGCGGTTGAAGTAGTCGGTGGGCTTGACGGCGCCGGAGCCGGCGCGGATCATGATGTGGCGCATGAAGGGGACGCTCGTGTTCACCAGCGCCGTCACGCGCTCCGGCCGGAACAGGCACAGGTACCACGCGATCAGCGCGCCCCAGTCGTGCCCCACCACCGCCACCTAATGTTCCATATATCCGTCACATACACAATCACACATAGTGCGTTAATCCACCGCTACATAGTTATGAGATCACGTATATCATTATTAAATAGTATATTGTAACTACGTATACACTTTTTAGCATTAAAGTAAAGATATATAATAAATATATTATAATAACTACATAGTTGATCTTTATAATAAATTTTTATTATAAGATGCTTTCAAAACCCTTCAAAAAAATAGGCTTATGTTTCAGTTGAAAGGATGGGATAGAACGTCGTATTTTTTGCTTCACGCCACGAAATCAGTCACGAGGGTCACATGATACTAGCAACGTCTTTTAATACCGGAAAGAAAAAGGTTGCCAAGTGGCAAGTGCAAAACGCCAGATAGAATCGTGGAAGATTGTGCGGGCACGTCTCTACCTTTGCGAGGCCGAGGGCGTCGAGGAGCGCGACGACGTCGCCGACGACGTGGAAGGAGCTGTAGGAGGAGACGTCGGCCGGCGCGGTGGTGCCGCCGTAGCCGCGGAGGTCGGGCGCGACGCAGCGGTAGCCGCGCGCGGCCAGGTGGTCCATCTGGTGGCGCCACGAGTACCACAGCTCCGGGAAGCCGTGCAGGAACAGCACCGCCGGCGCGCCCTCGCCGCCGGCTTCCGCCACGTGCATGGAGATGCCGTTCACCTCTACCGTCCGGTGCCTCACCGCCCCCTCCATGCTCGATCAAGAACTCCCTCTTCTCTCGCTAGGTTTCTTGGCTAGCAAAGCTGTGTGTGGTCTGTGGTGCGTTGTGAGGGATCAGCAGCTAGTGAGCCGCTATTTATTATGGTTGCAGAACGTTCTCACAAGTCTGAAAACGGAAAAAGATAGGAAACGAAGTGGAGCTGTGGAAGGGTCAAACTGAAAAGGCCGAGTAGTATATTCGTGGGTAGAGGTGCAGCTGACGCGACCGCTAAGATGCTGTTATTTTTTTATTTCTCTAGCATCCGTTCCATTAAAATTTTAGTTAAAATTAAATTAATTATGTAAAAACATGGATATGTAAATATTTCAGTAAAAAAGTAAACTTTTTTATATTTTACAGATACAATGTTACTATCTCGTTAAAAATCTTATATCTCATAATGGGATTTTTCAAATAAGAAAAAAAAAGTAAAACAACATACGTACGTACTAACTGTTCCTTAATATGCAAATCATTCATTCGTTTAAGATCAGCATACATCTACATCTATAAGATCACTCTCACTCAATAATCCATCACAAGACTTTGTCCTGAACTGTACTGAATGATATCATGGCACAGGAAAAGTATTCCTTTGAGCCAATTAGACACATTCAATAATCACCACAAAATTTTGCAGCCATGACGCTGGCCTCGATGGTGACTCGCGTGGACAGCTCCGTTTGCGTTGTTTGCCTCTGCGGCTCTGCCTTTGCTCGTGCAAGTCAAGTCTGGGGTGGGTTTTGGTGGCGTCGGTGTTCAACCGGAATCGGGAAATTTCGTTACAACAGCCCCGATTATTTTTTTGGAAGCAACGTGCCTAAAAATGAATTTGCGCATGCTGGGCTCCATGCATACCTTTGAAGAAGTTTTTTTTTTGAATTATTAATGATTTGTCAGATATATTTAGAATTTGTCACTTTATGTACCACAGATATATATCTTGAAACTCATATGTTAGTGAAACATCGACCGAAAAAAAATCCTCGAATAAGGATCTTTACACTTCAAATCAAGTTCCCCTTTTTTACCAAAGTCAAAGAAGAAACAATGGCATCGACGCACCTCGGTCGGCGGTTTTGAGACGGGTGATTAACGCATCCCGGTCGGGTGCCGTAAGTCCAGGTGAAAACTTCATAAACAAATCTCATAGACTATTATATTTTATACTAGCTAGTTTTAAATTAGAATCATATCTCTACGACTCTTAAATTGGTGTTTTTAGAGTTTTAGTCCCTGTTTGCGAACTGAACTATGTTTTAAACAGTGATTTGGCCAAACTGGTTCTGTCAGGCACATGAAAATAGTTGGGGCTTTGGATAGCCATCCTTTCCCATTACTCCCCGTACTTTCGCGAGGACCATTAGTCCATTACTCGTATCGCCCCAGCTATATGGTGATTCGTGCATTTTCCTTTAGAAATCAGGTGCATTTTTTGTAAACGGTTTGTAGTTTATGATTATAACTGATGATTTTTAGTCTTAATATGAGTGTTTATATGAACGAACTAGATGCAAATAACTCGATAAGTTACTTTGAAAAGACTGTCCCAATAAAACGCTTTGAACCGGTGATAAACAAACTGTTCCATTTGTTTATTCGGAGGAAACCATAAACTAAAAAAGACGAACCGTCCTTAGAAATTAGAATATGCTTCGCCCCATCTCCGAAATGATTGATAAGGAAAACGAGTACTATTTCCCACTCTCTGTATGACCAAGGGCGGAGTTAGACCTTGGGCCGTCGGGACAATAGTCTGAAGTCTAGTTAAAAAATTCTTTAGTGTTATACTATAGCTAACAACAGTACGGACCATACCATCGTTATTTACATGCTCTTCTAAATAGTGAATTGCACAAATATTAAAGCACCTTTAAGGGTGGAATGATGCTACTTACCTCTTGGTTGTGCTTTAAGATTTGTGCATGTCTATAGGAGTAGAAAATATGAAATCACTCCTCTTAAATTGATTGCTTATTATCCTAGGATTGCAAATCTTGATATAGACTTAGGTTGTTTATGCACTTAGGTGAACATATTGATTTAGGTGATATTTGTGCTAAACTAATTTGAGTTAAATTTTAGCATTATATACTTCATTTTAGTCAAATAGAGAAATAGTAATTAGGAAAAAGAATTTTTAAAACCGTCTATTCACCCCTTATAGTTAGGCTCCTCGATCCTACAGATCTTTGAGGACTTATTCGATCTCTTCACACTCAACGCTCTCGACGCCGCTCTCGATGACCATGCTTCACCCATAGCCTAAACAATTGATTGATATGCATGGTTTTCATTTTCTGTAGGTACCAATCATGCGCGTACCATTGCAAACAAACATAGTGTTACATGGCTTATGACGCCATTGCAATGTGTGTGTGTGTGTGTGTCTGACCATACTTCGCCCATACCTAAACGATTGATTGATATGCATGGTTTTCATTTTCTGCAGGTACCAATCATGCGCATACCATTGCAAACAAACACAGTGTTACATGGCTTTTATATTTATATATATATATATATATATATATATATATATATATATATATATATATATATATATATATATATATATATATATAACACATCATTTCCATGATGAACTACGTACCTATGAGTGTCAGGCTCAGCAGAATTATCTGCATGCCTTACATTTTATTTTCTGCACTAAACGTGGTACTAAAGTAAGTAACCATCGAACGGTCAGCAAGTGATGCAAATCATCACTTGATCACAGGCTAGACTTGAAAAGCCTCGTACGTGTATATGCATACGTGTGTACGTACTCCGGCCGGCCGATCGGTCAGACCGAGGGGAGCAAGGTGGCGCCGACGATGAGCAGCTGGAACAGCGCGGCGGCGATCCTGGTGAGCTTCTCGACGAGGGGAGAGTTGCATACTAATTCCGTTGCCCCCCTTGGCATGCGTCTACACGGCAATGCTCGTAAGAACGAATCGATCGATCGAGCAGATGGAGCTTATCTGCAGATGGCCTAGAAGCATGTCACACCACGGTGCAATCTGCTATCAACAATGTAATATCACTACAAAGAGTAGAGACTCAATTGGGATCTATGCTGAATATCCTGAGCCGCTCTAAGGGCCACAACGACTTCCCCAGCGAAGGCCGCCGCCGCCACCGCGCTCTCCTCCTCGCCGTCGCATCCATGCGTCTCTTAGGAGGAAGAAGGCGGTGAACGACAAGCAGCTGGAGGCTGCCGAGGGACCCTCCACCTCAGCAGCACCGTCGTCCCAATGCTCCAGAAGAAGCAACCCGGCGCCATGGATCCAAGCGAAGCAAACGGGCTAGGAGGCCCAGTCTTAATAACAGTGGCTAGAATGGGCTAACTAGCAGTTATTAGACCGAGTGAACGGCCTGGCCGCGCAGCCAGCCAGAGGCCAGTCCGTCGATCTCGCGAAACATCTTACTTATTAACAGTTACAATTAGTTAACGCGAGCTAGATCAGAAGAAAAAGAAGAAGACACGAAAAGAAATTCTGAATTTAAAATGAGGGTAATTAGGAGCTCATGTTCCGCTCGCTTAAGAATCCCTCAGATTTTGTCCAATGTGCGTACGTAGCATGCAGGCGAGCGGTGCTCATGACAGCTGCGGAGGAGGAGGCGCGTTCTTGATCTTGCTGATGAAGCCGACGGCGATCCTGATCATCTTCTGGAACTGGACGAGGCTCTGCTCCAGGATAAGCCGCACGTCGCCGGTGAGCTCCTTGCAGCTGTGCGTGCACGACGACACGTCGGTGATGGCGCGTGTGGCCAGCGTCTTGGCGACGTCGTTGGCGCCGGCCTTCATCGCGGCCGTGGCGCCGTGGATCTTCTTCATGGCGCTCTTCATCGTCACGGTGCAGTTCTGGAGGCATTTCTTGAAGTCGGGCACGCTGGTGTTGAAGCCCTGGAGCTTACCCTCGAACACGGTCGCCGCCACCGCGCCGGCCTCCGTCGCCGCCTCCATGGCCACGTCCACGAGGGCCGAGAAGTCCACCTGCCCCGGGGCGCCGGCGATGGCGGCGCCGCGGTCCGATGCCGACGCCAGCGCTGTCTGGATATCGAGGAGGCGGGGGCCCAGCTCGCGCACGCAGAGAACGGGGAACGGCCCTGTCATACAGGCGGAGACGAGCGGGCTGTCGCCGGGCGGGAGGCGCGCGGGGTCGGCGGCCGGGAGGGCGGAGAGGGAGGCGCATAGGAACAATACGGACAGGGACGAGGCCATGGACGCCGCCATTTTCTCTCTTTCTTCTTTGCGGTTTACTGTGTCGTAGTTCTCGATCGAACGTACATATATACGTCCATGGGATCGATCAGGGAGTGGTTCTTGGTGCTCCTCGTTGGTGTG
Source organism: Melocanna baccifera (assembly GCA_036346265.1). Lineage (NCBI taxonomy): Eukaryota > Viridiplantae > Streptophyta > Magnoliopsida > Poales > Poaceae > Melocanna > Melocanna baccifera. The sequence goes on along the minus strand of CM070683.1, from coordinate 1,365,030 downwards.
GCTGGGAGTTTCTCCTGATGGTGCGCGCGTCCATGGGAGGCCGGGAGAGAGCAGAGGAAGCGGGTAAAGTTGTGCGAGCTTCCCGCGCGTTTGCTTCTCTGCGCATGCCTATTGGCGCTTGTTTCTGAGGTCTCCATGGAAGGTCTGGACGTGCGCGGCAGGGCAGCGACAGGTGCGGGAGCAGATCACTGGATTTCCATTGGCCTGCACGTTGCCTCTACGCACTGTTCTGTCTTGTTTGTTTCGTTTTGCAGGGGTAATCTATGTATCTTTCAGCAAGCGGATTAAGCATGCGATGTTAGGTCCCGCTCGTTTCAGCTTTTTTTCAGTTTCAACTTTTTTTCACTATTCAGTAATTTGTCTTTTTCTGAATTTTTTTAGATTTTTTGAGCTTTTTTGCATTTTTCTTTTTTTTCCCGTGTTCCTTTGCATTGTCCGTGATAGGCTAATATATTTTTTTTCTATTTTTACATTTTTTTAAATTTAATTATGCCTAAAAAACTAACTCAGCTACAGTAAAAAAAACCAACTACAATAAAATTTCAGTCAAAAGTCAAAAGCCATCGTTGAAACGATCGCCCCTTAGTGATGCAATTCCTTTGAAAGCCAAAAGTGTGAACAAAGCACGTGATGATTGTTGGACCTTTAGAGAGTAAATTGGTAATTTTTTAATTTGATAAAAGGTATAATAAGAGACCCACCTATCGGTGGGACGCTGGAGCAGTCTGGACCGATTGGATGAGAGGACTTTGGGGGTGATCGTTTCGGCTTTTTTCGGCTTCAGCTTCTAGCTTCAGCTTTTTTTTCACTATTCACTACACTATCCACTAACTCAATTCTGTTGTTTTTCACCAATTCTGATGTTTTTTCAGCCAAAAGCCAAAAGCCATCGCTATTCCGATCACCCCCTTTTGCGTTTTAGCTCTCTTCAACTTTCCAAAATGTACAGAAATTCGGCACACTTTGTTATTGAAAATAAATCCGGCGTCCAAAGTTAATTCAAGTTACTAAATAATCTATCCACAACGTCCATCAATTCGACATCCAAAACTTTTGCATAGATGATCTTCATCTTGGTCGTGTAATCAACCCCCAGACCAGACGCTAGCCTAGCTTGGATCGACATAATCGCCGGCCATTGTCAGTGTGAGCTGGGCAGGGAGACAAACAAGAGAGCTCCAAGCTTGCAAGCCTCCCCAACCAACCATACTGTGCATAACGTATGCGCCGGAGTACAAAAGTCAGCGAGTACGGGTAGTCCACCTAGACCTTGCATCGATCCGTCGATCTTAGCTTTCCCTTTCGAAATCCGTACGTACTAGCACGTACAATGGTGACGTATATACAGGTGTACATTGCTATTCACGCCGTATGTACGTACAACGGTATATACAAGCTAGCTGTGCACGTACGACCTATCGGTGGGACTTATGTTTATATTAGCATTCCGATGCAATAACTTTATTTGCTTGCATGAGTATATGCTGATTTTATATATATATATATGTATATGTTAAGCATTTATTTCTATTCAAATGACTTAGAAATTTCATATATTTATATATCGGTTAAGTTAGTTATATGCTTTTCATATCTTACTTATGTTATTATTAAATATACTAAAATTAAATTTATACCGTAATACCTACAACAATGATGTCATTCAAAACTTGATAGCTGACATTCTGCCCGAATACCGCGTACGTACTGGTACATCTGATTTTGTCAGAGTGATTAGAAGCGTGTTTGTTTAACACTGGCGTCTGTCGTGTCATGGGATGCTAACTCCGTTGCCAGTTTGCCACCAGCAGAGCCGAGCATGGAATCCGTCGCTGCATGTGGCCGGGAGTTCGATCGGATTTACAAGTCAGCAGCCAGCGCCCCCGTAGAATTCTGCTGCATCTCTCTGCTTCGGACAGAAGGGTTCGGGAGTGAGAGGGAAAATTGGCACTTCGGCGACACTGTACTCTTTATTCCAAACCGAACAAAAATACAAGTAGCTAGGCAGATCAGATCCAGAAACAATATGACTTGGACATACACATTCTCATTCTCCTCCGTCCGTAAATACATATAAACTTGCTAATAGCTGCTTCCATGAAATTTTTGGCAAGATTCATCGCCATGCGTGGGTGATCCTAGCGGCCCATCTCCTGCATGGCTGGCGGGTAGACGGCGGCGCGGCGCTCCATGTTGAGGTGCCAGCCCAGCTCGGGGTCGTAGCCGCGGGCGGCGAGCTCCCTGTGCTGCTGGCAGAGGGCGCAGGGCTCGCAGCAGAAGTGGACGCAGCAGTCGCAGCAGGGGGAGTCCGGGAGGCCGAACTGCGCGCGCATCTTGGCGCGGTAGGTGCAGGAGTAGATCCACTGGCAGCCCGTCAGCGCCATCAGCAGCGCGTACAGCGCCCCGCTCGCCCCGCACGACGTCGTCCCCCTGTCCACCATCTCCGCCACCCGCCCGAACGTGATGCACGGGCACCAGCACGTCAGGCAGCCTGCAGCAAGGGGGAAAAAATTAATGGCGACGAGGCCGTGGAAGCTGACGAATTAACGATGAAAAGGAGGCCGGCGTACATAGGCCGCAGTCGTCGAAGCAGTCGAAGAGGCCGGAGGACCAGGTGGTGGCGCCGACGGGGACGCCGGTCACCGGCGCCACCACGGACGGCTCGGCGGTAGGCTTCGCTGGGTACATGATCTCGATCGACGGATATCGCTAGCTGCTGCAAGGTACAGTTGTCTCTGGCTGCGCGCGTCGACGTCGATCGCAAGCTGTGTATATTTGTGGTTTTGCTTGCCGGGATTAATGAGAATGAGCTTCTATATATAGGCACGTCCCGTAGCGTGTGGAGAGATTTGGTCTGAATGCGTGTCTCGTCCAGCTACCGGCACATCGATTTGAACGGTAAAAAGATGGTTAATTAGGCCAGCCAGTCCAACCAGCGTTTCGTCGACCCCAAATTAGCCCCACGTCGTAGAAGCTCGCAGGCAGCCTGGCAACTAAAGCTCGATCGTGCGCGTAGTCCGTACTTTTGGGATAACGACGAATGGCAAATATATCAATATAGATAAATGATACATATAATTTTAAGTTTGAAAAGTCGTCTAGTTTATTTTAACTCCTCAGCCAAAAATCACAAAAAAAAAGCAAAGAAAAACGAACGTATATATGAGGAATTTTGGTTCGATGAATTCTTAGAGGCGTAACATGCCTGATTAACTAGCCAAGGCCTACGTCTACGACGGACACGGCAATTTTGGTCCACGCATGTGCCCGGCGGTTGGGCCCGAGAGCTTCGCCTGCGCGCATGCTCGTTCCTCCATCTGTCGTTTGTTTGCTAGCTTTCCCAATTACTTGCCTCACTTTTTTCCAATCCAATGTCTACAGAGGATGCATTTTTGCAGATGCATAAATATTTTGAAGCTCGATCGTGCGCGAGACCCCTCTTTTTTTTTCTGTGGCCTGTCTTTTGGCCGTAGTCCATACTTTTTGAGACTTTTGAGACAACCACGAACAGCGAATACGTCAACATAGATGAATAGCGTATACCATTTTAAATTTAAGTAATCGTCTAATTTATTTTAACTCCTCAGTCAAAAATTACAAAAACAAAAAACAAAAAAACGAACCTATATATGAGGAATTTTGATCCGATGAATTCTTAGGCGTGAAAGATGCATGATTAGTTAGCCAGAGTCTACGTCTACGACGGACACGGCAATTTTGGTCCATGCCTGTGCTCGACGGTTGGGCCCCAGAGCTTCTAAATATCTTTTTTTTTAGCGAAAGTATGAAAATATCTTATTACCAGTGATGAAATTAAAGGCTGAAAGCTGAAAAGCACGCGTAGAGTTGCTTGTAAATAAAGTATGAGATTTACTCTGTGTAACTGAGATATAGTCGTCCCCACTCACAACTAAAAACATTTTCTTAAAAATACAACCACGCAAGAGCTCTTCCAATCACTAGTATAGAAGAGAAAACAGTTTAAAAACGGAGTATTACATCAAGACGAGACAAAACCCAGAACTAAAACTGAAATGTCAGATCCGATTTGATCTCTACTGCTGATTAATCAAGACTGTGGACTGTTGCTTGCCAGCAATTGGCATATTTTTTCTGAAAGAAGAAAACCTCAATGTATACACATTAGCAAAAAAAATCTCAACACAGATAGGCTTGCTTGTTAGAGAGAGGGAACACGGTAAATATTAAGAAATCTAACCCCATCGTCATGCGTGTGCTACTTCATTTTCTTTTAGACTGCAGCTAATAATTTTTGTCTGTATTTTTTTGATACAACAACGAACAGCAGATACATTAATATAAAAGACACATTATTTTAGAAAGAAAAGGTATTTAAAGAATTTATTTTAAAAAATCGCTCTATTTATTTTAACTATGAGAAGAAATTAAAAGGCTAACAACTCAAAACAACATGCTACTCGGATACTCCATGGATTAGGTAGGTCTAGGCATGCATGCAGTTTCGGTGCACTTTCATGGGTCCAATTTCCAAGTCTCATCATGGGCAAGCTAGCTAGCGGAGGGGCCACTCGACGCAACGCGGTTGCAAGTTGCGGAAATTTCCAAGTTGCGACCAACCTCTTCGGCGGCCGGGGACCCTCCATCCAGCCACCCCATTGCGCGCGTGACCGTGTCCACCACTATACCGTGTATGACGTGCGTACGTAGCAAGGTGTACTGTCCTTGTTGGCAAGGAGGACAACTTCATCCAACGGAATTCTAAACGAAGCAGTGGGGAACCAAGATCTAGAGATAACATGGACCGAATAAATCATACTATGCAATAATATTTGATAAAGAGAAGTCAAATAGTACTATTGCTATCAAATCTATAATCATATAAATAAAAACAACCAGTGATATTCAAGACGACGCACCCTTTGTTTTTAGGCAAGAAAATCTCACCATAATCGTGAAAAGGGAAAAAAATTCTCATATTAATTATATAACGGTACAGATTAATTATATATAGATATAACGGTACAGATTAATTATATATAGATATTAGAGTTATATAATAAATATAATTATATTTTAATTATAAAAAGTAAAGTTATATATAAAGACAGTCATATCATAACGGTCTGTTTCTTTTTCATTGCGGTGATGGCTTTTAATTTGCGGTGATGGCTTTTTGGTTTTATTTACGAGATTGCGGAAAGAGAGATACTCGCTTGCGATTTTTGATGATACAAATATTAGTTTTTTAACGTGTACTACAATTAACTTGTAGACTACATCTTAAAAAAATATTTCGTTTAAAAGTTAGTTACTGTAGCAAAAGCTAAAAGCGGCTTTTAGAAGCCGCAAAGAACAGGCCCGACATCTACCCGTGAAGTCGCGCATGTGAATCTGCTGGTTTTGTTAAAATCTAAATAGTTGAAATACAAACTTTGAGATCACGAGGCGGGCATGGCCCCCACCAATACCCCCGTCCCTCTGCCACTTAAATGAAGTCTAAACCTGGCGTATAAGCGTCTATGTCATTCTCCGGCCACAGGTGCCCGGCCAAATGACGGTGGCAGCGGCGATTGGACAATGTAGTCGCGGCCGACAGAACTCTCCAGGGTGCTTTTGCAGAGCGGGCAATCGTGGTTGATGTGCGTGACGCTCTCGGCAACGCAGCTGAGGTGGAAATTGTGGGTGCACCCGGCCATGAGGGTGGCCTGGCCGCGGCCCATGTCGCCGAGGCAGATGGCGCACGAGTCGTCCTCGTCGTGGGCACCTCAATGCCGAGCCTCCTCGTCGTCGCGGCGGCCAGCCTCCCCGTTAGGATGCAACTACATCGGTAGAGGACGTATGCAACCATGGTGGCAGCGACCATGCCCTATCAAAGACCCAAGCAATGTAAACCTGAAATTCTGTGCGGCTTACGGGTGTGGAGCTGCCGTGTTCGTGGCCGCGGGGAGGGGAGGGGGAGCTTACAGTCCATGCTCGTGGCTAGCGAGTACTACGGCGGCGACAGTGCTGTCCTCGCCGGAGCGCCAAAGTGTTACTGTTAGTTGGGCTCAGGTGTGGTAACCCCAAGAAACTTTACCTCCATGCCCGTGCATAGAAAACCAAGTGATCCAACCATTAGCAGCAAAGTTCAGTCATTGCAAATTCCTAGCATGTGAGTTCGGCTCTGGTGCAGGAGCCTGCACTTAATATGTGCAGGGCCAATCGGAAAATGCCAAGTGTCTGCACATCTAATTAACAAAATTCTTAACGGCAAATGTCCTTTAATTACGATAATTTGTTCTTATCAAAATCCGGCGTCAATGTCTCTCTCTCTCTCTCTCTCTCTCTCTCTCTCTCTCTCTCTTAAAAGAAGTGTCAGGCATGCACGCTACTAAGGATTCTCACGGTGATGGTGAAGTGGGAGGCCGATGTGGTCAGGGCCAGAGCTCGGCGAAGACGGCGATGCCCGCCGCCGCGGTGACGGGGACTGCTTTTGCTGCTTATCGAGTTCAAGGAAAACAGCTAGAAGCAGATGCGTGATCGTCAAACTCTCTGATGTAATTCCTCGACAAGAACCCCCATGGTATCTTATCAAGCGGTAGAACTGTGAGGTGAGGGGTTGCAAGATCTCCTCTCGCTCATGGCTGTCTCAAGGAGGCGGCAACCTAGGAGGCTCAAGCGCAGGATATTATTTTCAGATGGAGCTAGCGGCCATGGGGAGCTTTGGAGCAGTGGCGAAAAAACCAGGAACAGGAAGTAAAGAGAAGATGGGATTTGTGGGTGGGGTGCTCATTTGAGCTTTTCTTACTATTCAGTAATTTTATTTTTTAGATATTATGGATTTTTTGAATTTTTTTCTTGTATTCTTTTCATTGTTTATGGTGTGCTAACATGTTTTTTCTATTTTTATATTTTTTAAAAAATTTAATTATATCTAATAAATCAACTTAGCTACAATAAAAAACAAACTAGATACAATAAAATTTCAACCAAAATCTAGAAACCATCGATAATCTAAACATCCCTGCCCCCGCGTAGATTGCCTGATTGGCCCTGCACACATTAAGTGCAGGGCCCCTGCACCTGAGCCGGACTCCTTTTACGGTACTCCGCTTACCCTCTCTCGAGGTAAAAGTAGCGTTGAGACCTAACCATTGATTGATGAAGGCCAACCGACCATGTCCAAACGAGAAAGTATTAAATGGGTGAGCTCCTTAGAGCATCTCCAATGGTCCTAGCTAGCAACTAACTAGAAGACTTCCACATCATTAACCAAATAGCTAGCATACAAAGGACTGTCTATAAGGATAGCTATTTGATACTTACATGCACACACAGTCATTTATAGAGACTGCCTCATTTTCTGTTATAGCCTAGTGCTTAAGGAAGAGCTGGCTCGATTTTTTTTGCATACTCTCTTTCCTCCACATAGAATTTATGCTGATGTGTACATGCAAATAGCCAGCTGACTCAGACCATTGGAGATGCCCTTAGCGGTTGAAGCGGTGCATTCTCCCTTTACCGCTTAAAACACTCGATGATATTTCTCTATATAAAGAACTAGCATGCAATCATGTGAAAAAAACAGAGAAACAAACAGTTTGCTGAAAATTGCTAACTATACAAGAAGTAACCTAACAGAGTAGAAAAATGTGCTACACAACAATATATGGACTAACAGACAGCATTTAAAACATAATATTTTTATCATAATCTTGAACTTACACCACAAGCTGCCCATCCAGTATAGCACCATATTCATCAAATCAAAGAATTTTCGCATCACAATTTAAAGGTAGCATCACTCTCGACACAAAGATAGCATGGAGATCTACTGACCTGATGCTGAGTAAATGATGGAGCGACTTCGAGTTTAGACTTATGACTACTCTATCAAATTTCTCCTTTATCATTAAGGGGTATATTCGAATAATATGATGATGTAATAAATAGAGGATTATTATATTATCGTCAAATACCAATACTTATTTTTTATGAGTAAATTGCATTTTGCGCCGGATAACTTATGGCTTGTTTTACTTTGCACAAGAGTTAACCTATACTTTCATTTGGTACTAGAGTGGACCAAATAGAATTTTACTTTGTACTAGCCAATCAATTCTAGTCGCAAAAAAGGCAATCAAATTAAAAGAACAAGACAATCAAAATTGTGTATACCGACTTATCATTATGTAAAGCCGATTTGAGTCAAACAAGGTAGGACTAGTGCAAAGTAAAATTTTATTTAATCTAATCTGGTGCAAAGTGAAACAAGCAAACAAGTGACACGTTATCTGGTGTAAAGTATAATTTACTTTTTTATTGTTGTAGATTTCCTCTGCACTGCATATCTTTTTCACTTTTTAAAATATTTCTCTTCGGTCTTCATGTATACCAATACTTGTTTTTTATGAGTAAATTAAAATTTGTACCGGATAACTTATCACTTGGTTCATTTTGCACAAGAGTTAATCCATACTTTCATTTTGTATCGGATGGACCAAACAAAATTTTACTTTGTACTAGTCAATCAATTCTAGTCACAAACAAGGCAATCAAATTGAAGAAACAGATCAGTCATAATTGTGTATACCGACTTATCATTATGTAGAGCTGATTTGAGTCAAACAAGGTTGGACTAGTGCAAAATAAAATTTTATTTAGTCTATCATGGTGTAAAGTGAAACAAGGAATAAGTTATTTGGTGTGAAGTGCAATTTACTTTTTTTATTGTTGCTGTAAATTCCCTCTGCACTGCATCAATTGATATCAGCTGTGGAAGATGCATGAGGACCAGAAAAACCCAACATAGCCAGGTTCAGGACCTAGAAAAATATGGCTGGACCAACCCAGATTATTCAGCGCACTTAAGCTACCTGAATTCGGCCGCGCAAGTCTCTTGCAATAACGAGCATATATAGTCACCCCACATCATTGGAGAAGTTCCAAACAACCGGTACCAGTGCAGAGGAAAGTATCATAAAAAAAATAGTTGGAGGAAAATCAAGCTCCGACGTACCTCCATGTGATTTTTGGAATTTTTGCAAAACTAAAATAGCCATTCATCTGTCACATGGTTGGTGATTGTCTCTCGATTTGTGTTCGACTGTGAAACCATACACACTGCATATATACATTAAGTTTAACGATGCTGATTGGTTTCAAGAGAAAGTTTAATGATGATTATGACAACAGTTCCAGAACTAACATGAGAGCTTGTTATCTGTAATCCTTTCCTGTATTAACGAACATAGCAAACAACAAGCAACATGTCGAGAACGACAAACAGAGTTATTAATCAATCAATTTTTTTATAGCAGATAAATTTTGCAAAATAAAAGAAGTACTAACCTAGTATTAAAAGACTTGGACGATCAAAGAACAGAACGTCAAGAAGTTACAGCATATGTATAGGATCGAGCACGAGAGTTAATTAGTTGATCTCATGGAGAGTAGGGCGCTAGGCGCCTCCGGAGGCCTGCTTGATAAGGGAGTTTGTGACCCGCATGACGTTCTCGAACTCGTTGTTCTTGGCGAGCATGGCGGCCTTGACGGGCGAGGGCGGCGCGTCCCGGCAGCTCTCCTCGCAGGACCACGAATCCCTCTCGGCCGTGTCAATGAAGAGGCGGATGTCGTTGAGCTTGGCGTCGTCGATGCCGTCGCCCTCGGAGTCGTCGAGGTGGGAGACGGCCTCCTCGATGTCCTGAGCGCACTCGTCCAGGCACTGCCACAGGTCGGTGTCCTTGACGATGTCCAGCTCGGCGCGCGCGAAGGTGCCGGCCTCGGCGCCGATGCTGGCCGCGGAGCGGATGGCGAGCTCGGCCAGGCCGCGCGCGTCGGCCGTCTTGCTGGCCGGGTTAGCGGAGAGGACGGCCGTGCAGACGTCCGGGTGCGGCGTCTTGGCGCACACCTCCTTGAGGCCGGCGGCGGCGACGGCGAGGGCGGCGACCGAGAGGAGGAGGAGGGCGAGGAGGGAGGCACGCTCGCTGCAGCGCGTCGCCATGGTTGATTGATTCTTGGAGCTAGCTAGCTCTTGTGAGATTTCGATTCTTTGGAGTGGTAATTAACGAGAATGTGAGAGTTGCACGGAGCCATATATGCCATGGAGGGGGGGCGCGCGCCCGTTTCGTACGTGTGGTGGGGAGTGTTTTGTGAGCGTACTCTTTACCGCCATGCGTTTGCATGGAGAGGAGCGCGGGTTGCTCCTCGTGGACGTGGACGGGAGCAAGCGTCTCTCCCTCCTCTCAGGCCCAAATTTCCGGCGGCGATCTCCTCTTCTCCGTGCACGGCGGCATCGGCATGGCAGCCTCACCGACACGACATTTGTAGCCGAGTGAAAGCAGCGGCCTGTGGGCTGCTCCATCCGTGCTCGGCCGCACGCTCAGGCTCTTCGTAAGAAGAGAAATCGTTTTGGAACCAAAAATGCAATTTTGATCGTGTATTTCTGTTGCAATATATTTTATAAAATCTAATAATATTATAAAAATATTTTTTTGAGATGGGTGTATATCGCTCGTGTCCGAAACGTTTAAAAAAGTATTAGTAGTTAAAGTTTATAATGCTCGATAGTTTGACTGCACGCAACTTAAAGTTTTGTTCCTATTTCTTAGCCGTGGACGCGTCTCCACGGAATTCTTTTTACACTTTTTCCCCGCACAGCTCTGGTAATGGACACGAGAGGCATACGTGATACTGTATAATATACGATCTCCATCCGTCTCTAGTTTCTTACATCACAGTAAGTATGAGCGTATATACAGAGAACGTTTTGCGGACTCGCTCGCGGTTCTTCGTATCGCAAATGATAGACAGGTACGTACACGGTAGATTTGCAAATGCAACAGTATTAGTACAAGGTAATTAAGCTTGTGCATGCATGCGTGCTCTTAAGCGGTAAAATTACGAGTGGACGCGTTGGTGAGGGCCAGGGCGATGGAGCACAGCTTGCCGAGCTCGCCGATCTTGTCGCCGATGTCCGGGTCGGCGCCGCCCTCCACCTTCTGGCAGTCATCCATGCACGTGTCGCCGTCCGCCCTGGCCGCCGACACCCACGCCTTCACGCCGGCCACGTCCCTGTGCTCCTCCAAAGCGGCCTTGGACCGCCTCAGCTCCGCCACCGCCGCCTGGAACTTCCCCACGCACTCCTCCAGGCACTCCGTTGGCATGCCGCCGGGCATCTTCTCCAAGCTCTTCACGAACGACACCGTCTCCGCGCCGCTTTCCGCCGCCAGCGACAGCGACAGCTCCGCCAGCGCCGGCAGGCCGGCCGCCGTTTTGCTCTCCGGCTTCGCCGACAGCGCCTTCACGCAGTAGGCAGGGTGCTTCGTGCGCCGGCACGCCTCCTCGACGGTGACCGTGGCGGTGGCAATGCACCGGAGGGAGATCGAGACGGCGAGCACGACGACGAGGGGGTGACGGAGAGAAGCAGCCGCCATGGGATCTTGGTGTGATGCCAAGGGAATTCGTTGTTACATGGAGCATGCGAGGTGTTCTTAAAGAGCGTGAGGCCGAGAGGATTTGCAGTTGCATGCACGGGGAGACCGAGCGTACGGACGGCATCCACGTCATCTGGTCAACGAAGTGGTTCCAACTTTGACCGGGTAAATTTTGTTTGGTGGTGTATTGATTGCTTAAGGCGCCAATAAACTGGTGATATAGATAGCAAAGTACATCACAGAAGTTCATACATAGAACTAGGATAGCACGTTCGTTTTAGTAATGACTTTTGACTTTTGATTGAAATTTCACTGTAACTAGTTTTTTTTACTGTAACTGATTTGTCTTTTTAGTCATAATTAAATTTTAAAAAATGTAAAAATAGAAAAAACATGTTAACTCATTAGGGACAATAGGAACACGGGAAAAAATACAAAAAAGTCTAAAATATTTTAAAAAATTCAGAAAAAGATGAAATACTGAATAATGAAAAAAAGTTAAAGCTAGAAGCAGAAGTCGAAAAAAAGCCGAAACAAACTCAAGTTGGCATGTTTCTGAAAAAAAGCTGAATAGTTTCTTCTGTCAGTATCGGTATGTGCACCTCAAGTTGGCGTATTGCATTGGTTCGGTTTGCCCTGGTGAAAATTGGGGGTTCCTGAAGAAACTCAGACAGAAGCAGAAATGTGCCTGCAGGCTCATATCTCCCACGGAATATTTTATAAAACTTGCATTGCCAAGAAAAGGATCAGCATTGCCTCGTTGACACCCTGCCAACTACTTCATACGAGACAGAAGGTTGCAGGCCCACTGTTGCTAGTGGTACTGGTACTGATTGGGACTGGGTACCAGAAAGAATCAGTGGATCCCAACTGATTGGGACTAGTAGCCTTTAGTACAATACAGCCACTGGTTCATCAAACTGACTGGCTAACATATTTTTTTCTATTTTTATATTTTTTTATTTAATTATATCTAAAAAGCTAAATCAGCTACAGTAAAAAAGATCAGTTACAGTGAAATTTTAGTCAAAAGTCAAAAGCCATCGTTAAAACGATCACCTCTGATACTTGTGCTGGACTACGTGGTTTAAGACAGTTCTTTTTTTCAAATTTAGCATGTGAGATTATCATTGTGTTATTTTAGGTTCCCATAGTAATTTCTCATGTAGAAACGACACTAGTTAAGGTACTTCCCCGTTGAACAAGGGATGGACAGCATATGAGACTTGACATAAGCTACGCACTTACTTATTTTCGTGAAAAAAACTAACGTGTGTGTGATCATGCACATCATCCAGCTTTGATGATACCATTACCTGCAGTAGTGGAACAAAAAAATCATGGTGATGATAGAAAATTAAGTGGGGAATTGGATGTGACTATTAATAAATATTGTCATTTTGTTGGATGCTGCAAAAGGTAAACATTGTGTTGGCTTGTAAACATGGTGTGACAGAGGTAGAGAGATATAATGCATACAGCTAAACTGTGTCAGTGATATTGGTTCGAATAAAATCTTATTATTTCTGCACGAGACTAAAACTAGCCTTATACAAGTTGGAAGCAAAGCAATGGATGAATTTTCAGGTTTAGGAGGCACAGACTCCAACCGCATTATCAAGTGTTTAAGTTTTATCAAAAGTGTACCAACATGGTAGGAAATATAAGGAAATAGGCTACCAAACAAATTAACCAAGAAAGTGCAAATTGACATATTTTTCAGTCAGGACCTAGATAATATGAAATGTAGTGCTACCTCTCCAGAAGAAGTGGACTCTGTTCAACTATCAACACTGCAATGATATAAATCTCAAGCAGCTTACTGCAAGATCAAAGTTTATTGGTAGTCTTGTAGCTCGTATAATATAGGGTAAAACCGGTAGACATAATAGGGCATAGTCCCACAAGTTTGTCAAGCTTATAAGACTTGACTTTCTCTACAGCGCATCAACCTCTGATTGCTAAGATTGCAAATCAATACTTTCATCTACATGCAGAGTAGACAAAAAAAAGAAAATGAACTGTGCATTCAGGTATAACAGATTACAGCACACACAGAAACAGTGAGAATTACCTTTATTTGGTAGTCAGGGAATTCTCGTACTGCGTTCTGAAGATGGGGAATAGCAAGATTAGCGATCCAACGAGCTGCGGCAAGCATCCCACAATGTGAATATCCTAAAATTACATTGCTGGTCTGTCCTTCGTTTAAAACTATATGATGAAAAGGAACCTCAGCTGCAGTTGCTGCTGTTAGGCGCTCCTTAGTACTGATAGCACCCCGAATGAAAAGCAGAAAGTTGAAGGCAATCATTTCCACTATACTCAGTATGCACCTCGTGACCTTTTAGTTGAAGGCAATCATTTCCACTATACTCATGCTGCAAATTACCCTAAAGCACACAAAAAATGCAATATGTTTTCCTCCATTACCTATGTAATATGTTCAAGAGAGCAATACAGAAGCAAGGTGGTAATATTTTGCATAGTTTATCCACTTTCAGCAAGCATTATAGTATTGCAACATTTTTATGCAACCAAAAGAAAAGGCAAAACTTATGCTGATTAGAGGTCATTATCAGATGTAAGTGGAACTTGAAGATCTACGGGTAGGCTATGCAAGCATAATTTCAAAATTTCTACCGCATAAAAGGGACCTCCTCTAGTAATAGATCACGGGATTACCTCTAGACGCGCAGACTCGTAGCGGAAGTAGAGTCGATGTAGCACGTTGATGCAGTTGTAGTCGCTCTTGCAGAACGTCTCCTCCTTCAAGTCCTTGCGTTCGTCACAAGTTGCGGATCGTCCTAGTGTTGAAGCTTCGCATCAACACCTCCAAGGTATCCACACGCGCGGGCAGAACACCACGCGCGGAGTGCTAGCGCGCGACGCGGTATTAGATGGGGATGGTGTGGCAACTAGGGTTTCGGAATTCAAATTCTCTTGGCCAACCCTATGCCACCTCCTCTATTTATAGGCATCCATCATAATGGGTCTCGAATCGAGGCCCATTAGGAACTCATGGCCCATAAGAATTCGGATCACTATCCGAATTAAGTCCCAGCTCTTTAAGTGTGCGACCCTATAGGTTCACATACACTTAGACATAGCCCGAGTACTCCTACTCGTCCATTAATCGGCAGCGGCCCCTTAGCAAGATATACAGACTCCTAAGTATATGCAAAGATCATATCGGACGAACCTCAACAAAACTTATGCAATTCCCTTTGCCTCACGATATCGGTTAAACTCAAGGCGAGTACGTGTCATCCTTGTTTGGTTAGCTCAACCACTCTTTCTCGATTATGTGACTTGAATTCCCGACTACGGTTAACTCTTTAACCGTGAATAGCATGGCCATGCATTTCTGGAATCCAATCACTCGAGAGGTCTAGAGATATCTCTCATGTTGCTTGAAGGGGCAAATCCTATCTTGATCGACCATACCTCAATGCATGCATCATAACAAAACCCGAAAGCTACCTTTATGACTACCCAGTTACGGAGTAGTGTTTGGCAACCCCTAAGTCAGTCATTATGCATCTTGAGTACGTGCAACGATCTCAAGTCTTAAGGACATAGCATACGCTTTGTGAATGAAACCAACTGATGACGGTAAGAATGCAACATTCTCGCAGTGTTTCATGATGGGTCGATCCAACCCCATGTTTGCTAACATGTGTCCATATTATTGGTTTAATATTTTTATATCTATGACCCGTGAAACATGGTCATCAACCAATACATATGCTAGTCTATTAATATGTGGCCTCATATGTTTGACTAGGGATCATCTAAGAATGATCATCGCAGCAATATAGAGTTTCACAATCAAGTCACACACTTGATAATAAATATTGACGATGTTATTCAAGGAACAGGATAAATTATCCAATAATTCATGAACATAATAAACATAATCATCTCTATGATTATCTCTAGGGCATATCTCCATCAGAACTGACTCAGCTTCACTTCGCTCATGGTAACTTTTCATGAAGTGAACAGCTTGTGCAGAAACGTCGCAGATAAACGACCCGAGGGACCAGACTGACAGAGTGTCATTGAACTCTCCAAACCGTTAAGAACCCGTCCCTCCTGCTAACAAACAACAGTTTTGATGGATGTGGCACGCCATATAGATTTGAGCTGGCAAAAACTAAAAATAAATAATATTTCAAAAACCAAAAATAAATAATATTGAAAACAAAAGGCAAGTAATATTTCAAAAACATATGAGTCCAGCATACCTGTGAGTGGTTTATGAACTTGGTTTACCTAGATATGCAGGTGTCATCTCATTTTGACCATCTCAGATCCAAGGTGACGTGCCATATACAGTCAAAATCGTCTTTTGCTAATGGGAGGATGAGCTTTAAATGGTTTTGAGAGTTAAAGAACGTGTTTTACTTGGTTTTATAGATAGAGGATGAAAAGTAAACCACGCGAGAAGTTGAGAGATCAAAAATAGACTTTTTTTCCCAATAATGAAAGATTATGATACAGATGGCTAGATCGCGTGGGGCATTCGTAAGCTTGGAATACATCTTGGGGGAAGAAATATCAGTGCCATGCTGCGGTGATCAATTGCATGTTTCAGATTCCTTTGTTGTTTGGCATTGCAAGTAGTAGTAACATGAAAATTTACAGCGTCTGCATGGAATGGAAGTACTGATTCGCATATAGAGTTTATAATTAGGATTTGCTAGTGCCCGAACGTCCGACTCAGATGCAAGCTCTGAATGCTCGTCCGAAAACATTCCCAATCCATGTATGCAACATTTCTACCCCATGTATGCAACAAAAAAAGACTGATGAGAGATGCAACATTTGTAGATAGTGTATGCAATAAATTTAACCACCGTATGCAACAAAATATTTTCACAAAATCTCAATATTGCATGATTGTTACTGATTGTTGCACGGATGAAACCAAAAATGTTGTATAAACAAACACCTACCTCTGAAGAGAAAAGTCAACAGCAGTTGCCGGATCTAGCGACGCTGTGTCTGGAGAGGAACTCGACGGTAGTGACCGGATCTAGTGGTGCCACACTTAGAGAGGAACTCGACGGTAGTGGCCAGATCTAGTGGTACCATGCCTAGAGAGGGAACTCGGTGGCAGCGGCCGGATCTGGCGGCTCCACGCCCAGAGAGGAACTCAATGGCAACGGTCGGATCCAGCGGTGCTGATGCCAGAGACAGGGTGGCTTGGCTCGTGGTCATTGTCGTGCATCGCATTGGGAACCGGTGGAGGAGGAAGAGAGTGAGAACGGAGAGAAGCTACGACTAGAGCAAAGAGAGTCACACGCTTATACTGAGTGAGAGATGGGCCAAGAAGTGGGCCGCCTGATACATGGACAGGCATCCGATACGGCTAGATGCACGAACCAAAGCAATTCCCTTATTAATTCAACCTTGCTAGCTAGTTAATATATTTATTGATTCTATCTGAAGCCATTTTTACTGAAGGAAGCACTTTGTTTCATTACTTCATTGAACAGTACAGGATAACAACCACAACACATAAACCCAAAGTTAAAGCAAAATTTACATATATGTTCTTAACTACTCGGAGAATCCAAAGCTTCACATTCCTAAGAGCATCGTTTCCATGGGTGACGGAGTGGATATACCTCTTGCCAAAAATGTTGAGTAATGAGTTGAAGATGTTGGTTGTGGCTGACTTTGGACCTTTGAGTAATGTGTCAAAGATGTTGATGGCGGTCGGCTTGAACATTCCTAGTAACGAGCTAAAGGTGATGGTGGCAACGTGAACCGTTTGAGGCCTCCGCTCATTTGGGCTTAATTTTTTGGTTTCTAGTTTATTTTTTACTATTTATAATTTTCGTCTTTTTCTGATTTTCAGTATTTTTTGAGCTTTTTTATTGGTTCTTTTTTTCATATTTGTTTGTATTATACGGGATGAGCTAACATATTTTTTCTATTTTTAGATTTTTTAAAATTAATTATACCAAATAAATCATCATCAGTTATAGTGTAATTTCAGTCAGCTACATTACAATATCAACCATAAACCACTAAATTTTAACCTAATATCGGACTAACTAGGCTCTATCTTGGGCCTACTCGGAGAATCCAAAGCTTCACCTTCCTAAAAGCATGTTTCCATAGGCAACGGAGTGACGATACCTCTTACTGAAAATGTTGGTGATGGCTAGATTGAACCTTTTGAGTAATGAGCTGAAGATGTTGGTTGTGGCTGACTTAGAACCTTCGAGTAATATGTGAAAGATTTGATGGCGGTCAGCTTGAATATTCCAAATATCCAGCCAGAGATGTTGGTGGCAGTTTGAACCGATTGAGTAATGGTCTGCTTGAATCTTTGTCGGTAAATTAGACGTTCGGAATAGTGATGATTTCTGATTTTTTTAGCTGAAATTGTATTGTAACTGGCTTATTTTTTTTACTATAACAGAGTTGACTTATTAAATATAATTAAATTAAAAAAATAAAAACAGCACGCTAACTGATCACAAATAATATAAAAGAATAAAAAAACAAAATACTACAGTAAACCCATCGCTCAAGGCAGACGCCAGATGCCGTCGCGACGCTATGTTGGGCTCTTGAGTGACCATCCAAGTACCGGACAAGTCTGCATCGGTAACTGAGGCATCGATCGATCTGCAGTAACCTAACTTGCTAGCTAGGTGAAAGTCTCAAAGCATTCTCTTTGACCGAAAAATTTTGTCAGGTAGCAAGGCTGACGAGACATTGCTGTCAGGATCTCACGGCTCAAGGTGCCGCTAGTACAATGTTAGCACTATATATATAATGCTGGTTTTCACTGTAGCATGCCATTTAGAACTTGTTTGGTTGGAGGACTCGACAACTTGTTTGGCAGAAAGTGCCGACTGCGAAATAGTCTGAAATTTTGGTTGTTTTTTGTCTAACCAGTCAAGTTTGAAGATGGATTTTTGGTTGGAAGCATATGTTAGACCGGTGGATGGGAAGCAGGGACGGACCCTAGTAGATGTTATTCTTCTATGAGTTTAAAATAGCTACCTTCCTCTGTACTGGAAGGAAACCAGACTGCTTATTTTAAAGTAGTTATCTTGGCAATTTAATTTATTTATGATAGCTTCATTGCAAAACGAACTGACCATTTTATGGCTGTGGATTAAACTTAAAACAGTTCAGGAATGACTTGCCTCCTCAAGCACGGCAGGAGGTTCTTAAAATGGATAAGCAAACTCTCGTTGAGCAAGGCACGCAAGAATTTTCCACTTTTCAAGGTGCAGCGGGTTGCTTCTAGAAAGTTTCGCACAAATAGTCTTGTATGTATGGGAAGTCACTGCAGCAAGAAGTTTCAGATCTTGATCATCTGAGCACAACTGGTCGGCAAGGATTAGGCGAGGGGAACAAGATGAGGCTCAGGACCCATCAGTTCGTCCTTGGGGAGGCCTCGGTGTATAAGGTGCGGACGTGCCAGTGTACTAAAGTACACAAAAAATAAATGAACATAACAAAATTAGGGAAAACATGTATTTTATTTATTCATTTGAGAATAACAAAATTACAAGTTCATTTTATATATGTGCGCTCCATAGCTTGTTTTGCATAGCAAATCTGATGTAGGCGTTGTGATCTCCTGGTTCCCGGGGCCTTGGAAGGCTCCTCAGTTAATTACATCCGCAGGGTGAATCTACAGAATACCTCCGATTAAGCTGTGCATTTGTCATCGTCTTCAGTCTACGCTTTATGCTCTTTATGCACGTGATGAATGGTTGATGTAGATGTGGGTGTTGGTATTATCTATAGCCTCATCGGTCTATAGGGGCCATCGACAGCGTAGCCTTTACACCGACTGCATCTGTCCGTAATGTTCGGGAATGGTAGGTAATCGATGGCCGTAAACCATCAGTGTTCAAATATAGTTTGATCATGGATTGCTTTGCTTTTGAGTAATAATGTTTGTTTCACATTTTTTACTTTGATTTCATCCTAACTTTATTTTATTTCTGGGTCCATCACTGATGGAAAGCGGGACATTTTATCACTGACAGGAACGTTGTATTGTTTGCTTGGCTCTCAGGAGTTTGTTTTCGAGAGTCTGTGCTTGGCATTCCCATCTTCGAGAGTCAGTGCTTGGCATTCCCATCTGGGCTCAGTTTTTTTTTTTTTTTGACGTGTTTAGACTTTGGTTGTTGTTTTTATAGTAATTTGTTGATAAACAATGTATTTTTTAAGACATGATTTACAAATAAATTATAGTACAAACTACGCTAGTTACAGTGTACTGATCAAAATTATATGTGATTATTTTT
Source organism: Melocanna baccifera (assembly GCA_036346265.1). Taxonomy (NCBI): domain Eukaryota; kingdom Viridiplantae; phylum Streptophyta; class Magnoliopsida; order Poales; family Poaceae; genus Melocanna; species Melocanna baccifera. The sequence goes on along the minus strand of CM070683.1, from coordinate 1,345,343 downwards.
TTATACGAAGTACATCTTATAAATATATTAGAATTTAAAAATCACATGTATAAATTATTATACTCAGTCCAAAAGAATCCATCCCATGATAAAGGTAAGTGATCAGGGCGGCAACTAAACACACCTCAGGGTGCTGTCTATAGAAGTTTCCAGCAAGGTTGGTGTCGTCCCAGGTACCAATCAAACAGCCCTTAGATTCTTACCATATGCAAAAATAATTTAAAACAAATGCATGAGAATACCAAGGGGGCACTCAAGTTGGCTACAAAAGCCAGCGTTCAGCAATAAAGTTCCTGTAGCAACGTTCAAAATACTGTTGATATTTTTGTCTTTATTCGTTTTTTTTGTATTTTTTTGTTTTGTTTTGTATTTTTCCTGTATTCCTTTGCATCGTCCGCTCTAAATTAGTGTGCCGTTTTTATTTTTATATTTTTTTAAATTTAATTATACTAAATAAATCAACTCAGCTACAGTGTTTTTTCAGCAAAAATTAAAAACCATCGCTATTCCAACCACCCTCAAACCACATGAACGAAAAAGTATGAACAGGCCGGTGTGGGTTCATTCAGTCTCATTGATCTCGCGCGATATTTTGTGGCATCTGAATATATTGTACATTGCAATGATCAGATCTTGTATATACTCCCAAACATGTAACTAATTTCGTGGATAGGTATAGCCCTGATGATCATGTGCATGTAAATAAAATTCCAACTACGTACTGAAACACGCGGTTGGTGAAAAAAAAAAAGAAACAGAGAATGGTCTCGATCAGATGATGTGTGCAGGTACCAGCTCTTCGTTGAAGAAGAGACCGTACGTCGTCGTCACGGCGGGCCAAGGACATGGATGCATCTCTCGGACCAGAAACCAAATTAGAGGCCGCTTCTTCTTAGGCATTGCTTATTTCAATTTAAAACTAGCTTCTGTTTTTGATTTTTATTTCTTTTCACTATTCAGTAATTTCTTTTTTCTAGATTTTTTAGTTTTTTTAGGTTTTTTTGCTTTTTTCTGTATTCTTTTATATTGTACGTGATGGGCTAATATGTTTTTTATTTTTAAATTTTTAAATTTAATTCTGTTAAATAAGTCAACTCAACTATAGTAAAAAAAATAAACCAGTTAAAGTAAAAAAAGTTATAAACCAACGCTATTCCGGACACCCGGTTTATGGTTGACTGATTTATTTTATATTATAGTATAGTGGCTTATTTATTATAATTAAATTTTAAATGATTAAAAAAAACTAGATTAATCTATCACGAATAATATAAACAAATACGAAAAAAGAAACGACAAAAAAAGCTTGAAAAAAAAGAAAAAGATAAAATTTAGAAAAAATAAAAAATAAATTAAAACAAAAAAATCAAACCGAAATAAGCTTATGCCTTAATCAGCGGGACTTTGTTCGCCATATCCAACCTAAAACCTTGGACGTTTACAGCAACGGGACAAAACTCGAGTCCTCGGCCGTGTGGTGTGCTAGCGCTGCGCAAGCTGCCCCGTGTTCACATAGTTCAAATTCTCGGCTCTCTCTCTGTGTGTGCTTAGTTGGGTGAGGAATCGACAGTTGGTATATACGCTACGGTCATCGCTGAGTTCACGACTTTGTGATTTAAAAATTTTAAATATAAACTTAAAAATGAACTACTGTATATGTATTTACGTGGATTATCAATTGCAAAGGGTGGGGTTTAAAAAAAACAATTACCAACATACCCGGTCCAGATGCATGGTAGAGGCTGAAATGTGGTCCCGCAATGCACGTACGCGCACTCTCCGTCGTCTCGATCTCGATTTCCGGTGCAGATGCGACGCAAACTTTGTCGTTCCGAAAACGTCGCCGGCATCCGCAATACCCGCGCTCTCCTCCGCCACCACCTCCTTCTCCTCCTCCTCCTCCTCCTTCCTTGGAACCGCGCCCCCCTCCCCCTCTTCCCCACTAGGATACGAGTTAGAATAACCCAAGCCAGAAAAAAAAAAGGAAAGAAACTTGCGCGCGTTCTCTCGAGCCCTCCCCTACCCGGCCCCCGCCCAACCGCGAGGCCCCAGTTGCCACCACTACCCCACAAGAAGCACTAGCTCCGCCCCCACGACGAGTGCAGCGGTATACAGCTTCATGGCCGTCGATGGCCGATCGATGGCGGACGCGGCCGGCAAGGCGCAGGCGGCGCGGGAGGTGTGCGCGGCGTCGGCGGCCTTCGCGTCCTGCCCGCACCGCCGCCGGCCGACCTTCGTCGACTGGTACCTCGTCCTCGCCGTGCGTACGCTCCTCGCTAACTCCTCCTTGGACGCATTCTCGATCTTCCTGCTGCGCTCTGCTCACCATGCATGACCTTGGGCGTGTTGTTTCGAGGATGGATGGCAGATCGGCGAGGCCGCGTCGGAGGACGCCATCAGGAGGCGCTACCGACAGCTCGGTATGGGTACGAACTGTATACTAGCAGCATCAACTGGCCGTGGATTAGCAGTATAATATGTCGTACAATTGATTGATGATAAACTAATGGCGTTCCATTCATTCTGAATCTGTCTCTGGACGCAGCGCTGCAGCTGCACCCGGACAAGAACAGCCACCCCAAGGCAGAGGTCGCGTTCAAGATCGTCGCTGAGGTTAGTGAGTAGTGCTCCGTCCGCGTGCACTTCCACCGTCTTTTCTTCCCTCCATGCTAGTGAGTGGCCGCCCTCCCCTGTTCGTGATGATCTCCTCCTCCGCTTTGGAATCTTTTCTCCTTTGCCTTCTCTCGATGCTGTCTCGTCTGCTCTGCGTTTCGTTCACAAGGCAGCAGTTTAGTCTACGTACTTCAGTGGTTTTTTTGGAGGGAGAAGTTTAATACTACTTATATAAGTATGTTACCCCGCACATTTAGTAGTTGTGTCCAACTCATTTAGATATGTGGTCTGAGTAGTAAATCCGGTTGAAACTAGACATTCGATCAAGGTCCAATTTAACACTGCTGCATAAATTTTCCACTTCATTTGTTCGAGGAGATGAATATTGAATCTTTCCATAGCAGCACGAGGGCAGGTCCATGTCTCGGGCAGACTAGGCTCTATCTTGAGTTGTGCCATATTTATGAATGTAAAATTCAGTTAAGTTCAAAAAAGTTCAGTTAAGTTCAAGTAAGGTAAATACACAACTTTCTCTTCTATCATAAATAATAACATCTCTGAATCTTTCTAACTCAAAACGTGATAAAATTCTAAAGCTGTTCGACGTCAGCTTTTTCTTTTTTTACTATTCATTTTTTAAATATTTTTGATTTATTTTTATGTTTTTCTTTTTTCTGTATTTATTTGTATCATTCATAATAGACTAACATATTTTTTATTTTTTTAATTTAATTATACTAAATAAATCAACCGAGCCACTTGCAATAAAAAAACATAAGCATTCCGAACTCTACTAAGTCCGCCCCGCCAGCACACCTGTGTCAGTTGCTACGTGTGCAGCCCCCGCTAGGACAGTGGACCGGTTTGTTAATGCCGTGCACGATCCGACGCCTTCGATCCATGCACGCAGGTAGAGCTGGGACTTGGACCGGGCTTATTTGGATCAACCCGAAGCACGGCCGGCACGGCACGGCTCAAGCACGGCCCAGCCTGACACGTGGCGGGCTGTGCCGGCACGACACGAACGGGTGGGTCGTGCCGGGCCTCAAAATCCGGCACGGTGGGCGGCACGGCACGGCACGTCAGATCGGGCCGTGCTTGGGCGCGCGCGGCGGGCGGGCTCGGGCGGCACGGTGGGCTCGGGCAGACGGGGCACGACCGCATGCCCCGCCTCCCGGCTCCCGCCTCGCGTCCCCGCCCCGCCTCCCGGCTCCCCTCCCACGTCCCCGCCCCGCCTCCCCGGCTCCCCTCCCGCGTCCCCACCCCACCTCCCGTCACCATCCCAGATCACAAGATCACACACACAGCAGAGGGGTAGAGAGGAAGGAAAGGAGCGCACCCGAGAGGCCGAGCCGCGCCGAAACCCCCACCGCCGCGTCCCTCGGCGTCGGCGCCTCTTCGCTTCCTGGCAGATTACACCTCCACGTCGACGAGCTCCGCCAAGAAGTTGACGACCTCCTCCACGGCGTGCCGACGTCCCCAACCAGGCAACCAGCAAAAAAATTACACGCATTAAGACCTTGAATTAATTTTCAATGAGACGGGTGCGAGAGAAGGTAAGATGACGGACGTCACCACAATTATCGCGCAGCCTTTGTCGTGCATAGTAACTTTGGGCCGGGCTTAGGCTGGCACGGCCCGAACGCCGGCACGGCGGGCTTTGGGCCGTGCTTGGGCCGACCGGAGGTGAGGCGGGTCGGCACGGCACGGCACGGTGGGATGACTGGGCCGACCCGGCACGGCACGAACCGACAACTCCCAGCTCTACACGCAGGCAGCCGTTTCGAAATCGAATTCACCCATGCCGTCCTTTTCAGTTTATAACCTCTCTTCGAACGAATAAACTAAACGGTTTATCCATCATTTCCAAGTATTTAGACAGTCTTTGTAGGATAACTTATCAATTTATTGGTATTTAGTTTTTTCGCACCGTGTTGTATTTTACGTTGCTATACTAGTCCGCTCGACTGCTTGAATGAATGCGCAATTATTTTTTTACCATCCCGGTAAATTGATGATGCACGGCGACTAGAGCAACATTGATTCATTCATCACTGTCCACGTAATCTACGCGTGGATCGCAGGCGCACGCGTGCCTGACCGACAAGGCTCGCCGGAAAGCCTTCGACGCCGAGCGCTCCACCAGCTTCTGCGCCGGGTGCCACCAGAGGCTGAGGCACCGGACCACCGACAGGAGGACGGCGCCGGCGTCCAGCAGCAGCAGCAGCAATGCGCAGCAGGCGCGGAACCGGCTCCGGGAGGAGTGCCGGGTCATCGAGTCCTGCCTGAGGGCCAACGACGCCGCCGCGCGGCGGCGCCAGTCCTTCCCGCTCTTCGATCCCTCCGACCGGCACCGCTTCCCCGACTACCCGCACACACGCCCGCTGCCATCGCCGTTCGCCGGCTGCCGGCGGGCGGAGTTCTGGCCGTTCGAGGACCATCTCGGCGTGGATCAGAGGTGGTGCAGAGGTAGCGGTAGCAGCTGTGAGTCGCCCGTGTACCAGATCAGAACCGCACCGGCGCGCACCGCACGAACCAAGCCTTCTTGGTGATGATCAACTCAGCAGCAGTGCCAGTGCAGGCTTTTTATCCTTCCTTCATTTATCTCTAAGAAGTGCTCATATTCACATTTCGATTCCTTTCTCTTCCTCCAGTTGATCAAATTTGTTTTAGATCAGTGTAACCGAACATACACGAAAAATCATTTCAATCTCCAGTTGATCAAATTTGTTTTAGATCAGTGTTACCGAACATACACGAAAAATGTATTGCAATGAAAAACTACGATTTATAGTTTTTAGCTTCAATTTATTAATTTAATAAATAATAATTATCGAGAAAAATCAAAGCTGCCAAAAAATTATACCCAAATCCAGTTGATCAAAACTTTTTCCCTTCTCTCCGATAGGTGTTCAGATTTACATTTTGATTCGTTTCTCTTCTCCAGAGTCCAGACGCTCAAATGTGTTACTGATAGTGGTTTTGAACAGAAGAAAAAATATTACAATGAAAAAAAATCAGAGCAGATCTGTTTAGATCAACGGTACATTTTCACGACAGTTCTGGTTAAATGGGTTTTCAGCAGATTGTAGTTCGAAAATTAAAATCTAGCTCCTCTCGATTAAAACGAACAAAAATGGAGAGTATTTGTGTCTTAACTCTGAGTACAATAAATATACACCAAAATAGATACGATTTTATCCTTTGGGTTTGGGGTACAGGAGACCACTGACAATCAACTCATTGGTACACTACCAAGTGGCAACAATAGCTCGGCGGAAGATGCGAAGTGACCCAAAAAAAAAATCCATGACACAAGCATGGATGCCCATTTGCTTGTTTGTACTGCTATCGATGCCAAAATGGCTGTGGATAAAACTCATTTCTCCACTGCTTTATGGTCTGCGATTTTCAGAATGCCACGATCAATCAGCGGCTGCAGCTCGGATTTTGCAAGATCCCTCACCTTGGAATTTGGAGTTTCCAGGAATGCTGCAACCACCTTCGAACTGCAATAACCGCATAAACAAAACAAAACCTCTTCAGACAGAGCCAAGCAGATCAAAGAACAATACACTAAGCATGAAAAATAAGAAGATGCGACCTAAAGAGTAGGGATGGCAACGGGGTGGGGCGTCGCGGGGGAAGCCTCTGCGGCCCCGCCCCGCCCCGCTCCGTTAAGCCTCGCGGGGGGAAATGGCCCCCCGTCCCCGTCCCCGCAGGGACCCGATTCCCATAGGGTCCCCACAGGGGATAAAAAAGGATTAAAATTATTTTTTAAAATAATAATTTTATTTTATTTATTAATTTATAATTACTTAAGCATATTTTTTAAAATATATAGCTTCAAAATATATATGCTAACATATAAATTTAAGTTTGAGTCTAAATATACAAAAAAAGAATACAATCTCTTATATTAAAAAACTATAATCTATTATTAAATATATTTATATTTATTTTTATCAGGTCCCGTGGAGCGAGGATGACTTCTACCCCCGCCCCCCATGGGGATATTCCCCGCGGGGGTGGGGAATTGCCATCCCTACTAAGCAGTGCAATTTTGTAGCACGCAAATTGCAACCCATGATTGAAATGTGATTCATTGTATGATTCACAGATTTGACTAACATAACACGTATAGTTTTCAAAGCACCAGCACAGGGTTCATATGGATAAGAAATTTTGGGAACCTGTATCCAGCAGCCCATATCTCGCACTTCCCTTCAAGAGCCTTCTTCCAGAGGGTAGTAGCAAATGTAGGACAATCGATTATCAATCTTCTGATTACACGGCTCGAATGGAAGTTCTCAAAGGCATGCTCAATATCTTCTGTCTTTGGACGCGCTGCATCAGAAGCTATTTCATTGTGAAAGATGTGGATCCTGTCAGTGATGCCCTCCAAAATATTATCTTTTCCATGAACGGCGACCTTCAGATTGGCAAATGGCAACATGGAATTTCAGTCAGCATAGCATAGGTACCCATTATAAAGCAAAATATATACAGCGACGACAGTTGTGGATAGTTGATGGCCCATTCGTTTCAAGAGCCAGACCAAGGCAACAGAGAAAGTAGGTAGTTTTGTGTGGAAAGTTATATACTCCATTCTTTTTTACTCGAGTTTCTAGAATCCATACTGTCAAACTTTAAAGTTTGACCATCAATAGATTTAAAACTATCTAGATTGGTTATACAAAAATTATATCATTAAATTTGTCATTAAAAATATTTTCATAATATTACAATTTTATTAGTATGTCTTAATGAAAAGTTATAAAAGTGGTGGTCAAAGTCGTATCTCAAAGACCATAAAAAGTCAAAACCGTCTAGTAAGAAGGAACGGAGGAGTACTTTGTTATGCCTGCCTGGTAGACTCATCGTATCAGATTCAGGATAATAGAAATAAACAAAGAATGAGTCTAGGGACAAAAACACATCCCAAAGAATAGGTGCATAAGTTGATATGAATTACTGCACATTCGATTTTTTTTCTTTAAAAAAAACACCATCTGTTGACATGAAGCTCCATAACACTTTGCACATGTAAGGCAGTATAGATTTTTACATAAATTAAACTATGAAGAAAAAGAAAATTGGGCTATCAGTATATCAGAAGAAATACAAAGAAGCACAAATCATAGCTATCATAAGGATTTTCTTTAGTAGAAATACCATAGAGGAAAGGATATTATTCCATGATATTGACTACTGAGGTCATGCATGGACAAAGGAGATCACCTCATATAGTACATACAACAACAACAACAAAACCTTTTATCCCAAACAAGATGGGATAGTCTAGGAATAAAACCTTCTTGAGATCAAAAAAACGAGCGCCATGTAATAAAACCTACCTCATATAGTACATCTTTGCTGAAATTTGTTCGAAGTAACTCCCCAACATTTTCAATGCAAGTTTGGATGAGAGCCTGAAAAAAAATCAGGAAGGCCAAAATTATATCTTCTAAAGCAGATTAGGAACAGGAAAGAATGCAACCTCCAAAACATAATTTCCCAATGACACCGTATTTGGTATTTGCACTCAATGCTATCACTTGTAAGTAGCTTAAAGCTGCCAGTACAACATCCAAAAAACTATATTCAAAGAGTTGCAACCGCAAGAAGAATGGCCATGATGCAGCACGACTGGTAAATTCAGAAACAGTTAAGGTAATAACCAACTTATCTTCGCAGTTAAGATAGCAACTAATCAGGCACAGACAGTGTGTAAACTCGACAATAAAGTAAACCATTATGATGAACACAATCTTATGATTGCATACTAAACCATTATGATGAACACAATCTTATGATTGCATACTACACAAGAAAATTCCTTCTGCACCCACTGTCTTCCTTTCTATAACAAGGTTTGATGAATTGCTTCACACAAAACACTGTATATGCTGGGATTAGGGGTTCTGTAACTAATGGGTAGGTATGCTGGGATTACGGGTTCTGTGAGTCACCTCAATTGCAAGAATCAATGTAGTTCTCGAACTATGTTATAAAAACAAGTAAGAGGTACTTGCTAGGTCACCTCAACTTGTAGCGATTATATGGTAATCAGCTTTGTACTCGGCCTTGTAACCGGCTTTTCTATTTAAAATGTGGATTTATACGTGTATATTCATATAGCATCAAAATGGAGTTCAGCATGAAATTGTAAATGAGAAAGTAAGAAGGATCACAAGCTGAGCAAGTGAGCATTTATGTAATCAATAATGTATTGTAAATCAGGAAGAAGGATCAATGCTAGAGAAAAATTGATGCAATTGTAAATTGAGAAGTGAAAATTAGCATTAAAGTTGAGCTCATAATTCATATTATATATTGCTCAACCTTGACAACTTCCAACCATGCCATCATATGGTAGCAACATCACTAGATGTGCGTGTAGTAAAGTGCTAACAACAAAAAGTTTAGGGATATGATGTTACGTGCTGAAAATACTATTTACGTGCACTGTTCATATGTATAAACAGTACCCATAAACAGTAACACAGTACTAGCTGCGCATGGTAAGATTAGATTAGTTAGGATAGAGATAAAAATAGTTAATTGTCTTATTAAATGAGTTTACTGACTTATAGATATATTCTATCTTTTAGTGATATGTTTCCTTAAAAATAGAGATTATTTCTTAGAGATCAAGTCAAGTTATCTCTATAAAAGGGACATGTATTCATTATCATAAAGCAATGAATAATGAAGAAGTATTCCTACGTTTCTGATTCCTAACTCTGGTCTCTCTCCTAGACTAGCTACTCTAGATCTATTCTTTCCCCAATCCATACCCTCTTTCTCCTAATGCCATTCTATCTCAAGCCATTGTCGTACGACCTCTCTTCGACGGATGTTTATCCCGTTATGAACTAAGATTCATGACATATGATTTGAGCACAACTACTCTAAAACTCCATGACTCATACCTAATTACCTATATAGCTTTTAACAAAAGTAAGACTTGTTGTTAGCGTCTTATCACTAAATGTTTAGTTAACTGATTTGCCTTCTATATAGCTAATTAGCAACCAAACCAAAAGGTGTCACATGAAACCAAAAGGTGTCACATGACTAAAGCGCTAAACTAAAGCTTATAAAGTGTAGACTGCTACTACTAGCCTACTCTAACAGCTTTTAAACGACTGTTAGCCGAGCATCCCGTATACTCGCTCGGTTATACCTGGTAGGCCTGTTGATTACCTGGTTTTGCATTCTAGTAACAAGTGAGGTGACCTAGTACAAGTATACGCCCTGGTAGACCTGTTTTTAGAACATTGTTCTCAAAAGGCAAAAAGGGCACATGCTCCTATAGCACCGCTGTTGGATAAATGGAAAGCTAAATACATGCCATGAATATCACCTCAGCAAGCTCACTTTTCATCAACAATTCATGTCGCCGTTGTGATGGGTCCTTCTTGCTGTCAGATGCAATCTTCATGCCTTCTGAACCACCATGCTCTTTATCAGCAACAGCATCCACCTTATTCTCCAAGATAACTTCAGCAGCACCCTCTAATGCTTCAACCTGAACCAAAAACAGCAAATTTGTAGCACATGCTTCTCTTTAAAATATTTACAGAGTTAGCGGATTAGCTAACTTGCCTTTGCAATAAGAGAAGGCACACTGTAATTCAGACAAGCCAGATCAGCCGGAGGTAGAAAGCGTGAGCAAAGAGGGTGAAGTAGTTGCAGCAATGGGCGTCTCCCATTCTGTTCCAGCAAGGAGCTCCATTATTAATAGTCTAATGTGGATTTAATTTATAAAGAAAAATATCAGAAGCTAGGTTTTCCTTTTACCTTGTCAAAAATGAGTTTCTTTAACTGCTTTGCCAGCTCTTGAATTACAATCTACAAAATCGAAGGAAAGCTATTAGTATCGCCATTACTGACTGCTTGGAATGGCAGAATAATGCACACTACAAGTAAAATACCAGTGATAGCTAACCTTCGTAACAAGCTTTGTGTCATCAACAATGGAAAGAATGCAAACAAGGAACTGGAGGAAAAAACACCATGTTAGTATAGGATTGAGGATAAATCATTTAGAAACTTAAAATGAACTGAAATTCTGTGTAGAGCATTGGAAGAATCAGTTTACAGGTTACAACATAAAAGTCACAATATTTTCCTATATAAGTGCTAAAAAATAAAAATATAGACGTTACTTACTAGGCATCCATAATCATTGAGTGCAAGCTTCATAATGTGCCCCTTCAAGCTTTTAATAATCTTCTTCCTATCCTGAAGTACATTAACACGTTGAGGTAATATCAAAATGAAATCAAATTCATCTTAATTATGAAGATAATCCAGACACTAGGTAAAAAAACAAAAGGGCAAAGGGAAAAAGAAATAATGAAATATGCAGGGCAAAGCACTAAGTAATGCACAGTTCAATTTGCATGCTATTTATGTGTCCCGCAAATTTACAAAAAATATTAAATCAACATCAAATAAAAGACATTAGTGGATAAAGTTATACCAGGTGAATTGCTGTCACCCGGAAATTTGTATTTAAGGTACAATAAGAACTTGTACATAAATAAAATAAATAAATAATGTACCTTTGCACTACCATGCTTGAGGCAACTAATCCCTAATTTTAATCCTTCTCTTGTGTGCATGATCCGAACAAGAAGTGGTTCTGACAACCTTTTCTTCTTAGCTTTTGTTTTCTTTGGTAATTCAGGGGCAACCGATGGTTCATCTCCATCAATGACAGATGATCCTTGAGTAAGAAGGGGGATTAGCTGACGAATTACATCGGAGGCCGAGGTCTACAAAAAACATGCATATATTAGATAGTGCGATGAACTGAAGAAACACTTCACTAAAATGGGTAGGTTTAGAGTAAATATATGCCAAACACATCAGTAAAACACAATTACCTTATCAGCAATTGTAAAGTATTCCAATATGACCGTGTGTACTATGGAATACTCAACAATACCTTTCTCCAAAAGCGGCTGGATCACAGTAGTCATGTACTGCAGGACAGATGATTTCTGTAATTCAAGCTTGGAAATTGTCTCCAACAAACTGAAAAAAGAAGTTGAACATTAGGAAATTGCAGTAACTGGAGCGAGGTATAAAAGGATAACTACAATCACAACATTTTCCCCTCCAAGATGAACAATTTGTACAGAAGGAGATAAAAGAGCAGGGGAAACTTCAATAACAGAAACTTGAAAAAACAGTATAGTGTGCCAACCTGTGGGAATTTTGTTCAGTCAGGTCCTTGAAAAGCTGAAGCTCAGTACAATACAATTCCAACAACAACCTTCGTTTCTGAGGCTGTGTTGCCCGCTGGAATGCAAAATCAACAACTGCAAGAAAGAATAGATCTCAATATGAGATTATCATTTACTTTATAACTTGTATAGAAAATAGAAAGTTAGAAACACATGTACATTCGCATACAACCATTATTTCCTGCAGCTCCTATACAAATGATGAGAGAAAATAGCAAGTTTCTTGCCATTTACTACAAGAACACAATATCAACTTATACCTGCAGCTCCTATAGTATGACGAAGAAGTGGAGCAACATGACCATGAAGAGAAGAGATGAACCAGGCAAACTGTTTTTTAGTGGCTGTGGTCACAAACAAGAGGTATGTTAATGAAACTAGGAGTCATATCAAACCATAGATCAGCATTCTCATGTATGAACCCCATAGGAAGTTAAAGAGAGATTTACCAAACTTTATGAGCTTCTTTACAAGGAAAACAGCATATTTCTGGCGAGAAAGATTAAGCAAATGTGGCTGCAGGGTATCAAAAATAGCATCCCTCTCTGAGTGTGAGCACCACTTCACACATGTCTGCAAAAGTAAGCATTGATCACCAAAATCAGGACCAAAGCACCAAAACAAAATATGCAACACATCGATAAACAGTGTATACGCTCAGCTTACTTGAAGAACACGTGCAGTTACATGGGATCCAGCAATTTCCAAATATTTACCATTCATTTTACGGAGAGCCTCACTTACTAGCCTGGATAGTTGACAAATTTGTCTACGTAAGAACTTGAACATAAGTCACAGCACACAAGACTATGGCAGTGATGCTTACTTGGACCGTTCCTCCTTGCTCACATTGTGACATCTCATCTTTTCCCATAGTACTGTAAGTTCCTGTCAATATTTAGGTGTAATCAGTAAATTACATTCGAGTTGGCCAAGATATAGTAAGTTTATTGTCATAGTCAACACAGGTCAGGGTTCAAGTAGCCGTCAAATATTTAGTGTTACATGGACACGGACACGGGAATCGGAATCCGACTCGGATTCGGGTGTCCGATTCTGCTAACTAAAAAAATAGGATTCAAAGACTCGGCTACTATATACTAATATAATACTAATAAATTAATATTTTTCCTCCTCCAAACCCACGTGGCCATAACCCCATTCCTGACATCTTCTGCCTCATTATTTCTTCCATTCAAAGTCTTCCATTCTTCTGCTCTACACCTCTTTTTACTCCACCAAAGCCATGGCAGAGAAGGAGATCAGCATTATTTCTTTCTTCTAATCTTCCTCTAGCTTTACTTCGCCTAGTCATGGTCACGAATAAGGATGTCGAGCCAACTGGTGTTACTTTTTCCTCATCTAATTTCTATCTCCTTCACCTAGGACGTTGCTAAGGGTGTCCGGTTGAGTGTCAGAGTGTCTGACACAGGGATATGCGTTGACACTGCAAAAAAATTTCGGACTCGGGTGTCCTAGTAACACTGCAAATATTGGGATCAGAGCCATATTGTAATTCCAATTATCAAGACCAAATTCGGATATAACACATGATGGTCAAAAGAGCGGGATGTCCTTATTCAACAAACAAGTAGTGCAACCAGAGTTCGACTCCAAAAACGAAATTCCTGAACATGCAAATACACAGTGATCTACATGTTGGGATAAAGTCTGAAAAAAATTCTGTTAATCGACTATAATACAAGCAATGTTATCTTCTGCAGTACAAGAGTTAGTACAGAAATCGTAATGGACCTATAAATAGTAATTATCAGTCCAAGTTCAAACGGATGGTGTAGAAACCAACATTACCTTCTCAAGGCTGTAATTCCGCTTCCTCTTCTTCTTCCTTGACTCCACAATTTCCTGTTACAGTTCACAGCATCCAATTTCAGCTCACATACAAGCTGACAGCCTCAATCGAAGACCCACGCTCCAATGCTCTCAACACAAACAAGCACCGATACCTTAGCGGCCAGGCGCTTCTCCTTGGCGGTAACTGGCTGCTTCTTCGCCTTGGCCTCGCCGCCGCCGCCGCCGCCATGCGCCACACGAGCATCGGAGGGCCTCTTCCACTTCTTGCTGTCATCACCCGTCTTCTCCAGCGGCTTGGGCTTCCCGGCCGCCTCGCGCTTCCGCTTCTTAGGGCTCTGGAGGTCGTCTCCGCCGCCGGCCATGGCGAGCTGCGATCGGAGGAAAAGTTAGAGAGGGTTTTACCGCACGAGAAGGGTGCAGGGATGTGGTGGCGCACGGCGGGCGGATCCGGCGGCGTCGGGAGGCGCACGAGCGCGGGAGGTGGCGACGCGTGAAGGGCAGCGGTGGCACACAAAAGGCGGCGCGGAACACGACTTGTGGTGAATAGGGTCCGGGAGGGCGAGAAGTACTTTATATTGACAAGATGAATGAGATATGTTAGACCTTGATAAAACGGTCTACAGAGATGTAGTATTTAGAGGTATTCTCGATTTAGGGATTGTTTTTTTCGGTTTCTTAAAATAATTTTTGGCTTTTGCTATACTACTTAACTCTTAAATGGAGTTTTTTTAAGACGAAGTCTGCAAGTTAATTATATTACACGTTAAAAGCATAACATATATACCATCCAAAATAGCGAGCGCGTATCTCTCTCTGTAATCTCTGTCGCAAACAGCTAAAATTTAAAAAATTCAGCTAAAAGCCATAAACCGCAGCCATATCAAACAGGCTATACATCATCCTATTTCATCCATTTAACTAAACATCAAATTATATCATCTGGATCATTCCATCCTTCAAACCAAACAAAATATGGGACAATCCCATTCCCCAAAACCAAGCACCTTAGAGCCAGTTCATATTACATTTTACTGATGATTTTTGACTTTCGCTTATGAATAATAACAGCTTTAGAGAAGTCGTACAGAGATAAAGACACTCGTATGCGGTTTTAACAGATATAAATAAAGTTAATACAATGTTTACTATAACCGATTAGCAAATTCTACCCTGAAAAAACAGTCTATTTATTGTAAAAAAAATTATTTACTAAAAAATGGCTTTTGAAAACCAATACAAACAAAACATTACTTAGATCATCCCATCCTATTCTATCAAAAAATAGGATAATTCATAGAGATGGCATCAGGGCTGTTCCCTGCGCGGTTCCCTAAAACGTCCTCAACCTCCATTATTTCCTGATCCCCAACCCCGACTACATAAATGGAGCGTTCTTCCTATTTGCCGGCTCTTACATGGGGCGCTCGTTTTAGCGATGGCTTCTGATTTCTGGCTGAAATTTCAATGTATCTGATTTTTTTAACTATAATTGATTTGACTTTTTAGGTATAATTAATTTTAAAAAATGTAAAAATAGAAAAAACATGTTAACCCATTAGGGACAATACAAAGGAACACGGGGGAAAAAGAAAATACAAAAAAGCCTAAAATATCTAAAAAAATTTAGAAAAAGATGAAATACTGAATAGTGAAAAAAAAAACAGAAGATAGAAGCTGAAGCCGAAACGAGCGGTACCACAGAGAGTAGAGACTCAATGGACCCTGCTACCCCGTAATAAATAAGCGCACTAGTTGACAATCTTCTCTTCCTTATCTCCCAATAGGGAAATTTCTTGTCGGGGAACAAAAAATAGGTCCCATGGCCATCCCTAGCTATCCCATCCTACTCTACCTTGTCTCCCAGCTAAATACACCTTTAAAGGGAGCTTAGTTTGACGATGTATTATGACTTTTTTTATTATGGTTATCTTATTTTTTACTATAGCTGATGATGATTTATTTGATGTAATTAAATTTTAAAAAATAAAATAGAAAAAATAGGTTTACCTACCACGGACAATACAAAAAAAATATGAAAAAATGTAAAAAAAGCTAAAATATCAAAAAAGACAAAATTAAGTAATAATGAATTAAAAGATAGAAGTTATCATCAAAACAAACGGAGCCTAAGAAGACTTCTCTCAACTAAACATATACTTTGTTCGGGAGGCTCATTCCATACCGGATCACGTAGATGAGTTAGAAATTTGAACTAAAATATCCAAAACAAGGCTTTAGGGGTTATACGCTCTCATGTTCTCGTCTCGGTGCGAGTGAGGAGGGCCGAGCTTGCGCCTCGGTCCATGTAGCGAACTTGGCCCATAAGGCAGCGACCTTTATAGACGCTGTTATGGGCCGGGCCCGGATAGCTCGCTCTGATCAGTCAAAGAGAGAGAGGGCATTACGGTCATTTCACAGTGGGGAGGAATTAGGGATTTGGGGTTTGCCCGCCGCGCTGCCCTGTCTGCCTAGGCTTCCCGCGAACGGCAGAACAGCGGACAGCAGGGCGCGAGGGGAGCGACGCGTCTGCGGTGGGGTGGTGGGTGAGTGGGTTCGGTGCGTGGTGCGCCGAGCCGTGCAGCGAAACGGGCCTTTGCTTTGTGGGTTCTAGTGTCGGTCTGATGCGCTGCGGCCGCGCCTGTGTGGGCTGGCGTGCGACGACGTCGCCCGCGCGCTTTCTCGCCGCGGCCGCCTGCTGGCCCTGGTGAAACTTTCCGCTCCCGTTGGACGCTGCCAGCCTACTGATTTGCTCTTTTTTTTATTAGTTTAGTATCTGTGTTATTACGGAAAAAATCATACGGGTCAGCAAGTCAATCCGATGTATTAATGGGTCCATCTTATGCTGCACTCTCAATTCCACCACAGTGACTTATCAAGCTCCAATGCCGAGTTTATCTTATACCATATTTTTAGCTAGGCATCGGTATTGTCATATTACTTAAGTCTAAATTAGACTATATTGGAGCCAGTAGAAATGGCCTCTGCAACCTTATTCATTAATGGTGGCTGAAAAGCAGAGCGATATAACATAATGATAGAGACTCATATAAAAAATTCACATTAAACAAAAAAATTTAGTAGTAAAATTGTTTATTATGAGATGATTGTTTTTGTTAAGATGTTTTTTTGGGTGGGAGAGGAATGTGAGAGAAGAGATGGAAGGAGGTAAAGAACATATACACGTCGACTCTTTCTTTTAATTAACAGAGAAACCAGTCTACTGGTTTGCTGACACTAGTGTTATGCTGCTATTGACAGCTTGCTTGGAGCACAAGAAGTATCAAAGCTTCGAGATTCTGATGTTAGAAAAAAAAGGATTTGCTAGCGTCCAGACGTCTGATCTGGGTGCTAACTCTGTACGCTCGGCCAAAAATATTTTCAGTTCATGTATGCAACATTTGTATATAGTGTAGGTAACAAATTTAACCACCGTATGCAACAAAATATTTTCACAAAATCTGATATTGTGTGGTTGTTACTGATTGTTGCATGGATGAAACTGAAATGTTGCATAAACAAACACCTACCTCCGAAGAAGAACTCAACAGCAGCGGCCGGATCCGGTAGCACCGCGCCAGGAGAGGAACACAATGGCAGTAGTCGTATCTGGCAGCGCTGGCGCCAGAGACGGGTGGCTTGACTTGCGGTCGTCGCCGTGCATCGCGTTGGGAACCGGTAGAGGAAGAGAGTGAGAATGGAGAGAACGATGAGAGAGTGAGAGAAGTTGTGATGAGAGCGAAGAGAGTTAGGCACTTATATTGAGTGAGAGATAGGTCGAGGAGTGGACTACCCTGATACGTGGGCTGGCGTCCGATACGGCCAAACACATGAGCCGAAGCAATTCCCTAGAAAAAAATCATGCAGTCACGTCTATTCTTCCCTCTAGGTTCAAAACCACTCGCTGAATTTGTGTCGAATCCCTTGCACACCATACACAACTAGCAGAAAAAAGATCGGCTAAGGTCTCATTTATTTCGGCTTCTGCTTCTAGAAGCAAAAAGTGAAATGAACGTGTTAGTTTCTTAATTTTGTCTTTTTTATTGGTTGTGAATAATATCCAGCCTGTCTGTATAACATTTTACTATTTTTTATGAGAGAAATAGTCAAATTTTGTGACTCTTAATTAAGAACTAAAGACTCTCATCATTTTTCCTTACTATATAATCCCAGCTAACCCCCATCATATCCCGTCGCCTCCCACCCTAAACCCTCCTCATCGCTGGCGACGAACCCCTCCCACGACATTGTCCTCTTTTCTCGTTGGAGTAGCTCCACGCACCTGCCATGCTCCCTTCTCCACCACCCACGGGTCGGCACCGCCCCCACTACCTCGCTGTGTCACCCCCTAGCCCTCTCTGCCATACTATTCCCACCCAACCTAATAGCTAGTACCTTCTACTCCCGCCCATCACCCTCCTACCCCCTGTCGTCCTCACCGCCGCCCACTATTGGGCCACCGCCCCCTAGCTCCCTCTATGCCGGGAGGAACGGTAAATCATAGGTGCAGGGTCAGGATTCTTCCCTTAGGCTTGCCGGCGAGGTTGGAGAAGAAGGTTGAGGTAGTGGTGCATAAATCTTCGTACACATCAAATATATGAGAAATTCCACTGATTTTCATCTAAAAATCATATGAGTATTGTATAGTAATTTCTCATTATCATTTAGCATAATCGAGCACCAACTGAAGCATGAACAAACCGCAAAAATCCATGCAATGATTTATACAGCACGACGTATATAGCGTTAAGTTTACACTAAAGATAAAATTTTGATGAAGAAAAAAGGTAAGGGGGCTTCGATGTGCTAAGTAGAAAGGACATAAATCGTACTACGATCTACTCAGCCGTAATAGCTCGTGCTTGCTAGGCTCACAGTTCGAATCGAAACCGGATTATATTATATACCCAGTCCCAAGCCGTAGCACGAGGACAAGCTCTCCACATACATACACACACGGTTGGGCACATACATATACGCCCCAATTTTATCCCCTTTCCCTCCCTCCCTCCCTCCATGGTTTTCTGTTTCCCTCCACAGGCTGCGCCCTCTTCCCTCCCCCATTTTGAGATCTAAATCGAAATCTCCCCCTTTTTCTCCTCGCCCTCCCATCCTCTCATCCTCCATTCCATCTCCTTCCCGTCGCTCGCATCCCTCCTTCTCCCGCCCCTAACCCCTACTAGTAGCCGCAGCCGCCCTAGTGGTAGTGGAGTAGCTGCTAGACCCCAGAAGCAGAGATCTGTCACGGATCAAGGAGCCTCCGTGCCCGAGCCCCCGCGTCGAGGGGCGGGAGCAGAGGAGCTGCGTCGAGGAGTGCTGGTGCTTTGTTAGATCCGCCGATCTTGGCGACGGAGATGGATTCCTCGGTCGAGAAGGTGAGCTCCGATCCGTGGGTTTTTCGTGCTCGATCTGTCGCTGGAATGGTGGTTGCGGGTCTAAATCTGCTGCTTTTCTCGCTCGATCTGTTACAGGGGAGCGGGTCGCTCGATCCGGACGATCGCACGGCCTCCGGCGAGCCCAAGGCCTGCACCGACTGCCACACCACCAAGACGCCGCTCTGGCGCGGCGGCCCCTCCGGCCCCAAGGTGAGATCCGATCTGATCTTGGCTTTGGGTTTCCCGATCTGTGCATTTATTTTTTCGCCTGTGGTTTGCGGCGGCTGATCCCACCGATCTGTCTGTTCCTTGATCCAGTCGCTGTGCAACGCGTGCGGGATCCGGTACCGGAAGAAGAGAAGGGAGGCGCTGGGCCTGGACACCGCCGAGGGCGCCGAGCAGCAGCAGCAGAAGAAGACCAAGAGGGAGCGGGAGGAGGTGACGGTCGAGCTCCGCATGGTGGGGTTCGGCAAGGAGGTGGTGCTCAAGCAGCGGCGGCGGATGCGGCGGAGGAGACGCCTCGGCGAGGAGGAGAAGGCGGCCATCCTCCTCATGGCCCTCTCCTCCGGCGTCATCTACGCCTGAACCCACCACCTACCTAGCAACAAGAGAGAGAAGAGAAGAGAGAGAAAGGGCAGCATGAAATGAGAGGAAGAGTGTGTGATTTGCTTAACATGCATGATCTCAGTCACAGAGAGATGTGGTGTATCTATCCTTTTTTCCTGCTTCTTCCTATGCTTAGTTTTCCAGCTAATTAGTTCTCGATCAAAGTGGAAGCAAGTTAATAATGATGTAGTAGCTCTTCTTCTTCCTCCTCCTGTTACTGTCACTTGTTCTTGCCTAGTTGTAATGTTACTGGTAGTATTTTAGTAGGCGTGTAACGTTGCAATGTAAGAAGAGCTTATGATCATCTCGTCTATTCTTGCAAGAGAGAGTAGCTCCAGGATCTGATTGTTCTGTGCAAGTATGCATTTTTTCAGCTGAAATCGCGCCCGGAAACGTCGGTTCTTGTTTGATCTGTGCTGTGCTGACTGCTGCTGCTGATGACCACATAGTTGTCTCTGCTCTGCTGTGCTGGGATGTGTGATGTCTGCATTGTTGTTTCTGCTTCATTACTCGATCTGCTGATGTTGTGATGTAGGCATGGTTGTTTCTGCTCAATACCTGGAATCTGTTACTTGATGCTGCGATGAAACCTTGAGTCTTGAGCGATAGTATGGTGTGGCAGCTTGATAATTCCATTTCGGTCTGGTCGAGTGCTCAAGCAGTCTGGCCAGCATCCATGCTATTTCTTGAAAGGGAAAAGTCAGCACTCAGCAGCACACTTGCAGGGTCCTTGCTGTTCTACTGCTGCTGTTACTAGCCAGCAGTAGCTTGCCAGGAGTGGCATGGTGGATGCTGTGTGATGTTGCAGGGCAGTAAAAGGTCACGGGATTTTTTCTTCTTTTGGAGGGTGCACCATACATGATGCTCTTGGGGATCTTGTGATTGTTGCTTGTTTTTCTTGGATGAAGAAGGCTTGATGTCGTAATAACACTAATGCATTATTATGCTTGTGGCCTGCCCCAGCCTGTGGGTATCTTGTGATCCTGGTTGTTGGTTTGTTCCATTTTGTTCTCATCCAATGAGCTTATGGTTTTGTTCGTGTGTGGTGTGGATGCTGGAGAGAAAAGAACACTCTTGTGCCCAAGATGGTGACAAGTGAGTGACATTGTTGTTAGTACACTCCAAGTGATAGCAAATGATGGTGATGATGCATGTGTGAATTGTAGCTGCCTGTATGATGATTCGGTGATGCCCAAGATGGTGACAAGTGAGTGACATTGTTGTTAGTACACTCCAAGTGATAGCAAATGATGGTGATGATGCATGTGTGAATTGTAGCTGCCTGTATGATGATTCGGTGATGGATCAGATGGTTTCCAATTATAGGAAGGGACGGTGACCAGGGCTTGCTTTCTTTGGGGAGATGCCCTGGATTTGGAAAGGAACGAGGTAAGTTTTGCCTGGCTTGGCTTTGGTCAAAGTGAAGGGAGGCTGGCCAGGTGGAGTGGGCAGATGAACATGTCGCCGGCTGTGTGTGACCATGTGTACCAAACGCGGCAGGAAGGTATGGGCTCTTCTGTCTTGGGAAAGCCATGCCATCATCTATGCAAATTGAGCACACAAATGTCACTAGTCTTTTTTAAAAAAAATTTGGCCATGGAATTCCATTTTTTTTTCAAAAATAGCCTCCTTCGTAGATTTATCATGCGCGACAGTCATATATCGAGCCAAAGAAGCTCGGAATGGTTACTGCAGCTATAGTAGGCAGCTGTCGAGTACTTTAGCCCGTCACTACCCACACATAATAGATCCACATAGAAGACTACTTTAAAAGAAAAAGATGTACAGATACTAAATTAAAAAAAATAACTAGAGTGACAATTTCGGGCTCAGTTCCAATCTTTGCGGCTTTAGCGATGGACAACTACCTCGACGGCGCCATCCCTCTGGTCCTGTGGCCTTTTTGACTGCTATCTACCCCGTCTCCAAATAAAACCAAAAACGGTGCACCTGGTCTGCACCGGACTTTTGGCATGCATGCTCACTTTGCCGATCGCAGTTCTGCTATACGTTACAGCTCGACCGTTTTTTTTTTCCCTTAAAAGATTAGATAAAACACCATTACCCTCTAATCCTCCATTGCTCTGCGGTGACGACGGTTGAAGAGCTTCTCCGATGAGGTCATACATTTTTTTTAGGATCAGTCGGGGAGCTTTGTTGACCGCTAATCTGGAGGGTCAAGCTGCCAAACGTGCCGTCCCACTCATAAAGAACGCGCAAAATTAGCAGGAAAACGAGCTTCCTTGTACCTAACCCTCTGTCTTTTTTGCGTGTTCTGATGCAATGTTTTATGGCCGGGCTGAATTTTCATTTCCTATCTTATACAAGGTGGAAAATATTTTGTGCTTCTAACCCTTACGGTGCTTACGTGCTTAGTAGGGTGTAAACAATCGTAGAAGGTCCCGAGAAAAATTGGTTAGATAGTACCCATTTTGTTAGTAGCTACTCCCGTGTTCTCGATACTTTTTCTTCGTCTTTTATAGAGAAGCTCAATGATGGGTCATCCTTTTGTTTGATCAATCAGTAAAATAGTAGCTAATTCAATCACTGCTTTTACTAAACCTTTGAGGCTTCGACACATTTAGGGTCGTGGACAGTCTATTTTCACGTATTTTGTTTGGTATTTGTACACTAATAAAACCATAGAAGACTAACTAAGAACTGTTGTACTTTTGAGGGTATTTCAGTAATTTTTTAATTGAGAAAAGAAGAAAATAAAAAATGAAAAAGGAAGGGGACCCACCTGTTAGTGGGCCAACACGAAGAGATAAGGGGTGGAGACCTAGTCGCAGTTATTCGAGGCATATTGTATATATATCTGGTGACACCGTTTGCATCGTATCAAAAATTGCCATTCCTGAGATTAGCCACCCGCCTGGGGAGTTTATAAACAAAAAAATATCGCGAATTCCATCTTCTATACTGAGATATACCATGAGACCTGTAATATGATTCGTGATCTCGCAACGAATCTCTTGACCTAAAAAAAGTGTCCTTTCTCGATACATAACATTGTATAAGTCAACCCAAGTCGCTTCTTCATCTCCGTGTGGTGCGTCACTTGGTGGATCCGATCTTCGAGGGGGGGAGGCTTCGGAGGGAAGAGGCGGCACAGGAGGCACTTGTAGCCCGGAGGCTTCAACTCTTACCATTGGTGGCCACCGCGCCGGGCTCCTCTCCCTCCTCCTCTCGTCTATATAAGGTTGTCTCTCCCTTAAGAATGACGGGGAAAAAGATCTAGTGAGCTCTCTTTTCAATCCGTTCTTTTCTTCTCGGTTGTGGCTTCAAGCTTTGATTTTTGGGGCTGTTTCGCCGCTCCATAACCGCTGTTATCGACGGTGATCTGTGGTCCCTGGTGCTTAGTGACGAGGTGGACTGGCCCGATGCTTTTCAGTGTTCTTGTGCGGCATCTCCTTCACCTCGGCTTTGCTGGTTTTGGTGTGTCTCAAATGGCAAAGGGAGACATTGTATCTCCGTCCACCACGTCTTCTCACCGAGGCACAATGGGGCGTTTGGTTTTCTAGGTCATCACCTTTTGGGTGAGCCTTGCATGTTCTTCTCGGTGGCTTCGAGTGACATTTGCTCTATGAGATTCTTGACTTCTCTTTGTGCATTACTTGTTTTGTGAGCCGTACCGTACTAGTTGATTTGCAATATGTGAAATTTCTAGTACTGGGAGACATTCTTGTGATGCTTGTGGGTTGTGTACTAAATGCTCTATGAAGATATCTGTCGTATATTGAAATTGATCTGATTATCAAATTTAAATTTGTGCTCTATTAGTAGTGCTTACTGCTGTCGTTTGATTATTAGCATCATGATAGTTTACTGTCGGTTGTGCTAGATTTTATCTTTACTAAGATCCCTAGTTTTTCAGTGCTATGTAGTATATTCTTGGCTCTTTAGCAGGAGTACTTTCTGCCTTAGATATTATGTGATCATTTGTTTTTGAAGATAATCATCTAATCTAAAAACTGTTAAGAGTACTGTTATTGAGATAATTCCTTTTGTTAGTACCCTGCTAATCCGACAGTAATTTGTGTGAATGCACATTTCTGTGATAGCACAATAAAGCAAATTTTAGAGCTCATAATCTGAATTTTGATTGTCATTTCAATTAGAGAAGAGTATAGTCTTGAGCAACTCTGCATCTAAGAGCAAAATTTCAATTAAAGTTGAGTTTTAGGTTGTTATAATTGATTTTCTTGTCATGAAACTGTATTATATAGTCATTTTAGCAATTATCATGTTTAATGCTTTAAGTATATACTTTTGCATAAATAACGTGAAAAATTCACATGACTATATGTTAATTTTATCATTTGTTTACTGCTGGGTATATACTTTAATCGTAGCAATTATTAGAATTAAATCTAAATATTTATTTATACCGTATTATTTTCAGCAAGAACATGGGAAGAAATGTTTGTCGAAGAAAAGAAAATAGGCTAAAATTTCCTCTAGTTTTGCTTACGCTACCACCACAGAAAATCGGAGAAGAAAAGAGCCAAGGAGATTAGGAGAGGCATCGCATCGCAGGCAGGCCCCGGCGGGACAACGGGAGGGAGGCGGCGAAGCGAACAAGCAAACGCGCACACTACACTAGTGCCCAGCCCACTGGGTGGCTACCGCTCTGTTTCTCTCTCGCGCCTAGTCGTCGTCGCTCGCCTCAACTCCCAGATCCAATCCCCCCACCTCCATCTAAAAAAAGGTTTTAACGCCGCCAAAACCCTAACCCTAAGCGTCCCAATTCCCAAATCCCCATCTCATCAACACCCTAGCCCGTCCATCCTCGCTTCCGCCGCCGCCGCCGCGATGGCAGGGTCCTCAGGCGGCGCTGCGTCCTCCGCCCGCAAAATGGAGGCCAACCGATTCTACGACCCTCCCCACGTCCGCCGCCAGCAAGAGCAGCGGCTGCGGAGCCAGCGTCCTCCGTCGCCATCGCTGTCCCCGTCGCCGTCTCCGCGGTCGGAGAGGCAGAAGGCCGCGCCGACGGATGCGGACAGCCGGGTCGATTCCGACGACTCCTCGTCGACGTCGTCGTCAAAGCCTTCCGTGGCATCGACGGCGACGGCCACGACGGCGGCTGACGTGAATGTGACGGCGGCGGGGGCGGCGGAGGAGGCTGGGAATTTGGAGAGGTTTCTCACCTCCACGACGCCCTCGGTGCCCGCACAGTACTTTCCCAAGGTATTCTAAGGTTGAGTTTGCTGCTGTAGACTTGTAGATTGCAGCGTGGTGATTTTGAGGAACCTAGAACTTTCTATTGTGGGTGATAGGAAGAGGAACAAGTGAAATTGTTTAGTCGATTGGCCGTGGGATGTAGTTTCGTTTCCATTCTTTGTGATTTTAGGTTCTAGGATAGTTGCTGAGCCGTGTCTGCAAAAGGAAATGTAGCTGTGGTAATTTCTGATCTATAGTTGGTATTTGCCCATTGGTATACGTACTGCATTTGCAATGGAAAATGAATGCTTCTGAGGGAACATCTCATTTAAGATCCACAAAAGAGTTCATATTTCATAATTTACTCTCAGCCGCTTGTTTGTAGCTTTGATTGATAGTTCCGGGCTATTGAAAGTTCTTAATGATAGTAACTGTGGATGGAGAGCAACAAACACGCTATTGAAAGTTCTTAATGATAGTAACCGTGGATGGAGAGCAACAAACATTCTTCAATGTGGAAAGAAGATGATCCTAAATCTAGTTGATACGAACTTTTTAAAACTGATGCTGCCTTGGGCCCTGAGAGGTGTTTGTCTAATGTATTTGATGGAAAAAAATAGAGACATTGCTTGAACTTCATAAAATGTGTATTCTCCCAGTGTTGGTTGGTTTACCTGAGTTTTAAGCACTATTTTGGGCTTCATATTGTTAGTGACTTAGTGAATAGCGGTAAAATGGAGAAAGCCAGTCGGTGGAACTTTTGCTTTCCTAATTACCGAATTTGCTCTAACTTCGATATAGCAAATGATTTAGTTACTCTGATTTTGTCTGCACGTCCATGTAATATGTATCTGTATTCATTGCCATCTACAGTTATTTTCATTTTGTCTGAAGGATGTAATCATGTAATGCTCTCGGTTCAGATAGCAGAATGTAGGGCTTAAGGTTCTAGCCTTGTAGGCTTTATTACAAGGCTCTCATTGACTTTGAGGAGGTTTCATTCTTAGGTTATTCCAACTTGTTTGGGACAAAAGGCTTTGTTGTTGTTGATGATGATGTAATCATGTAATGCACACAGACTGCAATTGGGAAGACAGGTTATTAAACCATGTAGTGATATTTGTACAATGTTCTTTTCATGCACAATTGATTTTAGTTTTCAGTCAACGGTAGACCACTTTTATTAAAGAAAAGAAGCTTTGGTGCTACTAATTGGTTGTAAGTTGTAACGGTTTTGTTCTCTTGCAGACGAGCTCAAGGATGTGGAGTGGTGATACTATGGATTCGCCACCTTACTTCTGCCTTGAAGATCTGTGGGAGTCTTTCAGGGAGTGGAGTGCCTATGGGGCTGGTGTTCCCCTGGTGTTAAATGGCAGCGACTCTGTGATACAATATTATGTGCCATACCTTTCTGCTATCCAGCTGTATGCTGATCCATTGAGAGCTGCTGCAAGAACCAGGTAGCAACCTTATCTATGCCATGCCAAGTTATGATGTCTAGAGATTTCTCCGTTCTGGAATAAAAAAACTTTGCTAAGTCAACCTATCTGGCAGATTCACATCGCTTTGTGTCTTTGGTTGTGGTTTTTTTAGCTTTAGGATATTCATATGAATATGGTAACAGAGAACTTCACTAAATACTAATGGAGTGGTAAGAAATGTCAGGATTAGCCTAGCTCTGATCCAAGATGTCGATTTATTACATCTGTGCCAAGTTATATGAAAATAAATAAATTATGCATGTATATTATTGGGCTAGAGCTTAGGGCACAGGAGGGATTCCCATTTTTTCAGTTAGTTTTCCTGGGTCCTATTAAGGCAATTTATCTTATGCTTTGGTGAGGTTTTAGGAAAATGCTTTCATGGTGAAATCTTAGCTAGCTTCAGTATCACATGATTCCTAAGAGTACTAGGGCATGGCTACTATTTTGTGCAACTTTAAATTCGTTCCTCATATGGACATATAAAAGAAGATGATAGGAAAGTGGATGAATGAGAGAAGTTCTGGGATTGTTAAGAGACAACCTACTCATTGCTCAGTATGGTTACTTTTATTATCTTGGTGATGTCTTTGATAGTGTATAACTTTTTCTAGTTATTTTTCTCGCTTACTTAAGGCGTCCTGGGGATGAAAGTGATGGGGAATCTGTGGATACTAGCAGTGAGAGTGGCAGTGAAATTGACGTTGACCGATTAAGAGTCTCGTCCCTGGAATCTACACATCGGCTGGAAAACGGTGGCTTACGAAGTGATGATGGTGAAGCTTGTGCATCTGCAAGTTTTCCAATATTTGAGTATCTGGAGAGGGATCCTCCATATGGAAGAGAACCACTGACAGACAAGGCAAGCTTTTCTTAAACCTATGCTATGCTCACTACAGATGTCCTGTTTATAGAATCTTATTCTGCATGTCTTTCAGATATCAATTCTTGCTGGTAGATTTCCAGCTCTGAAGACATTCAAAAGCTGTGATCTGCTGCCATCCAGTTGGATGTCTGTTGCATGGTATGTTTCAAATACAATTAAGTTCTGTGCACTCAGTTTCTACTTCCCTTTTTCCAATGGTAAGATGTGTTCTTTTCCATTGATGTGCTATGGTTCTCTCTTGCTCTATATACGCTACGCAATAAAAGAGATTGCTATAAGATTTTAAGGTCAGTGCTTTGTTGTGATTTTCCTATTGTACCTATGCAGCTAATCATTTCCAGACTATATCTGCGCTTAGTTGAAACTCTTGTTTTATAATCTGACTGTATATAGTTTCGCTGCCATAATGTTGCACTTCTTTTTTATGTATATAACGTTTTGCTTTGTAAGAACTAGAATGATGCTGTTGCAATGGTCAGAATTATGACATTTGCCAACTGTGCTGGCCCATGCAGAGGATGCCTACCAGTTGCAATGCCTAACAATGGCATGCCTACTGTGCTGAATTTCAGCATAATATAGTGTAGAAGAGCAACACTTCTGATATAGTGTTGCTATGATTCTATACATTGCTGGTTTCATCCTCATGCTTCTGATTGCAGGTACCCCATATATAGAATTCCAACAGGACCAACATTGAAGGACCTTGATGCCTGTTTCCTGACATTCCATTGCCTAGCAACACCTTCCAAGGGTAAATGCTACAGTGCTATCAAGTTTCAAGTGGCATATGAAATAGGGAGTTTGTTTGGCCTCGGATGGATGGCACTGGCTTAATATTCACTTTTCTAGTTGTACTTTGTGTATTGCACTTATCATTTTCCATTGGTGCATAGAATGCTTACGCTCCTATTCGTCTTGCAGATAGCGACCCCAATACACCGGCATGCCCAGGTTTTGGGGGAATCAACCGCTGCACCAACGCAACGGTCAAACTATCTTTGCCTGTCTTTGGACTGGCATCTTACAAGTTCCGCAGCTCCATTTGGGCATCCAACGGGGCCCGTGAACAGCAGCGCGTCACCTCGCTGATGCAGGAGGCCGACAACTGGCTCCGCCGCATACGTGTCGACCATCCGGATTTCCGTTTTTTCGTCTCCCATTTCGGTACGACGTGGAGATGACTGTAAATGCCTGTTAGCTACATCTGTTTGCCGTGTGAATTCAACTGCCTTGAGCACATCCTTCTATGGCACACAGAGAGAAGGAATGAATGCCCTCTTTTATTTTTTTTTTTGGGGGGGGGGGGGGGTATCAGTTAAATCCTACATGATAACTTTTCCCTGTGGGAGAATCATTTGTGGGAGAGTAAAGTTTGAAAGAAGGCATTGGAGACTTGTAGAACTTTGAAAAAAAAAATAGAGGAAAAAAAAGATTTTCAGAGTAAAGAGAACATGTGTATGCATCTACTACCTCACTTGTGCGGTGCCTTCCTCCTCGGGTGTTGATGTCGAATGCATTGGCCAAAAAATGTCCACGTTGGCTTAATTTGCCCCGTGTGCCTTGTGCACGTCGGATACCAGCTTCAGCTCGATCAAATATACGAGTATTTGCGCAGTCTTGCCAAAGAAAGAAGATACAAGAGTGTTAGCCCCTTGGAAACGTGGTAAATGTTTACGACTTCTGTGGGAATCGAGCTATTTCTTAATGAAAATTCTGGTGGTTTTTCTGTAGGATGCAGGTGTAGGATGGGTTATTTTGACTATTGTGTATGATTTTTATCTTAACGTGAGTATTTGTGTAAATGAACTAAATGCTGATAAATTGCTTCACAAAGGTTATCCTGATATACTGTTTCAAAACAGCAGCGGAGAAGTTATCCCATTTATCTGTTCTTTTGAGCTGTGATTTATGGCATTTTACTGAAAATTTTGGCTTTTGACTCTTCGCGAGAGAGTACGAGGAGAGACACTCGAGTACGATTTTAACTGATGTAGATAAAGTCATCATAGTGTCTATTATAATCGATTTATAGGCTCCGTCTTGAAAATTCTCTGTTTAAAAGTTAAATATTGTAGAAAAGCCAAAAGTTAGAAACTGGAAAGAACATGTCCATGAGCCGAAAAGATCTCAGCCATATTGTTTGGAGCATGTGGTTTTTCTGTAGGTCTTAGGTATAGTCCACCAATTTATTTGAGATAAAAGACTTTGTTGTTATTGTTGATAAATGATTTTTTGTTACGACTGATGATTTTTATCTATTTCTTTTTGAGGCTGTAGTAAACAGTAGAGATGTCGGTACGAATAATGTATACGATTTTAGGTTTGAGAGATTATCTGAAGAAAAGACTCTGTCGTTCGTTTTGACTTTCAAAAATGATAAAACCAAAAAAAAAAAAAAAGAGGCCACATGCTTCTATCCAGACAGGGACAATGGAAGGGAGCGAGGCGGCACACGGTTTTGCCCGGCAAATCACAGCTACAGGACAGAACACGGGCCGACTGCTCCTCCACTACCGCTAAAATAATCGCAGCAAAACACGAAGTGTAACATCGTAGCTTCACGCACCGTACGTGCTCTCCTGCCGCTAATCCCTCCCTCTCTCTCTCTCGCCGTTACCTGCCAAGCACTAATGACGAAAATTTCAGGTCTTTTCTGCATCGCAATCATCCCAGCCGTCGTGGCCGGCATCAAGCTCACCCCGTCTCCTCTCTCCCTGTCTCTCGTTACATAATAGGCTCGACTTGTAAGCCTGCAACCCCGGGCACGCCAACACGTTACCAGCACGCACGCATTCGCTAGGTGCAACAAAAGATGGCGGATCTGGAGCAGTTCGGAGGCGCGGCGCCACGGCGGAACGGCGGCGAGGGGACGGGGTCCGCGACACCGTCGTGGTGGTCCGGTGACCCCGAGGCGAAGCGCCGGCGGAGGGTGGCGGCGTACAAGGCCTACGCCGTCGAGGCGAGGGTCAAGGCGTCGCTCCGCCAGGGCTTCCGGTGGATCAAGGACCGCTGCACCGGCATCGTCCGCCGCTGGTGATCGCCCGGGGAGAGGAGGAGGCTGACGGCCCTCTGTGAGGTGCTGTCACGTTACGTTAACCTTGATGGCATGGCATGCCAAGTGAGGATGCTTTCACCATCTTGCCCTTGATGTTTATAAAGTTTTTTTTTATGCAAGTTATCTCACTCTTTCCTTTTCTTTCCATGTGTAATTGTCTGATTGTTTTGTTGGTTTTTATGGACGCGAGAAATACATAGACAAGAATACTCCGAATAAACGAGATGCTTGTGTGCTCTGTCAAGTGGAGATCCAGCAGTAGATTATATGTTTTTCTTAACCATATCATACTTAAGGGGCTGCTTATATAGGCATTTTTTTTTATGGTTTATGGCTTATTTTAACTGTTTGACATGTAGTTGGTTTATTTCGTATAGTAGTTGTTTATAGTTTTTTGGTGTAATTAAATTTTAAAAAATTTAAAAATAGAAAAAACATGTTAGCTATCATAAATGATGCCAAAGAATACAAGAAAAAAAAGGTAAAAAATCTCCCAAAAAACTAAAAGTCAGAAAAAGATAAAATAAAAAACTAGAAGTTAAAACAAAAACCTAGAAGCTGAAATGAGCAGACGCTTAGGTCATCCACTTGAAAGGTATTCTATTTCTATGGAAAGAAACTATTTCTAAATAGAATTCTATTTATAGTTTCAACAAACAAACAATTTTTCTGATGCATTTTTGACACAGGCCAATCAACATAGTTTTTTTTGAAGCGACTTATCTGCTTCGTTTCATTCGTACAAGCGTTCATAATAGAGTAAAAAAATCAGCCACGGACATAAACTATCACCCGCAATCTAAAAGAACAGGGTTATTAAGGGAGCGTTCGAAATAGCGATACCTTCTAACTGAAATTTCACTGTACATAGTTTTTTTTACTGTAGCTGAGTTGACTTATTGGGCATAATAAAATTAAAAAAATAGAAAAAAAATATGTTAATCCATCACGGACAATGCAAAGGAATACGGGAAAAAAACAAAAAAGCCCAAAATATCTAAAAAAATCAGAATAAGACGAATTACTGAATAGTAAAAAAAAAAGCTGAAACTAAAAGCTAAAACTGAAAAAAAGCAGAAACAAGTAAGTATCAATGCTTCATTTCATTCCAGATGGGAAGCCGCGCCAGGTAGAAGCCGTTTAGGTCATGTCCTCATGGAACCACTTTCACATTATTCTCCATGTTTCTTACAGAAGTAAAACCACTATTACTCCAGATCTTAGCCCTATAAGATTATACTGTTATAAAAATTTCGGCTGCTTTGACCAGCTGACAAATAAATCTCAAACCACTCGAAGCAATGTAAGCTTATAAGCTCAGACATAGTGAACCCCCTCACCCTGGATCACCTCTCCAATGCGATAAGCGGGATTTGATCCATGGGTTCTATCTGCTGCCTCTTCGAGAATTCTATCTGCTGCCTCTTTGCTCACTACAACGACCATTCCAACGCCCATATTGAATGTTCGTCTCATCTCTGCATCTTCAATTTTTCCAACCTACAAATGTCAAAAAACAAAAGCTAAGGAGAAAACAGACAACACAATGCATGCAGACCGGTAGAAATTAAAATCATCAGTCTACGAATGGTCATCAGTCTCTCTCTAGGACTTTAAATCCTACACAGAATTGTTTGCTTGATCGGTTGTGATATTTGTACCAAACTTCCAAATTCCCATCTAGTGTAAGCTCAATTATTGAAGGCCCTCCAATACACATGCCAACACTAACAAGAGTTTCCATAATATTAGTATCAACAATAACAGGAATTTTGCTCAGCATGAATTAGCTGGTATAATTTGGCATTCAATTTACGAAGATCTTTAAAGTATTACTCAGTTCTAATATGATTGAATTTGGCTGGCTGATATTTAATGTACTCAAAATGGATACTCGATAAAGTAAAAACAATTGAACATATTCACTGGGGGTACAAGAATTTACAAGCCAAGCTCGTGGCTTGTTAGCTCTTACCTGTTGAATCCACTTGAACACAGGTGGTACTTCCCATGATCCAGTAAAAATTTTTGCCCCAAGTCCAGAAGGAAATACTCTTGGGATATTATCAGTGAAGCCACCACCAGTAATATGGGCTAGCCCTTTTACACCACCCTTGCTGATAAGCTCAAGCACCTTTTTCATTTTGAATGATTGAATTAGAAACATGGGTAAGAATCTATAGGAAACATGAGGCATTCATCAGCAAAAGCTAACCTGCTTAACATAGATGACAGTAGGTGCCATGAGAGCTTCACCAATAGTAGTTGTTATGCCATCATTTGGTAGGAGCTGATCAGTCAAGGAGAGTCCACTTTTGGCTAGCACTCTAAAAATAAGAACATTTTAAACTATCAGTAACCAGAAATAATTCAAGAAAAGGAGAACATCGAGGACAAAAGAATAGAATTTGTACTATCAATGATCTATTTGGATTTGAAAAAAATGGAACTGGATAAATGCAATACCTTCTAGCGAGCGAGAACCCATTAGAATGAACCCCACTGGAAGGAATACCAATGATGACATCTCCCTCCACAATGTTTTTACCGTCAATGACCTTATCCTTCTTTACGGCACCCACAGCAAAACCACTTAGATCATATTCACCTTCCGCATAGAAACTAGGCATTTCTGCTGTCTGTCATAACCAATTGCTCAATGATCAATGCAATTGTTTTCTATAAATATACTGTTGCTTATATTCAGAGAGGTTATGGTCCATATGGAATGCTTCAGGAGAGTAGATATGAATACTAGAATGAAATAGACAGTCACGTAAAATATTTGCGGTACTTTCAGACTTCAGTTGAATTTGTCCATGTATCAAGAATATAAATAGTCAAATAGCCAGAATATTTTGTTACAAACTTACAATTACCGTGATGGTCACATTTCATAGCTAGGTATTCTCGCAGCATTCACAAACCATGCTATTATAAATCTTAACATAATTGGAAATGAGGTTCATGATGTGAAATTATGCTTACTCCTTGATACCAACATATAGAAAGATTCAAGTGACAAATATACAGGTTCAAGTTAGAGCTTGTTAGTCAGATAATCGTCAAATAATCAGTGTGTAAGAGGAGTTCGAGACATTTGTATGGATCAATGGCAGCCACCAACCCAGTGCAAGACAGCTAACCAATTCATACACAGTTATTCTGATTTACTAAGGCATTCATCACTCCTACGATTCCACTGCTAAATCATAAGTGCAAGCTTAAGAAAAATCTCACCTCTCCTCCTAGCAGAACACAATTCGATTGTTGGCATCCATCCACAATCCCCTTGATAACCTATAAAATTCAAAAAGAAGTTATAGAGAGAGTCACCACGCTCCATCAGCAGAAGACAGATAAAATTGACATGAGCAATAATTACTGTGTTAAGTGAGCAAAACAATATGAAAATACCTTCTCTGCAAGATCAACATCAAGCTTGCTCGTAGCAAAGTAATCTAGGAAGAATAATGGTTTTGCACCTGAAGTTACAATGTCGTTGACGCTCATAGCGACCTGCCACGATGAACTAAAAGCGTTCATTCACTCCACGAGATGCAGCAAACATCGCATATAGCAAGTGATCACATACCAGGTCAATCCCAATTGTATCATGAATACCGGTTTCAAAAGCAAGCTTTAGCTTTGTCCCAACACCGTCAGTGCCAGCCACAAGATAATCATCCCCTGTTCAATCCAAACGACAGAAAAGCAAATTTTACGAACAAGTAAAAACAGAAAGGAGCACAAAATGGCACCCTGTTTATGCATCCAATTGTGTAGCAACAAGTAACAGCTAGTTGAACTACATCTACATGACAGACTTCTCCCACACAGCCAATGGACTAATGGAGCATCACAACACAATTATAAGCAATGTTCACTTCCCACACCCTTGATATATCTATCAAACAATAACCTTAAAAACTAGTCATTTCTACCAACTGAAAAACGCACATTGCATTCTCCAAAACCAATTTTGCATCTAAGCACAAGCATAAACAACGCATTGCTTACTTCTCCATACTTGAGTTGTGAATTGCGGCACATCGAGCAAGACAAAACCTTACATAACAGTCCATTTTACCAATTAAGAAGCAAACCAAGCACAAGAGTGGAGGTGAGCAAGAAAAGAGGTGGCGATAAGTAGTACCGTACCCCAGGGGAAGAGGCCACCAAAGCCGCCTATACCGGGGGCCATCCTGGCGATGCGGCGCACGAGCTCGGTGCCGGCGTCGATGTCCACACCGGCGCCTTTGTAAGTCATGCCCCCCTCACCGCCGGAGCTGGAGCAGGCCACGGCGGGGCGCCGCATCCCCGCGGCGGCCGGCGGGAGGCGGAGGCGCTGCGGCCGGGGAGGGCCGCGACGAGCCGCGGGGGCGGCGGCCGGAGAGCTCGCCGGCGCGCGGAGGAGGCGGTCGGCGCTCATGGGGAGGGTAGGGGAGTGGCGGCGAAGGTTTAGGGTTTTTGTTTAGGTTGCGTGCTACCGCTGAAACGTAACGCGACTACAGATTTGGAAAGGGAAAATGCAGGGACAGGGCGAGCGTGCTGAGGAACGTCTACTAATCGTCGGAGTCAGCGGGCGACGCGGTTCGGGATGAGCGCTTG
Organism: Melocanna baccifera; assembly: GCA_036346265.1. Taxonomy (NCBI): domain Eukaryota; kingdom Viridiplantae; phylum Streptophyta; class Magnoliopsida; order Poales; family Poaceae; genus Melocanna; species Melocanna baccifera. The sequence continues at coordinate 1,310,478 of CM070683.1, read as the reverse complement.
CGGCGGTCGGTGGAGAAGAGGGCGAGGAGGGCGCGGGTAGCTGGGGATGAGCGCAAGCCAGCAATGAACGCTTGCGGCGGTCGGTGGAGAAGAGGGCGAGGAGGGCGCTGATGGCTAGGGATGAGCGCAAGCCAGCGGTGATAGGGGAGCGGAGGAGTGGGGGGAGGAGGAGGCGGGCGAAGCGAAGGAGTGGGGGAGAGGAGGCGGCGCCGCAAGGTGGGGAGGAGGAGAAGGCAGGCGGAGCGGAGGAGTGGGGGAGGAGGCGGCGGCACGGGGCGTGAGGAGGGAAGGAGGAGGAGGCGGCGGCGTGCGAAGAGATGCGGATGGACGGGAGAGATGAGTTGATTTTGAGAATCTCGTAGCGTTTTTTAAGTGAGGAGGGGAGTGAGGGGGAAGATTGTGATAAGATATAATTGATTTTTTTAAATAGTAAAGATTTTTAATAAATATTATTTTATTTTTAAATAGATTTTGTTTGAAGTAGCTAACATCGTGATATCGCATCAGGCAAGCTATTCTACGTCGTAATTCTCTTTATAATATTAATCTTGTAGAATTGCTTTGTAGTTTGCAGTGCTTGTAGGTGTTGATGGCTGGATTTATTTGGTTTCATATTTTATAGCTTTTAGTTTTTGTTATGGTAATTAGCATTTAAATAATGTATTTTCAAGATAAGATCTACAAATCAATTATAGTATACAATATATCAACTTTAACTATACCATCTACAAATTAATTGTAATATATATCATATCAATTTCAGTTATACCATCTAAAATTATATGCGATTGTATCTCTCTTCATACGCTCTCACAAACAACCATAATTTAAAAGATATAATCACAAATCAAAAGGTATAGCCAAAAAAACCTACCTGATATGTTGTCTCGATGTATAGGTTGGGTTGTTGCTTGTTAGCTTGTATGCTTCTCTCTGAGGCAAAGCTCCTTGTTAGGGCATGTACAACAGTTCAGACAGCTGTTGTCTGTATATACATGCACATCACATATAGATAACAAAAAAGACAGTTTGTACAATGGATTATCTATTTAGTTGTCTGTAATCTCATTAAAAAAGACAGCTTGTAAAAAAGACGGCTCGTACAACGCTCGCAACGCCGTCTTTCGCCTAGGAGCACGAGCGCAAGCCATCTCTTCGCGAGAGGACGGTTTGTGTCTCTCTTCCTTAATTACATTCCACATCAGATAATTTTGCTATGTTGATATGATAAAGATAGTAATTATCTGTAGGTTGTATATACCCTAATAAAAACGAAGCCCTAAGCTGTAACGTGGTGAGGCAGCAGCCGCGGCATCCCCGGCCGACCGCACGAATTCTCTCCTTATGTTGGCACGCGGGGTGGTACGTGAGAAACGCGTGGTGTTGACGTCCGCAAGATCACACAGTGGTTTCTAAAAAGGATATGCTTTTGCAGATAGTACGAAGCGGGGAAAAAAACCTTCATTATTCACAAAACAAAATGTTATTAGGTCATATATAATGGAGTGACATAAATTATCTATAAGAAGCACCATATAAAATTTTTGATGGAGATAGATAAAAGAGAAAGAGAAGAGAGAACGAGATCGATTATAATTTTATAGACGGTCGAAACGTGAGAAAATAATCTGATATAAATGGTTTTCGTGCTATTGTATCAATGTTGTCTATAATAGCTTGCTACAGACAGCTTTTGTGATATTGTATCAATACTGTCTATATTTTATGGACAACATGTTATAGACAATTTACAGACAACCCATTATAGAATGTATCTTTAGTATTTATCCACAGATGATATAGAAGGATACTATAGACAGTAACTGTCTGTACCACTGTATATGCCCTTAGCGGCGTGGCTAATACGAACGAAACAAAAGGGTGATGGAGGTTGTGCCGTGCAGTGACATTGGTGGTGTTGTTAGAGTGGGTGGTTGTACCACATGGCAGGGATGAGCCTTGGGGTGCGGTGGTCAATATCGTTTCGGAGGCTATACCGGTTTGGTTCTTAGAATGGTATATTTCGCTACCGGTTTATACCGGCATATCGTTTCGAACTTAATATAATACACGAGTATATATATATATATTTATAAGAATATATTTGTTTAATTATATACACACCAAATATCATTTGTAATATTATTCTAAATACATAGTAGTATTATCAAATATAACATATAGTTCAATAGATTTTATTATCAATTCCACTGGTACCAATCGGTATTGATCGGTATTTAGGCTAGTGCAGAATATTAGGGTACTTTATATTAGTTTGAGGCCGGTACGGTACATACCGGCCGATACCAACGGGAACGGGACTGTATTGATATCCCAACCCCCCAGCCATGCAAAAGCAGCTTTCCCAGGCTGGCCCGGCCCAGCCCAACAAAGTCCAGTCTGGACCGATTGGATGAGAGAACCAAATGCAAGCCCAAATTGCGGCCGAATTTTTCCCCAGGTCAGTTTGGAGCAGTGCTGTGGCCTCATCGTTTTAGCGCGTAGTTGCAGTCTCTGAATCCTGCAGCTTTGTTTTCTTTTACCACTCGAGCCTGAAGGCTGAAGCAGGCAGACAGCCGCAGTTAGGTCAGGTCTGTTGTGCAAGAAGGAAAGGAAACACACCACAAATTGGATATAGGTCAAATCGCCCTAAAAGTAAAAGAAAAGATAAAAAGCCCAAAACAAACTAAAACAAGTCGAAATTAGAAATCAACATATTTCAAATAATTTTTAATTTAAATAAATCAAAAGTCGCCAAAAACTAACGCGTTAGGAGCTGGGCTTATCCGGACCCGGAATCCCTCGTGCGTCCATTCGACCACTAGTTCGAGCCGTTCTGCATTGCAATGCAACTCTCCTCCTTCCTCTCTTTCTTTTTGCTTGGTCTGATCTGGCAATGCACAAGGCATCTTTGAATCTGGTTCTGATCAATGCTGTGTCCCATGCCACCGTGTTGTCGTGTAAATTTACTACAGTGTCGTCACAAGATACAAAAGGGAATGGAAATGTATATGAATCCTGCATCCATGTCCACTCACATGAACGTACGACGAACATTGCTGCTCTAGACTGTAGCTAGCGAGCACCCAGAAAACATACAATTTCGGCTGGTTCTCTGAACCTGTAGTGTGCAATTGTCCATCATCACACCAGTTCAATTGGACTCGACAGAAGGAAACACGTCGCAGTGGCTAGGACGAAGGGAAGCATTCCATGGCCGAATTAAGTGGGGTTGGTTGTAATGGACCTGTAAACATTACAGAAATGTTCAGTACAAAATCACATCATCGTCGCGTTGCTTGCTCTCCACATTCTTTGCAGGCAGCGTGTGTATCGACGCGTATGCTGCTATCATCTTTGTCAAGAGTGCTGCGACTGCACTAAGCTACCTGGTTAACATGATCTGCAGATCTCCGATCTAGAAAGCAGAACAAGATTTGCCTTTTGTTTTACTTTCGTTAAAAGCAGCAGTATAAAAGCATGGGGAAGAGTGAAAAACAGCATTCACCCTTTCCTACGGTAGCTACGCACCAACTTCCCCACTACTCCTACTGATCTTCAGACCGAAGCTGCAATGAGATACAGGCAGCGAAGGAGGAGACGGGGGAGAAAGAGATTCTCGTACTCTGTCAAAGTGGCAATCCATACATACATACACCTGACAGAGCACAGGTAGGTCGAACCTTTGCTTGCCCGGGGAAAAGAAGAGCATCTGTTATGGCGACAATGCACCTGCATGCTGGTGCTTCTTTTTTTTTAAGAGAAGAAGAAACGAAATCAACACCTTAGATTCTTTCTTGAGAGGGACAACTGAATCACAACACTCTCTGCAATATACAACTACATCCTACAGTTCCAGGAAGAAGAAGAGCGAGGGTGTATTAGGCAGCTAGACGTCTCTGCCTCTGACAGTGGCGAGTGGCCGATCAATTTGCCCACTAATTTGTCAGGATTAATATGAATAAAAGCAGTTAGCGTTGGGACACTCAGCAGTCAACAGCAGCGTCCGTTTTCGGTCGACGAGGCCATTCTACCTATCGGTCGAAGCAAACACGGCCGCGTCCTCTCTGCTCTCGGCATATCGATCGCCACGCAATGAATATACAGGGAGAAAAAGTATAGATGGATGTGAGGGCCGGCTTAGTGGATGGGCTCTTTCGTCTAGCTAATCAAGCTAATGCCGTGCTTGGTTGTTGGGACATCACACGCGCCAAAAAACAAATCCATCAATTAACGTGTGCGTTCTTTTCTACAACTTTTGATCCTAACATGAGTGTTTATGTAAACGAATTAAATACGGATAAGTTATTTTGAAAATGATATTCCGATAAACCGCTTCGAAGCCAATGTGTTCAAGAGAAACGATAAAGTTATTTGTTCAAGAGAAATCATTAGCTAGAAAGAACGAAGCCAATGTGTACTAATCTGCATTCCTAGTTGTTTCTTCTAGTATCCTTAACTGGAGCAGTTGTGTCCAAGGCACAGGCTCTTGGTATTAATTGTGCCCTGCTTGCAAAGCAAACCAGGCGATCGAATATAATTAGCTCTCCTGTCAGTTGTAATTGCGATTCCAACGCCCGCTCACACCGGGCAGTCTACAAACAGACAGGTAGTTTCGTAGATGAGGAAATCTCTCCTGAGGGATAACTAAACGATGACGTCCTACTTAATCGATTCTGATTTGAGATCTTACCAAACTTAGATGTGTGTGTATGCGTGCCTTGTGAAGAAGACAATAGGAGAGTAGAGGAGACAGGGAATACAAAAGGAGAATAGAGGAGACAGGAGAAGGCTGTGAACTGCGTTGCGTTGCGTTGCTGGAACGGTTGGTGAAATGTTCAGTCAGGTCCAAGCGTACGTCTTAACCACATTTTTGTACGCCTGCTACTGCAACCCAATGACAACAGTGATGCAGTTAATGCCTTTCAACCAAAGTTGTCGATATGTCATTTCGGTTAGACCGGTTTATACGGATGTGTGTGTATATATATTTCTTAGAGTAATACATATGTTTATTAGAATTGCTAAAAAATGTACTAACGTTGGACGGTGTACAATTGTTGCATGATGGAGCGTGCACTTTAGGTGTGTTCTTTTCAGCTGTTGCTTAAGTTGTTTGGTCATATCGCTCGTGCGAGCGATTATGTGAACGAACTGAATGCCGATAAACCGTGATCCGAGCCTGAATCATGACAACGATAAACGAAGAACGGCAACTAAAGTGGAGTTTATAAACGAATGAGATATCTTCTTAGGCGATTTTTCAAAGTGGCTTATCGAGATAATTTTTTCGAAGCGGATTATCGGTATTTAGTTCATTTACCCGCTATTCTAAACTCTTATTGGCATTGGGTCTTACGCATTTCCTTTGATACGATCCAAAATTCAGAATACATAATTTTTTCCCGTCTCTCATCACTACATCTCTATCCAACTATTAAAATAACCGTTGGTTGAGTGGGTTTGACTACTCGACACTATTTACGTTAACATAAGCGCCTTAGAAATTCCGAGTTCTATCCCGGTCCTGAATTCCTCTCCTAGTTTATTATTTACCCATTATGGAGATATTAGTAATAAAAGATAGTAACATGTTCCGCCCACTTAAGACGGGGAATATTGTTGATATTATTTTACGACTGGTTCCAAAATAAATATTGTTTTCTGGTTCTTATATTATATTCATATATAGAGGGTTTCACCTGCCTTTGGAATCTCTACCAGAGCACTATCTACCCTTTCTTACTATTTTCCTTTGCAAACCACTGCTCCTTCAGTGGTTCTGCTCTCTTCCTTTTCTTATCATGTTTTTCTTTCTTTTGGTCATTTCTCTTTTCTTTTAAAAATGACTTTTGATGCAAGATAATTATAGAAAATAACCATAACCAAAATAATTCATGTACCACATCATCCTTAAAAGCCTGCTTCACTTGCTAGACTGTAAGGCAGTTGTCTTAGTGGTGGTCTGGACGGTCTCTTCCCTTGTGACCAATTCTTTCCCTGTATTATTTTAGGCCAGAAATTTATTTTTGAATTTTCAGTTATATTTTAGATGAAGCAACAATATTTGTTGAGTATTTGTAGATTTATTATTTTTACAAGTTTTTTCATTATTCATATAATCATATTTTATTATTTTCTTTAGTACAATTCTTGTTTTAGTCGGGTTTTTGGATATTATGTTTATGAGGGTATTTATTTTCTTATAACTCATTTGTAAAATTTTTTATTCTCTGTTTAGCCCATGACATATTTCTTGGCCCATCGGTCCACTACTTGTTGTTCTACCTCCCTCCTTATCCTCTCCTCTTCTATTCTATGCCACACGCGCCATTTGGGCCACTGCCTGGTGTTTTGCCTCTCTTCTTATCCTCTCCTCTTGTATTTTGTGCTGCATGCGTTCGGTTCACTTGGTTCGCCTTCTCCTCTCTCGGCGCCTCCATCGAGCTCGACCCTACTGCTGGTGAGTCTTCCTCGCACTGCCTCAGCTTGCCTCACCTCCTCTCAATGTTCCCCCTTCCGCGGGCGCTACCATGTTCTGGTTTGCCCAGTGTTCTCGCCACCTCCCTTCTTCCGTCGATTCAAATCCGACCATCCCCCCTTGTGATTTGAGGATTCGGTTTATTGGATCTGTTATGAGGTGAATGGATTTGATATTCTTTGATTGGATTTGTTTTCCTCTTTTTTTCTACTATGTATCTTGTCGTGGCTCTTCGGCTTGAATGTGGGGATATTCTTGCTCTCACTAGGCTATGCTTTCTTTGATTTGGCTAAGTTATGTGGAAGATTGTCTTGTGTAAGTTCTCCCTGGTTGTGGTACTCTTTAGTGGTCCTTCAGTCTTGGCTTGACTTCCTCTTCCGACTATGCTAGGGTTCTTGTGAGGATGGGGGTTTAAAAGGGTATTGCTACCTCTTGGCCGTATGTTGGCCGGTGATGGCTTGTTAGTGCTATGGGCAGTGGCTACATAGGGGTGACTTGCTATAGTAGTGCTTGTGATGGCGATGGCATCCTTTAGATGCTATGACAGTCCTTTGGCAATGAGCTTTGTAGGTTCACCGGAGGCTTATGACGGTGAGGTATGGCTCTTCTCTCCTACTGGTTTTTGTGGGCTTTACTCATGTGTTTGGCAAGCGCTAAGGGTGACTAGTGGTTTATAACATGGCTTTGTGCATGGCATTGAATGGAATGACTCATCAGGAAGGGTAAAAGGGTAAAAGGTAAGAATGGTAATTTTACCGTCGAATGATAAAATCCAATACATGAGAGGTGCAATTGGCTCGGACAATTTTGATATCTTAGTGAGCGATCGCCCTTGTGCAAAAATTATTAGAAACGAGGTTCTAATGGCAATCTATTATTTAAATTCATTTTAGATTTATGTTTGTGATTTTGGCTAACATGATTTTATAGGTATTCAAATTTTGGTTTGCTGTGAAGATGTGAATTCATTAGATGAAATTTGCTGTATTATACTTGTATAGATTCATTCTTGTATGAGATGAAATTGAAGTTTGTAACATTGAATTGTTTTCCTCTATTCTTTGTGTAAATCCTGAAATTTGAGATTCCGTACATTGTATGTGGTAAAGTTGAATATATGCAGAATTTATTCTTGTAATTAGGTTTTTTGTAACTCGGACTTTTGATTTTAATAAATTATCATTTTATTCTAGTGTTGAATATTTTAATAGTTATTTTTCTCATTTAAATATTAATGTACTTATTAATATGAATGTTTTTGATTAATTTGATTTTGAGGGTTATCACAAATGCGACGAGACGAGGCAGCCTCATGAGAGGTTAGGCGATCGTCATCGTGCCTACTGTATCGAGCTATCCTAAGCATAGCACGCTATGCCAGGCCAGACATGCCTCGTCGCTTGACTCGTTTTTCAGATTCAACCTGGCCCCTTTTTTTACTGTGCTAGCCTTGCCCACCTTACCGTACTATGCTTAGACCGGTTGGACCTCAGGCTGACACGAGAAGGCCTGCCTGACTCCCACCTCTATCGATTGGTGGTCTCACTTTTCCCTCGGTCTGTTTGTGTCCTAAGGGTGCGCTCATTGTAGCGATGGGAAGCCACGATGGGCGATTTTTTCACTGTAGCAGCGATGGGAATCACTGTAGTACTTTTGTCCTTATTCAATTTTTTTTCGTTTTTTAGTATTTTTGTGTTTTGTTTTTTTCCGTATTCCTTTGCATCGTCCGCTTTATATTAGTGTGTCGCTTTTATTTTTATATTTTTAGATTTAATTATACCTAATAAACCAACTTAGCTACAATAAAAAATCAACCAGTTACAACAAAATTTTAACAAAATTCAAAAATCATCGCTATTTCGAATGCCCCATCCTAACTAAACCTGTTTCACCGGGGCCATCACACCGAAAAACCATTCTTTTCCCCCTTGCGAAACTCCCTACAAAGCTCCAAAAAATTGGGCCAGATGCTCCAGCCAAACGCCAAATCTCGTTACATCACGAAACCGCCAAACCGATCCCAAAAAGCCCCCAAATTCTCTCCATTTCTTTTTCTTCAACAAAAAACTTCGTCATAAAGACCATGAGCGACGAGACTGCACACAGGAGCGAGAGAAGGACGAGAGAGAAAAGGCTTCCTCTCCCTCCCTCTCCCCTCTCCCAGCTCACGCAGCCGCATTAATGGGTTCCACGGCCGCGGCCACCTCCGCCTCCTCTCCCCCTCGCGAGCCCTAATGTGACGCCCCCCGCTCGGATCCTCCATCTTCGGCGGCGTTTCTTCGAGGTGTTTGCAAGAAAAAAAAATCGCTGCTTTGGGAGCTTCCCCGACGAGCCACGGCTGAATGCGGCTCGATCCGGATTGGTCCGCCCGGCAATTTGGCTCGGACTGGGCGCTGGTTGGGTGAATACCGCGCCGTTGACCGGTGCTGCGACTGCAAGGCCGGATCTTTGCTGTGTTCTCCGCGGCGGCCTTGTGGTTTCTTGGGCTGTTCGATTTCTTAGGTGGGGATTACCTGAATTTTGGTAAATGTACGGACGATTGCAGTAGGGTGCAGGCGTTCTGCTCTGAGTTCGAATCTTTCTGTTCGCGCGAGTTTTTTCTGGGTCAAATGTGGGATAAAGATTGGGTTTTGGGGGACTTGTTGCTGTCGCTTTCTTGATTAGCTAGTTTAGCTGCATTAGGCTAAATGTGTTTAGGTATCTTGTACTATTTGTTGTGTTTATGTGAGCCATTTGATTTTGTAGGTTTCGAGAGTGAGGAGAAATGGATGTGGAGAAATCTGCCGCAAAGGGACATGGCTTCTTTAGCCTGTTTGATTGGAGCAAGAAGTCCAAGAAGCGGCTGTTCGGCGGAAGCGGGGGCAGTTCTCCGACTCCGAGTAAGCAAATGCGACATTTTTACAAATGGAGGTAGGGGCTGAGCTTACATACTAATACTGTCTTTGCAGGGAATACTGGATATGGGAAGGAAGTTAATGGCAGCACGCCAAGCACACAGTCAAATTTGGTGCGTGTTGGTGCGTGTAATCTTTTTTTATCTGCAGTTCTGTTGCTTGCTTACTGTCCTTTTGATGAGTAAAACTATGCGTATTGACAGATCCTTGAAGATGCTCCCAGTTTGAAGGAAAGCAGTGAGCATAGTTGTTCATCTTCAGTAATTGATGACGGAGCTCATGCGAGGAGGGGCCCCACTGTTGTGGCCAGGCTTATGGGTTTGGATTCCATGCCTGCGGCAAGCTCATCTGGATCCTACTCGATGCCATTAACCCTGCAACAACCCTCCCAAAACAATGTCCATGATGAGTTGATTGGTAGAAGCTATGTTGGTAGTCCTCATAAGATGCCAGGTAGTCCTATTGACCGGTTTAAAATTGAAGCATTGCCTCCAAGATTTGCCAAAAGGGCACTATCATTTGCACAATATAAGTCACTGTCCCCTATAAAGAATCCTAATCATATATCCAGCAGAAACGCTGCTGATATAATGGAGGCAGCATCTAGGATTATTGGGCCTGGAGTTGAGAATATTAGCTCTTACAAAGTTCATGATGTTGGGTATGCAAATGCTGTGCGTGCCTACAACCCAAAAGAGATTGTAAGGGTCCAACTAAGGTCACTAAGACTTAATGAAGCACTGAAGAAGCGTGAAGGCTCAGCATCTTCCAGGCCACTGAGTGGAAAACTTTTGCATGGAAGCTTGAAAAGTTCAGAGAGCACCTCTTCTTCCAGGTTCCCACAGTCAAATGGAGGTTCTCCAGTTGGTCTAAAGGTCAAGGCCGGCAATAGATCATCACCAGATTCTAGAGCTACAAATGCCCAAGGAAGAGAAGGTATAAGCAAAAGCAGTAGGAAACTTGCAACTCGTAGGGATCCTGAACATGACATGGTTGAGAGAAATGGGTTGAACAAACAAAAGAGTAATAACCAAATGGGCATGGCAAGTTCGTCCAAAGTGCTTGTGCAAAATAACAGAAAGCAGAATGCTGTGGGTGTTAAGCACAAGGTGAATTCAAAGTCAGCAACACTCAGCCAGCAACGAAGCAACACACGTTCAACAAATGGCTCTCCCAGAAAGGTTGGGGTTGCGAGCAAACTTGCCGAAAACAGTACTCAAGGTAACAGAAATTTGGAATTGCAGCCAACCAACTATGCAAATAGAAGACTAAATTCTACAGCCAAAACAATCCCCAAGCCGAGAAGATTACCAGATGGGAGGATGTACTCAGAGAAAAGCCGGTCAAGTGATAAAATTGTTGGTGACAGAGGCCAAAGGTGCGTTCGGCACAATATTGTGATAGATGAGCAATCATCTTTTTCCACAAACAAAAAGAAAATCAGCACTGAGATTGTTTCATTCACATTTACCTCACCAGTTGATAAATCATTACCTGGTTCTCACTTTCCCAATCATTTAGGGGAAAAATGGTTTATAGAGAATGTGAACTCAGTGTCAACTTCAAGCAATACATCAAATACTAAACTTGATGCCATTGATGGTGATTATTTGGGACTTCTTCTGGAGCAGAAATTGAGAGAATTGACTTCTGGGGCAAGGTCACCCTATTCTAAGCCAGCCAAAGGTGTTCGAATATATGCCCCTTCACCAGTTTTGGAAGATACAGCATCGGCATGTGAAACATCTAGTATTGCATCTACTGATTATGAACGGGAGTCCTTGCAGTCTTTCAAGAATGGAAAAGGCAAATTCCCTGGGACTGATCTTGCATCAAAAAGTGGTCAGGTATGGCAACTTAGACACTTCTCTTCCTATTACACCTCTTTCTTGTCAGCTCTATGTCCTATGCATATTATTTTCCTGGTTGTGAGCATATGATAATTGATAAATACCAGAAAAATGAATGATTCTATTATCTAGTTAGGCATAGTATCTTGTCTCCATATGGCTATGATACATCTGCCTATTCTAGAACGTGGGTTAGCACATATGCTTAGTTTATCTTGTACTCCTATTTCAAGTTTGAGAAGACTTTGACTGTTTGGTAGTTTATAATACATAAGAAGGTTTGTCTCTGTGTTTCTGCTCTAAAAGAGAGACAATCTGTGTTGTCCATCAGAAGTAAGAGCAATAGACTAATATTGGGCTTGTACACGATCAGTTCTGAGCAAAGTTAAAAGCACCGAATTTATCTCATAGGTCATAGAGAAATGAAGGAAAATCAGCTTTGGTACCACATTGAGAGTTGGAACACTTGAACCTTCTCACTGTTGTGCTAAAGCTGCAAGTAACCGTGACATCAGTACAGCAAGGAGCCAAGGACTATGCCTACATTTATATATTCATGACAGGTTAATAATTGGTCTGTATGCTAACATTATCTCTCTTTCATCAGTCATCTCAATCTATGAAGTATGATAATGATGTCATGGATCAAGTGGAGTTAGAACATCTTCACCTAAGCCCCCATTCGACATGGGAAGCTTCTCTTTCAACCGAAACCTGCAGCTCAGCAGAGAGCGGGAGAAGTGCAAACAGTAATCATACAGTTGCTTGGTTGTTGCTATTTCACTAGCCATAGATCTTCCTCAAAATCATCTCTATTTTTTCACTTTGCAGGAACCAGATTATTTAGTTCAACTGAAGGAGCAGCATCATCTGATTCTGCACACTACGGTAAATTCCTAGAAGTGGATGCATTATCAGAGTATTCTGACACAGCCTCGTCAATCACAGTGACTACAGCAGAAATCCCCCCATCAGAAAGCAGCTGTTCATGTCGTATGGATTGTAGACAGGAGATAGATTTTATAAGAGAAATACTGAATGCTAGTTTTCTCAGCGATCACATTTGCTCTTGTTTGGAGCGATTTGATAATTCAGATATCCTGGATCCACATCTGTTGGAAGAATTAAATGCCAATTTTAGGTTGGCAATGGGTGAAGAAGACGGCAAAGCTTTCAGAATGATTCGTAGGCTGCTCTTTGACTGTGTAAATGAAATGTTAAGTGTGAAATGCACATACTACTTCAGCGCTGGCTATGGCTCATGGTTTATGGGAATGGCAGTTCTGCAGAAGCTCTCGGCAGAAGATATCTACCGAGAGATGACCAGTCTGATGGTTGATGAGGAATGGATGGTGGATGAACTTGTGTACAGAGAAATGAGTAGTCCTCTCGGGAGCTGGGTTGATTTCAAGATGGACTCATATGAAGCTGGCAAAGACATAACAACAGAGTTGCTAGCGTCCTTGATTGATGAAATGGTCGCTGACCTTCTGACTGACGCGTTATTGTAGCAAGTCTTCTTCCCCCCACTAGTGACACCAGTTGACAGTCACAAGGTTTTGTTCGATATGTTGTCCTATAATTGTATATTGGTAGTTTGATCATGCAATTATGTATGTGTTCGCAAGAGTGAAAACGTCGCTAACCGGCACATTATCTGATGGTTGATCAATGTCTGCCATGAGTGGAACCATTCTTGACCTGTTCATGGACCATTTGAGTTGTCATGATGCAGAAAATAGCAAGACATGCTAACTTTGCTAACCATGGTCCATGGTTAATGAAAGTAACTGGTACTGTGTGTTTTCTATGTGGGGGTACAATCAGTTACTGTGCCTCTGTGAACGGTGTGTACTCTGTGAACTACTGAGGGTAATTCTCTCATGACTGAAAAAGGCAAGATTTGGTGGACTTAGCATAGCCGTGTCCCAGCCACAGTACTGAAAACTGATGTATAATCCTGCTCTGCCTGTGAATTGCTTTGTGCAGGTAGGTAGAATCTGGCTCTCTGGTTTGCTTTGCCTCCAAACTCCAATCACTTGGTTGAATGTGACATAAGCCACTTGTAATTGTGGCAACCTGAACATACGAACATATATGTCCCTTTCTTTTATGCAAAAATATACCCTGTTTCGACAAATTACAGTAGCCAAGAACCCAAATGTCTTCCAAACAAGGCTACTGGGAGGAAAAGCAAAACATGAGATTTTGTCATTATGGATATATATGACTTAAACGTGTTTTCGGAAAGCGGTATACTCCACTTGTAGGGCCTGTTTGGAACCCTTGAATTTCACAAAAAACACCTAAATTCCTACCTAGACTGGAAAAAAGATTCTCGGCTCCGTATGCTGTGCAATCCATTTTTGCTGCGCGCTAATGCACTCAGCCGCGCAAGGCCATCCGATCGCCAACGAGCGCACCATCCACTTAACGGCGATTGTGGGATAACCCCCGCACACTCCCGACCTCTGCTGCGACGGCTTCCCAAGCCAAAGCGGTGACAACGGCGGACGACAGTGGAGTGACGGCAAGCACGACAGCTACCACTCTGTCTCAGATTTGGGGATTTTCGTTTACAGAGGACATTTGAGTGAATGTAATGCTTTTTTGTACTTGTGCTGGATGGTTTGTATCTGAAATTTGTTTGATTTTCTGTAAATTGATGGATGTAGCTGATGGTGCATTGTACTGAAGCATGGCTGGAACAGATTTTAACTGAATGCATTGTCTCTTGCTTCCAGGCCATTGTGTTTGAATCAAAATATAAGCCATTTTGAGACAGTGAGATGTGGATGCTTGTGAATACTGAATAGGACCTGATACTGAGATGAATGGTGTAATTCAATGTATGCTCATTGTGATGGCCAAGATCCTGAGCAAAATGCAATCTGATGTAACCTGATACGAGTACTATACAAGCACAAGGAATCAAACCTGATCCTGCACAATCTGAATGTCTTATGCAAGCTTGAGTTCATAAGAAGCTGGAAGTCTCATGCAAGCAAAATGCATTGTTTGAGGCGAGTTGGGACTTCTGGAATTTAAGGAAATGAAGGCACTTAACGCAGGAGGCCCAGGAAGAAATTTAGGATGTAGCATTGCATTTGCTGTAGCCTTTTTGTTTCCTGATAGTTTAATGAAACTTGTCATTGTTGATTTGTGATCCAAATTATATATATCAAATAGGCCAGCTTCTGGACGGAGCGTAGCGGAGGCCCGTCGCCGGAGGCTTAGGGCCGGAATGGATCCTAGTCAAATTAGGGTTTCCTTGTTATATATCCTGTAAGCCGCCGTTTGGGATATGGTATCAGAGTTGTAAATCCCCGGCGTTGTAACCTCACCCCGATATAGTGAAGATTGTTGCTGGCTGGCGCCCGTGGTTTTTCCCCTCTCGCATTGGGAGGGTTTTCCACGTTAAATCTTGTGTCTCTCTGCGATTGATCTTGTTTACTTCGTCGTTTTTTCCGCCGTCGCGTGCAACAGTCATTCACTCTCTTCCTAACGCATCAAGCAGCAGCAATCAGACCATGAGCATCAGGTGAAGAAAGGTAACAAGGCAGCAAGCAGGTGCCAGCAGCTAGCACTTGCAGCAAGAAGAAACAAGCACAGGTCTGAAACACACGAGATATTCTAGCTTGTACTGTCCCAAAATTTTCATTTCACTGGCACAATACGATGATGAACTCACAATTTTCCTAACAATTCAGCTCACAAGCATCCACCGTTTACATCGAATTCTTCCAGCGGGCACCATTCTACAGAAAAAACTGACATTTACACAAACATATGTCCTTGTAAATAATCTCACAAAAAGCATCCCCTAACTAGGAACTAAGAGGCCGCTGGATTGCGCAGCCTTAGCCTATGTGGATTGGATTTGCATATCGGGATGGAGAGGAGGTGGCGCCGTGCGCGAGAGATGAAGGGAGAGCTCGATTTGGGACTCCTTTAGGATGGGGATCCGGTTGACCCGGGGGTTTCCGCAAAAATGTCGGGTGAGCGAGGGGGTATTCGAAAAATCGCCCGAGAGTCCGCCCTCTTGCATCTGGTACGTTCGTTTGCGATCGGATGGCTGTGAGGAATTTGAGTGCGTATCATATGGAGATTGGAGCCACGAAACAAGACCACAAGGAACAAGCGACCGATACGTTCTCCTCCCCTTGCTCCGTTTCCGCCGATCGCCAGATCCTGCCCCCCTTCCCCCTTCTCCGGCGCCCGGCGTGGTGAGCTATCCTCCACCGTTCGCTAGATTTGGCCCTCCTCCCCCCTTCTCCGGCTGCCTTAGTGGTGAGCTCCAACTGGAGATCCCCGTCAACATCCTCGTGGGGGATCTTTTCTTTGCTGTGAGCAATCTCTGTTTCTTTACGAAGACCCAAGTGCTTTTTTTTGTTTCTATTGTTTGCCATGTGAAGAGATGATGATGATGATGATTCGTGTTGCAGTTTGTCAGATCCCATGGTGAACCTGTAACTTCGATGTAGCTAGAGCAGGCCCTGAACCGAAACGATTCCATCCATGGATTTTCCCTCTGATGCACGGACACGTGTCAAAACTGGCGTATCCGTGTCCGACACCATGTCGGACATGGATGCGACATGGACATGGTTCGGACACGTGTCTGTGACGTATCGACTGATTTTCAAATAAATTTTAATTTTTAAAATTATCTATACATATCTGACCACGATAAATACATGAATCGGATATGGTCTAGACAGATGAGGTCACAGCGCAGGCCAATTTCCCCATGATTTTACTTTATGTACAACTGGCTAGCTCCATGGTGTCTATTCTCTATGATTTTAATTTTCTCCCTGTTTCACGAGCCCCAACTTGGTTTCAAGCTGACCAATTTCCCTATTACCTCCAGACTAAATCAATCAATCAAGATTCAAGTAGGTGTGGCTTGAATCGATCAAATCAAAGGGCACACGAGGTCACAGCGCAGGCCAATTTCCCTATTACCGGCCGAGGCCATGCCCCAGACTTCCCATTAGGGCTGTGCATTCGGTTTTTTTGGTTTTTCGGTTTAATCGGTTCGGTATATACGGTATATATGGTAAATACGGTATTAGTAGTTCAGTTATATACGATATTTTTAGAAGTACAGTTCGGTTTTGGTAAATCCCAATTTATTTCGGCGCGGTATCGGTAAATACCATATTTACCAAAGTTAACGTGAATTGCTAACGATAGAGCGACCAGCGAGACGAGTAGACGATAATACATATACTACTGGCAATAGAATTAAAATTTTAGAAACACTCCAATGGAGTATGGAGATTCGACGGTATTGACATAAAATAATAATGCATAATAATTAATGATGTACTTTGCCCATTGAAAATATTTGTCTTAGTCTTGCTCTATTCAAAGCGAGCTATAACTTGAAGTATAGAAAATCAGAACTTTTATGTACATATGTAATATATATATTGAGTTGAACAATATAGCTAGCCTAGCTCAGTTGGTATAGATGACATGGTGGCTTTCAAACCTGTGGTCATGGATTGGAAACTCACCGACGGTATAATATTTTCGGTATTTTCGGTTTTTAGTTAGTTTTTTCTGAAAAAATCGAACGCAAACAAAACCTAAAAATTAAAAACCGAATCAAATACCGAAAATCAGTCAAATCATGTTGACAGACAGATTCAGTTTAATTTTTTGGTCCGATTTTTTCGATTGGTTGAAAAATGCCCAGCCTACTTCCCGTCACGATCCGTGCTTCTTCCCCCAATCCTTTCCCGTGCGAAGCCTTCTTCCCCAGGTCTCTCCGCCTCTCCCGTCACCGCCCGCCTCTCGCCGTCTCCCCGCCTCTCCTCCCTCCCGGCATCTCCTCCCCCAGATCTCACCGCCTCCCGTCGCCGTCCACATCTTGCCGCCTCCCCGCCTCTCCCGTCGCCGCCTCCTCCCCGCATCTCCTCCCTCCCGGCGCCGCCTCCCCGCCTCTCCTCCCTCCAGCCTCCTCCCCGCAACTCGGCGCCTCCCCCAGATCTGGCCGCCTCCCGTCGCCGCCTCCTCCCCACATCTCCTCCCGTCGCCGCCTCCCCGCCTCTCCTCCCTCCAGCCTCCTCCCCGCAACTCGGCGCCTCCTCCAGATCTGGCCGCCTCTCGTCGCCGCCCGCATCTCGCCGCCTCCCCGCCTCTCCCGTCGCCGCCTCCCCGCACCTCCTCCCTCCCCTGCATCTCCTCCCTCCCCGACTTCCCGTGCGCCACGCCGCCTCCGACTTCCTCCCGCTGCTGCCGTGCTGACTGCTAAGGTATGCAACCATAAACTGATATTGAACTATTCAAACTTGTAAAATGCATGATCTTGTCCATGATCCAGCAACACTTGTATCACAAAACAGCAAGCTATTGTTAGTTGTGAAAAGGTTCTTGTCTCTGAAAATGTTAAGCATCTAGTGTGGGACAGTGAGGACTTCACAGTTGAGCTCAAATTTCCTAAGCTATTGAGCAAAGCAAACAAGGCAAGGACATTCTCCTAGTATACACTTTACAAATTACAAGTTTACATAATTTCAGTTTGACAAGCATAAGGAAACATAGAAAATAATACATACATATATATATATATATATATATATATATATATATATATATATATATATAAAATTTATTTATTATTTTAATATATATAGCCGTGTCGCCGTATCGGTATTTTTAGGAAAACGACAAATTCCCTTGTCGGTGTCGTATCGTGTCGACGTATCCGTATCCGTGCATCATAGAATTTTCCTAAAAACATGTTATGCACTGCTGTTTGTTTATCCCAATGGGTTTAGTGAAAGCTATTCTTTAGATCTGAAATATGTAGAGGCATTGGCGCATTGCTGTTGGTTCGTATTGGTTCTGTGAAAGTTACTGTTTTGATTATTTTAGGTTTATAAATATTAGACCTTTGTCTGTGCTGTGATGAAAGAGAGAATAGAGAAACCTTTGTGAATGTCTGATCCTGCAAGTTGCAGGCTAACGCCGATCGTGTTTTCAATCACTGTTTGTTATTCTATCTAAGTCTACGAAACAATTTAGATCCTTGAATTTTTCTGAAACATATTAGGCACTGCCGTTTGTTGTTGGTTCGTACTGGTTCTATGAAAGTTACTGTTTTGATTATTTTAGGTTTAGAAATATTAGACCTTTGCTTTGCTGTGATGAGAGAGAACAGAGAAACCCTTGTGAATGTCTTATCTAGCAAGCTGCAAGCTAACGCTGATAGTTTTCAGTCCTATTTACTCTGATTCTGTCTATGAAACAATTTTCACCCCAAAGTAGCAAGTCTGGTAATTTTGTTGCCTTTTATTCCATACATTGATTTTTTTACAAGAACATTGATGTTTGTTGCAAGAAAAGATACTTTATGTTGGGGGGATGCCCCCAATTTTGGCCCAGTCAACCCATTGCGCCAAAGAGGGCCAATGATCATGTGACTACGTGGCTGGACCAAGAAGGCCGCCACGAGGGAAAGGACATGATTACTCCTACAATAGTAGACCTAGATAGGGGTATTTATGTAAGTAATCTCCATGAGAGGGATAGACTCATTTTTATTAGAGATAAGTCTATGTAATACAGACACTTCTATCCCTCATCTCCATGGTTTCTAAGGCTCCGGACAGCCCATTTGTGGCCTCCTCATAGCCTCATTGTTCACTGTTTGGTCCGTAATCACAACACTTTACATTATGTCTTGGTGCAACAGTAAAGTTTTGCTTTTCTATCTGGTGTTTACTGGTACTGGTAAGGTGGGGAAAAGCACAAGGAACTGCTAATGCATGCTTTGTCTGTATTTGTGTTACTGTGTTATTGTTCAGGTCCAACCGGGGTGGTTTGATGCAGTTTTTCTCCATACAATAAATTGCACTATCTGGTCTGCATTGGTGAATCGATCTCATTGCTTCATTTGAATCATGTGTAGGACTAGAAAGGAGGCTGTCAAGGCAGGGGTGTAAACTAGGTTGGCACCACCATGTCGTCGAAGAAGATAGAGCTTGACCACAAGGACATGATTCATGATTCTGCCATTGACTACTACGGGAAGCGCCTTGCCACAGCCTCCTCAGACTCTACTGTGAAGATCATCAACATTGGAGGTGCATCCGCCCCATCCCAGCTCCTTGCGACCCTTACTGGCCACTATGGTCCTGTGTGGCGTGTCGGATGGGCCCATCCCAAGTATGGTTCAATTCTTGCATCCTGCGGCTATGACGGCCATGTGATAGTTTGGAAGGAGGGTGCTGCTGGGCAATGGTCTCAGGCCCATGTGTTCGGCAACCACAAGTCCTCAGTCAACTCCATTGCTTGGGCTCCGCATGAGCTCGGACTTTGCCTCGCCTGTGGGTCTTCCGACGGTACCATCTCTGTCATGACCTTGCGGCCTGATGGAGGATGGGACACTACAACCATCGAGAGGGCGCACCCTGTCGGCGTGACGGCGGTTTCCTGGGCTCCAGCAACAGCACTTGGGTCGATGGTTGGCTCAGACCAGCTCGTCCATAAGCTTGTGTCTGGTGGCTTCGACACTGTTGTCAAGGTGTGGGCGTTTGTCAATGGTAGCTGGAAACTGGAGAGCGCTCTGGTCTCCGACGTGCACACAGACTGCGTGAGAGATGTTTCCTGGGCACCTGTTTTGGGCCTGTCGAAGTCGACCATCGCCAGCGCCTCCCAAGATGGTAAGGTTGTCGTCTGGACCAAGGGGAAAGGAGGAGACAAGTGGGAAGGGAAGTTGATGCACGACTTGGAGTCTCCAGTGTGGAGGCTGTCCTGGTCCTTGACAGGGAGCATACTGTCCGTCGCGGCCGGCGATGGCGACATCACACTGTGGAAGGAAGCGTCAGATGGGCAGTGGGAGCTGGCGACGAAGGTCGAGCCACAGGTGACGAATGCCGAGCAGTAGGAGGTTCGTGCTACAGTCTCCTTCAGACTCGGATTCATAGTTTCTAGTGGCAATGGCACAACGTGTGTTTCTTCACCAGTGTACTGATAGATACCATTCGTTTACCTTCTTTCGGTTCGTCTTAATTTTGTGATTGTTTCTACCTGGAGAGCGTCTGCTTACACTGTTAAATTTACTGGTCGAGTACTTTTTTACAGCACTGTCAAACATGTATCGTCTTGTTTCTCACCATGCTTTAAAGTAGTGCTACAAACCTACTATTGAGTATACAGCGCACATATGTATTTTCGAACTAGTTTTTCTCCCGCGCCGGCGCTCTCATGTCCTCCTAGCCGTGGCGCCCAACGCAGACTTGCCTCTCGGCCACCAGCCGGCCCACCCGCGCATGGCTCTGTGCCCGCCGGAGACTTACGTACGTGCCGTCCGCCGCCGCCTCTCACTCGCCCATGGTCGTGGACGCCACCGTGGGTCGCTCCTCCTTCCCTGTCGCCTCGACGGTCGACCGCGTGAGATGATGAGCAGACTCCCCAGCTGTTTGGCCTCGCCGGAGCAGCGTGAGGCGGCCGTCGGCGAGGGGGCGCGGCCACACCGGGTTTCACGGTAATAGAACATAATCTGGGGGTAGCATCTGCAAGCAATCTTTCTTTTTTCTTGTTATCCCGTCCAGTTCTTGCATCCTCATGTGCTTCGAGCTCGTAGTGCAGTTGCTTGTTTCTTATGCTGCTTATGTCTGTGATTCGCAGGTAGCATCTGCTTGGCAGTGGGCAGAGCAAGATGTCTCTGGCAATGTGAGTTGCTTCTAATTGAAAAGAAGATTCTTTTGATTGGTAGAGAAGCGAGCTAGTGTGGTGCATTTGAGCGGATCTTTTGCTTGTTGCTATGCATAGCCCGTCGGCGTTGATAGCACTTCCCGGAGGAAATTCGACAAGGAAGATTACTTGGTGCGAGCTCGACAGAGGAAACGGGAGGAGAAGGTCCTCATGTGACTTTGTATTATTTTCTCAACACTCAAAAAGAATCATGTTCATATTTCTTCTCTTTGCCTCAATATATTGCTAACTGTGTTACTGTCTTTCTGTTGGTGATGCAGGAGGAAGCCCGGAAAGGCAAGGGTATGTACTGCTACTATAAGCTAATCCTGTTAAATTTGTACAGTACAATTTTTTTTTGTTCTTGTAAAGTATAATTCTTTTCAACTATGAATTTTAGAGAAGGGCCCTCCTGTGCAAAGACAACCTTTGAAACATAGGGACTATGAGGTTGACCATGAGTCTCGTCTTGGCAAGACTTAGGTTTGTCGGATCATCTTTCATTCTAATAAGTTTTTGTTATAAAATGTACGGCAGAAATAGAGAATCAAAAGAACAGGAAACGAGTATTTAACGTGAAAAAACCCTTATGAAAAAAACTATAGGTGCACGAACACAAAATTCATTATATGAGAAGATGTTTACAATAAGATTCTTTCCTTCCTCATGGTTTACAGTGGTATACTTATAGCGTTTACAAAGGGATTTCAGTTAGAAGTAGAACTTCGTGTTAGAAACGGAAACAAACTGAATAGAATCCAGACCATACTTTAACATTTCTTTTTTTGTTGTTGTCATTTTATCATGTATTACCCATGTTTTCTCGTGCTGTTTGACTTATTGAATCAATGGGACACGCTTCCTGGTTTTTCTTGTTTATGTATAGCTGAGTTGTCTTGCTTGGTGCATTTTCAAATTCCTTTTGGGTTTTTGTAAGTTGTAACCTAGCATTTGGGTCTGGATGTTTATGTTTGATTTGAATTATTGATTGTTGATATGTGCTATATATTTTCCTATATATATATATATATATATATATATATATATATATATATATATATATATATATATATATATATATATATATATATATATATATATATAGGAAAAATACTTTCTACACCCGGTATAGTTACACCCACATCTAATATACCACCTAAACGAATTTGAAATACTCCTTTATCACTTTGAGTATACTCGTATACTAATTATAAGATACTTCAATGTGAATCACATGAAAAAATTGCAAGAGAGTCCATAGTTTTTAGCGTATTTTGTAAATACCTTCATATACGTACATAAAAAGGAGTATGTCCAAAAAAAATCTACATACTACCTCTGAAAAATTGTTCATACCACCTACATGATCTTAAATACTCGTATACTGCATGTATATATCCTCCGTTACGTGAGATACTTCCTACGGTATGAGATACGACATAGGGTGTAATTACACCCGGGTGTAGAAAAGAGGCTTCCTATATATATATATATATATACACACACACACACACACACACACACTAGTTATGTGCCCGTGCGTTGCAACGGAAAATAAATACAATGCAAACTATGAGAGGATAATTCATAGTTCGATGCAAAACCACATTTGCAGTAAACACAAAGACGACAATTACCTCTGCTTTGGTGCTTCTTCCCCTTCTTAAGCCGACGAGTAGACCCAGTTCGCATTTCAAAAAACCTAAGCAGCAACAAAGAATGCATAAAACAACATTGATTCATGTTGCAGAACTACCAATTTTTCAAACAAATTACGCTTGCTCATATGCTTGAAAATGCAAATCTAGTGTACTCAATAGGACATTACAAACATGTCCATTTAACAATTGCATTACAACTTGTTCACTAACCATTCTTTACAACTCATTTGACAGCCTACTACAACAAAAAAACAGGGCAACTCTCTTGCTTGTTATTTCACTACACTGACTACTTCTATAATTAAAAATAGGGCGGGAACCTACCACAGCTTCACGGGCTGTAAGCCTATCTTCATGGTCATAGCAAAGAAGTCTATCAAGAAAATCAATTGCCTGCATGAAGTTATAGTAGCAATTAGTCCTAGCAGAGAAAAACATTATAAAAGGAAAATTGTAGGAAGAATATTGAAAATGTAACCTCTGCGGAGATGAGATGCCTCTTTTCTCGCATTCACAAACTTGGACCAAGGTTTCTGCTATGCACATGTTTAATCAATAGCATACGTGTGAAGCAAAACAATGTTATTTCTGATGCAAAATATGATCTAAAGTGAAACCATAAGACTTCATAGTCTTTGTGAGATACCTCCCAATCGGGGCCTCAGGCGAGGATCAAGCACAATCTGTATTTATTCAAATAAGCACTAAGCTGACCAATACCTAGCACCTGCTCAGAAGTATAACCAGTTCATCAATTGTGAATGACCGCAATATCTTCAACCAAAAAATAGAAAATATATACATGCATATACAAGTGCCTAGTATAAACACACATCTAAGCACATTCGGAACACACCTATGTGAGCAAAAACAAAGACAATTGTGAGACAATAGCAAACCTTGGCTATTTTTGACAAGCTGGTCATGGTTGTTGTGACCATAGAAGAATGGTTCCTTGTGGAATATCTATGTCCAAAACAGTATATAAATCCCAACTGATGCTATAGTTCATTAGTTCTATAATAATTTAATAATTTAGAGAAGCAAGGCCATTGCATACACACCATTCCAGCAAACATATAGCCAAAGCTCCATATGTCAAAAGAGTAATCATAACCTTAGAAGTAAAGCATAGAGACTTTAACATGGTACAATATTTGCTTATTTAGATAAAGACAAAAACATAAATAGAGGAATGTTCATCAGGCAAGATATATAATGTGTTTACATCATAATGATGATCTGGATGTATGAGCAATTTCACGGGGATAGCCTTCTTGGTGAATTCTTGATTTCTAGAAACTCGTAAAGCGCATCCGCTTGCGCCTTATCTCATGATTGGAATCACTCGGCATATTAAATAAACTCAAGGGCAGCAAACACAAGGTTCTTTGAATCACAATACAAGTAATACACTGAGGTAAAAGAGAGGCATTACCATCGAGAAAATCAGGAAGGAAGCCAAGCATGTCAATATCAGGTACACTGTCTAACACTGTTATCCACCCCACCAAAAATTGTCTTACATAAGGATTTAACATATTCATGCGCTCTCTCAAGAGTGGTATAAATTCTTCTATGCTAAAGAGCAAAATTAAGATAAAAGCGGCAATCAGAAGTCAACACTAAGATTAAGATAAGGAAAACATTGATATAAAAAAGCAAAAGATATACAGTATACCTAAACTGGTCACTCTCAGTTACAATATCCTGGTTTATAAATAATTTATTTTATAAGTGGTAATTAAGAAGAAAATAAGACACATGTTATAGGATGCACAGTACATTCCAGACAATCATACCTTGACAAGCCTGTCAAGAAGATGAGCTGCGCTCTGCACATTAGCATCGGGAAAGGGGGTGCGGCGGTGGATTGGGGGAGAAGGGGGGACGGCGGCGGTGGGAAGAAGGTGGGGACAGCGGTGGGGGAGAAGAAGCGGTGGCCGGAAGAAGGGGGACGGCGATGGGGAGAAGGATCGGTGGTGGCGGCCGGGAAAGGGTTCGCGGCGGATCGGGACGGCGGCGGCGGTGAGGAAGAAGGGGGCGATGGCGGTGGGAAGGTGGGGCAGCGGTGGGGAGAAGGAGCGGCGGTCACCGGCCGAGAAGGGGGCGCTACAGCGGATCGGAGAATGAGCGACGGAGGTGGGGAGAAGGACGCGGTGGTGGGAAGAAGGGGACGGCGGTGGGGAGAAGGAGCGGTGCCGCAGCTTTGGAGAAGAGGCGCGCGCGGATCGGGAATTAGGGCTAGAATCAAGATGTGAGTATTGAGGAGGCGCGCACGGCATGGGAGGGAGGGGAGAGCGAGGGGCGGCGGCGCGGGGGAGGGAGGAGGAGGGCGGCGCGGGTGAGGGAGGAGGTGGCGGGCGGCGGGGAAGAGCGAGGGAGGCGGGGAGAGCGAGGGGCGGATCGAGGCAACGGAGGAGAGCGAGGGGAGCGGATCGAGCGGCGGGAGGGAGCGGATCAGGCGGCGGGGAGGAGCGGATCGGGGCAGCAGGGGGAGAGCGAGGGGAGTGGATTGGGCGGCAGGTGCGGAGGGGGCGGTGGGGGGGGGAAACGGTTCAGATTCTATCTCATAATCAGATCGAATGGCTAAGAAAAAATGAGGGAGGACTCATCAACCACCAACTCCTTCTTTTAAAGTAGTAAAGATATATATATATATATATATATATATATATATATATATATATATATATTTCTTGATACCATGGTGTGTTCTTTATGCTACTATTTGCCCATAGATACTGTCAAACAGCCATACCGTATGGCTTAGTATTGGGCACTTGTAGCCAAACACCATAAGAAATATTATCTGTATTAGTTTATTTAGTGAAAGAAAGCTCAGAAGTCCGGCCCCCTTCAACTAAGCTCAACAAGAAATACAAGACTTAGCATTCGTCAGCAGTTTTAGCATTGTGTACTTCATTTACATCACATTCTGCAGTATATTTACCATGTTGATGTTTATTTAGCATCAGATCAAGAAATTTGACTTCATTGGAGAACTCCTTTGAGTAGTACTACTGCCTTACTAGGAGTCTAGGACAATGCTTATACACTTTTGAGTAGTACAATGTTTCCCATAAGAAAGCACGATATGCTTCTTCATTGTGAAACATAGGAATGAAAAACATAAAATTGTGCTTAAGATTTGAAGATTGGGAGATGAATACATAATGAGAATGAAGAAACTAAAAAACTAAATACAAAATGAAGTCTTTCTAGCTATGTTCCTATATTAAGATGTGTCGATGTTTGAATATCGATCATACGTATAATTTATTAGATTCGAGGAAAAATTCTCAAGACTCTCGTATGATCATGCAGAGTAAAAATACATGAATTTTTATATAGATTTGGACTTTCTTCTAGGAAAATTTTTATACAACCTATGATCTTATGCTTTTGATTTGTAGCTTTTTAATTTTGTTTTTTCTAGCTATTTGTCTTTTTGGGGGGCTTTTTGTATTTTTCTTTTTTCTCTTTATTCATTTGCATTATCTATGATGATATAACTTTTTTCATATTTTAAATTTAATTACATTGACAAAATTAACAGCAGCTACAATGCAAAAAAGTCACTATAACATAGAATAAACTATAAGCTCAGACTTAAAATCCGAAATGAGCACCATTTAATTACGCTGAAAATACTAACAGCAGTTACAGTGTAAAAAAATCGCTATAGCATAAAATAAACTACAAACTCAGGCTTAAAATCCGAAATGAGCACCACCTATACTCCAGTAAGCACCAATTCTCGAAAACATACTACTAATTGGACTCTGGCGTACACTGAAACTTGTATAGTAGAAGCACTCCAAATTTCAAACTCGTAGGAAAAATCAACATAAGCAAAACTTTTATCGTTCCAACAGGGAACCAGGAGTCTTGTGGGGGTAGTGAAAATTAACCCTGCACAGACTTCGTGGCTTGCACAGTGGTAGACTGGTAGTACACGAAAAAAGATACTACTGCTCGTCCATTCCGTCCGAAGTGTAGTAAAATTGGATTCGATCAGGCGTACGTACGTCGCCGTCTCGCTCGCCCAGTCGATCACTGGATGGAGCAGCAATACTCGTCGGGAATCTCATCGTCGCGGCACGTCGGCGTACGTGCCGCTGGGCACGTACCGGCGGGGGTGCGACTGCCAGTAGTGGTTGCCGCCGTACGGGTAGTAGTCGGCCGGCTGCGGGGCGTAGTGATGCGGATGAGACGACGTCGTCCCCCAGCTGTAGTACCGCGGGTATCCCGGCGGCGGCGGGGCGTACTGTGGCGGCGCCAGATGCGTCATCCCATAGTGGTGGTCGTCCAGCTGGTCCTCCGTGCTGTCGCCCACGATGGTGACGGCCCTCCTCATCCTGTGCTGGATCCGCCTCCGGAGCACCGCCGCGTCCGCCGTCCCGGTGACCACCACCAGCCCAGAATCCGGGTACGCCCACACCCTCTCCACACCTGCGTGCACAGCAAGACGCATTGTCAGATGGATCGATGCAGTATCAACACGTACGTGGTGCGTGCATACCAAGCAGGTTCTTGATGGTGTTCCGGATCTTCTTCGCGCAGCCGATGCAGTGCACGTCGGTCTGGAGGATGACGGGCGCCATTGCCGCCGCCGCTTAACCTGCTATTGCTTCACGTTCGTGCGCTCTCGCTCTGATCGCGCGGTTGCTGATTAATTCCCTTGCTCTCGATGCGTACGTGCGTGCATGGTTTTTTTATAGAGGAGGAGGAGGAGTTAGCAGGGTGCAAATAAAAAAGGGCAATGAAAGATCCTAATTCCTAATTAGTTGCTTCGATTTGACGGCCTACGTGAGCAATTATGTGCCCTTGATCAAATCAAAAAGGGAAATGAAAGATCCTAAATCCTAATTAGTTGCTTCGATTTCCCTTCTTTCCATCTTGCCGGCCAGATATCGATTCTCTAGGGTATCTTGTAGATTTCTTTTTTTTTTTGGAAATTAAAATTAGCAGGCAGGAGTTCTGCTAGCTTTCATTGAAGTAGAAGAAAAGGAGGATCACAGAGGAAATTGTGGGTTCCTGCACGAGGGATTCAACGCCGACATACCGGCAAAATTTGCTGTTAATTCCCAGATCCTTTTTGATTAGGGACGTGCACTGAACAAATGTATCGCACTCTTCGCTTGATGTAAGCATAGGATGCAACAATCATGGAAAATTGAGTGGGGGCATAAATAATTTTGAACTTGGATTTCTGTTTTTTTGATTAATTGTAGACCTAATAGGAACACTTTTGTTAGGCTAGTAGGGACACATATGATAAAACTTTAACCGATATAGATGTGTGCTAAAAATTAAGTGAGGTGGTGTCCCCTCTGTTTACTTCGTATGACGGTCCACACGAAAACCTTGCATTTTCCTGGTGCCTAAACTTTCTAGATAAGCTTGTCATAGTTTTTCTATTCGATTATGTCCATGCATGCACGGCACGGCATGGCAATCCTCTGAATGCATGGTGCAGGAGCCCGGGGTTGCAGAGGAAGAGTTATCCCCAGCCCACGCGAGGTACATCACGCGGCAGATCCTGAGCAACCGCTTCACCGCCGACGCGGCCGGCAAGCCGGAGGCCGAGGAGTCGCCGCTCCCTCCCTGGCTGACGGAGGCCGACGTGGACTACTTCGCTGCCGCCTTCGAGAAGACAGGCTGCTTCACCGGCGGCATCAACTACTACCGCAACCTGGACAGGAACTGGGAGCTGGCGGCGCCGTGGGCGGACGCCAAGGTGCAGGTGCCGACCAAGTTCATCGTCGGGGACGGGGACCTGACGTACCACTGGGCTGGCATCCAGGACTACCTGCACAAGGGAGGGTTCAAGAGCGACGTGCCGCTGCTCGAGGACGTCGTGGTGATCCCCGGCGCGGGGCACTTCATCCAGCAGGAGAAGGCGCAGGAGGTCAGCGAGCACATCTACGACTTCATCAGCAAGTTCTGATCGAGCTCAACTGAATGATCGATCGCGTGTTCGCGTGGCATGTCGCTAGTCATGTACGGTTTAAATAAATTTTAACCATCGTTTCATAGTCGTGAAACAAGTTATTCGTGTATTGAAATATCAGTACCGTGGAATGATGGGTTCGATTCATAGCCAGTTAGCCATGCTTTGAAACGCGTAATTTTTATTGCCAATTTAGGGGTGTTAATTTTGACTGCGGATTTTAACTGAAAATAAAAAATAGTAACTTAAAAGAAGTGACTTTTAGAAGAAGAGAGCGAGCGATGAAATAAGTAAGAGAGATATATGCACAAAAGGAGTGAGATGCTTGATGCTCCTATGACCTCCTGTCTTATCTTCGGAGCGAGACGAAAGTAAAAGAAGTGAAGAATCTGTTTCGAGAATGTAGATGTTTATATTAACTTAAGGCAGAAGCTAATACACACCTCTGATGGCATGTTCATATTGTCTTTTACTAATGGATTTTTGGCTGTGGCTGATGAATAGTAGTGTATTATGTAAGAAAGACAGTGTAACAAAAGATACTACAATATTTGGATTGTTATGCGACTTACGGAATTGTAATATAATAAAACATAAAATACGTCACAATATGTGAAAGCGAAACGTAGTGGCTAATGAATAATAGTGACCGATAAAAATTACTTATAGAAATTTCGACGCTCGTATTAGCAAGCAAAAGTTAATATAAATATACCCTGTATCTGATGAGTGGTGTTTTTTTTTCCTGTTCCCCGGTTTTTTAGAGGATCTGGTGATGAGCGGTGGGCGCCTGGCAAACACAGACTAGTTGCATTTCTGAACCAGCTTTAACTCATGCTTCTCTTTTGTTTTTGTGAGGTCCATACTTTTCAACGTAAGATTCAGACAGGTGATTTCCAAAACTTGCCTTTACAAGTGTCAGATTGGTTGGCAGGAACCTGGAATTGAAGCAGAATTTGCTAGTTTTGAATTGAAGAGGTTCTTCAAAATGGCATTGATTGTTCAAACAACAGGTTCTTCTGCTATGTCCCTTAAGAAAATACGGGCAAACAACAAGCAAATGTTGGCCATGTTCGCAATAATATATTCTAAAAAACTAGAAGATTGCATCGTTGTAGTCTCTGAGGCTTGACATGCATGCACAGGAATTGGGAACTGATGGCACCATGGACAGGAGAAAAGGTGCAAGTGCCAACTGTTAAGAAACCTAGAAAGTTATGATATGTGTAAATATTAAAATCATTTTTGATGAGTTTAGACTATAAATAAAGAGGCTATTGCATCATGTAATCAGATCTAAGAATTAATAAAAATTGCTTTTTCTAGTGTTCTATCACAATTGGTGTCTCTTCTGTGATTGATCTACTTTGTTTTGGTGATTGATTGATTGTATGATTGCGTTACCGTTTATTTATTCTACATCAATTTCTTAATACGTTATCAGCATGACCTGCTCTATGAGATGCATGGTATGCTAATCGCGAACCAGTCTATTATGCATTGCTGCTCATGTTTCAATCTAGATTGATTTTACATTCTCTAGCAATACTATGATTAGATCAATCTTGTGTTAAGTGCTCCTAGCAATAGATTGATCTATAATTTATGTATAATGGTTAGAATCCTGTAGATTGAGCATCAAGATCCTAACTTATAGATCAAATTGCATCCACATACTAGAATCTAGATCAAATTGGAAAAGAAACTTGCAAACACCGCACGGTCGCCGCATGGCCTCAGCCATCACCCGATCCGGCTACCACACGTCTGTCAGCTGCCACACGGCCAGAAGCCACCACCACGCCGACGCTTTGCTAGGCCAAGAAGCTACTGCCGCATAGATGCCATTTGCTCGGCCATCGGTAGCCTGGGATCGCTCTGTTGCCTGAAGCAGATTCTCGGTGCTGCTGGCCAGATGCCATTTGCTCAGGTTGGTTTTTAACACTGGATGATGAAATCATACGGCTGTGAGAGGTATTGATTGGCCTCAGATGGTCTAGTATCTCAATGAGCGGAATGTTCATTTCGATAACTAAACTAGGGTTTCCATGGCAAACTAGCTTCTAAATTTTCTTCTTTTGTTCGATCTTTTTTGGTATCTTAATATTTACATTTCTCACAATTAAAACTGCAGGTTACTCTTGAAATTCTGATTAGTTGGAACTTATGTATGGAACACACTTAGTAATTTTAATTATGTAATTCCCAATTAATTGTAATTGTGCAGTAATTATTTATATTTTTGAGATAATGATTTTGGTTGAGAACAAGAATTGTAAATCTATTGTAATTCGGACTGCTAATTTTTTTATTTAATTAGAGGAATAATTTTAATTATTGCTCGACGGGTGCAATTCGTGTGTTGTAAATGGACTGCAATTAATTAGTTGTTGTAATACGAACTGTTATATTTTATTTGAGTTGCCGACACTTGTACTTTCCACACGATTAGTTGTATTATCTTAATCTAGTGTATTAAAATTTTATTAACTCCTGGCGATGAAATTGGTGAATGCACTATATTTATTTACTTCTCTTTGGTTTCAATTCAACTGGGTACATGGGAAAATTTTGAATTGCCTCGTATTTTATTTATTAGCTATTTAATTAATTTTACTTAGCTTAATAACTCATTGCTTAGGGTTAGTTGAAAATGCGGGGCGTTACACTATGTTGATGGCATATGCTTACTATTGCTTCTAAACTTGTGCAGGGTGTCGTTGCCCATGAGCAAAATTTCCGGAAAGATTCTGATATATGGTAGCTACTCAGAAGACGGCTTACTCAGCGCATGGAGCCAAACGAACGTCTGCATCGACGACGCATTCGGGTTCGCTGCTAGGTAAGCCGGCTCTCTGCGTCAAAATCTGGACGTTTTCGATACTATTAGCGTACAAAAATTTCAAATTTAACCCTCTTCGTACAAAAATTCCAAATCTAGCCCTCCTCCTCACCGCATGATTCGACACGTGGCGGAGTCGTGCGGTACCGGACTGCACGACTCACCAGGAAGCGACACGTGGCGGAGTCGTGCGGTACCGGACCGCACGACTCACCAGAAAGCGACACGTGGCGGAGTCGTGCGGTACCAGACCACACGACTCACCAGGAAGTGACACGTGGCACGATTTTAGAGTCGTGCGGGAGTGCACGATTGCCATATGTCGCTTCCTGGTGAGTCGTGCGGTTCGGTACCGCACGACTCCGCCACGTGTCGCTTCCTGGTGAGTCGTGCGGTCTGGTACCACATAACTCCGCCACGTGTCGCTTCCTGGCGAATCGTGCGGTCCGGTACCGCACGACTTCGCCACGTGTCGCTTCCTGGTGAGTTGTGCGGTGGGGAGGGGGTTAGATTTGAAATTTTTTCATAAAAAGAACTAAAATTGAAATTTTTGTGCGTAATAGTACCAAAATAGTCTAGATTTCCTCTGCGTCTGCCGAAGGCCTGTACAAAGTAGCTGAAGCCTGAAGCTGCAGGTGTTCCCCTCGTGATGATCCCCTATAGAAATCGGATGACTCAATGGCGACTGCAAGTAGTAACATGCTTGTGTGTTGACTTTGTAGAACTATTCTATGCTAGCTAGCCATGGCTCTGAGTGAGTAGTGCTATCATAATTTAGGTTTGGATCCCTATGGAAAGTGCAGCTTAATTAAGCCTGAAGCAATGGGGGAATTAAGGATTTTAACAAAAGTTAGGATGCATAGCCAGCTTTGTCTGTAGCTGAACTGCTGAAGCATGAACTAGTGTGATAAGCTGACTTTGATATAATTGATTATTAGTTGCTGGATGCCTCGCCTTTTCGGTGGGAATGGAGTGGACTACTTGCAGCCTCACATCTGCCATATACTGCTCTTTTCTTCTTCTCGGAGATGATTTGTCATGTACTACTACTGCACGCTTAAAAATGAAGCTGACTTGTGATGTGGTGCGCACTGTGTTGAGCTGTGTTGTGTCCCGCAATTCGAGTTGCTTGATTCACGCGTCACGTTTTTTGAAACAATAAAGGTGTTGATGTGGATAGCACATATAGTTTTGGACTCTCGAAGCTGTGTGAAGAAGTGTTTTTGAGAAACCGTTTAAAAAGATCGTTCTATTTATTTCAGCTTTTAAAAAAACAAAGTCAAAAACATACTGTTAAAAATAGCAATACATATTTAAAACC
The DNA here is from genome assembly GCA_036346265.1 of Melocanna baccifera. Lineage (NCBI taxonomy): Eukaryota > Viridiplantae > Streptophyta > Magnoliopsida > Poales > Poaceae > Melocanna > Melocanna baccifera. The sequence goes on along the minus strand of CM070683.1, from coordinate 1,277,762 downwards.
TTATAAGCTATCAAGAATATTCTTCAGCTAGCTGCCGACATGTAGCTTTGAGTGCTTGCCGTATAAGCCAAAGAACACAACACAGTTTTGGTTACTTTATGAGTTAGCACATTCAGAATGCTTCAAGAGTTCTTAGGTGCATTCATAATATAAAACATGGAAGCCAAAAACATAGAAATAAAAAGGCAGAAAAAAGAACAGGAGATAAACAAGTTTTAAACGCTACGCGGTTGCTTCTTCCATGGCTTGTGGCCATGTAGTATGTTGAGTAGAGAGAGACCTGGAAACTGTTCCGTCGTTGACCTGCTGCCAATAGGTAGCGTTTCTCCAAGATAGAGAATCTATCTCCACAAGGCAACTCGTATTTGCGGCAAGTTATTTACCACGATCCAAGACTAGGAGGGCGTGTGTACAACGTACAAATTTCACGGTGTACGTCTCACGTCGTGCCTCCCATACGGGCGTCATATCTATATACGGATAAACGGATGACGTCGTTATCCTACCATCGCTTCTATTCGGAACGGAACAAATGAGATAGATTCTTCTTTTAAATTTAAAAGGTTTTTTAAATCTAAAATTATATATACTATTCAAAATAATATATCTATTATTTATTATTATCTTAAAAAATATAGTAAAGAAATATCAGCTGAAATCAAAAGGAGAGGGCCAAACCAATCAATCGTCCCATACTCCGATAATCGATCGATCAATCAATAATCTTTATCTTTATCTTTATCTTTACTACTTAAAAAGAAGGAGTTGGTGGTTGCCGAAGCCTCCATCTAATCTAGACCGTCCAATCTTCCCTCCCATCCCCCTCCCAGCCAACCCTAAAACCCTCCAACCACCGCCCCCTCCTCCCCTCCCCCTCTTGGCCTCCCCTATTCCCCCACCCCCGACGCTGCCTTCCTCCCCCTCCCCCTCGCTCTTCCCCCGCCGCCCTCCTCCCTCTCCCCCTGCCGCCCCCTCCCCCTCCTGGCCTCCCCCGGCCCCCCTCGCTCTCCCCGCCGCACCTCTCCTCCCCTCCCTCTCCTCCACCCGCCGCCTCCTCCTCTCTCTCTCCCTCCTCCTCCTCCCACTTGCCGCTTCCTCCTCCTCCGCCCCGCCGCCTCCTCCTCTCTCCCCCCGCCCCCCCCGTCCTCCTCCTCTCTCCCACTTCCTTCGTTTCTCTCCCCACCTCCTCGCCTCGCTCGCTCCCCGTCGCCCGCCTCCTCCTCCCCACCCCAGCCGCCCGCCTCCCATCGCTCTCCCCGCCCCGATCCGCCTCCCTCGCTCCCCGCCGCCCCGATCCACCTCCCTTGCTCTCCCCGCCTCCTTGCCTCCTCCCCGCCCCGCCTTCCGCCACATGCGAGCTCGCGAAATCTCTTCCCGACGCCGATGACGCCGCCTCTCCGCTTCACCATCGAGAGACCCTCGTCACCGTCCGGTGTGCAGCTTCACCTCATCGACCCGACCGCAGCCTCGACACAGCCCAATCCGCTATCACATCGGGTAATTTCCGATCGATTTCCTATCCCTAAACCTTCTCGCTTTATATTTTAATACTTCACCTTCAGGTTTTTGCTTCTGAAATGATTGATCCTTTTGTCCAACCTATACCGGTACATTAGTCTAATATTTTATTTGTTGCTGCACGAATTAATGTTCAAGCATACTAACATTTGTTTGATTGCCATCTGAATGAATGCTCAATCTTACTATTCTTTTCTATCATTTTTTACTGCTCACAACAATTACTTTTCCATCGCCCAAATTGTACATTTCCCACAATTACTTTGTAGGACTGCATAATTTTCCCTGGATTATTGTTGCGGTTCAATTTCTTCAATAATTCATGGCTTGCCAGTTCTATATTTATATTTATATTTCTTCAATAATCCATGGCTTGACACGGGTGAAACAAAATTTATATTTATTATAAATTTTAGAATCGTACTGATATCATATATCACTTTTTTAAGAATTCGTTGCAACGCACGGGCATGATACTAGTTTAACTAATGCCGCACGACCGTTCGCCCACGCCCATGCCGTGCGGGCCCCACCGAACTCCATCGACAGCTCCACTGACCGCTGGGCCCGTCTGATCATCGCTGCCAAGCGGGCCCCGCGCGTCAGCAATACGTTCGCCGAACTGAGTAGTGGACACCTCGAAACCTCATCGCCCGTTCGTTCCGGATTCCGGACCTTATCGGTGTCGGTTACCGACGGGTGGGCCACCGTAGAAATACGGGACCACCTGCCTGCGACCTGGAGCCACCGGCACGAAGCTCCCATCGGTGCTATATAAGCAAGGGAAATATTCAATACACGTCGTCAATTGCCACCTCTGCTAAAAGAGAGTTAACGGATAGAGACGACTCAGACGACACGGGGCGAGGCGAAGAAGACGAATCACGAGAGCGCGCGAGAGGAAGGGGGAAGACGACGACTAGGTGAAGGCGATGGCGCAGGTGCCTACCGGTGACATCGTCGGCGGAGGCGAGGAGGCGGACCTAATCCCCACGCTCTCCTCCCTGGAGCCGGTCTACGGCGACGGCTCGCTCCTCGACGAGGCGCGCCTCCGCTTCGACCGCCTCGCCGACAAGTTCCAGGCCGTCTACGCGGCGCGCCCCGCCCTCTTCGCTCGCTCCCCAGGTCGGTGACAGCCAGTGCCTCGGTGGAGGCCGCGCTTTAGGTCTCGTTTTGGTTTGGGCGCGTGTGATTGATTGATTTGGGGCGTGCGCGCAGGGAGGGTGAATCTGATCGGGGAGCACATCGACTACGAGGGCTACTCGGTGCTGCCCATGGCCATACGACAGGACATGATCGTCGCCATCAGGAAGGCCGAGGGCAACGAGGTGCGCATCGCCAATGTCGACGACAATTACCCCATCTGCGTCTACCCGGCCGACCCCGACAAGGTAATGTGCCAGCATTAATTGTAATACTCTGCTTTGCCCTTCTCTGCTCCTAGATCGATCGCGCTTAGGATTTGTGGGTTTTGATTTTTGATGCAACTTGGGTTTGTTTTCTTAGGCCGTGCATGAAGGAGATAGATAGATGCTTATTATCATGGGGAATCTGCCGGCCACACGTATATTTTCCAAGAGAGAGAGAGAGAGAGAATTTTCCATTTGTGCAGTGAATATTTTTTTGGTTTTTTTCCGGGGAGGTAGGGCATGAGAAACGCGTTCCTATCATAGGATCCGGTGGTTGCATTATCATGCTGTTAATTAATGTATCATAACAAAAGCCCGTGATGCGAGGCCTGGACCGATTCGGCGACCTGCTTGTGAACCTAATAATTTGTGTTTGTGGTCCTTGTTGGCTCACTGACGTGTGGAGCCTCCTGCTTGTGTACTTGCTTTTCCCTTCCCACTGGAAGCAGCAAGCCGAGAAGGTCAAGGCCCAAGGATGGTGGGGAGCTGCAGAAACCTGATAGAACCGACAATGGGATGCCAGAAACAATCAGCTGTGTGTTACTTTTATCCTTCGTTTATTAAGATGGAAGGATTATTGTCAATCTTGACAATTTTGACCACAACACTGAGCACTGCCGAGTCCGGCAGGATTAAATCTAGATGGATCTTTGCAATGCAGAACATGCAAACTATGCAAATAGATATCGCGTATCATGGTGCAGAAAATGCAAATGGAGTTTGTGTCTTGAAAAATCAACTATTGCTTTCATCATGTGCGTGCTAGTACTGTTCACACGCTTGAGGCACACTATAAGTGTGTTCTTATTCTGTTTGATTCAGAATCACATGGGATGGGCTGTACCCTCTCTGGCTTGCAGCGACAGAAAACATGCTTTTGGTGTTGCTATTTGTGATCAGCTTCTCTTATATGTTGTTGCTATTTGGTCACTGATGGCTAAATATTTCTTATGCAGGAAATTGACATAAAAAACCACAAATGGGGCCACTATTTTATGTGCGGGTAAGTTATAGTTTCCAATTAGTGTTGCAGAAAGCTCTAAACTGGTCAATTTGTGGTCCTGTTGATTTCATTCATTTAACTGCCTGATAGAAAAATATTAACATATCCTATCCATTTAATCCTCTGTCTGCAGATACAAGGGAGTTTACGAGTACGGTAGGTCAAAAGGGATGGATATGGGTGCACCAGTTGCTCTTGATGTTGTTGTTGATGGCACAGTTCCTACAGGTACTATTCGGAGATTTAGCTCTGAGATTCTTTTCATTATCTTCAAATGATGTGTGTATCAAAGTTTCTCATGCTATTGTAGTGTTGTTCTTATGTAGGATCTGGACTTTCAAGCTCAGCGGCATTTGTCTGTTCAGCAACAACTGCTATCATGGGAGTTCTCGAGAAAAACTTCCCAAAGGTATTCCTTACAAAGTAAACAGCTCTGTTGGCTATATTGTTGTCATTCCTGTTCACAGATGCAAGGAAAATTAGTGGTTCAATGTGACTAACATTAGATGAATGCAAACTTTCGGTGGAGGCTTGAAACCTAAGGAGCTGTTGTGGAAGATTTGCAACCATAAACTAGAACACTATATAAGGAAGACATGAATGGTGTACATGATAAATTTAAGTTCTGGAAAATTGATGTGCTAATTGCATCACAAAATTTGGCAAAAAGTATGTTCATCTTCTTTTTGCAAGTATTCATTATCATTAAAAAAATAGACATGTAAATGATAAATTTTGAGTTATGGGAAATTGATGTGCTAGTTGCATCACAAAATTTGGCAGAAAGCAAGCGCCTCTTTACTTTTGTAAGTACTCCTTATCGAAAGACATGTAAGTACTAAGTAGTGGTGATGCAACAGAAGTGATATCTGTTTGCGCTCGTATAATAACTTTACTAGTGCAAACTGGAGAAATAAAATTAAGAGGTGGCTAGTAAGTTGACTCTGAATTGCTGACATTGACATGATTGGTGATGGGGGTAGAAACTGAGTGTTTCCAATATTTTTATCCTATATATATATATATATTTTTGTGTGCATAACAAATCAAAGTGCTACAGATCCATTCCTATTTCTAATTGTTTCATTCAAATCATGCAGAAAGAAGTTGCTCAATTCACTTGTCAATCTGAGCACCATATTGGGATGCAGTCTGGGGGCATGGATCAGGTAAATGATGCCGTCTAAAACTTTTTTTGGGCTACTTATGGTATTTCCCTTTTCTTTTCGTAACTTAATTCATGCCATTGTAAGGTAAATCAAAGTACTTGCGTAAAAAAATGTCATTTGTGGGGCTAGCTTATGTATAGGATAGTCTAAAACTGGTTGTCACTCAATGGCCAGTACTGGTTTTAGCTGATTTCCTTTAGTGCGTATCTTGTACGTTTTGTAAATGTCTTGTACCTGTACTAATGGAACACTATAGCGGATTGGGTGGAGATCTTAGTCATGAGTCATGAGAGGAAGAGGTTCAATAAAGCTTGCAGAACTTGATATATTACTGCATGCACAAGGCATACTGTTTTATACTTTGATGCATGAACAAGATGCTTCACCTTTCTTATTTTGAATTACGTTTATTTTGCTTAATACAATTGACCTCGTTCTATTTTAAATTTTCATTATATTTTTCCAGGCTATATCTATCATGGCCAAACCTGGATTTGCTGAGTTGATAGATTTCAATCCAATCCATGCAACCGATGTGCAACTGCCTCCAGGTGGTACATTTGTGATCGCCCATTGCCTGGCAGAGTCCAAGAAAGCAGAGACAGCTGCTACAAACTACAACAACCGTGTTGTGGAGTGTCGCCTGGCAGCGGTAAGGGATTCTTTAGTTTCAAAATGAGCATGTATAAAGAATGCTGGATAATTCCAGACACCTTTTATTAAACCTGTGTCACTTGGCAGCTATAACACATTTTTAGTTTCGAAATGAATGTCTTAAGAATACTCAGATGTTCCCAGGTGCCTTTCCATTGTATTGCATATTGCAAGCGACTCTGGAGCATATGTAATTTTAGCTTCTAGGGAAGATTTTCTGTTATTTTGTGTCCTCATCGTTGGGATGGACTAGGTTTGAGCATGCCACTAGTCACAAAAAACAGAATGTTGATACTCCTTTTCGTTTTCCATTTATTGACTCCACATTTTTCTTTTTGTCTCTTTCGCAGATTGTTCTTGCCATCAAACTAGGGATGGATACAAACAAAGCTGTCTCCTCTGTTACCACCCTCTCTGATGTTGAGGGGTTATGTGTCTCTTTTGCTGGCAAAGAAGGTTCTTCTGATCCTGGAGTTGCTGTGAAGGTACCAAACTTTACCAAGAATTTAGGCTATTGCTGTGAGAAATGTTTGTTTGCTCATGAAGAGTATATGTGTGCTCCATCTTCTCTATACACTCCTGAAAAGAGATTCTCGTACAAGGCGTGTTTGGTTATATTGCACCACTACAGGCATGGGTATGCGACACAACACGATAAGGATACAGTGATTCACGATTTTCCCAATGCCTACAAGCAGACACGGTTATATATATATATATATATATATATATATATATAACCGTGTCTGCTTGTAGGCATTGGGAAAATATGATCCTTTCAGTCAGCAGTGTGACTAGCCAAGGCAAATCATTACTCATCAGACTATAAACCTGGGAAAGAAATTGTATAACTAATGCATCAGATTATCAGATTTAACATGTAGACTTCATAGTATCCAGCCATCAAAAACAACAATAAAAGGTGATGGTGACGGAAGAGGCAGCTGAAGTCTTAACATCACCAATTCATCTTAAGTCCACAACAAATACAGACAGAAACATAGGATGGGATGATAGCATGATAGCCCAAGTACAAAATTTGCATCTGAATCTCGTATTTCGTCTGTAGTGTGCATAGGTGTTTGGATAGCCAAGCACCTAGCCCTGCCAATTTATAGCAACAGATGCGTCTTTCGTTCAATTATTTTCCAGTGTTCTTGGTTGATCATAACTATTTTCACTTTATAGTTGTGTCTGCTAATTATATCAGTAGAAACTCTAAATTCTGAGAAAGTACAACCTATTGCTTTCAAAATTAGTGAGAAGGCAAGTGCTGGAGATTTCTTATTAGTAAGTTCCTGTAGATCAAATTTTTGTAATTGAAGTACTGCAAAGCATTCGTGAACCGTCTTGCATCTTGAAGTTTTTTTGAGAGTTTCTTTCATCTTGAAGTTGGCCTTGTCAATTTGTGCTGGTTAGATCTGACAGAACCTGCCTGGGCTGCAGCTAGTGCTGCCTAATGGTGAAATTTGGAGCTTTGCAGTATGTTTCTAGAACTGCCTTTTGTTATGGGTAGGACAAAACAAGATTGAACTCTATGGATCAGGAGTATTCGAGTATTAAATTAAATCTGTTGTTTGCGTGCAGAGTGTTTTTCCTTGCAACAGAGCCCCCTTGCTATATTTTTTCTTGTTCAGAAATAAAATTTGGTAACATATGTGCTCTCTGGCTTTTGTTTCTGCTAAGAGATTCTTCTATATTTTGTTTTATTTATGTTTCAAAAAAAGAAGTGCTGTGCAAGAGTTATATTTTATAAGCTCTGGTCGTACCATGTACTTCTCTGATTATTGGGCAAACCTTGCAGAGCCTATTACATGAGGAGCCATATACAGCAGTGGAAATAGAGAAAATTACTGGTCAAAGGTTGGAATCTGTCTTCCAGAGCTCTCAAACTTCCTTGGATGTTTTAAGAGCTGCGAAGCATTATAAGTTATTTCAGGTGAATTCTATTTCCTTTTTATGTGTTTTGTCATAGACATCCATGAAGATGCGTATGGCATCCTACTCGGTTTAACACTAACTCTTTTTGGAGAATCAAAAGTTTGGTTTCGCCTATATCATGTCATTCGATGTCAACACAATTGATTGTTTGACTTTAGTAGTCACCTCCATTGCATCTCTTGATGAGTCTAAACTCACTTCTGTCTTCTATAACTTAAGATTGATATTCATTGTACTGTCTGATGCTATGTCAATTGATTCTAAGTATCTAATATATGCTTAATTTCAGCGTGCCTCACATGTGTACTCTGAAGCAAGGCGGGTTTATGCATTTAGGGATACCGTCTTGTCAAAGCTCAGGTGTGTTCATTAATTTTTCAGCTTCAAGCCCCATGCATTCATCCTGATAGTTCAAGTTCAGCCCCATGCCCCACACTAATGCTAGACATCATACGCATTTGGCTTACTATTATTTACTTGCAGTGAGGAAGATGTGCTTAAAAAACTCGGTGATCTTATGAATGAAAGTCATTATAGCTGCAGTGTGCTATATGAATGCAGGTATATTTATAATATAGTGTTGTATGGACACTTTTGTGTCATGGACAAGGTTATTTAAAAAAATTATTAACATACTGGCATATTCCGCTGTGTCAGCTGCCCCGAGTTGGAAGAGCTTGTAAAGGCATGTAGAGACAACGGAGCCCTTGGAGCACGGCTTACGGGCGCTGGGTGGGGTGGTTGTGCAGTCGCTTTGGTTAAGGAGGACATTGTCCCGCAGTTCATCCTCAATTTAAAGGTAAATTAAATTTGTCAGCTCTCAAAACTCTCCAAACTGGCAGCAAATGCATGATGGCTTTTTACCGTTTCAACTCTCAAGTTGATGGTAGGGTCCACAAACGTCGAAATTCGCTTCGCAAAACAGCATTAGTGTGCCAAAATCATTAGCTAATCATGATATTCTTTCTTGGGAAAACAAAAGGATTGCAGAAGCGTAAGCACGTTACTTGGAGCTATGCCACTTTTTTTATTAACAGGATTCCATTTTTTTTTTTGCAGGAAACGTACTACAAATCAAGGATCGACCGGGGAATAATAAAAAAGAACGATCTTGGCCTGTACGTCTTTGCGTCCAAGCCGTCGAGTGGAGCAGCCATGTTCAAGCTGTAGGCCACCATTCTTTCCTCACTTGTAAATCGACACTCGCCTAGTAGATCTTACTTATGCTAGGAATCAAATAAAAAGTTCTACGAGGCAGGCAATTAAGCACGTTCCATATGTTAGTCCAACCATGCATGAATGTATAAATCAATCGTTATTTATGTCGTTATTTATGGTTATGTGACTATCTATCCGTCATCTCCAAGACTAAATGATGATGCATGAGTGCTTTGGATCAAGAGTACAGTTACACTGTTTTTCCACCGATTTGTGATTTGTGCGTGGCATCCGTGCTGCCGTGCACAGGGACTACGCTAATCTTGGCTTTACCGTTCCAATTTTATCGGATGCATGTCTCCGAATAGACACAGCTATATTGCTAATGGAGCTAGCTTAGCTTACTATTTGTGGCTGCACAACAGTAGTGCACGAACACGTACAAATAGTAGCGAAGCAAAGCAGCCAGTGGTTGCAAATGAGACGCTGTTTTCGTTATCTGGAGTCGGGCTAGCGTGCGGTAGACGTTCCGTTCCGTGCCATCTCCCTAAACGTCTTCTATCATCAAAAGGCTAGAAGTTATTTTTGAATATGTTAATTTTTAACGTGGTTTCTTATTTATTTTCTTTTGCATTGTCCGTGGGATATAAAGGGTTTTTTATGTTGATTTTTAATATGTTTTTTTCTTTTTCTTTGTATTGTTTGTGGGAATATAAGGGTTTCTCTCTCCCTTTTTTTCTCTACTTTTCTTTAATTGAATGTCTCAGTCAAAAGTAAATAGTTGTTATAGTATCTATTTTAGTTAAAAGTTAATATCAGCGAAAACCATTTTGAACAGAGCCTTGAACATCGTCCATTCACGTGTGCGTTAGGCACTTTTTCACCGGGATAACCCATCGGCCGAACTTAATTTGTAATGTCAGAATAATCAACCGAGCTTGCTTGATTGCTTTTCTCCTTTTAGGTCCGACAGGGGGATATATTACTATCTCTGTACGGCCGGAGAAGGAAACCAACTATTTCACTTGGATATATCTGTTTTTTTTTCTCACGGAAAGAATATATGGAAAATACGTTGTCGTGCTCCAAAAGCTAAATAAGCTACAGCCCAACTCTTGTTTGCTCATTCAAAGAAAACTAAATCTGACGTTTGCACACTCACTGGCAAGGTCAATTGCCTAGAAGGACGGTAGATTTAGGCCGACCCAGTTGCGAAAATTTCATAGGAATCCTGTAGGAATTGTAGCTTCTTTGTGAAATTCCTTGTCCCAAACTAGCACAAACTTCGGGTATATATATCAACATATGTCTCAAAGATGCATCCCGATGTTATTCTTTTCAGCGCTACGGCCATGTGCATGCATGCATGGGCTGTAAATGTGATGCGCCAAATGCATACATATTGCGTTGTTCCATGCTGCAAATCGTAATGTTGCCAGTATGCTCGTTCCTTCTGCCTCTTTTGGATGCTAGCTTTGCAATGAATGCAACGGTTGGAAATTTGTACAAGCTTGGACCTCACAACTTTGAGAAATGGGGCCTTGCAACTGGATATATATATATATATATATATATATATATATATATATATATATATATATATATATATATATATATATATATATATATTTTCGAACCACATGCAGATAAACAGCCCAAACATGTGAATGCATGTGAAGTGGTGCGACTTCGAACCACGTCGATCGATGTAATTCAACTTGATACGAAATTTTCTATTTCCAAGGATGGATATATACTAGCTAGCTGTGTCGATCGATCGATCATGCCATGCAGTTGCGATTCGTCAGCGGCGCACAGGTTATGAAAAAAAGGTTTCCAGTATTTTTATCTCAAGATCATACTCCTATATATATGATTATTTTCTGCTAACTCTCCACACCCTTCATGTTTCTTTCTAGAACTTCCTATCTTCATGTTACTAACTACTAATTAATATACTGTAACTATATAGGTATGCGGTATTTAAAAAGGATTAGCTTGATTAAAATATGATCTAATGGTCAAACTACAACAGCTTTACAGGCATCTAAGCTCACAACTTAACTTACATTTAAAAGAACCGGTAAAAATCCCACATGAATGTTTGAGTGCAGTCGTAACCCTAACACGTTAGCTGATCCATCCTTCATTCTTCAGGTATTTGTTTTGATGAAAATAAGTAATTTTTAGTACACTAGGTACTCAACAAGTCACATGGGAGGGCTTATTGAGTACCTAGAGTACGGAAAAAGAATAGATGCAAAATTGTTGGTAAAGAATTCTACATTTAAAATGGTAAAATATTATTCAATTAGTAAGAGGGTTTTATCATCCGTAATTTCCACATTAAATTATCTAAATCCTACTTATACCTTGTTATATAGGAATCACCTCAGAAACACAACTCTATTGACCAGGAGCACAACATATTTGATACCATTTATTATACCATGCAGAGTTGTCTAACTTTACCCACAAGATATCCTATACTCATAATGGCAATCTGTAGAGACGCAACATGATAGCATACAACTAAATTAAGATAACAAGGTTGTTTTACTGCTCTTTCCTTTTTGGTCTCTACTCGGTAGGTCTAGGCCATTCAAAACGATCAGGTATTCACTGGTCAGTACGGAATCCGCATCCCAACATGGAATGGGTCTACCGATGTGAAGAATGGCAAGGGGTCTTAAAAGCCTAACTTCCATCTCACCATTGTTACGCGTGCTATCCTAAAACTCTATGATAGCAGATCATTTTGTAGATATTTGATTAGATCGAGCAGTGTACTAGGCCATATTGACAACTTGTGGTTGAGTGTGATCTGTGTTCTTTACTTGGTATAAGGGTCTAGTCCTTATTTACCACATATAAAGCTATCATTCACATACCACATGTATTACAATATAATACCACCAAAATTGTACCAAAACCTCAATTCTCGGATGAGATCGTGGGCTATAACCATTTAGTGGCTGCCCACCCAAGAAGTCTCAATCTTCAGCTTTATTTTAAAGTCTGCTGGCACTGGACTGGATAATCCTTAATAGTAATTGTAAAGCATTTAATTTGTCCAACCTACCTACTAATTATTAGCAGGGTGATTTCATGTTATAATAACACTTATGGTTATCACGATGAATATGACTTACGAGAGAACGATTGAGTTTTTCAGTGGATGGATACAACTATTCATCGTATCATTTTAAATTAATGTTTTATACAAATAACAGTGCTCCAATAACATAAATGAAAGTAATAATTATTAAATAATATTACTTTTGAGCTACGACTGATGGCTTTTAGCTGTGCTTTTTGAGATGGAGTCAGACAGTAGAGACGCTGACACGAACGGTGCACGTGTTGGCGGTTTGGGAAAACCGAATCGCTTGGAGATGCTACCCTATTTGTTTCAGCTTTTAGAGAAACAGAAATTAAAAGTCAAAACCAAAAGCCCAAAAGACGTGACCTAAATCAGTGTACTATGCTTACTAACAAAGCTTAACGAAAAGGCCCGAATGACTAATGGCTAGGTCTAGACTAATGCACTAGTTTCTCCCTACATTTAACGACTGAGAACAACATTTAACCTTATATTAGCGCTGGCCGTTCGATCAACGGATTTAATTCCGGTTGCACTGGAAACTGCTAATCAGATCGGTTGGAGCACTGTGTTGCACATGGGTGTGGTGTATTAGACGATGCACACACAACCGCTCGATCCATAAACTACCATGTATCGACCTAGGATTGAGATTCTTGACATTGTGAAGTAAGGTCAAGAAGCTACAGGAACTATAATTTTACTGTAACTAGCCTTGTGTCCGTGCGTTGTGGCGTAGAGCACGAGGAGTTATGGCCGGCGGTGAAGGCGACCATTGACAATGGCGGACCTGGCAGGGTCGGGCTGGTGGCTCCCGAGGTGGAGAAGTGGAGGAAGAGGATATGGTTGCCGATAAGGTAAGCTACTGGAGGTGGTGGGCTAAGGTAGCGACTAGATCTGGGAGACGAGGCGGTTGGTTGAGGCGACAAGGGCGGTGGAGAGGGGGTCGCGGTGGAGGAAGCGCTGAAAGACTGTGGAGGGGAGGCTTCGGAGAGAGCAGTGGAAGAGGACAGCTGGATCCGAGCGCATGGTGAGGGAGGATGCAGGGGGAGAGAGGGAGGAGCGGCGGCGACGGCGAAGGGTTGGGCTGGTGAGGGAGGATGCGGGGAGAGAGGGAGGAGTGGCAGCGGCATCAATCCTCCCATGGACGCCGATGTGGATGGGGGCAAGCGCGGCGAGAGCGGGTGGTATAGCGACCGGGCGACGACGATGTTGATGGGGGTGAATGCGGCGAGGGAGTAGGTTGGACGGTGGCTGGGCGTGAGAAGCAAGGGCACGAACGATAGGGTGAGAAGGAAAGAGTCAACGGTACCCTCTATGACGGTGGAAGCCAAAGATTGTGGTGGGTGGGGGTGGGGATCGGAGGGTTTTGGATGGGCTAGGTAGGGTGGGAAATGACATATACGAATCATTTTTTTGAGGAGGGGAAAGGGAAAGATAGATAGAATATATGAATTATTAACTAGTGGATTTTAGATGAAGGATGCAAATGGACGAATGCTACGGCAGAGACGCTATAGTAGTTTCGATAGAGTATATACTATAGTCATTGACACAGTACCAAACTGATCTCGATCATTCCCTTTTAGTCCGATGGCTAGGAATCAAAGTCGAACGTACTATAGCACATCCCCGTGAGTCTGTTTCCCAATACGACGCAGATCCATCGACCTGAAGCCCAACCCAACTTCCGTCTACGTGCACATGCCTCCACTACTACTTACCAGGTTACCTTAGCAACAGTACCGCACTAAATTTGATATAGTTCCCAACTATATTAATTAATTTGATGTGCAAGGTTCGAATTTCTAAAAACTGCTTTTTCTACGATAAATAACTTTTCTATAGTGCCTAATTTTTAAACATAGTATCTTTTTAAGATAAAATTTATTAATCGATTATAGTAAATATTATAGTAGTTTTATTTATATCATCCAAAATCGTACACGAATGTCTCTCTCTAAGCTTTTGTACAATCTAGTATATTTATAAGTTAAAGTCAAAAATCATTATGAACGGGCTCTCCATAATAAGCACCTTGCAATTTCTAAAAGGGAGGAAATCAACAAAACTAGATTTTGTATATGCCGACACAAAATAATAATAATAATAATATCGAGCCGCACAGATGCGCATTAATTAATCTTTCGGTAGAGCACAGAAGAACTCCTCCTTAATTGAGATGTACAGCTGGACTGCCCGGAACGCGCCGGAAGCTGTCAATTCACCAGAACGATGAAAGGGGACGAAGCGTAGGAACGATGTTGCATCCATTTCATTGCGACTTTGTCGTTATTTGATCAATCCGCTCAACTGTTCACCATAAACGCAGCATGAGTCACCGAAACCCTGAACAAATCCCTGAAACGGCAGGCTCGCCCAACGACAACCCATCCGTCGATAAATAGACGTCGTTTAATTTGTACATTGTCATAGTCTCCATTAAAATACATATCTGACCAGTACTATTTTTTCAGTAATATGTATTAGTCGGAATCATATGTAAGATATACATAACATTATGAGAAAAAAATGCCACAAATTATCCACTACGATATTATTTTTAGATGGTTAATCAAGTTCTTCCATATAGCTACGACAATTGTTAAATTAAGTTTCAAAAAATGAAACCACTGCCCATATTTTAAGACATCTATTTAAGGTCTATCAACGGCTCCATTCTTTTTCTGCTTTTCAACCAGTTTGTAGTACCTAGTCATAACCTTTGCTACGACTTTCTAGTCGTAAAGCCTTCTACGACTACCTAATCATAAGACTTGCTACGACTATCTAGTCGTAAGCTTATACGATCACTTCATAGGAAAAGCTTACGACTAAGTTCAATTACAACTGTTCAAGTTAGCAACTGACTCGCTCCTGTAGTAGGGCGGACTGACAAGGCAGTTAAGCGTGCGTTTATACATCATAACTGCACACGATCTCATCCCCATCTCTTTGACAACAATTGTCCTACGGCGAACCGCTCCCACGTCTCTCTGACATTAACCGTCGTCCAGGGGTTAACTCTCGAAGTAACAAGATGTCTCCTGGGCAAGGAGCAACTGTCACCTGTTTGTCAGCTATATAAGGGATAGGTTTTATGTTAAGAGGAGATGACAGTGTGAGTGATAGGACTCAGTGGGGTGTAATCCATTCTGTAATTTTTTACACTATAAACCATTTTCATAGCATTAAGAACATAGGACGTAGGATTATCATTCTCTTAGGAGAAGGCCCAACCTGTATAAAATTCACGTGTCTTCTCTCTGTGTGTGCACTTTTACCATCTTGAGAGTTTTCCCCCGAATCCAATAAATATTACATAAGATTGATATTAGAGCATCGAAGTTTCCTTAATTGAAGCCACTACTAGATGCTAGCTACAGTAAGAAGTATCTCTCACTCTCCTGTGTATATATAAACACATGCATGCTGCCTCTGTTGCACCACACAGCTCGTTCACACTCGCAGGTCGTCTATAACGGCTTTAATATTCGCGCTGGCAGCTGCCAGCCATGTCCGAGGCCTTCACCAAAGTCCCTCCTCCTGTACAACAAGATCCTCGTTAGGAGGCTCAAACCACTCATCATCCATGCGCAACCGCCGCCGCCGGCGGCCACCGAGAGGCAGCCACACAGGAACGCGACGGCAATGGCCGCGACGCCATGCACAGCGCCGCTGGACGCGCTCCCGGAGGTGGCGACGAGGGACGCCGTCGCCGTGTGCAAGGTGGAGGGCGGCCTGCTGATGTCGTCCTCCACCTTCCCGTACTTCATGCTCGTGGCCCTGGAGGCCGGAGGGCTCCTCCGAGGCCTCCTCCTCTTGCTTCTCTACCCTGTCCTGCGCCTTCTCAGCCATGACTGGGCCCTCAAGGCCATGGTCATGGTGAGCTTCCTCGGCCTCAGGAAGGACGGGTTCCGGCTGGGCAGGGCGGTAATGCCCAAGCTGTTCCTGGAGGACGTGAGCGCCGAGGTGTTCCAGGCGGCGGTGGCGCCGTGCCGGCGCCGGCGGTGCGTGTGCGTGAGCGCCATGCCGAGGGCGATGGTGAAGCCGTTCTTGAAGGAGTACCTCGACGTCGACGCCGTCGTCGCGCCGGAGCTGAGGGAGTTCAGGGGGTACTACCTGGGCCTCATGGAGGATGAAGTCGACGTGCTGCGGAAGTTGGACATGGAGAAGGTGATCGGAGCAAGCGGCGGCGGTGATGGTGTCGTCGTCGGCATTGGTGGACTTGGATGCTCGTTTCGCCAGCTCTGCCAAAAGCATTGCAAGGTTAGTGGTCATTAATTTACTTGCTCTGCATGGGGTTAATGCATGCATACGCATGTTATCTCGCCGGTGGAAGGCTGGCGATCGATTAGGCCCGTTTACAAGGCGGGAATTTTATAGAAATTTCATACAAAATTTACGAGAAATTGTTTAATTTTTATAGAAATCGATAAAATTTCTCACTAACGGGGGCATAGTATTTGACTTGCCCTGTTGGTTTCAGCTTGAATTTATAGCTTCTAGTTTATTATTCTTTAATTTCGTTTTTCTAGTTTTTTTTGACTTTTTTGGAAGATTTTTTTGCCTTTTCTTTTTTCCTGTATTCCTTTTATATTGTCTGTGATGAAATAACTAGTTTTTATTTTTATTTTTTAAATTTAATTACATAAAAAATCTATCAACAGTTATAGTATAAAATAAACTAATTATATTAAAAAAAACTATAAACCACAAAAAACTAAGTTGAGCACCCTAATGAGTGATACTAGTGTATGAAAATATATGTAGGCACCTCATAAATGATAGGAGGCTTCTGGTAGCTAGGGTGACTTGTGTGTAAGTCGATCAGTCGTTTATTCAACGAGAAATTAATAGGAGAAAAAATCACACTACCCTAAAAATCTTTTTGAATGGTCAATAAATCATGATAATTGTATTATTCAGTAAAAAAGATCAACATTACGGTTTACTGTCTCTATAGTGCCATTAATGTTTGATTACATGCGACCCAAAATGACTTCTAGAGAGAGTAAGGTCAAACAGTCAATCATGAATGCTGTTGATACTGGGGATAACCACTGTATATAATATACAGCAAGCTAATATATTAGTTTGTAGTAGCTAGTTTACAGTACTTCAATCACTAAATCATTTTGAATTCTACAATGACGGTGAACTTGACATCAGAGTAAAAGTTGAGGAAAAACACAATTTTAAATCCTATGAAAATGTATTGGGAAATATATTCCAGTTTTGTGAAACGTCATTCTCCGTTGGGAAATTCGTCAAGCATGTATGAAAGAACAAAATCGATCATGACGTGCCGCTCTACGTCGACCGTCGGGCGCCGCCGTCGCTCCACGCCCGCCCGCCGAGACACCTGTCGGGCTGCCATGTCGCTCTCTGTTGGCCCGCCGAGCGCCGTCGCTGCTCCATGCGCTACTCCACGTCGACCCACCGAGATGCCTACCGGGTGCCGCGCCGCTCTCCATCGGCCTGCGAGCGCCATCGCTACTCCACGCAGGGCCGCCGCGCCACTCCACGCTTGCCAACCGAGATGCCCGCCGGGTTGCCACACCGTTTTCTGTCAGCCTACCGAGCACTGTCGCTACTCCACGCTGGCCCGCCGAGACACCCGCCAGGCTGCCGCGCCACTCTCCGTCGGCCCACCGAGCGCCACCGCGCCACTCCAAATTGAGCCACCACACCGCTCCACAGAGGGTCGCCGCGCCACCCCACATCGGGCCACTGCGCTGCTCCACGCTGGCCTCCCGAGCCGCCCACGCGTCACGCCGCTCCATACCGGACTGGTTAGATCTGGGCGCTGCCAGCTCAGATCTGGCTAGATTCGGGAGAAAGCAGGCCGTCAGCGTTGGTCAGGGTGGACGGGGCGGCTGGACGGTGATATTTCTGAGAGAGGGGGGGGAGGCAATCGGTTGGAAGGAAGAGAGTCCGGCGGTGGGAGAGATGAGGGGAGAGAAATGTGAGAGGTGTCATTCATTGACTGGTTGCACTAGTAGACATTATGTATTAGTGAAATAATATCTACAATTATTTTTAGATGATGTGGAAGGTATAGATATTGCTTTGCAATATCTTCCATTGCGAATGCCCTGATGCATGTGTGCATGCACAGCGAACAGATACTTTAGGCATGCATCACGCATGTGGATTGTTAAAATAAAAGAAGCAAAGGCAATTAAATTTGTGTATTTCTTTAATTATTGTTAGTAGTATTTGATCGGTGGATGTGTGTTGCTATCCCCAATTAATCATACCTTTTGATACATGCATATGCTAGCTACTTCCTCAGGTCCAAATTAAAACGAAAGTCTTTTTCTTTACTTAATTGATGCATCTCCGATATTCAGCTTCGACACCGTTAACAGTTGTCTGTTGTATGATATATGCTACCAAAAATTATACAATTACAATAGTACGAATGAACTTTCGATGATGCATACGTTTCTGTAAATATTTACACCCCACTGACTTTCAATCATACAATTTCATAGTCAAATTAAGTAGTGTGTATATATATATATCAGAAACTATGGAAAATGATATAAGTTCAACTTAATTTTTGAGAGTTTAAAACATTTCTGTTTGACACAAGATACAATTAACATTTTTTTCTCATTTTAATATCTTGTGGCGTGCATGCATGGATGGATGCAGGAGGTGTACGTGCCAAGTGAGTCAGCGCGGCGGCGATGGAGTCCCCTCTATCCGCGGCGCTACCCTAGGCCCCTCATCTTCCACGACGGCCGCACCGCCTCCGGCCGACGCCGGCCGCGACGCCCGCCATGTTCATGTGGCTGCCGCTTGGCGTGCCCCTCGCCATCCTCCGCACCGCCGTCTTCTTCCTCCTCCCCTTCTCCCTCTCCGTCCCGCTCCTCGCCGCCCTCGGCATGCACAACCGTCTCATCGCCTCCTCGTCGCCGTCGGCGGTTAAACTCTTCTCCTGTAACCACCGCTCCCTGCTCGACCCGCTCTACGTGAAGATCTACGGGTAAGCTATGCAAGCAAAATTTCAAAAATTCTACCACGTAAAAGGGACCTCCTCTAGTAATAGATCACGGGATTACCTCTTGACGCACAGACTCGTAGCGGAAGTAGAGTCGATGTGACGTGTTGATGTAGTTGTAGTCGTTCTAGCAGAATGTCTCCTCCTTCAGGTCCTTGTGATTGTCACAAGTTGCGGATCGTCCTAGTGTTGAAGCTTCGCATCAACACCTCCAAGGTATCCACACGTACGGGGCAGGAACACCACGCGCTGGAGTGCTAGCGCCGGCGGCGCGGTATTAGATGAGGAAGGTGTGGTAACTAGGGTTTCAGGAATTCCTAATTCTCTTGTGAAACCCTAAGCCATCTCCCCTCTATTTATAGGCAACCATCATAATGGGTCTCGAACTGGAGGCCCATTAGGAACTCATGGCCTATAAGAATTCGGATCACTATCCGAATTAAGTTCCAGCCCTTTAAGTGTGCGACCCTATAGGTTCACATACACTTAGACATAGCCCGAATACTCCTACTCGTCCACTAATCGGCAGCGGCCCCTTAGCAAGACATGCCGACTCCTAAGTATTTGTAAAGATCATATCGGACGAACCTCAACAAAACTCATGCATTTCCCTTTGCCTCACGATATCGGTTAAACTCAAGGCGAATACGTGTCATCCTTGTTTGGTTAGCTCAACCACTCTTTCTCGATTACGTGACTTGAATTCCCGACTACGATTAACTCTTTAACCGTGAATAGCATGGCCATGCATTTCTGGAATCCAATCACTCGAGAGACCTAGAGATATCTCTCCTGTTGCCTGGAGGGGCAAATCCTATCTTGATCGACCATGCCTCAATGCATGCATCATAACAAAACCCGAAAGCTACCTTTATGACTACCCAGTTACGGAGTAGTGTTTGGCAACCCCTAAGTCAGTCATTATGCATCTTGAGTACGTGCGACGATCTCAAGTCTTAAAGACATAGCATACGCATTGTGAATGAAACCAACTGATGACGGTAAGAATGCAACATTCTCGCAGTGTTTCATGGTGGGTCGATCCAACCCCATGTTTGCTAACATGTGTCCATATTATTGGTTTAATATCTTTATATCTATGACCCGTAAAATATGGTCATTAACCAATACATATGCTAGTCTATTAATATATGTCCCCATATGTTTGACTATGGATCATCTAAGAATAATCATCGCAGCAATATAGAGTTTCACAATCAAGTCACACACTTGATAATAAATATTGACGATGTTATTCAAGGAACAAGATAAATCATCCAATAATTCATGAACATAATAAACAGAATCATTTCTATGATTGTCTCTAGAGCATATCTCCATCACTACGTCTTTGCCGCCGCCGGCCACGCCGACCTCTCCGCCGCCACGTACAGCATCAGCCGCCTCTCCGAGATGCTTGCGCCCATCCCCACGTTCCACCTCACCCGCGACCGCGCCGCCGACCGCGCCGCCATGCAGGCCCAGCTGTCCCACCGCGGCGGCGGGCTGGTGGTGTGCCCCGAGGGAAGGACCTGCCGCGAGTCGTTCCTGCTGCGGTTCAGTCCACTGTTCGCGGATCTCGGCGGCGACGTCGGGCCGGTGGCGCTGCACTCATCGGTGGGCATGTTCCACGGCACGACGGCGGGAGGCAGGAAGTTTCTGGACCCCTTGTACCTGCTCATGAACCCCGTGCCATCCTACATCGTGCAGTTCCTGGACCCCGTGGAGTGCGGAGATGGCGACGCGGAGGTGGCGTGCGGCGTGGCAAACGAGGTGCAGCGGCGGATTGCGGAGGCGCTGGGGTACACGTGCACGAGGCTGACGAGGAGGGACAAGTACCTCATGCTCGCCGGCAACGAAGGGGTCGTCGTCGTCGACGACGCCAAGAAGAAGAGCGATGGCAATGCATGAGTAGTAGCGCCGGTAGACAGGTCGGTCAAGTTGTCATTACTGTACGTGTCGTCAGAGTTTAATCCTGTGTTATCCAGCGTGTGCTGTGTGCAAAAATCACATGCTTGATTAATTTGTAGCCAATATGGTTCATAAGTATACATACCCAGCAAAATTAAGAAACATATGTAACATCCTGCCCTAACCTCTGAACTTAGAATATTACCACTACACACTTACAATCTTAAATTGGTGCTGCTATTAAAAATTGGTGATGTCTAGGGAGCACTAAAGTGTTTTTTAGGTTGGGAGCACTCAAATTTTTAGGCGTTAGATCTCCATCCAACACCTTATATTCGAAGCACTCATATTTTTTAGATGGGGTATAGGGAATCCGTTGGATGGAGATCCAATGTCCCAGATTTATTTTTTTTAGAGGGGGGATGGGGGATCCGTTGGATGAAGATCCAACGCTCTAAAAATCTGAGTGCTTCTAATCCCAAAAAATACTCAAATGCTCTTTAGCACTTCCATTAAAAATTTCAGTAATATATTCCCTATTTATACGACTACAGACATGGACAATCAACAAATATAGATAAAAGTGCAATAAAGACAACTGATTCCACAAAAGTAATAACCATAACAGTAATAAGTCCACCATAGCATAAAATTCTAATGTTCAATGTTACACTATCTAGAACATGTACTAAGTTTCAACCAGAAAGTACTAGTTTACCAAGCTAGATATACTACATTCAAAAGTGATTGTCTAGGAAATAGATATTTTTGTTAGTGTTTGCATGTGACATGGATTTGCTAACTCCCCTTCCCGTTGCATGACGACTCCAATGTTCACCTAAAAATCAACAAATAAGTAAGGATGAGTACAGAGACTCAGCAAGCATATAATAAAACAGTGGTGTCAACATAGCAATTCAGTAAATTCTATATCTATGAACTATAAATCATAATCTCCGTAAGTATATCATTGTCTCCTTTTTTCATGCAATGCAATGTAGTGCGATACGTTTATAGCTGTAGTTTGTACCGGTATAGCGGAGTATTTACCAATTGATGAACCACTCTTACCTCGTCCTCTTTCATACGAGATCTCAAACTCCACTCCCATAAAGTGCTTGCCGAAGTAAATCTTTATCTTTCTACTCCCATAAGATGCCTACCCAAGGTAAATCCTGTATATGAGTTCAATGCATGATGCAATATTTTTTCAATGTTGACATTCAATCATAAGCATAACTCATTAAGGAATGATTAACATGCAATTGTGGATATCATCTCATAAAACACTATAAAATAAAGCATGAAGAAACAAGTATCAAGTACTCATCATAATCCATTATTTTACCATAGACTTGCCTGTCTAATCTTGTAAACGATGCGTAGATGATATCAAACCAGAACCTCCACTTGTACAAGTATCATCCAGTCTCATTACACCATAGCAATACATGCACACTGACAAATAACATCGTTCCTACTCGCAAACCCAGTGCAAACAACACTCTTGAATCAGATATCTTCCTACCATCCTGATGGTTAAACAATCTTAACTTTCGATCCCCAAACCCAACATAGCAATCAAGCCAAGTTCTGGAATCTATACAAACTTACTCACGTAAGCCTAGTTATCACGATTTAAAGAGTGTGTCATTTAAACTCTTGTTTTTAGCCCCAACGGTCGTACTGCCCCATGCCGGATAGCAGATGTCGCAGAAGCTTTTCTTTCAAAATGCTGTGCCAAAATTGATTTTTCAGCATTCTATAGAAGGCTAATAACATTATCTACAAGTTTTTAGTAGACCAAATTCTTAAATTATACCCTTAACATGCCTAAAACTTCCGTAGAGGGCACAACACATGCTTTTTTCCTTCCTTGGCCGGTTGGCTCTTTTTTCTTCTTTTTCTTTTTCTTTCTTTTCTTTTCCTTCCTTCGGTTGGAGCCTATCTTCTTTGTTCCTTCATCCTCCTCTCGACTACCTCCTTCTCTACTTCTCCCTCCTCTTCCTCTCTTCTTGGTCGGCAAGAGGATGGGTAACGCCGGACAGCAATGGCGGCGAGGGAGTGACGGTGGTGGCTAGCCAACACGTGTGAAGGTGGGGTGGCGACAGCGGCATCGGGGGTGCTCGGCTCCCCCTCCAACGACAGTGGCGTGAGGCGGAGCAAGGGTGATGGCGACGACACTCCAGCAACAGCAGTGACATGGAGGGGCAGAGGTGACGGTGTCGACAGCTAGGGCATGAGGAAGGTGACACATGTAAGGCGCGGCTGGAGGATAGCGGGCGACAACGCTGGTAGCTAGGACAACAACAACAACATGACACACAAGAGCTAGCAACGGCGACTAGTAGGAGAGTAGTGGTGTCAATAGCACGGGACGCATGCATGGTAGACAAGAGCAACGGTGATGTTTGGCACGGGGGAGGAGTGGTTCGATTTTGCCTCCTCCTCCTGGCTTGCCCTTACGAAGAGAGGTCGCATGGGTTGGGCTGGACTGAAGTTGGCCCAAAACTCCACCTCTCTTCTCTTCATTTTTTTGTGGTATAACAACATAATTGCAGTAGAAGCCTATCTGTTTTTTTTAATAAGAACTGCAGAATCCTATTATCTGACATATGTTGCTGACTCTTTGTCGATCTCATGGAGGAGTGATCAGTATTGAATTGAGCTAGCTAGCATGCCTAACTGAACTTAATTTGTCTAGTCATGTTCCTCTGGTGTTCATTGATGTTCAGCTGAACCTCCAGCTGTGTACGAATTTTAATTTGTCCAATCAGGATTGCCCAGCTGTGTGTTTTTCGAAGGTTTGCATCTTTATCAAATATCAATCGCATATACGTATAATCATGATCACCCCCTTGTTTATATATACTTGCTGCGAAGAAAAACACACGGACGACGCACCATTGCCGTCGTTGTGGCGATATATTGCTGCTACACTTGGAGGTTAACTGGGAGCTTGATATATCATGTCCCAGATGGAAGTTGGCCTGTGGCCAGATAGCTAGGCGTACAGGTGTGCATCCAGGCTCCAGTCCACCAAGGTTAAGTCCTAGATAACACTAGTGTCCATCAATTTTAGGAGCACATACACACATGCAAGTTCAGTGAGAAAATATATATCACTGTAGATATTTAATCATGATAATGCCACTGTAATTTTCATTTAAAAAAAAAGATGTTGACACAAGGCAAACCTCCTTATCACTTGTGTACAGCAAAGTCGCACTAAATTTTCTGCTTTTGATTCCAGTAATAAGATTTCAGCGAAACAACGCAACTTCTCCTGAGAAGAAAAAGGGAAATTGCAGCTCATGCTGTTCTCTCCTGTAATTCATGCATGGATAAGCTTAATATACCTGCATTTTGCAGTCCAATTTTGAACTAGCTAACAAGTCATAAGCAGGTTCCAATGGTTAGGTGGATAATATCCATCAACACTGTCACATACATGCTCTTTTCCGGTCTGAAATTTCGATTCTTGAAATAGAAATCTTACCAAGTTGAATCAACGGCCAGGACCAACTGTTTGATGGATAAGTCTCTGTGTTGTTTTTTTTTTTTTTTGCTTTGTTGCTTTTTGCTTTTGACAAGCATCTTAGGACAAGAGGACAGCATCTTGACTAGCATCTAGGACAGCATCTTAGACTAGCATCTTAACAAATGCTTGGCTGGTTGACAGCTTATAAATTTGTATCCCCAACCCCTCAGATTGGCATGGCATTGTATGAGAAATAACAAGTAGAAAATTGCCCCATCTCCAAGTGTCATCCTCTCGATGAGAGTAAGGATCTTGCTATCACCAAAAGCAAGAATCGAGCGACTAACAAGCAGATGGCTCGCTCGATCGAGTCTCTACTGGACCTCTCCACGATGACGATCGAGGAGGCGTTGGGTCGCCTCAAGGTCGTTGACAGCGATGAGCCACAGCGCCTCTCGGGACCCGTCACCATTGGCGGGAAGCTCCTCACTCGGGAGCAGTGGGCTGCCGGCCAAGGTGACAGGAAGAAGGGGGAACCTTCTTCCACGACAGGCGGCCGCAAGCGTGGCAAGCGCGGCAAGCCGCGCAAAGACGCCCAGGCAGGGGCGCGAGGACGTGCCGAGGGTAATGACCGTGGAGGCGCCCAGGGCGGCGACGCTGGCAAGCAAAAGCCGGCACGAGACGACGCTTGCTACAACTGCGGCAAGCCTGGTCATTGGGCCAAGGAGTGTCGACAGCCACGACGCGGCCAGGCCCACGTCGCGCAGGCGGAGGAGGAGGAGCAGCCGGCTCTGTTCATTGCTCATGCGAGCATGGAACTACCTCCAGCGGCACCGGCCGTAGCGACTCTCCTCCACCTTGACGAGCCAAAAGCACACGCCCTCCTCGGCGACAGTTCCGGCACGGGTAGTGCCTCAACACCGGCACCACCCACCACATGACCGGGCGGCGGGAGTTCTTCTCCGAGCTCGACTCAGGCGTTCGAGGCATCGTCAAGTTCGGCGACGCCTCCGCCGTGGAGATCAAGGGCGTCGGCTCTGCGTCTTCGCCGCCAAGATCGGCGAGCACCGGCCGCCACGGTGTCTACTACATCCCGTGTTGAGGAACTCCATCATCGCCTTGGGACACCGGTGGATGAGAACGGATCGCGCGTGGAGATCGAGCACGGGTGCCGCGATCTGAATCATCGCCGCGGCTCCTCGTCAAGGTCAACAGGAGCAACCGCCTCTACGTCCTTCACGCGCAGGTGGCGCAACCTCTGTGTCTTGCAGCCCGCCGCGACGACGACGCTGGAGGTGGCACGAGCGCTTTGGGCACCTCAACTTTGAGGCCCTGAGGCAGCTCGGCAGCAAGGAGATGGTGCGGGACATGCAGCACGTCGACCACGTGGAGCAATTCTGCGACACCTGCGTCCTCACCAAGCTGCGGCGCCTCCCCTTCCCTCGCTAGGCGAGCTTCCGCGCCAAGGAGAAGCTGGAGCTCGTACACGGTGACCTCTGTGGCCTGTGACACCGGCTACACACGAGGCGGCGCTACTTCCTCCTCGTCGGCGTGTCCCGCTACATGTGGGCTGTCCCTCCGACGTCAGCGGCCGCGGCGGCGCCATCAAGCGCCTTCAAGCTGCTGCGGAGGCGGAGTGCGGCCGCAAGTTTCGGGTCCTACGCACGGACAACGGCGGTGAGTTCACGGCAGCCGAGTTCACGGCGTACTGCGCCGACGAGGGGATCCATCGTCACTTCTCCGCGCCGTACACCCCGCAGCAGAACGGCGTCGTCGAGCGCCGCAACCAGACGGTGGTTGCCACCGCCCGCGCCCTCCTCAAGCAGAGAGGGATGCCGGCATTCTACTGGGGTGAGGCGGTGATGACTGCCGTCCACTTGCTCAACCGTTCCCCCACCAAGGCCCTCGACAGCAAGACGCCATACGAGGCCTGGCACGGGCGCAAGCCCGCGGTGAGCCACCTCCGTGTCTTCGGCTGCCTGGCCTTCGTCAAGGAGCTCAACCACGTCGGCAAGTTCGACGACCGGAGCACGCCAGGGGTCTTCATCGGCTACGCGGAGGGCGCCAAGGCCTACCGCGTCCTCGACCCTGCGACACGGCGCGTGCGCATCACGCGTGACGTCGTGTTCGACGAAGGGTGAGGCTGGACGTGGGGCAAGATGGTGGATGACAGCTCGACTCCGACGACCAGCGATTTCGTGCGTCGACCACGTCCCACTTCGAGGAGGCGGGGCGGCGGCTCGTCTTCACCGAGCTCGCCTACCCCACCATCTCGTTCGCCACCACCTCCGGCGAGTCCTTCACCACCGCCACCACCAGCTCCGGCAAGCCCACAGGCTCCGGCGAGTCCACCGTCAGCACCGCCGGCCATACCTCGCTCTCCTACACCGGCGCCTACTCCTCGGGCTCGCGACCGGCGGCCGGCCCACGACGAGCGGCGCCGCGCCGAGTTCGCCACTCCACCGTCCAACGACGAGGATCGCGCCGACGCCTACCACGGCGGCGAGCCTGCGCTACTGCGTCACGTGGGCGACCTCCTCGGCGAGCGGCCGGTCCTCGGCCCGCGCGGCGCGACCGAGGCGGAGCTGCACCTCGCACAGGACGACGGCCAGCCTCGTTCATTCGCCGAGGCGGAGAGAGACGCGGCATGGCGTGCCGCGATGCAACAGGAGATGGACACCGTCGAGCGAAACAAGACATGGGAGCTGGCCGATCTTCCAGCCGGCCACCACGCCATCTCTCTCAAGTGGATCTTCAAGCTCAAGAAAGACAAGGCTGGAAAGGTGATCAAGCAAAAGGCGCGTCTCGTGGCACGTGGCTTCGTTCAGCAGGAGGGAGTCGACTTCGACGATGCCTTCGCGCCTGTTGCACGGATGGAGTCCATGCGTCTCCTCCTTGCCCTCGCAGCCCAGGAGGGTTGGTGCGTCCATCATATGGACGTCAAGTCTGCTTTCCTCAACGGCGACTTGAAGGAGGAGGTCTACATCCGCCAGCCGCCGGGATTCATCATCCCCGGCAAGGAGAGCAAGGTCCTCCGCCTGCGCAAGGCCCTCTACGGCTTGCGGCAGGCACCGCGAGCTTGGAACGCCAAGCTGGACTCCACCCTCAAGCAAATGGGATTTCAGCAGAGCGCTCACGAGGCCGCGGTCTAATCGGCGGGGCAAGGAGGCAATGCCTGGCGATGGCGTCACGTCGACGACCTTGTGATCACCGGTACCAAGGAATAGGAGATCGAGGCATTCAAGACAGAGATGAAGGCCACCTTCCAGATGAGCGACATCGGGCCCCTCTCCTTCTACCTCGGGATCGAGGTCCACCAGGACAGCTCCGGCATCTCTCTTCGCCAGACTGCCTACGCCAAGCGCATCGTGGAACTGGGCGGCCTCACCGACTGCAACCCAGCCCACACTCCTATGGAGGAGAGGCTGAAACTGAGTCGTGAGAGTACGACGGAGGAGGTGGGCGCGACGCAGCGATCGGCGTATTGTGGCGCCTTCGCTACCTTGTCCACACGCGACCGGACTTGGCGTTCGCCGTCGGCTACGTCAGCCGGTTCATGCAGCGACCGACGACGGAGCACCAGCAGGCCGTGAAAAGGATCCTCCGCTACGTTGCGGGCACCTCTGACTACGGCTTGCACTACCCAAGGTGCCCCGGTGCGGCGCACTTCATCGGGTACAACGACAGCGACCACGCCGGCGACATCGACACAAGCAAGAGCACCAGCGGGATGCTGTACTTCCTCGGCAAATGTCCGATCAGCTGTCAGTCGGTCAAGCAGCAGGTGGTGGCTTTATCTAGCTGCGAGGCAGAGTACATTGCAGCCACTACCACTTCTACTCGAGCTCGTGGTCGCTCGACCGCTGGCGATCTCCTTGCGCGACGCGAAGCGATGGAGCTCAGGGTGGACAGCAAGTCCGCTTTAGCCTTAGCGAAGAACCCTGTCTTCCATAAGCGCAGCAAGCACATCCGGGTGAGGAATCACTTCATCAGAAGCTGCCTGGATGAAGGAATTGTCCGGACCAACTACATCAACACCCAAGACCAGCTCGCCAACTTCCTAACCAAATCTCTTGGGCGGATCAAGTTCCAGGAGCTTCACGCCAGGATCGGGATAGCTCAGATTCCTCACAAGGAGACACACAAGACTTAGGGGGAGAGTGATGGATAAGTCTATGTGTTGTTTTTTTTGCTTTGTTGCTTTTTGCTTTTGACAAGCATCTTAGAACAAGAGGATAGCATCTTGACTAGCATCTAGGACAGTATCTTAGCATATACTTGGCTGGTTGACAACCTATAAATTTGTATCCCCAACCCCTCAGGTTAGCATGGCATTGTATGAGAAATAACAAGTAGAAAATTGCTCCATCTCCAAGTGTCATCCTCTCGATGAGAGTAAAGATCTTGCTATCACCAAGAGCAAGAATCGAGCGACTAACATTGTTGTCTCGCATAACTATACTCAAAATCATTTATTTTTCTTCTTTCTGCCCAGAGTGACCATCGATCTTCTTCGGTTACCATTGCTTCTTGCCCTTCCTCTTTTTCCTGCTGCCACTACTGCTGCTGCTCTTTGCATTGCTTCCGCTGCCAGGAGAAGGGGGGTCGCTTTGCGCACCAAACGTTTCAAACATGCCAGACTGCACCGCATTCTGCAGCCACTCAAAGAACTCCTCTTCACCAATTCCTCCATCCATGTTTGCGCCATTTGGGACACCTCCACCCCTCTGCGCCGAGGCGCTCCCTTTGCCACTACCTTGCTTTGCCAAGCTGGCATTAACATGAAAGCTCGGCTTGTGTGTGTTTGCTGGGCATCTCATTCCCTGGAGAAGAAAACAGAAATGGGTATATCAATTCATAAAATCTTTTAATTCTCTATCCACTCGCTAGGCAGAGGGAGAAATTCTGTCTATGCATGAAAATGTGTACTACTCCATTAGGCACCTCAGAATTCATAAAACATACATACTTGCTCTAGTTGCAACTATAATTACTGTACTGTTTTATCCATGACACAACTTTTTTATCCTAACAGTACATGGAAAACTGCGTAAAATCCACCCATACGTTTGCCTAAACTTCAAACTAACATTAGTAACTTACTAATGTTAGTTTGAATAGTAACTGGTCTCCTTACTAAACTTATTGCATGAGTTATTTAAAGGGTACAAAATCTCTGCTCGCAATTATCATGACCTAGCAGGATATTTCAGTGGTTGAAATAGGTAAGTGTTGAGGCCTACTGTATAGTAGTCATGACTCATGCCTCACAGCATATATGTACTGACCAAAGGCCATACTTATGAGTTATGAGCATTCAATATGCAATCATTGCTGTCTAACAA
Source organism: Melocanna baccifera (assembly GCA_036346265.1). Taxonomy (NCBI): domain Eukaryota; kingdom Viridiplantae; phylum Streptophyta; class Magnoliopsida; order Poales; family Poaceae; genus Melocanna; species Melocanna baccifera. The sequence continues at coordinate 1,248,058 of CM070683.1, read as the reverse complement.
GAACATAGTTAAGAGAACAAACTAAGGCCCTTCTGTGCTAAACAAGCAACTGGTAAGAGCAATGTTAATGAACACATCTGAATTTTCATCAAAGATCTGAATCACCTGACAGCTGAACCACTCAGTGACATCAAATATGTTGCTTTCGGCACAAACATATGCATGAGGCAAATCAGGCTGCATAACAGTATACATCATAACACGTCAGTCATAACACATTTGTGATGGCTAGGTGCCACAACATAGCATTCTTCTCTCTTCAAAAGAAGCAAAAGTTCTCGGTAAGTGTTCATATCAAGAGTTGGAATAATCTGGCATTACCTTGTGCAGCATCCCAAATAGAATGGGTTGAAATGACTGCTCAACCCATCCATCGCCATCTTTAGCCTGATGAAACTCTTTGCAATCCTGTGATGCAGAAAATACAATGTAGCTTTACAAAACATTTACCAATAGCACAGTATCAAAAGCAACCATAACCATATACCAAACGGAATACCTGACACCATCTAGCTTGCAATTTAGCTCTTCCTGTATAAATCCACAGATGGAAATCACCACATTTCTTGCAGGCTATTCTTCTTGATAGACCATAAAGTCCTTCATCAACACCTTCAGATGGGCTAAACCCTTGTCGGAAAGTACCATTTCCTCCTTTCTGGTAAAATAATAGAAATAATAAAGAAAAGAAATCATGCCTATAAGAAGAATAAACCATAGTAAACCTAAAGCTTTATTAATGTGCACACACTATATCTTGCGTCATTTATTTTTATTTCAGACCATCTTTACTGAATGGACGTATGGAACATTAAACCAACATAACATTTTATGGCAAATTGGCAAGCAAAAATTTTCCTTTTTGCCAAACAAATTATTGACAAGATTACAAATGTCATACTATTCTAACTGCCAAAAATATGGCTGCAATGAAAACCACATATGAATCTATTGAACATTGATCTATAACATGGATTCCTTTCCAACAATGCAAACTACATACAGTGGCGTTCACATCAAAACCATCAAGCAAACAGCCCACAGTGCCGTTCACATTGAAAACATCATGCACACTACCTACAGTGGTGTTCACATTAGAATCATCAAGCAAACTGTCTACAATGGTGTTTGAAACCAGGAAGCAAATCGTTCTCATTGAAACCATGCAGGAACTGTCTATACTGAAGGTCAAGGAAACCTAAATATGATGCTTTTCCAACACATAAACCATACACACAAGAACAAAAACATTAAGCTGAACTAAACCAAACAATAAAATACATACTATTTCTCAGTCAATTCAACTTTCACTAACTATGACCATTCCTGGCCCATGCTTTCAAAATTCAAACAGGTCCAAAATCAGCCAAAGACCAATTTGGTTCAGTTGGTAGGTGACCTCAGTCAGTTTCATCTTCTTCTATGTTACTCTGAAAAACATGAATTATTGTGTATATAAATAATGGTCCAATGCAAACCCTTTCCATATGCACCTCAAAAACATGTGAATACACCACAACTAGTTTGTAACTTTGGCCAAAATTGGGTGATTCTTCATTCCAGCTAAACTGGCCACCTTTCCTCTTCACAGGGGCCACCTTTCCTCTCTCAAGCAAACTGTAAACATAAATCAGATAAAGAACAACTAGGAAGACCTTTTGAGAAGCACTCTGAAACCGTCTGAAGTAGTTCAATAACTCCTCCCTCCTTAACTCATCGTCATATGTCTTTCGTTTCAAAGAATCAAGAAGGACCTGTGTGTTGAGTTGGGACCTCATGAATACATGTTCTTATGAAAGATGCATTTTAATTGGATATGTGATTATTTCAACAAGGAGTACAAGCAAACCTCGTATGCATTTTGAAGCTTTTTAAATGCATCAGCAGATTTATCATTGCCCATGTTCTTATCAGGATGGACTAACATAGCCTGCAAAATCAGTAATCACAATTAACAAATATTACTATACTGGAACCTTGCAGCACACAAATATTAAGACGAAAAGGTAATATTTGGGGAAAAAAGCACTTAAATCTAAACTTATATTAGATTTATCTTTTAGCATCACCTTTTTCTTGTATTCTCTCTTGAGTAATGGTACATCTATGTTTTCATAACGACGGAATCCTAATGCTGAATAGTGATCAGTGCAGTTCAGTAAACGAGCAACTTCATCTTCAGAGGTTAACTCTTTCTCAGCTCCACTTGTTGAAGGATCACCAGGGCCACGATCAGATGATTGAGCATATCCAGACTGTGAGGTGCTATCTGTTGATGATTGTTGAAATTCTCCAAAAAAGTTGCCTGATCTGCCTGATCTTCGCTCAGAGTTCCTTGAAGAACCATTAAATTTGTTATTGTCTACATTGTTCTTCAGGAACTGCACTAGAACGTCACTTGAAATGAAAGACAAGTTCAAGCTCAAAAGTAACCCAAGCCATCCAACATAGCTTCTTGCACAATACATCGAATACAGGCAGGTGACAAGAAGAGCAAATCGTTCATGCTTCAAGAAAAAAGAAGCACCTGTATTTTAAGCAATATTTGAGCACTTACATATTGCGAAAATATTTAATAAGTTGATCTCAAAGAAATAGTAAATAAGTTGTAGAATATGACCTCCAAGAATTATTACAGTGCTTGTTGTCCAAAAGCTTCCATACAGCCACAAAATCACCACTGCAAGCACTGCGATGACCAGGACAGCAAAACCAAAACCAACAAAGGCAACCATAGAAGCAGCAACCACCTAGATCATAAAGAGAGAACAGAAAAGATCAAAATTTCGACAAGACATTAGGAGCATCTTCTTTCATTTCATAATTCAAAGATTCAAGCAAGAGAGTATTTTAAACAAAGCATCATCACCTGCAGACAAACATACATGTTCCATCGGTTGAACACACTAAAAAACAAATATTGATCATCCAAGAACAACTTTCACTGAAACTACATTTACACTCATAAGAGGAAAGTGCAGAAAAAGAAGATTAACCATATAAAACTATTGTCATTAGCAGATAAAAGATTAGGCTGTCAACCTCAAAAAAAGCATTTCAGATTATATTGGTTGAAACAGTTAATGTTATTGTTCAGTGATTAATCCCAGTGTAGTTCAAAGTAATGGAGAAAAAGTAGAGTTGTCAAGAAGTGCATGCGCTAACATACAAAATAGAACTCATAAACTCATAGAAGAGGTGACATATGAAAATTGTACTACAGATTGAGTTTAACTTATATTTGTGGATTGGCAACCTTGATTATTTTTAAGATTCATGGAACAATGCATATAAACATCTGCGAGTGCAGACATGGCACACTGTGTTGCAGCCTGCTACAGTGCTACTGAATACTGAAAGAGGCTTAAGTATATGAAATGTTGGTGGAACCAAAGGATGAGCAGGTTGATATTACTAAGGGTCATATGGCCAACAACTAAACTGAGAAGTCAATCAATTTATATTGTATGTATGAAAGCCTTCAGAAGTCGAAGGAAAGTACCATCGCAAGTATTGCAACGAAAATCTGTTTCTCTTGGTTCAATTGTCTTGCAAATAAGATGACACTGCCAAAATTAAGTACTCAATGTTCTCAGATTGAACTCTTGAACAGGAACAAACATAAGATAACCATCTCATATACGCATGCACATTGATGAGAACTATGCACAAGCAAGATTTCCATTCCACTATCAAGGTTCATAAGCTCATTGTATTGTTTTATGGAAAACAATTTTGCTTTTGCTTGTGGTGAAAATTTGAGTTGTAGACTTTGAACATTGTAAAACAATTTTTCTTAGGAAACATTGTAAAACAATTTCTACCTGGCTGCGTTGTGCAACACCCGTGATAAATACAATACGTCAACCCCCTAAACATTTACATTGTGAGTAATGCAACTTGAAAGAAAAGAAAAGGATAGTTGAGTCATACCATGAATATGAGCATTTTCTTTATCCCAATCATTGCAAAAATTGATAGTGTGCTACACCAAAGTACCGCAAGGAGGGAGTTTGTCCCCAGACGTAGCAATGAATCAAAGCCCCTCATGTTGCAGTCTAACCAAACTGTCAACAAGAGCAACATCAACTTTCCAGCATTAAACATCCAGGCCCAAACAACAGGATAAACATACTCAATTTTGCCAAGGACATACGCATGCCCTTTGTCTACAATAGCCATGAAAGTTGTGATTGCTGGCCTATTTCTCTCAACGAATCTTTTGCTTTCTTCCATTACGTACATCATGGAAGCTCTAAAAAAGGATGCAGCCATGCAAGCTATGCACCTGGTCTTCTCCAAAACGTTTTCTGCCAAAATGTGCAATGCAGTTTGTTCTATCGAAGAGTTTTTATTACAGCCGCGCCGTGAGGATTTCTTGCTATCTCTTTTTATTTTGGTGGTGCTGGAAGGCAGCTCATTTTCTTCTGAATTGCTTATATCACAATTAATATCCACGTATTGCTGTTTAGAAGCTCCATCATCAGATTTGCCCAAGGACGAGATGCCATTACTTCTGTTATTCTTGTTGTTGCTTCTTGTTTTCTGGTCACTGTTTCCTCTCGAACCATTTGATCGACCTTGAACATGTGAACTTGGATTTTCACCATCCATTGCATCTCTTTCTGGTGTATTTAGTATATCACCATTAGATGTACTTTGTCGGTTAGGAGAAGCATGATTTGGACCACTTTTACTTTGACTTCCTTTTCGAGCCATGATTTCACTCAAGACAAGGTAGATTTACAGCTTAGGTAATGCATCACCACAGTTCACACAGAAGGGTAGATACACCTTTCCATCTTCCCTTGGTAAAATAGTACCTGTGGGTACACGAAAAACAAACCATAAATATGGATTTAACAATAGGTCTAATATGCCATGTTTTAGATTCAGTGCTCCATCTAAAAAAATTGGCATACTGCAAAGCAAGTAAAAGGTCAAGATTATTTATAACTGCTACACCTAGCGAAGGGCATTTTGTCACTTTATATTGTGAATTGATCACAGTCTTGATCCATATAGATTGGCCTGCCAGTGCCCACCCAAGTTGGCATTACCCGCTGTGCTCATAGTTTCATAATCCTCCATTCCTTGTTACAAAATTGTGATATGTCATTGGTCATTATTTTTTTCTATTTCCATTTTTACTTTGATATTTTTGCATGTTGTTCTTTTGTGGGCTAAACCACTGCACTCCATGTCCAGTACATCATCGTGAAGCCCAATTGCAATGTAACTGAGCTGAACTCCGCCAGATCTTCACTGGCCTTCACGACAGTATGTAAAGTTGGATCATGGATTTATGGTGTCATTCATCACTTAAGCAACAAACTGTGTTGAACAAATCGTGGGTCTGGGCCAATCGTGAGAAAAACAAGAGTGAATGTTTCTGTTATGGATTAAAATACTTGGCTTCGGGATCAGCATGGAATCAGATTTGGATGAACTTACTTGCTCCATAATTAGACAAGCTAATTGTATTTTACTGTTTTGACTCTGCTCATAGTAACATAATTTTCGTTAAGATTCCATGTAAACTAGTTTTCTCTAAAATGAGTAGCAAAGCAAAACCCTAAAAGCAATAATAACCAGCAAAGTTACATTGCTAAAAAAGGGCATTCATATGCATGGTTATTTGTATAAGATTGAGAAACAGTGAGTTTCATAAGCCATCCAATCAGGACACTTTAAGGATATGATGATGATTTCCTCCAAAGACATCTAACTTTTCATGGCAGGCGAGAACAAAGACGAGCCACCAGAGAAGTACGCTCTTAAAGTGCAGCACATATCCAACTCATTAAGCATTACGAGAGTCGACAACTAAATTTTGCTTGCTAAATTGCTTGACTAATGTCATGTAGCTTGAGTGCATCACTTCCCCAAGAGACCAAGATCAAGTCTATGATTCTAACTCAAAAGTGACACATCAGCGGGCTACGACATAAAATTCCTCCAAAACTAGATACTATCCAATGAATCAGTGAGCGATGCTATGCCAGTCTATTCAAGGCAGGGGCGAAGCCAGGGGGGAGGCTTAGTAAGGCTCGAGCCTCACCTCCCCCCGGTAGAATCCCCCAAGGCCCAAGCTCACCCCAGCGCCCCGGCCCTCCTGAGGAAGAAAGGCTGGAAGATCAACTCACAAACAAAGCCCACTGGAATAACTGGAGTGCTAAGACCACTGGCTTAGGCCTAACAAAGCCCACACAAGAGATCAACTCACAACCCTAGCAAATATAGTAAATAGCAATAGCAATTGGATGAAAATTTTCCATTCACACAACGCACAGAGAAGGGGAGCTGGGGGCGACCGAGCATGTGCCGAATAGCAGAAGGGTGACCGCGGGCGGCGACGCCGACGAGGGGCCGAGGGGGGCAAGCCGGCAGGGAGGTCCGGCCGGATCTGGCGGCGACGCCGGCGAGGGGGGCCGAGCCGGCCAGCCGGGGCAGGGGGAGCCGGACCAGGCCGGATCTGGTGCCTGACGGCGACGCCGCCGAGGGAGCGGAGCGGAGGGGGGAGGCCGGAGGCGGGGAGCGGAGGCGGGAGGCGGGGAGGCGGAGCGGAGGCGGGGAGGCCGGAGGCTCCGAGGCGGGGAGCGGAGAGGGGAGGCGGAGCGGAGGGGGGAGGCCGGAGCGCCGAGGCGGGGAGCGGATGAGGGAAGCGAAGCGGAGGGGGGAGGCGGGGAGCGGAGCGGCCGGGTGGAGCGGAGAGATAGGCGGGGAGCGGAGCGGAGAGCGGCCGGGCAGTAGAGATAGGGGAGCAGAGCGATCGGTCGCGGCCCGGGCGGAGAGAAATAGGGGAGCGGTGCGAGCGGCCAGGCCCGGGCGTAGAAATAGTGGAGATTTTTACTGAAGTTTAGATTTTTATAGTTTAGATTTTATATTTTTAGATTCAATGAGGTATATAGATATAGAAGATCTTATTTAAAAGTTTAACGGTATTTTCTGTTTAAAATATCATATTTATATGTAGGTGTTACTAGAACATGATACGTATTCTTGATACGATTTTAATTGCTTTGTTTGCAGGATTAAGAATCATTGTAGTCATTGAGCTGGGTATGTATTTTTGCTTTCTGCTTTGCTCGGTGACGCACTAGAGCACGGAGGAGACAATACATTTTGAAACGTAAGTAAGCTTTGCTCCCTGTACTTTCCATCAATGTGTTACACCTGCTCAAGTTATTTTATCTTCATATAAAAAATCATCTTGGGGTCAAGTGTAGAGAAGAATGAAGAAGAAAAGCGAGCTACAAGGTGGTAGCAAATTTGCTGGAATGTCCGCTCAAAGAAGAATAAGGTGAACTATCTAAAGGGTGATAATCCTTCTTGGTGAATAGACAAGAATGACAGAGCGCAGAAGACCCAATAGCAGCATCGTCCGACAATGCCAGAATCAAGTATGCATTGAGAGTGTGTATTAAGAATTACAATGCATACTTGTGTTGACACCAATTTCATCCGGAATTTTTTTTACGGCATGTTACCTTCCAAGATTTTTTGCGTGCCGTACATATTACATTTGAGTGGCGAATTTCTATCGTGTGTTTGCAAGGCAAGTAAAAAGCTTGTGTCAAATTTTCAAATCATTCGGAGCACATACGCTCACTCGAATAGGATAATACGGCCGGATGACGTACACAAAGTATAAGTCCACGTTCGAGGATTTTTTTGGGGGCTACATATTACATTTGAGTGGCGAATTTCTACGGCATGTTTGCAAGGCAAGTAAAAAGCTTGTGTCAAATTTTCAAATCATTCGGAGCACATACGCTCACTCGAATAGGATAATACGGCCGGATGATGTACACAAAGTATAAGTCCGCGTTCTAGGATTTTTTTGTGTATGCCACATATTACAATCGAGTGGCAAATTTTTATGGTATGTTTGTGGCGCAAGTGAAAGTCTCGTGTTTAATTTTTAGGTCATTCAAAGAACAAATGATGCTTCTATAAATCGATATAGCCGGACGGTATATACAAAAAAAAACAATACTAGAGAAAAGATATATTTTGTCGCGCAGATCACCTTTAAAAAAATGTATAGGGAGGCTGTGGTCATATATACGTGTATATGGAAATGTTTGATATGCATACGCTTGTCCGGTACTATTTATACGTGTCAAAAAAAAAGCAGCACAGGCTACGTACGTCCATGCATGAAAGGATACATGCTATACATGCATGTACGTGTCCATATTATTAAGATTTTGCTGTACACCTTTTTAAAAAAAAGTACGGGTTCATATACATGCATGAAAGGCATGCTATACACCTTAAAAAAAATACCTGTACGTGTCCATATTCACACACAGGTTGCGTACATACATACATGTGATTATTAATTAAGATCTTGATTAGATGGTTAACAAATGAATTAAGATCAAATATTCCTCTATTGATGAAGTAATTAATTAACCCACTCATCAAGTAAAGAAACAAAATTTAAGGCCCCGCTCGTTTCAACTTTTTTTTAGTTTCAACTTCTAACTTCAGCCTTTTTTCACTATTCAGTAATTTATCTTTTTCTGAATTTTTTTAAAAAATTTTTGAGTTTTTTTGTATTTTTCTCTTTTTTTTCTATGTTCCTTTGTATTATCCGTGATGGCTAACATATTTCCTGCTCACGTTCATGCATGCCTGGGTAAATTTCCTGCTCTCAACTGCATGCATGCGCCCACATTTCCTGCTGCTTGCATACGCCCACGTACACGCATGATGGGTTAACTTTTCTTGCTATCAGACTGCACCCACTCCCACATCCTGCACAACTGCATGTGGAGCTTGCCGATTAGCAAATTAAAAGAAAACCAGAGAAAAGAAAATCAAAAGAAGTGGCTGTAACTTCCTCAAAGCAACGTGCTTTCAACTTCCATGTCATGCATGAGCTATAAATAGGAGGACTTTGGGAAGAACTTTTAGAGAAAAAGGGAGAAAACGCTGGCCATTTGGAGAGAAAAGGAAGGCTTCGGTAAACACTTGAGAGCAGGAGAAGGATTTAGAGAGAAAGATAGAGGGAGAACAGGCAGGTGTTTTGAAGAATAGGTGAGACGTCCGCCTTCTCTCTTCGTCCTTATGCTCAGCCATGGTGGTATGAATTACGAAGTCTTCTTCTTCCTTTCTCCCTTTGCTTCATTTATTTTTCTTATATATTTTTGCCCTTTTGGTTCGGTCCCGTTAGGCGGATACAAACTCGAAAAACGAGTGCTTGATCGCTCGTCTCTTAGGTTCGGTCCCCTACAAATGGATACAAATCAAGGTGAGGCATGAAAAAATTCATCTTCTCGGTTCGGTCCCGTTAGGTGGATACAAACCCAAAGAACGAGGGCTCGATCACTCATCTCATAGGTTCGATGCCCTACAAATGGATACAAATCGAGAGTGAGAATGTTGAAAACCCCATTTCCTCAATTCGGTCCCCTCAAACGGATACGAATTAAGAGTGGGTGTATGCTGTTAAAAAAATAATAAAAATGCAGAAATAAAATATTAAAACAACAAACTTCGCCTCGCTTACGCTACATGCAAGCGCTCGACATTTATAAGCGCTATGCAATACTAGTAGTAATACAAGGCGAGGCAAAACAATAAAAAATAATAAAATACTCAAATGCTTATTACACTACGTGCATAAAATCCACGTCACGATAGTAGTAATAAAAATATTAAAACAACAAACTTCGTCTCGGTTACGCTACATGCAAGCGCTCGACATTTGTAAGCGCTATGCAATACTAGTAGTAATACAAGACGAGACAAAACAATAATAAAATAATAAAATACTCAAATGCTTATTACACTACGTGCATAAAAATCCATGTCACGGTAGTAGTAGTAATAAAAATATTAAAACAACAAACCTCGCCTCGGTTACGCTGCATGCAAGCGCTCGATATTTCTAAGCGCTAAGCAATGCTAGTAGTAATACAAGGTGAGACAAAACAATAAAAAATAATAATAATAATAAAAGGCTCTTAATATACTACGTGCATAAAATCCATGGTATGTTAGTAGTAATACAAATATTTAAAAAAACAAACTTTACCTCGGTTACGCTACATGCAAGTGGTTAATATTTGCAAGCGCTATGCAATACTAGTAGTAATACAAGGTGGAGCAAAACAATAAAAAATATTAAAATAATGAAATACTCCTATTACACTACGTGCATAAAATCCATGGCATGCTAATAGTAATACAAATATTAAAGAAACAAACTTCGTTTCGGTTACGCTACGTGCAAACGCTTAATATTTGCAAGCGCTATGCAATATTCGGTGAAGTAAAAAGATATCTAAAAATTGAAATAATTAAACTCAATCACGCTACATGCATAGGTTCGCTAAAAAAATAAATACTATACCATGCTAGCAAAATAATATAAATACCTAAAATACCATTGAGCAAGCATCCGTTAGCGACGCCAAGATTGAAGACCCTTTTCTTTTATATTTTTTGTAATAGTCATATGTTGTAATTTGTTGTAATATTTATGTTGGAATTCTTAATTAGGGGTTTTCTCGCAAAGAGATGTAATTAACAGAATTTTTATGTAAATGTATTAATTCTGGAAGTAATGGACCTGCAATACTTGATTCTTTTGTCTCATTTTCAATTAAATTTAACAAACTTGTCTCTAATGACACGGACGCGCGTTCATGCCCATTTTCCCGTCATCAACTTGTGGAATACTCTAGAATGTTAGAGAGATTGCATGAATAAACAGATATTTGACATGGAAGTTCCTAAACCAAATCCTTTATGGCAAAGTGAGAAATATCTAGACTTAGATATTTTGGAAAAGAATTCTAGAGAAGATATATTTATAGTAGAAGGCTTTGTATGGTTGTCACTTGTCACTAATATAATGGTCATGTACAAATATAAATAGGGCTTTGTATGCATCAGTTCGGAAAAGATAAATTTTGTCCTTAGATCAGAGTCTTAAGATAAAGAATATTCAATCTTTCATTTCGCAATTTTGTTTACTTCTATGGCTATAGCTATTTCAAAAGACTCTACTTGGAGAAGAGTGGAGTAAAGCCTATTGGAACAAAAGCCAATTTGTTAGATGCTGTAACCTTCTTTACTAGCTCTAAAATTCATATGTCTGATTCTCCTTGCACTGGTATTATGATTTTGAGTTTTTTAGCATATATGACGACTTAGTTTAGCCCACCCTCGGTTTTATTTCTGGCTTCGCCACTGATTCAAGGCATCTGTCTTTTCTAAAGAACTTGATTCATTCTATGTCAGTCTATCAAAGCTCTATCATGAAATTTCTAATAGTCCCATAGAACTAGATGCCATCAATGTCATAAATCCCTTCCTACAACCACTACCAAAATCCCATGAAGGCAGAAATATCACCCAGATGAGACATGAACACAGAAAAGGTGGGAAATCAAGAAACCCCCAGAGGCAAAACACCCACCAAACCCCGACTCCGATGGCCATCGAACCTCGCTAAATCTAAGAAGCAACAGTCCAAGGCTGCAAATTCCACGTGGCCAGAGCACACCCGCAGCCAATCTTTGCACCGAAAAAGCCACACCCAAAAAAAAGATTCAAGAAAGCAGGCAGAAAGGCGATTCTACTCGGGCGAGCGATACCTTGGGAGGAGACGAGACACCGAAGTGGGAGGAGGAGACGAGGAGAGGCGGACGGGGATGGAGACAGGGGGAAGGGGAGGAGCAAGCGGGGACGGAGAAGTGGAGTGAAGAATGGGATGGGATTGTTGAGGTGGTGAGGAGACCGCCACGACCAGACCTGTCCAATGGCCGTGCTGGCACGGATGGAGGTATAGGCGTATAGCCCGTTTAGGCACGATACGTTTGGATATGAGAAATAAACAAGTCGTGTCATACGACTTATAGATCATGGTTCTAGTCTAAACATAACTCACGATCATACCGTACCGATACAGGCACGGGTAAAACTTAATGGGCTATTCCTTTTTAGATGTAATTTATTTTGTTTCTTGTATATGTGTTGTTGGGCTTAGAATTTTCCACCACGTTTGTTTGACACTAGTAGAGGGAAAGCGAAAACAGCCTGGGTGGGCCCACTAGGCAGCCTCCATGCCGAAACTAGCTTTTTAGCTTCGAAAAACTACTTTTTAACTTTTTTAGTTAACTAGTTTTAAATAAAATATCTTTTTAAAATAGGATTTACAAGTTAATTATAGTACATACTATAACGACTTTATTTATATCGCACGCGAGTTCCTCTTATTTCGTACTCTCTCACGAACAGACTAAAAGACCGTAGCTAAAAACTACAAGCCACAGCAAAAAAAAAAGAACAGCCCTGAGTTAGAGGCCTGAAAAGCTTTGTCTTTTCTTTTCGTTACCCTTTCCACTCCAAGAGAGAGGAGCCATCCTTGGTCACCAGCAGACTGTAGCAGTAAATAGCCGATGCTCTTTGAAAAGTAAATCGTAGATGCGATTTTAAAAGCAATGTGTGATGCATCCACAACCCTAGAAAGGAAGTAATAAACCCACCCAATAATCCACCAATAAGCACAAGAATCCATCAAGACTCCCCATGTTTCGAGTGCTTCCTTTCGTCAATGGCACCGGCGCCAGAATCTTCAAAGCATCGTACCCGTATTTTCTGCGATTATGTTATTGCAATTCCAACTGCTATGAGCATCATATTGCAGCATTAGACCTTAGACATACAAATTCTAGGATGGAACCATAGGTGTGGTGAATACTGAAGAAGCCTGGAGACCAAATCCACCGCTTCAGGTGGCATTCTTTTATGGAACAGCACCAAATTGCACCACCAACTATGCACCATAAAATAACTTAACAGCACCAAATTGCCATTAAGAGAGCCATACCTTATGCCAAGGATGAGCTCTGATTTGGGGAAACTTAGATTCCAGGTAGTTAGGATTCATGCATTTCATTTCTTCTCTTGTAGGTGTGCCCAGAATCTGCAACGATCATCACAAACTTGTGCATGAATGGTCTAGAACAGTGTGCATAGATGGCAAGATCAAGCAGTAGAATCACCTTGATGATTTCAACAATTTGATCAACTATCATATGTGGTTTCAACAACAAATCGTCTGTTAAAGCCGTCTGTGATACATTAAATATCACATATAGTTTCTACGGTTTTTTTTCTCAAAACCGTCTATGATAGTCAACTATCACAAACGGTTACTAGTTAATAATCATCTGTGATATTCTTTTATATTTCTAAATCTTTTTTTGTTTATTGGTTAGTCTCAGGAAATGCTAGTCATGCCCTCTGAAACAAGCAGATCAACACATTATACATCCAGTTCACATTCATTCATTTCAGAAATAAGAACATCTATTTCACAAATCAATTAACTGAAATAAAATAAACTATCCATCCATCAACAAATACACATATGTACAATTAAACTCAATATTACCATAATCAAATTCATTCTACATTATGGAACTCTCTATCTGATTTTATGACTTTATATATCAAGAAGTACGCACACTATCATCGAATTTGTACGAGGTCGGTCTGTTCCAACGTAGTTGTAGCGATAGACGCAGCCTGTCGGTAAGAATATTAGTGTTGTGCATACATACATAAATTGATAAGTATGAAATAATTATTGCAAGATTGACAAACCTGAGGATCAATATTGGTCTTTGAGGAATCGAGGAGTCGTTGCATGTGGTGGCAACGACTTGACGAGGCTGTCATCATGATGGACTCTAATTTGATATTTCGTGCTTTTTATTTTGACACATTCCCAATAAAGCTTTTTGCATGTTCTTTTTAGTCAAATTTGATATGTTTATAACTGATTTATTTGCAATATATCTAGAATTAGTTAGGATTAGTAACAAAATGGTACTAATGATAAATGATTACGTAATAAACTGGAGAAAATGGAGCATAAATATTACTATAAAAGCAGTGTTAATTTGCTAAACTTCATTATGCCATAAGATATTCGCATCCAACAAAATTAAATAGGCATTCGATTCGTTTTCATATTCATTATAATATTCGATTTGTATTTGTATTTGTTTAAAAATACAAATATAAATGTGTAAATACTACTATTATATTCATATTCAATTCGTTGGACACCTCTGAGTGTAAATATCAAGACCGACAAGCGACAAGGACACAAAACAACCGAATTCATGACCAATAAACAGGACGCGAAGCCAGGCTAGCTAGCTTCATTGATTCAGCCGCGTAGTAGTAGTAGTACTCCGTTGAGAATCTCTCAGATGTTCAGTAAGTAGGTATATACATGCAGTCTGTCTGGTTGGTCAATAGTCAATGGATAGATCACTGATTATCTGCAGATAGTATAATGATAATGGATTTGTTAACACTGTAGGGAATGATTGAGATAAACCTAAAGAAATGGTAGATTAATGACTGCCCAAAAGCAAAGGGAAAGGAAATTGGAAGAGAAAAAGAAATGTACCTAGAATGAACATCAAGCCAAGCTGGAGTGTTTCTTGTCGCACGCATGCATGGTCCCTGGAATCTACAGCACTTTCTTTCAGAGTCCACCTGAACCCTTCTTTCTGAACAAAGAATCGGTAACCATTTTAAACAGCCAATTAAGTTTCAACACAAAAAGGGTAGACATTAAGCAGCAGAATTTTCGATCCTTTATTTTAGACCATTTGATCATCCAACATTAGTCAGTAATAACCGGCTTATCGGATCACTGGCAATTGAAGAGAGCAATGGTCGAGAAGAAAAATCATGTGGTTTCACTGCGAGAGCGCCAGCCGACAGCCGAGATCAGGGGAGTTAGGGAGTCAGAGCTATTAATCAATTCGGCTGATGATCCTTGACTTGGTTAAACAACAGTGGTAAATACTCTAGCCAAGATGATGGCGCGAGATCCGATGAGCGAGACCATTGACCATCATGTACTCCATCTGCAGACAATAATATTGTCTTTTCTCTGAATCTGAGTTGTTTGTGTGTGCCTATCTCTATTCTATTGGCCGGCAATCAGCCACCAGCAGGCAGCATCTACGAACAGCGTCAGGACGCAAAGTGCAAGCAAGCACAAAAATTCCAGCAAATTTTGCGCAGCACTCGTCGAATTTGACCAAACCAGCGTAAAAAAATCTCATCTTTAATTTTTTTCGTAGCATAACATGCTACGCCAGTAGGTTAAAAATCCAAGTTTTTTTTCTGGTAGTACAGTGCAGACACTGGCTACATTACAAGTGAACTAGCAAATCCAGCTCTAGATCTGTAGATTATTCGTCTAGATTTGCTCATGACCGTGCATTTTCCGTCAGCCTCATCAAGCAAATAGAATACTCCATATGACAATCTTAGTGATGTGTCTGTGGCCCTGTGCAAGTGTTGAACAGTACCGGACAGGGGCAGATCCAACACATGAGTATTGGGGTCACAGGACCGATAGAATTCTCCGAATCCTATAGAAAATTACTGTTCATTGGGGTCACGGGATCAGGCCCTGTATCCGTTCAGCCACTGTTCCTCCCTGTCGGGCCCATGTGCAGACTCTTCTTCTCTCAGCTCGTCTTCTCCATTCAATATTCATCCAAATTCCAAACTATGATATATATGATTGTAGATTTATTATAAGATAAATGTGTGGCGCTTAGAAGAACACAAGTATATATATGCATTAGGGGAAAAAATGCCTGATGATCTTACTGGACACGCAATTTTCTGGGCTTTTTCTTCGACGTTCTAACTAATTTAAATACGTGGCCTTTATTGGTTTTTCTAGTAGCAAGCGTATAAATGCTTCTGTGAATAGAATTATAAATGCATCCTCGATTAAAATACTGGCACAGTTGACGAAATTTAAAGCAAGTTAAGCCCTATATAAACACATCCAAAGCCCACCGGCCTTAACCGTGTGCGGTGCAGATCAAAAACGGTTACTCGGCACCATGTCCAGGCCAAGGTGAGTTGTATTCTTCTCCTCCTTGTAGATCGAGCTGTTCGACTCTTTTAGATGGAAATGTGGCGTGCGAGCAACTCATGCATGCGATCGATGGACAGGTTGGACGGCAAGGTGGCCATCATCACCGGCGGCGCGAGCGGGATCGGCGAGGCCGCGGCGAGGCTGTTCGCGTCGAGTGGCGCCACGGTGGTCATCGCGGATATCCAGGACGCGCTGGGCGAGGCGGTAGCCGCGTCCGTGGGGTGCCGGTACGTGCGGTGCGACGTGACGGACGAAACGCAGGTGGAGGCGACGGTGGCGGCCGTGGTGGCCGCGCACGGGCGGCTGGACGTCATGCTCAGCAACGCCGGGGTGCTGCTCCCGACGGGCTCCGTGATGGACATGGACCTGGCGGCGCTGGACCGCGTGATGGCCGTCAACTTCCGCGGCGCGGCGGCGTGCGTGAAGCACGCGGCGCGCGCCATGGTGTCGCGCGGCACCCGCGGCGCCATCGTGTGCACGGGGAGCGTGGCGACGTGCCAGGGCGGGTTCGGCCCCTCGTCGTACACGGCGTCGAAGCACGCGGTGCTGGGGCTGGTGCGCGCGGCGGCCGGCGAGCTCGGGCGGCATGGGGTGCGCGTGAACTGCGTGTCCCCGGGCGGTGTGGCGACGCCGCTGAGCTGCGCGCTGATGGGCGTGGGCCCCGAGGAGATGGAGGCGATGACGGAGCCCCACAACGTGCTGCGCGGGAAGGTGCTGCGGGCGGCGGACGTGGCGGAGGCGGCGCTGTTCCTGGCGTCCGACCAGGCCGGCTTCGTGAGCGGACACAACCTTGTCGTCGACGGCGCCACCACCGCTGTCAACCCCGCCGTGCTGCGATCCGTCGGGCTGTGAATGGATGAATGCTATGTGCTTGCTTGTTTGGTCGTTTTCATTGGTTGGATCCTTGGATTTCATCAGTTTTACAACTGCTTTGTTCATACTACAGCACGTACAACTTTGATAGTGTGCTACTGAATCATCAGATATAATTTATTTTTTAAAAAAACAAGGGATCATCACATATAATTTATTGCATGCATGATGCACTTGCATCTGGATTATCAAAAACTGAAAAACAAAACCTGCACTAGTCTGACTTGAATTGCAAACCACGAACCAACACGTCTAAGAGGGTGTTCAGAATAGTGATAGTTTATGTCTTTTTTCACTGTAACTGGTTTATTTTTCACTATAATTAAAATAGATTATTTAGTGTAATTAAATTTTTTAAAAAATAAAAATAAAAAACATGCTAACCCATCATGAACAATGTAAAGAAATAAAAAATACAAAAAATTCTAAAAACTAAAAAAGATGAAATTAATAAATAGTAAAATAACAATAGAAGTTAGAAGTTACCACCAAAACGAGTGAGGTCTACAGTAGCAAAATAATTGAAATGAAGTGACCGATCATTGTGTTGTGACTGGGCGGATCCTTCTTAATTTTGAATCCGAGGCACACTTTTGGGCAGTGATCGTACCCCAGTAAAGTCGTGAGGCACTGCATCGCACACAACACACGTGGTGCGGACAGGACACTCGACATTTGATAATGTTGCCCCTGTCTATGCCTATGCTTGTGTGATTAACGGGCAACTTCTGTGGAATCTCAAGTTCTGAACCGAAAGTGGTAGGATATAACATATTCGTTTATATGGTATATTATAAATAGAAGTATTATTTTTGAAATACAGAAAATGCTTTACATATATATGTATAAATATGTATATGTATAATTACCTTAAGACACCATGGTGTCAGGACACCATGATCTAAAATAGATTTTTTTCTCTATGTATCACGTGCGAAAATTTTTAAAAATTTTTTAATATCAAGCTTAACTAGTTTACTTACTAGTTCAAACAAGTTTGAAATGACATTTAAATTGTGGTTGCTTTTTTATGATAGTTTGATTGTAGGTATGTGTTAATTATATATATAAGCAAAGTACGTATGTGGTCTAAATTCATTTAAAGTCTTTGAATTTGAGTATATTTTTTCAAAGGTATGCATTTCATTTGAATTGTTATAGATTGATATACATACCCTCAAAGTAATATTTTTTAAAATATACTCGAATTTGGGTTCAATTTGTATATTTCAAATCATGACACCACGGTGTCCCATTTCGAAGTCATATACACACATATCCTGCTTTCCATTTTCTCGCTCTGTGCGTATCACCATGCCCAAACCAAATCTTCCGGTTCCCAGTTGGTTGTCATTCATCGTGCTAGTTATAAAACCGGAACTGCCGCTCCCCTCGCAACGATCAGAAAACTGGTCGTTATCAGCAAAATCGATAGTTCCGTTGTTTATTTTTTGATACTTCCGATCATTGAAAGTACCACGCCACACATGTAGAACTACCGCTCTCGCGGGGAGGAGAATACCACCACACAAGTGTCTCTCTAGAAAAAAAATGTACCACATGATTTTTTGGAACTTTTGAGGTCCAGTAGTACCATGCAACAGATGTTGGTACTACCAACTTTTGATAGTACCACTCACACAGAGCCGGTACTTCGACTCGCCGGTAGTACTACTCATACAGAGACAATACTTCTGCACGCTACTCGGACCACTCACACAGATTTAGAACTTCCGACAATCGATAGTATCGTACAACACATGCTGGTAGTTTTGATTTTCGGTAGTACTGCAAAATACACAGCGGTAGTTTCGATTATCCTTCAAGATGTAGATACTTCAGCAGATTTTGTAAAATACATTTGCAAACTATAGTATCATACACATAATGATCATAGATGATTCATAACAAATTGCAAAACATATTTACACACCTTTGGAAGCATGACACGAGGAATTGATACATGGACTTTAATATATTTGTAAAACATATACGCAAATATAAATCGCATTCTATAAGGATTATGTATGGGTTTCAACCATTTGCAAAACATATTTACAAATATAAGTCTCACACCACAAGGAATAGGAAATATGGACTTTAAACACTTGCAAAACACATTCGCAATTTATAGTCCCACGTTACAAGGATTAAATACATGATATTCAACTATTTGTAAAACGCATTCATAAATATAAGCATCATGTCATAAAGAGCAAGAGCAAGTAAAGTTGAGCTATCAACACATGATGAGACTCAGGCTACTAGACATGATCTCTCTTAATAATAAGGTAACATATACAGCAATTTGGTCTTCCAACCAAACTTCAAGATCAGTAAAAAGATTATGAACATATTTTTAGCCCTATCTAGTCATATATTTACCTTGTGTATTTTTTTTGAAGCTTGATAACACATATTATCACTTCAAATATGGGTCCTTATCTTGATGTGCATCAACCATGATGCATTCTTCAGTTGACCTTCATCAACATATGATGGGTTTTCACTTGACTTGATGATCAATACATGATCATCTTCTCTTGAACATGCATCAACTCATGATGCATCTTCTTCTTGAGCTATATCAACACATAATGGATATTGTATTCACTCGATGATCAACTCATGATCATCTTCTCTTCTTAATGGCCTTCAACACATGAAGCCATCTTCTATTATCTTGACTTGATAATCTTTAACACATGAAGCCATCCTTCATCATCTTGAATTGATGATTTTCAACACATGAAGTCATTCCAAGTTATCCTCACTTGTGAAATCTAACCTATTCATCTAACTCATAAAAAATATTAGTCCACAAACTAATTGACATCAATTACCAAAACTTCACCACTAACACATAATGTAGAGACTAGATCTACAATCTTTCCTTTTTGGTAATTCACAATAATCTCAACAAATAATGAGATATAAAATGATTTACGAGTACACACTATGTACACAATAATTGTATACTCTAGAATAAACTTTCTTATGCAATTAACTTATTTGAATGTGTGTATTTATCTTTAATATGAATTGCTAGCAAAACTTAATCATCCAGTTGTCATTAATCATCTAACCATTAACACATAATAGAGAAATTAGATAACAACCTGATTATGATTATATATGAACTACATAAGTTATATATATACTCAAGGGATATGTTTCAAAGTAAAGATCCTTACTATGTGAAAAGAGAAACATAGAACAATACTAATGAAACCACAAGGTATATAATAAACTCTCTCTAAATATGTGTGTACAAGAATATAGTAGAGAACATATACACATATTCATCTTAGACTTTTAGGTGAAGTTTAATCTATATTTTAAATCCAAGAAATGCACTAAGTTATAAGAATAAGATGCCGAATACATACCTCTGTGAGTCTATCTTTTCATCTAAGTGAGATTTAAGATATCATAATCAATCAAACACGTTAGTCTCACAATAGTATTTATCATTCATTACATCCAAATGAGACTAGACAATATCATAAATAATAAATAAATTAGTCTCATAATTATATGTATCATTATTACCAAAATCAACTTAATAGAGATTGAACTTACAACCTCAAGTCATCGCTAGATCTTGTGACCACCGTACCTTGGCATGTAGCACAAGGGGTTTGATCTGGCACAAAACATAGTGAGAAGGCACAGGGAGGAAGAAGGTGGGAGGGAGACGACACACCTGCGCGGGAGGTGAGTCGGCAACGACGATAGGGGAGGTGACATGAGCCAAAGCAAAGGCAACACGTTTCCAGTCGGTAGCGCCGGCGCGAGGGGTGTTTGAACCGTCTCCAAGCCTGGAACGGGAGGGGAGGGGATGAGTGGTGACGCCACCCCGAGCGAACTGCATGAGCGAGTCCAGGATCATGTCGTTAGCTAAATTCTACCGAAACGGTTCGGTCCCGCATCTTAGCTGAATATCCCCTATTTCGAGACCAGTAGGTCTTAGATGATCTGGTTCCATTCGCTAATCCAAACGCTAGGACCACCATATATCTCGAACCGTTCCATTCAAATACCTAATGGTTCACCCAACCAAACACGTCCTTATTGGACTGCACGCGACAAATCACCAACCTTGTCAATGAAAAAGAAAAAAAAGCCAAACTCGCAAAAACTCCTTCCATACACTAGCGTCCTTCCATTCCTTCTCCGACGTCGCTGCTACTGTCAGAGATGGGCCGACCTCCAACGAACGACGAACCCTCACCGCCTCCTCCTTTGGGCCATTGCCTCTTCTGGCTCCGCAACAAGCGCCGCCAACTCCCCCCTTCCATCCTCTTAGTAAGCAACTTCACCCAACTCTCCCCCTATCTATCCCCCTTAACCCCCAATTACCCTAACCCTAACCCACATCACCTCCTTATCATTAGGTGCTGTGGCAACCACCTCCCAACGTCCTCCTCTAGCCATCGTGTCCCTTACCCCATCGACCCCTTAGAGTAAGCCCCGACACCACTCCCAGTTAGCTTTCCTCCCTACTGACCCACTTCTCCTGCGCTAAATAAAACTCTTCACACTTGAAGTTCTTTTATGTTCTGGAAGACATTTGAAGTCAACTGCTACTGTTACTTAATACTATCAGATGTCCTTGTAGTGTATATGCGAGTTTGAAGACTGTTAATTTTTGTCGTGCTTTGTTATAATCAGGTCAGCCGAAAAGGCATTTACTTACTACTGGTGGAGCCTTTTCGTGAGTGGTAAAAGGCTATTTATCAGTGATTGTCATCTTTTTTTAGGTAAATTTATGCTTTCTTCCATCTCGTGAAAATATATCCTGGTTCTCCCTTGAATTTCAAATTTTAGCAACCGATAATTGAAATAAAGAACAAAATTGGAGACATAAATGCCACCATTTGTTTTATTGTCGTGCTATCTTTTAGGGATGAAAAGCAGCAACATCTACTGGGAATCAGACATGCTGGCCGATAACCCACTATCATATCGTCTTCAATACTTTCGAGCGATAGTATGCACATAGGGGTCCTTACTACAGCAGCCCATGCTGCCGCCAACGCTAGCCCATTTACCACATTTTATAATCCTTGAGTTCTAAATTTGTGCTTTGACTCTGTAATCTTGTTAGCTACCTAATTCAATAGCTACTGAAACATTGTTTTGAACTATGGACTTTCAGGGGCAGTCTTACTGAATTTGTTATCCCATTTGCCAAATAGTAGAAGGCATTGTATAGTAATCAGATATATTTAGGAATGAGCTTTCGCATGATGTTTGAGACCGAGGAATTAGGAACACGAAGGTATATTAGCTCTTATTACCTATACAAACTCTACTTTTCAAGTTTACTCACAAGTCATGCATTTTGTTTTTCCTTTTCAAAAATAAAAGAATACTATCCATGGTTATGTTGCCAGCAGTAGATTATCTAAATAAGTGATCTAGCATTTTTCAGGTACATATGTACTGGAATAAGTGATCTAGATCCCATGAGATGGAAAAATTCCCAGTGGCGCAACTTACCAGTTGGATTTCTGAACACCCATTAAATGGCTGTTCTTGCATCGTGTTATTCTTTTTCATTTTCTTTTTGATTCACTGATTTAATCTTTGATAGATTGGCAAGAAAGCATTTGTTTATGATTTGATTTACTTATTTACTAGTTTGCAGATATATATTTCATTTAATACGAGTATGATAAAAATTAAAATTTATTATATAGCTTAAGAACTTTTATATTTATTTATCACTCTTTTTTGAGATTATATTGCAACGCACGATTAGGCCGGGCCGAGCTCTCATTCCCTTATTGGACCGCGCGCGACAAAAGAAAAAAAAAGGCAAACTCGCAAAAACTCCTTCCATACATTGGCGTTCGTTCTGTTCCCTCTCCGGCGTCGCCGCCGCCGTCAGAGATGGGCCGACCTCGGGCGAACGGCGAGCCCTCACCGCCTCCTCCTCCGGGCCGTTGCCACTTCTGGCTCCCCAACAAGCGCCGCCACTGCGCCAACTCCCCCCTCCCATCCTCTCAGTAAGCAACTCCACCCAACTCTCCTCCCTATCTATGCCCTTAACCCCTAATTACCCTAACCCTAACTCGTATCACCTCCTTATCATCAGGTACTGCGGCAACCACCTCCCCGCGTCAGCCTCCGGCCGCCGCGTCCCCTGCCCCGTCGACCCCTCACAGTAAGCCCCGACACCACTCCCAGTTAGCTTTCCTTCCCGCTGACCCCACCTTCTCCTGCGCAGCACGGTGCTCGAGGAGAACCTGGAGGCACACGTCAACAAGTGCCCCCTCAAGAAGCAGGCCGCCGCGCTCGCCTCGCAGCCGTACTACTCCAAGGGCATCAACGCCGGCGGGGGAGAAGCCGGTGGCGGTGTTACCTCCGCCGCCAAGCGCGCCGCGGTGCACAGGCTCACGGAGGAGGAGTTCCGGGGCTTGATTGCGAAGATCCGGTTGGCGCATGCGGCGGCGGCCGTGGCAATGCGCGAGTTGTACCTCGTCACGGATGCCTGCGACAAGTGGGTGAGGGGGCAGGTCGATAGGTGGGTTCTTTGCTAGTTTGGGGGGTGTAAAGATTGGGTTTTTGTGAGGGTTTAGTGTGGAGTGATTTCTGTTGGTGCGTTGGGCAGGAAGGTGCCGTACCAGGAGAAACACGTTGCACAGCAAGCTTCCATCATTGGAAACATGGAAGCATTTGGTTTGCTGCGGAGGGGAGGCACAGAGAAGGCAGAGGAAGAGATGACGGCGGCTAATGCTCCAGCGGTTGTTGAATTTGGCGCCGGAAGGGGGTACTTGACTCAGATGCTTGCTGATTGTTATGGGATTAGGAATGTCTTCTTGGTCGAGAGACGGTCGTACAAGCTCAAGGTCAGTCAATCTGTACTAATTACTTTGTTTGGGGGATGAAATCTACGTGAGGTGTATGGATGCTCCCTGTTGGTTACCCCATTTTGCCAAATGTGGTGTATTTTCGATGTAGAACTTTGCAACCACACGATTTAATTTTGGTGCCCAATTGGCTCCACAAGATGCAAAATGTTGCTGACTTTCCATTGTTAATTTTAAATGTGCGTGAACTTGAGTTGTTATGGGCTTATGGCTGGTCTGTTGTATCACAACCGTATTATTGTTTCTTATCAGTCATCTGAGATCTTATTTAGTTATTAGGCTTATCTGTAAAATGCAATGATATGAGTACTCTGTTTGCAATATGTTGACATATTGTTATGTTCAGCAATAGTCATTAACTCAGTATTTTGGAATCAGATGTTGAAACACCTCAACTTGTGTACTAAAGTACAAATGCGTGTATAGGTTGTTTTACAGTGATTATGACTTTGTGATCGTAATGCATATCTTTTCTGAATCTAATGCCATCTGAGATTTGAGTTAATTTGAGACATTGCTTACGTAGTGGTAATAAATATGATATTTGTATAGCAAACTTGATTATTTTGTTAATTTTTCTGACATCTGAACAATTTGTTATTTTAACTCTAATTTCATCAATATTACTTTTTTTGACTGCCTCCTTGTTACCTGTTCTCCCTTCTCTACAATTTCTAGGCTGATCGAAGTTTACGACAAAATGAAGGCATTACTTTGAAGCGCTTGAGAATAGATAGTAAGATTTCTTTTCTTTCTTTGCTGCGTAGTTGACATAAGGGCATTTGAATGCTTTGCAAGCACCTTTTGCACTGTATTCTTATGTGCAAAAGTGCAAGTGAGCTGGTTCATTTGTTCATTTGTCCGTGTGTGCTATATCTTTGCACTCTTAAACCAAAATTGTCATACACCTTGTCCTTCAAGATAGTAATAAACATAAGCATTGATGTGGAACATAAAAACAATGCAGTTGAGGATTTGAATCTGCATGGAATAGAGGCTTTGAGTGGAGTTCAGTATCTAGCAATTGGAAAACATTTATGTGGACCCGCAACAGGTGATTCTGTTTGAAAATTAGGCATGGATTTCATGTTCAGATATACTGGTACAAAAATGCATAAAAATAGCCGAATATATCTAAGAAAGCTTGTTTTTTCTCCCCAGATATGACCATATTGTGCTGTCTTCATGAACAATATAACCATACAGAAGAAAAAGGCTGTAACAAACATCGTCTCCAGGGCCTTGCTTTAGCCACCTGCTGCCACCATCTTTGCCAATGGAAGCACTATGCAAGTAATTTCTGCTTGCCAAGCTTTGCAGCAAATTTTATTTGGAATATATCTTGTCGCATACAACTTAGTTACATATATAATAACAAAATCTGCCCTCTTTTGAAAATTATAGTAAATCTGTTTAAATTGCTTTCCAGAGAATAATTTCCTTTTTGCGATTGCAGATAAAGCCTTCCTCTCAGTTTTAGGGATTACAGAGGAAGAGTTCCATGCCATGACATGGTTTAGCAGTTGGGCTGTGGATGGCGACCACAGCTCCCAGGATTCCTCTCTGGAGGTTGAAGACTCGTCTTCTGATGTCAGGTAAGGAATCATTAAACAAGTCCCAACTAAGCCTTAGTTCTCCTATACATTTCGATAATTGCAATGGATCTTTTGTTCGAATCTTGGTAGGATCTCGTGTCACCCTTTGCATCATGTCTGGTTAGCAAAATTTTATTTTTGTAAAAACTGTGTCATTCATTTTCTAGAACCATGGTTAAATGGTGCCATTGAAAGCTTGATATGTTTTAAACCCTTGTTTTATTTACAAGGTACAGAGAAACAGAGAAGCCTGATCCGGAGGTCATCGGAGTTGAGAGAATCATCCGCAGTATACCGGCTGGGGAGAGAGCCGCTTTTGGATTTATGTGTAAGGATATTATTGATACAGGGAGGCTGTTATGGCTTAGACACAAGGGTCTAGATGCAGATCTTGTAAGCTACGTTCCGTCAAATATTTCACCAGAGAACCATTTACTCATCGCGAGGTGTAGGTCTTGATCGGGGTAAACATGAACTCGATGTATTTCAACCCCAATAAATTTCGTAGATTTTTGTTGTAAAAGCTTGTGTTGACAAATATAATCATCGAGATTTTCGACATCTATGAACCTCCAAACTCCAAAGAGACTTCACCAGAAGTAAACTGTTCGGCCCATCTTCCTTCGTTGTAAAGGGAAAATTTGACAACAAGAAGTCAACCAACATATTTGCAAACGAAGAACACAAGAATGTCATTCTGATTGATAGCAACAGTACAACTCTGATTCCCAAAAGCTCCGCAAAGTATGAATTTACAACATAAAATCAAACATATCGAAATGAATGGAAGCATATGTTTTCTTCACATGTTAGGTTGTAAATATAATTAATTAATAATGACGGTATATAAAACACGAAACCATACTGCTTTAAATACAAAGGAACCCCGTACAACAACATGTTCCTTTGATCCTAGCCACCACGCTGAGCTAATGAAACTTGTTTTTAGGCTACTGAACTTACTAACTTGCACCAACACAACTACGCTTATTTCAACCCAAACTTCTCACATTGCACCACGCTCTAACAACTCCCATCTGAATGTTGGCGCTGCATAAACCTTGGGAAAGGTATGGAGAAGTATGCCAACGCAGACACAGATCACGGCGACGCCCATCACCGTCAGCATTGCTGGCCTGTACAGGAAGGTCCTTGCGGCAGAATTGGGGTACATCAGATCCTGACGGCTGCAGATGTTGCACCTTGGCACTGGTGGTGCCATTGGCATGCTCCTGCAGATCTCGAGGCTAACGTCACCAGGCTTCACACCATCGGTTATTACAGGGCACGTACTGCTGGGAACGCCAAGGACAACATGACCTTTGCCAAGATGCTTATCAATCTTCTTCTGGACCAGCTTCAGGTAAGCATCGTTGCATCTCTGGCGAGCATAGTCTTCTGGGGTGAAGCCCGTATCGTCTCGCGCATTTCTCCACACATTGATTCCAACCTGGAATTAATGGGAAACAATAGTTGGGAGATTAGGCAGGATCTTCAAAGTTTATTACTAGAAACAAACTAGGCTAAAAATATAGTAATGCACGTGACATAGCATCATCGATGTGTTGATCATTTGATTGCAATTAAGTCTCTAGCTCTGTGCTAGTGTGTGTGTGTGTGTATGGTTCTATACACATGGGAGTACGTACTCTCATTTCTCGTATACCGTCTTAATAGTGTTGTTGTACCTCTATCTATCTGAATATACTCTAATAATAATTATAAGATACTTTAAGGTGAGTTCTATGGAAAATTTTATTAAAGACTATTTTTATAGCATAATTTATGTATGCATTCTTTTTCATGCATGGAAAGTGTATATACCAAAAATAAAGAGCTTCGATAAAAACTTTTCAACCAAGTCACAACGGAGTATTAGAATTAGTATTTAAGTATACTAAAAGTGATAAAGAGGTATAAAATATTCGTTTAAGTAGTATATAAGTGAAAACATGTACTTCCGGGAGTACAAAAAGGTTTCATATATATATATATATATATAATATATATATATATATAATTATAATATAAATGTATATATAATATTACCATTCTGCGCGCAAATGTAAAATGTGCATCGGAAAGTTACTGACGTTTGTGAGTTCGGTTACTGCTAAATACATATAGAGTTACTGTCAGTTGTAATACTACACAACTGGCAGTAACGCTATATGGATTTGATAGCAACTTCTCTCATGCACGGCAGTACCTTTCCGGTGCATACAGTGCGCGTGCGCGCACACACACACATATATATCAATTTACTAATAAGTTGCCATTGGTGTCCTGCTGTAGCTTAACCAAGTGTTCAAGCGTAAAGTGACTTGACGTGGAGAAAAAATAGGCAACATAGAATATGAGCAAGTACTTAGATCATATTCCAATAATTAGATAATGGTATACCAGTCCAGGATCATCAGTCAGCGCATCCAACACATCCTCTGCATCACTAGTGGCAGCAGCTATATGGACGGGGGTAAATGTAGAAGGGCCCCGAGCATCAGGTCTGAATAGGTATGTCTCTGCAGTTCCCTTCGGGCTTTTATTTGGCTTGTATCTCAGCAGAAATCTAACCATTCGGACAGATTTCCTTTGCACAGCAGTGTGCAGCAAATTTTCTCGCAACACCACCTCTTCTGGAGATTGGGACCCCACATCAACTAGTCCAATAAATAAGAGATCTAACAGCATTTTGGTCACAGCACACCACTCCCGCTCCATGGCGAATATACCAAGATTCCTGAATCTCCACAGGTTAAAGACCGCTAAATGTGGCTCCACAGGTTTAGATATTCTGTCTGCTCTATGAAGAAGCCAGCCCAGTTCATTTAGAAACTCTAAAGCTTGGTTCCTGGCATTTTCATGATCTGCATGTTCATGACTGGAGGACTCAAATATGCTCTCCAACTCACAAACCTCGGAGCATACGTCCTGCTCAGCAATTATGAACGGGAAGAAACCATTGCTAAATCCACTATCTTCAACCTGAAATCGCCGATGCCATTCAGAATACTTGAAAAGTCATATTTGAAAAACAGAAAACACATCAAAACAAAAGCTATCTGACAAGTTGTACCTCTATGAATCCTCTTCCTATTGAACCAGGAAGATGGCAGCAAAAGTTGAGACATTCAGTATCCCCGTGCTCAGTGTCATCAGCCACAATAGCTGTATCTTCCTGGAATATACAATGGCCTTCAAATGAGCAAATTAGCCTGCGAACATGAGTAGATGGTGTTTTTAGATGAAAGTGAATAAGCTGAAGGAAACATCAAGCTGTACTAGCATCTCCTTCTGGAATGACATTTGTAAATTGGAGATGATATAGTACCTTGAGGAAGCACTGACTAGGTTAAAGCCTTCTACTCTGAAATTTACTGTCGCTGAACAAGGGGCAGCAACTGGCCGGACACATAAAATCTTGCAGTAATGATGAGAATTGGGTGCCAATGGTCTGTCCAGCGTGACTTGACCTGCAGTGATATGAATGCAACACGGGATTAACAAGTTTCCAAGTAATGCATATAGAATAAAACTTGAACAGCAGTACAAAAATAGCTAAGCATTTGGACCCACCATTGTACATAAAAGCTATCTGATGCCGTACCATCACAAATACCAAACCAGATGCCCAAAAGTTGTCAGTGGAAGTACTCAAAAGCTTATCCAGATGCGAGCTCATGTTATCAGAGAGCTGTAGAAAAGAAATGTCAACCACCAACCAAAGAAGGCCACTATCATGACATAAAATGATTCCAAAAGAAAGCATACCTCTCTCCATGCAGACTCAACTAACCGAAGATATACTGTTAGAATAATACAACCAGGTCTAATATAGCTCTCTATATCAGTAGGGCTACTGGACAACCAACCAAGAATCTGAAATTCAGGATTTAACTGTTAGATTGAAGGTATGTTCTCTTGTACCATGGTGAGAGAAGGCATAATTTACCTGTGATCGCAAAACTAGAGGTAAATCGCTAGGATCTTTCTCAAAAAGCTTGAAGACAATTTTATCAGTCCGACACTGCAAGCAAAATAATAACAAATTAACATTCAGAGAAAGAGAGATTGATTTTGCAAGAAAAAGAGAACAACTGAGCATGTTTTAGGTGCAAAATCATCATGAAATATTACGATAACAGTATAATACTGGCATTTGGTATTTCTGTAAGTATGCACTACCA
This sequence comes from Melocanna baccifera, assembly GCA_036346265.1. Lineage (NCBI taxonomy): Eukaryota > Viridiplantae > Streptophyta > Magnoliopsida > Poales > Poaceae > Melocanna > Melocanna baccifera. The sequence goes on along the minus strand of CM070683.1, from coordinate 1,218,579 downwards.
AGAAAATTGTTCTTAACATAAACTCTCCTCTTTCATGCATGACTTCAGATACAGGTCGAAGGGCTGCTCAGTTTGCTTTGGACCTTTGGAGTATTCATGTGGCATTAATGTGCCAAAGAGATGTGATGAATTGGCTATTTATCAGGTAGAACTGTATCTTGAAGTGAGATACTTTATTGGAGCAGGAAGCTTCTTCAGTTTAAGTTTGGATCTTGGGAAATGAATGCTTATTTAGTGCACTACTCCATTCAAATTTTGTGTTTGGTTCTCTCTATCTATCGCAAGTTCTGCTACAGGTATTGAAAAGTCAAGCAGGAGTAAAATTCAAAAGGTTTAAACAGTACAGCTAGGCGCTGTTATATCCGTCAAAGCACAGCAACTGGATTCACAATCTAGTATTCTAGTCCTGCATAAACCAAACATATTTAACATCTCACTCCAACCTCATTCCAGTGCATTGAAATCCCATTCTAATTCAAAATCCTTGAAGTAATCTCAACCTAAGATTCTAGTTTTCTTGATAATAGTTTGATATAGATGTGCATATGATATTATAATAGCGAATTGACAGCTAGTGGGTTGTCAATTTCCCAGTAAAAAAATGATAGCAAGTAAGTTAACATCTGTTGTTACTATAAAGACTGATTAGTCATACAAGAATTTGCAATTCGCCCTTTAGCTTTCTTTATATGAAGTTGTTGCAAGGAATAAAATGGTAAACCTGAGCGTCTGCATTTGAGCTTGACAACGACTGAGCTGATGTTGAATCTGAATTGCCACTAGTCTGTGGTGGGCTTTGAGTAGAGTCTTGCTGCATCCATGATGGACAATTAGGAGAATCAGTTGCCTTGAAGGCAGGTGCAGGTGAACCCTCAAACCCATCCTCAAGGCCATCCATATCATTGCAAGTGTCATTCAAATCAAAATCCTTAAACTTGCATGCTGGAGGCTCTGTACACATGGAAAACAAAAAATATATAAACTAAAATTTCATCAGCAAACATTTCCTGAAGGGTTAAAAACAGTTATACATCTTACCAGGAGTTGCCACCATGGTAGCCTTTGATTGTACTGGTACAACAGATGATGACGCCTGGCCACATTGACCACCATTCACAAAAGGCACCTTAGAGTTAGATGGTCCTGCAGCCTCTGCTGCAGCAGTATTCAACAAAGCATTAGCTGTTTCAGAGGTTCCAGCATTTGATCCATTTTGCATGCTTTGACATGCCTCCAGGAGTTTATAGAGTTCTTTTGGATCCAATGATTTGGCAACAGTCCCCAGTTTTCTCAAAAGATTGGATAGCAACTCCTGACCTTTTAAATGCTCGGCACCGTCAGCTGCAAGTACAATTCTAAGACTCATGTCTCTACCTGAATATTACCATAAGAGTAGTTTGCAAGACTACTAACTATGCTGGTAACAGACTAATAGTGCAGTTTAGGCATAATCACTATTCATATACTGTATTTAAGAGATAAGCTATCATGGACAACGAACATTGCAGCATTCTGCAGTTGCAAAGTATGATGATCATCCTACCCCACAGCTGGTGGGGGAACTTTCTATAAGCAATCCTGGAATTGAACATAAATAAACCAAACTATAAAACTTCGAGTACATCCAGTACCACAATACCGCCTTTATGGTCATAGAAACTACTGTATTTCAATCAACACGATTGATAAAGTAAAAAGAAAACAAGAACATTGACTTATATATTGTAAAGCCATCTACAAGAAATCAATTTGGATTTTGGAACACCATCATAGTCTTCTCTTAAGTCAATACCAAGTAAATTTCAGTCAAAAACATAGCTCAACATAATTTCATGTGATTTACGGGGAAACAAAATATACTAGTACCAGCACCTCTATATGCAGAATATGTAGCTTCCATAGTTATTAAGGCGGTAAGGCGAGACGAGGCGACCCACCCCCCTCACAACTTTTAAGCGGTAAGGCGTGAGGCGAGGCAACGCCTTACACGCATCCTAAGACGAAGAAAACGGAACTCTGGAAGTCTAAATCAAAGTCTAAATCAAAAGATTTCTAAAAAAAAAGATCTAATTATAATTTTATAGAACTCTGAGGACTAAATTTTAAAATATCAATCCTTTATAACCCCACCCCAGTCGACCAACCGAGTGAGACTCGATCGAGTCTCACTCGGGCGATCTCCCCCGAGCGCCGTCGGCTGCCTCCTCCCTCAAGCGCCGCCTCCTCTCGGCGCGCGCGCCTCTCCGGGCTCGGCCGCCTCTCCACCCCCGGCTCGGCGCGCCCGGCCTAGATCCAGCCTCCGCGCCGGATCCGGTCTGCGCCGCCGCCCTCCACCCGGATGACGCCGCCTCCACCCGGACGACGCCGGATCCGGCATCCCCGCACCAGATCCGGTCCTACGCCGTCGCTGCCTCCACCCGGACGATGCCGGATCCGGCCTCCGCGCGGATCCGGTCTGCGCCGCCGCCGTCTCCACCGGGACGACGCCGGATCCGGCTTACCGCGCGATCCGGTCTGCGCCACCGCCTCCTCCCACACGCCGCTTGGCACGGACGGCGGCGAAGCGACGCCTGCCCCACCGCCGCCTTACCGCTTAGCGCGCGCTAAGCGTCGCCTAAGCGACGCCTTAATAACCATAGTAGCTTCTATGTTCCTAATAGCAAGTTAGCAACCTTGATAACATCACTTACAGTTCAAATTAGCACATATTCCAAGGAGACTCAACAACAAATAACTGCTAACTTTGTCTTCAATCGAAGCAGTCCCACCAACAGAAATTTCAGGGTGGGTTTTCCTCCTCCGTCTATTATGACCTGCTAAACGCCGACGGCAACTTCGCTTCCCTTCATCAAATTCTTGGAGAAGGTGAAATCTGTACAGTAGCATGCACACTAGTTACAGAGATTGCCAATATTTGAAAAGAATGTATATAGTGGCATCATCACACAATACTCTGTAAATAGATCTTTAACCATACAATACTGTGCACACAATGCATGCCCTTCGAAAATTTTACAAAAAGATAAAATAGCCCTTAGCCATGCCCACAAATATTTCAGTATTTTCTAAAACTGAACAGTTTAGAGATAGAAATGATCCAGGCACAGAAAAGGGTGCACCACAGAAGGCCATTACTGTTGGCCATGTGCTGTCAAAAATTTGCAGACATTTAGGTGCCGATATCACCCTTACATTGGACGAGAAATTATATAACACTAGTTCTTGAAAAGCTTGCAGAATTCTTCCAAGAAATGTAGTTAAAATATGTGAAAAATATGGTGTTGAGACAAATCTAAGATTTGTGGAAACAAAATGAGCTTTTTTTTGTGGAATTTCGCTCCCCTGCAAACAGTTGGGCTTGGTTGTTGAAGGCAGTATGTAAAAAATAGTTTAAGAAATTTCTTCCTTTCTAAAAACATCTTAGTAGCACAGAGGTCTCAGAGTTTGTCTGTATCAACTACTCTCAATATAGATGGCAGTAAAAAAACTATATTGGTTCTGAAAAGAAAATAAATCCAAAGAAATTAAAAAAAAAGTGATGCTGTTTTATTGATGGACAACTGTGCATTCAAACTTAGCAATTGGTTATAACTCACAGCAATTCGATAAACCAGATTCATGATTCCTGATATAGAGCATGCTAAATTATGACTCATGGTGGATGATGTGCTTATGTGTTCATCTAAAAGCTTGATTTAGAACATCTACCCGTGTATCATGTATTGCAGTATCGATATGTTTGCACATCGCCACTACATTTGTGTTAATAAACTGTTCGCTGCTGTCACATGAGTTAGAAATTGAGCCATTGAGGCATAACTGATTTTTCTTAGCATGACACTATTTGACCACTTCTCCCAGTGTCATCCCTAAACCTTCTCTATGGAAGATGGATGCTCCTATTTTTACACTTTCTACTAAAATGTCCTTCAAAAAATTTTCTACTTAAACATTTGCCATTTCAGTCTACAAACGATATTATGCATTTCTTTTTTCTATAGATGTCGTAGACTATGGTGATTCTCAAATACCTAAGGTTTAGTACTTAGAACATCATCATGGTCAGAAGTTTGCAAAGGTATCATGACTGTGTTTTGCTGCACTAAATCAAACTTCTATAACATATTCCACCCATTCATTCCCATATGAACAAATTATTACATGCATGTAAATAGAAGGTAATAGCAGCTAATTCATAAAACTAACCTGCTACATTGCTGGCAGAACCGCTGGACGGCGTTCCCGACAACAGCAGTGGTGGCCTTAGCATGCATCTCGCAGACCTTGTGCCGCCGATGGTAATCCTTAGCCCCAGTAAGGTCTGCATCGCAGCCCTCCACCTGGCACACTGGCCAGCTCGAACTGCTCCCCTGCCCCCTGATCTTCTTACCATTTCTCTCCTCCCCATTAATGCCGCCAACCTCCATCGCTCCCCCAGTAACAGCATCGCCTCTGATTCTCAAGCTGAGCACCCTGCCACTGTTCTCCATCGGGTCTTCATCCTCCATGTTGTCATCGTCAATGAACACCACCCGCTTCCTCTTATCAGAGTCACCTCTGACGTTAACGTTCCTGGCCGCCTCGGCCTCGGCTTCCTCCGAGGAAGACGGCCAGCTGTTCAACAACAATCCGTTCGCCGTTGTGGTGGGCACCGGCGTGGCGACAAAGCGCTCGCTGTCCCAGCTCCAGTTGTTGAGGTCCCAGCCGAACACCCTCTTCTCGCGCCTGTTCAGGTCAAGCTCACCTAACCCACCGCCGTACAAGTGGCGGCTCTGCGCCCCAACCCTGGCCGCCTCCATGGCCCACCCCCGAAAGCCTAGAAGAAGCTCTTATCAAAACTAACCTTCCGGAAACAGCGAAAAGGATCAGCAACCGCAGGAGCCGAGAGATCTAGTCGGCTTCCCTCCTGCCCAAGACGTCGACGAAAGTGACGCCCACGCAGCCACGGATCCAAACCAGCGAGACCCACATGCCCTCGCGCCGCCGCCTCCGGTATCAGGCAGAGCGCAGCGAATCCGAGTTCATACAGCCCGAATCACCAGGAAAAAATATAGCGAATCAGTGGAGTACCGAACCTTGCGAATTTGCAGCAAATATTGCAGATTTGGGAACGAATCGAGCCCCAGAGGGATCGAATTGAGCGAATTCCGCGGGGGATTGGGGAATTTGCGGAGTGAAATTTTGGTGGGAATGGTCTTAGAGTAACGGAGTAATGACTAATGAGTCGAGGAGGAGGCGGAGTAGGGGAAAGAGCAAAATGCAGATGGGGACAATTTTTGCCCGGCAGGGGAAAATAAGGCGCGTTCAAAACGACCCACACTTCAGTGCTACAGCTTATTAATCTAATAAATAATAATTATTAAAAAAATTTAAAAATAAAAAGTACTGAAACATCAAAAAGAATAGAGCATTTACTTATAGCTTTTAGATGTAACCGTTGACTGAAATGTATACTGTTGAAACCGTTAGATTTTGTTGAGTCATTTAATTAAAGAAAAAGAGGAAAATAGAAAAAACTATTATATCTCCACAAATAATATAAATAAAAAGAAAAAAGTTGTATTAAAAAGTCAACGTATTCAAAACGGTTACCGACTTTTGAAATCTAAAAGTCAGAAACCAAAAACCGTTTTGAACGGGGTCTAAATCTTGCATGTAGCCGATTGCCTTTTTTTCATCATTTTCTTCCTGCGAGTTGTTATCTTTATTTTTTGCATTTTTTCTGCTGCATTTTTTTTTGGGTATCTTCGATCCATCGGAAGATTTCTCTTTATCTCGACCTTCCTAATGTTTTCGCTTCTCCACGCTTCCGGTTATAAAATCGGCAGTGAGTGATAAAAAAAATGCTTGTAGAGTTGTAATACAAAATCTCTGCCATTCTTTGGGACATCAGTTACTACATAGGAGGAGCAGAGATGTTATATTAAAGAAGCAGAAAAGCGTATATGATATTTGCATAGGTTCATAACAAATTATGCATTCCACGAAAGATAGATCTCATGAACAAGTCAGGCTTTAGAGTTGTATCGACTTTTAGGCCGAATTACGTGAGAGGAGCGGAAACATACAAATGCGTACGCCATGAGATAAGCAGCCATTGAATTGAATGTGACGCCTAATAAATAGATCTCTAACCAGTAAGGCCGACCAAAACAGGTAGAACTCTTTAAATTGCTGAGATCAGCTTGGGTATAGGCCGTTTGAAGTGCAATGGATATTAAACAAGTCGTATTTCAAGCCATTAAATTTGAGTCTTGGATTGTTGTGTATCTCTAATTACCAAATAGGAGTAAAGCGTGAAACCGTACACGACATATGATGAGTATAGACACTGAACTGTATGCCACATTTGAGATCGAGGTATGTGACAAGTATTGCAAGCCAAGAAAAGATGAAGGCGTGATGTAGCTTTAAATTGAATACGACACCCGAGCAGGTATGCCGTATGCGCCAACTACCACTGGCAAAAGAAAAACCACAGCCAAAAAACATAAGAGTTGTAAAACGAGTCAAAATTTTGAAGCAATCGATTTTTGCAAGGCTCATCCGGTACCATCTCATCGATGTTTCTATCAAGAACTTGGATCAAACCTCAGTGTGGGCGTGGGTAGGCAGCGTACATACTCGGTTCATCCTGAAATAAGTTGACACACATTTGCTATGTTGCGATGGACATGGTTTGTCGTGTAATTTTTGACATATAGGGGGTGATTGGAATAACGATGGCTTTTGGCTGAAAAAACATCAGAATGATGAAAAAACATCAGAATGAGTTAGTGGATAGTGTAGTGAATAGTGAAAAAAAAGCTGAAACTAGAAGCTGAAGTCAAAAAAAGCCGAAATGAGCGGGACCATAGTTAAAAACATAAAAAGTGAATTATTGCCTCTATCATAATATTCAATTATTGAATATGCTTCTAAACTGGAACGAGCACAATTAAATATTGAATCATTCCAATCGATCCGCCGATCTATCTTCGGGATAGATAGATTGAACTTCCCATAAACATCCTGACATGTCCATATTTCTCAACGAATGTCTCGTCACCACTGGTTGGAATTACTCTCTACGTTCATGTAACCTTGGAAATATAGCTAGTGACTTCGTCATAAATGTACACCTTATTTATATTGGCTTTTAGCTACTAATACCTTGTAGAGAGAGACACTAACATATGATTTTAACTGATATAAATGAAGTTCCTATAATGTATATCACAATCGACTAGTGTTGTTATGGTTACGTCGACCCGATTGTTGTAACCTGCAATACGGTTAACTAACACAGGATGCCATCACGTTACTGTGACAACCATGCCAAGCGGTGATGTTTGTAAGTTTTCGTAAACTAGCGACATGCAGAAGAGCAAACCATAGATAAAAAACAGACATGTTCAGTAAAGGATTCTAGACCTAGATCATTGAGCATAATGATGACAATAACTTCTAAGGAAACTCTAAAGATCACCAAGAATCCATTGCCAGTTTCTAAAATTCAAATATCTAGATGTACTTGCCATTTATCATGATAATGTAGCAACACAATTAATTGATCATGTGTGTATGTAGCACAAGTTTTCTTCTACGAGTCGTATCGAAATGGTTGCTTGTCATGGCATTGAGTCGTTGACTAGTGTCAGTGTGCCGCCACCCACTGCGGCTAGCTGAGTTCACTTTGATTTATAGTTCATCTTTCTACTCACTCAATTGTGGTCTTATCATGGTTGCCATCATTGCGGGGCCACCATATCTGCAGTTGCCAATGCCATGGTACCCACAAAAGTTTTATAGTAAAGTTGTGTTGGATTATGATACATCATGTCTAGGCATGTGTGCTAATTGCCACAACTAATATGTATAAAGAGTTTATCACTTCATCATCCTATGAATTGCCCATAAGTCAATGAGACAAAGACTAATGCCAAGACTTTTGCATTGTGTAGATGATTGAATTAGCAGATATATATTGTACACCATAAAGGTTGGAAAAAGGAAAACTTCGAAGTCTATCTTATGATGTATTTCCAAGGGAATTTTGGAAGAAACATTGCGGAAATCCTCCAGACTTCTTATAAACTTCCTCGTCGCTTCAAATGTGCAGAGAGACTTTGGTACAGTTTAAAAGTGCTATGGTTTTTTATTTTTACTTGTGATTTTTAGCTTATAACTAACTATAAGAGAGAGAAAGAGTAAAAAATATTTATGTTAAGAAGTTACTCTGTTTAAAACAGTTTTTACAGTGATTCTTATAAATAAACTATAGAAAATACATTAAAAAATTATTCCGCTTAAAAGTCGTTTTTTAAAAAAATTTCAGAATTTGTAGTGGGATCTCTATTGTCGGAGAGAGCGAGGGACTCTCCTCGTGGGCTTCCTGTCGATCAGTCCGTGCCACTGCTGACTGGTGGGCCACCATAACTTTTACTAAGTGATGGGTGTGCATGTTTGTGGGCCATGCTGGAATGTTGGGCACACAGAATCAGAAACTATTGTCAGATGGTTGTAACCGTTGCTTTGTTGAGCCTAGCGGATATTTTCTTCCCGCCAAACTCCCGTGAAATCCTACGATTCCAAAATCCAGCCATGTCATACGGTAGTTCAGGATATGTTTCACATTTGCATAAGTATGTGCTTATTTGAATTTAAGCTTCTAATTTATTTAGCATTAGAGAGGCTTTTTTTAGTACTATAACTGTAATAGTTTTTTCAAGATAATTAAATTAAAAAAATTATATCATTACAGACAATACAAAGGAATAAAAAAAAGATAAAAAATCCAATAAAAATAAAAAAAAATCTAAAAAAAGATAAAATTAAAAAGCTAGCAGCTAAAAGCTAAAAGCTAATGCTCTAACGAGCACAACCTAAGAGTGTCATATCATGTGTATTACTATTAGGCACCGCTCAGAAGCGCGGCCAGCATCCGCGTTGGGCGTCTGGCCGGCTTCTGATGTACTGTGCATTTTTTGTTTTTCCTCTTATTTTGGTTTTTTTGTATTTTATTTTTTTTTCGTATTTCTTTTTATTATCCTTGATAGATTAACATATCACTTTTATTTATATATTTTTTAAATTTAATTACGCTCAATAAGTCAACTCAGATACAGTAAAAAATCAGTCAGTTACAGTAAAATTTCAGTCAGAAATTAGAAACCATCGCTATTCCGAACACTCTCTTAACAGCTTGTAAAACTTAGGGTCTGTTCTTTGCGGCTGATGGCTTTTGGCTGCGGCTGATGGCTTTTTGACTGTTTGCGACAGAGATTGCGGAAAGATAGATACTCGCTTGCGATTTTTGATGATACAGATATTAATTTTTTAACGTGTACTACAATTAACTTGTAGACCTCATCTTAAAAAAATACTCCATTTAAAAGTTAATTACTGTAGCAAAAATCAAAAACCACTTCTAGAAACCGCAAAGAACAGACCCTAGTTTTAGAATAGAAGAAAATCAAGTCACATAGCACACATGGTATCTTATAGATATCGCGTTCATGCTTTGCTCGTATGTTAGTTGGGCACGCTAGCTGTTATCATTATTGATTGGCCTGCACTACTAATAACGATTATTAGACGTGCATGGACAGAGTTAAGGTTGGAGATCCGTGATTCTAGACTTTTTGTCGCACGCAATGGCGACCTGATTTGGACAGAACTGCTGTGCATCATGCATATCATCATGTTCATATATTGTTGTTCATATATTTGGACAAAAGGTAATGCCGAGAATGGCGCGCGTGCTCTAAAAGCAAAGAAAAACAAACTTATTAATTAAGAATGGGAAAAAGGGCGGTGAGGGTGAGTGGATGTGTAATTCACATGCTGTTCATAATCCAAAAAAAAAGATACAGGATCTATTCTTTTCGGTTTCTAAAAATGATTTTTGGCTTTTGCTACAATACATAACTTTTAAACAGAATATTTTTTAAGATAGGATCTACAAGTTAATTGTAGTATATATTAAAAGCCTAACATCTATATAATACAAAATCGCAAACGATTATCTCTCTGTCTGTAAATTTTGTCGCAAACAGCTAAAATTCAAAAATTTCAACCAAAAACCACAGTCATATCAAACAGGCCAATGGTGGAGTCTATACTCTGAAATGATTGAGGGCATGTAATATCCAGCTTTTCAAAATGGTTTATCTACTTCTCTCGCTCTTATTTTATTCTAAGGACAAAACAGGGGGTCGCGGATACATCACACACTCCACTCCTCTCACTTCAGTCTTGCGCACATATCACTCTCACTTTCCTTACTACCCATCTACTTCTTTTAAAAACTACTTTTTTTAACAACTAATATTTATTTTTAATTAAATACTATCAATTACAGCTAATATAAACATCCGTAAGACAATTTCTCTTCTTTTGTGCTCGTAGCTAAAGGTTGTGTGCCTCTTCTCTTGTGCACGGCCGGCTTTTCCTATCGGATATATGGATCTATGGCTGGCTGGTTGGTCACTCGGGCCACATGTGTACGTGGATGTGTACTGTTTGCATGGTCCACACACGCACAGAATTAGTTATAATAAAGTTTCGGGTATAAACCGATTTGCTAAGCCGAATTAAGTACCGTGATTGAAAATCTCTTCTCGCGGTATTCTTGGGAGAGAGAGCAGGAAAACTATACGAAATGTTTGCACTATACAGAAGAAAGAAAAGCTCCACGAAATTTAGAGAGAGAGAGAGAGAGAGTTTCCATGATGATGAGCCTGGCCTGGCCATGGTTGGTTGGACACCGTGCATTCGTGTTCCGCTAGGGCCGGCCTATGGAGAGAGAAATTGGATCGCGCAGAAAACGTGCGATCGAGCCCGGCCCATAGAGAGGCTTAGGCGATGCTGGCGGACGCTGCGGGCAGCCTCGTCCCAATGTCTCGTGCTGCTGGATAAACCGTAGAGAATAAGGGTGACTATGGGAAGGAACCAAACAACAACTCAATCGTCTACTCATCTAAAGTTAGAGGTATGCGAGAGGATTAAATATTAAGATATTTTTTTTAGCATTATATTCTTGTATAGGGCAATGATTCGATGGTGTTAGAAGATTTGACAAGGTTGTAAATGAGCGACGATTTTTGATACTTTTTTAAGTTGTGCTTAAGAAATTTGCAGTCGGTTTCACTTAATTTTTCTCTCTTGTCGTGGTTGTTTCAATGTTGTTATTTTAGTTCTCTTTACGAGATTCATCTTTTTTGTTTTTGATACCGTACACGTACGTACTGTATCTCACAAATTTTAATTCGATCCTGAGAATGTTGCACATAAGAAGAGTTTTAGAGTATACAGTGGCGGAGGCATGTGTTACCTGTGGGGTCACTTGACCCCACAGGTTTTTGAGTGCCAGTAGAATACTAGGTACATATACCATTGTTGATCCCACAGATCCCAGCGAATGACCTCACTGGTCCTAGCCAACAGTCACTTAGTGGAAGCATTTTATTAATTCATTGGTCCATCTACCAGCAATTATGTAACCTCTCTCACAATTCCCCATTCCTCTTGGTGCCAGATCATAGCAAAAATAGTGGCGCCCTTGCTCAGGCTTGCGATTCATGGCTTCGAGGCAAATCACGTCCAAATGACGGGTCGTCAGTGGCCTCCAAGGCGCAACATTCACCTTTCGTTGTTACTTTACTGAACTGGTCTATTTCTTGTTGTTTTAAACATATATATATATATATATATATATATATATATATATATATATATATATATATATATATATATATATATATATATATATATATATACTAATAAGGTGCCCGTGCGTTGCAACGGAAAACCAAATAAAAGTGATGAGAAACAGAAATAAGATATAAGATGATGAAATATTCGTATTAGTTGCACACATACCATATCGACTATTCTTTTTGGCATTATCACGGCTATTAGTAAAGTTCATTTCATTTTAGAATATCTGTTCCACAACCACTTATGACTTTTATTTCAAGATCCATTGGCTCCATCTTCGGATAAGAAGCCATAATCTCGTATCATAGATCTTGTAGTATTCTAAATTATCTGTTTTAATACAACTATGGAACCCATCAAGTTCGATATTGGATTGGTCTTTGCGAGAGGGTACTCAGAACAATAAAAATCGATTCACTTAGAAGAATACCCAAAGAATAAGCTATCGATTCGAAAGACACACACACGATGGTAATACGGGCGGAGTACTTGAGCGCGATGCGGGGCGGTGTCCCCGCGCGGACGAGTGCGAGTGCAAAGCGACCGAGGAAGCGCGCGCCGAAGGCCACAGTGGCTAGCTCGCCGATGACGCGCGCACGCCCAGTATGCGCGGAAGGCGCCTCGGCCGCGGCGTGGTCGGACAACATTAAATTTTCATGTATGTCGATATGGACAATACAACAAAGTAAAATTGACAGAAACGGTTGGTAATTTTTCACAAAAATGAATAACTCGAAATAATTGTGGTTTTAACCATTATCTATGCTACATGAATGAATACATACACCGATTTGAATGCGATGTAGCACAATTTCAAAAGGGCGACAAGAAGCAAGCTGTTTTTTCTTCTGTAAGAATATGCTACTTGAGGATCAATAGAACCAACTAATTTTAAAAATAAATGGGCTAACATGGAAATTTTCAAAATATAATGAGGTACAATTTCAGCAAAAGAATCAAGGGTCTGTCTGTCCATCATGTGAATGGTTTGGAGATACAAAATTGTTCGAATTTTCGTGTCCGATGCCCATCAACGATCCACCAATTCCCCCAATCCTTAAGAACCAGATGATATAGCTGTTTGCTCCCAACTTCCTGAGCTCTGCCGTCTAGCCTCTCTCCTATTTTATTTTTTTGAGACCAACCTTATCTTTCTCTTAGTCATCTTATTCGGTGTTAATCAAATTTAGCTTTGGCCTCACAAAAATGGTCTAAAAGCGTCTCGAAAGAACACATAAACTGGATTATACATTCAATTAGGAAATCTGCAGATCATTGGCATGACCTCACATCACCAAATCAGCTAACTTAAATCAACTATTCACTCTCTCGAGCATGCTACCAAGCAATCGTAGGCAACAAATCGTCTTACAATCTGTAGCGTGAACCTAGGAAACCCATATGGTTATGAGGCAAAGAAAATGAAAACTTGTACTACTATCCTGAGCATGCTACCAAGCAATCGAAGGCAACAACTATCTTACAAAATAGGTATGACAACCACATGTAGCATATAGATTTGAAAATGAAGCATAAGCAGTGCCTTAGAAAAAAAAAACTCTATTGTTGTAACCAATTATACTTCCGTTAATGGTTTTCAAAGACCAAGCTGTAGGTACAGCTTCTTTCCTTTGTAACCAATTATTCTTTCCTCAATTCAATTAGCACTAACTGATCTTCCTCTCCTTAAACGATGCTCAAGCATTTGAATGTGCAGAACATTATGGCAATTTGCAAGTACCAAAGAGCAGCTTTATACATTGAAACTTCAATGTAACAACTATCTCTTGGGCTCCTCCGGAACCATCTAAAAGGCAGTAAGAAAGGCTAAAATTAAGTGACAACTGACTGGCAATAAACAAATTCTTTAGTGAATCTACAGCAGAGGCAAGTGATTGCCAAAAGAAAATTTTGTTGCCAAATCACAGGTTTAGCTAATGTCATTGTGATGTCATGGAGCTTCTCAGTGGTCCAAGGCAAGCGACTTTGTTCTTCGTGTGTGCAGCCATAGCACGTAACACCTCAAACCGTCGAATGTCCTCATTGTCGAGTTTGTGATGCCTCAACCGGTCTCCAACTTCCATCACTTGTAAAGCCATCATGGGGCACCTTTGGAGGAGGAGGGGAGGAAGAGAGGAATAAGGGATAAACACTGGCCCAATCAAGAATGGTGATGGCGTGCGGAGAAGGTGGCCACAAACACATCCTTGGCTAGATCCAGAGATTGCGTGGTGGTGGCGAGGGCAACACCCAATTTGGCTTTCTTGAAGGATGGTAGTGGCGGAGGCTTCAACCAGTACAATCTAGGCATCGTTGAATCCCCCAAACCTGAAAATATTTGGCAAAAAAAAATCAAGATTAGCATAACAACTCACCCTCTCATGAATATAACTCTTAATTCCTGTAGAAATGTAAGGAGAGTTTGGGGAGACCAGCGCGCGGGTCGGTCGGGCGGAGGCGCGCGGAGCGGAGGGTGGGGAGGAGAAGGCGGCGCGGGGTGGGGAGATGGAGGCGGCGGCGACGCGGGGTAGGGGCGGCGGCGGAGCGGAGGGGGGGGAGGGAGGCGGCGCGCGGGGTGGGAGGAAGGCTAGAGGCGGCGATGCGCGGGGTGGGAGGAGGGGAGGCAGCGCGCGCGGTGGGAGGGAGGAGGAGGAGGCGGCGCGCGGGGGGGAGATGGAGGCAGCGGCGGCAACGGTGGGGAGATGGAGGCGGCGGCGGCGCGCGGGGTGGGAGGCGGCGGCGGAGCGGAGGGGTGGGGGGAGGAGGCGGCGGCGCGCGGGGTGGGAGGGAAGGCTGGAGGCGACGGCGCGCGGGGTGGGAGGGAGGGGAGGAGTGGAGGCGACGACGCAGCACGGAGGGGAGGGGAGGGAGAAGGCGGCGCGTGGGGTGGGGAGAGGCGGCGCGCAGGAGTAGGGAGGGAGGTGAGGAGAGACGGTTCGGATTTAATCTTGTAATCAGATCGAATGGCTGAGAAGAGATAAGTGACGACGAACCAACCACCAATTGCTTCTTTTATAATAGTAAAGATATATATCCCATTTCTGAATTTTGATGTTCTACATAGCAATATAAAATTCTTAAGTAGAGCCTTTGAATCTTGATATTCTACATCGGAGTATGGGCAATCACTTGAGCCTTGAATCCTTAATATGCTTTATCTTCTTAGATATTCAAATTCCATAATGAAATAGGGCAGCTCATGTTGCTTGGGTATAAACTATTGTTTTCTATGTAGAGTTTGTCTCCACAGGGTTTGAATCCTTCTCTTCTAATACTCTTCCCTTGCTCCAGCTCTCAAGTTGCGGTGGCCATATCAGATGTCGTCAGATCCCGCTGGCACAAGCGGTGCCCCGTGGAACCTCTGCCACTTCATCGAGCAGTTCGACCACGATCTTTTGTTCAATTCCAAAACATTAAAGAAGCCTTCTTATTTTTCAATTGTTTCCTTGCAGCTGCAGGCCCTCCTATAAAAAATAAAATAAAACCTCTCGATCCATCCATCAACCAAGGATGTTCAGAATAGTGTTGGTTTATAGTTTTTTTACTGTAGCTGAGTTGGTTTATTTATCATAATTAAATTTAAAAAATAAAAATAAAAAAATCATGTTAGCCCAACACAAATAATACAAAGGTATACGGAAAAAAGAAAAAGGTAAAAAAAAACCCATAAAATAAAAAATTTAAAAAAAATAAAATTAATAAATAGTAAAAAAAAGAAAAATTAGAAGTCAAAAATTAAGTTGAGGGGTGCCTAGCTCTACTTCTTTGTCAAAATCTCCTCCAGTCCTCGGCAACTTTCGTGCGTTGCGTCTACCTTGAATTACACGTCATCCATGCATGTTGGTGAACCGAATCGAATCGGATTAATGTTCCAATCTGTTCCCCTTTTCATGCGTAGTAGGGCCTGTTACATGTGATATCGTTCCAATCTGCTCCTAGTTCCTGTTGAATTATATGTCCGTATTTTCTCATCAGTTTAAACTTCTAGCTTAACTGGTTAATGTATACAAAACAGATACACAATGTATACTTACTTTCTTCGTATGCAATGTAAAGCGGCTAGCTAGCTAGCTAGAAGATAGGGTACTTGTTGCTACGACGTCCTAGCTAGCTCCTTTTCCATCAGCACATTCCAATCCGACGTGTGCGCGCCTCCTTTTTCTACATGGGTTGCTTTCTATAATACTCATCCCTCCATTAATTCTTGGCCTTAGCTATTAAGCAAAGCGATGCCTTGCTGCTGACCTGCGTGCTCGCCAGGCCAATCAATCCCTAGCTAATTCACTTGTGTTGGGTACGTACGTGCTCCCTCCATATATCTTCTCCTCGCGGCTTAATAATTACATCGATCAATTCCTACGGAGTACGTACATGCATTCCTTTACTTATCAAGATTATCATAATACTATACGAATCCTATGCTCATACCATATAATTACCTCGAAAAGATTATCGCACTAGCATGCCCACCAAATAGTACTTCTCTTTATAATCGATCGTGGAATCTTGACGTTTGAGAAGTCTGAAAAAACTGACGACTTTCACGCCGACAGCAAGCAGTCCGGGCCGGCCTAGCCAGATAAAATGTTATCATGAAAGTGCTAAACTCTGGTGTGGCCATTGGAGAAAGATGGTCTTTGGAGAAAGAAGATGGGTACGTACGTAGCTCAAGAGTGACTTGATGACACAGACAAATCTAGCAAAAGGAAACTACCATGTATCAAATCCAGATACCAGCCTGAGGTGCAATCTGCCCCCCCTCAAATTGATGTGTCTCAAAGCCAATCAATCATAACTTTCTTGTCCAAATTTCTGCCCTTGCACTCTGTTCAAGACTAAATTTCATAAATCTTCAAGTGAAGATCGATGTTGGAAGAACCAATAAACCAATCTTATTGATGTAACCAACTACTGCTTCCTAACTCTAGCAACAAGGAATATATGTAACAGAATATGTTCCTGTAACATGTGCGGATTCCTATTGCCTCACTCTTCAAGGTTAAGACATGTCAGCTTGATCGATCCCTGCATTGGTCCAATGACATCTTTCTTTGTGTGAAGAAAGGAGACGAATACAGCAACAGATTTCTGTTGAGTGGTGCACATACTTGCACCTTTAGACAAATGATTTCTGTTGAGTGGTGCACACAGATCTTTCAAAGGTGTCTACTCACTGTGCAAAGTTCTGTCAAGACTATATATGTGAGCATCTTTCGAAGCTTATGGCCATGCACTGATCAATGCAAGACTAGATCAGGATCATGTGTGAGATAGAATCATCAGAGAAAGCACCTTTATCACTTATCCTAAACTTTTTTCAAAGCATTTTGTGTCGACAAGAACAAGAAGCGAAGCTACTGGTTGCTAGTGTGCAGTTACATCGTACTCATTGATTTCTATTTTCATGCATTTCTCCTGAACACAAAAATGACATCCCAGTCTTAAGAAGCATGTCTCATGAGGCAGTATATGAAGATTTTCACCGTATTTCATCAATGCATAGATATTACAACGACAAGAAAACAGGAAAAAAATTGTCTTAAGAGGCAACAGCATATACAAGAGTACAACTAAAACATGCGCTTAATTACCAGTGCTCTTGTTCCAGACATATTTTTTCTCCAGGAAAAAAGGATATGTGTACTTCAATGCTGTTCCAAAGTAAAAAGGAGCATGCATTGCATTCTAAAAATATTGCTTATGCTTTCCACTTTGCCACTTCTCCATATTGCTTATGCTTTCCACTTTGTATCACGCAAACTTTGTCGCGCCCCCGGGTCTTAAGTTGCAGTGCTCCTCCTTTCTCCTACTCTTCCTTCCCCACTGTCCATTTGCAGCTCCATTTCCTTCAGAGGCTGCTCAGCCATGTCCTTGCCAAAATTCTTCACCTATTCAATGGCAGCTGCTTGGCCTCTTGCTCTCACCTTCTTTTGTATCCTCCTCCTTGAAACTATCCGCTCTTCAGGTCAGCATCCTTTTCCTCAGACTGTACCTTGTTATAAATTTTTACCTGTCCATGACTATTCCTCCATTGATGCAATTAGCACATGCCTAAGAGGCAAGAGCTACGTCATACTAGAACAAGAACCTCTATAATCCCTACTGAAATCTATCTTTACTTCTTTTTTTTTTCTAAACTTCGTTTCAGGAGCATTTCTGGACTTCTCATATGATTCAGCAGAAGCCAAGATACTGTCCAGCTCGGTGACCACTACAGAGTACAGAGCCCTGATCACACAGCAACGGCATGTCTACCTCTTCTTGAAGCCATTTGAGTGCAGGACAAGTGCATGCAGAGCAAAGCAACTTGCCGGCTCATTTGTCGATGAAGTTCTTGTGCCCAACCAGAACCTCAACGTCAGCAACATCGTGGTCACGGCCAACGAGAGGCATCTCGGTGCACTGCACCTCACCTTGGAGTCAATTCAGGCTTCTATCGCCGCCGCTGGATTGGCACCGAGCGTCAAGGTCTCGCCGGAGCTCTCGCTGTCGTCTTTGCGGATCATGGCCAAAAATCATGGCAACAAGAAGAAGTGGCATAAGGTCATGGAGTTCGGCAAGAGGTCAGGCTCGTTTGTTCAGGTAGAGATGGGGACAGGAGCGAGCGGTGATCTCCCCATCGCCGCGCTGATCCAAGATGCCATTGCTGATGTCGCCGCTGTGTTAGACGCCGACGTCGGCATGGTGTTCCATCTCAAGAGCCGTGCGGCTCCAAGCGCAGTGGGAATGGTTAGGCTGATCGGTGATAGCATTTGGGAGAAGAGGTTCTTGGGTCTTCTTGTGGACGTCTCGTCTCCCCGGCGGGAGCTCGCCGAAGCAAGAACGACGGCGCACGACGTGTTCCCTCCGGTCACCAACCCGGCGACGATGCCTGCGACCAACCCGGTGACCGTGCCCGCGACCAACCCGGCGACGAACCCGGTGTCCCCAGGCATCGTCACCGTGCCGTCGACCAACCCGGGCATGGGGTACGCAACCAATCCAAACCTCCCGCCGCTGTACCCCGAGCCGACGACGCCGGTCACGATGCCCGATCCGACGACGATGCCGTCACCGGTGACGACGCCGGCTCCCTTCATGAACCCGGTCTCCGCGCCGACCATGCCAACCCCGATCACCAACCCCACAACTCCGGTCACCAACCCAGCGACGACACCGACGACATTCCCGGGCACGTCGCCGGTCACCAACCCGGTGACGACCTACCCGTACCCACAGCAAGGCGGCGGCGTCGGCGTCGGCGGCATGCCAACGACGCCCACGTACCAGCCTCCGGCGACAATGCCCGGCACGGTGCAGCCGGCGGCGCCCACCGTGGCGGGGCAGACGTGGTGCGTCGCCAAGACGGGACTGATGGACATGGTGCTGCAGAACGGGCTGGACTACGCGTGCGGCATCGGCGGCGCCGACTGCTCGGCCATCCAGCCGATGGGCAGCTGCTACAACCCCAACACGCTGCAGGCGCACGCCTCCTACGCCTTCAACAACTACTTCCAGAGGAACCCGTCGCCGGCGAGCTGCGACTTCGGAGGAGCCGGCATGCTCGTCAGCATGAACCCAAGCAAGTCACACTCACTTGTTCTCCGTTCACTAAGCAGACACACCAAGAACTCGCAAATTTACTTGCATTACTATTTACTAACAGAGCTAGAAATCTTTTCAGGTTCAGGAACTTGCATGTACCAGACATCAGCAGGGTAAGAACTTACTTAATTCTACTGCTACTAGTACCATCATATCATGCCATGCATCGTGCTTGTAAAATGGCTTTATGCTGATCATGTTGCAACTCGTGCAGTTTCGGCGCCGGCTACAACCCGGCGGTGACGGGGACAGGGCCGGTGGGCGCGACGACGGGCACGGGGGCGGGGACGGCGGTCGGCGGGGGGTCGGGATCGACGGTACTGAACGCCAACAACCCCGGCGGGAACTCGATGTACGGCTCGGACAACCCGATGGGCTTGACCGCCGGCGCTGCCTCCCTTTCCAGCTGCTGGGCCTTGTGTCTGATCTGGATATTCACCCTTGCATATGTCAAGGAGAAAGTGTAGCCTCAATGTGCTGATGCTGCTGTGTCACCTGCTGTTGTTATTCAGATAGATGTGTACAGATGAGTGAGTGATTCATAGGGGAGAAGACTAGATGTTTTGTACGTGTGTATGACCCTGTTCTTTTAAGCTACGGTTGGTGGCTTCTGTCTGTATTTTTCAAGACAATAATGGATAACGGAGATGCCGACGCAGATGATGCACATGATTTTAAGCTCATGAAGCTGTTTGGAGAATCCACTTCAAAAAATCGTTTAGAAAAATCACCCTATTTATTTTAACTTCTGGAGAAACCGAAGCTAAAAAACATCCTAAAAACCCAAAAGAACAGGACCTGTGCCGACAGGCTGAGCAGCATGATGCTTGGCCATCATATATGTTGGTGAGCAGAGTTCCTTCTGTATGGACCATGCATGTTCCAGTGCATCATATGATATCTCAGTTAATACTGCTCCTATTCTTGTCAGCTTCATCATTTCCATGATACTGTCCAACGGACCTTTTGATGCAACAGGCATGGCCTGTAAATCTGCAATTGCTATTGGAACCAGACAAAGTCAGCTTGTTTTGAGAAATTGTTCCAAAGATTTTTTTCTGATATCAGTTGGGTGCGCCTGGGGCATGACAGGGACCAACAAGTCTTGTTCCCCAGCCCCGTGCAGATACTGTCATGGAAATGTTCTCTAGATGCTTCATGACAGTAAAAACACATCACATGTGCATATGCAAAAACCAACATTTCCCCATTATTACTAAATGCCAGCTTATATCAGGAAACAGAAGGTAAATGGTAGTTGCTCTATTAGATCAATGGAGTACAAAAGTGTGCTGAGTGTGCAGGATAGCATGATCAGACAAATCCCTTCTGGTGTAAGCAGCTTAGATCAAAATTACCTAAGCAAGGATGTTACGGCGTCGCCTAGGCGTCCCGGCGATGCTGGGAGGACGTCGTGGATAGGGGTGGCAAAAAGCTCGTGGCTCACGATTTGGCTCAGCTCGGTACAAGCTCGGTTCGACTCGTGGATTGTACGAGCTGAGCCCGGAGATTAGCCCGGTATCTTAACGAGCCGAACCCGAGCTAGCTCGTGAGCCGCTTGGCTGGCTCGGTCAGCCCATCTCGGTGCCCATAGCTCGTTGATTCTCCACTGTCATCAGATCTCAATCTCATCTCACAGTCTCACTCCCCTTCCCAAAATCTCGATCTAATTTCCCATCTACCTTCTTTGTCTCAACCCCGGCGCACCTCCCCGGTCGTCGCTGTCTGCCTCCATCCCCCTTCCCATGGCCTTCCCTGTCCGCTACACGTAGCCCTCCTTCTCACCATCGCTGTCTGCCTCCGCCAGCCCCTTCCCTCATCCTCGCCATCCGCCTCCACCCCCTTCCCCGTATGGCTCACCCTAGAAACTGCACAGCACAGCCGCCGTAGTGCCGCATTTCCCTATTGTCGTCCGCCTACGCCGGCCCTCCCCTCGTCCTCACCATCCGCCCCCTTCCCGTTGCCTTCCTCGTTCACATAGCCCTCCTCCTCACCATCCGCATTGGCCTCATCGTCACCTGTGTCGGCTTCATCCTCGTCGCCCTCTCGTCGATGTCCGGCGCATGGAGTGGCATGCGCAGTGTAGCATGGAGTCGAAGAACCACGGAGGGAGGAGGTCCTCCACCTTTGCCTCTGGCTCTGGCTCTACATCAACCCCAGTGGCAGTGGTGAACCGCCTCGTCAACCCCTGTCCACAACCACCTTGCAGTGGCAAAGCAGCTTCGACCTTGGCAACCTCAATATATATGCTCATCTGTACAACATGAGTTAATTTTTCATGCATGGTCAGACTAGTTCTTGCTAAAATTTTCATGCATGGTCAGACTAGTTCTTGCTATATTATCTAGCATGTATGCTACATGTAATATCATTTCTATTTTCTGGGCATCACTTTTGTTTGTGAATATGTGATGTATACACTCTCTCAAGTCATGTGCTTACTTCCTGTGTTCAAGATGATACACGCTAGATGATACATGCTAGATGATACATGACTCATACCCAAAAAAACAGATGTATGCTTCCCGTGTTCAAGGTGGCTGCTTCCTGTCATCCTGTGCTTTCTGTTTTCTGGGCATGTATCATCTAGCAATCTAGCATGCATGCTGCATGTAGGTGATTGGCTGATTGCTCATTACCTTTTGCTTGTTAGTATTACCAAATGGGGAAAAAAAAAAGATAGTGTTCAGGGTTGTGGCTTGTCTTCTTGTTGAGATAGTATTATCATTGTGTAATCTATTTTTTCTATTGCTTAATTGGGAGGTAACAACACTTGATCATATAGAGATTATCTGGTAATCAATATTCCTACCAAGCCTACTGAGCCAAACTTGAGCTTGCTAACGAGCTGAGCTGAACCGAGCTACCTTTTCAGCTCGTTAGCTTAACGAGCCAAGCCAAGCCTCCTCGCTAACGAGCTTTACCGAGCCGAACCAGTTCAATATCCACCCCTAGCCGTGGAGCTTCACCTCGATTGGGAGAGCCAACGAGGGAAGGAGGCGGCGAGGAGGGGAGGCGCTGGGGGGGAGGAGGCAACGGAGAGGGGAGAGGCGACGACAGGCGGGGGGAGGAGGCAGCGGGGGGGGGGGGGGAAGCTGCGGTGGATAGTAGAGGCGGAGTTACCATGGGGGGGGGAGAGAGAGGAGCAGTCACCGTATTATGAGGGGAGGCGGCTGTGACCGTATGTATGCATGCATTGTATCCCTTTTAGCTGTGACCATATATATGCATGCGCTGTAGCATATGGCGTTCACCTAGGCGTTCTGGCACCTGTTAGGTTCCATGGTTATCAGTTACACCATGACAACCATGTACCTAAGAGAAGGAAATATATCATGCACTTCGAACAAAATTTCAGCAGCAGTAGCTAGGAAACCTCTTACATTGTTGTACAGATACAAACAGCGAATCTTGTGAGATTCAGCCCTCTTGTTGCATCCGTCCATCCTTGATGAGATTCATGATCCTGTTGTTTATGAAATCTTCCACGCAAGATTCTTCACTCTCATACCAACACATTTTAAAGTCACCGTGTTGGAATTTGGATCAGGCTTGATAATGAACTTGACATCAAGATGTTTCGAAGTGTTTCTATAGCGAATGGTGTCAGTTGTCCAAAAGACCAACACGAACCTTTGATACATCGGGTGGGCATAGAGCGCACAGAATAAACAGAAGTCCCTGCAAAGAATTTGCAAGAGAAACATCATGCCATAAAACAAAAGGTGAAGTTTAGAACAAGATCTGAAAAGATTTATTTAACAGAGGGCAAACACAACCTTTGACATTAATTTACAAAATGAACTAAGAACTAGGTTACTAGAAGAGCTTGCCTAAAACAAACATTCTAATGAATTAAATCAACGTATACTATGTACAACTACACATACATCAGCCAAAAGAGCAAGTGCCAAAATCGATGCTGCAGAGCTGTCTTAAGAGCTTCACAAAGCACTCAACAAAAGATAGTCGTGAAAAGTGATCATCAGTCACTAGAGGCATGTACATAACAAGGAAACATAAACTAACAGTCACAATTCAGAAATGGATAGTTGGCTACCAGTCGTACCACCAATCTTCTAAGCATTTGACCAACGAAAACACTGGTATGAGCATATGAGAGACCAGACCTGATGTGTTGAGTCAACAACTCCTCCTTGAGCCACCTCTTCAAGCAGCATTGATGCAACTTGAACACCAAGATCCTCTGAAGACATTAGCTCAGGCTTCTCGGATTCTTTATCTATTTCATCAACATTAGGATAACTCACAGTAGCATCTGCAGAGATCAGACATCCTGTGGTGGTTTCAGCAACTACAGATACGCCATAGCCTGCTGACCTGCCACAAAGATGAATATATTTAATTATTGAGTCACAAGAGATAACAGGATAGTGTGCCATTATCAATATTCAACAGGAACTATTTCAAATTGGACGACTACCTTCCACCAGCTGAACCAGATCTATGATCTATATATGAACATCCGAAATAAAGCTATTGAAGATTCCACGTGCAGCATAGATGATACGGTTTTCAATCTGTGGAGATACTCTGGTGGAGAATGTTACGCCTCTTATCCTCTTTACCATACCTTCATCAACCCAATTAGCTGCCTGTAAAGGCAGTTAACATCAGATGGAATGGTCAATAGAAATAGCATAATATTAGAGGGGAAGCAAACTAAACACACCGTTAACATGCTATTTATATTGGGAACTCGAAGAAACACTTCACCACCACCAAGAGGAGGAGCTCCATGGCTCTCAATTTTTAGCTCCAATCCCTCAAGAGGAACACCAAAATGCTTGAGCACATGCAAGGTAACCATTCGGAAAGTAACCACAGAAGGGTTCTTTGTATCATTAGTAACTCCTAAAAGAAGAGCATCAAATTTAGACTTCATAACAAAGCTAATTAGAAATTATAGATGCTGCATGATCACCAACAACAATGACCATCAATTTTGTGCAGAAGAATATAACTAGACAGGTATTATTTTGGTCATTTCTTTGTAGATTTTCTTTCAATGGAAGTGCATAGAGATTGAGACACACATTATCGAGCACATCATGTTAACAGCATCAAGCAAGCCATCTTCAATTGCTAAACAAAATGACTACAAGGATCAAGACAAAGAACTTAAATTTGCTTATTGAGTATCAGTGAATTCAACCAAATTAACGAAATCCCAATCAAGCCATCTCTACCGAAACCAACCACACCCTTGAAGAACAGGGGTCCCCTACACCAATTGGAACAATCCATTTGACTCAACACTGAAACAGCACGCTAAAACTTACTATTTCCAGAATACCCTAACCGCACAATCTCCACCTGAAATAAGATCATATTTTCGATCCTACATATGACAATCTGTTGGCCCAACGCTACAGTAGCCTCACAAAACTTGCAAATTCTACAACCCACCCTAAACCCTAACTAAACAAGAAAAGCCCTCACCTTTGAGCCGAATGGATATGGGAACCCAGGAAAATAGCCCAAGCAGTATGGGGCTTGATATCAGAACCCTGCAATGGAAAGTCCGACAATGATCCTGATATATGTGTTTGGTAGTATGAACTATAAGAACAACTAGAGCTATGAACTACAGATAAAAGTAAGAACTACAACTATAATATGGCGGCTAGGGTTTTTCATTCATCCAGATATCCCGAACAAGGTTCTTGCAAGCTTTTTATACCGGCTGGAGCATTAAGCAAAAAGTAAAAGACAATTAACAGTAAACAATGCCGACAAATGCACAGTTAACATGTAATAAGAGAAAGTTATCGCTGTCGGCTGTTGGATGTACATCTAACAGCAGTAGAAGATAGCTCTTCGGGCGGTCCGAACGTCTCCATCACTATTGGCCCATTGAATGTGCATCGGATGAGAGCAGAAAATAACTTTTCGGACTTAATGGAAGTCGGCGAGTGCTTCATTATATACTAGGCCGTCAGATCTTCATACCGCTTCAACTTTACATCTCAGCCGTCTCTGAAGACTACTTTTTTCTTCTAAATTTTTCTGAGTTGCTCTCCCTGAGGTCCTGACACTCGGAAGTAGCCGATCCCCCGGTGCACCCCGCAGTCGTGCTCCAGGTCCCTCCCACCGACGATCACGCCCGGCTTGTACCTCAGCTTTGTCCCTGCGAGTCGAAAGCCCGTAAGAATCATCAACCGAGTCGAAAGCCCTAGGCGAACCACACAAACAAGTCAGCAAGAGCAAGCCCGTTCGTACCTGTCTCGTTGAGCTCGAGGATGTGGTGGTCTGAGATCTTGTCGAGGAGGCGGAGGCCAGCGTCGCCGGAGCGGATGTCCTCGACGGTGATGGCGGTGGAGGTCAGCATCGCCAGCACTAGCCGCTGCCGGAAGTGCCGGCTACCGGTGAGCCGCCGGGCTTTGTATCGTCTCATCTCGCCGCCGGCGCCGGGCACGCTTCGTCCGCCTCGCGGGGGTGGGTCGTGCGGCCGCTGCGGGGACGGAGGCTGGGAGGGCTAGGGTTTTGGCGCGCGCCGACGATGCTGCGGTGAGTATAACTAGGCCCACACGCAGCGGTGTTGGTCTCAGGAAACGGCCCACCAATGTTTACCATTTTTCTGCAGAACTGGGCCCAGACTGCTGCTCTCTTCTGCATGCAAACGTTGGGGAAATTTGAGACACTGAAAAACTCGAAATAGCATTAAAATCATGAAGTCTGACATTGAAAAATGCATCGAAATGTAATAACACTCGGTAATTAGTTATTGGGGATAATGTCATGGGTTACTTGGCTATATGGCAATACGAATTACAGCATGCGTGCTGCATGCACATTCTGAAGTTGCAGCAGGACATGCCTGTGCAGAAAGGCATGGGAAAGTGGCCTGAACATCGCATAGACAGACAGTAAGTGAATGACTGGATCTGGATTATTAGTCCACTAAGCATTGCAAACTGCATGCACAGTCCCTCTCTCTTTCTTCTTGCCCGGCTAATCCTAGCCAGTTATGGCCAGAACTGCCTTTCAGTAGTTCAATGGGTGATATGATTCAGGTTCCAGCCATTTCACTTCAGGTCCCACCAGTTGAGAGGGGGGACAATAACTTTATAGGGCCATAGGCAGCCAGCCATGTGCCATTGCCAACTGCCAAGATATATGACACTAGAGCAGCTGGCTGGACAAAGCACCACGGCGAGCGAAACAAATTGGATGATCTGCAGGCCAAGTACATCTTGCCATTTTCTCCATATACTTGCAATGGGTTTTCGGTACAGTACATCCACTGCCTTCAATCTCCTCCTTTCTCTCCCGTGATCTTTGTGCTCTCCCTTCCCTTGTGCAGGCAGGCTTCAGAGTTCAGACCAGCCCTCAAGAGTCCACTAGACTCTGGAGCTATCTGTGTTCCTTGGAACAGATGGCCAGCTACTTGATCAACACAAGTCATTTCTTGAGAGTTGAGACAGTTTCTCTCCATGCATGTTCGAGTCATCTTGGCATGCATCTGCCGATCTGCTCTGAGCCTATCATATCATACAGATGACACTAGTTAATCCTACATTTGTAGTACTCTAGCTACTTAGCTAGCATCAGAATTATTGGCGGCCGTGCAGATTATTGCACGTACAGTGCATAGCCATAATGGACATGAAACTGCAGTGCTGGATGATCCATCCGTCACCCATACATACGTATTGTAGTGGTACCTGCCATGGAGAGGAAAAAGGATTAAA
The DNA here is from genome assembly GCA_036346265.1 of Melocanna baccifera. NCBI lineage: Eukaryota > Viridiplantae > Streptophyta > Magnoliopsida > Poales > Poaceae > Melocanna > Melocanna baccifera. The sequence continues at coordinate 1,191,580 of CM070683.1, read as the reverse complement.
TGTGGCAAGTACATGCATGCATCGGAGATACTACACATTAGTTGCTTATCCTAAAGGGCAAAGATACTACTACCTAAGAGCAGAGAGCCATGAGTGTTATGGTGCGGGATTGAATGTGCTTAAGTTTACCATTCTACAGTAACTTGCTGTTAAACGATGTGTTTTTTTAAGATAAGGTTTGCAAAAAAATTATAATACAAACTGTACCGAGTTTAACTGTATCGGTCAAAATCACATACGACTATTTTCCTCTGCGTACTGTCTCTCATAAATAGATCAAAATTCAAAAACCACAACCATAAACCATAAGTTACAACCCAAAATAACCCAACCATGGTCTATCATCCAAAGGAGGAACTATAGCATCGGCGTGAACAGCAGCGCATGCACTGTAGCATGTGTGAACAGTACCGTGGGGTGTTGTATTGTCTGTTTATGGATAGAATTTTATACATATCTTCATATTAGAAAAAGTTAGATGTATATCTTCATATTATAAATAGTTAGTTGCATATTTTCATATTAGGATTAGTTTGATGTGTATCTTTATATTTAGATTGTATAGATATGATCTTATTTTTAGTTGATTGATTGCATTAGATCATATTAGTTTCATATTATTAGGGACTAACATCATCTATATAAAAAAAATTACATATTCATAATAAAGCAATGAACAATCAAACAAGCCTTTAGTCTCCCTCTTCTTCAAGTTAAGCTCATAGCCTCTCTATCACGTTAGAGAAGAACACTACCAGTGGCTAGATAAGAGAGCACTCTAACCTTTGGTTTTTGGACTCCCCAACCAACTTGTACCACAACAATGAGCCTCCATTAAAGATGACACTCCTTGCAGACGGGCAGCATAGGATTCTTCCGGTTTCTAGATGCAAGATTGCTGAATTCATGCCTTATCTGAAATCTAAAACCTACCGATTACGATGATGAACACAACTATTTTCGATCAGTGTGGCTGTCTGCTTGAAATGCATACATACAGATCAAAATCCAAAACGATTACATATAACCTTCATTCTTGTCAAGATCCGAATTGATCATTCATATGCCATTGCCTATTTGCCTTCACAGGACTAAATTGATCATTCATGTGCCATTGCCTCCACAAGACAACATGCTACACGACCAACAGTTGCATCCAGGAGACAATTTTTTCCCCTTCAATCATTGCCCTTCTTTTAATCTCTAGAAACTATACAACGCACCTTCTCTTGTTTGGGATTAACTAGTTCTAGGTGCATATATGCATTGCAGCCTACCTCTTGTCTGTTGTGGTGTAGTTTTGCAAGAAGTAGGTGACACACTAATAATTCTTCTGGTCCCTAGTTAGACAGATCAATATATAAAAGTACACACACACACACACACACACACATATATATATATATATATATATATATATATATATATATATATATATATATAATACATATACACACATATGCACATACACATGTATATATACATATACACACACACACACACATATGTATATATTGGAAGACTTTTTCATACTCCTGAGAGTACATACTCACACTTTTAATATATCACTTAAATGAACATGTTATACCTTTTTATCACTTTCGGTATACTTAAGTACTAATTCTCAGATACTCTAATGTGATTTGGTAGAAAAAATTTCTTCGGAGTCTTTTAGTTTTTTGCTATATATCATTTTTCATATATAAAAGGAGTATATACACAAATTATGATATAAAAAATAGATTTTGATGAAATTTTTTATAGAACTCACTTTAAAGTATCTTATAATTATTATTAAAGTATACTCAAAAGGATAAAGAGATATAACAATATTATTTAAGTAGTATATAATAAATGGGAATATATACTTTCAGGAGATAGAATCATTTTCCTATACACACACACGCCAATGAGCGCGCACACATGCTACGTGTGGCTCTTTAGCCACGCACGCCACCTGGTTTTCTGGTGCGGTTAGTGTGACTTCATGAATTATATATGTAACTTTATTTTTAGGAGATAGTAACTTTTTCATAATTAACAACCCCACTAAACCCTGAAAAAAAAGCATGTGGTACCGCTTGCAAAGGGGGGAGGGGCGCGGGTCTAACACGTGTAAGAATTGTAAGTACTTTCATGAATTATAGATGATAACTTGATGTGTATATGATAGTAACTTTAACGTGCTTGAGAACTATAAGTAACTTAATGAATTATAGATGATAACCTTTTATGCATGATATAGTAATTTTGCCAAATGTATATAACTTCATAAATTATAGATGATAATTTTATGTGCAAGCGATAGTAACTTTTCTATAATTAATAATTTTACTAAATCTTAGAAAAAAATGACACATGATACCACTTGCGAAGGGGGAGGGGGTGCATGGGTCTAACATGCGTAAAAACTATAAGTAACTTTATAAATTACAGATAATAACTTGATGTGCATATGATAGTAATTTTACTATATTTAACAAGCGCTAGTAACCATCTGTAAGGTGGGATGCTAGGGCCATTAGTTGCTTAGGTCAATTAGAGGCGCGCACTTATTCTACGTATAGCCACTGAATAGTGTGTGTGTATAGTAAAAATACCTTCCACTCCCAGGTGTAGTTACTCTTACCTCTAATATACCACATAAACAAATTTGAAATACACTGTTATCATTTTGGATATACTCGTATATTAATTATTAGATGCTCCAATGTGAATTACACAAAAAATTACAAGGGAATTTATAGTATTAGTGTATTTTATAAATACCTTCATATATGCACATAAAAAGAAATATGTCTAAAAACATATACATACCACTTAGATAGTCTTATATACTAATATACTACACGTATATACCCTCTGTTATATAAGATACTCTTTACGTTGTGCGATACGACATAGCAAGTAACTACTCCTGAGAGTAGAAAAGAGACTTTACACACACACACACACTATATATATATATATATATATATATATATATATATATATATATATATATATAGAGAGAGAGAGAGAGAGAGTAAAAATAATGAGTGTGCCTTGGCTAATTTATTAACGGGGCTTGAATTGCTAGTTTCTTGACATGCATTTCAATACTGTCCGGCATCTATATATGTCTGCTGCAAATCAAATGAGATGCATGGTCCTCCGATTTCCGAGTTGCTGTCAGGCTAGAAGTAGTTCTCGACCTGATTGCGAAGTGTTTGGACAGTTTCCAAATGCATGGCCACATCAAACATTTTCAAGGCCCTGAAACTTTTGCAATTGGAAGCAGCAGCAGGGCCCCAAGGCGAGTGCACGCGAATATGACACGACAGGTAAGTCGAACCAGCCTTGCCGGCCAATTGAATTAAATTACGCATACAATATGCATGTTGATTAACTGACTTCTTTTTTTTTCTCTTGTAATAGTAATCAATTAGTATCAGCAAGGCATGCAACAAAGTAGCAGGAGTAGTCTTCTTAAAGATAAAGAGTTGCTAGCTATCTCAAGTGTAATTGAATCTAGCTAGGTAGGTCCCAATGCAGCAAAGTGACATTGCATTTTTCTTACCTTTGAACACACCTAATGATGGATCAACAGTTTGGGAGAGATCCATCGATTTGGCCGGGTGTGTGTGTGTCTCTCTCTCTATATAGTAAGGTTGCATCTTTCTATGTGAGCCTGGACATTGGAGGAATCTATCTATCCTGTTCCAATCAGCAGCCACCTGCATGTACATACAAGCACACAAGACAGTACTTCTCTTCTCGTTTCTTTCCTTCTCTTCTCTTCAGATGAACACACAAGACACAGCAAATTGTTAGGCCGGTGATATACATCAAAATCGATATCAAAATAAACAAGCTGATGTATCTGATCATGGCGAAGTTAATCGGTAAGACCAAGCAAATTGATTAATTACACAATGCACCATCTATCGTTTTCTGGAAATAACGATAGCTTCTGCGGATTTCGTGAGCAGGCATACATGCACACACATTTTGCATTCGAAGCAAGAGGAGTGTAGACACGAGGCTGCAGCAGCCAGCAGAACACTATAAGCCTTGAATTAATCGTGTCCATTACTGTTACCTGAAAATGTCCATTGCCATGCCCTCTAGGGCATGCTGATAAGCAATGCGAAACACAGACAGTACCGCTGAGTGCTGGCCACACATTGACACAGTGACAGAAAAATTAACATTTATCAGCTGCCAACTGGAAGTCTCCTATCCAACGCACTCATCAAAAGCTAGGACGAATATTGCAAGTTAGTTAGTTAGTTAGTTAATAAAGGGAAGGAATTTAACAATAATAACTGTCTAATAGGTGATGATGTATAAGCATTGTGCGATTAGATTAACATGAACAGATTAATTAGTAGTAGCAGTAGCAGCAGCAGCAGCAGCAAGATGAACAGGACAAACACACCTGCCGTTCTCCTTTGGACACTCCTGCCGTTGGAATCCAAAGACAGGCCCTCAAGAAGATTCCTCTCTCTCTCTCTCTCTCCATGGAGAAGAGAGGTATACACATTCTTTCTCTCTCATGGGTGTGTGACCTAGCCTGTTGTGTTGAGTCGTTGGCACCATTGCGGCTGACAAGTGAGGAGTGAGGTGGCGCCCCAAAGAGGCACACCACATTTGCTGCCTCTGCACCTCGGCTGTTGCTATCGGCGTTGGACCACGGCCGGCACAAGCTGACACGTGGGCCCGACGTACCGGAGGCCAGGCTGCCAGGCCAGCAAGAGGTCTCTCTCTATCTGGCTTACAGTGGGCCCCCCGGCCCGGCTAGATCACCTCAGGGGGGCTCACCTCCTCAGCAGTGCCAAAACCATCGGCATTTCCCAACTAAAATACACATTAAAAAGCCATGGCTTAAGCCGTTTGGAGCAAGCCTAGCTACGGCAAAGCTAAGCAGAAAACAGTGTATATGTAAAAGCAGGCCATTGGACAATTAAATTACTTGATCCTATAACATCAAGTTTCATGGTGTGTCAAGCTCATCACCACATACAGTAATATACAAATGTAATTCTTGCTAGCCAATATGTCCTATGCACTCAAGTTTAGGCTGCTCTCACGGTACACTCTAACTAAAAAAAGTCATGAAAGATTCCGAGAAGATTTCTACATGCATTCCATAGTTTACTCCGCATATATATAAATTTTCAAAATTAAATTTGTTCTATGTTAAAAGTAGCAAAAAAAAGAGAAAATTCTAATAAATTTGAACTCGTAACATTTTTCAGTTCTTTCTCTTTTTTGTTACCGCTAACATATAATAAATCTGAACTTGAAATTTTATGTATAGTTAAAGTTTAGAAATACATGTAGAAATTTTCTTAAATTTTTTTGTGATTTTTTTAGTTGAGGTGATCGTAAGTACACCTTAAACTTGAATGCATAGGATATATTGCCTTCGTGCTATAATCAAATCAAAATATAAATTATTGCAGCAATGCAAAACATGCGATGATCAAAGCATGAGCTAACTACCGGGCACGAAAATTGACAATCTCGTGGTATCTCTAGGCCTTTGGCAATCCACAGACAGGAATTTTCATGCAGACAGCTACACACCAGAGCGGCCAATTTTATTGGATGACATTTACAAAGCCGAGCCAAAGAGAAACCGAAAGACCAAAGATGCGAGCTTGTGGCGCAAACGGAAAATCCAAAACAGAAAGAGAATGGGAATGAAAGGGAAAAATCAAGAAAAAAATAACATAGTTTTTAATCTTTGTACGAACGAACTAAATACCGTAAATTATTTTTAAAAAATTGTTCTAATGATCTATTTGAAGAAAACGATAATAAGAAACTGCCTCACTTATTTATTAAAAAAAAATCCCGTAAGTGGTAAGGTGAGAAAGAATGGGGCCAGTGTTGGCTGGGCTGCTCTTCCCTTCCCCTGCCTGCGCGGGATGCAGCAACGCTCCCTCCCTATAAAGCTCTGCTTCGCTTCGCTTTGCTTTGACCCGGCCGGGCTCGCAGTCAGGCAGCTGAGCTCCACCACCACCATCCTGAGCTAGCCTGGGAGGGCAGGAACCGGATGGGGTCACCCCCGAGTGGAGCCAGCCACGACGCACACCGTGGCATGATTGGGTCCATGGCCTAATCCTCCCTCCTGCCCTTTAGCTGCACTGCACTGTACTCTCACCCTGCAGCTGCTCCCCTTTTGCTCCCTCCCTCCCTCCTCTGAGCCGAGGCAGAGGACGAGCTGAGGCAAGGAGAGGAGGAGGGAGACCCGGGTGAGGTCCAACACTTCAAGTCCTCGCTGATCCCTGGTGAGCAAACTGCGCTGCTTCTGCTTCTGCTTCCTTTTGCTCCTTTTCACTGATGCCTGGTTTTATTTTTTTTTCCTGTTCTTGACGGGTTTGGTTTGCAGTTCTTGCAGCAGGCCCTGCCTCGGGGTGCCGCATTAAAGGCAGGCGCGCTGGTTCCGATTTGACCCGAGTGAAGAGGAGTGGGGGAGGGTTGGGAGGGAGGACGACGAAGAAGATCTATCTCGTCGGGAAAGATGAGGAGATCTGCATCTGTAAGTGCCCATTCCTCCTACCTCCTCTGCTAGGTTTATGCTCTCTTGATCTCTCGTGGGGAGATGGACAGATGCCGGTTTTGGGGGCGGTAATGAGGGGTTTATGTGGGATCCAAGAACCCCATTGTCCTCTCCGCTGTTGCCGAATGGTGGATTGGTGGCGGCGGCGGCGGCGATCCAGTAGCTGTAGCCTATTGGCGTTTCTTGTTGCTGGGATTTCTTCTTCAGTGGCATGGGCAATGGCTAGATTGGTGTAAGAAGCTATGAGTAGCCTAGCTCTAGAGGAGTGATCCTGCTTGGCATTGGGTGGCATTGGCGCATAATCCATTGGAGTACGCATCTAAACTGTTTGTGTTTGTCCGGCCACTTGATTAAAATGTTGCTTTGGGATCATGTATATGCGAAACACTTGATTGAACACCTCTCCGTGGGAGATTCACACCATTATTTCATCGGTAGTCAACACTAGCGAAAAAACTAAGTGAGATTGCCCAAAATTTTGCTTGCCAGAGTGTCTGATACTATTGAAGACAGATACAAGTATAATTATGTCCTCAAAGATGCATAATTCTGCTCGATTTGCATTACTCTTTACCTCTGTAGATGACAACCTGCTTAAGTTGGAAGAATGATCACTCCATTTAAAGGGATTCAATCTCCTAACCGCATTTGAGGCGATGTATTCCACCAGTTGACTGGAGACTTTATTATTGGTATATCGATCAGTCCAGCACTGATTGAAATAGGAGCCGGTTCACAATATCCAGATTCACTTTCAAGGAGTTGCACAGTGTTTCAGTCATTTCCTCTAACAACGCTAATCTTTCATCACGTTTTTGAGTTCTCGTATCGATTCATTTCATCTATTTGTTAATGGTAATAACTAATAATATTTTCCGATTCATGTTGGCTACTGATATTATTTTGTTTGAATTTCTGCTAGTTATTTCAAGTCATTTTGGTTTTCACAATCATGGTTGTGACCCAATGGTCCAGTGTATCCGGCACATACTGCAAGGACATGGCATCAAGCGTATATCGACCCCACAGTGTCACAATAACTGAATTTGGTGCTGTTGGGGATGGTGTGACTCTCAATACAAAAGCATTCCTGAATGCAATCTTCTACCTCAATTCATTTGCAGACAAGGGTGGTGCGCAGCTCTTTGTGCCTGCGGGAAGGTGGCTGACAGGTAGTTTTAGTCTTATCAGCCATCTCACTTTGTCACTGGACAAGGATGCAGTAATAATTGGATCTCAGGTAATATGATTCCCAGATTTTGCACATAATAATTTACATTCCACTATATATATTTTTGAATTGTATGTTTATGACGATGGTGCACATGCACATGATATCTTATATTGCCAAATCTTATGTTCATCAAAATTTCTTCCAGCGAGACATAATATGAACAATACAGAGCCAACTTTATATGTAATATTCCTTAGATGCTTTACAAAATGCAGTAAATTCCAACTTTCATGATTCAAAATACTGTATTTGCAGGACTCGTCTGATTGGCCAGTTATAGATCCTCTCCCATCATATGGGCGAGGTAGAGAGCTCCCTGGAAAAAGACATCAGAGCCTAATTTTTGGATCGAACCTGACAGATGTAATAATTACTGGTTAGTAAGTAATATAGTTGCATACTTGCATCATGCATCTTCTTTGGATATTATTCTAGTTAGTTTGCCAGTATGTTAAAATCGGTACTCTTGACAGGTGCTAATGGTACCATTGATGGTCAAGGAGCCATTTGGTGGGATTGGTTCCACAAACACACACTGAATTATACTAGGCCACATCTTGTTGAGTTGATGTACTCTACCAATGTTGTTATATCTAATTTAACCTTCAAGAACTCGCCATTTTGGAATATCCATCCCGTATACTGCAGGTTGGTTTTCTAAATAGCCACTTGCTCTCTGTTAAAACATAAGAATTCATTTACAATTGCAAATTTATTATCTAGAGTGCTTTTGCTAAATAAACAGCCAAGTGCTTGTCGAGCATGTCACAATCCTAGCACCTTTGAACTCACCAAACACCGACGGCATTGATCCAGGTAATACGAAGTTTTGAATTATTTGCCACTCCTTCAAGCCTAGCCTTGTTATTCATAATGTTTTACATGTTTATAACTCTATTTCCCCCTTATTTTCCATCTAACACTGTGTCTTGCACTAGGAAAAATGGCCAAAAAAAACATTGGTTCTTGCAATAGTCATTTCACATGTTCTCCCTTCAATGATTTTGCCTTCCTTTGTACTTTGAAGGTTTTCCATTTGTTGCCTGAGATACTGATAATATATGCAAATTATTCTCTTTTGAAGTGATCACTTATTATCGGCTACAGATTGCAGTTAACCAGTTGCAAAAATATTTACTGTCTTGTGCAAAATTACCAAAACTTTGCCTTACCACTTGGGCAAAAATAGTGCTGAAAATGGTAAATAATCTAAAAAAGAAAAACATAATATTGAACTGGTAATTCAGAATATTGACGACATCATGTAGCTATATGCACCAGACCCAGTTTTTTCTCTGGGATCTTTGCTTGAGTCCGGTTCTTCAAATTTACATTTGCATAGATATTGCCTGGTAATGATCTGTTGTACAGTATGACAACATGCATATATATAACTTCTGTCAACACTGCGTATCCATTTAGCATATTTGCACCTGCGGTACTAATGCAACTCTAAATCCATCCAGATTCATCCACAAACGTCTGCATTGATCATTGTTACATCAGAAATGGAGGTGATGTTATTGTCATTAAAAGTGGGTGGGATGAGTATGGCATCTCTTTTTCTTATCCTAGCTCCAATATCAGCACCAGCAACATCACAGGAGAGACAAGGGGTGGTGCAGGAATTGCCTTTGGAAGTGAGATGTCAGGTGGCATATCCGAAGTCCGGGCTGAGGGCCTCCGCATCATCAACTCACTGCATGGGATCAGAATCAAGACCGCTCCAGGGCGTGGAGGGTATGTGAAGAACGTGTACATAGCTGATGTGAGCATGAACAATGTTTCAATGGCCATCAGGATCAGTGGAAACTTTGGTGAGCATCCTGATGACAGATTTGACAGGAATGCTCTCCCCATGATAAGCAATATTACAATTGAGAACGTCGTTGGTGTCAACGTTGGTGTTGCTGGCATCTTGGAGGGCATTCAGGGGGACAACTTCAGCAGCATTTGCCTGTCCAATGTTTCCCTCAGTGTACAATCCATGCATCCATGGAATTGTTCGCTTATCCAAGGTTATTCAAACTCTGTGATCCCAGAGTCATGCGAGCAACTCAGAACTAATTGTGGACAGACACCGGTTTGCTACGATGGTGGCAGTTTTTCAGCAGTACATGCACAGGCGCCCACACATAAGTCGAGTGCCAGCAGGTTGCTAAGTCCTTTGCTGAAGTTGGCTTCACTGTAGTGTAGGTAGAGAGATGCTTGTTATTTGTTGGTTGCAAAGGGGCTTGCTTCATGGGATGCGTCCTGGTAGTCATGTATATCTGATTCATGCGATTATTTTTGCTTAGCATGCTGTTTGCTTCTTGTATATAGCCGTGGGGATGAATGTTGGTGTACCCTGCCTGTTTTGTAACCGTCTTCGATTTTTGTGATCTATATGTTTCAGAGCCTTGTTGCAACATGAAAGCACAAGCAAAATTGCCGTATGATTTCAATTTTCAAACACAAATTTCAGAAGAAAACCTTCCAATATGTCCAGGGACCTTCCATTGCGAGTTGAGTACCAAAAAATGGCAGGTTATGCATGAATTGGGATGCTGGAGAAAAGTCAGTTTCAGGAACTTTTGCAAGCTTGGAAAACAGATTCAGAAAACTGAACAAAAACATAGGAGAAGACTAGCAAACCATACAAGGGAAGATTGCTGTGTACATTCATGGGGAAAATAAAAATAAAATGAAGGTGGCTGCTTTCGTCGTCTTGTTTTCTCCCGTCGTCCCAAATTCAGGTCCCGTCAGCGCGTGCACCTCGCTTTCTGCCAGCGCCGCCGGAACCCCTTCGCCTCTACCACTTGTCCTCCTCCTCCCACCCAAGGAAGCACGCCTGCCACCCCGAAGCCCCACTACTGGACTGGCGCCGTGGAGTGAAGATCCACCCGGGCGCTGATTGGTTCCTTCTTTTGTTGCTAAGCAAGCCCTAGCTAGCTTGGATTGTTGTTCGTTTTGCTCCGGTCTTCTCTTTGCTGTCGAATCCAACCAGGTCTTTCTTCCTTCTTCAACATCGCTCGATCTCAGATTCTCACTCATCCGATAGGTAGGACTATCCCAGGTGCAGACTGCAGAGACGTACTATTTTTACACAAGCAGGTCTGCATTTTTTCAGTGACAGCCTTTCAGTTCAGGGGAAAAGACTCCATTTCCCAGAAATTCACAATCTTTTTGTAGCATTATGCTGGGTGTTTCGTTCATTTTTCTCCTGTTCAAGTTTTTCCTAGTACAGGGTAGATCATAGATGGATTGTTCCAACTATGCATGTTCTTCTTACCACAAGCTTGTGCATGAGGAACACATTTCTTGGTGGAAGCTGTGATGTTTGAAAAAAGAGAGAGATCTCTTTTGTGCTAACTCTGTTAAGCAATTCGCAAATCGTGGACAAACATAATCTTTTTGCGTTGCTGTCAAATTGTTCCCTACATTGTTGAAAGGGAGTCATGAACTTGGGACCCAATACAAGATAAGCATTAGTGCTGTTCAGAGATATATAGATAGACAGATTCCTCTTAAGAGAGCAGTGCAACTTGGTGTGGATTTTGAATTGAGATGGCCCATCAATAATTACTAGATCTGAGCCTTGGGGTTTTTTCTTCTTTATGTTAACTCAATTAGATGGCTAGACGACACTGGCCTGTTCTATTTATGGGTCAGACATGTTCCTACGGATCCCTCGCCGGCCTGCCATATAGTTTGATGCTCTAGTCAGTGCTCACATGCTTGAGTTATGGTGCCCACGGGAAAAGAATCTGGTGGCTAGCTTTGCCCAGATGCTATTTCTGAATTTCTTTAAGTGAAAAAATTATTACAACTTTAGAAAATCCTCAGAGGTTGGTCCAGTTTTTCTAGGATCAAAAGTAACAAAACATTGTTTATTTTCAGGGATCTGGATTTGCTCATCTGCGTGTTGAGGTTCATTTTTGAGCAAAGTTCCATTGAGCTTCTTTTCGATTATTAATTATTACGCAGACCATCTTATCCCATGCAAAGCTGTTTCTTTTAACAGCCACACTACATGCATGTTACATCACATCAACGCCACCCGACCAAATCAACTCTTTTGTGCTTACTTTGTTTCTGTTATGAATTTTCATGATAATGCAAGGTGGTATTCTTAGATGTGAATGTTAGACGGTGTAATACCACTAGAACACAACACTAGAACACAAAAGAGAAGAAAAGCGAGAAATAAACAATCCAAAGGAGAATAAAGTAAATAGAAAAAAAATGAAGAGTTTTGCCGTCACCACAACCGACTTGGCTTATGCCATTGGCGGTGAGCCCGTAGAATCGTCGTGTGCCTTTGGTCGGAGGAACATGCTCCTCGGCACATGTTCCCCTACCAAGTCCCGTTGCAGCGATCCTGTAGGCCTTCCCAAACCATACACTGATAACGGTTGGGGCAAACAAAAAACAGAAGCTAGAACAAAAAAATGCATATAGAATAGGGAGGAAGGGAAAATTGTCCTGAGTAGTAGAAGGAGGTGGTAGGTCGAGGTAGAGTGGCCGAAGAGGTGGCAAGGCGCCGAGACTCCCGGCCGGCTGCAAGCCGTGGCCGGCGAGCTCAAACTGTAGGGGAGCAATGTCGGAGCCGAGCGGCTGGAGGCGTAAGGGCACAGGAGAAGCTGGAGGAGTCCAGGGCGCCAAACTTTTGGCTGGCGTTGAGCCTGTGACAGATTGTAGACCGGGGAGGAGTAAAAGAGGAGGCGACCGGGTCTGGCGTCGTTCGGCCAGATCTGAGGGGTGTCCCTGGCGGCAGGCTGGCAGGATCGAGGGAAGGCGGCGGGTGTAGTTCGGGTGAGCCCTTAGGGTGGCGGTGCATGGTCGGACCGGCAGGTCGAGCACCTATGGTGACGGCGTGTAGATGTTCGGGGCTGATGGCGAGCTCTGGGAGGCGGAGACGGGTGGTGGCGTAGTCGCCCAAACCCCAGGGAGGCGGAGACGCCTAGGCGTGGCTGCTGAGGCGAGGAGGTGGCCGGAACCGAGCTGGTCGACCGAATCCGAGGGAGCCGAGTGGGGAATCGAGAGAGGAGGCGGAGTAGAGGCGCAGTGCAGGGGGGAGCTCGGCGGCCAGCGCTCGGGGCCGGTGCGCTGTGTGCTCGAGCGCCGCCTGGGGACACCAAAGAGAGAGAGAGGGGGGTGGGTGGGGAGAAAATTGATACGGTTTCGATAAAATGCCACTCGCTAGAATGATCATTAAAAAAATACCATTCTTAACATTGACATTTTGATTATTTGCCATTTTGAGGGGTTTTTAGGATTCTTAATTATTTTTTAACCATTTTTCAGATTATTTACCATGGGAAAAGACACATTTGCCCTTAGGCCATTTGCTTAACAGCTTCAGACTTCAGAGAATAATGAATTATTCGGAAGACAATCTAGCTAGATTGGGCATTCTAAGCGTAGATACACCAAATTGAACAACAACGACAGCTAATAATGCAGGTGACCTAACATCATTTTTGGCACGCTATTAGTGACCATTTGCAAAGCCGTTGCTACACTTGATTGTACCGTCGACTGTTTTTTTTGTCGTAGAACCTCCTGTACATGGAATTACATAATATCATGCAACACGCAGTTGAATCATTATGTACGGTGATAATAAATCCAATAATCGCACGCAGTCTGAAGCTGTTAAGCAAATAGCCCAAAGGCAAATATGTCTTTTCCCATGGCAAATAATCTAAAAATGGTTAAAAAATAATTAAGAATCCTAAAAACCTCTCAAAATGGCAAATAATCAAAGTGTCAATGTTAAGAGTGGCATTTTATAGTGATCAGTCTAGGGAGTGGTATTTTGTCGAAGCCCATCGAATAAGATGGCAAAGTATCAATTTTCTCGGTGAGAGGAAGGGATTAGGCCAGTTTGGCCGAACCAAATGGCGGAGAGAGAAAAAAAAGAGGGAGAGAATAAAAGAAAGAAAAGGGGAAAAGTAGAGAAAAAGAAAAGAACAAAAATGAGGATTTTACGTTGTATGAGTCGAAACCTTATCCTTACGCGTTTATGTCGATGACGGGTGTTGTGTGTAGAACCGGTGATGTGCACCTGAGATCCTTAGCCCGAACGTTTTATGCCAGCGACGAGCTTAATGTGTAGAATCGATGTTGTTTATATAAGCACTTGTACCGATACACTATTCTAAATCGGGATTGACGCTTGTACAGGTGAAGGTCCTAGTGGGGAGCTACCCACGCATCGTCTCTGAAAATAAACAGGCAAGTGCATGATAGAGTGGTGACTATAGAGTTTATGAGACATGCGATGTTCACATGATATGATGATGCTTATATGGAATTGCAATATTTACATGACCTGATGATGCTTATTTAATGATGATAATGGTAATGGAACAGGGTGAGCAGTGATGCCACCCTACCGATGATAATACTGATGAACATGACAATGACAATGGATATATGCATTCACATCATGTGCGCTCATGAAATGAGAACTGGGATCCATTTAGATGGATCTCGCAAGACCTACTTTAGTAGGCTTCCATGGAAGTGGAGAGACCATCGAGCCGATATGGACGGGCTCACAATTTTAGGTGAACATTGACGGGTGTTCAATTGGCAATACTAGTATATGCAATGAGATGAGTAAATGAGCATATAGAGTAGTATTGCATCGCACAAATGGTATGACAATGTTAAAACATAAGAATGATGTTATGAACATGATAATGCATACGGAGTATGATATGGTTGATTAATTGCTTACTTGTTTGATAGCGTTTATCATTCTATTGTGTGATTACTAAGTCTCCGAACTCACTCTTACTTTGTTTGCTTTTTTTAGGTGACCGCTAAGGGCGTCATGCATGTGCGGAAGTAGTACATGAATAACTTTACATATTAGCAGCACTTCACATACCAGATTTTGTTAGTATGTTTAAACTCCACTACAATACTAGAATAATTGCTTAAAATTATATGGTGTAAGTGGCTGCTACATTATGAATAAAGTAGTGTTTGCTTAAAACGGTTAGCAGTTGTTAAAAAATGATAATATTATACTATAATGGTAGCACTCTAGGCCGAGAGGATTGACGGGGTGTTACAGGCAATGTATGTAGTCATACATATACTTGACATGGAATTACTAATGGACAAAGGATTAACTTTGGCATATGCATGTTCTATTGCCCTTGATAGGTTCTGTTAAGGTCTATTTATCCAACGTGTAAGAATATGTCTATTACTACATCAGTTTTACTTGTTTGCTTTAGCATGAGATGGTAAAATGGAAGTGAGATGGATTTAGCTTACTAGCTTTATCAGTATAGCTGTTGATGAAGATATGTTTTGGCAGTCATGATACTGCTGTAGCTTTTGTTGTTTTCCATATTTCTCATGTAGAATCTTTTCCTGATATGCAGCTTCACTGTTACTGATTAACATTGCTACCGAACTAACTCCGCTTTGTACTCTTTTCAACTGTTTTCTTTTCAGAGTCACTCTCCAGCCATGGCGGATCTGCAGGAACCCCTGGTTCGCCTGAAGAGGAAGACAGTTTCGGTGGACTACTTGGTAGTTGGTGTTGAATATTTAGTCAATTTTCGGCATATTTTAATCTAGAAATTCAGCATATAAAACATGACATACAAAAGCATGAGTGATTCAACAATGATGTATTCATATTTGCTTATGAACAAGCTAACAGCAACACCTATTATCAAATTCATAACATACGTAAACAAATACACCGAGAAGTGTTCATGTTATACCCTCGGGCGGGGCGATGTCGGTGACACCGAGGCGCCATACCATCGATCGACATGATGGTCTATTCGATGTAGTCGATCGAGGCGTGATGCGGGACGGGCGTGATGCAGGAAGATGTTCGTCGTGCAGTCTCGCGAACAGTTCACCACCAGGAAGTAGATGGCGTTCTTCACAGATTGAGCAGTCGCGCCAATGCGCTCCCAAAAACTTGATTGCCCATCTACCCGTGCAGTGCGCGAACGGACGGAGTTTCGAGGCCTACTCGCCGTAACTCTTTGCACGTAAAGTTACGACCGAGATTTCTTAGCACAAAGACAAAACAGAACCGAATCCTCTTTTTTCATCCCGTATGGAGTGGAGAGAGTTTTGTAACAAAGAAAAACGAAGAGCGAGTAATCGCAGCCATTAGTCACTAGTAATCGTAGCCATTACTCAAAGTAATCGCAGCCATAATTCACTAGTAACTAAACCGCTCATCGCCAATGAGTCGGTGCGTTACGATTTTCGAATAGATAAAGAAAACGCGCGCGCACCGACACGCGCGCGCGCACGCACGCACACAACGCGGCACGGCACGCACGCTCGGCTCGGCTCGGCGTGGCGTGGCGTGGCGAGGCGAGGCGAGGCGAGCGAGCGAGCGAGCGGCGCGAGCGCGCGCGTGTTGGCTCTTTCCAATTCCACTAGGGGTTACCACGCCCACCTTTTAAAGTGGTGTAACTCCCATTCAACTCTCCATATGGGACTAAACAGTTTTTCCATGTGGGCCTAGGAATTTCATTTGATTAATTGCTAAATTAAATGGACCAAGCCCAATTAATCCAACAATCCCCACCAAATTTCAAGGCACACGAGAAATTTTTCAGTTCTGCTGTTGTTTGATATACCAGTGTTTCGATGGAGACTGTTAAGTTGAACATCCACCTAGGAAAGGAGTTACACTCATCCACAACTGAACAATGGACTATGCCTTGAATTGACAGTTTTTGTGCGAACAAGCTTTACCCAGTTCCTTTACTAGTACTAGGCTGCCAAAAGCATCCCCTCTAGTTGGAGCGTATAAGTCATACTCCAAACCTATTCATGAGTATTTAGAGATCACCCAAATCTCATAGACTGTGACCAGCAGTCGAACTCATATAGGTGTGTTCCTTCTAAGATGTCCTGTAGGCCGACATCTCTGCTCTAAATAAGCCACTCGGATCACATTGAGGTAAAAACCAACCTGCCATACAGAATAGGAGAGAAGCGCATCATTGAAGAAATGGGCCCTGTAAAGGTCTCTCCTCCCGGTCAACTAACAGCTTGTTTCACCATTCTACTTCACGGATCTCCGATCACGTAAAACAAAGTTACCACCGTGGTATGACTCATGTGGGTCTCGTGCCCATCTCACTCGATGCACTATCTATCACATTACGTGATAGACCCTTTGTAAATTGGTCGGCGGATTTTTAGCCGTCGGACATAGTCCATGCTATCACTCCGAGTTTTTCACTTTACGACGGACTTCAACCGCCTTTTAACATGCCTAGATGACTTCATGTTGTCCTTAGAACTGTTCACCTTGATAATTACAAATCGATTATCACAGTTCATCGGGATAGCCAGATCGGTTTTTCAACCACCGGCAAATCCATAAGGAGTTCGCGAAGCCACTCACCCTCAACGATTGCGGTGTGTCTAATGCTTTGTGAGTTCTCGCTTCCATGGTTGACCTCGTTAAGATGGTTTGCTTGCAAGACTTCCAGAAACAAAGACCACCTCCAAGTGTGAACACATATCCACTCGTGGCTTTTATCTCATCAAAGATCGAGATCCAGCTTTGAATCATCAGAGCCCTCCAAGTACCTTTGGGTACCCAAAGATAGTGAATACCATAGCTCACGGTTGCTTTTAGATAGCGCATTACTCTCTCAAGAGCACGCCAATGATCATCTCCTGATTTGAAACAAATCGGCTTAGCTTGCTCACAAGAAACGAGATGTCGTGTCTCGTAGCACTAGCTAAATACATCAATGAGCCAATGATCCGGGAGTATCTTAATT
The DNA here is from genome assembly GCA_036346265.1 of Melocanna baccifera. Classification (NCBI taxonomy): domain Eukaryota; kingdom Viridiplantae; phylum Streptophyta; class Magnoliopsida; order Poales; family Poaceae; genus Melocanna; species Melocanna baccifera. Next base: position 1,174,020 of record CM070683.1, on the reverse strand, counting down.
GATCTCTTGTTATTCTTCTGTTTTTCCTCAATAACACACTAGGATCATAAGGAGTAGAAGCAGGAGCTTGCAATACTATAACCAAAGCGACTCAAGACCTTCTCTACATAGTGAGATTGCACAAGTGTAACCCCACCATCACCTCCTCTCAGTAGCTTAATGTTAAGAATCACATCAGCCACTCCCAAATCTTTCATCTCAAAACTCTTGGACAGAAAGTCCTTGACCTCCTCAACCACATTGAGATTGGTCCCAAAAATCAGTATGTCATCAACATACAAGCACAAGATCACTCCTTCTCCCCCACCATAGCGATAGTACACACATCTATCGGCTTCATTCACATCAAAGCCAGCAGATGTCAAAGTTCTCGAACTTCTCATGCCACCGCTAGGTGCTTGCTTTAGGCCATACAAAGACTTTAACAACTTGCACACCTTTCCTTCTTGACCTTCTACCACAAACCCGTCTGGCTGATCCATATAAATCTCCTCCTCCAACTCTCCATTTAGGAAAACTGTCTTAACGTCTATTTGATGAACGAGCAGACCATGAGAGGCAGCCAGGGCAAGTAGTACTCGAATTGTGGTCAATCGGGCAACAGGTGAATAAGTATCAAAGAAGTCCTCGCTTCTTTCTCGGTATAACCCTTGGCCACAAGCCTTGCCTTGTACTCTTCAATTGTACCATCAGCCTAAGCTTTTTCTTGAAAATCCATTTACATCCTACTGAGTTTACACCCATAAGGACGGTCAACGACCTCCCAAGTTCCATTAGACATAATAGAGTCCATCTCACTCCGCATCGCTTCCTTCCAATAGTCGTCGGAGAAGAATATGCCTCTTCCATGGTTCTTGGAGTGTCATCCACGAGGTATACAATGAAATCATCACCAAAGGACTTTGCAATCCTCTCTCTTACTCTTTCGAGTAACCTCATTGTTATCCTCCTCGGGATTTTCCATAGGTGTTTCTTCAGCATGTTCTATCGGTACAAAAGAATCAAGGGAAATTATAGGTTCTTGACTAGATAAGCTAGGTACATCACATTTCATAGGAAATTCATTCTCAAAAAATGTGGCGTCTCTGGACTCTATAATTGTACCAACACGCATGTCAGTACTCCGCTTTTATAATTAAAACCTATAACCCACGCTGTGCATAGCATAACCAAGAAATACACAATCTACGGTTTTTGGTCCAAGTTTGCGCTTCTTGACAATTGGCACGTTAACTTTGGCCAAACATCCCCAGGTGCGCAAGTATGATAGAGACAACTTCTTCTTTTCCCATTCCTCGAATGGTGTTACTTCTTTATTCTTTGTAGAAACTCTATTCAGGACATGACACGCGGTCAATATAGCCTCACCCCACCATTCCTTAGAAAGTCCCGCATGTCTAACATAGCGTTAACTAAATCGGTTAGAGTGCGGTTCTTTCTTTCGCAACCCCGCTTGATTCGGAGAATAGGAGGCGTCCTCTCATGAATAATTCCATGTTCCTCGCAGAATAAAATAAACTCATTCAAAAATACTCTTCCCACGATCGGACCTTACCCGCTTGATTTTTCTCTCAAGTTGGTTTTCTACCTCACTTTATAGATCTTAAAGTAATTTAACGCTTCATCTTTTGTTTTCAATAAGTACACATAGCAAAATCTAGTGCAATCATCTATAAGCGTCATGAAATATTTCTTCCCACCTTTAGTCAACACGCCATTCATCTCGCACAAATCGGAATGAATGAGTTCTAACGGTGCCAAATTCCTCGCCTCTTTCGCTGCCTTGTGAGGCTTGCGAGGTTGTTTCGATTGAACACACGCATGGCACTTAGAACCTTTGACCAAAGTGAATTTCGGGATTAAACTCATATTAGCTAAGCGCGTCATACACCCAAAATTAACATGACAAAGTCGTGAATGCCAAACATTAGATTCATCATCATCGTTGCACACATGGTTCACAAATTTATTATAGAAATCCAAAAACTTGATAGGTCTTTTTCGGTAGTTGGCTTTGCTCGTCGCTTAAGCCGCACCCTCCGTTTGATGGTTCAAATTTTAAGAGATGGCGTGCACGTGCAATCCTGTGGTTTACTGCCATGGAATGATTTCATGTTGCACAAGGCAAGCCCGCTGAGCCTCTATCTGCTGAGGATGAACGCAAGTTCAATGTAGCGGATAACTTGTTTCGAGGTGCACTTATTAACATACTGACAGATAACATTGTGGATGTGTAGATGCATTTGCCTACGGGCAAAGAGATGTGGAATGCACTTGAGGCCAAGTTCGGAGTTTCTGATGCTGGCAGTGAGCTGTATGTTATGGAGCAGTACTATGACTACAAGATGGTCGATGACCGTTCTGTAGTAGAACAAGCTCATGAGATTCAGGCGCTGGCAAAGAAGCTTGAGAACAATAAGTGCGAGTTACCGGACAAGTTTGTGGCTGGCGGTATTATCGCCAAGTTACCACCTTCTTGGTCGGATTTTGCTACCTCTCTAAAACACAAGAGGCAGGAGTTCAGTGTTACTGATCTCATTGGCTCTCTTGGTGTTGAAGAGAAGGCGAGGCAAAAGATACTCGTGGCAAGAAAGTTGTTCTTGAGGAGGTTCTAGTGCCAATTTGGTGCGAAAAAGAACCCTCGGGCTTTCCACAATAAGAAGAAAAATAAGCCTATTGGCAAGCCCAAGGCTACTACTGAGTTTAAGAAGAAAAGCAAAAGAAAGGGCGGCTGCTTTGTGTGCGGTGATTCTGGCTATTAGGCGAAGGATTGTCCAGACCGCAAGGATAAGCAAAAGAAGTCTGCCAACATGGTTATTAGTGATGCTGGAGGAACATCGGGGTACGGTAATTATTTACCTACGCTTCTTTACGCTTGTCAATCACCGAGTGGTGGGTTGACACGGTGCTAATATTCATGTGTGTGCTTGATATTTCCTTGTTTTCATCTTATCGTCCGCTGAGGTTCCTCCTTGTTGATGGAAAACGGATCGCATGCAGCTGTTCATGGTGTTGGTACGGTCGATCTGAAGTTTACTTCGGGAAAGACCGTGCAGATGTAGTCGATCGAGGCGTGATGCAGGTACGCGAACGGACGGAGTTTCGGAGGCCTACTCGCCCAGAACTCTTTGCACGTAAAGTTCTGGACCGAGATTTCTTAGCACAAAGACAAAATGCAGAACCGAATCCTCTTTTTTTTCATCCCGTATGGAGTGGAGAGAGTTTTGTAACAGCAAAAACGAAGAGCCAGAGTAACTGCAGCCATTAGTCACTAGTAACTGTAGCCATTACTCGAAAGTAACTGCAGCCATAATTCACTAGTAACTAAACCGTTCTCGCCCGGTAGTCGATGCGTTACGATTTTCGAATAGATAAAGAAAATGCGCGACGCACTCGACACGCTCACGCAAGCGCTGCGCACACGCACCGCACCGCACCGCACCGCACGGCACGGCTCGGCGTGGCGTGGTGTGGCGAGGCATGGCGAGGCGAGCGAGCGAGCGAGCGCGCGCGCGTGTGTTGGCTCTTTCCAATTCCACAAGGGGGTTACCACGTTCCACCTTTTAAAGTGGTGTAACTCCCATTCAACTCTCCATATGGGACTAAACAGTTTTTCCATGTGGGCCTAGGAATTTCATTTGATTAATTGCTAAATTAAATGGACCAAGCCCAATTAATCCAACAGTTGGTACAGTTCCAATCGATTGTCGTGATTTTTGTGGTCCTTCCAATTTCAGATCTGATCTACTTCAATATCTATCTGGGTGATGTTGGGAATTAAGCAATTTTAGCAACATTTTCAATTTAATTCCAATTATAATCAAGCAAAATAAAGTATAAGGACATCAATATAAAAATGACATATATGAATTATCTCTCAAAGCAGATAGCCAATTCAAGACATTAATATATTGCAACATGCTAAAAAGAACACACAAGTAAGCATTTGAAATCTGCATAATGCACATATTAGTAATTTAAGTGTTGTTTTCAGAGAGGAGTTGCACAAGTTAAAGAAAACTTGGCCTTCTACCACTCGTCTGTTTTCAATTATTACAATGACAACCCTTCAAAATTCTGCTAGTCTCTCGGTGCAGTTTCAATGTCAAAAGCATGTAATAGCAACAGATTTCAACAGAAATAAGTCATAATAAAGCTACTGCAGAAATATATACATTTGGCAATTGCAGAATCTACAGATATATGTTTTTGGCAACTTCTAACAACAGCAGTAAGCTATACTGAGAAGTGAACTGAACAAAGGCAATTGACAAAGCTAACGGCCACACATCACAGAAGTAATCAACTAGCCAATGATAAATTAAACTAGCAGAGTCTATTTAGATTGTCACTGAGAATTGAATATTTGGCAAATGTCCTCATCGAGCATTCACAAAACACCCACAATCTACCATGTATGAGGCCTCCCAATGCTAGTACTTCCCACAATATTTCATATATGAATCAAATATGAACTAGCACGGCTGACAGATACACAATAGATGCAAAGAAAAGTGAAGAATAGCTCACGGTGTGATGGCAGTCAAAGCCATCGAGACGACCGGCAGGCCAGGCTTGTTGAAAGACGATGTCCTAGAAAACCAATCATCGGGGAATACCAGTGTATCACTGGGAGGTAATCGGAGATACAAAGCCCAACTCCACAGATCAGTACTCACCAAATGTGTGAAGCCAAAGTGCAAGTAGATGCCGCTCAAAGACAACAAGAAGAACAATCTTGTCGCGCGCACAAGGATTAGGAGATGAGTCCTCCCTTATGCGCAACAGAAGCCGACGCAAGAAGAATACCGAAGCTCACAAGGACCACAGAAATCAAGGCAATATCAAGCTGACGATTGCACTGTCGCTCTGCCCCAAAGTCTCCAATCTGTAGCAAAACAAGTTGCCCCAATTCAACTTTGGATCTACCAGTGATTTACCTTTTGATTTCTCTCCAAATCAATTTGCTCGGCTCGGCTTATGAAGGGAAATAGGCCACCGAGAAGAGGGGAAAAGAAGTGGCGCGGGTCAACCACCTCAAGCCTCACCTGCGCCCGGGAGGCGACAAGATTGGGACATGGCCGACGATGGCGAACGGCCGCCGCATCTTCCGCCAGACGAGCGAGGGGAGGCGAGATACAAAAGAGGATTGAGATCCACATCTGCACGACAGGATCAAAACCGAACAGCCAGCCTTATCTCTTCCTCTCATAACTCTGACATGTGGGCCCATAGCAATTTTAGGTAAATTACCAAAATGCCCAACAGGTGATGTGTGGTCTGCCATGAAATCAGATAAACGCCACCAGAAGGAACATGACAACAATGTGCAAAATGTTGTGAAGCGGCTAGCAAAGGAACCCAAAGAAGGATGGTCTTGTTTGCACAGCTAGGAAGCCCTGTATTGTTGTTGGCATGCGCAATGTAGACTACATGTACGCTAGGCATTTTGAGGTTGACCTTTCTGCCATCAGGAACATTATTGAGATTGACAAAGAGAGAATGATCTCCAAGGTTGAACCTCCTGTTAACATGGGTCAGATTACCAGAGCTACCTATCCAATGAATCTTGCCCTTGCAGTGGTTACTGAGCTTGATGACCTTACTGTTGGTGGTCCGATCAATGGTTATGGAATTGAAGGAAGCTCTCACCTCTATAGCCTGTTCTCTGACACAGTCGTCGCAATTTAAGTTGTTCTTGCGGATGGTCCAGTTGTTAGAGCCGGTAAGGATAACGAGTACTCAGACCTTTTCTATGGCATTCCCTAGTCCCAAGGAACACTTGGGTTTCTTGTTTCAGCTGAGATCAAACTAATTCCCATTAAGGAATAGATGAGGCTCGCATATACTCCAGTTAAGGGTACAATGAAGGAGATGGCACAAGCTTATGCTGATTCTTTTGCACCAAGAGATGGTGACCCTGCAAAGGTCCCAGACTTTGTTGAAGGAACAGTGTACACAACAACTGAGGGTGTCATGATGACTGGTGTTTATGCTTCCAAAGAAGAGGCAAAGAAGGGCAACAAGATCAACAGTGTTGGGTGGTGGTTCAAATCCTGGTTTTACCAGCATGCTCAGACAGCACTCAAGAGGGGTGAGTTTGTGGAGTACATTCCAACAAGAGAGTACTACCACCGTCACACCCGGTGTCTATACTGGGAGGGGAAGCTGATCTTACCATTCAGTGACCAATTCTGGTTCACGTTCCTCCTGGGCTGGCTGATGCCACCAAAGGTGTCCCTGCTCAAGGCCACCCATGGTGAATCTATCAGGAACTATTACCATGACAACCATGTGATTCAAGACATGTCGGTGCCCTTGTACGAAGCTGGAGATGCTCCTGAGTTTGTTCACCGAGAAATGGAGGTATGTATCTCATTGGGCCACTTACTGTTCAACATGCATTTAGTCTGCTAGGCTGTAACAGCTGTGCAGTGCTTTTAGCTCGGAATTCGCTGTGTGATAGCATGTTATGCTTGCGTGTGCAATTCATTATTATTGTGCCTATGCCAACTATTGTTGTGGTCTTGTGGAGCACAACCTGCTGCTGCTCATAGTGAATGTTCACTGACTGTGTTCTTAGGTGTATCAACTGTGGCTGTGCTCGCACCGGCTCTACAAGCTCCCTGTGAAGACCATGGTGTACCCGAAGCCAGGCTTCGAGCACCACCATAGGCAAGGCGACACCAGCTACGCTCAAATGTTCACTGATGTTGGTGTGTACTATGCTCCCGCTGCCGTCCTGAGTGGTGAGGAGTTCAACGGCGCTGAAGCGGTCCACAGGTTAGAGCAGTGGCTGATTGAGAACCACAGCTACCAGCCACAGTATGCTGTCTCTGAGCTCAATGAGAAGGACTTCTGGAGGATGTTTGATGCCTCTCACTATATGAGCACTGCCGCTGGCTAGCTACACCCCCGCTGCCATTCATCGTAATTTCCCTTGAAGAACTCAATGCGTCCTTACTTGCAATTTTTTTTCGTTCCACATCAACCCGTTGCTTGCTTCCACTTCACTTCCATGGTCAAGAACTCAAGATTGCGTACCTGCAATTCTGAATTACGCATCCTCATCCCCACACAGATACGCGAACGCATTTGTGCCTGCTTTTAAATTACTAGAGCTGATGCACAATATGAGAATATTGCTAGATATGTATTATATAAGCTATGTATTTACCCTATTGTGTGAGGGGTTTTCTGCATATATACCATACATGTACGTGTATATATATTAGTCTATTGGCCTTATGATGAATACAAGTGCCATTCATAATATGGTATCAGAGCGTGCCTAGAGTTTCTCGTTAAGCTGTCGCTAGTTCATCTTTCAACCGCTGCCTAGCTTTGCCATCTCCACTGTGCTTGTCACCCCGCTACCGCATACCCCAACCCGTTGTCTGTCGTCACCACATCTTTTCATCTGGAACCATTGGCGCCTTTATCTGGGTCGCCGCTGATCTGTCTTCTTCCACGTTGACGCCAAGGTCTTTCATCGGCGCCACCTTCATCGACCGAGGCGTTGTCGCCTCGATCTGCCGATCTTTCACCGGCGCTGCCTCAATCCGCCTGGAGGTGCCTTCGGTCTTTCACTGGAGTAGCTTCAATTCGCCTGGTGTCACCTTGATCCGCCGACGTAGCCTCGATCTGCTCAGTGTCATCTCGGTCCACCAGCGCTACTTCCATCTACTGGAGTCGCTTTGATTTGCCAGATCTTCATCACACCGCTCAAGAGGCCGTCGTCGGACCCACGTCGCCCGCGGCCGACTCCATAGTTCCCGCCGGGAGGTCGCCATCGTGGTCTCTTGTCACCGCCGTGGTCTCTGCCTCCTCAGGCCACCGATGCTGCCTTCTTCCGCCGCCAGAATCACCGTAGCCAACCGCTTAGCCTTGGTCTCTACCTCCTCAAGTCATCGGTGCTGCCTAGCCAACCGCTTAGCCTTGGTCTCTACCTCCTCAAGTCATCGGTGCTGCCTTCTTCGGCTGACGGTCTGTCGGTTGTGACTCGTTCTTGACCGGCTTGATCGGTTTTGTTGCCTAGCTGACTAGTAAAAAAAGAGGGAAAAAAAGAAAAAGAGAGAGAAAAAGAAAAAGAAAAAAATATCTTTTTTGCAGGCACCGTTTTCTGTTCCTTATTGCACGGTAATCTTCGATGGTCTCAATTATAGGGACTGATTTCAACACATGCGTCTCCACATACGTGATCAACACCTTTGAGAGTTTCTTACTGGTGAGTTGCCTTGTCCGTTTTGCCCTACTCCACCTGCTGAGTCTGTACCCTCGAAGGATGCTTCTGAAGATGCTCATACAAAGGCATCGGAGGTTTTTAAGGATGGCAAGGAGACTTTTCAGACACTGTATGCTACTTTCAAGATATGGATCGATGTGGATGCTCGTGTGTCTGCTATTATAGTTGCTAGCATAGAGGTGCATCTCACTAGTGTTATTGTTGGTTTGGCTTCTGCATAGGCGACGTGGACGCATCAACGCAACCGCTACGAGCCATCTAGTGATTCCCTGTACCTTTCAGGAGCAGTTGCTGTAGTAGAGAGATGCCACTGTGGATAAGTTCTATACTTAGTTGTCCATGGTATGACGTTAGATTGACTCTTTAGGGCTAGATGTTCGCCGCACCTGTCAGTGCTGTCAGCGTCAGCAGTCTTACCTAGAGTTTTGCCGTATTTACAACTTTTTGACATGTCTCCAGTCTAAGTTTGAGTAGATTCGTGCTTAGTTACTAACTCGTCACCCTCGTGTGACTCTATTGGATGCTCTTATAGCTGTTCATACTGAGGAGATTTTCCTTTGAAGTGCGGGTCTGCTGTCATCACCATCATTTTCGTTGGTTTTGGTTGCTCCTCCAGCTTCTACACCTGCTGCACCTCCAGTTACTCTTTCACCAGTTGCCCTCCACCAGTGATAACTGTTGTTGGTAAGGGACTCCACTGCACATACTGCAACAAGGATGGATATGTGGAGCAGTTCTGCTACAGGAAGAAGAAATATTTTTGTCAGAGTAGCCGTTCTTCGGGGGGCCCTGGAGGCTCCTCCTCTCAGCAGAGTTCTGGTACCTCTGACACTCAGCAGTTTCTCATATTGTTAGGTCGCTTGGTTGCTTTTGCATTGTCTGGTTCTACTTGTTTTACTGCTAGTTTTCCAGTGAGAGACCATATTCTACTTCTCCTTCCTCAGGTATATTACTTTGGATTCTTGATTCTGGTGCTTTCTTTCATATGCCATCTAATTCCACCAGTCTCACTTCCATTAGTCTTTTAGTTGTTCCTATAATTGTTCAAACAACAGATGGCACCTCTCTTTCTATCACAGAACGAGACACTCTTTTCAATTCATCCTTTCATGTTTCTGTTGTCTCTCATGTTCCAAAACTAACTATGCAATTTATTTCTGCCAGCCAGCTCACTGATCATGGTTGCCGTGTTATTCTCAATTCTGATTGTTATTGCATTCAGGATCGTCGCACGGGGACTCTGGTTGGTACTGACCCTCGCCGTTGTGACTCTCGATGGCTCTGGGAGCTTGACTGGTTTTATCTTCCTTCCGCTACCCCTGTCAGTTTTGTCGTCTCTACCACTGCCTCCGCATTTACTACAACTTCCACCGCACCATTCACTCAGTGGTATCATCGTTTAAGATATCTTTGTGGGTCACGTATATTTTCTTTATTTCATCGTGGTCTTTTAGGGTCTGCGTCTGATGATACCTTTCTCAATTGTCAGGGTTGTAATCTTAGCACATAGCTCCAACTCCCATATCCTTCTAGTGAGTCAGTGTCTCAGTGTCCTTTTTATCTTGTTCATTCTGATGTGTGTAGACCAGCTCCTTTGATTTCGAAAGGAAGTCACCAGTATTATATAATTTTTATTGATGAATTTTCTCGACATACGTGGATATACTCTATGTCATCTCGTAGTAAGGTTCTATCCACCTACAAGACTTTTATCACCTAGTCCGTACTAAGTTTGACTCTTCTATTCATGTTTTTTGCACTAATTCCGCTGGAGAGTACTTGTCAGGTGTTCTTATGATTTTCTTACTGAGTAGGGCACTCTTTTTGTTTTCTTGTCCCAGTGCTTATGCTCAGAATGATGTGATTGAACGCAAGCATCGTCATCTTCTTGAGATAGCTTATGCTCTCATACTTACTTCTATTGTTCCACCACACTTTTAGGCTGAGACTGTTTTTACTGCCACTTTTCTAATCAATATTCAGCTCTTCTCTGCTCTTCAGGGTGGGATCCCAGTTGAGCGTTTCTGTGGCAGGACATCTGATTATTCCAATCTTTACTTCTTTGGTTGTGTGTGCGCACTATGTTCTTCTTGCACCTTGTAAGCGTATCAAGCTTGTTACTCAGTCTGTTGAGTGTGTTTTTCTGGGCTACAATGCTGAGCACAAGGGATATCGTTATTGGGATCATGTTGGTCGACGGATGCAGATTTCTTGGGATGTTACTTTTGATGAATCTCGTCCTTTCTATTCTTGCCCTTCTTCCTCCACTTCAGTATCTTTTGTCGAACCACTTTCTTTTTTGACTTTTTCTTCCACCCCTATAGTCACCACTCCTCCATCATAGCCTCTGGTCTCTCCAGTGCCTCCTTCCCAGTCGGTACCTTCTTCACCACCGACACCCTCTCCCGAGGTTACTCCTGACCTTGTTATTTCTTATCCTCTATACTATACTTGTCATTCGCGAGTTGAGGATTCTTCTGATGTGCCATCTCCTTCTGCTGGGTCATCTTCTTTGGCCTCTTCTCCTCGCTATGCTTTTCGCGATTACCAGTCTATTCAGCCTCCTGAGCGTTTTAGTTTTGCTGCCGCTGCTCTTGTCAAACCGACTTCTTATCGTAATGCTGTTGTTCATCAAGAGTGGCAGCATGCGATGGCAAAGGAGATTGCTGCCCTTGAACATACTGGCACGTGGGATCTTATTCCTCTTTCTGTCCGTGTTACTCCTATCACGGGTAAGTGGGTCTATATGGTTAAGATCTGCTCTGATGGTTCTCTTGAGCGCTACAATGCTCGTTTTGCAGCGTGCGGTTTTCAGCGGGAGTATGGTCATAACTACGATGATACTTTTGCTCATGTCGCTCACATAACCACTGTTCGCACTCTTCTTGTAGTGGTCTTTGTTTGACAGTGGTCTATTTCTTAGTTGCATATCAAAAATGCCTTTCTCAATGACGAATTTGCGTGAGGAGGTCTACATACAGTTGCCCCCTAAGTATTCTTTTTTTCCAAGGGTATAATTTGTCATCTTCACCGATCCTCTATGGCCTTAAATAAGCTCATCGTGTCTGGTTTGATTGTTTCTTTTCTGTTGTCACTGCAGCTGGTTTCTCTATTAGTGCTCATAATCCTGCTATTTTATTCACATTTTGCCTCATGATCGGATGTTTCTTTTTTTGTATGTTGATGATATGATCATTACTGGAGATGATTCTCAGTACATCACTTTTGTCAAGGAATGTCTTCATGAGCAGTTTTTTGTGTCTGATCTGGATCATCTTCGCTACCTTTGTGGGATTGAGGTTATTTCTAATTTTGAGTTTCTTTCTATCCCAAAGAAGTATATCCATGATCTTCTTGATCATGCCTCTCTTACTGATCAACGCACAACTGAGACTCACATGGAGCTTAATGTTCATTTTCGTCCCACTGATGGTGAGCCTCTTACTAATCGTACTAGTTACCTTCACCTTGTTAGGAGTCTCGTTTATCTTGGTGTCACTCATTCTGATATTTTCATACCCTGTGCATATCTTGAGTCAATTTGTTTCTACTTCCATTGGACTATAGTCATTTTCTTCATGTTCTACGATACATTCGTGGAACTATCTCTCATCGTCTCTTCTTCCCTCGCTCTAACTCTTTACAGCTTCAGGTATATTCTGATGCCACCTGAGCTAATGATCCTTCTGATAGCTAGCCTCTCTGCTTATTGTGGTTTTTTATGGTTCTCTCATTGCTTGAAAGACTAAGAAGCAGATAACAGTTTCTTATTCGAGTGCTGATGCTAAGTTGCGAGCTATAACTTTGTTGACTGTAGAGGTTATTTGGTTACGATGGTTACTTGAGAATTTTGGTATTTCTGTTTCTACTCCAACTCCTATTTTGTCTGACAGTACAGATGCTATTAGCATTGTTAAAAATTCGGTGAAGTATGACCTTACAAAGTATATTGGTGTTGATGCAGGTTGTTGCTCTTTCGTATGTGACTTTCGAGTTTCAATTAGTAGACTTCTTCACAAAGACACAAATAAGAACTCAGCATAACTTTTACATCTCTACATTTCATGTTGTTGATTTACCGTAAGTTTAGAGGGTGTTAGATATGTATTATATAATATGTATATTTACCTTGTTGTGTGAGGGATTTTCTGTATATATGTTATATCTGTATGTGCATATATATTGACCTATAGGCTCATAATGAATACAAACGCTATTCATAACAAATAGTTCCAGAAACTGAACAAAACACAAGGAGAAGGCTAGCAAACCATACAAGGAAATATTGCATTGTACACTCGTGGGGAAAAATAAAAATAAAATGAAGATGGCTGCCTAAAAAAAATGGAGGTATCATTGTCACCCGCAATGTATCCAAAATTAGTATCTCACAATCAAGTAAGATAAGTGGACGAGACAGAAAGACCATTATCAGGCAAATTAATAATCAGCTGCACCGAGTATGGGAACTCATTGAGCAGCTCGGTTTGCAGGTATCCCTTTAATGCCCTGTATTCTAGCCTTCTCTTGTTCACTCAAACTAAATATACTATTGACTTGAATTCTATAATCTCTACACCTCTGCTTCTAAGCAGTCTCTCAATCAGCATAAATTCAAGCACTAAAAATATGCATTGCCTTGATATATTGTAAACCTTAATCGATCACAATAAACATCTCCAATGACACCACTAGTCCACGAGTAATGACTTGCCAGAACTCCTGTTTCCAGTTTTACTTTCAGATATTTTCCATCATACTAGACTGTAATCCTATGACCTCTTACTTGATGCAAATATGCCATAAAACTGACCAATAATAGCAACAAATCGCAACCAGAGCTTCCAAACATATATTCATCATACTTCCCAAGCAAAAGTTTAAGCAAATCAGCATAATAATCTAACAATATTTGTTCCCCTGGAACTTCATAGAAATTGCACCAGAGAAACATGTTCGAATTTTTTACAACCATACCTGAATGCTAATTTGCCAAATAACAGAAACATGGAACAGCAACATTTCTTTTTTCTCAGAAACAGAATCATAATGAGAATCAAATAATTTAAATCGATAGTTCGTGGTCCATCACTAATCTAATAATATTTGTTCCCCTGGAACTTCATAGAAATTGCACCAGAGAAACATGTTCGAATTTTTTACAACCATACCTGAATGCTAATTTGCCAAATAACAGAAACATGGAACAGCAACATTTCTTGTTTCTCAGAAACAGAATCATAATGAGAATCAAATAATTTAAATCGATAGTTCGTGGTCCATCACCAATGATAGAAAGTTGACAGTTATATTATTCTTTCTGAGCATCAGGGGCTTTCGCCATGTGAAATCCCACCACGTCTTCACCTACAGATTAATACATTCGAAACTTCTCCTTAGTGTTCTCAAAGACTTGTTCAGCAATCAGCGCTCCATTGCCATCTGCATGCTTTATCTCCATGTTGGCCTTCTGGTAGTACCCAGTTCCTCTCAGAGCATCAGCAATGAAGTCATCAAATCCAATGGCAATAGCAGCTTCTGCCTTGGCTCCATACACCAGCCTCTGCATTGCAGCATTGAACAATATTGTTAATTAAGCAAGAGCTATATTATACCAGATGAAGGACGGTAAGGTACGGGATGAACCTTAATGCGGGATAGATGGACAGCACCAAAGCACATTGGGCAAGGTTCACAGGATGCATACATTTCACAATCCGACAGCTCAATTTTTCCAAGCTTTTTGCAAGCCTAGCGTATGGAAAAAAACATTGACTATGTGAGACAGACAGCCAAACAATGGAAATAAAATTGTGAGACAGATAACCAAACAATGGAAATAAATATCTAGTATCTACAAAATAAAAGCCTGTTTTCTTATCGAAAATTCATTTCTCCTGTTTTATCCACTGATCTTGAAAGCATCTACTCTATCTACACCATCTGGCAAGGAAATTATGATAATATAGAAGCAAGACTAGCAAAGACAATTGATCCATCACTTAAACAGGTTTTAGGCTGGTACAATTTGTCTGTATTTCAACTTGCCACATGCCAAAAGGGTAGCTGATTATGGAAGAAAAGGGTTACTGATTGTCTCCAGTTAAGTATATAACACAGTTGAATAGTCAACTTTATCTATTTAGAATGAAGTAGCTTTGACAGTTTGATACAAGATCAAAACACTACTAATATGAGAAGCGAGCAAATCTGATAACATAAAAAGTGGTTCAGTGGTATGTTAACGAATTGGTCTATTATGAAAACTAGATTCTCTCAATTTAGAGACTTAAGAGCAGAAGAAAAGATGGGAAAATTCCACCATCTCCCAAAAAGAGATGTGGCAATCTTGAAAAGAAAATTATTGACCTTGCAAAGATGCATGTATCAGTATGGGCAAAGAGACTAGACCATATGCCGTCCCAGCTGTGTAAACAGGTGGGTATAACATCTAGTACATATTTCAGGAAGAAAACGGTACTAATTTCAAAAGCATGAAAGGAGAGTTCACTTGGCAGTTCTACATGTTTTGCATTCGGATGTGAAGTTATATCCAGTACTTGAATTGGGCACATCCTATCAGCAGGAGAGGCTACTACTAGAAAATGTTAAGTAACAAAGGCCCCGTTCAAAACGGTTTTTGCTGATGGCTTTTGGCTGCGGCTGTTGGCTGAAATGGACACTATAGTGGCTGTTAACTTTTGGCTGAGGCATTCAATTAAAGAAAAATGAAGAAAAAAAGAGGGAAAAAATGTTATATCTATAAGGACAATGCAAATGAAAAAGGGAAAAAAAAGAGAAAAAAACACATTAAGAAGGTAACACGTTCAAAACGGCTTTTGGAAGCTAAAAGTCAGAAGCCAAAATCCATTTTGAACGGGCCCAAAATGTAAAGGGATGATTCATGATATACCACTTGAAAGAGTGGTGTGGCTTAGAATGCCACTTGAAAGATTGACTTCCACAACATATCACTCCAAAGATGTTTAGATTTAAGATATATCATTACCTCAATTTTATTGCAAATTAAAGCCTTTTACCCTTTTTTGGCCATAGGAAACGATCGTTTTGCCCTTGTGTTCTATATTTTCACACTTCTAGGAAATACCACTGCTTATGTGTTATGAATCACTGCTTATGTGAGATTTGCGCTAGGATGTGAAAGGGATTTCGGGCCTATTTGTTTCAGCTGTAGATTCTGAGAGACAGTTGGTGAGTATCTAGCTAATCAGAATATGAAGAAGCTGGATAACCCCAGCTTCTGGCTACTAGTTCATTTTTTGGATTCTGTAAATTCTGGCTACTTAGAATCTGGATGAAAATCTGGACTGTTTGGGAGAGCTGCAGATTCTAGGAGTAGCTGCAGCTGCCAGAAGCTAAAACAAATAAGCCCTTCATTTTGGCAACTATTGGATGTTGTAATGCACCACCGCTTATGTGTTATGCAATCTGTTAGCTTTAGGAACTTGTTGTCATGGATGGTTGTGATGGTTATCTAGTTAACGTGTCATGAACCAATGCTTTTGCAATGGATGGCTGTCTAATTAACTTGACATGTCATTTGCAATAGTTATCATGCAACAACTCTTATTATCTGTTACTACATTGCCATAGGCAAAACCCTGCCGAATTTTTCTGTCATAATAATAATAATTCAGGAAGACGAATAACAATAACAATTGTACCAAACAACACATTGTCATACCATCATCTAAGTTATTACATAAAGGGCACCAAAGTCTTATGCCATTTCATGCACAAAACACAACATCTAACCGTCTGCAGTTATCAGCCATCCTAACAGTACCATCAATGGGCAAAATGGTCATTTCCCATGGACAAAAGGAGGGAAAAGGCTTTAATTCTCAATAAAGTAGAGATAATGGTATATCCTAAATCTAAACATATTTGGAGTGGTATATAGTGGAAGTCCATCTTTCGTGTGGCATTTTGAGCCACGCCACTCTTTCGAGTGGTATGTCATAAATTATCCCAAATGTAAAAAGTAAGCACCAAGTAGTTGGTGAGAGTAGCCGCAGTCCACAGGGCACCCTACCTCTCTTATTGCAGTTACTTCAGCATGCGCAGTTGGATCGGTGTTATTCAAAACCATGTTATGGCAACTAACTACTATTTCATCATTACGGACAACAACTGCACCAAATGGGCCTCCATGGCCGCAATCAACTCCTCGGTAAGCTTCTTCAACTGCCTTTGATAAAAATTTGTGATCCCTGTCTTGTACAGCTGTTTAATGCATCAAAGCTTAGACAAGTCTGTTTAACAGTCCTCCAACAGCAGAAAACAACAAATGTTGGAAATGTACTGATCTTCATTGGTCAAATATGCCATATTGTCATGTGTTGCAATGCATTGAGAACTAGAGAGTCCAGCAGATGAAAACCAATAACTAATACCTTCCTGATGACCAGCAAATGCAGAAGCAACTGAGATAGTTCCATCCTTGGACTCCACAACTAGAAAAGAATAAAGAAGATAAATTCATGAGGCACCTAAGTTAATAAAGATTTAGCACAGGATTTAGTCAAAAGGTGAAAAATCTAGCTCCTAGGTAGAACAAAATGTTCAGCTGCCAAGAACCAATAATTATATTACAGAATTATGAAATGCATGAAAAATTTATCACATAAGCAAACAAGATTTTCGTGAAACCAGAAGATTCTAAACACTACAGCTATGCAGGAAAATGGAAGACATCATGTACTCAGCTGGTCTTACATGCTTGTCCACAACTAGAAAATAAGTTAACAACAAAAGAGGATCTACATGCCTACGCTACAAGCATAGTTACTTCGCAGATCCAGACAATTTTCCATCACCATTGGCCACGGCCTCATGTAAGGCCTACTTATGATGAGCAATGCCACTTGTCCATAGTTTGCATCGTGTCACAAAACTACCACAATTGTAACTTTGACAAATGCAGAACAGTGTGTTTTTGCATTTACTAGTAAGATGTCCATGTGTTTTTGCATTCCACTCCCACCCGACACCGCCTACTCCTCTCCCTCGTCTCCCCTCACCTCCCCCCACCCACACGCCACAGCCTTTGAGAGATCGCCTCCTCGTCTCCACTCGCCCGCTTGCCGCCACCGCGTTGCCTCCACTCCCCTCACCTCCTCCCAGCTGGTGGCTCCACCCCATGCATCATTGGGCCCGTCCCCCACCAGATCCACCATCCACAAGGTCACTACCGCCAGATGCACCATCTCCGAGGTTGCCGCCTTTGGATCCGGCTAGTACACCTCGCCTACACCTTCAGTACTCCGTCGGGCTCATTGTGCTCCTCACCGGTGTCCCCAATCCCATGACCACTTGATCTTGGGGTCATCATCCTCGACAGTGGCATTCTCCACCCTGGCGAGGCAGATCCGGCGGACCCCAAGGTCACCACGTCCAGATCCGACATCCTCGAGGTCGTTGCCACCGGATCCGGTCGTCCTTGCCACCACCGCCATCAAATCAGGATGTCCTCACAACGATACAGTGGAGGCGGTGGTGGATCAAGAGCATAGAGCCGTAACTGGAGCCGGCCGACCACGCCAGTAGAAAAGGAGAAGTGGAAGGTGGCGACATCGGTGGAGGAGAGTCCGAGAGAGAGAGGTCTCTGCCGCTAGATCAGGCCATACCTACTCCCCATTGGACCCGAGGGAGAAGCAGGACTTCGATAGATCTGGTGATCCCTGACCACCACACCGCTAGATCTGGCCATTCTTGACTTCGGCTACGCCAGATATGGCTATCCTCGATCCCGGCACTACCATCTTCCTCCTTCCTAGCACCATCATCTTCCTCCTCCCCACCGCCGCCTCCTTCTCGCTCGCCGAGCCCAGCCGCAGCTTGGCGTTAGCCCTTCTGCATGTCGTGGGTATCAATCACCAACACCGTCAACTCATCACGAATCTGCCCTGCAAAACTGGCAAGAAGTTGGTGTAGGGCATGGAAGAGGGAGAGTAACAGAAGAGGTTGATCAGAGTGAGTAGAGGGGGCGACGCTGATCAGGACGCAAGAATAGCGACAATGGCTAGCGGTTGGGGCCTCAAGGGTGTGCCCATGTGGGGAAGGGAAGAGGAGCGGTTGGGGTGTGAGGCCACGAGCAGTTTAGGGAGGGAGCCGGCTGATGACACATGCCCATATGTTGGTGTATGTCAAGAGGAGATGTGGGAGTGCTGCGGCAGGGAGAAGGAAGGGAGAAATGGTTAGAGATAGAGATCAGTATCATAGTTTTGTTAGGAGTAACAGCATATACTCAAATTGCAGAGTTTTGTTAGGAGTGACAGCATATACTCAAATTGCAGAACTAAGGACCACTAGTAAAAATTTTACCAGAAAATTTTGGTACTGACAAGAAACTGTACACTAAAGGAAAGAAAAAGCATACTTGAGCCCCAATGAACAAAACATTACCATGCTCAACCTACACCAAAATAACTTAAACCCTGCCCCCTTCCTACAATTATGCATAGATTAAAGAGCACATATTTAGTTGGCAGCCCACCCATGACCCATCAGGCAGAAGAATACAATCTTTTCCTATCCCAATCGCGACTCAATGAGGCATGGAAACCCAAAATTCACAGCACTGATCTTAGAAAAGAACAAATATCTAAGCCCTGTGCTTGTAAGTTTTCATCAACAGCACCAGCACACCGTTTCCACACTTGTTGGATCTGAAACCTCTATTAACCAAAGCAAGACGCAATCTAAGAGCAAAAACAGGAAGAGTCAATCACAATCGCGGACCATAAGGTAACAATCGCGCGCATCCTCCCGTATCATTACATACCCTGGGCTTCCTCCATGGCGGGCAGGAGAGGCGAATCGGCGGCCCTCCCGACCAGATTTCCCAGAAACTTTGCAGGGAGGAGAGGAGAGATGCAGAGAGAGGATTGCTTTGCTCCGCTCGCCTTTTGCAGAGGTGAAGCTGTGTTAGGTAGCTTCCAGGTGAGCCCGTTAGGTCTGCGGGGCCCGCTCGCAGGATGGCGTGGGCGTTTTGTGCGGACGAAAAGCGGAAAGCGCCGACGGCAGATCGCGCGACGGGGAGGCGACGCGGACCGGGGGATCACATGGCTCTGGTGTAGGTGGGGCCTGGCGCGCTCCCCAGTCCCCACCGTGGTAGGGCCCGTGAGCCGTCGGAGCGCACGGTGGACCAGGTCCACGGTCGTGTATTGCAGCTTGCTCGCAGTTTGGCCAGAAGAATGCAACCGTGCACCAAAGGCAAATGCAACCGCAGCGTCAGTACTATACGGAAGTTTCGCAATGCGTACACGTGATTCATTCATCCAGCTAGCCCTCGTTAAAACGCATTGATCTCGCCAGTTAATTGGCACCTAATTTTGTTAATATAAGGTATTTTCTTTGTGGTTGTGGTTTATAGCTTAGGCTAATATTTTTGGATTTTAGCTGTTCACGACAAAGATTACTAAGAAAAATGCTTGTATGCGATTTTGTTTGGTACAGATGATAGGTTTTTAATGTGTATTATAATTAACTTATAGACTCTATATTGAAAAAATACTCCATTTAAAAATTAGATAATGTAGAGTAAACTAAAAGTCGGTTTCAAAAGCCAAATAGAAAAGGCCCATAAAACTATACGATCCGATCCTTTTGTCAGTGGAAGGATCATGCTCCTTTCCCTTAGGCCTTTTACGTTGCAGCAGTGCCTCCAACTCCAACTAAGTACTCCATCCAGTTCAAAAAAATAAGTTATTTTGGACATTGATACGGTCTTCAAAATATAACTTTGATCACTAATTATTATTACAATACATTTATAAAATCCAACAAATTATAATATTATGAAAATATTTTTCAAGATAAATATATATATATATATAATTTTCTTGTATCTAATCTAAATATTTAAAAAAAATACCGATACCGATAGCTAAAGTTTTTAAAATTTGACTTTACGTATTACAAAACGACTTGTTATTGTGGACTAGAGGGATGGAGGGAGTAGCAATACAGGGAGTACTTAATTTGTCATTTGCTATAAAATAATGTACTCATCACTTTATACTCCACTTTACACTGGGATATATTTGTCCACAAGTGAATTTAAAGTGTAGTTATTGCAAGTTTTTTTTATTTACTGCTCCTATTTAAATACTTTAAAAGCGGTTAGGTGGTTGTATTATATCATTTAATAAGAGTATATATATGATTATTTCTCATTAATCTTTACTACTTTAAAAGAAGGAGTTGGTGGTTGATGAGTCCTCCCTCACTTTTTCTTAACCATTCGATCTCATTAGATACAATCCGAACCGTTCCCCTCAACGCCCCCTCCGCACCCTAATACCCTTGCAGCCTCGCTCTCCCGCCGCCCCGATCAGCCTCCCCTCGCTCTACCCCGCCGCCCCGATCCGCCTCCCCTCGCTCTCCCCCCGCCTCCCCCTCGCTCTCCCCGCCGCCTCCTCACCCCGCCGCGTCGCCGCGCCTCCTCCTCCTCCCAAGCGCCGCCTCGCTCTCCCACCGCCCCGATCCGCCTCCCCTCGCTCTCCCCTCGCCGCCTCGCTCTCCCTCGCCTCCTCCCACCCTCGCGTCGCCGCCTCCTCCTTCCCCCCCCCCGCGCCGCCTCCTCCCGCCACTCCGCGCCGCCGCCGCCATCATCGACTCCCTCCTCCTCCCTCTATCTTCATCGCAGCTGGTGCCCGCCCCCAGATTTCGTCGCCTGCACCTCCTCTGTCGTGGCGACTCGAAGCGAGGACGACAGCCACGCCTTCCACGACCACGGCGAACACCGGACACTGGACTCAACAGCGCCTAGCGACCTTGCCCCTCCTGCAAACACCTCCTGTCCAGGTACGACGCCCCCAACGATGCTCAAGTTTGGTGTGGAAAATCAGGTTGATTACTATGCTGTTTCTTTTGTCAAAGATGCTCAAGTTGTGCATGAATTGAAGGATTATCTCAGAAGTAACAATTATTCCCTACTTTATAATCAATTATGTCCAAGATCGTTTTGATTATGTCTTGATCGTGTATTTTGATTTTGATTTCGTGCTCCAATGCCGATATACACGTAATCGTGAAAATTGAAAGTGCAGATTCCAATCCTAACCTACATTCAATCATCACAGCATCTGATGGGGTTATGGTCTGATTTTAATTATGCTTAGTAAGATGCCTTCAAAAGATTCATCTTAACAATCAATGGTCTTGGAGTTTATGGAAAATCATGAATATGACTTCCTTTTTTTTCCTTGTTCTGATTTTTAACATTAGAATGTGACCTTTTTAATTTAAGCATTTGAAGTTCTTACTTATGTAATGTTGAATGCCTTAGGCTATGGTTGCCAGGGGTGACTTGGGAGCCGAACTCCCTATTGAGGAAGTACTGTTGCTGCAGGTATGATGTAGTTGATCATATTACTTACAGTCCATTGCACTAAAATGTCATCTTCTCTGCTTTGCTTTTTGTTCAAGCGATGAACTACAGACTGAGTGTGCTCAATACAATAGCCACTAGCCATTAGCTCATTTTATATGTACGTAGTTTATAACTTGATTGAGAATACATTGACGGAGGGTTGCTTTGCATCCTCTTCTTGTTTATACATGGCATCTTGGTAGCTAATTAACTATCCAATTTGGAACTTGTTGCTTACTTTCTGTGCTTCCATTAGTTGAGTATATATAACATATACGCAACATTCTTTAAATTTGGTGTGTCTTCTTGCAGGGGTAAGCTCCTGCTCTGTTGGTTGGTGATTTCTCTGGATCGCGATGACCAAGTAGGTTACAGCTAAACCTTTTTTTACTTGAAACGAATATGACACATGTATATGATAAATTGAAAGAATAGTGTTAAAAGCTCTTTAGGTTAATAACAATCTGAATTTTGTTACTGTCTTTGGTCTTATTGCATTCATCTACAGCTTATTACTAAATGAACATAGTGTATTATGATTCATTGTTGTTATTTTAATGAAGTTATTTACTTTTCTTGTGTTGTCATCTTCTAGGCTGGCTCTATTTCTGTAAGGATATGGAGAGGTTAAAGAGAATTCCTACTTGAGTCGCTCTGTAGAGTGATCCATTAATATAGGGTAGAGTATAGTCATAAAGAAACTAATGTAGTAAAAAAATAATTTAAAAGAACCTAAACATCTTTGATTGGAATGTTCTTAAAGAATTGAGTTATTTTTGTTGTCTAAATAGAAAGTTAATCAAAATGAAGAATAAACATAACTTCATTTTATTTTAATTAAGATGTAGAACAATTGTAATATGACAATCTTAATTTCGTTGTTTGCTTCGTAAACTGCTACGGATTAAAAGTGTGTTATTTAGGTAAGGACAAGGTTAGATTGATATCCCATGTTGGGCAACACTGATATCCCTTAGCATTTTGTTATTATAGGCTTGATTGTTTGGAGTATCATGAAAATACTCCTATTACAGGAAAATCTTCCCAGATTATCTCCCCATCTATGTGTGGAGCTCATACAAAAGAAAATATCGACAATGTTTGATCAGAATGAGATTGTTTTACTTAGAAAGTGTAATGAATGAATTTTGCATTACAAGCTGCGGTTGTAAGACTGCCAATAGATATTATGATGGTTGGTGTCTTTTTCTTGATTGTAACCCATGATTTTCAATTTGCTTAATTTATTTTATGTAAGTTTTTTGGGTGTGCGTGTGTGGCTTTGAAGAAAATATCCATATAGAGAGACACGAGACATCCAAATACTATACTTGTTTTGGTTCTCAAGAATATGACGCATGTATATGATAAATTGAAAGAATAGTATTAAAGCTCTTTAGTAAATTGGCCCCATCACATATTTTTGAAGTTAACGAACCTCTTGAGAGCGCCTCTTCATGTGTTGGATGATATGATCGTGTTATTTGTTTCGCAATTGGTTGCCTAGATCCTATCATCCATACAGCTTAGAGAGGTACTGGGTTTTTGTTTACTCTTGTTTTCCTTTCTTTATAAAGAACAATTTAGCCCTTGCTTATACCTATCCTTAAAAGGGATGCTAGCTGTTTAATCCTTTTTATGAGATGACAATATGAACATTTATTATATTTATTAAGGAGTGTTGTTTATCAATCTTTCTCTTAATTATTTAGTGATATTTCATCTTCCTTGGAAACTATGATAGACAACTTACACTAGCCAACTTGGTATGGAGACGAGCACAAGCTAGCTAGGTTTTCTGCTGCATTGCAAGAGATCATTTCTTTTGTTGAGAACAAGTGTGCGACAATACAATAACAACGATTATATTTTTGTGGCTCCACTTTTTTTTTTTCTGTTGGTTGTGTTGAAATTTTCCCTTTGATGACCTATCATTTCTAAACATATTGTTGTATGGTATGCTTGTTCTATCATGCTTCACTAATATGATGCTTGATTTTTTTACGAGTATGAACATGTATGTTTTATTTGATACATGATGACGTAAGAAAAAGTTGATATTTATTATTCAGTTTGAGATCATATTTGATAGTATGCATCACTTTTATTTGATTTTTCGTTGCAACGCACGGGCACCTTACTAGTCATTCCTTATATTTAATGCTTCTTTAGTATGCGCGTGGTGGCCGTGACAATTTTCCAGAATTCCCTGTAACTCGAGGCACTATTCTGTAAAAAAAAATCAAGTGGATGGGCCGGCGTAATGGGCCGTTAGTCAGAAGCGGAAGGCCTGCAGGCCTATTAAAAGATCGCAATGGCACAGCCCAAAGTTTCTTCTATTTTCTTCTAAAAAAAAAAAAGAAAACACAGCCAAAGTAAAGCTGGACAAAAAATTCGAAGCTCGTGAGCACTCGACTCTACTCGGCTCTCGAAAATTTTTCAAACTCTCTTGCAGCTCGGCTCCCTAACGAGCCGAGCCTAAACTGCTCCCGAGCAGCTCGCGAGCCGAATCGAGCTCACTTCCCCGCACGGCCGCACCGCACGCACGCGGCACGCGCACGCACATATCGGGGGGCATCGGGCGCTCCACTCCGTCTCAGCTCTCTCGGCCTCTCCGCACGCACACATCCCCGCTCGCTCTCTCGGTTCTCGCCCTCCCCGCCGCCGCCTCCCCGCCCCCCGCCGCCTCCCTCGTCCCTCCCCGCTCCCCGCCGCCGCCTCCTCCCGCCCTCCCCGCCCCCTGCCGCCTCCTTCCTCCTCCCTCCCCGCCCCCCCACCGCTTCCTCCCTCCCCTCCCCGCTCCCCGCCGCCGCCGCCTCCCGCCCTCCCCCCCCTGCCGCCTCCTTCCTCCTCCTCCCCGCCCCCACCGCTTCCTCCCTCCCCCCCCCGCTCCCCGCCGCCTCCTCCGGTCCTCCCTCACCGCTCCCCCGCCGCCGCCGCCTCCCTCCCCTCACCGCTCCCCGCCGCCGCCTCCTCCCTCCCCTCCCCGCTCCCCCGTCGCCTCCTCCGGTCCTCCCTCACCGCTCCCCCTTCGCCAAAGTCAGTCTAGTGGGAGTGGAGGCTGCTCGCCGCGCTTGGATTCGCCGCCGGCCGCCGCTGTCGCCATGGGCATCAAGGTAATCAGGGGATTGGAGTTTTCGGTTCTCATTTCGCCTTTGGGCTCTCGATGTAACTATCTCTGAATCTCTTTATCCCCGTGCATCGCGCGCTAGGGTTTGACGAAGCTGCTGGCGGAGCACGCGCCGAGGGCCGCGGCGCATCGCCGGGTGGAGGACTATCGGGGACGCGTCATCGCCATCGACGCCAGCCTCAGCATCTACCATTTCCTCGTGAGCCGTCCTCTATCTACTCTACTCTACTCCCTTCCGCTTCAATTTCCTCTCGTTTCCTCCCTCGTCCGAGTGATGGTTGGCTTGGTTTGGTTTGCGAACGTGACGCTTTGACTTGGGGAAATGGTTTCGGCGTCATGCTTAGGGGCTTAGCGCCATTGCGTGATCGTTTTCTGCCTGTGGCTGTGGCGCGTAGCGCAGTGATTTGGGAAATCCGCGCACTGGGTGGTTCACTTTCGACCATTATGTCATGGCGCCGACCAAATGTTTGAGAAAATGCCAACATGTTTGCCATCTGGTATATTCTGTGTATGTACGGTAGCTTCTCCTGTTTAGGAGAGGTCATTGGCTCAGTGGTTGTAGCAGAATTTCAATTTATTAGCACGCGCAAGCATTCCGTATGTACACAAAAATGGGGATGAGTTGATTAGAAATTAGAATTCACTGGTACCAATGCCATTGGGATTGCTCACATTTTTTTTAGTTCTGGGGGCATTTGCAAACCACGTGGTTACGTACACCATCTGACTAGCCTTATCTATTGTGTAAATACTGTGATCCATTTCTGTAGGTTGTGGTTGGAAGGAAAGGAACAGAAGTTCTGACCAATGAGGCTGGTGAAGTCACAAGGCAAGGAAAAAGAAATATTACTTAACTGTTTTTCCCTCATTATTTGGTCTGATTGTGGCCATGATGTTTTTAAGCTTACATAACTTTTTACAACTGTTAATTGCACAGCCATCTGCAGGGCATGTTGAACCGGACTGTAAGATTGCTCGAAGCAGGAATGAAACCTGTGTAAGTTTGATGCATTTCTGTGGCCCCTTTTGATTTCTATCATGCTTTTCCCGACAGGGATTAACTACTGAACTTTTATGCCAGATTTGTGTTTGATGGTGAGCCACCTGACTTGAAGAAAAAGGAACTGGCAAAAAGGTATACACTGAAACTGAATTGTTCCTTTGCTTCAATTCTTCACTCTCAAGTCTCAATACATGTGTTGCCATATGTTTGTTGTTCCTTAGGTCCTTGAAGCGGGATGATGCTTCCAAAGATCTTCGTAGAGCTATCGAGGTCACTTGCTCCTCACCGTAGTTCTCGAGCGTCCTCCTTACTCACCATGCTTTTTTGTTTGTTGTTTTGTTAGACCTCTGAGGTGGCATTTGCATTACAGGTTGGAGATGATGAATCAATCGAAAAATTTAGCAAAAGGACTGTGAAGGTACTTGTCCTACAATATGGGAACGGAAGCAATCACAACTCTGTGTTGTAACTTTAGGAAAGAATATGTTTGTAGATTTATTTTAGATAAAGCAGCATCACATGAAATCTGCCATTTTGAGCTTTGTCTGCAAAACTCAATGAGATGTTTATCAAGTCCTGGAGTGGTTCCAAGCATGAGTTATGAATTTTTGCCTTTTCTTTCCAGGTCACGAAAAAGCACAATGACGACTGTAAGAGGCTGTTAAGATTGATGGGTGTCCCTGTAGTTGAGGTATCATTAATGCTCTCATCCATCAGTTGCTTCAAGGATTTATTTTGTTTTAGTTTGCCACACAGATGAGTTAGTTTCCCTCATTGATGTGCTTTTCCAATGCCTTGGATAGTTGGTAGAATATTGGGAATCTCTTGAACTCAAAAAAGCAAAGTGCACCAGCCTCACTTATAAAGTGCCTGCTTGGGAGGCCTTAAGCTTATGGCTAAATATGCCATAAGCTTAAGCCCTCCTAAATAGGGTGCTATTAGAATGGCTTCTCAGACAAGTGTAGAGAACATAAGAAATGCTTACAAGGATTCTAGAATTTTAAGCCCTAGAAATTGGGTAAGCTCAGCTTGTGAGCCTCTGCAAAATCTGAAACCTTGTAACTTGTAAGGCAATCCCTTTTGTGGTCTTTTGCAGGCACCAAGTGAGGCAGAAGCACAGTGTGCAGCACTTTGTGAAAATCATAAGGTGTAACAACTGAATGACTTTGTAAGAATTCTCTATCTTTGATACCCTAGTAGCATGACTGAACTATATTTCATTGCGAGTTGTGAATTCCAGGTCTATGCTGTAGCTTCAGAGGATATGGACTCACTGACTTTTGGTGCTCGAAGATTTCTTCGCCACTTAACTGACCTTAGTTTTAAGAAGTCTCCTGTAACAGAATTTGAAGTGTCAAAGGTAATACCTTACAGTTTTTATCTTATAATATTTTTCTAAGTACCCGGATAATTATTCACTATTTCCCAGGTTTTGGAGGAACTTGGACTCACAATGGATCAGTTCATTGACTTATGTATCCTTAGTGGATGTGACTACTGTGAAAATATTAAAGGTTTTATCACATCTTTTTTTACACATGTTTGATATTAGATTGTGCCCACAATATGATGCAACACCTTTTACTTTGCTGAAGAAATGGTACAACTCTGAAAATTTTGATGGTGGCTCTCTCTGTTAGCTGCTCATGGTTATTTAGACATAACTGTCACAACCAGTACCGGAACGTCGGTTGTAGGCGTGAGATACAGGCAGCTTAGGCTGGCATCCACATCCAGGGGCCGTGTTGGTAGATGGAGCAGGGTAGGAGCACAAGCATGCACAAGGAGGAGGGAGGCGCAAGAGGTAGGAGAGGAGGAAGAGGCAGGGGAGAAGATAGATTAATACTCTGGCTTGATTAATTATGCAATATGCTGTATCCTTATATAGGATCGGTTCTCCTAACAATCATCTCTAAACCGAACTGGAGTCTGTGATTCTTATCTCTTAATATGTCTTCTTTCCTAATTTAACTTAAAACACAAACTCCTATCTTATCAAGCCATCTAATAACTAATTAATTATATGCTGCTGGGACTGTTACTGGACGATGCCGCCTAGTATAATGTAGGCCCCATATGACAATAAGTACTCTATTCCAAATTTAGCTTCAGTAGAACTGTGGAAGTGTAATTTCCAATGCTTTAGATTCAAATTATATTTTCTTTAATTGCCTTCAATAGTTTAAAATTTATGCTTCTGTTAGCTAAATCTTGAATTATTGTTACAGTACTTAAAGTTTAAAGTATGTTGTGGAGTGCTTTTGCTTATAGTGCAGGGAATTTGGATGCTGTGTCTGTTGTTTCCAACCTTGACTAGTCTTCACCATAAATCTATTAAATTCGTCCCAAATCTAGAGCCTTTTAGGAATTCAAAATTTCGTAATACTTTCATTTTGCTCCAATTAGGTATTGGAGGACAAAGAGCCTTGAAACTCATTCGTCAGTGCGGTTGCATAGAAGAAGTTGTGCAAAATCTTAACCAGAAAAGGTATGCTTATCCTTGCTAGTGATTTGTGTTGCCAGCACACTTCTTTTTTTCACTCCATGAATTGATAATTTATGCAATTAAACTCCTTGTGAAAAAACCTGTATGCAATTGAACATTAGGCTTGCATTTTTAATGGTAATGTTAGTCTTTCAATGATGATTTGTCATGTGGACATGCTAAAATATGGTTAACATAGACTGAGCATATATAAACATGCCTTTTCAATGTTAATGATGATGTGAATTATTCGAAATATTTGATTATTTTGATTTTGGTTAACTCAACAAATTTTTTAAAATAATATCGCTTATTTTAGGAAAAGAGAGACAAATTTCCCTTGTGCTGCTGTGTCTTACCCTGCACACTAGGTGTAACCATACCACTAGTGTGTCCCTTGCTTCCACCACTGTGCATCCTACACAGCTTCTGTTGCAATTCCGCATTCTGCAACTGCTCCTGTTGCCATGGCACCATCTTCATGTGCTATGTGCTGCTGCTAGGCCACTCTTGTAGTCTTGTGATCCTACAGCTACCATACCAGTATGTTGCTCCTGTGCTGCTGCTCTCTGTCACCCTGTCTACTGCTGTCAGCATGCCGCTGTTGCTTCCACCCTCAGCTACTGCTGTTTATGCTGCTGGCCTGCTGCATATACTTTGAAGGTGAGACATGGTGTCAGTAGAGTGTGTTCAATCATGCATCATGAGCCCACTATGAATGGGGGGAAATGCAAGGGCAAAAGCTGTCAAGTAGTCATCAACTAATTGCTGATTGTCTTGTCTGACACGTATTTGATTTTGATTTTGACCAGCCTTTGTGAGTGCCTGCAATAATTGCTTTTTTACAACTTAGCATTTTAATGGACAGTTTTTTTTAATGTTTTCTACTTTTATGTCAAGGTGGCAATGACCAATGGTTAATCTGTTGGGTTTCTGCTTAGTGAAGCTTCTTGGTGCTCTGTTTATACCCCAAGAATTTGAAAATCTGCCCAAATCTTGGAATTCCTTTGGTTTTGGGGGTAGATTTATGAGCTGGTTATTTGTCTAGTTTGTTGTGTCATCCTCTGAGTAATCTTGAATTGCTAGGTTTTACCGTGCACGTTCTTATTTGATCTGTAGGTTCACTGTTCCAGAAGATTGGCCTTACCAGGAAGTTCGAACCTTGTTTAAGGAACCTAATGTTTGTACGGAAATTCCAGATTTCTTGTGGACCTCACCAGACAAGGAGGTTGTGCTTGATAGCTCATATCATATGGTCCATGTTTTTTTAACAGGCTGACAGTTCTTGCTTTCTCTGTTTAGGGGCTTGTGGATTTCTTGGCAACCGAAAACAGTTTCAGTCCTGATCGAGTAGAAAAGGCACGGATACATCTTTTACTTTACCCATGAACTCTTATTCACTTTTCCTACGACAAATTATCAAAATGATTGATTTCTTGACACAGTCTGTCTGTTTCTTTATTCATTAGGCGGTAGAAAAGGTAAAGGCTTCTAGGGATAGATATTCCCCAGGGCGGTAAGTGTTAATCTTCCTGATATCTCATGGAGAAACATCCATCCACTTCTGAAATGGTATCTTTTTTATTGTCTCAGAGCGAAGCTTTTGACACCAGTAGCTAACTTACCAGGATCTATTCCAGAGAAGGTGTGGTGCTACGCTTGTATTATTTGTTTCTCATGATTTTAATCTCCATCCCTTCCCTCTTCTTTCTTTTGGCTCATTAACACGTGCATAGGTACTGAACTACTGCCGCAGGCATGCTCTGCAAACTATTTATGTAACATACTAACATTGATACACGCAAGTTTTTAGTTGGTATATTGGAAGTATTTCCTTTGCAATGGGAAAGAATAACATTCCTATTGATTTCTTCAAGTACTCTTCTCTCTGAATTGCTATTCTATATTCCATGCTACTGGGCAAGCCTCTGGTGTGGACTAGTTGGTTCTGTTGCATTATTTCTTATTTTTCTTAAAAGTTTTTTGGCATGATTTGAATTTCACTTAGTTGGATAGAATATCAATAACAGTTGTATAAAATACTGAAAACCAAGAAAGTATGTAAAAGAGAAGAATAAGGCAAAAGTAAAAGAGGAGATGATGAAGAAGAAAATATGTAACATTGATCCTTATCTTATTCATTCATATTTAACTGGATAACAGGAACCCAAATGCGTTCTAGGTGCTTCAGGACAAGGTCTGAAGGGCAGGTCTGCTCTACAAGTTTGCAAGAGCTCAAGCTCCGATTTCAGACATGGTAGTTCAAAGCCCTTGACACTGGGAAGGCAATCAGGATTTCATGGGGTACCTCATGCTTTTTCTTTCATCTAAATCTGGAGTTTCTGTGGTTCTCAAGAGTCGACTGGGTGAAGCTGACACAGCTACGTGAAGAATGGATGATCACTTGAAATATGTTAAGCTTATGCTATGGTTGTAGCTAGTCTTTTGTCTTGTAATCTAGCAAATCAACTGATCGCCTTTTGCCTGAAATATGAAAACATTTCAATGTGCCATGACGGGGCAAGAAACTAGTTGGGGTTTCTCAACTTTATCAGTGTCTTCGCTGATAAGATGTACCTATATTCCTTTCTCCACCACGACGTTGTTTGCGTGAGCTGCGTTAATCTTACGATTTCTCACAATGTCCAGATTCTGAACCGCATTGATTTTTTCATGGCGCATAGAGTTTGTACATTACCATAAAATGCTCACAATATTCAGGGAGTTGAAAGCATCCTCTCTACTAGAAGACACGAACATTCGTCTGATGTTGGTTTTTCCATTTGAGTTGTTAATATTGGACTACACAAACTATGCCAAGTGAGGGAGCCTTGCATGTGTCTGATTCGCCATATCTTTTTTTATACTCTTATTCTTTCCCATCCTTCATGGCTTTCAACAGAGGCTGCTGGATAAACAACAGCACTTGGAATGGTACCAACTAGTACCAAGTGGACTTATCCCTCATCTGTGCAAAATTCCAGTATATTTAAAACAGATGCTGTTATATTCTTTGATTCGTTCAATTGGTGCAATATATTCTCGTGCCACTTTTGTAGGAACCGGGCATGCAGTTCTGACTTGTGGGCATATGCGAGCTTTCAAGGTTTAACACTGGTCCTGTTCTGTTCTGTGAAAGGAAAGTGACATCCTTGCCTTGATGGAAAGCTACAGAAGACATTGGCTCTGGATCATTCCGCAAGTAATGCCATCAACCGACCAAGGCAACTGCGCATCTGTTCTGTACGTGGATAGCCTTCGGCTGCTATAAGTAGAGCACCAGATCCACCGGTTTCAACACCATTCATCAGAAGTCTTCAATTCTTCTATTATCTGGAGGTAACCGGCTCTCTCTCTCTCTCTCTCTCTCATGCCCTCACTCCAACCTTTTGGCTTTCTTTTGTTATTTTTGTCCATTTATTTCTCAGAGGACATTTTGTCCTGTTCATGCCACTGGAGCTAGGACAAATTTGTGTTAACGATGCTTGATTGAGGTATCAGGAATTAAGCACTTAGGTAATATCAGATGTTCAGACCAAAGCTTAACTATAACAATATTCTGATGGAGTTGTCAGGATTCAGAGCCAATAGAGTCTTGGCAAGTGTTAAGTCCTGTATTATATTTCCTAACACCATCGCAAAAGTTTAAATTGTAGCGATACAACATGATTGTGGATCGCTGGAGTTTCTGGTCAGGCAGCTTCAGTATGATTGTTTGTGTACTTCTCAGTTTGTGTAGACTGTTTTACCTGGCATGTTGCAGAATCTGTTTTAACTTTTAATTCATCTCCTGAGGATCATTCATTGATCTATATAAATTTCTTTTCTTTTTTCAGGTTACTCTCATTGGTGTTATTTCATCAACCAATTCTCTTTGCAGCTTTTGACTATTGAGAATGGAGGCTATTTCTGAAGGAGCTAAGTATGAATGCTTGCTGTTTGGTATGTTCCATGCCTTAAAAACCAGAGGACTTGTTTGTTGATTTATTTCTTCAATCCAGTAAAGGTGTTTGCTATTGCATCTTCAGATATGGATGATACTCTGTATCCCTTCAGTTCTGGCATCAATCTAGCTTGTCGCAAAAATATACAAGGTAAGTAATGATACTAATCATCTCCATATCTTCCTGCTTTATGAAGCATTTATGTTTTCACAAATGCTGAGAGAGACTGAAAATTTTAAATTTTGACAACCAGATTACATGCGTCACCATCTGCAAATTGAAGAAAGCCTAATTGAAGAAATGTGCCTGGAACTGTACAAGGAATATGGCACCACAATGGCTGGTCTTAAGGTACAGCTTGTATTTCATCAGTGTTAAACCTCTGTATTTTTATATGAAAAAAGCAAAATACTTGAGTCTTCTGAACAAACGTATAACTTCTTTTCTAATCATGCGACTGTTACTTCTCTGCAGGCACTAGGTTACGAGTTTGACAACGATGAGTTTCATGCAATTGTTCATGGTAGATTGCCGTATGACAATCTGAGGCCTGACCCTGTTTTGAGGACCCTTCTACTTTCCATTCCACAGAGAAAAATAGTATGATATTTCTCCATATCTTTATTCCCATTTTCTTAATGTATGCATACTGTTTTGTATCAGTATTTTATCCTAGAAGAACATGCTTTGAAAGACACTTGCAGACATGCTTATTATCATCCTAAATTTGGTTGCTGTAGATATTCACAAATTCTGATAAAGCTCATGCGGAGGAGGTTGTGCGTAGGCTGGGTTTACAGGACTGCTTCGAGGGAATAATATGCTTTGAGACACTGAACCCACCAGTTCTGCCATGCAATGACCTGTACAAGTCCCAGAATTCCATCTCTGATGAACCATCTTCCGACTTGGATGATTTGAACGAATCAGATGGGTTCAGAGCTAAATCACCCATCCTCTGCAAACCCTCCATTGAAGCCATGGAAGCCGCAAGTCGGATTGCAAATGTTGATCCCAAGAAGACAGTAAGCACGATCCCTTCCTCTAGAAAACCTGACCAAGAATCCTTCCTAACATGTGATGACAGTCTGATAGTTTCGAGTTATATTTTCAGATCTTTTTTGACGACAGCACTCGAAACATAGCTTCAGGAAAAGCTGCAGGCTTCCACACCGTAATTGTAAGACTGCATACATCCTCCAAACTTCCAAACTAACCACCCTTCATGTATTCATGTTCAAAGAAAATGTTTTATATCCTACTTTGTGAATTTGCTTCAGGTTGGTAGGCCAGCCGTCATTCCAGGGGCTGATCATGCGCTGGAGAGCATACACAACATCAAGGAAGCGTTGCCCGAGATATGGGACGGTCATGATTGGTCTGAATCTGATGCTGTTCTTGCTTCCACTGCTGTCGAAACGCCAGTTGTTGCTTGATGTGTTGTCTGTCCTGGGATATTATGGGAAAAGAAATATACTTGGTGACAGTATATTAATGGATACATGCAGGAGTATAAAAGAGAAGATGCAACCTAGTAGGGAAAGAAACTATAATTACAGTTCCACTATTATGGAAGTGTATAAGTTCGACCAGTGAGAAATGAAGTTAAGAGAACAAGCATCTGCAGAAATTATGCAGATATTTATGTGTATTTTCGTGTAACCATTCTATATATGTACGGACTATGGACATAAGTAAGAATAAGGGGACATGCTCTACAGTCTAGTAACCAAGGTAGATTGCATTATAACAGAAGAGTGAATCGTTGGCAATTAAGCATAATTCTATCCCAAAAAGGGACGGCTAGCCATCAAGAAATTTACAGTGATGCTTCATGGTCACTAGTGCACAAATATTACTTCAAGATATAAGTAGGAGATGGTGTTGCACAAGTGAATTGCATGCTAGCTCCATGAAAAGCACCAACAAAAACTGCTAGTGCTGTTAGCTCTCTAGATGGATCGCCAAATCAAGCAACTCCTACGTACACCTTTCTGAAATCTCTCCTTTTTTTTCACAGCCTGCGTTCCGATGCTGCTCAAATCGTCTGACATATTGAGTTGAACTGAACCATACGCAACCGAAATCTTAACATTCAGATCCACAATCATGACCCCAAAAAACGCACGATATTGGGGCAGTTCGATCGGGCCGGTTCGGCGCTCCATCTTCTCCAACAGCTCGGCTAACTCGTCCGCTGTCCACGGCAGGCTGTCAGGACACGACGGAGGGTTGGAGAAGAGGAGAGCGCGTACGCTGGTGGGAGAGCTGCACCGGTTTGCGGGAGGAAGACGGCACGGCGAGGACGACGACGGCTGCGCACGAGACATCGGGGGCGAGGCAGCTGCCCACAACAAGGGCCAGCATCGATCGCACATTTTCGGCGCGATCCAATCTCTCTCTCCATGGGCCGGCCCTGTCGGAATGCGAACGCTCGATGTCCAACCATGGCCGCCGTCCCAAGAAAAATGGACCTTACGTGAAGAGTAAAAGGCCACTTCACAAATCTCTCTTCTATGTAGGACATAGATGTATTCTTCTTCTAAACCATATAGTTCATCTATGTAAGGCAACTGCTGGAGCAGAACAACAGCAACAACTAGATCATATAGTCCATCTCAAGACAAGGCAACAATGGAAAAGGAGAGAGAGAGAATCATTGGAAACAAGATGACTAATAAAAGAGAGAGACAATATCCCAGAAAATAATACTATACATTGTTTTAACGACTTGCAACTCGTTCCCCAATTCTTCCAGATTTTCAAGTGATACGACAATTCCTTCAGCTGTACTTAATCATCAGGATCAGTAGAATTACCGAAAAGCAAAATTTAATAATACTAACATCACAACGGAGGGACATTTGCATAATACTCCCCTTGGTCCAAAATATTTTTTAGAAATATCCCCACTTAATGTTTGATGTGCTATCGGGAAATCGAGCTCCATTACGATATTATTATTATTATTATTCCTCTAATTTTGCTTATATAAGCAATACTACTGTCCTAAATTTCCCATCATCATCTCACATTTACCGTGTCTGGCTGATCCATGCGGAGCAGCAGTCGATTGTGTCAACAATCATGCATGCAGCGCTAGCTCCCAAGAAAGCAAGTCCTGCAGTAAAAACTATGAACTCTAGGCCACCAGGAAAAGGGCCTTGTTGATTTGCAACAGCTCTGCATCGTAGGATATAGCATCCGCAGCTACAGCAGAAAGCAATCCGAAATCAATATTAACTTTGGACAGAGGATCTGAATCTGGATTTCCATCTCGAGGCTGTTGAAATATGCAGTACATAGTTGGGCTCTTCTAAAAATATTAGGAGTGTTCAAGAGAAAAATATTTTTCAAATAAGCTCCTAAAACAATTTATCTAGTCATGCTTCATGGCAAAGTAGGGAAACATCTAGATTAACATATTTTTGAGAGATTTTTAGAGTAGAGATATTTGTAGAGTGCTTGCTTGGATGGTTGCCACTTGACATCAATCCAATGGTCTTCTACAAGTATAAATAAGGCGTGCCTCCCACCTCTAAGCCATGAACCATACAAGCCACCATGAGTATGGAGATATAGTAGGAGGCCATGAGAAGGCCTTAGATAGGAAGTGAGAGTTAGGATAGCTACTAGTAGAATATAAGTTACTGTATCAAGAAAATTTATAGTGGTGAATAAAGGAGTTGAGTTATCCCTCTCTTGTGTGTAAGTGTTGGTCTCTCCTCGTAAGTCGCATACTTCTTAGTACTTAGTGCTTGTGGGTTGTGATTCAACATGAGTGTTGCGAGTTGTGATTCAACGTGAGTGCTTGTGTGTTATGATTCAACGTGAGCAGCTCAGCCACCCGGAATCACTAAATCCTAGCTTCAATGTGAGTGGCTTAGCTGCCCGAAAGTAGGATGGTCTTGGCTTCAACGTGAGTGGCTCAGTAAAGCACTAAGTAGAACGAAGGAAAGGCTAACCAAGTTAGAATAACCAGTGTAGCATGTGTGTAGGTTCTACTTATTGTGGGTGTTTAGAGGGTCCACCCTTGATTTCCAACTTAGGATCCTAAACCCTCGATCTAGTATTCAGGCACCTAGGGAGAGGTTGGCGAAGAAAAAGAATCGTAAGGTTCTCATGTTTAGCAACACAAATAAAACAATAACATACTGCTTGATATGCGATTGAATTTCCGATATCAAAAATGAAAGAAGTGTTATAGTTACAAACTAAACAGTAAGAGAAAAAGGACCTCTAGGTGCCTCCTTGTGAATGGAGTGTGAGCACCTCAAGCTCCTTGAAATGGGATGCAATCTTAAAATTTGAGAGGAAAAAGTTTTTTTTTATTTTTGAAGGAATGAATCTCCCTTTCCTAGGCTCTAGG
This sequence comes from Melocanna baccifera, assembly GCA_036346265.1. Taxonomy (NCBI): domain Eukaryota; kingdom Viridiplantae; phylum Streptophyta; class Magnoliopsida; order Poales; family Poaceae; genus Melocanna; species Melocanna baccifera. The sequence goes on along the minus strand of CM070683.1, from coordinate 1,137,445 downwards.
GGTCCTATTTATACTGTTATATCGGAGTACATGAAGTTACAACCAGGGAAAACAATTTTGGTTTAGAAAAAAATTTGAACCCACCAAGAAATCCAAAATTCAAAAAAAAATGAAATTTTTAGTTTTTTTGAAAATTTTGGCCGAAAAATTCAAACATGTAGTTTGAATTCAAGAAATATGATTAGATGAAAACAGCAAAATCTCGGTGAAATGTTGACAAAATCTCAAAAATCTTTGTCAAATCTTGAAAAAAATTAAATTGACCGATTTGTTTGGTCAAAGTGGACTTTTCTCGGAGGGGGCCAAGATAACTGAAATTCACCGAATTTTGTGAAATTTTGTCTAAAATTACTTTCCCTAGTTACAGCACTACCCCTACAATAGTCTAAAACCACAGGGACCCTATGGTCTTTGTATCCCTCTTCATGTCGCTTTAGTGCATGGTGGACCATCATAGGCTTCAGCCACCACGTCCTCTTCTTGGTACATGGGTAGCTGACCCTATTTTGGACCATACAAGATGGTCTCGAGGCAAAGCTCCCCTCGCTGATGCCGAGCTAGCAGACTTCGCCTTAGGGTACCATTGTGTTGACTTCTTGGGTCCTCTTCACCCTGTGCGAGGGGGCTATGTCGGCCTTCGTGTACTCTTCATCCTATGTAAAGGGACTATACCAATGATCTTGCACCCTTCGTCTTGTGCAAAGGGTGCGCACTCACACTTGGTGGCTTCATCACATCGGTGGGGCTGCCCCTACAACAGGAAGCATCATGAACAAGCTTAATAAGTGACTTAGGTAATTCGAACCTTGCGGATACGCATCGATTTTGCAGTTCAACAGGAACACAAGGAAGCGACAGTGTAGGACCGTGGCAATAATCAGAAGGGGGTGAATGATTCCTGAAACTTTTTCCTTTTCAATATTCAAATCTTTACTCAATGATTATGACAGTCACCAAGTTCTAAATACACTTAGACTTGGTAAGACAATGCAAGAAACTCAAGCCAATAGAAATCAACCTTTCAGCTTATGCCTAGTTAGAACTCAAGTTGTATTAAACATTTGGGGTTTTGGCTCGGTTTCGATGCACCTTTTCAACAAACTGAAAAAAGGTCTCAACTTGGATCATAATTTTCATGATAGTTTGTTGAAATAGATTCCTGATATCTTAGTATAGATCCTTACAAAATTTCATATCATTTGAAATTACATATCAAAAGTTCTACTGATTTTAGATTTTGAAATCATGTTGAAAACACTGTTCATCCTGTTTTTACTGTAACAGCAGAAATATCATGGTTACTGTAGAGGTAATACCGTAGTTATTGTAACAAGTGGTTGTACCGTAGGTTTAACTACGGTAGTTCTGATTTCGCTGATTTTTTTTAGATTTTCAGTGTATCAAATCCCTGATTTTTGTGATGATTTTCTATTCTACTATTTATAACTCTGTAATTATTGGAGTGAAGAATTAGTAAATATTTAGAAGAAAATTTAAAAGTAATATTCACCCACCCGTCTATGCGCCTTCGTTCAAACAGTCCAATTCCTTCACGTCTCTCTTCTCTTGTCTTCCCGCTGCGCTTCTCAACACGTTTCTCTTCCGATTCGAGCGAGAGAAGCGCTCATGGCGACGATGGTGGTGGGGGCGCTGAGGAGGGGAAGAGCAAGCGGCCGCGGCTCGCGATCCTTGGCCCAGTCACTCCGAAGATTCGTGAGTTCCTTCCCTTTGCATTCGATTCAATCCGCGTCGCTCGTCCCCCACCGATCGGGAGGATTCTGTGAGTGAGAACCTAGATGCGTTCGTGTGGGCCTAAGCATTTCCTCCGATTCGCTCGCTTGCCTTCGAATCCCTGGTGCTGATTCTAGTCGTGAGTTAAGCAATCCGAGCAGAGATTTCGAGAGCAAGGGCACAACAATGGATGACCTAAGCGAGATTCCCATATCCCAGTAGAGCAACCATTGGGTTCGCCAAATTATTCCTTGCAAGCTTGCAATTTTACTCTGGTCTGGTGTACAACATCCCATTCATTCTTCAGGTCTTCGTTTCGGTTCTCCATCTATCGGCTCCAACTGCGCCTCGCTGATTAACTCCGCTATCCTCCATCCTGCTAGGTAAGCACATTGGTCGTAGCGGAACACGAAGGTGGATTCGTGAAGCCGTCGTCTTTGAGCGCGTTAGCGGCTGCGGAGGCCATTACCAACGAGAACAAGATTTCTCTTCTGTTGGGTGGATCCGGACCAGCGCTTCACAAGGCTGCTGAGCACGCTGCATCTAGCCATCCATTGGTGTCTGAGGTATTACTACTGGTTAACCCTCGCGTGGTCCCTGTGTTAACTGTCTTCGAGCACTGATCAACTATTTATGTTTGCATCTTTTATGCCAAGTTCTGCCTTTCAATTCAGAGTAGGAGAGGAAAATTTTGGGACAAGGAAAACAAAATGTTCTTCCTTTGCTTATCAGTTTGCTATCTTGCATTGCAGGTTCTTGTTGCTGATTCAGGCGCCTTTGCGCATCCTTTAGCTGAGCCTTGGGCCGAGCTACTTCGCTCTGTTCAGCAGAAACGTGGCTTCTCTCATGTTATAGCCTCTTCAACGTCGTTCGGGAAGAATTTGCTTCCACGTGCTGCAGCTCTTCTAGATGTCTCCCCTGTTACGGACGTCACTGCCATATCTGAGCCACGGGTCTTTGTGAGGTTTGATATACTACTGTTTTCTATTATTCTTAGCTTGTCATGCAGCATGTGGGATACCGGGATGGCCAAGAATGTTTGCCTATCCAGCATGCTGTGCACGTTTCTGCAGATGTTGATGGGGTAGCATGTGGTTTTGCAATATATGATATGTGTTTGCATACATGATTCATTTCTCATGTATTGGAAAAGAGTCACTATATCTCCATACATAAGCTCCTATTTATATGCAGTTCTCAGACCATCTACCGCTTGATATTTTTTGAGGTTATCTACTGCTTGATATTGGACATGAACTGATAGGTGGTAGCTCATCAGGCTCTATGGCATTGTCCTGTTCATTTCCTGCCCGCTTGGCCACCTTTTTATGCTAATTTATATCGCTCTTTCCATTTCCCATTTTCTTTGGATAATAATTTATTTTGGATGTTAAATGCATGAGTCTTAAGAGGAAAGAATCATCAAATCTTGATTCCCATTAGTCCATAATTGCTATTCTGTGATGCTTTCTGCTTTGCTTTTCCGGCTCTTTTTATCCATAATATCATGCGGCTTGTTGTTTTTACATGGTCAACTCAATTCTGTATGCAATCGGCAATTTAGTACTTTGATTAAGGCATATATATGGTTGTCTTCAGGCCAATTTATGCTGGAAATGCACTTTGTACTGTACGATATACCAGAGAGGATCCTTGTATGATGAGTATTAGATCAACATCATTTTCTCCAACTACTGAGGCTATGTCAGAAACAAAAGTTGCACCTATCACCCAGGTTGATCTCTCTTTCCTCAGTGAAGGTTTGTTTGGTTTCTTCACCATATTCTTCTATTAAGAGTTAGCAATACATTTTGTGCCCTTCAGAATTGTTCTTGTTCATTTTGTGTTGCCCATCTTTCTTGGACCGTGAGTTTTTAAATAATGTTCTGACTTCTGCAATTAAAATCTTGGATTAGTTTATGATCACTGGATTATTTCCTTTCCACGTCCTTTTTTTTATGAAGTTGAAGCATGCTGTAGAAAAAGGACACCTCGTTTGATCTCCTTCTTATATGCTGACAGTTTGCTGATTTAAAATTTAGACATCTATGTTAAAAATATTTTTTCTTTGATGTATAGGAAGCTTGGGAAAATCTACATGGGTGAATCTAACAACCCAAGACACAGAACGGCCAGATCTTGCAAATGCACGTGTTGTAGTCACTGGAGGTAGAGGTTTGAAGAGTGCAGAAAATTTTAAATTGTTGGAGCAGCTTGCTGAGAAACTTGGTGCGGCAGGTTGTACTTGATTTTTTGCTTTGTTGTCAAAATTGTTAGTATTAATATTTGATCAAGGCCTCATGTCAGATTCATTCCTCTGCACATTTTTTTCTGACTGATTACTTTCCTTTTCTGTAGTGGGTGCGACCAGAGCTGCTGTTGATGCAGGTTTTGTTCCAAACGAACTTCAGGTAAGCTCTTCAAGTCTATCCGTGTGTTATGCCATGTCAAATAAAAACTAAATGCATTTTGAATTTATCCAGTTAATATAAAATTGCAGATGCCATACACTACAACATGCCTCGTTAAGCTTATCGCATTGTCACCATGGTAACAGTAACATGGCATTGTGTTAATCCCTTTAGGAACGATAGTTCACATTCTCAACAAGCTAGGTTCAGTGAAAAGATGTTGTGTGGATCTAGCAAGCTAGGTCGAGTGAAAAGATGTTACATTACACCGTCACCAATGGTTTCTAGCTTGTGTACAAAGTTGTACAGCTTTGCAAACACGGCACCAACTATGGGTGTTGTGGACCTTTGTGCACCTTTTTTCTTGCTCGTTACCTTTTTCATTTATTGTTGCAATCTTCTATTTGCCCTCAGGTTGGTCAGACTGGGAAGGTAGTTGCACCTGAGCTCTATATGGCGTTTGGAGTTTCTGGAGCGATACAGCATATAGCAGGAATGAGAGATTCCAAGGTTATTGTCGCTGTCAACAAAGATGCCGATGCCCCCATATTTCAGGTCCCCTCTCCCACACACTGTCCTCTCAGGCTCTCATTCAAGATCAATTTCTGTGCGAGCACACATGTTTACTAGTTGTAGTAGAACTCCAACCTGAAAATTCTAAGGCTATTATATTCATGTTGTCCAGGTTGCAGATTACGGACTTGTTGCTGATCTATTTGAGGTTCTTGACGAATTGTTAAAGAAGCTACCTGACAAGAAATAAGCGCTTTACTTGCCCGTATGTTGTTAATAAGATGAAAGCTTGTCCCGTAATCCAATAATGTGAATCCTTACAAAAACCGGCATGTTGTATGTTAATGGAAGCATGATCAAGGGCAAAGCATGGTGTCCTTGCCTTCAGCCGTGTCGTATCAGTTGAGACAAACTGCTTACCCGCTGGAGTAGCGTCGTTACCATCACTTCTAACATTTTACCGTGTAGATAGATGTGCTTGGGTTAGAATTCAGAAATGGTCGTGTAGGCTCGGTAGACAGCTGCGACACTTGCAGTTGGTACATCAACGCAAAGCGCTACGGTGACAGCGCACGCGCAGGGGCGGTAGATGAGCCAAGAAGGCAGCAGCTGACTGAAAAATCTGGCATGCATTAACCCACGCAGCAAAACAACTCCCAGTCGACCGATGAACCCAAGACAACGTCAAAAGAATGCCCACAAGATGGTGCATACAGACTGCTTACAGCCTAGTGATACATCCAGTGGTTGTGATGCGCTGAACAAGGGGATGGGAGAGGGGCCAATTGATTTTCTATAAGAACATCAGATAATGCTCACCAAAACACCTTATTGTTTTGTAGTCAAATGAACATGAATGCCACGGAATGGAAATATATATATATATATAGAAAAATAGCAAAACGTTTATAAATGTTACAAGTATAAGAATCGCGACCTGTATGAACTAAACACGTTCATTGCTCTCGTCGTCTCGGGAGGTGATCACGATTCAGACTTATCGGATGGGGTTCCGACAAGCCAGCCCCACATGCCGGCGGAACCTTGCCTCTGCTTTGCGTCTAATGCTGCTTCCTCGGAAGCAGCTTTCTGTCGCCGAAGCAGGTCGACCTCCTTTTCCAATACATCCATACTTTGAAGCTTTTGCCGTAGCTCCGCAACATCCACCTACGGGAGCCATTCATAGAAAACAAAGTATGATCAGGGCATATTTATCTGTTCGGCTACAGAACGACCCAACTAATCACTTGGTAAACTCGTTCGACCGCAAGCACACACATCCTAACCCCGCATGCCCAGAGGGAAAAAAATCATATCATCGTGCTCCCTCTCCTTGAGCAGGTCATTGGAGAAGGTTAGTTTTGATCTGGGTTCCCAGTCCCGGTGGTTACTGTTGGCAATGGTGTAAAACTAGCCATTTCTGTTAAGTTATACAATGTAAAACAATCTGACAATGTGTACCTCAAGTTTGAAACATCTTGACTGCTCAGCGGCAAGTTGACCACGGACAGCTTGGAGCTCCTACACAATTTAAATAAACAAAAAACAAGGATCCATACATCAGATGAGAAATAAAATGTTCTGCAGAAGTGGTTCAGATTTCCTTTTTTGCACATACAAACTACAACTCCCAAGTATAAACATAGTACTAGTTGCACTGCAGGTAATCCCAATGTAACTTTAATATGTTCTTTTTGTAAGAAACCGATGATCAGAAGGATCACAAACCCAGATCGCATCAGAGTACGCCTGAAGCTGCAAAGAACTAGAGTGAGGAAAAAAAGACGACGAGTGATAGTCCCATGAAGATATTGCAGAACACGAATGTGACTGTAGTGGAGCTGAGACAAACTGACTAAGGATGTGAACTGGTGAGAGATGTCGGGAAAGACAAAGCTCCCAACAAGATGGCGGTAGCAAATGGGATCATCAAGAGGCTCACCATCGGTAGGCCGAAGGAGAGCACCAAGCTCTATAGAAGTATCCACCACGCTGATCAGTAAGACAAGCGCGAGTAGGATATCCTAAATGTAACGCTCCTAGGAGAGATAGTAGCCCTCGGACGTAGAAGTGATCTTAATCCCAAGAAAATAATAAAGAGGACCCAAATCAAACATCAAGAATTGCTCACGACACGCTCCTTCATAAAGGCAATGTACTGAGAGTCATCACCAATAATATCATATCATCGACATATAGAAAGAGCGTCTGACCTTGAGGAGAGATGTGAACAAAGAAGGCAGAGTCATGATCACTGGCGAAGAAGCCGGCTGCAGTGACAACAGAGAATCAGGCGAACCATGCATGAGGCGCTTGTTTTAACCCATAAAGAGAGCGACAAGGCGTCAGATCATACCAGTAGGGACAGAATACTCAGGGGGAGGCTGCATGTAAACCTCCTCACGCAACTCGCCATTGAGAAAGGCATTCTTGACGTCCAACTGAGAGATGGGCCACTGTCGAACAGAGGCCACAACAAGGAAAGTGCGAACAATAGTCATGTGAGTGACGGAGCAAAGGTCTCATCGTAGTCACGATCATACTCCTGCTGAAAACCACGCACCACAAGACGAGCCTTGTAGCGCTACCAGCGATAACCCGGGAAATCCTCATCCGGCGAGCCACAGGGTCATAGTAGCGATAACCCATATGCTCAAGATGTAGCCAAGGAAAACACACTCAACTGACCGAGCAGTTAGTTTAGTGCACTCACGAGGTGGAAGGACGAAGCAGACACAGCCGAAACTGCGAAAGTGACCGTACTCTGAGGATTGACAAAAAAAGACGCCTGACAGGAATAGAACCCTAACGGGTGGTTGAAAGCTGCATATTGATAAGGAAAGAGCAGTGGAGACAGCCTTAACCCAAAAGTGAAGGGGAACAGAAAAAGCAAGCATAAGAGCTCAAGCGGTCTCAAGTGACGATACTTACGTTCAAAGACACCATTCTGAGTATGAACACCAGGACAAGAGTACTAGAGAAGTGTGCCCTGTTTAACAAGAAAACAACGGAAGGTAGCAAAGAGATACTCACTAATAGAGTTAGCACAAAACACATGAATAGCCATATCGAATTAAGTGCAAACCATAGTGGCAAAACTCTAATAAATAGAAAGAACTTGACTGCGAGAGGACATAAAAGAGCCAAGTATAACGAGAATAATCATCAATAAAAATCACATAATAACGATGACCCCTTTCGAAACGAAGGGAGCCGGACCCCAAACATCAGAGCGGACAAGATCAAAAGGACGAGCAAAAATAGTCACTAGAGGGATAGGGGAGTTGCAGAAATAGACATGTCCCCAGAAACAGACACAAGAACACCATGACCACCGAGTGACGAAAAACGTGATCCACAAAGATGACCGAGACGATGGTGCCACTGAGCAAAAGAGACAGTGAAGGACGCAGCAAAACCAAAGGGAGTGGTAGCAACTGACTGGCTGCTGGAGACAACGGAAGCCAGATGCAAAGACATTGTGAATCATGGTGGCGAGGGCCAGTACCAAACAGAACAAGAGTCAGACTCAAAAACAACACAACAGTCGTGATCAATGATCTGACCAGCCGACATAAACTGCATAGTAAGTTGAGGAACATGAGAGACTACAGGAACATAGAAGGAGGTAGAAAGCGTGCCTCGACCTACAACAGACAGAAAAGTACCATCTACAGTCTGAGTAGTGAAAGGAAAGACTGTGGGCTGTATGAAAGTGAGATGTGTTGAATCGGCGTCATGTGAAAAGAAGCACCAAAGTCCAAGACCCATGGAGACAATATACCTGACGAACTAAACCCAAGGAGTCTGAGGACGAGCCGACACTGAGGTGCTGGAGAAACGAGAATAGTTGCTATGTGGCATCACCAAAGGAGCTCTGGCGAGAGGCACCAGTTCCTACGAGGAACCGCCAGAGCCCTTTGGGGGACGTCCACCCCGGCGACCCTTGTCTCTCCGCTTATAGCAGTCCTGATACTTATGACCATCACGCTGGCAGCAGGTGCAATGAAGACTCGTAGTAGAAGTAATAGCTACAGAGGCACTGGGAGCTGGGGAAGGGATCTCGGCCGAGGCTGAAGAAACAGGCGCTGAAGCAAACAAGACAACCTGCATCTAAGCCATGCCACGAGACAGAGTCTTCTCACCACGCACAGCCATGAGAGCCTCCACTAAGGTCGGATGCGGGTGACAAGTCAGGAGCTGAGCCCACACAGTCTCAAACTCAGGCCGGAGATGCGTCAGGAAGTCGTAGAGACGATGAGTCTCCTGGTGAGCATGGAGTCGCACACAGCAGAGATAGGTCCGGCAAACATCCAGCACCAGTGGTCAAGCTGACGCCACACCTCCGACATCTGCTGCTAAAAGGGAATGCGTCCAATGCACGGCTAAGAGATACATAGTATCACTCGTTAGCTGATAGTGAGTTCAGAGGCGCTCCCACACAAGCTGTGTCGTCCGTAGCTCCGCCACATCCATGGAAATAGTCATTGGCATGCTACCCATAAGGATGGCAGTAGCATGAGCCTCAGCCTCCTGCCACCACTCGTAGGCATGCAAGCCAGACTGATAGAGCTCCAGGGCCTCCTCCAATGCAGCATTGGCCTCGTCTTGAGCCACCTGATCCGCATCAGCAGGAAGAGTAGGTTGGATGGGCGGTGTAGGACGAGGCGGGCAGGGGTGCTCACCAATGAATGACCCCATAAATGCTGGCTGTTGAGGAGAATCCTCAGGTGAACCGCCTACTCCTGGAAGTTCGTAACGTCAAAACGAACAGCGGGGAGCGGGATGGCAAAGGAGCCGCCAAAGGTCGCCATTCAGAGCAGATTAGACCATTTTTGTGGCGACAGCCGGCAGTGCCGATGGCGGCCGATTAGGGCGGTGGTGGCTGGTAGGGGTGCAAACGGAGCGGATACATCCCGACCGACCGTCGTCCATTTTAATTCGAATATAATTCGGAGCAAATTTTCGGATATCGAAGGTTTTACGGATACGGATACGGATTTGGATATTTTTTTCGAACACGAAAACGGATTCGGAAACGATAGTATCCGACGGATACGGAACTATTTGGATATTTTTTCGGATAGTTATCGGATTATCCGATAACTATCCGGTAAAGCATAGGGGCCTAGGAGGCCCATTACTTTGGATGATTGGATCTAACCTACACCCAGCCACCCACCTATGTGACCCATCCAGACATCAGTCTTCGGGCCTCCCTCCCACACCCACGAGCCACGAGAGCAAAGCGACAAAGACGCGCGCGCCGCCGCCTCCTCTCCTCCGCCCCACAAAATCGCGCCCGCCCCGCCTCTCTCCCACACACGGCGAACAGCAGCAGCAGATCGCACCAGGGCGGCGACACTAGGGCGGTGTTCGCGTAGATCTACATGACGCTCAAGAACCCCGCCTTCGAGTTCACGGAGGAGTCGCACAAGTGAATCGACCACGTAATGCTCCCTTCCTCTCTTCCCTCCCTTCCTCTCTTCCCTCTCCTGTCGTTGCATTTCCTTTTGTGTTGATGCTAAATTACTTCCTATCGACGATACATACATGTTTTCTTTACATCTATTTGACGGGGCTTTTTTCAGGGTTTACTAGTCTGCAAGGAATCTCTGTCAGTAAACGCTGATTGTGGGGCCTAGGGCTAGGGATCAAATCAGCGATCAAATGATTTAAATCCATCCTTTCTTCCATGCTTCGTACCATCTCCCTACGGTTGTGGGGTTCTTGTTGTTCTTGTGTGGTTGGCGCTTTGGGGCGCAAATTGGGTCAATGGCTAGGAGCATCCTTATCCTCTGGCTCAGTCTTGCCAGATTTTACACCATCTTTTTGTCGCTCTTTCGACTGGTTTATGGCTGTATAGAGCCATACACTAGTGGTGTTAGGGATAATGAGTAGCTCAAATACTCTACTAAGTAACTAACTACTGAAGTATATGTTGTGGTGATTTCGAGTATTTTAGGTTGCTCTAGATTGATTCGGCTAGGATGCTTATTGCTATAGCAAAAGCAGAGGCTCTAGTCACATAAGTTTATTGGTTAGGCTGAAGGTGGTACTTGAGGAAATAAAGTCAATTCAGACAGAAAGGATGATACATCTGTGGTAATTGACACATTATCTGGGTGACCCGAAAAGTATACTTTACCCTTTGTTGGTAAACCTTCTGGAACAGGTAGTTTAGCTACTCAAACTAAGGGCATACTTTGCCTTTAGTGGACATTACAGATATGCAGTTAGCTACAGTGAAGTAACTGTAAATACGTTTTAGAAGTTAAACTGAAAATTGCTTTTACACTGAACATCAGTCCTGACACATGAATTCAATATTGTCGTTTTCTTTTACTTAAAATCTGTTCGGAATGGTGTGCTAAGTTCACTATATAAAATCAAGTGCTTTGTCTCACCATCAAGAATGATATTCTTTGTATGTTCTGTGCTTCAAATGAACACACAGAACAAGTCAAACCCGTGTGTTATAGTTGGCAGAGAAAAAAATTGATGCAACAATAGTAGTTTAAGTTGAAGTGTTGAACAATCTTCTCCCTGCAGTGATGTGCTAATTGCCAACTTCCTTCCATTTAGGTAGAACAATGAGTGCAAGTATTAATTTTAGAACAATGGACTGACAGTGAGTGCAACCAAACCATATACTTCTTACTGTCTATACAAGTATTAATTTTGGGTTTCTATTCTTCATTCAATAATTTTGGGTTCCGATTGATATTTTATTGTAGGACGAGATAATGACCAAGGCTGAGCTCCAGTGAAACATGGTTAGAGATGGCTCACTAGTCGCTACTATCTTTTGCTAGACAAGATCTGTGTTATGAACTTATCATGTGATGTAAATGTAATGACGTTAAATGAACTAGTTATGTACTTGACTACTTGGCTAAGAACAATTCTTCCTTTTGAACCGCGTGGCATGTACCTGGTTAGCTACTATTTGTTTAACTAGCCTATATCATTTGCTTGCTACTTTACTAACTAGAATTTACTAGTTGCTTAATTTGTCCCTGTCATCGTGTGAAATTTGTTTGTTAAGCTACTAATGTAGTTCCCTTATGGATATGATGATATGTAGTATGGTGATTAATCCTTACACATGCGATATATATGATTTTTGTTTTCGCGCATTATCCGACTAAATATTCATGACCGAAACTAACCGCATTCGGAGCGGCATGTATTCGCTCCATATTCGTGACCGAGAATATCCGTATTCGTATTCGGCACTATCCGTGTCTGATTTCGACTCGACAAAAAATATGGAAAAGGATACGGAATGAGCAATATCCGTCCGTATCCGCTCCGTTTACACCCCTAGTGGCTGGGGCAGGGGTCGTCTGGGCGGCGGCGCACAGGGCAGAGGTCGGCCGAGGCATGGGAGATGGCCTGGGGCGTGAGCCAGCCGAGGCTAGAGTAGGCGAAGTCGGCCAGTGGGCGGTCGTCGGCGTGGACGTGCGCCGACATGGGAGGCGCCGACGCCGAGGAAGAACGGCACGAGCGGGCGCGAGTGCCGGCGCGGGCACACGTGGGTGTCGCCGGGAGCAAGCGCACGCGCGGCGGCGGCCAGATCCAAGGCGGCGGTGGTCGGATCTGGCGAGGAGCCGACGGTGGAGGACCTGGAGGCCAGCTCGGGGACACGGGCGAGTAGGAGAGTGAGGAGAGGAGAGGCGGTCCGGGGCGACGGCGACCAGCTAAACCTAACTTTGCTCTATACCATGTAAGAGTGAGGCCTTGTATTGCCAAAGAGCCCTACAGACCAATATATGTCCATGTACAATATACAAAAAGGCCTCTAGACTATACACATATCTAACACTTTTATGGGCCACATATGTCATGACTTAGGTGATGTTACAAACAGTGATATAATAGTGTTATGGCCTATGATCTTGGCAATGCACGCAGCAGACTTGCGAACAATACCGTAGGGTACCGCAGTGCCGAATGAACAGTACCCATGTGGTACTGTAGCGCCATACGTGTGAACAGTAGCTCGCGGGGTGCAATTTCCTTATTATTTGGATTTGTTTTCTTTTATATTATTTTTATGTATTAGAGATAAGTTTTCTATTATTAAGAATTAGTTTTCTTAATATAGAGATATATTTCTTACAGATCAAATTTAGCCATCCCTGTAAAAGGGATAGCATTGTACCTATTATCATCAAGCAAAGAGAAACAAGGTTCTCTAGTCTCCCTCTCTTCTTCAATAAGCCTCAAGAGCCTTGACGGCGGCATGGCCGGCCAATCAAGGGCGAGTACCCTACCATCGGTCCTCGGAGCCGTATCCAACCAACATCGACCATATCAATAGTATATACTGTGTAACAATAAATAGACCCACACACATTATTCAATACAGGAAAAGGCTTAATCCCCAGAGTGCATCATAGGATGTTGTTTGAAAGTAGTACTCAGACTCTGGGTTACATAGTTCCAAAACCAACTGAAAATAAACAATATTACATAATAAGCACACTTTTTCGTTAAAAAAAAGGTCAATTTCATGCTTGAAAGATTACTTAGGATAAAAGAAAACAAAGCTACACATCTGTATGGGCAGAAATAGAACAATCGGAAGATAGACAAGACTCACCTTTGTCAGCTCTGCATTTCTAGTCTCTGCTTCAGCTATCTCTTCTTTAAGCTGTATAGTTTGCAGCTGTTCCCGGTTAAGTGTTGCTTCCAGTTCCTCTTTCTCAGCTTTAAGAGTTGCTAAAAGTTGTTCACTTGCTTGATCGTTTCTGTTTTTCTGAAACTCAGCACAGCACGACAAGATAAAACAAAGACAGTGAGTATCTTCCAATTTCCAAATGATTGAAAGCATCATTACTAACATGTAATTGTCATCAGCAACTTTTTATCAAAATGTATTATATGAATGCATGTACCAAAAAGAATAGATACACTGTCTAGTTAACAGAATATAAATTAGCATGAACCCTAATTTCTACCAAAAAACAGATTAAAAAAAAGCAAAACACTTTTTCCTCAATCGAAGTGAACGGCCAACATCGGCAGCTTCATATAGTTCTAGCTATGAGAGCAACATATCCTGAGCAAGACATTACCGAATCAGCGCTGTCCATGGCAATCTCTCGTATCTTCCCATCTTGAGAAATTTCAACCTCAGGTTCCAGAACCCTAGATGTATTATCTGAGATGGGTTCTTCTTTTGTGTTTGACTGCAAATCTGATTTGGTGCTAAGTTTAAGAGCGTAAACCTGTACATCAGAAAAAAATATGTTAAATCTTAAAAAGTTAACTCCAGGCATAAACATAAGGCTTAAAATTCAAAAATGCCAGTTACCTCGTTGTTGTATCGTCCATTATATCCTCCAAAGGAAATGAGATAATCATCTCCATTATAATTGCTATACACTAAAGTCATGCCCTAGAAAACAACAAGCTTTCAAATATTACCAACCAAAAGAAAACCATTCTAGCGTCAATACATTGTCAAGAGGCATACCTCACTGGCAAGGGGTACACGTCCTTCTACGGTGCTAACAACTGACCATGCCAAAGTTGACATGTTAAGCACAAGTGTTTCAGAGACACCTGTAAAGATGAATGTATGAGCTGATTACATGCTAACATAATTCAAAATAAACTACACGCACAATTTAAAATTGATGGCCTGAAAGCAATTGTCTAAATGCAAATAAATTAGTTACTTGAGAAAATCCTCATTTTTGTTGTAACCCTGTGATTACCTTACACATCACAATTCATTAGCACTAACAAAGAATGTGCGTTATTTTAATCCTCTTAAGGGACAAAGATGATACAATTCGCATTACAAGATAGCAATTGTACTTGAACCATTGCTTTGTAGATTTCAATAAGATTTTTACTAGATATTTCCTAAGGTTATAGGGGCGTTCGTATTGACTTTTGCTGATAGTTTTTTGCTGTAGTTTATGGCTTTTGATTGTAAATAAATATGGCTGAATGAAGTGACTTTTAGAAGGAGGAGACGAGCGGTGGAAAAAGTGAGAAAGAGATATGTGCGCATGACGGGAGCAATAGGAGTGGGGTGCATAATACACCCATGACCCCCTGCCTTATTCCCGAAGTAAGAAAGTAGCAAGAGGAGTGGAGAAGTCATTTCGAGAAGCCGGGTGTTCGTATTAGCTTTTGGCTTTTTTAAGTAGAAACCAATACGAATAGAGCCTATGTGACATTGTGATCACACAACATTAATGTGAACAATCGCCTCATATCTAAGGGACCAGGTAGCAAGGCAAAATCTAAATTCGACTATTATTTAACTTATGGGTTAGTGCTGAGGTGTAGAAGAATTTCCCTTGGTGCTATATGCAGACAAAGTTTAAGGAAAATGTGGCTTCCAAAACTCTTGCAGCACGTCCAATCAACAACGAAAAGATTAATTAGCAGAAATTCTCTCAGGAGGTGAAAAGCTACCGGTAATACGAGCATGTACATCAAAATCCACAGAAGGCTACATCTTGATATCATAGATCATAAGAAACATTTCAATGTACTAAGCTCAGACACTAAAAACATACCGATTTTGTTATTGCCACCACCAACTATGTACCAATTCTCCCCAACAGTTGCACCTGCATGGCCAGCCCGCGGGCTTGGAGTCAGACCCTGCTGTTTAGGTCTTGACCATTCCATCTGTAATTCCAATAAAACTTAACAATCACAGATAATATACCAAACTTTACAGAGTTCCAGCAAGAAAATAGTTCTTACTGTTTGCAAATCAAGGACATGTAGGTCATTGAAACATGTTGCATGAGATCCCCCGCCAAAAATTAGAAGATAGCGGTCAGCGTGGCAAGCAGCAGCATGATCTGATCTTGGAGAAGGAGGGGTGCCACTAAAACATAAAGCAAACATCACATGAGTTGAATTCAGAAATACAGCAATATGAAGTTCAGCCTACAAAACAAGGTCATTCACTATTCCATCCTTGCAGAATTATTCCATATATACAGGTTATTGAAATGCAGGTACTTAGTGACTATTGTTTGATCAAGTATGTGCACAGGAGTGAATGCATATTTCTCTCTCATAATGAAGCTGCCATCAGATTATCATTTTTATGATACGTGAAACTTATTTTAGGTTTTGCATGCAATATGTCTTCCTGTTTTCCCTTCCCTTTTTTTTTTCCTTTCTATTTTAAGTTAATAGATAGCTGACAGTCAATTTTGCACTACCATCAGTCCCAAACTAATTAAGAAAAACTCTTTACAAAGAAGTAATAGTCCAAAAAGCTAAGCACTTGAGAACTATATAACAACATAGTGGCGGAAAATAAGTTCTTGAAGAGTAATCTACTTGAGAAACTTTAACCCAAGTTCTTGGGAGCAGCTCACTAGGAAAAGAAGCTACTATCTTATGTGGTGAAAGGTAACATGTATACAGTTATATTGGATGCATGCCGATTAAAATCTAGTAGCTCTTAACAGTAATGTTTCATGTTCACATATCAAAGGCTAATTATTTATTTTAGAATTCAGATACGTGAAGCTAACAGTGGTTTTTTCACTAGATCAAGAATGCAGACCAGAACAATTGTGCATGAGAGTTTTATAAAGATTCCAGTACTTACATTGCATCCACATCATCCCATGTCATGGTTTCAAGATCAAGAATGTGCAAGTCATTCAAAAGGCATCGTTTTGCATCTTCACCACCAAACAAGACTAGAGTTGTTCCGACAAGAGTCACTGACTGACCTCCACGAGAAACCTGCAGCAGATATTTTCACGTAAGAAATGTACATTACCTTTATATAACTGGACAACCAATATCAAAGCAAATGAACATTGTTTACGTTGCAAGATTCCGTATTGTTCATTTATTGTCCGTATTGTTCATTTATTGCCTGACAGGCCCTTTTAAGGCTACTATCTTACTGATCACTTGGCAGCAACGCTTGGGTCATCTGAGCATGCATCAATGAATTATCGCAACAATCAAATTACATAGGGAGAAGCACTCTACTTCAAATTTTGGTGCAAAAGATGTCCTAGTTAGTACCATAGATGGGAGAGTTGAACCAGTCCTTGTAAACACCATACAAATCAATTATGTGTAAGATCACTTGAACTGCGATTTGGTTTTGGCAGCAAACACACCCACCAAAATTTGGATATAAACTACAAAATGAATTATCACTCCCAAACAACCATATGCATTAAATTTTCATAATATTAAAGCTGATTGTTCTCTTTGGACTATGTTGTAATTTGCTTAATCTCAAGACTTCAATTTTTGCCATGTTTTCAACCACTAGAGCCAATGGAAGACTTCTCAAAGTTAAAAGGTATTTTGGTCACTTCAAAAAATGAGTGAAAATGTTTTTGAGCAAAGTTGAAGGCCAATGTAATGATTATCCCAAGTTCATAGCTGCCAGAGACAATTAAAATTTGGAGCCCTTATTGTACCACATATTATTTTGTGTTTACACAAAGCAAACCCTCAGCTACATCCTACAATCAAGCATAGTTCCAGAGACAATTAGGACTGCACATAAGAACTCCACAGACTTTTAAGCCCTCATTTTGCACACATCATACTGTGTTTAAACAAAACAAACCCTTGGCTAAAATCAAGCACAGGTCAATGAAAGAAACACTAGGACAAATACATATCAAAGAACATTGTTCATTATATTTGGTCGTGTAGGTTCAGAGTGAGCTATGGGTTGAAGAAAATGATTACCGGTGGTTTTCCGTAAGTCCTGACAACCGACCAGGTACAAGTATGCGGATCGAATTCCTTCACTAGCATAAAAACACCAGAAGCAGAGTAAAAACATAAAAAAAAATGACAGCAACAAGAGACATCATTAGCATCGTGGTACGATGTTAACAGAAAAGTGACTTTTAGTAAACCTGTAATGCTGTCGGATGGATCTTTTGTATGCCCAGCAACAGAGAAAAAATTGTTGCCCCATGATATCTACAAAATAGCGGTGGAGGATTACCATCTGAAATATAATGACTTTGCAACAGTTTTAAGTATTTGTGCCGAAGTTTACCAAAGAATGGCCAGCACAAGGAGAGACTTGTGTTGTTTTAGCTGAATCAGAAGATTTTGCTTGCAATTTGGCATCAATCTTGGACCAAGTCAAACTCTTCAGATCCAAAACCTGTGTCAGCACAAATTGTGACAACAACGCATGCATTAGGTCAGTGTTACCTAATGCTATAGTTGCTCCAGATGCGGCGGATTTGAATTGTCAGTTTGTCTGTAGATGAAGTTGTTTTCTCTCCAACTATTATCTAAATAACTTGGAAATCTCAAAATATACCTAATTAACTCAATATTTTCCATACAGGAAACACCTAATCATAAATCGCCTTAAAAAAATTGTTATTTTGTTTGCAATTTATTTTAGGAAATCATTGTTATCTCCTAGCATAGTGACAACATATTCAATTTCATAATAATCTATGAGCCTAACTGTAAGCTTTGCATAAAGAAGCACAAGACTGGAACTGTTACAGCTTACAAGAAACACTTACTTCAACAGTGCACTAATATTACGAAAGGTTAGGCTTAGGAATCATGTGTTATGAATATTATGTGTGTATATTGAAGAGGCCCAATGGGTGTAACATCATGAATAGAAATTGATCTTTAAACTAACAGTGTGTACAATAAAACAAAAAATATTTAAGGATGATTTGATGACAAGCGGTGGAACAACTTCTGCTCATATGCCTCCAAGTTCAAGCTAACAAATAACAGGATGCATACATATGGCCTGCTGGATTATTATATTTAGCTTAACATACCTGAAGATCACTAAGATAACGCCCATTATGGTTTCCACCAAATATATACATTTTGTCTTGCAACATAGTTGCCCCATGCTGCAGCAACCAAAACTCACATTAATGCTACAAAAGTAAATAGAAGAAACAAGTCCTGCAAATTACGAAATTGAAGAGGCAGGGGAGTATATGGCGCACCTCATAACGAGGTTTAGGACACTGCCCGTTAACAGATAATGGAGTCCATTCTTCATAAGCACTGACAGTGTTAAGGCCTTCCAGAATAACAACTTTGTCCTGTGTCTCCACTGAACTTCCGTTTTCAGAAATGGTTTTAGGTTCTGGAATTGGTGTTCCATTGGTTGAAGCTGATACAATGTTTGGCTCTTCCTTTGGTTTCTTACGAAAAGAAGTACAGATAAATAACTTATTAAGTTCATTCTAAGAAAAAGAAAATACTGTCTAGACAATGAGATGGAACTGTAATTGATAAACCAATAATTTCAAAGATAAAAGTGACTTCTGAATATTCAAGCAAACAACAACAGAAGTAATATACTTTTGACAGAGAAAAATCCACATCTGTGCACACTATATTATCTAATGTAACTTACATGCATTTCAATATCTACAACAGGTTCGGGGTTGAACGCAGGGACCCTAGAGTACCATCCAGGATCTTCCTCCTGCCACAATACCCAATGTATCCATTACATCATTATGCACATGCACACAGTGAAGACTGAAGAATATCATGTAATTAGTCATACCTCCAAGATTTTGACAAAGAGACGCATTGCCTCTGCTGAGGGCATGCTTCCAAGCCCATGCCAGCTAAAAACACAAATAGTATAAGCAAGAAGCAGTGATTTAAAGGCATACACGGTCAACGTTACATTGGTATTTGCTGGGTATTTCTCCTCCTCAATCATCTATCTAGGTTGATTTTCTAAAACCCAAAGTACAAAAGAGTTACGGTCTTTGCAACATAGGAAATTCATTTGCTAACTTCTGGCTGGGTGACAACATTCGGTCCTAACACTGGCTTAAGCAATAAAGTATGCAGAGTACAAGACAAACAGCTGTATCTGCTTATGCCTACTCACATTTCAAGCTCAAACTAAATCACTTCTCCATTGATTTAACCGAAACTTCCACAAAAATTGGCTTCTAAAGAGAAAACTTCAAGCGGGATTTGAGTGCAGCGATACCAACCTCGTCCATTTGCTCTGCTCCACGGGGTTCCACGCCCTCGGCTTCGGCACATTGCATGGCCCTACCGTCGCCTACACCAACAGGAAAACCGAAATCACCAACCGAGTTCCGATAGCCAAAACCAATCTCTCCATCAAAAGCAAGAGATCAGCAAGCTAACGCCATAATTCAACCCCTGAACAGCACCATTTCCACCATTTCACCCTAGATCCACACAAATCTCAACCCCCACCCCCTGAGTAATCGCCAAAAATATCAGCCGACGCGTCACCTGCTGGTACAGGCCGTAGAGCAGGAGGGCGACGTCGTTCTGGAAGCGGGAGATTGTAGCGGAGGAGGTGGCCCCGCCGGCGCCGAAGCCGGCGTAGGCCGCGGCGGCGTAGAAGCGGTCGGGGTAGGCGAGGCCGGAGCTCGCCATGGCCAGCGCAAGCCCTAGATCTCTCCCCCTTCCCACTCGGATCTCGCGCGGGCACCGAATCACTAGGTCGAGGTGGCGATTAGGGTTGCTTCGAACTGCTCCGCTTCGTCGTCCTCCTCCTCCTCCCGTGGAAATAGAAATTCTGCAGGGGAGACTTCGAGTCGAGATCTGGAGGGAGACGGCTCACGCCTCACACTTCGTTCGCGGGCGATGCTTTTAACGCTCGTCGCCGAGGTTGGCCGTGGATGGGAGGGTAGGTGCTGAAGGGAGCGGCCACGTGTCGGTGACATGTGGGTCAAGTGACGTGGTAACATGGGTGGGTCTATTGCGCTACCGTTTGTAGTTTTTGAATTCTGTCCGTACGAAATAAAGAATATAGAAAGATATATTTGCATATGATTTGACTGATATAGATGAATTCAGTACAGAGTTTACTACAATCGACTTGTAAACTCCATCTTAAAAAGATATATCATTTGAAAGTTAGTTACTATAGTATAAACCAAAAACCACAAGCAACAATCCTAAAAGAACCAGGCCAATATAGTCATCGAGGGGTCGCTTGGACCATGGCACTGCTCTACCCTACCCCGGAGACAAGAGTAGTAGTAGTAGGAGCACCGGTGGATCGCGTCTACGTGGCTAGTAGGGGTGCAATGGGCGGTGAGGAACTGTTTACACTTTTGGCACCGTAGCTATTTTTTAAAATTTGATCTTAAACACATGTTTTTGCAAAAAAAAACATGTGTCCGAGGTCAAAAGGCGCAACAGGTCAGAAGGCGCAGCAGGCGACACCTGTCACTTGTTGGTGTCACTTACCACGACACCAGAGCTCTACAAGAGTGAGAGGACACAATAACAGACGCAGCCCGATAGGTGAGGGTGTAGCGTGGCAGTCGGACAAGCCCACGGCATTGCCAAACTGTCGCTGCTTGGTAGCTGCCTATCAAGCCTACCTAGCTTGGTAGCACGCTACCGAGAGCTAGCAGTTTGGCAGGTGGCATGCTGTGCGTAGGGGTGAAAGGGCTCAATTGGTTACTAGCACGGGGAGAAGGAGATTCTCATGTGACCAACCATTTTATTCTCTCGAGGATTTCACAGCCGTATGTGCCCGCATGTACCCATATGGGAATGTCGTCGTGAACGCCTTTCCGCGTGCAAAAAATGGGAGGCCTCACGGTCTACCCTCTCATCCGAAGCCATTCTTGATCTCTTTCATGCCGAGTGAGAGAGCAGCGAGGGAGAAGAAAGAAAGAGAGATTGAAATACGAGTTTGTAATATTTTTTCGAAGTGGTTTAGTTGTGATTTACAATCTTTAACAGTTAGAAGGATTGTAAAGCAGATGAAGATATTCAGAAAAAGGTATGCCTCATTCATATACAAACAATGTGCTTAATATGTCATTAGTGTTTCATTGGTGTAATGGTGGTTTGGTACTGTGGAATGCGCTTGGTATCCTGTTTAGTTGACATATGTGTTTTTGTAATTAGCCATGTTTAAAACGTATTAGTGGCGAGAATGATTATTTATTGTAAATAACTGAAAAATATGGGCTAAAAATAGTTGAAATATGTATGTAAGTCTGCACGTATATATTTATTGCTCTCGTGCAATTACAAAAAGTTGTAGAAAATGATGGTTTGGTACACGCTATTAGTTGTAATATCTGTGTATACATATACGTGTGTACTTGTATGCATGCATTTACTCATGTTGACTATTTTGTAAATAGCTGAAGAAATATGCATCATTATTTTTGATGTTCTCGTATGGAATTTAGGAAATATGTATCTAAACCTGCGCGTATATATTTCTTGCTCTTGTGCAACTAAAAAATTATAGAAAATGATGCCAGAATTGCAAAAGTGCACACTGTTAGGTGTAGTATCTGTGTGTACCTATATACATGCATGTAAGTGCATGACAGTAGACATAATTAGTAGCTCAACTATATATATGTGTATGATTATTCTCGATTATGGTATGTTATATTTAGTATTGTTGGACACCAACATATTATTTTTGTATTGCATGGAATGGTTGTTGGTGACAGTTGGGAGCGTGGTACGTTACTGGACCCATCTTAGGGCAGGGTAGCATCGTTGTCGGGAGTAGTCGAGTGGTGACGGACTGCCTCCTTTTGTTCTCTAGGGAGTTCAGGAGGATTGGGCTCTCGATGATTAGTACGTTCCAGTTCTGCTACGGGTCAAGTTGCTGCCCATAACAAGGATGATTGACATTGGGTGGTCGTTCGTGTTGGATTCACCATTTCTGTCAGCACTTGTTGATTGGTGGAGGCCAAAGACTAAGATGTTTCACTTTCAGTAGGGATAGATGACCATCACCTTGCAGGATTTTGCATATCTTACCGACCTATCACTACGGGGTCATCATGTGGTTCCACCCTCCAGATCAGCTGGCTGGAAGGACGTCTACTGCATTAGTTTGGTCATCCCATTCTAGACAAGATCCATGGAGTGCCACATTCGTGGTTGCGGTGGTACAGGCAATGCCCAGTAGATGCGCCTGTAGAGATTGTGAGGTCACACCTAGTTGCTAATTTGCTCTTCATGTCCGAGAGGGTTATGTTTCCTATGAGTCAGGTAGATTGGGTGTACCGAGCTAATGCCACATCGTTGAGTCCGTAGTCGACGCTGAGCCTAATGAGATCCTGCTGTGGGGCTCGGTTGTACCATGCGTGACCTTCAGCAAGTTTTTCAGCAAGTTTTGTTGATGAAATCAATGATAAAGAACTAATGGAATCGTCCTCTAGGCTTGCTGGTGAATCACTCCCTACTAGTAATCAGCTCACATGCATTCAGGTGCTTAAATGTCTCGCCTTTCCTGCAACCTGATGCACTTGTATTGGCTTTCTGAGGAAATGTGACATTACTGTATGATGTACAGGCACTTCGTGATCATTGGATAAATTCTCCAGCAAGCTCAATACAACTCCAGGAACTAGGCCCTTTACTAGGGACTATCAACGTCTCATTCTTCGCCGCTATTCGTATCGTTCCATTCTTCGTTTCCCCTCTGCATCTGTTATTTACTTTTTTAACCACTCACTTGTCGATAAATAAAGAAGCAATGTGGTAGAATATTGACATGGCTTTGCACATCATTACCCTTGTGGTCAATGAATTAGTCTCTTCTTGTGATGACGATGATCTGAACTTCTACAAATGAATCCATTTTGTTGTATTTTGCACAAATGATAATCGGGAATTATACACAATAGAATGTTGTCAATTCATCATGTGGATTATGTATTTTGCCATGGAAGTTACGGTGTGTTCCCATGTCATCCTACCTGATTCACATGGAAAAACGCAAACCAATCCAAAATAGACCGTGTTTTTTTCCAGCAAGTTGGCTAAAAATTGAGAATGTACAAGTAACCTGGCCATGGTCAGAGCTTGTTATGTTATGTCTGAGAAAAGAATAGTGTTTCTCTATCTAATATAATCAAGTCTTGCATTTAAGCAAAGAATATTTTGTAGCAGTCTTTTGTATAGATTATGATTTCATTTTATTCCTACATCGTATACAGGGAAAATCCACTCCCAGCATTCTGTGAAAGGGAAGATCGCCGCGTTTTCCATTTGAAAAATGCTTCACAGGTACGTAGGCATATAATCCGCCATCAATGTTCATTTCCTCCTATCAATTGATGCATATTTTTCATATATTTTTTTTCCAGTTTCTCGTACTTATCGCTGCTTTGTATCTCTGATATGCCTCAGTTGCGCATGGAT
This sequence comes from Melocanna baccifera, assembly GCA_036346265.1. Lineage (NCBI taxonomy): Eukaryota > Viridiplantae > Streptophyta > Magnoliopsida > Poales > Poaceae > Melocanna > Melocanna baccifera. Next base: position 1,113,623 of record CM070683.1, on the reverse strand, counting down.
GACATTCCCATCTTGTTGAGCGAGTATGGAAGGCTGCTTTCGACCTGAGAAGGCATCTCACGAGTTTTGACTCTTGACTTGGTATGTGCTACTGAAGTACTGAACTAAATCATTTTATTAGGACAAGATCATTTTTCTGCTTTTGTAGTATCCGATGAAAACTACTTTATGTCTGCAGGAACATTAGGAGAAGATAAGGGAAGCATAGCTTATTTTGTCATGTTAAATGATCTACAGAAATTCTTCTAAGGGAGGTTTCTCATTAGTGTGACGAGTGAGTGGTCAACCAGAGCTTGGTAGGCCTCTCTTCTTCTTCGGCAGCATGGGCACAAATAGGCGAACTGAACTTGCCTGTAATGCACCGAATGTATGGGCGCTGGATGGGGCAAATAGCAATAGCACGTGATACGGGAAAGTTGGACTCTGGAGTCGACCGAGGACTTGTTTGGTTCGGTGGATGTGCTGGTTCCCGAGTCGGACGAATCACGGCGTCTCGAATGGGCACGAACCAAACAGACGTCGTGCCGGGCCGCCCGCTGTCGAGTGGAATTCCAAATAAATGGGGGTGGTTTGAGACTTCCCATCAGCGGCATATGTTTGTACTAACCTTGGCACATGGTTTTACCTGTTCACTGGCTCTGACCGAAAACACTGAAGGTGCCCGGAGCTGTTTTGGAAGGCGATTATTTGGATTGAAAATTGGTGTCTTATGGTTGAATTTGTATTGTAATTGATGGTGATTTATTTCACATAATTAAATTTAAAAAAAATCTAAAAATAAAAACAGGTTATTCAATCACGTATAATACAAATGAGTACGAGAAAAAAAAGAACCGATAAAAAACTTAGAAGCTAAAAAAAATAAAATTTAGAAATAATGAAAATAAATCTGAAGTTGAAAGTTTAAACCGAAATATGCGAGGCTTTGGTCTAGCTGATCGTACTTTCACGAACATGTTGTGCTTCCAGTTGCCCATGCATGTATAGAAGACGAAGAATCAGCTCTAGCAGTTTATATTGTAATTCGTAGCCCGTGCAACGCATTGTCAAGATCATTTTTCTTTAAAAACAGGTTACAAACTCCATGATTTGTCTGTACCTCGGCGGGCCCTAGAAATTATGTTATGAGACGAGCTCTCTATCATAGACATAACATCGTCATCCTATGGACCTACTCAATTTAGTTTTTTTTATAGTTTATAACTTTTTCACTAACTGATTTATATTATACTGCAACTGCTGATAATTTTTAATATAATTAAATTAAAAAAAAAAAATAGATCAGACTATCACCAACAATGTAAAGACATACAAAAAAAACCAAAAAATTCTAAAAAATTAAAAACTAGAAAAAAATAAAATTAAAAATTAGAATCTAATGCTGAAACGAGCAGCCCAAATCCAAGTGTGATCTGGTCGGTTCTAGAACCTTCCACGACGCGGGGAGCGAAACCACCTAGCAGCCGCACCCAGATTCACGCCCCCCCCCCGGCGCGGACTCATCGGTCATCACGGCCGGGGGCAATTCGTAATTTGCTCCGTTTTTTTTTAATAAAGAAAACGAGGGCGAGCGCGTCTGTCTTGTCCTATTAAAGGAGGGGAGGACGGGTTGGCGGCCGCCTCGCAGGCGAGGGAGGGGGAGAGAGACGCAAGCCCTCGCCTTCTCCGCTCCGCCGCCGCGCCCTCCCTCCGATCTCCGCGCCGCCTTCGCCTCCTCAGTCGCAAGAGGTAGCAATAGCGGCTCTCTCCCCTTGATTCTTCCGGTTCCGAGGGTTTTTGCTTGGAGAAGTTTCCAGGATCCCTCGTCCTGTCCTCTCTTTCTCCCGCCTTTGATTTGATTTGTTGTCTCGGCGAGTTCTGAACCAAAACTAGTCTCGATTCAGTGGGATCTTGTGTTGTCCCTAACAGGAAAGGGTGCTACCATGATTTGGTCTTAAGCTTGATTAGATTAGATAGAAACGCTGTTTATGGGCAGACTCAGATTTGGGGGCGTTCTAAATCTCATCTAGGCGAAAAGAAACTGCTACTACTTTTTTTTTACCAACAGAAGGTTTAGGATTTCTGGTATTAGACGTGTACATGCACAGTACACTTTGTTCTTTCCTTTACTTGAATGTCCTGCCGAATTCGAGATAAAATTTTGGATTTTGGTATAAAAATCATGAAATCGATTGTTCTATCAAGTTTCTTCTTTTTTTAAAAAAAATGAAGAGGACGATGTAGTAGTATGTCCATGGAGCTTCGAGTGAAGGGTGGGGAGCACATGCAATGCCTGCCTTTCTCATACTGCTCCAAAGAGTAATCGTGGCCTTCTCATGGAGGGAATGGATGGCTCGTCCCCATTCTTCATCCTTGGTAAAGATACCATTGGCATATATCATATCAGCTGCCCTTTGTTTTCCAACTTTGAACTGTTTGTCCTGAAAAGGGTAGGGGCTTTCTGTACTGGTGTTAGATACTAGCATGTAGCCCACTCGATAGTCAAGTAGAAAGGATCTTGGGGTGAAAGATGGTTGCAGCAAGCATGCGTTTTGACATTTGCTTCCTTTTTCTATTATTAAACCATGTTATGAAACGTGTGTCGTCAAGATTCAAGCAAAGTTTGGTCATTGTCATGTAAATCTCTGCAATTTGGCTCAATATGGTGTTTCGGTTCTGACTAGCGTAGCTTCCAGCCATAGTAATGACGGGTACAGTTACCGGCTAGTTACCACAGGTATTCCTCAAACCTGGTTGCAACACGCATTATGATCATCAGATCATGTTTAATGTGTGCATTGTTTAGGGCCTGATAGAACATGCTATCTGTTCAATGTTTGTTTTCTGTTAGATAAGGAGCTGGTAATTTCATACCATGCCTAAGTTAGAACGTAGTCTTGCTGATTAACTTTTTGGTACACAATGGTTGAGATCACTGACTGTGTTCATCCCCTTGGATTCAAATGATGTTAGGCTTCAAGATGTCGACCAGCACGTTTGCAACTTCATGCACGCTCTTGAGCAATGTTAGAACTCAGGCCTCCCAGAAAGTGGTCAAGAGCCCTTCATCTCTAGGCTTCTTCAGTCAAGGTATGCAGGTTCCGAGCATGAAGACCTCCAAGAAGCTTGATGTTTCTGCTATGGCTGTCTACAAGGTGAAGCTCGTCACACCAGAAGGCATAGAGCACGAATTTGAGGCTCCAGATGACACCTACATCCTCGATGCTGCTGAGGACGCCGGTGTGGAGTTGCCATACTCGTGCCGTGCTGGAGCATGCTCCACCTGCGCGGGCAAGATTGAGGTCGGCACGGTCGATCAGTCAGATGGGTCGTTCCTTGATGACGCGCAGCAGGCAGAAGGTTATGTGCTTACATGCGTGTCCTACCCCAAGTCGGACTGTGTCATCCATACCCACAAGGAAGGAGACCTGTACTAGGGCTTTTTCGTGAGATTTTCTGCCATACGATCTCGAGTGTTAGTCAAAGCTCCATCCTTCGTACTAGTTGTCTTAACTAGCATCAAACTTTGATGGTTGTTGTCCCTTGTCTTAACTAGCTAGTCAATAAAAACCAGCTGCGGTGGCATGATACAAATTTATGGCTGATTTTGAATGTCTTCATGCAGCATCTTGTTGGTCGGCCTTGTTTGTCTTTCTTTCCAAACTAGTGATCATTTGCTGATTTACTTACGAAGTTGCTGTCTGGTTAAATTGGATGCCCTGTGTTTGCTCTGGACGGCTCATGCTTGCACAAGCCCAAAGCAGAGAATGTGTGAGCTTGAGCTACAATCCAGTTGTAAGAAAAGACATGCTTTCTGTGCCAATAATCTCAGCTTCTCAACGTGTGGGGATGCGGAAGGCAGCTGTTATCGTTGTCATCTCGATAGCGAATGCTTTTGCCTGGATTGTTTTCGGACAGCTTGCCTTGGTAGTTGATGTGTCACTGGTGATGTTTGGTTTTTCCATGAGTGCCATATTCCCGCACAGTTCAACCAAACCGTGCCATATTCCCGCACAGTTCAACCAAACCGTGCAGTTTGCCTCTCATTCTACGGTGTGATCGGAATAACGATGGTTTTAACTTTTCTTGAAAAACATCAGAATTGAGTTGGCTTATTAGGCATAATTAAATTTAAAAAATATAAAAATAAAAACAGCACACTAATCTAAAGCGGATGATGTAAAGGAATACGGGAAAAAATAAAACACAAAAAAACCAAAAAATACAAAAATAATCAAATAAAAACAAAAACGCTACAGTAGTGAACAGTGTTCCTGTCGCGCAGCCCCGTCGCGAAGCCAAGTTGAGCGCAGCCGAGCTCTAAATAAAGTTGTTCCCCATGTTGGTGTCGGCGTTGATCGCCGTTCGTCCCGATGTGCCGCCTCCGTCTGGTCATCGTGGTCCTCTGCCCTCTTTCTTGGTTCGGTTCTTTCCTGAATTGGTAAAATCTGTAAGTTCAAGAGCACTCAACTCATATCTTTAGGGCCCCATGTGTTGGATTCGGTGCCACCTTAGGCCTGCTTGTATTTTTCTTCTCTTTTTTTCCCCGATGGGCTACTACGTAACTCACTCTGTACTGTGTTTCACTTTAGGCCCTGATCGTTTCGGCTTTTTACTTGACTTCTAGTTTCACTTTTTCACTATTCACTACACTATCCACTAACTCACTTGATGTTTTTTCACCCGATTCTGATATTTTTTCATCTAAAAGCCAAAATCCATCGCTATTCGATCACCCCTTAGTCGTGAGATTTTTACCTTAAAAAACCACACCGTGCAATAATTCCTTTTGTTTGGAGACCAAACGCTATGCATAATCCGGTGATCTATTCCCTTTCTTGCCATTCGCTTTCTTGTGAGGGAGCATCTTGCTTTCAGGGGCGTTCGGAACAGCGATGATTTTTGATTTTTGACTAAAATTTAATTCTAACTGACTTATTTTTTACTATAGTTGAGTTAACTTATTAGACATAATTAAATTAAAAAATATATAAAAATAAAAGTGACGTGTTAATCTATCACGGATAATATAAAAGAATACAAAAACAAAAAAAATGATAAAATAATGCACACTATTTCCATCACGTGTACAGTGTTTTGGTCGCCGAACGCGACATCCAAACGCCATATTGAGGGGGTGATCGTTTCGACTTTTTTCGGCTTCAGCTTCTAACTTCAGCTTTTTTTCACTATTCACTAACTCAGCTACAGTGTTTTTTCAGCCAGCTAAAGTGTTTTTTCAACCAAAAACCAAAAACCATCGCTATTTCGATCACCCTCTCATGCGGTCGCCGAACACGGCATCCAAACACCATATTGAGTGCGCTGCAAAGCATCAAGTCAATGAAGAGAGTGCACAATTTCCAAATTCAGTGGTAAAGGCACGTACGAGCCATCCCATTTGCATAGGTAATGAGAGCGTGTAATATTTACGGCAATCACGCAATATATACATCATTGATTCAAGTCATAAAGAGTTATACGTATATATAACCTAACATAGCTAATGAGAACACATGACTAATGTAAATACAATACTAATACTAATGTGAACATAAAATAAGATTAATATGAACTCAAAAGATTAAACATAAAGCACGAGAAGACGAGATATTCAGTAAGTCAGGCTAACAGGTAATATTGGCGGGCAGCACCACTAATGCTTAAGAATATGGAAGAAGACACAACAAAAAATAGAATTCCATACCATTATACTCGACTTGGGAAACAGCCATACAACCAGTATTTAAGCAAATATACATACATAGCTAATGTTCCGCACTCACACAACAGCCGAAGCCAAACCGGTACAATTCTCACACATTAATAATATCAACATATCCCTAGAACAAACGGCATCTGAATAACTAAAAGCAGGGCATCTCAAACAGCGGGGCTTGGATATACTTTCCCTTCATCCAGTAATACTAGCACATTCGCAAAAACGCTCGCAGAAACTCGAAATATACTTATGGAGACACACCCAAGCATGCAAAGCTCACAAGACCGGAAATACTGAAAGAAGGCACGGCAGAAGGTTTAGAAGCATTTCCGGTGGACGATTGAAGGGCCAGATTCATCGTACTCTCCCTTAGATATCCACATCTGTGGCAGGTAAAAGAATCGGGGTAAGAAGTCTTTTCTTATGCAACAAATTTCCTTCAGAATTAAACTACTATTAGTACATGATCAACTAGAAACATCCGTAATCTTGCTTTATTTTCTTCTAGGGCAACATTGGAAAAAATGTTAATTGCATAGTGTACAACCCGACTAGAGAACATAATCACAATAAGAATTATTGTGATGTACCAGGAACCACAAGTTTAATTTGCTGTGTTGTTGTTCACTTAGAAGGAAGATGTTAAAAGGGACCATAAAAAAACATTTTCTCCAGAATAAGATGGTACATGCCATGACAAAACAAGTGGGCATGTAAATAAGTACCTGTTGGAATGTGCTGAGGGAGGCAAGGATAGAACCACCAATCCAGACACTGTATTTTCTCTCCGGAGGTGCCACAACCTTGATCTTCATACTGCTCGGTGCAAGGGCAGTAATCTCCTTGTTCATCCTGTCAGCAATGCCAGGGAACATGGTCGTTCCTCCACTAAGCACAATGTTGCCATAGAGATCCTTCCTGATATCCACGTCACACTTCATGATAGAGTTGTAGGTGGTCTCATGGATCCCAGGAGCTTCCATACCAATCAGCGAGGGCTGGAATAACACTTCTGGGCACCTGAACCTCTCAGCACCAATTGTGATGACCTGCCCATCAGGTAACTCGTAGCTCTTCTCGACAGAGGAGCTGCTCTTAGCAGTCTCGAGTTCCTGATCATAATCAAGGGCAACATAGGCAAGCTTCTCCTTTATGTCTCTTACAATTTCCCGCTCTGCAGTGGTAGTGAAGGAATAACCCCTTTCTGTAAGGATCTTCATTAGGCAGTCAGTCAGATCACGACCAGCAAGATCCAACCGAAGAATAGCATGAGGAGTGCATATCCCTCATAGATTGGCACAGTGTGGGTCACACCATCACCAGAATCAAGCACAATACCTGCACAAGGCATAGTATGGTGGTCATATAACCAATGAAGTGATACAAGTATACAGAAACTCATTTTTAATGGGACAAAATTGACACATGCCTGTTGTACGACCACTGGCATATAGAGAAAGAACAGCTTGAATAGCCACATACATCGCTGGTGCATTGAATGTCTCAAACATGATTTGGGTCATCTTCTCTCTGTTTGCTTTTGGGTTTAGAGGAGCTTCTGTCAGCAAAATTGGATGCTCTTCAGGGGCAACACGCAGCTCATTATAGAAGGTGTGATGCCAGATTTTCTCCATGTCATCCCAGTTGTTCACAATACCATGCTCAATGGGGTATTTCAAGGTCAAGATGCCTCTTTTTGACTGTGCCTCATCACCCACATAGGCATCTTTTTGGCCCATTCCAACCATGACACCTGTGTGCCGAGGGCGACCAACTATACTAGGGAAAACTGCTCTGGGAGCATCATCACCAGCAAAACCAGCCTAGAGAGAAGAGGGAGTGGGAGGCTTATTTTTCAAACAACTCATTATTTGTGATTAAAAAATTGAATGAACAAAGGGATGAGCATCAAACCTTGACCATTCCAGTGCCATTGTCACATACAAGTGGCTGGATATCCTCACCGTCAGCCATTGACCTGCACAAGGCAATCAGAATTCAGAAGCCATCTCAGTCATTTACTTGTCAGTAATTCTGAACCTATGGCTTGCTAGATATCACAACCACTTAAACCCAGTTTTAAGTAACTGTCATTTCATTACTACCCCCATGAGCTCCGTAACATTCTTCAGATATCTAATAGAAAACTTAAAACAGTTTATTGTAATCAAGTAAAAGGGAAAGTACAGCTATATTTAGGAGGGATTATCTCTAGCTCTAATAGTAGTTCGAGTTTTCATCACTAATGACGTTACTGAACAAAGGACAGACTGACAGAGGGTAACAATTTTGAAGAAGAAAGCATATAGAACTTAAATCACATTAATGGGCCCTTTATGCTTAAGAAATTAAAGAGAACAATAAGCTGGCATAAGCTGTCCTGGCAGGCAGAGACATGCTTACCCATGTGTTACTGTGCCTACCAAAGTTGAATAAAACTATAACAGTACTGGATCACAATTATTGCTGTTGCTGAACATCCAGCCTAGTAGTTAGAGATCAATATTTCGTCATCAAACATAAAATTATGGAGGTTTAAAGTCCAAGTGCCAGCAAGTAGTGACACGCAAGTTCTGGTTCCTGCTAGGAAAAGGAAATCCTGAACAGGCTGTTTTTTTTATGTAAGAACCGGACAGTTAGGTATTGACTATTGAAGGTATAACAAAGCGAATGCAAAACACATAAACCATTGTGACAGCACAAGATCAAATATATAAACCATCAAGCATGATAATAGCAATCCGCCCTAAAAATTTTACACCTATTACTACAACCGTTTGATGTTGAGGTGCTGAACGAAAATGACTAACAAATTAACATTTAGTCCTTTTCTTTTTCATAACAATGTCAAAAATAACCTATTTCACTTGAGACCAACACCATAAGTGTTTGGATTAGGATGATTTGGTTGGGGCTTAATTTAAATTTGAACTAATCCTAGCCCAATCCCATCATCCAGAGATACGATGACAAATCCATTTCTGTATCCAAGGATGCCATGATCCATATTTAAATCCTCGTATGGATAGTTTTTCCTTCGAATGAAAGGACCTCCCCACTTTACACTATAGTAGCTATTCCCATCCACAAAAAGATCACTTCATTTTTGCCCCCGATCCAATAATCACTGAATTAACAAAAATCAAGCAGGAACATAGTTGAACTGAAACCACTTTACAGAATGCAAAGTGCGCAGTACTAATGGTATGAAGTATGAACAGATCGCTTCACATTTGCAAGATATCAAATGCCTAGTCCCCGATCCACGGATCGCTACACCAACCAAAACCGCTGCAAGCACACATGAACTGAAACAAGCTCGCAAGTAGCGCGGAATACTAATGGCACGGAGCAGATCCACACATGGACGAAATCGCACGGCAAGACAATACAAAAACCCAACCCATCACGCTCGAGGACTAGCGATCGCATCGACAGATCCACCCAGAACGACTTCGCCAAGGCCACCGAGAGACAGCCATAACGACGCAGAGATAAACAAAGAGGCTACGGGACGGATAGTGATCAGATCCACGCGCGCTCGGAGCAGAGAGGCGAGGAGCGAGAGGGTTGAGCGAGATCGGACCTTGGAGAGCGAGACAGCGACGGCGGCGGCGGCGGCGAGGAGGCAGCGGAGGTGACTGGTGAGAGGGAGGAAACACTGGAGGAGAGTGGAGAAGACTGCCATCTCCCCTTGGTTGTCACGTTAAATAGGGTTTTTTTTGGGCTGCCCTGCTGGTTTTTGGATGCCCCTGTTCAAATATATGGAGTAAAAAGAATAGTACGATTTTAACTGACATAGAGTTGATATAGATAAAAGGTATATTCTTTTTAACTTTAGCTTATAGTTTATAGTTGTGATTTATGACTTGTGAGTTATTTATGAAAGAGAATATAAAGTAATATAAACTTGCGTGTAGTTTTGATCGATATAAGTGAAGTCGATATAGTTTGTACTATAATTAACTTATAGACCACGTTTTAAAAAGATATTTCATTAAAAAACCAGTTATTATAGATAAACTAAAAAAGTAGTTTTTTTAAAGCTGAAAAAGAAGAGATCTAAAGTTACTATAATATCTACTATAATTAATTTATAGATCTAATCTTAAAAAGATAATTTTGTTTAAAAGTACTTAAAAAAAGAAAAAGCAGAAACCGAAAGCCAACGACCCGCCTGTCCGCCATTTCACCTTTTACGGATTTGTTTCAAAATAAAAAGATTTCAAAAGGGTCATTTGCATTAGTACATATACAATTTTTAAACTGATCTGTCGGACTGTGTAGCATGCATATACTCCGCTAGTGATTCCTGGTCTCCTCCTGTGCCATGTCATCTCTTTTTTACAAAAAAATCTCTCTATTTTTTAAAATTACATATAAGTTCTTATTTCTTACAAAAGGCCCATGCCATTTCACGAGAATATCCTCCGCTTTTTGAAAAGATCATCTGCTTTTTGAAATTATGTATGTGTCTTTGATTTCGTTAAAGAGATCGTCTTTCTATATGATAAATTTTTAGCAATTATGCACAAATCCTTCATTTCCCAAAAAAAAGCTCTTCATTTTTTTGAAATACACATATATCCTCGATTTTTTCAAAAAAAAATTCTACGAATTACCGACTCTCACTTCGATCTACATAAAAACTAGTGTGACATGACGTCACGCTTCCGCTGCTAGTGTCTCGAACTGTCTACCTGTCCTAACATCAGAAACGGTTTGCTAATTGATTGTCAGGGGCATCTTCGGTACACGGGTTTTTCCTATATATTATTTCTATAACAAAAAAAGTCCTATTCTGGGATCAGTTTGTACTTTGTACTAAACCATTGCAATGGTCAAAAGTGTTGTTGATACTTACGTTATTAAGGTACTCCAATGTTCTTTGACAAGTATCGTAAAACTTGATTTTCTGTCAGATTATGACGTCCTAAGCGATGTAGGCTTGTCGACATGCTCCAAGCGTGCCACTTAGAGCAACTCAAGGCTACTGAGCTGCTAAACTCAAATTTGAGAGCCAGAGAAAAATAACTCCTGAGCTCTACTGAGCCCTCAAAAATAGGTCTCAAATGAGGCCTCAAGCCCTCATTCCTAGGGGCCCCTACTTGAGCCCTCAAACTTAGATTTATTGTATTTGAATAAATACGTCCCTCATTCGAACAAATTTGAATTTAAATTTGAATATTCGTATTTGAATTCATAAATTTAAACGTTCCTCATTGTGCTTTCAATTTAAATTGAATAAATTTGAATTTAAATTTGAATATTCGTATTTGAATTCATAAATTTAAATTGAACAAATTTGAATATTCGTATTTGAATTCATAAATTTAAATTGAATAAATTTGAATTTAAATTTAAATTCGAATACATATGCATATAGTGTGTGAGGAAATAGAGAGAATTGAGAAGTAGGCTCTGTTTTGAGAGCTCTGAGTGCACTTAAATCGGCTCTCAAAGTAGAAGCCCTCAAATGAAAAGTAGGCTCTGCTTTGAGAGCTATCTGAGTTGCTCTTAGGTCGCTAAAATTAAGGGCTAATAAAATCTAACTGTGCATCACTGCATTGTACGAGGATTAAGGTGGAATAACCCCCAACAGTTGAACAAAAGTTCAAAAACTGGCAAACATTATAGGCAAGGCAGGAAATAGGTCCTGTCCTTTTAGTTTTTTGATTTCTCTAAAAATCAAAACAAACAAATATTTTTTACAACTGACTCTTTAAACGGGTTTTTGGTTTTAAAATTATGTGTGCTGTCCATGCTAATATCTATATCGTCTACTACTATCTTAAAAAAATAAATAAAATTTATCAGTCCTAGCAAAAAAAAAAAAATTTCCCGGAGGATGGAAATGGGCATGCAATGCAAGGCCGGCCAGCCCACGTCGCCCAAACTCAGCGCTGCTTCCTAACAGCAGACCGGCGTTGCCTGGCCATCAGCCTCGAGCGATGCCGCGCGTCTGTCATTGTTCAGAGAAACTCAATGCGTGAGCTGTTGGTTCCATGCATGCAAATATCTGATGCGGCTTCAAAATAATTTCCCCCCTCACTAATTAATATCTGATGATCTCATCGTCTGCGTCTTCTTTTTGGAGGTATCATCTGCATCTTGTAGCAAGAAATTTTAGAGCTCGGACGGCAGGGTGCACGCCATTGGATTGGCACAAATCAGACCAATCAGGTTGCTGTTACAGCAGCTGAGTTATTCAAACATATATTGTTGTGGTTACAAACCAAACAGTGAATGATGAGAACACAGAGAGGACACAAAAGGACTATTCATAGTCTTAGGATGAAGATGAGGGATAGAAATCTATGTTACATAGACCTATTTTTGAAAAAATGAGTTGTGCCCCCTCATGCCGTCTTAAGTCACATATTTATAACAATGAGGATGTTTCTAATATAAATTTCCCTTTCTAGGTATACAATCATATGGGCAATATCGTCTTTTCTCTTGTGACAATCCTCTCGGATCAGCCATGTGACCGTACGATTATTGGGTCTCCTGATACAATGGGCCGACTAGGTCAAGTGGGGGTCACTCCCCCAACATACATGTATTCTGGTGTTTGAGAATTTCAGTTTCAGAAGGCTCATACCAGGAAAGACAAACATGTATCCTTATGTGCTTGAGAGTTTTAGTCCTCTGGTAGGATCCAATCACTCGAATAATCTGATCCAGATGCCAAACTCATGGATCCTTGGCATATCTTGGACTTTTGGAACTTGCAAACTAAGATCCTAGTGAGTGAAGACTTTGATAAATTACATAAAAGAACTCGACAATACGCCTGCTCGCCACAAGTGGCTAACACATAACAGCTTATTCTGCTGACAGGATAATAGAATACATAACAATGTTTATTCCCAGTGAGAATTGGCTAGTCAGCTTAGTTCTTGTTACCTTTGTTTGATTAAAAGAATTTGTTTGATAGCAATTAAAAGTCCTTTTCAGAGCCTGCATTGTGGGCTTGTGGAACAACACAAAATTGAGGTCTTTGCAAATGGCAGCCCTCTATACCATACAAGTCTACAACTACTTCTATAATAGTTCGAAGGATACTGTAGCACCAAATGGTTTCCTCGGATGTAACGACGATAAAACAAGAGGAATCTGAGGAAAAGGATAAAGGGGCGTTCGGAATAGTGATGGTTTATAACTAAAATTTCATCAGGTGATGATTTTTTTTTCAGAGTGAGTTGGTTTATTAGGTATAATTAAATTTAAAAAAATATAAAAATAAAAATGACATGTTAGACTATCACAGATAATACAAAGAAATACAAGAAAAAACAAAACAAAAAAAGAAAAATGACAAAAAAACGGAACAGTCAAAAAAAATGTGACCGCTCAACGCTGCCGCCGAGCGCGCAACGCTGAGCGGAGCCTAAAGATGCCCCCAATGAATCAGAGATACAGCAATAAATTTTGAACAAGACATAACACGATCATATATAAGAACCTGACATAGTGATGAGTTATGCAGTGCTCTGACTGAACACAAAGATATCCCCTATGGCTATCTTTGGAACTCCTGTGCTTCTAGCAGTTGCAGTGGCTTGTGGCCTCATCTGGTTGAGGTCAAGGAGGTCTTCGAAGGAGATGAGAGACATCCCTGGGACAATGGGCTGGCCTGTCATCGGCGAGACCGTCTCCTTGATCTCCGACTCTCTCGAACCTGGCCGGTATGCTTAGGCCTTATTCCAAACAACGATAGTTGAATTCAGAAACTCAAAGCTGTTTAGAATGTGTTATTTTTTAATACGATTTTTTCTTTGGATTATCCGTAGAGATATAATAATGTTTATTTTATTTTTCTTCATATTTCTTTAATTGAATACCACAGAAAACAAAGGGACAGCACTTCGAAACCTCTGCTTCATGCGTGACAGGCAGAAAAGTCAACTTACAGGCTATCAGTCATGCACTGAGAAGCTCCAAATACAATGATAATACGATGATATGAACAGAAGATGCATGCTGCATCACGATTAGAAGCTGATTTGTGATATTGTTTGATCTGATCAGGTTTGGCAAGGTGTTCAAGACATATGTGCTGGGAAGGATCACGGTGTTCATGACAGGTACGGAGGCAGCCAAGATCCTGCTGTCCGGGAAGGACGGCGTGGTGAGCCTGAACCTGTTCTACACCGGCAAGCAGGTGCTCGGGCCGACGAGCCTGCACACCACCAACGGCGAGGAGCAAGAAGCTGAGGCGGCTCATAGGGGAGCCACTCTCCATTGACGCACTCAAGAAGTACTTCGACTTCGTCAACGAGCTCGCCGTCCAGACGCTGGACACATGGCTTGGCAGGAAGGTCCTTGTGCTAGAGGAGGCCTCGTCTGCAAGCCAATTAGCAGCCAACTCTTGAAATAATCTTGCACGAAATCCAGGTTTTTTTTCATGGTTGTGCTCGCTTTTGATTGAATTTTGGTTTATTGGTTTTATCAGTTTACGCTAAAGGTGATCGCCAACATGCTGATGAGCTTGGAGGCAGAGGGAGAGAAGCAGCAGAAGTTCCGTGCCAACTTCAAGATAAGATCGTCTTCATTTTCACCGTTGCCTCTGGAACTCCCAGGAACAGCCTTCCACCGCGGCCTCAAGGTATTTTTTTTAGATCAATGGTATAAATTTTGATCAAAAGCTGCCTTATAAATTTGCTTCATCAATTGAGCAGGCTAGGAACCGGGTGTACGAGACGCTGGACTCAGTGATTTGCAGGAGAAGAGAGGGCGGCGAGATCCTCCTTCAGACACACGACTCGAGGAAGCACGCCAAGGACGGCGCCGCCGCCGACGGCAGCAATGCGGATAAGCTGACTGACTCCCAGCTCAAGGACAACATACTGACGCTGCTTGTCGCCGGCCACCACACGACGGCTGCCGGCCTGACATGGCTCGTCAAGTTCCTCGGCGAGAACCCTGATGTCCTGCAGAAACTATTTTGATGCAATCGGTTGATTGCCTGATTAATTATGATCTATCTTCGCAGGAAGAGCATTAGGAGATCAAAGAGAGGCTAACGGCACATCACATCTCAGATGGTCAGATGTGAACAACATGCCTTGCACCAACAATGTGAGCGGCCTGTTTTGATGCATTCTCAGAGACAAGAAATTTAGTCCCTCCGATGTCCAATCATGGCACTACCATTAATTGCAGCTCAAGCAGACAAGAAACTAATTAACCCAGATTTAAGGATAAAGTGAGACACAAAACTTAATGAGCAATGCACAAGCAGTCAAAAGTGTACATACACTCTAATTCCCCGATAACAAACACGTATCGCTCAAAGTCAAAGATCCTATGTTACAACCTGTGAAGTCTGAAAATGTACTCAAAATTCAAGACCAAAAAATATACTGTCTGATGGCCAGCTAAAACAACAAAGAAGTATACCTTATATACTTCTATTGCCATACTATGTTGCTAACGAAACTTAACATAGTCTAAATTCCCCTCAAGATTAGCAGCAGCTACTCCACTGGCAAAATGTCAAAGGAACAACAACCAGGTAGCACAGCTCAGGCTGCATAAACATGAGTCCTGATCTCACAAGAAGCAAGGCAACGGCAGCCACTTCGGGTGGTCCAGTGTCAAAGGAACAATCACCAGGGAGCAAACCAACCAAGAGAGACAAAGGCAGAAACAATATGCAAGGCTGCAGGGGTCCTCCGATGCTAATGGAACATCATATATTGGAACCAAAGAACAAACCCTTAGTTGTTACTTGTTACGAGAACCATTCACCTGACTAATACGGGTCAACTGAAATGATCTTAGGATGGCAGTAACCAATCCAGAACAAGAGAACAAATAACCCAAAACAAGCCTGCCAAAACAAAACAGTCATTTGAGAATGATTGGTTTACACAATCTTAACGATAAAAGGTTTCGAAAAATATTTACCAGTTTGATGATTCATCGCTTGCCTTGGGAAGAGATGATAAGAACCATAGATAGTTTTCTTGCGGTGTTTTCAAGCAAAGTTCAGTTGATCATTTCCTTCCCCAAGAGGACAGAAACAACAACACAATTTACCAGTCGAATCCACATACCCCACACAGAGGTGCTACGCCGCATAAGCACAACCAACATGACAGAGCATCAACACACAATGCGACAAAAGCCACCTTTTAGCCAATCAAGAATCACCCAACAGCATATCAAGAAAACATGTAGGACCAAGCCATGCACTATGACCAAGTCATATGCCTGGCAATAAGCAGGAAACAATAAGCAGGTCAGTAATATTGGTCTATAACAAAGTAGCTGCTTTCTGACGGTACATCATACTTCTCCAACCACATGATCACAAAGCTCCAAACACAAGGAAACACACCTCATAATAGTAGATAGACTTCCATACATACCTGGATGAAGTGTTCTTCTCAAGATCCACCCCATCAATAGGGGCCAGATCGGTCACGATTGTAACGGTCACCCCCACTTCCGCCATAGCTGCCACCATCACGGCTACGACCAGAATATCGGTCACCACCACGGTCAGATCCATAACGACCACCGCCACCATACCTATCATCTCTGCCACCATATCTGTCACCTCTCCCACCATCCCCAGATGGGCACTCTCTAGCAAAGTGGCCTGGTTTTCCACACTTGAAGCAATCCCCACCACCTGAGCCACGCGGTGCACGTCCACCACCACCATAGCCACGGTCATAACGAGATCCACGCTCACGATCATAATCACGGTCACCATTACGGTCTCTACCAGGTCCTTGTGGCTGAGCCTTATCAACAGTAATAGCCCTCCCATCCAAGTCCAATCCATTCATTCCGTCAATAGCATCTTCCATGGCTTTCTTTTCATCAAAAGTCACAAAGCCAAAACCACGTGATCGACCAGAAAACTTGTCGAGAACCACCTGCATATTCCCAGAAGAGCAAACTTTAAGCAAACAAAAGCCCATTCTAAACAATACGTAAAGTGTAAAGCAAAATTTCAGAAACATGTATATGTTAGTTTTGAAGTTGCAAACACTGAATAATCCAGTCAACCTAGACAAAACTAACATATTTCCCAAATTTATCAGGAACTAACAACAAGTAAACCAAAGAACCTGAAAAAAATAATATTGGGAAGTGGGAACAATACATATCAATCTGTCATCTTATTTCTTAAAACTCTATAACAACAATATTGGGCATAGAAGAAGGGAAAATTTGATAGTGCACGACAGCTTAATTAATTTATCTATGTTCTTCAAAGACAAAATAACTTTTAACTCCTGACTGATAGTACTCGACCAGCTTAATTAATTTATATATGTTCTTCAAAGACAATAACTTTTTAACTCCCGAAATAGTCAGGTTAGCATGCATAACTTTTAAGCATAATCACTCTATCAATGGCCTTTTACCACTGGGTGTAGGATCAGTTACAAAATGGCCTTGTATTCCTTCCAATGGGCCCTTGAAGATTTGTACATATGCATATTATAGATAGCACCCGAGGTATATACATACTTAACACCCCTTAAACTTATGGTGGATCAACAACATTGAGTTTAGAGGTAGAAACTATCTTGAGCTCTAGTCTGTACCTTGTTGAAGAAATTTGCTAGCTAAAACTCCAAAGTACATACTGAAGAGCAATAACTTGGTCTTACACCTACGATCGCATGTATGAAGCATCCACTTTAATATGCTTGGTAAGCTTATGCTTCACGGGATCTCGAGTAATGCTGATCGCGCCAGTACTGTCTGAGAAGATAGGAGTCGATGCAGTAGTGGAAACACCGAAATCCGCAAGTAGCCACCGAAGTCAGGTAATCTCAGTTGTCAACGACGCCATGGCTCTCAACCTAGCCTCAGCGCTCGAATGGGAAACATCAGTCTACTTCTTGGTCTTCCAGTCAATCAAGGAGGAACCATGAAAAACACAATAGGCAGAAAGAGATTGGTGATCAGAAGGATAACTAGCTCAGGTCGCATCAGAGTACGCCTGAAGCTGCAAAGAACTGGAGCGAGCAAAGAAAAGGCAACGAGTGATAATCCTACGAAGATATCGTAGAACACGAAGAAAGTGACTATAGTGAAGCTGAGTAGGAGTAGAGACGAACTGACTCAGGATGTGAAATGGGTGAGAGATGTTAGGACGAGTGATACCAAGGTAGACAAGACTCCCAACAAGATGGCGGTAGCGAGTGGGATCCTTAAGAGGCTCGCCATCGGTAGGCCGAAGATGAGCACCAAGCTCCATAGGAATATCCACCACACGTTGATTAATGAGACAAGCACGAGTAAGGATATCCTGAATATAATGCTCCTAGGAGAGATAGTAGCCCTTGGACGTAGAAATGATCTCAATCCCAAGAAAATAATGAAGATGACCCAAATCAGACATTAGGAGCTGTTCACGGTGACGCTTCTTCACAAAGACAATGTACTGAGAGTCATCACCAGTAATGATCATATCGTCGACATATAAAACGAAGAGTGTCCGACCCCGAGAAGAGGTGGGAACAAAGAGGGCAGGGTCTCGAAGTGGGCAAACCAAGCACGAGGGGCTTGTTTTAACCTATACAAAGCGACAAAAGTGACAGACTATACCATCAAGGACAGAATACTCAGGAGGCGGTGCAAACGCCACAAAGAAGGAGTGCGAACGGTGGTCATGTGAGGCGAAGCAAATGTCTCATCATAGTCACGGCCAAGCTCCTGTTGAAAACCATGTGCCCCAAGACGAGCTTTATAGCACTCAAGGGAACCATCCGAGCGGATCGATCTTGTACATCCACTTGCATGTGATGGGAGTGACGCGCAGGTAGGGGCACAAGATCCCAAGTGCCAGTATGCTCCAGAACAGTAATCTCCTCAAACATCACGAACTGCCACTCAGGGTGAGTAGCAGCCTCACGGTACGATAGAGGTTCAAAAGAAGTAACGGCTGCAAAGCCGTAGCGTGCAGGCGGCCTGACAGTGTGACGATCATGAAGACCGTATCAAGGAGATGAAGGCGGAGTGAGACCCAGCAAGGACGGAGAAGAGGTAGGAACAGGGCCCAGCAAGAACGGATGCTCGACTAAATAGGGAGTAAACCGAGGACGACCAGAGTAGTGCAGAGAAAAGGGTAGAATCTCAACAAAAGAGTGGGAAGAAAACTCCGACTGAGGTGCACGAGGTGTAGCCGGAGGAAAGGGACATGAAGAAGGTGGAGGATGAAGCAAAACAGTAGCGGAAGGCAAAGAGTCAGGACAAGTCAGAAAGGAGGGTAGTAGGGTCAGGACTCGTCAAAAGTGACATCCTAATATATCCTCATCATGCGAGCAATAGGGTCGTAGCAGCGATAACCTTTATGCTCAAGACTGTAGCCAAGGAAAACACACTCAACTGATTGAGTAGTCAGCTTGGTGCGCTCACGAGGTGGGAGACGGACGAAACAGGCACAACCGAAAACAGCGAAGGTGATTGTAATCTGGGGCTCGACCATGGAGGCGTTCGACAGGAGTAGAACCCTGAAAGGCAGTGGAAGGCTGCATGTTGATGAGAAAAGCAGAAGCGAAAACGGCCTCAGCCCAGAAGTGAGAGGGGAACAGAGGAGGCAAACATGAGAGCACGAGCGATCTCAAGTGACGATGCCTACATTTAGAGACACCATTCTGAGTGTGAGCACCTAGACAAGAATACTAGGGTAGAGTACCCTGCTTAGCGAGAAAGTGACGCAAAGCAGTAGAAAAATACTCACCAGTAGAGTCAGCACGAAAAATACGAATGGGCAAATCAAATTGAGTGCAAACCATGGTGGCGAACAGCTGGTAAATAGAGAGAACCTGACTGCAAAATGACATGAAGTAGATCCAAATATGATGAGAATAATCATCAACAAAGAATATATAATATCGATGACCCCTTTCGAAACAAAGAGAGCCGAACCCCAAACATCAGAGTGTACAAGATCAAAAGGACGCGTAGAAATAGAATCACTAGAGGGATAAGGGAGCTGCAGCTGCTCGCCAAGCTTTCAACCCATACAATATAAAGACGTGTTCCCGGAGACATACCCAAGAACACCACGACTAACTAGTGATGAAGGTAGTGGAGGACACAGCAAGGGCAGAGATAGTTGCGGTGTTTGACTAGCCGATGGAGGCAACAGAAGGTAGAAGTCGTAAAAATGATGAGTTTCCTAGTAAGCGTGAAGCTGCATATAGCAGGGATAGGTCCGGCAAACATCCAGCCCCAGGAGTCAAGCTGATGTCACACCTCAGACATCTACTAGTAGAAGTCATCGACGGTGGCATCAAGCTGCTGAAGGAAATATGCCCAATGCACAATTGAGAGATACATAGTATCACTCGTCGGCTGGTAGTGAGCTCAAAGGCGCTCCCACATAAGCTGTGTCATAGGTATTTCCGCCACATTCATGGAGATAGCCACTATCATGCTTCCCACCAGGATGATGATGACACGAGCCTCGGCATCCTGCCATCGCTCGTAGGTGTGCAGCTCAGATTGATAGAGCTCTAGGACCTCCTCTAGTGCAGTATTGGCCTTGTTCTAAGCCGCCTTATCTGCACCAGTAGGAAGAGCGGGCTGGGTGGGCGGTGTAGGACGAGGCGGACAGGGGTGCTTGCCAGTGAGATGACCCTAAAGGCGCTGGCTGTTGAGAAGAATCCTCAGGTGAACGGCCCACTCCTGGAAGTTCGTTCAGTCGAAAAGAACTAAGGGGAGCGAATGGAAGAGCCGTCGGCGGTAGCCATCTATAATAGATCGGGCCGAAACTGGATCCAGGACGCTTAGAAATGGAAGGGGTAATTCGATGGCGGTAGCTCGCCGACCGGGGCAGCGACGCCGACCGAGGCGAACCGGGATGGTGGCAGCGCCGGTTGAGGTGGGCAGACGACCGGGCTGGCCGGCGTGCGGCACCGGTTAGGGCGAACCGAAGGTGGCGACAGCGGAGGAGGGTCGGACGTCGGGCGCGCCGGTGCAGCAGCGCCGCCGAGGCGAGCCTGGGACGTCGGGCGCCGCCCGAAGTAGGCCGAGGTAGCAGCGATGTGGCATCGCGCGGAGGAAGCCAAGGCGGGCGGCGTGAGGCAGAGCACACGCGAGGAAAGAGAAGCAGCGGCGCACGGGGGAAGAGGAGGGCAGGCACGGCGGCGGCAGCAGTCGAAACCCTAGCCCAACCTGGGCTCTGATACCATGTTACAAAATGGCCTTGTATTCCTTCCAATCGGCCTTTGGCCATATGTACATATGCATATTACAGATAGCACCCTGAGGTATATTCGTATCTAACAAGATCAAGAAAATTATTTGGGTTTCTGATATTCTTGATTTGTAAAAATGGTTTATATGCTAGTGCAGGTACAGTAAGATGTGCTCAGTCACAGTTACGAAAACAAATATCCAAGGTTATCACATGAGCAAAAAAGAGTATTCCCCCACAAGGCCACAGCAACAATAAATAAGAGATTCTCCATGTCACCTTTGCCTCAGTGAGGTTGCCAAATTTGCCAAACGCATCCTTGAGGCTTTCATCAGTTGTCGACCAGGAGAGATTCCCAATAAAGCAACGGTACTCCTCCAAATCCGCCATCTCTAAGCAGAAAAACAAACGCATTCAGTATATGGGCAAGTAAAAATATCACTCCCTCCATCTAAGTTTATATATCATATTTTCTTTTTACACATAGACCAAAGAGATATTAAAAATAAGTTACCCCTAATTATTATCTCGAAGTATTATATTCAATAGATGCATATAGAAAATATCAAATAAAACTAGATATTTATTAAGATTATATAGGGAACATCACATTAGTTTTGTGTTGAAACATAAAATACTATCTTATATTTTTGAATAAGATCATTCAAAAATACGTCTTATAAATTTAGATCGGAGAGAGTAGAATGCATCAAAAGAGAGCGATACAGATTCAACAGTGACTAACCAGCATTTCGGTCACTGTACTGTACTTCCTAGGCACAGCAAAGGGTTGCATCTTAACCAGCACAAATTTTAACTAAGATTTTTTTAAGGAAATTAACTATGATATTTTTAAACGTATAGTATTTTGCATATCAGTTTTTGTAGACAGCGGAAACCTTTCCCATCTTGCACTGGAAGCAGAGGAGCAAAACAGAGAAACTGAAATTTATATGAATAACCGAACAAAATGTAAACAAGCACCATGGCTCACAGATATTGCTTGAGTTAGTTTCCCTTTCCTAATTTGCAGAAAATTAGACCAAACATAACACGAATCTGCAGAAGACTACTTTTTTCCAGACAACCACGCTCAATTCTAAAGAACTAAGCAGCAAAAGGTGAACTCCCTAACCAAGAAAGCGTACGCATATAACTTGACAAATCTATCCTTACCATACGAGGAACTTGACAAATCTATACTTACCATACGAGGATCTGTGTTAGATGCAAAACAAATAAACGGAAAGGCGAGCATCAGATTAGAACTAAGCAAGAAGTCGAATTCTAACGAAGTCAAACCAAATCCGACTCTGGAATCGTAGATGTGAAGCATACAAGAAAGAAAAACGAAACAGCAACGGGACAAAGTAGTAGTACATCGGATCTTCAGATAGGGAAGTTGGCAGAAAGCACGGTCGTAGCAAATCGAGCAAAAGAACGAAGTGGAGATATGAGAAATTTTAGAGCCCAGGGAAGATTGATATACCTGTGAGGAAGAGGAAGACGAAGACGAGGTGGAATCGAAGAAGATTTTTGGCCTTGTTTTTTTTTTTTTCGCACGGGTCTACTCTTAGTCTAGATCGAGGAAGGCGAGGTCTGGTCGTGGCGTCGTCGAGAAGAGCTTTACGTGGCCGTTATATTGGGCATTTTAAGTTAGTTTATAGTTGATGCTGTGTTAGTTGATAATAATTTATTTAATAACTAAATTTAAAAAACTAAAATAGAAAAATATATTAGTCTATCACAGATAATATAAATTAATATAAAAAACTAAAATATCAGAAAAGGATTAAAAGATGGAAAATACTAATCCCGTGTACAAACCCTAAATCCCAGCGCGGCGGCGGCGGCGGCGCCAGATATTTCGAGCGTAAGCATGACAGGTGGGCCCCGGACACTGGTAGTAATACTGGGCCCAGCAGGTTCTGGTAAGTATTACGGCGAGCGGAGCTGCGTTGCGTTGGGCGTCTTGTATTGGCTTTTAGGGTTTGTTTTTGGATGTGATTTTTTAAAGTGGCTGAAAATAAATATTAATATATAACAGAAATAATTTTAGAAAGAAGAGATAAATAATAAAAAATAGAAAAATATATGTATGTATGACGAAAGTCAGAGTAGTAAGGTGCATGATGTATTCGTAATCTCTGTTTTATCTCTGAGCTTGATAGTAGCGAGAGAAGTGGATAAATCATTTTGAGAAGTTAGATGTTTATATTGATTTTTAATTTTTTTTAGTTTTTAGAGAGAGAAAATCAAAAGCGAAGCCAATGCATAACAGGCCCAAAGTTAACCGAGGACTAGGAGCAGGGTACAGGGCTACAGGCGAGCACTCGCGGCTTCCCGCAAGTTGTTCTCGGCGCCCATGCCGTGGCGGCCGCATCTCGCCGGCCCAGTATTTGCTGCGTGCCGCGCTCAGATTTGGCCCAGTTTTTGCTGCGTGCTGCGCCGGAACGAAGGTGAGAGCTAAGGGCACGAGGGAGGGACAGGAAAGCTCCCTTCCCTTCACCGGTGTTCACGTGAGAGCACGAGTCTGTCTGCCGAGTGACTCCGCGTCATTTCGCGACAACTTGTAGGAAGGAGGAATATGCACGCACATACACTTACTTATATGATAACAAACAAGACTTGACTCCGTCAACAGAGAGGCTCATTTAACCACTTTGATGCCGCAGGCCCTCGACAATCTTGCGTCACCGTGCCGAAAGCCCCAAAACCGAGTGCTTAGCACTACCAACGGAATATCAATGGTTCTGTTTTTTTTTTTTGCTTCTAGGTGCTTTTTTAATTTCGGTTCCTTCAAAAGTTAAAATAGATAAAACAGTTTCTCTGGCTCTCTGCCACCTATCATCATCTTGACAAATATAACCAAAAATTATAAACTATAAATTAAAAGAAAAATCATAAATCATATACCGAAAGAATATCTCCAGTGAGATACAAGCAGTAGTCGCTTATGCCTCTACTCCGTATGTTGGGTAGCCATGGGACAGCCCGCCCACACCGTTGGCACGGCCGAGCAGTAACGACTACCGGTGAAACAACCAAAAGGTCACTTGCTTCCACCGTTTCGGTCGATCCATTTATGACCCACTGTTGTGCTCTGCTCTGCTTTGGATGGATCCTTCCGGGGCCAGAAGACCTCGCCCCCAAGTCGTCCCTTTGCTCCACCATTAATAATCCATCCGCGTGGTTCTTCTCCACATAGCCAGCACCTGGTAGCTCTCCCACCAAACCCCAAGATTCGATCGACTCCATCCACCACCTGAGGCCATGGCTTTCTGGGAGAGCGGGTTCAGAGACTGCAGCTGCAAGCAGCTCGCCATCTGGGCGGCGGTCGTCGCCCTCGTCGTCGTCCTCGTCTTCGCCTTCGCCCTCGTGTTCCCGCCCAAGGCCACCGCCGACGACGCCGTGCTGACTCGGTTCGCGCTCGCGCCCGGCTCGCCGCCGGCCAACTCCACCGTGTCCTACAACGTCACCGTCACGATGTCCCTGCGCAACCCCAACATCTACCGCGCCATCAACTACGACCCCCTCGCCGTGTCCTTCTCCTTCAGCGGCTCCCGCTTCGACGAGTCCGCCACCGTGCCGGCGTTCCAGCACGCGGCGAGGAAGACGGCCACGTTCCACGTCACCGTGGGCGGCGTCGACAATCCCGTCAAGCTCACCGCGGCGAGCGTGTCGGAGTTCAGGGCGGACAACGCGACGGGGAATTTCGATGTGGAGCTGAGGCTAGACACGGTGATGCGGTACAAGGGGCGCAAGGCGCGGTGCCCGCTCGTCGTCATCTGCCCGCTCCAGCTGCAGCTCGTCGACCCGGAGGTCGCCGCCACCGCGTTCCAGAGGACCAAGTGCACCATCCTGAGGGCAAAAAAGTCCGGATGCTGATTGCCAATGGATAACTAGAGTTAATTTTCCGCTGCTGTATAATTCCTCTCTTTTTTGGTAGAGATCGCTGTTGTTTCGAAGATTATATTTGGGGGTGGAGGTTATGAATTTGTTGGTTGGTTACTCTGTACTATATTGATTTGGAGGATTTGCAACGATTCAACGTGAGTTGAGTTTCTCCGTAATTTCTGTGCTGCTGTGATGATTTGTTCAGACAAAAAGACTGGTTTGTTGGAGCTTCGAAATCAGGGGCTGGCTCTGTCGGGCACCCTGGGGGCAGACAGTGATGGGTTATTTTTGTTGAGGAACTCTCGCTGGCGACCAGTCCGAGCGATTCCTCTGCTTAGAATAAGAACGAATCAATCACAGAAACACAGAATAATAGATTGAACACAGAGAGGTAGAGAGAACTCCTGATCTTTCTTTATTGCTTCATATGCATTGAGTACAAAATCACCATATGGCTCTCTATTTATAGGGGTGGGATGAGGTGCCCATTATAGATAAAGACTGCTTAAACGGAGAGGATCCGCTTTAAACGGGATCCTTATCTTTAGTTTCCCAATACTCCTTGGGCACTCATCCGACATACTCATGCCTCATTAAAACTCCATAAAAACCAGTGGGAAAAATTTGGAGAAAGAGTACATGATGCATGTTATGTTTGCGATTGCACGAATTGTCTCATTAAAAACCTTGATCGAGAAATTTCGGAAAACTCGTCAAGGGAAAAGAGTACAATTCACCCAACTTCATTTAGTCTTCAGGACTTTTATTCTTTGGGTACTTGATCTTGGGATCAAGATTTACTAACGGTCTTGAGAGAATTCTCCCCAAATTCTGCACTTCTCTAAGTCTCATCATACCGATCCTCGCACGCACCTTTCAAAGCTAGATGCGGGAGGGACTTTGTGAATAAATCGCTAGATTTTCACAAGACTTAGTATCAGATGCTTTAATCTCGTCCATCTTTTGCAATTCATGAGCATAGAAGAACTTGGGGTTGATATGCTTTGTGAGATGACTTTTCACATAGCCCGTTTGTACTTGTGCAACGCAAGCGGCATTATCTTCATAGATAATTGTGGGGTTTTGCACAATGTTCATTCCACATGACTCTGGATGTGGTGAACCATTCGGCGTAGCTGCGCATTCACGCGCGGCTTCATACAGCGCTATTATTTCGAGTGGTTCGTCGAGGTAGCTACAAGGCTTTGCTTAGACGATTTCGAAATTGCGCCCCACCACACGTAAATACATAGCCTGCTTGTGACTTTGCGGTATGGGTCGACAGTACCCAAAGATCTGCATAGCCAATCAAGTTCGATCTTGATTCTTTCAGAGAACAATCCAAGGTCCTTACTTCCTTGGAGATATCGGAAGATGTCCTTTATGCCCCGCCAATGCCTTTTGGTGGGCTCTGCACTATACCTTGCTAATAGGTTCACGGCAAAGGCAATATCCGGTCTAGTGCGGTTTGCTAAGTACATGAGTGCTCCAACCGCACTCAAGTATGGGAATTCGGTCCCAAGACTTCCTCCCCTCTTCCCTAGGTCGGAAAGGATCTTTTCTTGTGCAAAGATCTCCCGATCATCGGTACTTTGATGGGAATGCTTTCTCAAAGCCGAATCTTTCTAGCACCTTCGGGTGTAGGTCGACCGATGTACTAAGATTCCTCCAGGACATGCTCAAGCAGCGAGCCTAAGCGTAACTTGGTCTTGCCCAAGTCTTTCATTTCAAACTCGACTCCAAGTAGGAGCTTGCTTCTTTTATATCATCCAGTGTCCCGATGATATTCGGATCATCTACATACACCGAGATTATACGAATCCATTCGGGATCGCCGTATAAAAACACAAGGACTTCTTCATTGTTTGTGTAGCTTTTCTTGCAGAGAAAGTCGCTTAAGCGATTATACCACATTCGCAGATTGCTTCACCCATACAGGACTTTATAAGCTTCACAATCGCATGATTTCTATTTGCTCTGTCTTGGTTCGGAGAGGAATTCCTTCAGTACTTTCATATAAATCTCCAATCCAAGTTACCATAAAGATATGCAATCACAACATCCATCGGTTTCATTTCTAAATTCAAGTTCACCGCCATTGAGATCAAGTATCTAAAGGTAATTCCACTCATGACCGGGAGTAGGTTTCTTCATAATCAACTCCAGGGACGTTGAGTGAAACCTTGTGCTACCAAATTTGCTTTGTATCTCACTACTGCTTTCTTTCATTTCTCTTTCGAACAAATACCCACTTGTGCCCTACTGAGGTGCACATGGGGAGGAGTGCGACATCACGGCCCAAACACTTCTCTTTGTTCGAGAGATAGCAATCGGTTGCTATTGCCTTCTTCCAATCTTCCCAATCTGATCTTTTCTTACATTCAAATGAGCGATGCGGGCTCGGGATCAAGATCAATGATTGTGGCAATTTTCTTTCTTGAAGTAGATATCGACATTGGTCGTTGTCCTGTTCGGGGACTCTCCGTGTGCACATAATTTATAGCTATTTCTTCATGAGTTGCTTCTTCGAGCTTCATCTTGCGATCGCTTCTTTCCATTGCGGTGGCAAGTCCTTTAGTTTTTCGCTCCGATGTGTGCGCACACATCCATGCCGATGGGGATATTCAGATCCGGTATGTCCTTTACAACAGTGTCATACTTGTGCCAGTCTCAACTGCCCCTTCTCATTCTCGGGGACTTGGTGATCGGTGTGATAAGTCCTTCTTATCCTTTTTCGCCAGCGTCCCGGTTACTTTGGATTCGAGGAGCCGGAGTTCTCGTCCTTTTATCTCGAGGCCTCGGGCGGTATTAGGATACCTTCAATTTTCTTTGGTATTTCGACCCTCTCCGGTGCATTGCGTGCGAGCACATGCGACTTAGTCACGCTCTTCAAATCACTAAAGTGATCGGGCGGTTGATTTGCTAATGCTTGCAAATCGATGATCTTCGACCTCTTTTCAGTTTCACGGTCGCGCGGGTCATGCGCAGAATTCCGTGGCTTCCCACGTAATTTTCCGTCATTTTTCATCAACGGGTTGATTTCTCCCTAATGTCGGAAAATTATCCTCATCAAAATGCGATCGTGGCGGCGGTATGCAAATCTCCGACATGGGTTCCAAATACCGATTATGGATGCGATCTCATAACCAACGATATCCCGTCTTACGGAGAGGGCCCATTGCGATTCATTGCGGAGGGGTATAGGTACATAAACCTTGCATCCAAACCTCCCGAGATGAGAAATTTTCGTGGTGACCCTTGCGCTAGTTGCATAGGTGAATAGATGTTGTAGGTCAAGGTCTAAAATTGATGAGATTCGCTGCATGTAGGATGCGTGTCCCCAACATGTAGCCGGCAAATTACAATTCTACAAGAGGGTCGGGCAATAAATTTAATTCTCTTAATCAATGCCTCGCCAAACCATTCGGTATGGACATGTGGTACCGAATGCTCAATCGCAATTCCCATCGCCATGCAATAATCATCAAATGCTTTTGAAGTAAATTCTCGGCATTGTCCATTCGATGGACTTGATGCGATGATCGGGAACACATTTACGATGCGAATGATCTGCGAGATCAATTTGGCGAAAGCATGGTTTCTTGTGGATAATAAACCCACATATGACCACTTTGAGGAAGCATCAATGAGCACCATGAAATACCTAAATGGACTGAGATGGGCTGGATAGGACCACAAATGTCTCCCTGGATGCGTTCGAGAATGCGAGGACTTCATCCTTCACTTTGAGTGGATGGTCTAGTGATTAATTTCCGGTGGCACATGCAGGCACACAAAATCTTCAGATTCGGAAAATTCTTCACATTAATGTTATGCCCGTGAGAATTGTTAATTATATTTCTCATCATCCTAAGACTGGTGGCCTAACTGTCGTGCGAGAGAGAAATAGTTGAAGCTTCGAATCACCGTCTTGGGGCGATGTTGTACGCTGCAGCGCCTTAATGTTGGTATAATATAGCCCGCTTTCTAGTGAAGAAAGTTTTTCTAATACCCTTTTGCCATTCTCTTCGCGCTTTGTGATGAGTAGGTATTCCTTACCGTACTCTTCTTCAGTCTCAACGTGAAAACCATTGGCGCGAATATCTTTAAAACTTAAGAGAGTTCGAGTCGATTCTGGGTACAATAATGCGTCTTCAATGACCAAAGTTGTACCCATGGGAAGTATAATTGTGGCTCTTCCGAACCAATTATACATGCATCGCTCCGCGATTGTCGTAAGGTCGCCATTGCTCTTACGGATCGATGAAAATACTTAGTCTCTCTTAAGATGGTATTCGTGGTACCACTGTCGGCAAGGCATAATTCCTCCATAGGGCGCCACACGTGCTCTAATATAAGGTATTTTATTAATATGTATTATAATACATACAACACATAAATAAAACACACAAATATTAGAACATATCATGCCATTGTAAACTGAATAAATGAATGAATTATTCCAAAATCATCCAACCATCACGAGAAAATAAAACTAGAGTACCATCCATGCAAGTTCTAACTTGTCCATTTAATGCAAAATAAATGACAATTAACGTCTCATACATTACGTGCATCGACGGAATCAACTAGAAAGTCATTGACTTCTTGGCTATCTTTTCAGAGTGATGTTCTCTTGAGAGAAATCATGGAGGTGGTCGCCTCTAGGTCGTAAGAAGGTGCTTCTTTGCCGGAATGGACTCAACCTCTATCATTTCCGGCATCGGCTCATGATGCTCCCCTCAACATCTCGCAAAGTGAGCTTCAGTGCCCTTTGCCATTCCTCTTCGGGCTTGGTGGGCATCAATTACATATTGCGGCGCTTACGGATCCGCGACCAATGCCCCCACTTGCCACACTTGTAGCAACCTTGGTTCTGCGGCCATAGGTTTTGCCACTCTCCTTAGCCCTTTTGTCATTTGGAGTATCGACTTGCCTTTCTCGGGCAACGGCCTTACCCTTCTTCCCCTTCTTTTCATCAAGGGCTTTCGCACCTTATAGCTCCCAGATTGGCTTCACGGCCGTGAGCTCCCAATGGCCGAGTGGCGTAATTTTTGCGGAGAAGTTCGTTTCGAGCCTCGCTACTGCATCATATCAATCAATTCGCGTACTCCTTGTAGCCGTCTTGATGATAGTTGCGGCGGATCTGTCTGACATTGGGGTGAAAGGTGGACAGGTCTTCTCAATCTTCTCGCTCATCCGTGATCCGCTTGCCACGAGTTGAAGATTGGTACAAATCTCGTGCAATGCGAATTATACTCCCGACCGCCTTGAAATCGGCAAATCTTAGTCCGATCCACTCTGCTCTGCTTGAGGAAGAATGGTGTACTTTAGCCTCTCAAACCGCTTCTTGAGTGCGGTCCAGTGCTAGCGCTTTTCTCCGCCATATACTCATTCTTAAGAGTAATGCAGAGGTGGTGTCTGAGGAAATGAAGTGCTGATCATTTTCTCAGTGTAGGTTTGGCGTCATGCCTTCCGCCAATCCCAATAGCTGCGCGAGCTTCACGGCTCCAAGTACTATCTCGACATCGGATGCCCACGTCGGATAGTTCTTGCCATGTTGGGCAAGCTCCTCGAACTCCTGATTCGTGATGCCGCCATCTACATGTGATGAATGGAACATATAAGTTTACTTGAGTAAACATGCATGGAATTATTTACTGCAGTAAATAAATGGTACAATAAATTCTCGTAATGTTCCATAATTTTCTATGCATTTTCATAATTTATTGCTAATTTTCATGATTAAAAGCAATTAAATAATTACAATTAATCAAAACAAGAAATAAATGCAAAAATACATAAAACAATAATGACATAAATAAATAAGCTTCAAATGCTAAAAATAATGCAAAATTCGGGTTCCATAGGCCCTTTTATGCTAAAAGCAAATTTTCAAATAAATCTCCCACTGGGTCTATACGTAAAATTTTCAATTCGGAGAAAATTTACGTAATTTTTAGATTTTTAGGTGTTTTCTGAAAATTTCCATCGCTTTGAGCGTATTTGAAAAACTCAAGGGTCTACTTGCAAAATTGCCGGCCTTATCTTTATCTCCTCCTTTCCCATTGACTCGAGCCACTCACGATTCCTCCGCCGTTTTCCTCGCTCGGGCACAAAAGGCTGCCACGGCGGGCGTTACACGCGAAGATGGCGCCATGGCGGCGCCGCTGCTTTGGGCGCCGCGCGCGCAGTGCCGCAGCTGCTACCGGCGGCTGCCGTGGCAGCGAATCGGCTGCCGCTGGCTGCCGTGGCGGTCCGTGCCGGGCACCATGGAGGCCGGTGGACCGTCGCGGCGCCGTGGCGGCTGCCGCGGCGATGAATTTGTTGTCGGCGGCGCCGTGGCGGCGGATATGTAGCGGCTACTGCGCGGTCACCGATCGGCGGCGACTACCACGGCACGGGTTTCGGTTGCTAGCGGCCGCCACGGCGGGAGTTCGGCGCCGGCGCCAAAGCGTAGCGGCGAGCCATGAGCTGCCGTGGCGGCTACCGGCGGCTGCCGTGGCAGCGAATCGGCTGCCGTCGGCTGCGAATTTGTTGTCGGCGGCTGCCACGGCGGTGGATCCGCTGCTGGCGGCTACCACGATGGGTGATTGGCAACTTCGGGCGTCCGGGGTTCTGCCATGGCAGCGGATGGTGGTCGGCGCGAGCCGAGGGGTGGCGCGCCGGGCGGCGCAAGCGAGCCGCGCGGCTTTGGCGCGGCCGTCGTGGCGGCCGCGCGGAGGCCGGTGTGGCCGCGCGCCGTGCGGGGCACGCGTAGAGGCCAGGGGGACGACGACGTCGACGGCCCATGCAGGGGCCGGTGCGCACATGCGGGTGCGACGGCGCCTCGCGCGGGAGGCGATGATTGGCCGTTCGGCAGGCCGGCGTCCGGTGCTTGTTTTTTCTTTGTGCAATGGCCGAACAGAGAAGACAAAGACCCAAGCAAAATTTTCTCGTTTTCTATCAACGATGCAATCAACATCCGCCCCGTTTCGCAATCTACCGATCGACATTGTGCCGGCGACATTCAGGTCTGCTCGCGGTAAATTAGGGCGAATTTGCACCGTAGACAAAATAAATCTAGAACGCGAAGGAAAAAAAGATTCAAAAGCGATCTAGAAAATTCAATCTGTGCTTCGATGATTACCTCGTTCACCGGAGCGTAGTCGTCTTGATAACGTGTTGAGGAACTCTCGCGACGACCATCCGGCGATTCTCCGCTTAGAATAAGAACGAATCAATCACGAAACACAGAATAATAGATTGAACACAGAGAGGTAGAGAGAACTCCTGGTCTTTCTTTATTGCTTCATATGCATTGAGTACAAAATCAGCCATATGGCTCTCTATTTATAGGGGGTGGGATGAGGTGCCCATTATAGATAAAGACTCGTTTAAACGGAGAGGATCCGTTTAAACGGGGATCCTTATCTTTAGTTTCCCAATAATTTTCGGCTGCCACGGCTCATGGTTTATGTCTATGGTTAATAATTTTTTTTATTTTAACAAGAATATTTGTGTGATAAGTTGTTTTAAAAAAAACTATCTTAGTGGTGATGAAGTTGTCTTATTTCTTTATTCAGAAAAAAAACATAAACCAAAAACTGAAAAAGAATAGGAAAGCAATGTATTATTATTGGCTTTGTGCAATGACGTTTGGTGGCAGGTTGACTTTTCGTTAGTCGAATCTATGTCCACCATTTTTTTAGGAAAAAACCTCTAATTTATATTTACTAGAAAGATATTCATACGTTGCAATAGGATTTTAAAAGAAGGTGATACATATCATCAAACGTGATCCAAATCATACAATAAACATTAAAAGAGGAAGGCATCTTATCATCAAAAGTGAGGTCGATGCGGCCGGATCCATTCTTTGTGAGATCGCCGCCGGATCATCCTCCCCGAACTCGTTGGCTTCATAGTTCTTTTCACTTCGTCGGTGTACACCTCGTCCAAGCGCTGTACTCCGCCTCCTCGCTCGTCGTCCATGCCAATGCAATCTATGTCCGATCGTCGATCTCGAACGTGTACACTTCCATTCACTCGTCGTCCTTGGTGGTGTACACCCAATGCCTTGTTGTCTGTACCGGTGTGCTCATCTTCTTCGCCACTGAGTATAGCTCCGCCTCTCTCTTCTTCACCGTCCTAGTGCAGTAGCAGCATGGCAGCGCACTAGAGGAAGGAGTAGCGGAGGCTTCGAGAGGTTGGGTTGAGGGACCAAAGAAGTTGGCCGCATCACCTTTTTTTCATGTCCGTCAGATTGAGATTTAGTAGTTAGGATCGGCTGAGTGAGGAGGTTGTCATAGATGTAAACAAAAATGTGTCGGCCCCTCCATTCCCACCCGTCGACACCTCCTCCTCTCCCTTGTCTCCCCTTGCCCCCTGTCTCCAGTTGCCTCCCTCGCTCGTGCGCCGCCACAGCGTCGCCTCTACTCCCCTCACCTCCTCTCGTCGGTGGCTCCACCCCACGTGTCACCGGGCCTATCCCTACGAGATCCACCATCCATGAGGTTGCCACTGGATGTACCATCTTTGAGGTCACCACCTTCGGATCTAGCTGGTACACCTCTGTCTCCACCTCCGGTATCCTGTCGGGCTTATTGTGCTCCTTATCGGTGTCCCCAAACCCAAAACCGCCTAATCTCGGGTCATTATCCTCGACGTGTGGCATTCTCCACCTTGTCAAGGCAGATCCAGCAGACCCCAAGGTCACCACATCCAAATCCATCATCCTCGAGGCCATCGCCAATGGATCTGATCATCCTCACCTCCACCGCCAGCAGATCAAGCTGTCCTCACAACGAGACAATGGAGGCAGCGACGAATCAAGAATATGGAGCTGTAGATGGAGCCGGCCAACCACGTAAGTAGAAAAGAAGAAGCAGAAGATGACAACATCGGTGGAGGAGAGGCAAAGAGAGAGGTCTCTAGCGCTGGACCCGGCCATCCCTACGCCGCTACTGTCAAACCTGAGGGAGAAGCCGGAGTCTGGTAGATCTGGTGATCCCTGACCACCGTGCCGCTGAATCTGGCCATCCTCGACCCTGGCTGCGCCAGATATAGCTATCCTTGATCTCGACACCACCATCTTCCTCCTCCCTAGCGCCATCGTCTTCCTTCTACCCACTGTTGCCTCCTCCTCGCTCGCCAAGCCCAATTGCCGCTTGGCAATGGATCTTCTGCTTGTCGTGGGTATCGGTTAACAGCGCCACCACTCATCATGAATGTACCTTGCGAAACCTGTAAGGCGCTGGTGCAGGGCATGGAATAGGAAGAAGATTAGAAGAGGTTGATTGGCATGAGAAGAGGGGATGGCATTGATCAGGACGCGAAAATAGCGAGAGTGGCTAGTGGTTGGAGTCTCAAGAGTGTGCCCACGTTGGTTAGGGAAGAGGAACGGTTGGGGTGTGAGGCCACGAGCAGTTCGGGGAGGGAACCGACTGATCACAGGTCCACATATTGGTGTGTGTAAAGAGGAGATGTAGGAGTACGCTGCGGCAAAAAGGAGGAAGGGGGAGGTGGTGAATGGACAAACTTCACTTTTATATTAGTAAAGACTACGGTAAATAAAGAAAACAACATCAACACTTATTCTAAACTCCTTGCTAAAGAAGTGCCCCTTCATGAGCCACTCCCAACCATATTTGTATCTAAATTTTCAGAGTTTGGTATCTCTTCCATGGACAAAAGGAACTAAGAGAGCGAGAGTTCAATGAGAAATTGAAGCTGCAATAGTGGATAACCACTTAACATTATTAGGAACATCTAATTGTTCATATCTTAATTTTTAATCCACTCATCTCGAACTTGTCAAGTAACTGAAATGGAATTATCAAACGATATCTACTCAGTGCTTAACTCCAAAAATATATTTGCTTGTGCTGAAACACCAAAGTAGGATCTTCAGCAAGCCTCGAACCATCTAGTAGCGCAGCCAACCGAGCATCTAGAGGCAATGCAGTTGGTCTTGAAATCAATCCAAAATAATAATAACATAGTGGAAAATTTTTAGAAAGAATCCACAGAGGGTGGGCATCGGACTACTAATTAATAATCATGTGGTAGGTAAATTAGTTAAAAATAAAATTTTATACATTTTGTGAGACATTTTACCAAACACATAGTGAGCAAATTAGTTGAACGTATGCTTGAAGCTCCTACCGCACTGTTCCAATGTAGGCTCTCAAGCCAAGCCCTTCCAAGCCGCCTACTACTTTGCATTGCGTCGCCCATCGTTGTGCCACGACATGCAATGCATGTCCCACTGTCTCATGCAGATGAGTGTAAGTTCAAACTCTATTAAATTAGTTTTAGTAATTAAAGACAAATCTAAATGTAAGATAACTCATTTGTTGAGTATGATATTGTTTAGTCTTATTTGGATAAAAAAGATAAAAATCATAGATGCATGCATTCAACATCATATTCCAACATCTTGTTGAATTCCTCAGATAAAAAATATAGGTTAAACCCTACCAAAAGTCTAACTTAAATATGTACATAGGTTTTATTACACATTCTTGCATGCACACATTTAGAAAAAGATCACTCTATATTTGTCGTTTTGATCCATATCTATGTATATTACGGATCTCAACTTTGAAACATATCCTATACTTATATTGCATTTTATACAATTATTTGTAATTACGGTGGTTGTCATCAATTACCAAAAAGAAAAATATTGAAGAATATAGGCTTAGTTCTTTTAGACTTATGCTTAGGATTTGGCTTTTATTTCTACAGTAACTCACCGTTAAATGGTGCATTTTTTAGGGTGGGGTTTACAGATAAATTATAGTATAAAGTATACTGAATTCAGCTGTATTGGCCAAAATTACATGCTAAGTTTGCAAATGTATATCTTAAATTATTGGATTTCATGCATTTTTTCTTAGCATAATCTAAAATTATTTATTGCTATTTCCTTGGGCTTAGACCATGGTAGTGACTTTTTTTTTTGCTTTTTGCATTAGTCTAATATGTTTGAGATCATGCAAATAGGTGGTGTGTATCCCTCTTAATAAACTTTTCATAGAGTCTAAGATCACTCAATTCCAATATCGAACTCAAAAGTTATGACCGTTTTTTCGAGTATTGTTTGTGCTAAAATCTAGGGTCGGTACTATTGCCTTATACTTGTGGTACGATCACCCTTTTGATACTACCACCATTTTTCCTGTGGTACTCACCCGGTATAACAGGACGGTCCAACTAAGGTCTCAGTATGCCTAGGCTTTGTATGTCAGTTGCTTTTTTTCAGAGAGTATGTTTTTAAGCTCTTCTCATCATTCTAGGCTAGTACTACCACATGTTTTTGTAACGTCTAGCTTGAAATATTTAATGCTAAAGTTTATAGCTATTGACACTATAGCACGGTAGTACCATCATGTAAACTGTGGTACTACCACTCCTATTTTTTGCTCTTAAGGGCTAGTTTTCATAGTGAGAGCTATAAATGCCCCTTTGGCCAGTTGGGATACCATATTTTAACACTCCATTTCATTCTCTTAAGCTGATGTGAGCTTCTCCTCTTAATTGTATATATGTTGTATCTTGTGAGTAATGAGAGAGATCTTTAATTGTATGTATTGCATCTAGAGGTAGATTGAGTATCCACTTGAGTTTGTGCATGTGTTGTAATTGGTGAGAATCAAATAAGGGGCTTGACTTGTCACTCTTAGAGGTTGTCAACTCCTAAATGACGTTGGAGGTGTCGTATCTGGTGATCTTCTCAAAGAAGGTTCGATATGTTGTGAAGGTTAGAGTTTACCTACCCAGAAGGGAAAGAAGGGAAAAGAGATACCACTAGTGGAATTAAAGTGTTTGACTTAATTCATAGAGCCAGTTCAATTCATTTAGATTTATCTCAATGTAGACTAACAAAGACCGATAAGTCTTCAAACACCACTATAAAATATCGTTTGTCAATTATGATTTATTCTGTTGTGCTCAATCTATATTCAAATAATTTACATTTATAGAATTAAATTGATTGCTTGTCATCCTAGGATCGCAAACCTTTGACATAAACCTCTTACAGGTAGCCGGTGCTCACGCTCTGGCTACCACCTGGTGGGTTCGCCATGACTCACGTTGAGTTTTCTGCAATCCTGAAGAATTCTGAAAGGGAAATAGAAAAGGAGCGGTTCAAAACTGCAATAATTGAAATAAAATGGGGCTGGGCATGAATCAGGTTGGATGCAATGCTCGATTTAAAAGAGAGATTTGATACAAATAAATTCCCCACCGGATGTCCGCCTATCCAACTCTCTTTTTATATTAGTAGAGATAACTTAGTTAAAGTACCCAATTTTTACATCCAATCCATACCTAGCTGGTAGCAATTGTAATGGATAAGATATGCCCCAATCCAACCCAAGATGATGATTTCTCATCCAAAGTTTAAAATGTATGCATCGTCCACGTCAATATTTCTATCATCCATTGTTATCTTAAAAAAACACAAATAAAAAATATCAATCATAACCTAAATGAATAGGCCTGCAACTAGTCAAGTCAGCTCACATGTCCCATGTCCAAACGCTATCTGCAGGAATCGCAAAGCAAGCAGCGTGAATGAACGATGGATTTGACTACCCGAAATCTGATGCCTTACTAGTTGTCCGCTCATTTTGGTTTGAGCATCTTAATTCTGGTTTATTTTTTATTATTTCTAAATTTTATCTTTTTTTCTAGCTTTTTTGCTAATTCTTTTTTCTGTATTTGTTTGCATTATATACAATAGGCTAACATGTTTTTTATTTTTTAAATTTAATTATGTTAAATAAGTTATTATCATCTATAGTATAAAATAAATTAGATATAATAAAAATAAATCATAAATTATAGTTTATTAAATCTAATTAAGCACCTCCAAGGAAAAAGATCAAAGAAGACGAAGGAAGCTTCTCTTTGCTTCGGCGTAAAGTTCTTCTGTGTGGGTGGCACTCTAGTGATAACGTGCAAAGGTGCACATAATTAAGGCATGCAGTGCTGCATCGGTGACCCCTAACTTTCTACGGAACTGCAAAAAGGCAATTGCTCGGAGACTTTTCCCTTCTCATTGTTGCTTAGCGCGCTAGGAGACTTCGTTTAGGGGACAGGATTAGCAATACGTGTCGCTGTCAATCTGTCAGGAATTCGAATATATCAGAATTAGCTAGTAGCTCTGCTTATATGAGTTTTAACTTTTAGCTTCTAGCTTTTTTATTTATTTTATTTTTTATTTTTTTATATATGTTAAATAAACCAAAAATTTGAGCTTTAAATCCAATAGAGCACAGTCTAATAACGAAATCACGTCATAGTACAGCTACAGGCTGACCGACGCTGATGCTCATCTTTTTAACTTATGATTTATAGTTTTTATTGAACAAATAAATAAGATAAACACTTATCAGCATTTAATTTATTTGTATAAACACTTAAAAGAAATATCAGTGAAACGAAAAGAACCAACATGATATTCGTAAGCATTCTGAGACGTGCTTGTTCTTATTCTCCATGGAGTACAGATACTTTCGTATCGATCGATGCCGGCCCCACGCGCTGTACGCGATTTCACGCGGTGATCAAGCATTACTTTTACTTTCGGTGTCAGTGCGTATGATATGTGCAGGCGATTACTCAGTTGTTCCCAGCACGAAGGGCGTGCTACAAATTTATTAGCTTGAGAAATGAAAAGGAAAGGAGGTGGGAACGACACTGTCCTGAACTTTCATTAGAGGTTTTCTGAATTCTGCAGGCTCACACTAAAAGTTAGCATGGCTTCTAATTTCTGTTTTTTTATTTTTTTATTTTATTTTATTTTTTGAATTTTTATTTCTTTTAGTTTTTTATCTTTTTCTGTATTTCTTTGCATTATCCGTGATGGGTTAACCTGTTTTTTCTATTTTTAAAATATTTTAAATTTAATTACATCAAATAAGCTACCTCAGTTACAGTAAAATATAAACCGACTACAGTAAAAAAATCATAAACTATCGCTATTCTGAACACCCCTGCCACTAACCACCATCGCTGCATGGACGGAGAAATGACCACTTCACACGGTGCTAAACTCTTATCGTGGGAACAAGTGTTTGTATAAATGGGCTTTATGTTTATAATTTTTTTACAGAAGTCATAATCTAATGTGAATATATGTTTTTTCGAAATGATATTTTCACTTCTACCACTCTCGTCTCACTCCAAGGATAAAACAAATAGGTCACGAACGCATCGTGCACCTCGCTATTCTTGCTTCCATCTCGCATACATACATCTCTCACTCGCTTTTTCCACCGCTCATACCATCCTTCTAAAAGCTATTTTTTTCAACTACTACTATTTATTTTTAGCAAAAATCATCAGACACAACTAATACAAACATGCCCTAATTCATCACCACATGTATATAGTACATAATTCATTTCTACTCATCTTCAATTAATTCAACTTTTTTCTTCTTTTGCGAAGAAGTTATTATAGTTTGTTAATTTTGTTGTCTATATATCTAGTTACGCATAGCTAGCAGCTACAAGCAATCGGAATACTAGAGTATATATATGTTTCTAAATACAGCTTTCACAGGTTAATCTAAAGCAAGCCAAGAGCTAATCTACAGCAAACCTAGTGGTTACTGTGGTACCATGTGTGCACTGACAAAACAAGGCACAGGAGAAGCATATACTGTATAAAAAAGGCAAGGTGAGGAGAAAAAGGCAGGAATAAATAGAGACGGAGGAATCG
Source organism: Melocanna baccifera (assembly GCA_036346265.1). NCBI lineage: Eukaryota > Viridiplantae > Streptophyta > Magnoliopsida > Poales > Poaceae > Melocanna > Melocanna baccifera. The sequence continues at coordinate 1,074,129 of CM070683.1, read as the reverse complement.
ATGGAGATAAGGGACACATGTATAAAAAAGAGTTATTAATAATATGGTTGCTCTATATAAGCTGTTTATGAGTTGTGAGGTGGGTTATATCTTATTTTATTATATATTTTTTCTGAGCCTATTTAATAATGGATTGTGAAACGCTAATCGTGAGACGCTAATCGTGAAAAAGATTATATATGTTTACAAAAATGCCTTGGATACATGGTCACAATTCACAAAAGCCTATATAAGTAGGGGCATTCTCACCTGACAAGTTTCAACGCCGACCGGTCGGGAACATTTCAAGTTCTTTACCCCGTAACGACTCCACCAACTGCCGTAACCGTCACACACTACTCAAACAGCGTACACTTTGTCTCCCATCGATCGATCGCCGCCGACCACCATGTGCGACGAGTCCGGCTGCTTCGGCCCGTACAGGAACTTCGCGCTCGGCTACTTCATCTGCCTCGGCATCATGGCCGCCGTCACCGTCATCGTCGTCCTCCTCCTCGGCTACGGCCACGCCTTCCCCCTCAAGATCGCCGTCGACGACGCCTCCCTCACGCGCTTCGCGCTCAACACCTCGCCCACCACCTCCATCTCCTACAACCTCACGCTCTCGCTCACCGTCCGCAACCCCAACTGGGCCATGAGCGTCACCTACCGCTCCCTCGAGGCCGACTACCTCTTCGACCGCCAGCGCTTCGACAGCGTCACCGTCGTCCCGTCGGGCTATGTCCAGCCGGCGAAGAAGACCGCCGTGTTCCACCTCACCACTGGCGCCGACGCTGCCTACGCTGCTCTCGGCAGCGCCGGCGTGCAGGAGTACCGGAAGGAGAGCGGCAAGGGCGTGTTCGACATCGAGGTGGAGCTGTCCGGCGAGGTGAAGTACCAGCTGCACCAGACGTGGTGCAGGCTGGAGGCCCAGTGCCCGCTCAAGCTGCAGCTCGCCGCGCCCGACGCCGGCAGCATCGTCTTCCAGACCACCACCTGCGAGCTGCTCCGGTCGTCGCAGAGGGGGTGCTGAGTGCTGACTGCTGCTGAGGTTTCATTTGTCTTCTTGTTTCATTTACCTATACATGTGGATTGTGGTTTTGTACATACGCATGCACGCATGATATCTCTTAGGAGTGTAGTTAACTTCGATTGTGTGTGTTTTTCTCTTCGATTAACTTTGATTAATTCTCGCGTATGTGTCTCTGCTGTCTCCTTTCTTTTGAGAGTTTCCAGGGAGAAAGTACTGGTGCATACATGCGTGCCATACTACAAGATTTGGGATGTATGTTGCATTGCAAAGGCTGAATTAAAGCACCACAAATTAATGGTCTTTCTCAATGCCTATGCTTGTGCATTTTCCATTCAAGAGAGCACGGTCGAACACATGCATGCAGAAGACTGCAAGCTAACTTTGGTTCAGAGAAAGTCATTCTGAGACTGAAACTGAATCGACGAGAGAATGGGGTGCAAGCATGATGGCGCTCTCGGCAGGGCACGTACTAATTCAGTCCCTTGCTTCAGGTTGGGGAATGTTGCTTTATCTCTTTCTTGCAGTAATCCTCATCACTGTTTTATACGGTATGAATGAAAAGGGGAGTCGGCGTTCGGCACATGTGCGCAACAGCGCTAACAAGAAGGATACAAAAATTCTGCCTTAAAAAAAAAGGATACAAAATTCGGAGGGTATTTTTCTATTTTGAGTTCTGGAGACCTTGCAATGGGATCCCCAGCAAAATTTAGGGGTCTCAAAGAACAGAGCATGAAATTGACATCACAAAGAAATGCTCCACCAAGTACAGATTGGTGCACACGTGTTTCGGTGGTAAAAGAATCAAGAATCACAACAAAGAATGGTACAAGTATATTTCAAACTTAATCGGGAAAGTAAGCTAAATTAACATGACACAACCCTGTACAAGCTGGGGTAGGGGAGAGAGAGAGAGAGAGAGAGAGAGAGAGAGAGAGAGAGGAGATTGATAGTGCCAAGTGCACAACATCAGTACATCAACATGACTCTCTACCGGCCTACTGGATGATGACAATAAGAGGTGTGTTCTTGTGCTGGTTGTACTTTGAAGCAAACTACCTGTGCCGGCTGAGGGGCTATCAATCATCAATTATTTCCTGTGCCTCCACTTCACTGTCGTTGGTCAACTGATTTGATGTGGTATGAGCAGTACTATTACTGCCACGGCAATGCAGTAGCTGCACCTGAAGGCTCTGGATAAGCTCATTAAGCTGCTGAATGTTTTTCTCTTGCGCCAATATTATCTGTAAATAACAAATAATCTTATGAGCGTGTAATCTTTTGAATCCATACAAAAAATACAACAAAAGTCCAGACAACAATAGCTACTGACACTGGGACGAACTTGTCATAGCTACACTGAAACTTGCTTATCAGAAAATCTTGCAGAAAGTGTTGTTAGTCAAATCTTTCATAATCAATCAAACACAGTAATCGCTTGACCAATGAACCTAGCTGCATGATGTATCAAGGAACTGAAGAAGATCGTGTACACCTTCTAATATGCTCAAATGCAGAGAATATATGACATGCACCATTGTTTTTATCCGACAACAAAGCAGCCAGTATGTGACTCCCTTCTACCATCAGGTCCATCACAAACCGGAGGTATTTCTAGCAAAGGTATGTAGTAAAACAGTAATGCATATAACTACTAATGACTTATGAGTTATGGCATGACACGTAGCAACAAAGTCACAAGACTAAATCATTGTACTCAAGACTACTTGACTTCCTAAGCAAGCAATACTTGCATATATTGTCCAAAACTGACGTGCTTGAAGCTGACATGTTACAATTAAGTGGAAATAAGAGATAAACGATATAGCACAAGCTGACACAAGAGCACTCAAGACTATTTCCAGACAGCTAACTATCATGCTCTAGAAATTCCCCAAGTTATAGATCTTCAGCCCCTGGTGAAGGCTTCGGTCAGTTACGACTATAATACTAGGATTCACATACAAGGTAAGGAGCAATGCTATTGCTGTTTCAGAAGAAGAAGAAAAGATGGATAAGTTGACCACCAGACGGAATGAAATACAGCAAATAGAACTAACAAACACACAGGTTTCTATCAGTTTTAGTGGTGGTTTCAATATCTGTGCTCAAAGTTCTGTGCAGATACCGTATGACAAAACCAATTTCTTCAGAAACATAAACAAAACACAGCAGTCCAACAAATATTATCAATAAATTATGGTGCTTCTCAACCAAAAAAAAGTCAACTCATTTTCAATGATTAGAATGTCGGGAGTGCCCTACGGTCAACCTAAAGCGAGTCTAATTTAACAAGAATGCCAGGTGCTCACTTTCTCTTTAATAGCATCTTCCCTTTGGATCAGTGCTTGGTGCCTCCGCCGCGTAGCTGCTGGATGCGCCTCAGCCTCACCAATCTGCTGTTTCCACTCAAACTGTGATGTGATAATGAGCACAAGCAGGAGGAAGAAGAGTACTACTGGTCTCGAATTCATCACTCCAATCAGCAATCAGAGAACCTAAGGAGAGACGTAACAATGTTAGCTGATTAGAATTTCCATTATGCCTACGAAAAAAAATCAACATCAGAACTTCTGATTAATGATCTTTATAACACACACAAAAAGAAAAGAAAAGGAGACCGGAAGGTTGGTTGGGACGATTTTACAAACTATAACAAGTCTTGAAAGAGCTTTGGGGAATTAAATTACACCAAATTCTAAGAAAGGGAGGGGAGATCTTCAGAATACCACATAGAGTTACCAAATTTCTTTTAATTTCAACTGAAAAAAATGGATGGAACAAAGGAATAGGAGAAATCGGGGAGGCTACTTCAAGTACTTATGGACTTATCATAATTCAGGTTGTTAGGGCTCCTAATGTTCAGCTAAGACAATTTCACACTCCCGCAACGAACTTACCCACAGAATTCACGGCAAAAATACGCACTAAAAAGGACAAGAAAATCGGGTTCCTAATTTTCTTAGCACACGAGAAACTGACCAAAGATTCCAATAGCAATACGCCACAGAAATAGGGACTAACTAACAATCCACCGATGAATTGAAACGGGTCTAGCCGTTCTTCACGAACAGTACTGAGAGATCAGACGCCTCACCGGAATTTCTTATCAAAACAAGAACACGAGCCACCACGGGAAATGAAATCGTACCATCTCAGGCTGGCTGCGGACGCCAATTGGGGAATCGACGCGAACTTGCGAGGAGAATCGGGCGAAGAAGGGTTCTTTCGGTTTCGATTTCGATTTCTTCACGCGGATTACCACCAGAATAACCGCTGCTACTAGCCACCGCACCCTTTGACTGCTTCTTCCTCTCCTTCCCCCTCTTTTGTTATTTTCCGGCTTATGATTTGGGGAAAATTGACGATTTGTCGCTCAAAAGGTTCGACGATTTGTCGCCCGAGCTCGTTTGGTTCGAGGGAATTAGAGGGAGGGAATGATAATTTAAGGCATAGAAGTCACCTGTTTGGTTGAAGGACATGGGAAAATTAAGTGGAATTCGGAAGGAATTTTAAGAAGAAAATTGATCATTTGGAACAAAGTTTATGGGCCTTTAATAAGATATCATCCAATACATTGACACAGATAAAATACTCTAAATTTCATGAGACAATTGATGATTTGCCCCCTTTTAAAATTTTAATCGCTTTTTATTTCCTAGCAAATTGAACCCAAGCAGAATACGAGCAGCGGAGGGTGGCCTCGGGCATCGGCGACTAGCTCCTAAATGGTGGTGACAATGGAGCCAAGAGAACGTTAGTACCCCAGTGGCAAGATCAGATGACAATGGAGGAAGGTTGGAGACGACAAGGATGGAGGCAAAGATGAGCAACGCAACGCCTTGAGTGACGATGGGTTGGGGACGACAGTAGTGGCCGATTTGTCGTTGCCGGTCGGGAAAGGTCACTGGTGGCTAGATTCAGTGACGACGGGGCATGGGTGGCTTAGATCTAATGGCGGTAGGTTGTGGGGTAGTGGAGAAGGTGGTGACCGATCTTCGGGCGGTGGTGGAGTGGAGAGGAAGCTAGCAGAAGCAGGAGGTGGAGAAAGGACGACATGGGTGCGGGCAGTGGATGCCGGTGTTGGAGTGGTGGGTGCTAGATCTAGGTTGCTCCTGGTGTCACCAATCCTCCTTTGGAGGTGCTCATGCTTATTGCCAGCGAGGTTTTGCATGTGACGAAATAACCAAGCTGTTTCATGTGATGGCAGTGTAATAAGATATCGTGATATCACGTCATGTCCTCTTTCGTATCTCGCATGATTGATTTTGTGACATGATATATGCTACTAAAGTACTAAGTTGTACCGCATCGGTTCATTCGTTTGTGTAGTTCTTGATTTTGTCCTTAATTAGGGCACAGTGAAGCTTGTCTTCCAGCCGACCGAGGTGGGACACGCCAGTGGGTATCATGTCCTGAAGGAAGGCACTCTGGATGACGTGCAGGCCATTTTCGCCATGTACGTTGATGAAAGTTGGCTGGTGGGTGTCGTCGGCTCTAGGCCAGGGCCATTTCTCACCGGTTCTGCTCAGTTCACGGCGACCATCACCGGGCGTCGAATCCAGCACTTGTTGCCCACAAAACTGACCCCCTTCAGAGCGCGGTACGTTACCTACAGCTCTCTTTACGCATCAAGTTGGATTGGAACTTCACCATTATACCTAGCATCGTAATCGTGTTTGAACTTTGAACGATGCACCAGTGTGTGATTGATGTTCAACAACGTACACTGCCTCCTTGTTTGCTTGCATGTAGGTGGTATCTGCGACCTTCATCAGAGGAGGCAAAGCTTTCAATGTCATTCCGGAATCTGTGACCTTTGGTGGCACCTTCAGGAGCATGACAACCGAAGGCCTATCTTAATTATCTCACGAAGAGAATCAGAGAGGTAACATACAGATGATCGTAACACTAGTTCCTTCACATTTCTGCAGACTAACTTTCGTGGAACACATTTTTGTGAACCGCTGCGCCGCCGCCGTCGACTCTATGGAGGAGAAGCTCCGGCCATACTTGGAGAAGACTCTATGAGGGCGTGCTCGGGGGAAGCGAACGCGCGAGTGTGTCCCCAGTTCATGGGGGCAGAGGATTTCGGGTTTTACTTGGAGAAGATCCCATTCCCAGGGGTTTTCTTCAGCATTGGAGTCAGCAACAAGAAGATGGAGAACATCAACGCGTTGCACTCGCCATTGGAGCTGCCTTCCATGGCACCGTGGTGATCGAGTACTTGAGCAAGCACGGCTCGTCTACGTCAAGCTTCAGCTAGCTTAATTAATTTACCTGTGCATGTACAGAGATTTTATGCCAGACAAGAGTAAAATCGACTGGAAACATGGGATTTGCATCTGAGGCCATTCGTATCTGTGTTCTGTCATTTGTCAGTCCTATTCACACTTAGGACCCATACAAGTTAATCATGCACTGGTCTGTTTTAGGGAGATGCTATCCCATACTATATCGTTGGAATCGTTTCCAACAGTTAGATACATTTCACCAGGTTTCAACATGTTTCATTCAGGTTTCAAAAGAGTTCCAAACGGGTTTCATAAGGTTTCAGCGTGTTTCAACACATTCCAATGGGTTTCAAATTTGAATCTGCAAGTTCGTCCAGTTTCAAATACAAAACTTGATTATAAACAAGTTTCAAAAGAATTTCAACTAAGTTTCAAAAGACAAAGTTCAAAGTTTCAGAGCACATTTGGCAGGTTTCAAAAAAAGTTTCAAATGGGTTTCACAAGGTTTCAGCGCGCTTCAACAAATTTGATGAGTGTCAAATTTGAAACTGTAAATTGCATCCAATTTCAAATCTAAAATCTGATAAAAAAATTAGAAAAAATTTCAACTAAGTTTTAAAAGGCAAATTTCAAAATCCCAGAGCACATTTCGTAGGTTTTATCAAGTTTCATACAGTTTCAGCGCGTTTCAAAAAAATTCAATGGATTTCAAATCTCAAAATTAGATGTTTTGTCTAGTTTTAAATCTAAAACTTGGTTAAAACAGGTTTTAGAATAATCTCAACTGAGTTTCAAATGAACAATTTCAAAGTTCCAAAGAGATTCAACAAGTTTCACAGAAAATTTCATATGTTTTGTTCAGGCTTCAAAAAGGAAACATCAACATTCAGAAAAGTTAGGGAGCCATTAGGGATGTCGTCGAGCTCACACCTAGCAATGCTTGGCCCGCAGCCGCCATCGGGCACTGTGTACGCTACCACACTTCCCGTGCCGCACCGACCATGGCCGCTGGGTCGTCGTAGTTGTTTGCCTTCACCACAATGCAACACACCTTCGTGCACCGGCGCCACGCTGCCACCGGGCTTGCTCGCAGCTACTGCTCCAGCTTGCCGTGCTCTGCCGTGGCCACTTGCTGCCGTCGCTTCCAGCCATGGCTAGACCCTTGCAGAGAGCGAGTGGACATGATGCCCTTTGCACCTAGTTGCCACTGGTTTCAATGCAAAACTAATTGCAGCACATGGATGTGATAATCTTCAGGGAAGACCAACACGTAGTACTAATATTGGCTAGTGACATTTGCAATGTTTTGCAGAGCTGCAACGTCCCCAGAGACATATACTAGCTAACCTAAAACAGGTAACACACATTTCAGATACTTGGAGCGAAATTAAATTTTCTGCACTGAGATTACAACCCAAAAGTATGTTAGCCTCTACATATATGTTAAAAGGCCATGCATATCTGTGGCTTCGATAAAAAGGCACCACCTGAAACACAAACAGAGCCTGTAGTAGACAACCGCCTCTGAACTTCAAAGGTGCTGGTGTCCTTTTAATATCGATGAAATCATCATTCTGCCAGGAAAAAAAGCGTGAGTAAAAACTTCATACTGGACATGAGAATGTGAGCAATAATTTGATTCAATGGACGTTTTTTTTTTGGTGAAAATCAACGGCTTAAGGCCCTACTCTAAACGACTTAAAGCCCTATATCAATTTAGAGGAAAGTCAATAAGCTAAGGACTTAAGGCCCTACTCTAAATGACTTACACTTCTGATTTTTGAAATACATCGGCTTCTTAATTTCGTCTTCTTTGGTTTTTTTACTTTTTTCTTTTTCTTTTTCTTTTTTCCTTATCTCTTTGCATTATCCGTGATAATATATTTTTTATTTTTTTTAATTTAATTATTTAAAAAACTAATATCCGCTATAATGGGAAAAAAACTAAAAAGCAGAAGCCTACGGTTATTTGGAGCACTACCTGTAGTCTGTGTGTCGTGTAAAATTTTTGCTTTTTAGCTCAAAATTTAAAAAAAAATTTACATATAGACTCCTGGAGAAAATATTTGTAAAAATGGACTCTTAGCATGACGCCTTGTAATTTGACATCGTGCTTAGACACGTAGGATCCAGAGTAGACATAGTACGGCGCCAAAGCACATGGCACCGTGCTATGTAACATAGCATGCCATCGTGGATCTTACGTGTCCACGCACGGCGCCAAATCATATGGTACCGTGATATGTATCCTGGGAGCCATGTCATTTGGCGTCGTGTTAAGAGTTCATTTTTGTAATTCTTTTCTCTAAGGGTTTATATGTAAAATTTTTTTCAAATTTTGAGCTAAAAAAACAAAAAATTTACGTGTCTTTGTGGGCTCATCGCTACTCGCCCACTGCGCCTACTCGGCATGGGTTCCCGGCACACGAGATCCAGTTGTACCTTTCTTAACCTTTTTCACTTGACTAGCGCATTTGGCCCACCTGTCCTTGTGGGTTGTCTTCCCTAGATAAATCTGAGGAATATTTGGGCTCGTCGACTGGGTTGAGTTTGGGCGTTGGGACACTCCTAGGCTCCTAGAGGCCCACCCAAGTGGGCTTTTCTAATGGGCTGTGAGAGACATGCGCAATTTAACTACACAGATTCTTCGCTTATTTTGGTCACCATGCACACAAAAAAAAAAAAAAAAAGACTTGAGAAAGAGCTCGAGAAGGCAGACAAGTATGCGCCGTTGGTTGCACGTATGGGTCGAAGCAAAGTGTATAGGAAACAATGATGATCATTTCTATTCGGGGTTGGTCTCCTTTCCCGCAGCGGTCCAGCTGACTAAGCCCCGTTTCAAATCGCATGGCTTTTGGCTTCTGAATTTTAAAATATAAAAGCCATTTGATGTAGTTTTTTCTTTGTATTTTTTATTTATTTTTAAATAAAAATAAATGGTGTTTTTTCCTTTATTTTTAAATTTATAGTACTATTTTAGTTAAAACTATGGTTGTGTGAAACAGGGGCTTAACTAGATGAGTCGTTGAATGAGCAACTGTGCAAGTGCAAGGTGGACAGGGCATCAAGCGAGTCCAAGGCCAAGGGCAGAGCTGGAGCAATCTGTCTTCTACTTCTAAATACATGGGTCACATTGACTTGGGGCCGTTTCCAACGGGCGGTTGGGTGCGACTTTTAATTTAAAACTGAAATTATACTATAGTTGCTATTAATTTTTAATTATTTAATTAAAGGAAAAACAAAAAATAAAAAAAAATAAAAACACCGTTATATCTTCATGGGTAATAGAAAGGAAAAAGGGGAAAGCAAAATGACAAAAAAACAAAAAAGAGTCAAAATTAGAAATCAACGCTTTTCAAGTGGTTTCTTATTTTAAAAAAACCATAAGCCAAAGCTGTTTGAAGTAGGAAGAGATCATATCTAGAACACGACTTAGGGCTCGATCTTTTAATTTGCACATGGCTTTTTAGTTTTTTTCTGAGATTGCGGAAAGAGAGATACTCGCTTGCAATTTTTGATGATACAGATATTAGTTGTTTAACGTGTACTACAATTAACTTATAGACCTCATTTTAAAAAAATACTTCGTTTAAAAGTTAGTTACTATAGTAAAAATCAAAAACGGCTTTTAGAAACCGCAAAGAACAGGACCTTATTTCTAAGTCGAAGCAAAATGTATAGAAAATAATGATGAGCATTTCTATTCGGGGTTGGTCTCCTTCCAACAACGATCCGACCAGCTAAGCCCTGTTCCAAACCGTATGGCTTTTGGCTTTTAATTTTTAAAAGATAAAAGGTGTTTGGATCGGGTTGACTTTTAGTATATTTTTATCATTTTTTGTACTATCCAAGGAGATATTACTGTGTTTTTTATTTTTTAATTAAATATCTTTAAAAAGACTAACAATGTTGTAGTATTATTTCAATTTACAAACCACGGTTGTTTGAACAGGGCCTAACTTTGAGAGAGGAGTCGTTGAAAGCGCAACTGTGCAAGGTCGACAGGGCATCGAACGAGTCCAAGGGCAGAGCTGGAGCAAGCTGCCTTCTACTTCTACATACATGGGTCACATTGACTAAGCGGGAGATCAGATCAAGAACACGACTTATTAGCTGCCAGTTGCCAATAGTAAAGTAATAATCCTATTCTAGCCAAAATGCTCATGTGATTCATGCACCAATTTTTATTTGGGAGTAGCTTCTGAGTGAAAGTGCACAATACATTTATGCCTCCTTCATTCTAGCTTTAGTATGTAATTTTCAGAAGCCACAGGCACCCATTGATTTCTTAATTTTGATTTTTTTTTGCTTTTCTTCTTCTTCTTTACTTTTTTTATATTATTTATAGAGATATAATAGTATTTTTTATTTTTCTTTAATTGAATAGTTCAAAAAAGCTATCAAATAGTTACACTACAATTTCAGCTAAAATCAACAACCAAAAAACAAAAACCGCAAAAAAAAAAAACCCCAGATCGAGGTCCTCTTTTCTAACAACTCTTCAATAAGTACCGTCGATCAGTTTCCCGATCTGGGATTCTGGGGCCACGCAAGTAGGCAGCGACCAACGAGATGGGCTCACATGCACAGACTAGGCTTTCCCGGGAAGCAATGACGGCTTGTACTAGAGGCAAAAACAAGCGATGATGCATTGCAATGCCACGTAGTCACGTGTCAGGGCGAAAAGAAGAGTTAGGTGACGAAGAACTAAATTAGAGATCCCTTGTCACTAAAGAAACCGAGCAAGAAACGAAGAAATCTCTTTTGCTTTAGATACCCCCTTTAGCGTTTGTTGGTATACGCAGAGATTAGATCTAATCACTTCAGTTAATCCGTCCAAACTGTAGCATATGGAATGCCATGCATGCCGGCTATGCGTTCGGTGTGAAGATGTGAGTCACTCGTCGCTGCTACTACCTGGCTAACCATTATATCATTATTAGCCCCAATTGTGTCGATGTAACTGATACTATGCCGGTAATTTCCTTTTGGATCCACGGTGCAGTACGCGTACTGATGATGATATGGAGCTAGTCTGACGTGGGAGACCCACGAGACGACACGACACTCGCGTGAGGTGACGATCACACGATGCGGGACGGGTGGGGTCCATGGGATGGAAGCCATGACCTGGACCGCGCCATTATTATGGGCCTGCTTATAGCTTAGTGACCCCTGGGCCCACCTCCAAACACGGCGATAGATCCGCTCTAAACGGCTCTAGTTTCGATTTTTTTATTTCGAAAGTCGTACGTATCGTATCGGTGTTTAATTTTCACTTATTTTAGTTTTTTATCTTTTCTTTTTTACTCTTATTGTTTTGGACGATATAACAGTTTTTTTCATAATTTTCTCTTTTTCTCATTAAAAAAGTTAACAACTGCTATAGTGCAATTTCAGTCAAAAGTCATAGCTATAAGCTAGTTGGAGCGGGACCTTAAATCTATTCGGTTGGGTTTTTTGGTTTTTTTCTGAAAGTCAAAACTAACACAACGATTTTTGAAGCAGTTTTTTTTAAAACGACTTCTCAAACTTAAAACATGTTTACCATTCGTTGTCTTAAAAAAATACAAATAAAAAATCATTCACAATAACTAAAAGCCACCAGCCGTATACCAAAATAACAGTGCCGTTTGCAGTCCATGATGACTAAGAGAGAGCGGTGTTCCTCACTGTTTTTTTTGACTTTTCAGTGATTTATTAGCTTTTAATAAAAAACTACCATCCACAATGCAAAAGAAACCATGGAAGTGTCGGCGGTCACCGGGAATCCAAAGAGAGAAAAGGTAGGGGAAAGCGTGTGAATGTGATCGTGAAGAAGAGAGAGAGAGGTAAGAGGTACAAAGATTTATTACTACCACCACCACCTGTGGGGGAGAGAGGTGTGGGGGGGGGGGATAATTACATTCGAGGGCAGTACAGCAGGGAGTATCAGATTTTGCTCCTCTACCGGCTCGGAGAAACGCAGCTCTGCCCATTGATTCTTCTCCGCCTCCGTCCACGCCGTATTGTCTTCCTCTCCCCGGCGGCGCCCACCAGTGCACTGTTTGCTTGCTCCAGAGACCGTTTGCATCTCACCTTCTTCTTGTATCCTTCTGCTTGCACCTGCCCTACCTACCTATCCCCACATCTGCAGAGAAATTATTCACCGTTTCACGTTACGGTGCCGTGTAATGTAGGGCCATAATTACCGTCGACTCTTGGCCGTAACTGTAACTGTAGAATCCGGCATTTAGTGCTGCCGTTGGAGAATGAATGGAAGCATTGGCGGCTCGAGCGGTGGCTCAGCGGCAGTGTGACAGGGCTCCGGTCGTGTTTGGCGAAATTCGCGATGGAGACTTGTTGCTAATGGCTTCAATGCGAAACTAACTGCGCCACGAGGATGTAACGACCAAGGGAGACCCATTGAATGCAACCATGTTTGTTCGGTAATAAGTACTCCCTACGATACGACTAGTATTAAGGCTGCCGAAATTAAAAATCGATACATTTTAAGTAATTTTTAGCTAAAATAAGTTAAAAGCTGAAGTGATTTAGAGAGAACCTTAAATCTCTAGGGAAGACTAGAACATTGGCTAGAGTCTTTTGGGCTTGTTGTTTTTGTTTTTTGCTATAGTAATTAGTTTTTAAACGGTACATATTTTTAAGACAGGGTTTACAAATCTATTGTAGTAAATATTGTACTAACTTCAACTATATATGTCAAAATCGTATGTGATTGTCTCTCTTTTTATACTCTCTTGCGCGAATAACCAGAATTCAAAAGTTATAAACCAAAAGTTATAACCCATAGCTAAAAAGAACCCACTCATCGTCGCTAGAACTCCTAATGGTTGCTCTTTTGGCTTTTAGTTTATCTAAAAGTCAAAATAAACAGGACGGCTTCTCGATCCTAAAATCGTATGTGTTGTCTGTGTCGATGTCTTTATCGTCTATTACTATCTAAAAAAAACGTAGACAAAAGTTATCAGCTAAAGCCTAAAGGATCAGAACTTGTAGGAATTTTTTGTCACATTTGGCGCTGTTTGCAATCGTAATTACAAAATAGCCGTATGCGAACTGTATTATCAAAAATATCGTTTTTACCGTTCGATGGCCGGACGGATAGCGCTGGTGTGCTGACGCATAGCCCTGCCACCCATGTGGGAGATGGCAGGTGATTAAGCCGGCTTAATCACTTATCTTTTTTTAATTTTTGTATAATATTTGTTTAAGTTTCTAAATATAACAAAGTCTATTTTTCCTTCCTTACGACCAGAGCATTGAACTCCTTATCGGCCTCTTTAGCCTTTTCACATCCCACTCCTCAAAGTTGAGAGACCACTAGTCATGTGGAGTTTATTTGAATTTTTGTTGAGTTTGCTTGGGTATTTGCATGTGTAGACTTCGACGATTCGGATGAACTCTTTGATGACAATGCACACCCATCGCAGAGCAGGGCAAATCACACAAGTTGATCATGTCGATCCCATATTGCAAAGTAAAATTATGTAGTTTTAAATATTTTTTATTCAATGTATTTTAATTCTAGTTTTAAAACTTAGTTAATGCCTATTTGTTATCATCTCTTTTGACATTAATATCTGAATACATTGTCACCGTAGAATAAAACTCTAGTTAGTATACTATTATAGCTAGAGAATTTTTGTAGCAAATACTTAAACATGCATAGATATAACTTTAGGTTGTGATACCACTTTCACATAAGATGAAAAGCTTTTAAAAAATGTTCTTGACTTCGATGAGTTAAAAAAGTCTATAAAATATTTGAAAACAAAATATAAAATTTGTTTTAATTTTTGGCTAATGGATAGATCGTGGGTGCTTGCGTAGTAATTGTCTATTTTTTTACAATTTCGTACATTACGAATATTTATACAAGTACATGTAATAGTACAAAACACGCATCGCACATGATGCGATATGGCTCACCCATCCGAGCCACTGCTATCTCCTCGCTACATCTGCCTCTCCATTCATAGCCTTGTCTTCCGTTGAGTACGAGCATATCCCGTGAGGTACACCAGTTGGTCCGAAGATTGCGTTTCGTTTCGGAGGAGGTATGGACTCTTAATTTTGAGCGACGTTCGCGAGAATAAACTTCTGTGAACAACGACCGAGATAAACAATGACAAACTGTGTGCTCATCCCGCAAATTAAGGACTCCTTGTCGATGCGCATCACTTCGGGTGAGAGGTACGACATGGTAATACTAACAAATGTACAGACGAGAGAGCGGGTAAGGGGGATGGCATTGATGTAATGACATTAGTACAGATGTGGGAGCGCACAAGGAGAACGACATGAACAGAGTGAAAATTATGCGAAGGACACAACATGAAAGAAAAGATAGGTGCCTGAGCATTGCTAATTTAACGATTAAATTAACATGAATTAATGTGATAAATTTAGAGCATATAAAATTTCTAAAAAATTACACAATTACTATGACTGTGTTGGAAGGCTTCACATAAAATTTTATAATTTTTGAATCTCATTTGCTATATGTAACAGTTCTACAAATATCGAAATCTTGTGAATTTTTGAGCAACATTAATAGTGGATAAAATTATCAAAAAAACACAATCTTCTATGCTATGTCAAAATACTGCATATAATTTTTATAATTTTTTGAGCTCAGTTGTTATATTAAAAAATTTAAACAAATACCTGCCGTCTCTCTATGGGACGGCAACCCCTTGCCATTTGGTGACGGGACGACACGCAGCCTGTCGTCCACCGGTAGGGGTAGGGTGGTAGGGGCCATACGTTACCTCATTGGTGTTGCCGTCCGGATATCGAACGGCAAAAATGCTATTTCTATTAATATGGTTTGTATATGGTTATTTTTATAATTACGATTATAAATAATATTAAATCTGACAAAATTTTGGACTTGTAGCTAGTGGTAGTATGGTACTGCTATACTAAAACCGGAATATCTCTCCCTCTCAAGAAAACGGAGTGCCTTTTGTATAGAGAGCTGTAAGCCTCTAACGTCTCTGAAGAAAGAGAAGGCATTAGACACGACAGAAATCTGCAGGTAGTAACAGATGCAACTATAAAACCTATCCATTTGGTCAGCATCGTGCATCCTTTTCCCGGTTTAGTAGTTGCGTCCTTCCATCCCTCCCTTATTAGTGCTTGTCACGGGCCCACCGACAGTGACACCTTCCGTTCCCATCATAAACTACTACTAATCCTACCAGTATTTCATTACCCGTTGCTTAATCCAGCACCTGGAGAAGGCGCTCGTTTTAGCGTTGATTTTTGGCTTTTAGCTGAAATTTTACTGTAGCTGAATTTTTTTATTGTAGCTGATTTGTTTTTTTGGGCATAATTAATTTAAAAAAATATAAAAATAGAAAAAACATGTTAATCTATTAGGGACAATACAAAGGACACGAGAAAAAAAGAAAATCTAAAAAAATCTAAAATATCTAAAAAATTTAAAAAAAGTAAAATACTGAATAGTGAAAAAAAGTAGAAATTAAAAATAGAAGTAAAAAAAATTGAAATCAGCGGAGCCATATATATCCTGTCACACAGAGAGAGATTAGGGAGATTGTTGAAAGGAAAAGAGAAAGTTGGTGCAAAAAGGCCGGCCGGCAGGCAGGCAGGCAAGTAATCAGTAAACACGCCTGCTGCGCTGCTAATAACACTCCACCTACCGTCTTTTTGCTGCCCTGTGAATTATTTCTTGTTAGTTAGTGGGTTCCTTTCTTTTCCTTTACTTTTTCCTCCTTTGCATTCCAGCTAAAAAAAATCTCTTTGATTTTCCTAGCAATCCATTCTGAAGATATACACACACACACACCAAATAAGCAGTTAAAATTTCCTAGCAGTCCATTCCAGTTAAAATTTAATTATGCTAAAATTTGATTTTCCTAGCAGTTAAAATTTAATTATATTAAATAAGTTAACTCATTTATAGTAAAAAATAAATCAGTTATAGTAAAAAAAATCATAAATTATCGTTATTCTGAACGCCCTTGTATCCTTGAAAAAACACATGCGCATACATACGTACGCACCAATTCTGTGTTGCCACTTTTACCATGAGATGTTTTTCTACTATGTAGTGGATAGTAACGTGCTTCATGAGCCTTTTTAGCCGAAAGCCATGGCACTCTTCTATTTACAGACAAGCTGATTATTATCTGTAATTGGACAAATTTTCTCACTGTCAACAGTCCCCTGCAAATTTTCAGCCTAACAACCTCGCTGAGCAGACATCCTAACAACCTCTCCCTCTCTTTCTATACAGTAACACCCCATCCGGGGTGTGTCACCGACACTTTCTATCTCTTCCCCTCCCGATTTTCTTTTTTTTTTTCCCTTTAAAAAACCACTAGTAATAATATTGGGTGCTTGGGCCCCTGTAAGAAGAAGAGGAGGTGGTGGTTGAACACTTGAGATGTCGTTACGAGCAAGGTATTAAGACCCTGCTCAAAACGACTATGGTGGATACTTTTTACTATAGTTGATATTTTTAATTATACTTTTTGAGATAGTAAAGATGCTAATACAAACAATGCATGTAATAATGACTTAGAAAACCATTTGAAGAAACGATTTTGTAAAAAAAACGATTGAAAAAAAATTATTCTACTTATTTCGGCTTTCACAAAATCGAAGCAAAAATATATCCAAAACCCGTTTTGAATGGGCTAACGCACGACAACCAGCACGAGGGGAAGAAGAATAATGAGAGAGGGGGGAGGAGACGAGTAGTACCAGACGGAAGCACACTAGCTAGCGTCATGTGCATGTGAGGGGGAAGGGAAAGCTGTCGAAAGAAACAGGGGGAGGAGGGGTGGCGATGAGCTGTGTCCAGTCTAGGAGAGCAAGCACATGACATGACATTGGTACCGCACCCACCCACCACCAGTCCACCACAGCAGAGCAGGCAGAGCTAACAAAGGCAGCACGCGAGTTCACAAAGGAAGGGCAAGGGAGCGACGAAGCATTCCTCTCCCCTCCCCCCGCCGCCGCACGCGCGCGCGCGCGTCGTCTCGCTTCTTCCTTGTTGTAGTGTAGCAAGCCCTGGAGATCTGGTAGAGCGAGCGGAAGGAGGTTTGGGGGATGGAGGCCAGTGCCGGGCTGGTCGCCGGCTCGCACAACCGCAACGAGCTCGTCGTCATCCGCCGCGACGGGGAGCCCGGGGTACGTTTTGATTAGGCGCGTTATCTCTCCGCAGCAGCCGCGGGGGTTGGTTTCCTTAGGCTCCGGTGGCGCTGACTTTTGCTTCTCTCTCTGCAGCCCAAGCCGCTGAAGCAGCAGAACGGGCAGGTCTGCCAGATTTGCGGCGACGACGTCGGCCTCACCCCCGACGGCGAGCCCTTCGTCGCCTGCAACGAGTGCGCCTTCCCCGTCTGCCGCGACTGCTACGAGTACGAGCGCCGCGAGGGCACGCAGAACTGCCCCCAGTGCAGGACCCGCTTCAAGCGCCTCAAGGGCAAGTCTCCCCCACTCCACCCGCCGCAATGCCCTCGCTCCTCTTCCCGAATTTGCCGGTTTCGAGTCTCTAAGTGCTCACCTTTTTTTTTGCGGGACTTCGGTTGCAGGTTGCGCGCGCGTGCCCGGGGATGAGGAGGAGGAGGACGTCGACGACCTGGAGAACGAGTTCAACTGGAGGGACAAGCACGACTCGCAGTATGTCGCTGAGTCCATGCTCCACGCCCACATGAGCTACGGCCGCGGCGGCGACCTCGACGGCGTGCTGCAGCCTTTCCAGCCCATCCCCAATGTCCCCCTCCTCACCAACGGGCAGATGGTACCTGCAAATCTCACGCTGCTGCATTGCTCCTCCTTCCCGGCCTCTGTCTTGCCGAGTGCTCAATTGCTTGTTCTGTTGCGCCTGCAGGTCGATGACATCCCACCGGAGCAGCACGCGCTCGTGCCATCCTTCGTGGGCGGCGGGGGGAAGAGGATTCATCCCCTCCCTTATGCGGATCCGAACCTTCCTGGTGCGTACTTGGATTATCGTCACCTACCATTTAGTTGTACGGGTGCCCGAATAGAATCGGCTGACGGTTGGTATGTTGCAGTGCAACCAAGATCCATGGACCCGTCCAAGGATCTCGCTGCATACGGGTATGGGAGCGTCGCGTGGAAGGAGAGGATGGAGAGCTGGAAGCAGAAGCAGGAGAGGCTGCACCAGATGAGGAACGACGGTGGCGGTAAAGATTGGGATGGTGATGGCGATGATGCAGATCTACCACTGTATGACCCTGGAAACTTACTTAATCTGTATTAGTCTGATAGGTTATTTGGTTTCCATGCGTTGGTTAAACATGAGATTCCATGCTCCACCTGAGCGTTACTTCGCACGGGTGTGACTATGACCTGGCTATCAACTTTGTTAGAATATTAAAACAAACTGGTGAATTCATATTTGTAACTGCTGCATTTCTTGAGCTGGATAAACGATGTAATTGCATAATTAGCCATTGTAGTATACGGTCAAGAAAAATCGTACTCTTCTAGTTTATTTGTATACTCGACTGCAATGAAGAACTTTCCATCTGGTATTTGCTTAGGCAGATTTTTGTCCTTTTCTTTGCAACATGTATTACTAGACTTAGTACCAACTGAACCTCTTTTTTTTTTTTACCAGAATGGATGAAGCTAGACAACCATTGTCCAGAAAGATTCCGATTCCTTCAAGCCAGATTAACCCCTATAGGATGATTATCATAATCCGGTTGGTGGTTTTGGGGTTCTTCTTCCACTATCGAGTGATGCATCCGGTGCCCGATGCTTTTGCTTTATGGCTCATATCTGTAATCTGTGAAATCTGGTTTGCCATGTCTTGGATTCTTGATCAATTCCGAAGTGGTTTCCTATCGAGAGGGAGACTGACCTTGACCGGTTGACGTTGAGGTTGGTTACTGTTGCCAACTAGTAATACTTGTCTTCTCTTCTGTCTGAAGTTTTGCCACTAATTGCTTGTCTGGTTAGGTTTGACAAGGAAGGGCAGCAATCTCAACTTGCCCCAGTTGATTTCTTTGTCAGTACGGTTGATCCCTTAAAGGAACCTCCGTTGGTCACAGCAAATACTGTTCTTTCTATCCTTGCGGTAGATTATCCAGTTGATAAGGTCTCTTGCTATGTTTCTGATGATGGTGCTGCCATGCTCACATTCGAAGCATTGTCTGAGACTTCTGAATTTGCAAAGAAATGGGCTCCTTTCTGTAAAAGGTATAGTCTTGAGCCTCGTGCTCCAGAGTGGTACTTCCAACAGAAGATAGACTACCTGAAAGATAAGGTGGCACCAAACTTCGTGAGGGAGAGGAGAGCAATGAAGGTGCATTGTTTAACCTCTTCTGTATTGCTTTGCTATGGTCCTGTAGTTGATAAAAGGTATGCTAATTTAGTCTAACCTTAACATTTTTTTTCAGAGAGAGTATGAGGAATTCAAGGTCAGAATCAATGCCTTGGTTGCTAAAGCCCAGAAAGTTCCTGAGGAAGGATGGACAATGCAGGATGGAACTCCCTGGCCTGGAAACAATGTTCGTGATCATCCTGGAATGATTCAGGTATGCTTTTACAGTTTGTGCTGTTACACAGTATATATGCTGACATGATATGGTGGTCTCCCCTTTTTTTCCTTCTCTCTTACCACAGTAAAGTTCAATTTTCTCTACCAATAGGTGTTCCTTGGTCAAAGCGGTGGCCATGACGTGGAAGGAAATGAACTGCCTCGATTGGTTTATGTTTCAAGAGAAAAACGGCCAGGATATAACCATCATAAGAAGGCTGGTGCTATGAACGCATTGGTAATGATTAACATGTTTGATGCATTTTCTGTCAAGTCTTCTATAACCAGTAGTAGCATGTAATGGATTTTAAACTTCTTTTGTTTTGTTTGGCTCTTTCACAGGTCCGAGTCTCTGCTGTACTAACTAATGCTCCATATTTGCTGAACTTGGATTGTGATCACTACATTAACAACAGCAAGGCTATAAAGGAAGCAATGTGTTTCATGATGGATCCTTTGGCAGGAAAGAAAGCTTGTTATGTGCAGTTCCCTCAAAGATTCGATGGCATTGACCGTCATGATCGATATGCTAACAGGAATGTCGTCTTTTTTGATGTAAGATTTGGCTTCCATATTTCTGTTACATTTTGTTACCTATATTGTGTCGTTTAACTTCGATGAAATTTCCCTCACTTTTGTTTTGTACAGATCAACATGAAAGGTCTGGATGGTATTCAAGGCCCCATCTATGTCGGCACTGGATGTGTCTTTAGAAGGCAGGCATTGTATGGTTATGATGCCCCCAAATCAAAGAAGCCACCATCAAGGACTTGCAACTGCTGGCCAAAGTGGTGCTTTTGCTGTTGCTGCTGTGGTAACAGGACGAACAAGAAGAAGACTGCGAAACCTAAAACAGAGAAGAAAAAGAGGTTGTTTTTCAAGAGAGCAGAAAATCAATCCCCTGCATATGCTCTTGGTGAAATTGACGAAGCAGCTCCAGGTATCACTTAACTTCCAAGAAAACCTTGTGGTTATATTCTAGAAATATCCTCATCTTCATTGTCCTAACTCCTAACATAACTAACTTTGCAATGCTTTTGGCAGGAACTGAAAATGAGAAGGCTGGTATTGTAAATCAACAGAAGTTAGAAAAGAAATTTGGCCAGTCTTCCGTTTTTGTTGCATCCACACTTCTTGAGAATGGTGGAACCCTGAAGAGTGCGAGTCCAGCTTCTCTTCTGAAGGAAGCTATACATGTCATCAGTTGTGGCTATGAAGACAAGACAGACTGGGGAAAAGAGGTGAAGTCTTGGATCTTGGTTGTGTTTTTGTTAATCGGTTGAAGCATTTGTTACCTATTTTTTTCTTTTCTTTTGCAGATTGGCTGGATCTATGGATCGGTTACAGAGGATATTCTAACTGGGTTTAAGATGCATTGCCATGGTTGGCGGTCGATTTACTGCATACCTAAACGGGTTGCATTCAAAGGTTCTGCGCCACTCAATCTTTCTGATCGTCTTCACCAGGTTCTTCGGTGGGCTCTTGGGTCTATTGAAATTTTCTTCAGCAATCATTGCCCTCTTTGGTATGGATATGGTGGTGGACTAAAATGTTTGGAAAGATTTTCCTACATTAACTCCATCGTCTATCCCTGGACATCCATTCCACTTTTGGCTTACTGTACATTGCCTGCCATCTGTTTGTTGACGGGGAAATTTATCACTCCAGAGGTAAAGCTTATTCAACTTGTAATTCTGTGTGCGTGAAGTTATGGATTTTTTTTAGGACGAGGTTATGTAATATTTGAGCCTTACCTTTCTCTTCCGGTTCTACCGTGCAGCTTAACAACGTTGCCAGCCTCTGGTTCATGTCACTTTTTATCTGCATTTTTGCTACAAGTATTCTGGAAATGAGATGGAGTGGTGTAGGCATCGATGATTGGTGGAGAAACGAGCAATTTTGGGTCATTGGAGGTGTCTCTTCACATCTCTTTGCTGTGTTCCAAGGACTTCTCAAGGTCATAGCTGGTATAGATACGAGCTTCACTGTGACATCAAAAGGTGGAGATGATGAAGAGTTCTCAGAGCTGTATACGTTCAAATGGACAACCTTGCTGATACCTCCAACCACTCTGCTCCTACTGAACTTCATTGGGGTGGTGGCTGGTGTTTCCAATGCGATCAATAACGGATATGAATCATGGGGCCCACTCTTTGGGAAGCTCTTCTTTGCATTTTGGGTGATTGTCCATCTGTATCCGTTTCTCAAAGGTTTGGTTGGAAGGCAAAACAGGACTCCAACGATTGTCATTGTCTGGTCCATTCTTCTGGCTTCGATCTTCTCACTCCTCTGGGTCCGTATCGATCCTTTCCTGGCGAAGAATGATGGTCCTCTTCTGGAGGAGTGTGGTTTGGATTGCAACTAGGAGGTCAGCAAGTGAACTCCCATCCAGTGTGTGCCCGAAGAAGTATTTTTGCAGGTGTTTGTTCCCCCCATATGTTTCCATTTTTTCCTCTGTAGATAGAAACACGAAAGCCTTGCATTTCTTTTGTTCCGTGGTGGTAGTTCAGCCTCATATCTGCAATATTGGGCAAACGGGAGGCTGCGACAACGTTGTGCAGTTCGGCCACGAAAATACCTGTTTGATTGTTCAGCATTCTTTATTAGTTTGGTGGAAATGAATCGGGTGAGCCGAACAGAAAGTTGCTTGATTCTGCATTGCTCTCCTCGATCTTCAAACTCAGAACTTGTTTCTCAATAAGGCAGGAATGGATCTGCCATCTGGAATAGAGGAAGATGCACATTATTCTATGTAGCGAGTTAAATATGCCTGCCTGCCTGCCCATTGAGGGGCTTGTTCATTCCTTCGTCCTCTTTCTAGTTCCATCCCCTTACTAGAACAAACAGATATCTAGTGTTAGCAATTTAGCGCATCCAGTGTTGTAATTTGTAAAGGTGCACTCTTATGTTCAGTTGCGTAAAGTCCCTTACGAATTATGACGGGCGTGTTTGTTGTTCATCTGTAATGCTATACTGCTGCTGTTGTCTACGCATTTTTAAAGAGAGGCTGTAGCGATGACCGGGAGTGGCTACACATATATAATGGCGGCAATTCCTGTTGGTGGAAACATGATGCTGTCCTTGCTGCTCTTGTACTCTTTCGATTCTCTCGGTCTTTCTACAGAGCGTAGGCAGGCAGCTCATTACCCCATCAGATGTTATACTGTGGTGGTAGCAGTAGTACTCCCTACCTTGTTTCGACAAATGTAATGGCGGTAGGGCAGTGCAGTACCAGAACATTGAAAGATCATTGCTTTGGGAAGAGCCTTGTAATGGCGGTAGGTTGTAAGATTCTTTAGGACGAAAAAAACTTTGGACCCCCATGCAATCACTCCGATTCTGCAATCTACAGCAATGAATGCCACCACCTGTGGTGAGCCACATGGTGCTGGATTTGTTCACTGGACCAACCCTGGAATCATGGGCGGCGCTTAACCTTAACCGGTAAGTCTTCCTCTCGACTGTTACGGTGGATGTTTGAGGATTCCGGCCGTTTCCGGCGTGGTTGGTAAGAGCTTCGAGGGGTAAGCAAACGTGCGGATAAATTTGTTACATGAACGAACTCTCGTTGCTACCTTAGGTTAGTTGACTTCCTACCTGCTTGGAACACACGAATCTCACGAAGCGGTATAATTCCTTTCTGCATCCCAAGCTCCTAACCCTAGCTCACCTGCATCCATAGATCATCAGATCCTAGTTTGTTGCTAGACACAACAACAGGCAGGCACCAACCTGCCCAATTCTGCCAACCGCAATCCCTCAACTCGCGAAAAAGGCCACGCATTTGTAGCATCCATTCCTCTACCTCTAGGCACTTCACTTCACTTAGAACCCCATTCTTATTAGAGCATGCTTAAGGTTATGTACCGGCTAGCTCACCTCCGTTTCCAGCTTTAATTCCCATGTAGTCGTAAGTTTCTTTTACCGACGAAAGGAGACTTGAGATTTGCACTGCTCATGGGAGTGCGTGATGAAAAGGAGACTTCGAGGGGGTGTTTAGAATAGCGATGACTTTTAACTAAAATTTTACTGTATCTGATTTTTTTACTGGATGAAAAAAAGACTTTTTTTACTGTACCTGAAATAAAAGCAACACACTAATCTAAAACGGATAATACAAAAAATATAAGAAAAAAAAATAAAACACAAAAAAAGAGCTAAAAGATAAAATAATGCACAATATTTTAAACGCCACGGCGAACGTCGAAGCTCATCTCGCAGCTGTTTTGAGCGCCGCCTAAAGGCGTCCACAGGAAGAACGTGTACGGTTGCAATAGTACACTGCGGGATGGGACGTGCTAACGAACCCAACAAGCAAAAAATAGTAATGAGGACCGAGCTCGGGTTGCCGCTGGTGTTGGTGAACGCCTCGTCCACGTGGGTTAACCGTGTCAGCGTATCTCATCAAAATAATTAAAAATTTTATCTAAATTCAATCACCATAGCGTGTCTCATCAGAATAATTAGAAATCCCAAGAAATAAGAGGACATACACATGTAGTGTTTTCAATGGTTAAAACGACGTTTCTTGAGATATAGACATCCATTCTAATTAGATGTGTATGTTAGTAGATGCATTTATATGTAAGGTGTGCGTGAATGCGTGTGTTCACTATTATACTTTAAAAACAAACAAAAAATAAAAAAACTGTATACTATACGTGTACCATTTGTCGATGCAATCTGTGCTTTGAATTATTGTTAATGCTCTCGTTGAGCAGGTGTAGTAGTAGTAGTAGTACAGGTACTAGTAGTTGATTGCCGGTTTTGGTGAAGAGAAACTGGGTTACCAATCATAGATCAGATCAAGAAGACTAATACTAATATTTTGGAGGGTCCCTGCTGGATCTGGATGCGACTGGTGTGGTGGGAATTCGTGATTAGGAGAAGTAATTACGACGGGTGGTCACGCATTAAGTATAGCCTCTAGTTGGTGGTTTATCCAAGGAAAGAGTGTTTTAAGTAGAACAAACATATACAGCGGGGAACGCGAGAGGTCCAGCCTCCAGTGCCGCTTTCGATTGTAGCGTAGCATGTGTACCCTGTCACTACTGCTTGACCATTTGGTCAACTGCCACCCCCATCAAACTGTTCTTTTAATGGTCCATCAAATTGTTTCTGTTTACATCATCTTGTCTTGTTTTTGCATCTGAACAAATTAGGATCGGACTGCAGTGGCACATAGCAGAAGCTACAGCCACAACATCAGTTAGAATTATACTATTAGCCTATTAGTTAGACCGTATCAGGTCAAATCGCGTCTTAAATAAAAAAAGTACTTTCTTTACTCTATGAAGCCACGACAAAATGGAAGCAAAATCTCAATCTCCCCTTGTGCACGGATGGATGGGATAAACTGATTTCAAAATTAAAAAGAAGATGGATCGGGCCCCTGGTATTAATTCCTGAATGCGTACAAATACAGGCACAGCAGAACAGGATGCATCATGCATATTAAACCCTTACGCTTCGCTGCACAGCAGGGACCAAGGATGCTGCGAGTACGGCGGGTGCGGCGGCGTTTTGGACGGCCGGTATCAGGACGGAGACGTACGCGATCACATGCGGCGGAGCCCGGGACGGCGGACACACGGAGCAGAGCACGAGCTGCACAGGCTGTCGGTGGGGGAGGAGTGAGAGGAACAGACACATGGCCGGCGGTGCACGCACGACGGCGAGCCCCGCTCGATTTCTTCTCTCCTCCCCGTCTCTTCTCGTGCCGTCGGACCACCGCTCACCAAAGACACGATCGACGCATGCGGACTAGTACAAGACCGGGGATGAAACCGTTAAGTAAATTAACGGTCCTGTTTAAACATGCTGTGAAGAAGCTTGTGACCGGTGATTTTTGGCGGCTGCGGATGACGGTTTTTGCTAAAAGTAAATAGTAATTACTGAAAAAAATAATTTTTAGAATAAAAATGCGAGCGCTAAGAAATGAGGAAGAGATACGTATGCGAAAAATAGAGAGAAATAAAGTGTGTGATGTATTTATGACTCCTACCTATTTCCTGAGTGAGACAGATTGAGAGAAGTGAGAAACCGTTTCGATAAACTAGGTGTTCATACTGGCTTCTAGCTTCTTCAAGTAAAAGCTAATAAGAACACCCCTGTGTCTTTTGGTTTTTGGCTGAAATAATACTGTAACGACTGTTAGATTTTTCAGATATTCAATTAAAAAATAAATAAAATAAATAAAAACATCGTTGTATCTTCACAGATAATATATAAAAAAATTATGTTAAGAAACTAATATTCAAATGATTTTTAATTTCTAAAAGATCAGATGTTATCACTGTTTGGAATAAAGATCTAAGTACTGCTCCATGGTCTGGACCCCTTCAGTTCTCCCTGCAATTTATACAACTTGGTCACTGTGCTACAGTGATCTCGACTCTGATAAAGCATTGGGAGGCAGAGGTACAAGTACTTCTATGTTATGTGGCATTTCCTCCTAGCTTTGCGAGAGGTTACAGCTAATGCGTGTTGGATCACTAACACCGCGAGACGTTATAACTACTACCTTTAGTGGTGATCGTTTTAGCGATGATTTCGGTTTTAATCAAGTTTCTCAGAGTGATCAAATTTTACTGTGTGTGAAATTTTACTGTAGCTAAGTTAGTGGATAGTGTAGTGAATAGTGAAAAAAATCGAAACTAGAAGCTGAAGCCGAAAAAAACCGAAACGATCAGGGCCTTAGTCTATAGTATAGACCATAGTCTTACTCTTAAGATTATCTTTAAGACTTCTATTTTATTTAAAAATAACATTAAAGATAACTTCTTTAATAGTAAATTATTACTCTAAGTATTTTATACTATTTTCACTATAACTTATTGTCTCACAATCTCTCACTATTTACGTTGGTTTATGAGCTCAAATCGTTTTTTATAAAAGATAACATATTATTTCTGTTCACCTCCTCTCTCCTACACATATGATTTTAATAATTTAATATAGCTAAGATGACACTATTAGAGATACCCTCAGAGATGCATATCGTTTTGGTTATAGTGTAGTCAAACTTTTAAAATTTTAAATTATTAAATTAGATGCACTAAAAATAAAAATATAGATTGTGTCAAAAATTTTATTAGATTTTATAAATATATTATAATAAAATTTAGTAATCAAAATTGTGTTTTAAAGATTGTGCCCATGTCTAAATATTTATGACTAGAGAAAGTACTTTAGCCTCCGTTCAAATCAACTTTTTAATGGTTTTTGGTTGAAATTACACTGTAACGGCTTTTAGTTTTTTCTAAGACATTCAATTAAAGGAAATTGAAGAAAAATAAAAAACTTGAAAACACAATTATGACATATTCATGTTGATTTTTGCTGATAGCTTTTTAGTTTTGGCTTATAAATAGTAACAACTTTAGAGAAGCCGTACGGAGAGAGAGACACTCGTATGTGATTTTAGTTGATATAAATAAAATCACTATAGTGTCTATTACAATCGACTAGTAGATCTTATCTTAAAGAGACACTTTGTTTAAAAGTTATATACAATAGAAAAACCATTTACTCTAGAAAAGTGGTTTTTAGAAGTCACTATGAATAGAGTCATATATCTCTACGGATAATGCAGATGAAGAAGAAAAAAAAGTTATGTTAAGAAGCCAATACGACTAAAAAATTTTTAGATTCTAAAAACTAAAAGTCAGAAGTAAAAAACTGGTTGAAGCTGGGCCTAACCTAGGAGTGACCCTATTACTGCATGGTTTGGAACTGAGTACTAGAGTACTCAAGATTTCTACAGTGCCAAATTAATAGCGTCATAACTGCACCAATCCCCCCCACCCAAAAAAAAGCGACGTGCACGGTGCACCCCCAGCCAGCAAAAGGTTAAGGCTTCGTCATTGTCAACGTGAGTGAGTTCCTGAAGGTCGTGCCATAGTATACGCAGCTCAATGCCTCAATTCGTTGTTTACTGTCGCCGCGATTCAGGCGCTACGTACAATGCAGCTGACTTGCGATACTAGTAAGGATCGATAGGAGAAATTAAATCAGGGCATCAACTTCTTAAGGATCACAGGCCGGTCGAAACCTGGAAATTGGACCTACTCGAGCAGATGGCCATGGCGGGCTCCTCTTAGAGAGAAATGGCTTGGTGCTGGTTTTGATCCTTTGGAGAGTTACTATTTTACCCTTAAAGAAATTGCACTTCAAGTATTTGACAAGGTGGTATAAAAAATCATAACCAATGTAGTCCATTGGATCAAAAAGATTGAGAAACATTAGGAGGTACCGTAAAAGAGCTCAGATTATTATTTCCCTGGACAGTTAGGCATTGGTACAACTGTCATGTGTCCATATGCCATAGGCAGGAACCATCTAATATACTTGCTCCACTCACTATGTATGTTAATTTTTAAAGGTCTTAACAATACACAATGAATACTTAATTTTTGAAGAGGCATCCACATTGAAGAACTTATATACAGTACAGGTAAAGCCATTCCACTAAATATATCCTTTTTTTCCTTTTAAAGAGGTGTTTATAAGCTTGCTAGGCCTGTATACCATAATCTAGATTATCATAAATCACAACAAACACTAAACAATGTGGTTGCACAACTGTAGTGTAATTACGGCACAGCCTGTGGTGCTGGCGCCGCCTATTCGTCCTCTTTTCTCCTCCTCTCTCATTTAACAGATAACATGACAGAAGATTCTCTCTGCAAGTTGGCCATCATGTTCCAATCATCACGTCCACTAACCATGTTTCTCATTAAACAAATCCATCACTCCCTGCGACTCGTGGAAGCACAGCACAACCGCGAAATCTTCGCACTGTAATCACGCTCTGAAATGTAAAGAATGGAACCTTCTGAGCTCTGACCGAGCAGGCAGCACTTCACTTCGCTACTTGCCGCTGCTACTTTCAGTCAAAGCAGAGGGCTGGGTAGATTAGATTAATCAGGTGACAGCAAATGGCAATGAGAGGAAAGGGGCAAGCAGCACCAAAAGAGTGAGCAAAGTTGCACATCCTTCATCTTCTGTTGCTGCTACTGTTGCCTCGCTTGTCTCCTGTCAGAATTCAGATCTGGCTACAATTCTTTCTTTTGTCGAGAGAGAGAGAGATCGATCACATGTTTGTTTGGGAGTAAAGCTAGCATGCATGTGGCATGTGTGTGCGCTGGTCTCAAATGTTCGGGAGCAGAGGAAACGACAGAGAGGCTTCAGGGTGCGTTGCTTCCTTGCTCTCAACTTCTGAAGTCACTTGGTCCACCACAAACCACTCTATTTATTGTGGTTTTGGAAACCAAACGTTGGGTTTATTTTCAGGTGTCCCGGGAAGTAAAATGTGCACATTGCCTAGTACTACATTCTTAATGGGCAGTAGCGGTTTTTTTTTAAAAAACCATTCTTAATGGGTACGTAGTAGTGAAAAGTATTTTGAAGGCCATAACAATGAGCTAGCATGCATAGTTATTGGGAGTTCAGAATTCAGATCAGTGTGGAGAATGGATGGATTAAAAATTTGTGCAATGCAGCAGGTTCGGAATTCTGACTGGAACCGGGCGTACGTGCAGGACGATCTTGCAGTGATGCTGGTCTTATTTGGATCTCATTCTATAGTGCTACCACTACTCAATACTCATGCCTTACGACATAGACCAAAACTATGCACATCGAATGGTTTCAGTGCTGGGATTTTATACCTCATGATTTCGCTGGGAAACTGAATCGGATGAGAGGGGTGATCACGGGAAAAAGGAAGAAACGACCGAATAGACCAAACTATGCACGTGCAGGTTGGTGTTGGCTGTATACTTGTATTGTACACACCTCAGTCAGATCAGATGTGTAACCCATCGTCGATAGCGATTAATTGTTGGTAATCAGAACGTAGTATGACGACGGTTACTGGAACTGTTTCTTCTTTCACCTCTTGTCAGCATTCTAAAACGCACTACAGCATCAAGCATTAACAGCTATATATAGTCGTATTATATCTCACAAAAATCCTCTTTAAAATTAGCCAGCTAGGTCAAACGGCTCTAGCAACAAATGCAAAGGGAGAGCATGTTGTTTGGCTGTCTGCATCTGTGCATGCCGGCTAGTCGATGTCGAAAAGAAAATCGCTCTCTGTGGTAACTTCCATCTAGTGCATATGAACTTTTGGGCCAGCCCGGCCGGTCAAAAATAACATAACCTACCTACGTACCTACGTACGTACGTACGTAGTCTATGGTAGTACGGAAACACTGAATACCAAGGCCACGGCTGCCGTTCCACGCATGTACGTACAATTGCCGGCGTACAACCACATGCAAATGTCCCACTCCATCGATCGGCCATGTGCGCTGCGCGTGGTATGATCGTATCACATTAATTATGTATGCGCGTATACTATATATATATATATACGTAATATTCATAGACAAAAGTCCCCATTTTTTTGATTTAATACATATAGAATCCCTAAACCTCAACGGTAGAACCAAGAAACCCTTCGCTATCGAGACTTATTTATCACAAATATCAGGCAAATAAATAAATATATCAATTAGTCAGTTTTCCTCACTTTCTTGGTCTTAATCCATTTGAAATTACTTTTTTTTACCTAGTCAAAATACGCTTATAATTTTGCGTCGGGGTGTATGTATTATTTCCTGTATATCGCCAATTGGAGGCGCAACAAATAACTGCTTGAGTAAAATTAATTAACACTAGTGATAAACCTTAACGGGCACATCTAAAAAAGGGCAAGCCCAGATTCCAAGCGGTGGGCCGCGGCGGCCGGGTGCCGCGCCCGACGAACCCGATGGTCACGCCGCTGCTCACCATGGCCTACGCCTACCGGAAGGCCGGCAAGCACCTCGACAGCGCCGTGTTAGAACCCTAACGCCCCAATTCCTCCCTGCATATATCTATGTACTGAAGGCTACGAAGGATCAAACTCACGCGAGGTATGAATATAACACACACGAGAGCAGATTTGAGTGCACACAAACACACAAGAGATTTTGGCGACGAACGCCCGCCACGACTAAATAAACTGATGATTACACGGCTTATGTAACCTCACGTACATGCACACAGCTAGCAGCCCGACCGGGTCGCACGCACGACCACGAGCCACCCACTCATGCACGATCCACGTGTCTCACGCGCAAGAATCGCTCCTCCGAGCTGACCATCAGCCACGCCACAACGTGCTCCACTAATCCTACATGCAGCTAACTAATTTGCCGTTAATCCTCTTATTCCTCAGACTCAGTCAGTTGCTACTTGTGCTGCAACATACGTATATACCGATCACAAGCACTGACTAACTCTACATGCAAAACTTGGATTAACCACAGCCTACATCTAGCCTTAAGCAGAATCATGATTTATTATTTCGACCACCGAGCTTCAAGCTTACATGCAATTTACCATTTGCTGTTGGCATGGTGAAATAAACGCACATATGCTATAGATTTAAGGGAAATGTTTTGTTATACTTTTTCATAACTGTGCAGTAAAGCTGACACAGTATCCTGTTTAACATGGAAAATCAGTATACACGAGCGAGATTGTAACTTAGACTGTACTTATGCTGCCATCTTCTTGTCAATGTCGGTCATCTTGATGGCGTTAGCTTTTATCGTGGCCAACGACTCGATAATAGGAGTCATGGTAGCAGAAGTTGTGAGAAGTGAATGACTATTCTGATACCAAATGTGATAAACTTTAGTTCATTGGAGTGAACACCATCGGGAGAAAACCCAGGCGGCGTCGGCTTGGTGGGATAAAAAAATTTGACTATAGACTGGAATAATAGAACTTGGGAAAGAGACTAGGTTAATTCATCTTCATTGCTTCATTCCTTAATAGATAGATGCTAACTCGTTTTATAGAGATAGCTCGACTTGATCTCCAAGATATAATATCTTTTTTTTAAGGAAACCTATTTCTAATGAATAGAATATATTTATAAAGCAGTAAACCTATATAATAAGGAACTAAACTCATCTAATAAGAAAAATAACTTTTCTTATCTCTATTCTAATTCATTTTATCGTGTCATACATAGCCGCTATAGTATCACGAGGTATTGTTCACGCGTGTGAACAGTATTTCGCACAGGAATTCTTAATAATCTTCTTTCCTCATCTTCATCAAGTTGAAGTACTCCGACCCTTATCCACACTCAGTGGTAATAGTGTTCTCTATTGTGTCTTCTTGCTCTTATTTTTTTACAGGATCATTTAGTTTTAACTGACTAAATAATATCTACTTTTTTTTAAAAAAAAAGAGCAAGATGAGCTCTGCTATTTCATCTTAAAGAGTTTGAAAATATTTGGCATTTTGGCTATCTGCTCTTTTTTTTAATTATGAGTCAGCATTGTTCCTATGACACGTGCTATTGGAGGCTACTCTATCAACATTTTCCAATAGTTTTGACAACCCATTGCCTATACTAGATGTGGCTTGAGCAAGCTTTCACTTGCATGGCGGACCAGAATCAAAATTTAGGGGTGACTAATAGGACTTGTTTACCGATTTATCGAATGCCGAGTTAACGTCTCACGGTAGCTTGTCACATTGTTGGTGAGAGGTAGAAAAAAGTTATTATGACTATAGTGGTCTGAAGAAAAACCGACAATAGAGGAATAATAGGGAGAGATGGTTATTGCTGCGCAATCTCCTCAACAAAACTGAGGCCTTTTCTGATCTTTTTATTAGCAATCTAGTAGATGTTTGTTACATGCTGGTTAACAAAGAAATCGGATCGCTAACAAATAGCACTAACTATGATCCGGTTATTCACCTCAATCAGGAAAACAGAAAAATGGGCATTCTTGCCCAGCTGAAAACTGAATGGCACCGTGCAAAAGATATAGGCCCCGTGCAAAATGGGAGCTGAAAGACATCAGCGTAGGCCCCGTTCCAACCGTGCTTATGTCTGTTTCAGTGAACCAAACAATATCAGCCCATGAGCTTAAACATGGGAAAGAAGAAAGGCTAGCTGTGGTTGCCGTTCCTAAAAGGATTTATAAACGGGCCAGCACATCCGAATTGCACGTTCATGGGTTTTGGGCCTTGTGTCAACCGTTCCAGCTGTCCATCGTTCTTGCAATCAATCCCTCCCTTACTGCATGGGGCTGGGACCGAACCTTTGCGTTGATGGAGGCTAGCCGATCGATCGAGACAGGAGAGAGCGCTCGTACTGCGACTCTGAAGACCATGTTGAGCCGGGGGGAGCGGCCGGCGTAGGGGGGGCGCCAGCCCCACCCCCACCTGCCCCCCCGGTAGGTCCGCCACCTCCGCCGCCGCCGACAGCGCGTTCAAGCTGCTGCGGGAGCCGTGGGAGACGCTCTCGGCTCGCCACCCTCCGCCTCCCGCCGCCGCCCGCGCTGACGCGACGCCGGGTGCGTTCTCCCCGTCCGGCGTACAAGGCGGGGCCGCAGGCT
Source organism: Melocanna baccifera (assembly GCA_036346265.1). NCBI lineage: Eukaryota > Viridiplantae > Streptophyta > Magnoliopsida > Poales > Poaceae > Melocanna > Melocanna baccifera. The sequence goes on along the minus strand of CM070683.1, from coordinate 1,040,931 downwards.
TCCTCTTCCGCGGCAATCCTGGTGGAGAGAGTACACGGCTAGCCGCCCGCCGCCGACACCTCATCCAAGCAGCGCGCCGCTAAACCCACGCGCACCATCCCGAATGCCGTACGTGCTTCACCCTAACTTCATAATTGTTATGTTGCAGTGAACTTAATCACGATTTAGAAGTTAGTATATTTTTCGTTGCTGATGTGGTAAAATGAACTGCCATTGAAACGTAGGTGGTTAGTTGAACGCTTGAATCGACTAAATCACTTGGTATAACCTATTGTTCGAACTATATTTTCTATTTTTTTATATCATACTTGAGCTCAGATATCTCACCCAATATTCTTCTCGTTCTGGGCCTCTGTTCGTTTATGAGCATAGCCTCGATCCTTGTTATTGACTATGTTGACTCTAAGCCTTCTTACACATCCAAAGATAAAGAATTCATTTTTGAACATAAGTTCTTCATAATTTGACCCACATTATCTAAAATATGCATTGTGCAACACATATGCACTAATCTATATCAAACCAAAACACACCACTACTCAATTTTCCAAAACACAATTTTCGGCTGAAGCAAAAGCTACTTTGCCAGTCAAACCGCCAGCCTTGGTAGGTCTGATTGCCACCTCTAGCCAGTCAGACCGACAAGCCTGACAACTGCTGAAAAACCGCAAATTTGCAGAATCTAGATTTTTACTATTCTAAAATGACAATAGTTCATCACAACATAACCCTAGATTTTCTCATATGATCTTTCATGAGCTACTATTAATTCTTTGGTCTTCCTCTCTAGAACACTTGTTAGTTGTGTAAGTTGTAGATAGCAAATTTAAAGAGGACGAATGATCTCCATCCTTTTCTAGCTATACCGAGCTATGTTGCCTACTTGCCTTACTTATTCAATAATAATCTTCGTGCGGTTAATGGACGAGAGCTTCACTTCTGCATGGTCGATGGTGACTTTAAGAAGTTCGAATGGAAATGGTCCATCAGAAAGGTGGATATCTTATGAATTATGATCATTTTCATTTCATGTCTTTTTTGTGGCATATGCCTTTGATGAGCATCCTGCTTCTTTGCTTGTGTTGAAAAGTATGATCTGAATTTGTAACCGTGTCCGTGTAGGACTCCGTGTCTTCTCCATCCTCATGAGAGAAGTCAAAGAGAAGCTCTCAATTGTAATTTCTTCTCATTATAGTGATTTGCCTTCAAACGACCGTGGTTTTTTTCCGTAAAAGTTTTTCACGTAAAAATCCGTGTCTATTGTCTCTATTTTTTCTGTGTATTATTTGCAACAGCTTGTCACTAGCTTATTTTTGCTACCACTTGATGCCCTGATGCAGATTTGTTTTTTCATTTCACGTATCCTTAGAATTCTCCATGTTTTAGCTAGGAGAAAAGAAAATTCTGTTCATAAGTCTCATATGACCTATTCTGTTTTGTTTTTGTAACAGGTCCTCTAGTGCAATTTTGCTGTATGAAGTTAATGTGATACCAAGATTTAATTTCCCAGCAATATTTCTTGAGAGGGTTATAAGGTCGGATCTTCCTGTGAATCTCGGAGCACTGGCTTGTAGAGCTGAAAAATTTTATTTACAAAACCAACGATGCGGATCTAGAAAATTTGCTGGTGCAGAGTCACTTAACTTTCGTAGTGCAACAGTCGAGAATGATGCCATTTCTTCTAGTAAGTTCAAAGAAGCACCTCCCTGTTCTGGTTTTGTTGGTGTGCTTGCTTCACCTTCTTCTGAGTTGAATAGCAAATGGGGTGTATATGGAAATGTCTGCAGACTTGATAGGCCTTGTGTGGTAGACGAGATCGATCTTCGAAGATTTGATGGCCTCTTGGTAACTTACTCAACTTATATGCATCAATTAATTACCCTTGGATTCTTAACTTTCATGGCAAGCACACTCAGAAATTTGGCTTCTCTTGTAAAATGTTTTGGATGAAGGAACATGAAGGGGCTCACAGGTGTGTTTTTGCTAGTATCACTTTGAAAGCACCGGTTAGAGAAGTATGGAATATGTTCTCACTGCATATGAGAAGTTACCTGAGTAAGTAGTTCTATCTTTCTGCAGTCTTTGGAGTTCACAGTCTACTAGTGCTACACAAGTATGATCTAACAAAGCTATCTGATAGGATTGTACCGAACCTGGCTATCAGTAGGATTATTCTGCGTGATAATAACATGGTTCACATATTGCAGGTAGGAATTGTGTTAAACTGTTAATGCTTTATCTCATTTTCTACTTGTTTGTTTCTAATTCGCATTTAAGTTTGGAGGTTGGAGTGGTGCATCGATTTTGCACAGAAGATGCCAATTCACAATTTAACTTTTTGATCGTTAACTAGCTTAGGTTTTTTTAGTTTTTTACCCAGTATTTTAGCTCTCCCATCTATCAAGTGATTGATTAATTTTCCCCTTCCTTACAAGTTCATGCTTTTTATTTCACATATATCTTCCCGAATACTAATGGAATTGGATTTGTGCCCTGCCAATGGGGAAAAATGATCAATGCCCCCTCCCCAAAGATCATTTTCCAAAAGAATTTAACTCAATTTGATAGTTTTGTGAGTTTTGCAAGTATTAAACATCTCAGATTCTTTTTCTAGGAGGGTTGCAAAGGCCTACTTTATGTGGTTCTTCATGCCCGTGTTGTTATGGATCTTCGTTAGAAACTTGAACGCGAGATCAGCTTTGAGCAAGTTGAGGGGTGTTAAAAGATAGCTACAATTGCTATTGTTAACATATCTCTGCCATAATTAGAATCATTGTATAGATAGAAAGCATGTTGTAAATATAGAATGAGATAACTCAATATCGGCATGTATCTATTCACGGTCTGATATTGTCATCAATATATATATATATATATATGAGACAGAGCAGCCTGGTTCGGCATTGAGCCAATCAATCAATTCTCTCCTTCGGTTCCTATTTTTCACATGGTATCAGAGTCATCCTCTCCTACTAACATGAATTCGTCGAGTAGCACCTCCTCTTCCAACATGGTGCCTTCCATGTCGACGGCAACCGACGGAATCATCCCCACACCGGCATTTGGTCATCTCATCACCATCAAATTAACACAGGAGAAATATCTCCTGTGGAAGGCATCAAACATGGTTCCACTGTCATATTTTTGAAGGGCGTCAACTTGGTGTGGCATCACCATGCAAGTGACAACCTTTGGTGTTTGTTTTAATGTTATTTATTCAGTGTATTTAGGACAACTGAGAACCTATCATTGTGATTTCTGGCACTCTTTCTTTCGTCTTAACAAAAGCCTATCGTGATCTATGCATTATCATAGTAAAATGTACTCGGTGCTTTGATGAATATCGCGGTCGGTTTTTTTATGGAATTTAATCGTCTTTGGGTAAAACAAAACAAATAGTTTAATTTTATCTATTTTAGGTCACTAGTAAGGTGCCCGTGCGTTAGAATGGAAAACCAAATAAAAGTGATGCATACTATCAAATATGATCTCAAATTAAATAATAAATATCAACTTTGAAGCTAGCATAATCAATTAAAATGGTACAAGCACAAGAACTTACTCTTTTGGTCCTCTCCGTGTCACCTCAATGGATTTGATCCGCTCAAATGAGTTCGTGAATATATGCTCCTCCTCCTCGGGATCTCTCGTGGTTTGCTTGCTAGATGTTGCACAAAGACTCAAGATTGTCAAGACGCTGTAAACAAGTGCTCATGTCAAGATCACTTATAGACCGATGGTGTGGCTTATCTCGCAATCGGACCGTGCCATAGAAGGATGGACATTCTCAAGCCTCATCACCGGTTTGGATATGAAAAGGCGTAAAAGGAGAGTAGCTTGATCAAGGTTGTGACCACAGCTTTAACAAGATTTTCCAAACCCTTCTGCAATTGTACCATCCAAATTAAAAGCAGTGTTCCCTGCCATCAATAGAACATAACAAAAATCAATAATGAAGAGAATAAAACAGCAGCAGCATATCACTACTGTAGGAGCAGTCCTTGGATACATGCCAAATAAACTGAGGTTATTTCTCAATCAAAGAGATAATTTTCATGGTTCCAAGTCTAGCGCAAAACCAAATAGACAATTCTGAGTTTGAACATTGATATGCCAAATAGATAATTTTCCTTACAAACGGATTTCATAGTTACATAGGTAGCTAAAAGGGAAAAACTTGAACATTGATATGCAGATAATTAATCATAGCAATGTCAATTCTTCGGATAAATAATTGCTTTTGTAAGTTACAAATCAATTCAGCCCAATCTAACAGCTGCCCTTTTATGATAACGCAATATCCAGTATTCCAGTGACTCCATTTGGCAAATAATTAAGGTCAGTACTCGGTAAACAACAACGCAGCATGTATTGAAAAAGGTAATCTCAGCAGTAAGCATAACAGATATGTAGTAGGAACGTAAAGTGATCGGCACGTAGGCAGGCCATCACATCCCACTTTTATTTTGTACAGGAATGGCTAAAAACGAGCAGGTTTCTCTAAAAGGGGACATAAGAAAAAATTGCACCCGAAAGATTTGGCCCACCCCACCTCTAATACCTGCAAGAGTCCAATCACTCCGGGGTCACCAAAACCCAGAGCCACCTTTCTGCCACAGCTCAGAGCCTTGTGCAGAATGGTTAAGGTGAAATGAGTGACCATGCTACATAATACAGACTAAAAACAACAAAAAGTAATGCCTACAAGCTCCTCACCCAATTAAAGATGTTGCATATCACAATTGCAGTCTCTTAACATCATAAATCTCTATGAGACGGAGCCTCTGCAAGGAAAAAGAGATGACCTGTAGCATTTTCTAAAGGATGATGAATAAATTTCACCGACTTTAGCACATGTAAAGCATGCATTTTTATAGAATACAACACATATCCTTGAAGTAATTTTTATTGTCGAATTCAAATTACTATGGCATTTCCCTATTACAAGGTTCTGTGCTACACTTTCTAGTTTATACAATACATAAGCCACCCAAATTTGATTATATAAGCGGTTCAGTATATAATTCAATTCTTTACAAACAAATGTTGTATTCATACATTCAGTATAAGTGAGTTCAATGCTGCCTAAGATGCAATCAAGTATCGACGAAAATCCAAGCATATGTTTGTACCAATAAAAACATACCTGTGACCAAGCATCGAAGCGGAGGTGAAACCCGTGGTCCGGAAAGCTTATGACAAAATCCAACTTTAGAGGCTCCACGGCCACGTAGCAATAACACCAATCGGTTAAGCTTATTTCGTGGCTCGTAGCATCAAACGGCCGAGCATCACAAACCTCATCGAAGTACTTCACGTGGACAACATCGTAAATGTTGGGTGGTGCTCTATCTGCGAACGCATCGTAAATCGGCATCCCTGCACCAATAGCGAGCTCTCACGCCGAATTCACCCCCAAAAATTGAAACTTTTAGCTAGAGATTGTTTAAAAGACAAGTTTTTTCTCCTCTCGTCACGGCGAGAGCAAGCAAGCCACCGACGACCTCCGATCCCAACCGTGGATCAGACGATGGGTGGTTAGGGTGAGGGCTAACCGAGCGTGAAGGGGCCGACGCCGAGGCGGGGCGAAGGTCGAGGTGATGGCCCCATGGCCATGCCCTCGTGAGTGTCGCCTCACGGGACCGTCACGGGGACGGCAACCCGGCCGCCCGCGCGCCGCTCACCATCGCCGGTGTAGAGCACCCGGCACCAAATGGGGGAGGAGGAGAGCTGCAGATACGGGCGGTGGAGGGAGCGCGGAGGGGCCGTGTGAGGCGGCGTTGTGGAAGGGGGACGCGATCGAGCACTGCATCGAGGGGCCGACCATCGGCGCGCGGATATAGAGGGGAGGAGGGCCACTCGTCAGGCAAAGTCCGCGCGGCGGCGGCGTGGGGTGGGGAAGAGGAGGCAGCTGCGGCGCGGGGTGGGAGAGGAGGAGGCGGGCTGCGGCGTGGGGTGGGGAGGAGGCGGCGGCAGAGCGGAGGGGTGGGGGGGGAGGAGGAGGCGCGGGGTGGGAGGGAGGGAGGAGGCGGCGGGGCGGGGTGGGAGGGAGGGGATGAGGCGGCGGGGGGGGGGGGAGGCGGCGACGGCGCGGGGGGGAGGGAGGAGGAGGCGCGCGGGGTGGGAGGGAGGGAGGGGAACGGCGTGGGGGGGAGGGAGGGGAGGGAGAGGAGGTGGCGGCGCGGTGGGAGGTGGGTGGGAGGCGCGGGTGGGAGGGTTTTAGGGTTGGCCGGGTGGCGGGAGGGGAGGAAAATCCGACGGTCCAGATTGGATGGAGGCTTCGGCAACCACCAACTCATTCTTTTATAATCTTTACTATTATAAAAGAAGGAGTTGGTGGTTGCTCACCACGCCCTCTCACGTTTTTAAGCCATTGGATTCGATCCGAACCGTCATCTCCGAACCCTAGCTCTCCCGCCGCCCGCCCCTAATCCATCTATCCCCGCCGCCCGCCCCCCTAATCCATCTATCCCCGCCGCCCCCCGGCCTCTTTCTCATTTTCCGCCGCCCACCTCCCCTGCCGACCCTCCGTCTCCCGCGCGCGCCGCCTCCTCGCTCTCCCCCGCCTCCCGCGCCGCCTCTCTCCGGTTCCCCGCTTCGCCTCTCGCCGTGCCGCCCACCTCCCCGCCGACCCCTCCTCTCCCGCGCTGCCCGCCTCCCCTCGCTCTCCCCGCGCTCCCCACCCCGCGCCACCGCCTCTCTCGGTTCCCACCGCCTCGCTCGCCGCCCACCTCCCGGCCGACCCCTCCTCTCCCCGCTGCCCGCCTCCTCGCTCTCCCCGCGCGCCTCCCCCCACACCGCGCCGCCGCCTCTCTCCGGTTCCCCCGCCTGCCCCTCGCTCGCACCGCCCACCTCCCCCCGCCGACCCCACCCACCTCCGGATCCGGCTTGCTGCAGTTTGACGGCGCCGGAGGAGCGAGGCGAACCTCTTCACTGCCGCCGCCTCTACCGCGGGAGTATTCTCCACCGCATCTGCTTCCACCGCGCGCGTCCATCGAGCCACCGCGCGCGCGTCGCTGCGAGGTACAGATCCCCCTTCCTCCCCCATGAGACCAATGTTTCGGGTTGGAAATTACCAGTTTGGTGCTTTGTTAATGGTGTTCTTGGTAGAGTTATTTCAGGATCCGGATTGCTGCTATTTGACGGCGCAGGAGGAGCGAGGCGAACCTCTTCACTGCCGCCGCCGCTGCGCGGAGTATTCTCCACCGTGATCGCTTCCACCGTCGCGTCCATCAAGCCACCGCGCGCGTTCTTTGCGAGGTCTGAATCCTCTTCATATTAGCTATGATGCTAATTTGGTATGCCTGTTTGTACTTACATCCAACCTATATTTGTTCATGGCTTAGGTTACTCTGTTTGTTCATTGACATCCGCATCCGAGTTACTTTCAGTAAAACACTTGCGCGAACCCGTCTCACCGCATCTTTGGGGCGCCCACTCCTGCCTCAAGTGGTTTTGATTTGTTGAATAGATCGTTAACTTATGATCCCGAGAAGGTGATGCAATAAATGTATACTCTTCAATAGCAATTATGACTATGTGATTCTTGTATCATCCTTTTATATCTGTCTCAACATTCTTATTCAAATAATTTGGTTCTTTTTAAGGGAATAATTTAGTTCTTACTAATTTTGAGTATTGTTTTCGGATTACAAGCAAAACGGTGCTTGATTAGAGTTTATTCTTGAGAACTTAAAATCGATGGTTATATCCTTGCATTCTAATCAGTCAACCTACATGTCTGCAAAGATTCTTCTAATTCGATCTAGGTTTGTTTATCATGGAATTGATTTCGAGAGTGAAGCACTGCGTTGGCGTTAGATTGGAGTCACCAATCTCTTTTCTTTGGTCTCTTGTTCAATTTTATTGATCTTGTGGTGATTCTATGCACTTGGTTTATCACCTAAGCGATTATTGATTAAATGCTGACACTTAAAAGGACCTCTTGGTAATTATGGATTGTCAACTTGGCGTTAGATTTGTCCACTTGTACAGCGTAAAGATTGCGTAGCAATCTTGGTAATTATGGACCTCTTTACTTTGCTCAAGTTATCAATATGTAAAATCAGTGAAGCTATTTGCATGCTGACATGGAGATGTTTCTGAAGAACTCTAAAAGCAGTAGAAGACCCGCAAGTTGATATACGAACTGACTGCTTGATTTGGACATTTTCACATTTTGATTAGTCTACACATTGTTGATGATGGCAAAGATAGCGCATTTTCTGATTGTTCATTTGACTATTTTCATGAGCACTGCTTACCACTATTTGGTTAATGGCAAGATCATCTTTTGTTTGTTCATTTGACTATTTTCATGAGCAGTGCTCACCACTTTTTGGTTAATTTAGTGATGTTCAAATTCTTGCTATTTGCAGATTTTGAACTTAGGTGGTAAAGAATAAAGATGGTTTTGTTCAGATATGATTGGCAGTAGTGACCTGACTCAAATTTGGGTAATATAGATGTGCAGAGATTTAGTGTTGCTGCTAGAATCCACACTTACTGGAGGGGAAGGTCCCAAAAGTGCAAGCTTAAAAAAAATAGTTTGCTTTGAACATTCGATTTTTACATTTTAATAGTGTCATCTTTCACGTGGCTAATTCTCGTTTCGGGTTGTTGGCTATGGATTGAGTTTTGTGGGATCATTGCTTGGTGGTAGTCGGATTGTGGAATCATCAACTAATTGTGTTTTGCTCAGTGATTCCTGTTGATGGAAGATGCGGACTTTGGATTTTGGGATGGAAAAATTCGGTCTATGCCACTAGATCGATTGCACTTTCAGTCTATGCCACTGCTTTTTGCTTAATTCGTCAGTATGCCATATTGCAAGGTTTCCATTTTATGTTCATCATATACAATGTTAGTTATATCATTGAACAGCAAAACAAATTACCATATTAACTTGCTATGCTGTCATATTTGCATTGTTAACTTATATGATTGGCATGGTAATTTATTGTACTTTGCAAATGAATTTCAATTTTTTAATTAGGTGAAGATGGTTTTAGTCATTTTAGCAATTCACATTGTAGTTTACATTTGATGCTATTGCTGGTTTTTTTTGGCATATATATAGCATGGTGATGTTTGTATGTGATTCCCCCCACCTGAAATTAAAGAATGCAAGCTTGCAATGATGTCTTGTTTTCCTTGTGGTGTTTGAATGCACATCGGGATTCAGAATAGATATGGGATATATTGAAGTCGGTTTGGGATGCACATGAGTTTTAATACAATTCCTTCGGTTAGAGATGCATTGGGGCTGTAGTTGAATTATATGCCCTTCAAAGATATCCCAATCCCGGTTCCAAACCCACCTCATATCCCAATCTCATCAACTAAACATGCATATAAAGGTTTCCTACTCACATTCGCACCTTTCATAACTCATGAACAAAATGTCACCTTAAGTTCTCTAGATAAAAGTCGATGAATGTGATATGTTATTTTCTATGTTGAATATAGTTTTAATTTGCATTTCATCACTTTGGATTAAGCAATTCAGTAACAGTTATGTTATTGTCTATGTTGTCGTGCCTTCTTATTTGTTTTGAGGGCAGTAGTTTTTCTTTTTGGGACCTCAGTGGATAAGAGTTAATAGCTGATCAATTTGGTTTTTCTTTTTGGGACCTCAGTGGTTTTTCTCCAGGTATGTTGATGATGGAAGACCCTTTTGGGAACATATAGTCGCTTCTCCTACAGTCGCTCAGATTTGTAGTACTTTGAGGAATTGTATCATTACTATGTGACCTGAAAAGGTGAGATAGGTCAGAATCAAAATGTTGTCAAACCTTCTTGTATGTTAGACCTTATAAAGTGCTTTATGTTTGCTAGGCTTGGCAGCTCTGTGACCCTGATGCTAAATATGTTTTTGAAGCATTGAGAAGGGTTGGTGTAAAAACAGCTGTTGTATCCAACTTTGACACCCGTCTTCGGCCACTTTACAGCCCCGAAATGTGATCACCGGTTTGATGCGGTTGTTGTGTCTGGCTGAGGTGGGTTTCCATTTTCGGATGAGCTGGTTTAGCTAAGCCTATCATTTAAGCTCAAACAGTAGTTAACGTACTTTGTATCCAAGCTTCAGCTATGGTTTTCCTATTAATCTTTGCTATTAAATTATGTTGTTTGGCTCCCTACTAACAGGTTGCAGCGGAAAAGCCAAACCCAACGATATTCTTGAAGGCCTGCGAGCTGTTGGGCGTGAAACCTGAAGAGGCTGTACACATTGGTGATGACCGTAGGAATGATTTATGGGGAGCTAGGGACACAGGCTGCGATGCCTGGCTCTGGGGCAGTGATTAGGCAACATATATTAGTTTTTTTAACAACCAAATATACCATGTACTGATCATGTAGTGCAATTGTTAGGATTGATCTTAATTTGTTAAATATCAAAAATATTGTTGCTGTAGATAAATAAAGATCATATTTGATAGTATGCATCACTTTTATTTGGTTTTTCGTTGCAACGCACGGGCACCTTACTAGTAGTAAAGATATACGAAGATCTTCCATCGAACTTACGTGCAATCCGTGATTATGTCGAAAAGGCGGAAGCTGAGAGCAGTAACTCCACAGCTCACTCCGATGCGCCAACAAATCCAGATACTGTTGCTATTGATTATGCAGAAGGGAGGCAACCAGAACAAGCATCTGTATCTTGCCCTTCAAGTTCCACGAAGCAGATGCCTGCAAAAGGACATCGAGGTCCTCAAATCTGAACCTGAAAGTTTTATTGCAAGATATGGTCAGGATGGCTTCATGCCTAAGAGAGAGCATCTTCCTCCCTCCCTCTGCATTCTTCTAGAGCATCAACCAGAACAAACAATATGGAAGGATGGATATCGAGAAGGCAATAACACGCATGGGTGGGCTCAGGAAGATCGCCACCAAAATGAATCTCTCCTTTCTTATAAAAATCGGAAACCAAGAGGTTATTGGGATAATCTAGAGAACTTGCAAGAAGAGGTAAGACAAAAAAAATACCTTTCCCTCCCTCTCTCTGCATTCTTCTAGATGTCCTAGCTGATACAAGGCTACATGCACCATGGTTTTCTTAAATTCAGTAATGTACCGTATATTGCAAATGAAGAACGCTAAAATTTGCTCCCTGAGACTGCTAGTGAGGGAAGTGATAACAAGCACTCCATTCACTGAATGCCAATTTTTTTTACATGTTCAATTTATGGTCATAAATTAGCAATTATTGTTATCTACAGACCAGGCGATTCCAGAAGAACTAGGGAAAGGAACCTTCTTATATGCCAAGTAGAAAGTCAAGATTACTTTGTATGGTCAACTCGTTCCAAAAAAAATTATATGGTCAAAGATGTAGCCTGTCAGTGCATTATTCTGGAAATGCTAGTACTACCAGTCCTCTCTCTCTTTTTTTTGTCAAGAACTCTAAACGTTTCTTTCTGAATGTCGATAGGGCGTTACGACATTGCTCGGGCATGGGAAAAACGGGGCGGGTACAGGAGGTTTCTGGCCTTCTTTCTCTTGAACTAAGACGACCTAGAAGGCGAGCAGACTCTGATGACGAGATGCGGTCTGAATCTCCATGTGCCGTGACAAACAAGCGCCGAAGCAAACCAGGTAAACCAGACGCGTCTCCGGACGAACAGAGATGGCTCCTGAAGCTGAAGGATTTGGATGTCAATTGGGTTGAACACTGAGTAGGACTCGGAGGAAGGGATGCTCACGTTCTCACATGATTCACTAATCCAGATATCATCTGGAAGCTGTAAACTGTGCACAGAGAAGGTAATGCACGGGCCAAGTTTTCTGTCTAAATCATAGACCCGTTCTGCAAAGTTTTCCACAGGCTTTCATGACTCTTCGTCTTTTTTTCGCCAAGAGAGTTTTTTAAGGTGCCTGTGTCTGACGCTCTAGAACTGTCGACTTTGTTGCTGCGGTCAAATCGATGTGTGCAACTGGTAAGAGGAGTCGTTGAACGCGCGCATGACAGTATGTTCTTCGAGTCCTCGCACCGGCCGAAAGCTATTTGATTGACCTTTTCGTCGTCCGCTCTAAGCTCACGAGCGTTGGCTCTGCGGGTCAGAATGTCCTTGCGAGTTGGTCGCCTACGTGTGATTGACCAGGAGCTCTGTCAGAGTCCAACATGGTACTGGACCTGCCTTTTTTTTCTTTTGGTACGATTATCAGTTTGACATTGGTAGCTTCGATTGATGGATGTCCACTGCTTCTGTCTGTCACTAGATGATACCAAGGGCTGGAGCCTAGATGGATGTTTTGACTTTTGAGTCCAAGTGGTGATCATCGTGTGGGAAGGTGCAGCTAAATGGAGAGGGTGCAAGAAAAAAGGACGATGAGGTGGTGCTTGCTTTATACAAGGACATGATACTTGGCTTTTATGAAGATGATGATGTGAATAATTTGGCGGCAGAGAAGCACGTCTGCCCATAATGCTATTGCCTTTCGAAACTTTCGCTACTAGATCACATAATCCTCAGCATTGGCTGCACTGGAAGCTTCAAGGGTCGGCTTTCTCAAGAAACTGCGTTGGAGAGGGTTTTTCGTATGAAAATGAAGCAAAAAGAAAAAAAATGAAAGTGGCAGGTCCCACCGGGATTCGAACCCAGGTCGCCAGATTCAAAGTCTGGAGTGCTAACCACTACACTATGGAACCGTTTTTGTTTTTTTCGATCTTATGATTTACAAGACAGTGCTAATAACAGCCAAATCATTATACTTCAAAAATATATAGAAATAGAATTTAAACTAGTTGATTGATCACACAAACAACTTACAGTTAGGTGTGAGGAAGAACAGAAAATAACGTAGGCTCGATGCAGTGCAGAACGTAGATGACGCAGTGCAGGAGCGGTTACACAAATGCGTTGTCTAGAAATCTTATTACCGCTCCGTACATGTACTCACTGCAGCAATGATTCAGAGATAACCGCTCTCCCTCCTTCCAGGTGCACATCGAGAAGAAAGGCTGGCAAGGTTTGGTCGCATAGTACAGCAGCATAATATTACCATAGAGAAAGAAGACAATAAGAGAAGGGAAAATGGAAGAGTTTAAATTTTCAAGTCTGGACGTCTTCAGATCTTTTATTGATATACAAATTACTCTCTAATAACTGCTCCCATTGAACTGAAATAATTCACTGATAACTATTTAATTATTCACTAGTAACTAATAATATTTAAATCAAATAATAATAATTAAGCAATCTCATGACCAGTTAAAAGAAGGGATATAATACATGGTTCAGTAAAAAACAAGGTGGACTTAGTCTGCCAAGTAGCGCATCACGTCATGGCGCGTCACTTTGCATATCACGCGATTTTCACATGAAAATACGTGAATACGCGCGCACGTGTGATTAGCCAAAATCCTCCTCATGTTATCTTCATCTATAATTCAAAGAGTGACATAGATTCCACCTTATAAATTAATCTGTTCTACTTTTACGCAGCAATATAGTACTGAACCATACATACTTTAGAATTAAGAAAATGAGTCTCACTCATATGGACCTATATCTAACAAATTTAACCTATGTTGTAAGGCACTCAACTAACAACATATATTGGTCAATGATATATGTTTAACAACATATAATCTTACGTATTTGTGGTAAGATGAGGTTAGATAACATTTCCATGTAGTCCGTGCAATTGCACTGCTATTTGCAGTTTGTTCCTACGTAGTTTTCTCTTACTTAAGAGGAAAGTAAGCCAATGAATAGGCCAATCAAAAAAAGATATGAAAAATCTCAGAAGCAGTGAGAAACAGCCAATTCTCTGCTGAGCACGTGCATACAAATCAGTAGGCCAAGAAACTTCATCGAAAATACACACTTGACAGCGCAACCGTACAAATCAGGATGCTGAAACTTTTTTTCTTTAAAAAAAAATTGACCAGCGTTCAGTTAAGAGAAGAGTAAACACTCGGTTCTCGCTGAACCTAATACCTCCTTGTCTGAATTAAACACACGCTGATGGGTGCCGACTTTGCTATTTCTACTTTCCAAACAGTAGTAGTCTTCAGTGGCTGCTTCTGAGTTCTCAGAGAACAAGCAAAGCAGTACAACAACAGCTGCACCCTCATAAATGTAGCATTAAAGAAGACCCAACACAAGGCGCTCTAAAGAGCTTAACCTCTCGCTAATCTGGGGGTATTTGCAATAGCAATAATTTTTAGTTTTTACTGAAATTTTACTGTAACTGATTTTTTTACTATAATCGAGTTAGCTTATTGGACATAATTAAATTTAAAAAATATAAAAATAAAAATAACACGCTAATCTAGAGCGGACAATGCAAAGGAATACGGGAAAAAAATAAAACACAAAAATTCGGGAAAAAAAACTAGCGGACAAAAACTTGAACAGTGCCAAAAACGCAATGCACAGTGAATTCGTCGCCATCGCCGCGACTGGTCGCGAACTTGAGCGCGGCCTTTAACTATTAGTTTTTAACTGAAATTATATTGTAATAATCGTTAGTTTTTCTAAATCATTTAATTAAAAAAATTTAAAAAAAAGTTATATCGTTATGAACAATGCAAAGTAATAAGGGAAAAAAATCAAAAAAGGCAAAAAGCCCACTATCCGTCAAATACGAATACGACTCAGACAATTCAGTGATTAAGGAGTTCGGATATCCGGCCCACTGGCCATAAGCCCATAACCACTAGTCACCACTGCCCCCACTAGGCCACTCCGCCACCGGTCATGGGCACAGCACGATTAGGTTAGAGAGTACTAGAGGGCAGCGTCGTCTCAATTATCCAGGCTCATGCCGATCCAGATCTCATCGTAAGTTCTAAGGCAGCATTCATTCTAGCGTTCGGTGGTGGACGTACGTGTTTTTTTATTATTCCTTTTTTCATTTTTTTTGGTTGTTTTGTTTTGTTTTAGGCTTTTTTGCCTTTTTCTCTTTTTTTTCCGTATTCCTTTCTATTGTTTGTGATGGACTAACATGTTTTTTTCTATTTTTAAATTTAATTATGCTAAATAAGCCAACTTAGTTACAGGAAAAAAATAATTCAGCTATAGTAAAAAATTCATATGCCAACGCCATTTCAACACCCCTAAACCCTCCATTTTTCTGTGCAATATAGAGAACGAGTAGGCACCGCGGCCGTTTGACCGTCCCTCTGCTCAACTCCTCCTCCCATTCCAGATCGCCAGTGCCGCCTTGCCCTCCACCGCCGGATCGGCCACTTGTTGGCCGAGGGAGAAGGGAGGGAAAACAAATTTTTAAATTTTATTTTTGAATTACCATAAATCCAAAATTAAAGAAAAAGCTCTAAAAATAGCAGAAAAATTCAAATAAAACCCAAAAATTCCTAAAATTCAGGAAAAGCAAAAACACAAATAAAATAGTTTTAGCTTGATTTGACTACAATTACATTATTAATTTATTAATTTACTCTCTAGGCTTCATTTTAAGGTTTTAGAAAAAGGGATTTTAAATCCATTAAAATATAATTAAAATAAATAAATAAATAAAAGATAAATTTTGGGATGTTACAATATGTGGACATCAAACCAAAATAAAGGTTACATATGCATCACTGTTTATTGGATATACGACAATTGGTGCATGCAAAAAAGTATTATTAATGTCATGCATGTAGAAAGACATCATTCGGAAAAGAACTTATGCACACAGTTTTATGATAATATAGAGGACGGGATTCTTGATAGGAGATTACTTACACTTACTTTGGATAATACATTAGCCAATGATGTATGTGATAAAGGGGTAGTATAAAAACTAAAAAAGGCTCTCTTGATCTATGATGGTATCTTTTTTATATGAGATGTTTGAATCATATTTTAAACCTTGTTCTCTTCATCGTTTATTTTCATCTGTTTGGATTGGTTATCAATGTGGGATGTGGTAATGTATGGTTTCAAATTATCAGAATAATACATAATTGCTGACTAGTACATGATGATTTTATCAGTTGAGTTGATCTAAATTTGAGCTTTTGTGCTGCCGTCATGCAGGTTAGTAGGTGCAACCCTGCGTCGGCTTCCAAGCTCGAAAGGCAGAGACTGTTTATCCTTTCAGGATGCATCATCATTTGTTTATCCTTTTTATGATGCATCATCATCTATTTATCTATGAACTATGAGAAGCTCTTAATCACCTTTTGTTCACTTGTCTATCTTAACTGTACTGTTCATAAGCGAGAATGAACTGCTGCAGTATGTACTGATCAAATTTTTTGAATATTTTGCAAAGATAAACTATGTGTTTTCATTGATTTTGGATGTAAAACTTAAAGGGGTTTTATATTCTAATAAATATTCGTGATCGTATTTGTTTCGATCCATATTCTCTCCGTATCTACATTCGACATTATTCTTATTTGTATTCGTATATAAGGTATTCGTATCCGCATCCGAGAAAAAATATAAAAATAAATATGGTAGAGGCAATTATTCTTTCATATTTGATTCGTTTGCATCCCTAATTACAAGGGTGACGTGACATGCAAATCTTTTCATTGCAGGACTTTAAGGGCCTATTTTTTGTCATGGCTTACGACTTAATAGTTTAATAAATAATAATTACTGGATGGAAGAAGATAAAAACAAAAAAACCCTTAGAAGGCCAAAAATAACATGGCCTTATGCTACTTGATCCGGGGATGGGGCATGCATGGGTCCCAAGCATTTAACCAAATAAAAGCTGATGGAGAAATTTGTCGTAAGTGGCGCTTACCAGACAGTGGGTATGTAGCACGCGTTACATGCATCCGGTGTGCCAAACTGCCAATGCTATGCCCCACATGACAAAACAGCTGAATTGCAACAAACCATGGTCATGTTCTTCTTTTTTTTTGCAGGCGCTTTTAATTTTAATTTCTCTCTTTAATCATTATTCATTAAATTAATATATTATAGATAAAAATTATAGACCGTAGCCTAAAAAACATACCTTATCTATGAATATGTTGTTTTAGCTGTGACGTATGACTTATGACTTTAGTGTGAGCTCGTGCAAATAAACTAAAAGTCGATAAACTGATTTTAAAAAAGTATCTCGATAAGCCGCTTTGAAACGATGTCAAAAAAAACTCATCTTATTTATTTATAAACCAAAAGTCAGAAAAACGGAACCTGTATGATGCAATGCCGTGGAGGTAGGCTGCTTCGAGCTTTCCTCAATTCTTCCCAGAACAAACAGAACCAGCTGAATCAGAATTCAGATTCCAGAAAACGCTGAATTCTGCAGAGTCCGTTCAACCTCCAGCATCCTAAATTCTTCATCTGAATAGTGAAACAAATTTGCCCTCCGTGCTACAATACATTGTCTCATTTCGATTATTTTGTACAGATTACGACGCATAATATAACGTCGAGTTCACTCTAATTCAGCTACTTACAAATTGCAATATTTAGCTCATCATACATATACATATACTTCTTAACTATGAAAAATCTCGCAAGCAGTGAAAAAAAAGTGCTTCCATGCCACCGAAACAAAATCAACCAGATAGTGGAACAGCCTATCAATTCCCTACTTGCTCGATGATCTGTGCGATTTTCCTCTCAGTGGAGCACAGAAGCAAGCTGCATTTCCATCGTTTGACCACCTCACTTTGCTGTTCAGCTCAGAAGAAGATCGGCATAGGCCTTACATTGTCATGTATGGCTCCGATGACAACAGCGAATGAGACGCTCTTTCGCGGTTCCTGGCCGAAGCCGAGCGCCCCACGGTCCTCTCCTGCTCCAAATTTGGCGACGGCGTGGGCGCTACCGGTGCCGACGAACCAAATGTCGACACCATGCTCGTGCTGACACCGCTGCCGGTGCCGCTGCCGCTGCCCGTGGTCACGCTCAAGAAACTGTCGGAGGATTTTGGGGGCGGCGGCCTCTCGAGATCCATGATCCCTTCCAGCATCTGCACAACCTTCCCATGGACGGGCGCTGCGCTGGCTGCTCCTGGATGCACCAGAAGCTCACCTGGAGCGCGCGCACCACCTGAGCCATTTCAATGTCTTCCCCGGGGAGCTTGTTGTCGATGATGCCAGCAATGTTCCCCTTCTCATACTCCTCGTAGGCCCAGACTGAGAACTTCTTCCGGCCAGTCTCCTCCGCGATGTCAAAGTTCCGGTGGCCACTGACAATCTCCAGCAAGACCATTCCGTAGCTGTAGACGTCGGACTTGGCGGTGATCGGGAGGTTGGCCAGCCATTCCGGCGCCAGGTAGCCCTGGTGCCGCGCACGCTGGTGAGCGTCCGGTGCCGGTGATCCTTGGGGTTGATGAGCTTGGCGAGTCCAAAGTCGGACACCTTGGCGTTGTACTGCTCGTCGAGGAGGATGTTCTCCGGCTTGATGTCGCAGTGCACGATGCAGTCGCGGCACTCCTCGTGCAGGTAGGTGATGCCGCGCGCCGTGCCGACGGCGACGGCGAACCGCGTGGGCCACGTCATCTTGCCGCCGGGCGCGTCGCCGAAGAGGAAGGCATCGAGCGAGCTGTTCTTCATGAACTCGTAGACAAGCAGGCGGTGGCGGCCCTCGGAGCAGAAGCCGATGAGGCGGACGAGATTGAGGTGGTGCGTGCTGCTGATGGTGGCCACCTCCATCCGGAACTGCTTCTCCCCCTGCTCGATCCCCTCCAGTTGCTTCACCGCCACCACCGTCCGGTTCGCCAGCACGCCGCGGTACACGGCGCCGAACCCGCCGGCGCCCAGCTTCTCCTTGAACCCCTTGGTCGACCGCTGCAGCTCACGGTACGAGAACTGCACCGGCGCGCCCGACGCGTACTCCAGCAGCGCGTACTGCGCCGACGCGGGGCCGTACTTGGGGCTGTGCCGGCAGAAGAGCCACCACAGCGCCCACTCGCACAGTACCAGCCCCGACACCGTGCCCAGGACAACCACGGCGACCACCCATCCACGGACGCCGGAGGCCCTGCCGAAGGACGCGCCGGCCGCGCCGACGGACGGGTTGGGCAATCCGGGGAAGCAGACCTTGACGAAGGACGTGCTGGGGAGCGCGGCGGACTGGTAGGCGCTGACGAAGCTGGAGACCTTGAGGAAGCAGAGGCCGGAGCCGTCGGAGAGCGCGGTGGAGGCCAAGCAGGAGCTGCCGGAGAGGCAGTTGAGACGGCATGCGGTGATCCCGACGAAGAACTGCTCGGTGGTGATCTCCGGCGGGTAGGTGAGGAACTGCGTGTTGTCGAGCTGGAGCATGGTGGAGTTGCCGGGGCAGTTCTGGAGCTCGATCTTGCGCTTGCAGCCTTTGCGGGAGTTGGAGGGGTCGTTGAGCTGGAAGTTCTCCGACGGGCACCCGCACACCGGCGACGTGCCGTTGTAGCTGCACACGCCCATGTTGCCGCAGTAGCCGAACACCTGGCACTGGTCCGCCACGGCCGACCACTGCTCCGTCGCCGTGTTGCTGCCGCGCGCCGCGCTGTAGGCACGGAAGTTGCCGTCCGAGTCCAGCCGCACGAACCGCATCATATCTCCGCTCTCGCCGTAGTTGCTGCTGTACGCCACCACCACGGGGGAGCTCAGTGAGCCGTCGGTGAGCGACACGATGCCGTTGGTCTGCATCGCGAGCGTCGGGGAGCTCAGCGTCTTGTTCGCCGTGAACGTGGTGTTGTAGCCCTTGTTGAAGTAGGTCACGGCGGTGCCGCCGGTCCACTTGAGGGTGAGGTTGCCGGTGGCCTTGTTGAGGGAGAAGACGTAGGAGCCGGAGGTGAGGTTCATGTTGGAGGTGAAGTTCTGCGACATGACCACCGTGTCCGTGGGGTAGTCGAAGGACTGCCACAGGTTGCCCGTCGAGTTCTTGAGCACGAGGTTGCCGCTCTCCTGGAGGGCCGCCGAGGCGACGCCCTGGCTGGCGGTGTTGGACGACCAGAGGACGGCGCCAGATCCGTTAACGAGCTGGAGGTCGCCGGTGGACGAGAGACGGAGCGAGCCCCCTGAGTCAACGGCCGCGCCGGCGCCGGCGGACCAGACGGGGACGCCGCCGGCGTAGGAGATGGCGGCTACGAAGAGGGACGGGGAGGTGGGGGACGGTGTGAAGGAGAGGGAAAAGGTGGAGTTGGGAGACGACCACGATGCCGAGTTTGTCGGCGAGAGGGAGGAGCCCAAGGGCATGTCCGCGCCATGGGACAGGAGAGGGAGGAGCAAGAAGCAGAAGAGGAGACCAAGATCTCCGGGCTTTCGCCATAAAGGACGCATCTTTTTCGATGGAAGCAACAAAGCAAGAAAGCTTGCAGATTCCTTCTGATTTCGGTTGGTTTCTTGGATGGCGATTGCAGATAATGAGGAAGGGAAGAAGCTAATGGAGGCTTATAAACTCGGTTTCCTCTCTCATGGCGTCTTCTCCTCTCTTCTCTTCTCCAATCGTTTGGAGTACGTAGTAATTGAGGTTATGAATGCGGTCTTCTCCAATCGCCATAAAGCACGAGGTTGAAAGAATTTTTTAAATTTTAGTTATTTATAACAAAAATTATAAAAAGATATTCACTTAAAATTTTAAATGATATAGATATTAAGTTTTTAATATATATTATAACTAAATTATAGATTTTATTTTAAAAAATATTTTTTACAAAAAAATAGATACAATAATAAAGATCAAAAGCCGATTTCAAAAGCTAAAAAAACAGCCATTAAGCGTTTGACAGTGACGCACACTGACCGGCTGCAACACCTTGGTAGACCATACTTCTGCCTGTCTTCCTGATGGGATAAGTAAAACAAGATTTATGAAAACAAAAATTACAACCCAGTCCTCAGAGCATTTTTTTTTTGAGAAGAAGCACATGTCAGATACGTTGGCGAAGCTGCAGTGCATACCATCGTCGCAACTCCATCCATGGTAGTGGCGCTCGAATGGCAAGTCTTGCATTCTTGCGGCCTCTTTCGCTCCCACCCAAGCAAGAGCTGCACGAGGATGAGGTGAAGGTGACGCTTTCATTTTGACAAGCCTCAAATCCAACAAAGCGCATGCAACCCTTGTAACGATGTTGAGCAGAGTACTATGCAATGACAATATTGAACATATTCTTTTTAATTTTTTAAAATAACTTTTGACTTTTGCTATAGTACTTAACTTTCAAACGGAGTATTTTTTAAGATAAAGTCTACAAGTAAATTATAGTATACGTTAAAAGCCCATCATCTGTACCATCCAAAATCGCAAGCGAATATCTCTCTCCGTGATCTCTATCGTAAACAGCTAAAATTCAACAATTTCAGCCAAAAATCATAAACCGCAGCTAAAAAGAACAGACGTAAGAGCCGATACACTTAATGGCAGCGGTGATCTCAGGTCTCCATTGCACAAGTTGATCGCATCTCGGACAACACCCAAAAAAATTAAAAACCGAAAAGAACAGCTCTAAACTTGTGGACCAATTGTTTTAAAAAAAAACAGATACAGTCGCGCCGCTGTAGCCTTTCGTCGTTCCTTGCACCAAAACCATGGGCCCACCCCCGCATAGACCTCGACGACACTACACAGGCAGTCAAGTGGGGCACGCGTCGATCCGCTCCTACCCACGCCATCGCAACGCGCCCCGCAAAGCCAGCCTCTTCTGGAACTGACTCCCCGATCTCACACGAGCACAGTCCCCACATGTCGGCGGAATCGTGTGCCATTCGACGTGTGCGCGTAGCCCCTGAGATAAGGATGCATGCCCCTTTTTGCAGTTTTACCCCTCCAATTACCCGATATACTAATCCAACTCCACCACGTAGGAGTACTATGCATATACCTCGCTTTTTGAGGGGGCATGTACTTATACTAACCTAGCTGGAGCTTGTGTATTCATTTAGTCAATAATTTGTGCATGAAAATGGATGCAACACGAGTGGCGTCCCCATGATGAGACAGTTGCCTTCTTTCTTTCTTTACACTAGTAGTGTAAGTACATCACCACGTTGCATCGGTTATCATGTGAATCAAAATAAAAAAATTAAAAATTAGTAAGAGGGGCTTTTCTGAACAAAGCAAGGATCCGTATATATTTTCGGTGAAAGCGAAGGGTTTGCCTACATAAAATCAAGAACCCATCCGTAACTTCAGGAAAATCTCGGGGCATTAACTATTTATGGCGAAAAAAACAAGGACTTGCCTGCAAAAAAAAGATCTATATGTAATTCTAAAAATACGGAGGACTTTTTTTACAAAAAAAGTGATGTGGCACAGAGGGGAGCCGGGCATCCCCCTGGCTTTAATATAGATAGTATTGTCCACCTCCTACGTTGCTATTTAAAATTGTTGCACACACAACTGAGCAAATAGCTGCAATGGTTGATCAGTTTATCGCACCTTAGTTTTCTGACTAAGGCTAGAATTGTAACCTACATGTGTTGCATATACTAATCAACTGTTGCCACCCTTGAAAAAAAATGAGTAGACATTTACCCAAGGGGATGTTCCATTGCCTTCTGTGGATGACTTTTAGCTGCAGCTGATGGTTTTTGGCTAAAAATGAATAAATAATACTGGCTGAAAGAAGTGATTTTTAGGAGAGGACAAATGATACAAAAAGTGAGAGATACGTTTGCGAGACGGGAGTGAGAAGAATAAAATACTTGATGCTCTCATGACACCCTGATTTATCCTCGGAGCGAGATGAGAGCGAGAACAGTGTAGAGGTTGCTTCGAGAAGCTAGGTGTTCATATTGATTCTTTTTTTATTTGATCTCATTGTGCCACCTTAATTTCAAAACTAGTCTCATACGGCACGAAATTACAAATTTAGCCTCCTTGCCAAGCGTGAAGGTGCCACTGCTCCTAGGGTAGGAATGTGTCGCGACACCTATAAATAATCTCTACAAATAATTTCGAGGAAAAAATAAATATGACAATCTTAGCAATCACACAGCTATAAATGTAAGAACATAAAATAGAGAGAAACAAGTAACCGAATTACACACGAAGTTTTACCGTGGTGTTCAGAAACTTGCCGGTTTCCCCTAATCCACATTGAGGAAAACCCAAGCGACTTAGACCGGCCCCACGTGCATGCATGGACATCTGCTCCAAAGACCATTGTTGGCAAATTTATCGTAAGTGGTATTCTCTTGTACAAAGCATCTTCAACACAAATAAGCTGGCAGAAAGATAATGTGCCTTTTCATTTCAATGCATTACAGTCATTACATGATTACTTCTTAATAAAAAGGGGAAATACTACCATAGCTAGCATCAACCAAATGAATAACTACACCACAAATCTTCCTCATTCACATGCAAGTGCTAAACAATAGGCAAAAGTATTGATGAATAAATGATGCTAAAATAACTAGAGAATAATGCGGTCATTTCATGCGTATGGCTGGGGAAGCGGGATTTCTGCTTAATGCAGTACGGGGGACCTCAATCATGTCATATGAAATCATAAAAATATTGCATAATTTTTGTAGCTCATTTTCGATATTAAAAATATTTCTACAAATAGTACAATTAAATGAATTTTGGAGTAAAATTCAGAAATGATAAAATTACAAAAAATAATTACATAATTAAGTACGCTACCCCGAAAAGCTCCAGAAAAAATTTTGTATTTTTTGTGTTAATTTGCTACACCTAAAAAATTCTACGACCAGTGCGCAAATAAATTTTCTAATCATGCAATTAACCAGGTAATTGCATGGGCTAATTACCTGGAGCTCGGCCTGTGGCCGCATGGTAGGAGGACAACAGGCACCTACCGCCCGTTGGCCGAGCTCCACTACGGCGCTGCTGCCTAACCACCGAGCAGAAAATGATATTTTTTGCAAATATCACGTGTATACTGGTTTTTTTTTATGAATATGGTTCTAAATAGTGTCATATATGCTAAAAACACTTAATTGCGCTAGCTGCTAGCTAGTAAATTAAGGACAAGCCCGTGGCTTAGATAGCTTTCAAGGATTAATTAATAATTATTGTGGATTAGCCGGTTCGATCAATATGTATGAAACGCATGTATCCATATGATTGACCTATATAAACTGAACGGAAAACGGGGTACTATAATTTTCCTGTCCACAAATATAAGTCGTGTAAGTTCCGTACGATCAAACTTTTTAAGATTTGACTATGAATATATGCTAAAATATATAGATCAATTACATGAAAATAATATCATTGTATTTATCTTACAAAATTCTTTCATAATATATACTTTTATTATTTTTTACTAGTATATTATGATAATAAATTAAATAAAAGTTTTGTATTGGAGTTCGTAAAAAATAAAAAATGATCTATATTTATGGACCAAGGGAGTATACCAGTGATCCGTTACTAGTTTACTTTTACCCAACTACGTACAAGAAGGGCGTTAGTTAGTTAATCACCACAGGCATGCGTCTTCACGCAATGTATATACTAATTAACTTGTTTTGCACTGGTTAAATCGATCGATATATGCATGCGTGCATGTGGACTAATTGAGCCTCCACTTCTGCCGTGCCCAGTGCCGCGGCACCTTGGCTACTCCCTGTCGTGCACGGTGCCACAGCACCTTTGTGAACCCTGCCATCTGCCACGTTAGGCCAGTCTGTGGATCTGTTTTTGCTGTGATTTATGATTTTTGATTAAAATTTTTAAATTTTAACTATTTATGATAGAAATTACAGAGATATATACTCGCTTGCGATTTTAGATGGTACAAATGTTGGACTTTTAACATGTACTATAATTAACTTATAGAATCCATCTTAAAAAAATACTCTGTTTGAAAATTAGGCACTGTAACAAAAGCCAAAAGCCGTTTTGAGAAACTGAAAAGAACTGTCATGCTCACGATTCTGCCACAGTTGGATAGTACTATAGGAGTCATGTGTCGATCGCTTGCTTTTTCGTGCTAGATAACAGAGATAGATTTACAATTTTGTATCATATAGGTATAGTTTTGAAATTAAGATGATATAATAGAATCAAATAAAAAATTCTTCACATTAGTTTTTAGCTTTTTAAGTAAAAACTAAAATAAAAGGTAATACAAACAGAGCCTAACTTAGATTGATCAAGGTGTATTACTTTGGACTAGAAGGAAACAAGCTAGCATGATTTTGTGAGCTTTAAAAAACCAGGTCCATAGACAGATTTCTAATACCGGACAGCATTACGGTAGCAGCATTGACAGGAATTACGGAGAACAGCGTATCTGCACTTATGTAGTATCTCTCGAAGAAAGCGATCTCAGCCGTCCAACAGACTACGGAGGGCCTTGATGAGTGGGGGTGGACCCTAGATCTCCCAGTCAAGACTCTGACCCGGTACTGGCCTAGTGGGGGTGGGTTGGTCAGCATGGGCGGCTCAGCCACTCATCATTTGTTTTCCTTTCTTTATTCCTTCTCGTTTTTGTCAGAACAGTGAAGTGAAATTCGGAGTAGCGAATATTGCTGGTCCTTTTCTCTTTCTTGTTTGACTATCTTTGTCTTACTAAATGGGCAAGGGCAGGATCTTTTTTTTTTGCCTGAAAATGTTTATGACTGTACGCAGGGATGATCATTCGTTCTGGTCCTGTCTCCATCATGATTAGTATCACTAATGAAAAAAATATATATGCGTGCCACAACTTTTTCTTTTTAAGGGACGACTGTATGACCGCTGTGACAAAAAAAAACTTGACATATGCTATTTTCTTTATTTTGTGAGGTAGGTAAGAGAGCATATGTGCCAACGGTTGGCTAATCTGAGTAAACTAGTAGCATAAACCCGATACGACGTTGCGCTAACTACTATATGGATTAAAGTAAAAAAACCAAAATTCATAGTAGGGATTATCTAAAAAGTGAGGACTTAGAACGTATTCTTAGAGAAAGCGAATGGATTTTTTTGCATAAAACTAAAGATCCGTGCGTAATTCCGCGAAAACCGCGAGGCGCTATCAAGAAAAAAGAGGACCTATACACAATTTCAGAGAAGCAGAGAGGGTTTTTGGGAAGAAAAAACGTGCCAGGGACCTGTACGCAAAAAAACCAAAGACCCGTACACGATTTTGGAAAACTGGAAGGGCCTTTTCGCAGAGGTGTCGACGTGGCATCGCTCTCCGGGGGCGAATCCCTCGGATTGTAATATATAGAGATTAGCAAGCAGAAAAGCAAGAAGGAAAACCAAACCGGCGGCAGTCCAACTAGTACAACAGCTAACAGCTATAATGGAGTAGCATTAACATAAATGTTAGAGCGTTCATTATAAACATATCTATTTTTTGCTACGATTCATAGTTGATAGATTTTATCTATGTTTTTTAAAACAACAGTGGATAATAGAGACATCAATATAGACAATGCATACGATTTTATGTACAGAAAGTCATTTGAAGAATATGCTTCTGAAGGACCATGTGAGAAGGTCATGTTTAATGTTGTGATGAACCATTGCAATGTTTATGGAGTGATTATTCGATTTTGCAAAGGATTACTTTTTGTTTGTGTTGTTTTATGGAATTTAAGAAAAGCGGTGGTATCAACTTGAGAGGAGTGGTAGTACCGGTTTTAGCAGAAATTGATGATTTTGGGATTTGAGTCATGTATAAAGTTTGGGTGATCTGGATTATTGTATTAAGGTTACATGCTGCATGTTTGGCTAACGTGAGTCATGGAAGATGAAGAACTGGTTAAGAAAGGGTATTTTGGTCAAAATACCAGAATCTATCTTAGATCAAAGCTACGGCGCATGAGTGCGCTTGGAGAACGGTTTAGGTCAAGAAAAAGTTGGTTTGATCAAAATGGATCAAGTGTGAAGGACTTAGCGAATTCATGCTTATGCGATTTGAAAAATATGTATAAGTCAACATGTGTGAGTAAAACATTTGTGTGTGGGGTTATCGAGTTCTCCTATTATGCTAAGTAGATATTATCCACTAAGAGCTAAGTGTAGCTGGTTAGCCCACCTATATAAAAGGATTAGAATGGAGACTTGTGTTAACCACCCAATATATTTCTCTTGTACTCTCATGTCTAGTGTTAAGATTGGAGAGTTAGTGCATTATATGCTCTCTGTTCTATATGGTGGATTGGCTATAAAACTTACCTCCTCAAGTAAGTAATATATCAATTTTTAATCAGCTTCATGGATCCCTCATGTTTTAATAAATTTGCCTTTGATTTGGTTGGTTTTGATCTCTCTCATTCCCCTTTTCTTGATCTTACCGTGCCAAGGACATGTAATAGATGGAGACAACCTCTGAGAATCAATTTTCACCTATCTAGGCACTTTGATAGCAAGATTATCAAGAAAACCCGATTTTGCTTGATTTAGCCTCAAAATGTGATTTCTTATTTCAAGAGTTTTTAGGTTGTGTTCTTCGGTGTTGTAACTTGTTGTGATATATGGGAATACATCTAGAGCCATCTTGACCATCATCTATCCACGGGTAAGTTGTATTCACCGGTTTTGGTTCGGTTTCGATACACCTTTCTTTTCAACTGAAAAAGGTCTCAACTTTTGTCATGATTTTTTTGATCATTTGTTGGATTAGGTTCTTAATAATCTAGAGAAGATCTCTACAAATATTTCACGTCGTTTGGATATATGGATCAAAATTTTATCGATTTTTGTATTTGAAATAACACTGAAATCACTATTTGTTTACATGATTTTACTGTCCATTCGGTCAAACCGTTATTGAAGGAGCGGTTAGACAGCCGTTTGTAGGCTGCTTAGACCGTCGGGAAGTGTTGGTTTTCAAGTTTTGTTAACTTAAGTTAGTTGGTTTTGATTTTTAGCTGAGAATTCTGTGTTCTGTATTTTTTATAGACGTTCGAACAATTTAGAAACTAAAAATCTAAAAGAGACATAAAAAAGATAGGACCATATTCTAGCATTTCATTCCGTGATTCCGAGTTGCTGAACCATGAGGATGCCTACGCCCCTCGAGAAAAGGGAGGCAAACCAAGAGCTAAAAAAGTGAAACAATTCGTTCGACGTTAGTTTGGACTGGCAGTGCGCGGGCCTACTTGCTCGTCAGGACGTGAGACCCAGCCCTTCCTGGGGCTTTGCCGGTCGACAAGGCCCGTTCTGCCGCGCGGCGGGCGGTGACGGTAAACCAACAAAGCAAACAACTGAGCGGCATAACTGGGCCACGGCGAGGGAGGGAGGCAGCCGTCCCGTCCGTCTCCCTCGGCTGGGTTCCAGAATTTGGGACATATGTTCAAGAGCCCAGTAGCATCAGTCACACGACACCCAATAAAAGATGGGAATCGCTGAGGAGTACTCTAGTTATTTCTTCGTCTTGGAGCACTCGAATTTTCATTTATCTCATCTGCGTCAAGACTCGTGTTTCGGCTTAGTCTCCGGTGACACCGCCGGCTACAGGCACGAAGGAGGATGGTAGGTGGTGGCCGATAGGCGGAACGGCGCTTAGATGAGGACTTAGGTTGAGTTGGACTGTATGATAGCAGGTGGTGCCTGTGGCACCCTCGGTGTCAGCAGCCACGTCAGGAGACGCAAGCGACATTAGGTAGGGCACGTTAGCACACTATAGCAACATTGGGGATGGTGACAGCGTAGTGGAGGGAGACAACATGCCGATGAGGGTGGGGGCTCAAGAGGAGAAAGATGCATGACATAGTGGCGGCGACAGGGATGGTGATAGTGTGGTGGTGGGTGCGGCTAGAGTATGGTTTGGTGGGTGGAGGAAGAAGATTACTTATATAGCTTGAGGATGGTTGTCATCCTGAATATGGTAGTGAAAAATTCATGCTATACAATATTTAACTATTTTTTTTAAAAAAAATCATGTGAATTTCTAGTCTTTCAATCTCCGTGGTCCCTCACAAGATAATTATGTGGGCATGTGTGTGTGCGCAACTGTGCATACTCTCGTTGTTGGTGTCAGGCAGCTGCGAAAGAAATTAAGGGCCCGCTCAGTGACGCGATGCGTCAATAGCCAGCGACGGGCTTCAGCTTTTATTTTACTGTAGCACTTTTATCTTTTTCTATTTTTTGTCTTTTATTTTTTCTGTATTCCTTTGCAGTGTTCTTGATAGACTAACATGTTATTTTTATTTTTAAATTTAATTATGTCTAATAAGCCAACTCAGGTATAGTAAAAAATCAGCCAGTTACAATAAAATTTCTGTCAAAAGCTATCGCTACTTCAAACACTACCTAAGTGATACTGTTGCTTCTTTCTTCTTGTTATGAAAAACAGAAAAAAGTATAGTGCTCCATAATTGAGTCGCTTGTTAGGCATTGCAGGGGAGTCCGGGTTTTGTTTTCGTCTTAATTCATAAAATACTTGTGTAAATTTGTATACATACACTAATTGAACTTGCAGTTTGCTCGAAGAATATCACCATATATGCGAATTGAAATTTGTTCTCTTCTTAATGCTCCCTTTAGCCATAAATACACGTCGTTCTTCTTAATGCTCCCTTTAGCCATAAATACACGTCGTTTTAGATACATACAATCAAACTTTTAAAATTTTATCTATTGATGTCTTTTTAAATATTTAGAATGGTACATAAAAATCATATATATGGATTTCTCTCGAAAAAGATTTTTATAATATTACAATTTTATTAAAATTTGTAAAATATAGTATATTATAAATTAGCGATCAGAGCTACGTTCTTGAGGAATTATCAATCAGGCATGCGTTGATTAGTTAATGCAGTACAGGTAGTCCTCTTTTATTCCTATTTTTGGAGGTTCGGTGCCGCTGTTTAATACAGACCCCTCCTCATAAACTGTTAACGACCGAGAATACATCGCCCATCTTGCAGAACCATGCGCGCCATGAAGCCTTCCAACGCCATCTCTCTCCTCCTCCTCCTCCCACTCGCCGTCGTCGTCATGGCCACCGTCGCCATGGCCGCCGCGGGGGAACCGGCCGCGAATTACCTCATCTTTGTTGACCCTCCGCCCTCCGGCGTCACCTGCACCACCTACCAGCTCGGCATCCTCACCGCCGCCCTTGGCAGGTACGCACGCACGCGGCACTGTGCTCCATCTTTGAACCGATCGGCACGTACGGCTTCGATTTTGGATACGCACCTTGATGAGTTGTCTCTTTCTCTCGTCTCCGGATGAAATTGATGAAGTGAGGAGAAGGCAAAGGCGGCGATCGTGTACAACTACAAGAACGTCGTGAGCGGGTTCTCGGCGAGGCTGACGCCGGCGGAGCTAGAGGAAATCAAGAGTGAGTCTCAAACTAATCGATCCATCACCTCTCGCTCTCGAGAGTCTCCATGGTTGTTACATTTCTACGCATAGCAATCGACAGCTTGTGTAGATAGTTAATCTTGGGCTTCATTCGTTTCGCGAACAGAGCAACCTCAGGTGAACCGGGTGCTGCCGAGCGCGACCTTGCAGCTCATGAGCAGCAACTTCGACGGCGTCAGCTGATTCGATTCGATTGGCCCTGCACTGCACTGCAATGAATATTTTTGTGTTATTTTGGCTCGTAGGCCTGCATGTATGTATATATGTGTGGCTGGGCGCTCGATAAATCATTTTGATCTGCCGACTTTTTTTAATTAAATTAATTGAAACATGATGCACTTCTCTCCGATAAATCATTTTTCATTGGTTCCACTAGTAAGTTTAGACTGTTCCATGAGCTTGATTTGATATTACATGTGCGAATGCCACGGATGGTCAACCAACACTTTTGCTCTGTTCCACCAATTTTGTTGATTGTTCCGCAACATATGTTATCACCACTAAGCCTAAATATATATAATACGGATCTTATTTCGTAAGAAACACGATGGTTCAAAATATTCAAGAAACGGATGCACAGTTCAGAAGATACGTGCTTTTGAAATTTGGAAACACGTGAAAAAGCAAAGAAAAAATAAGAAAAGAAAGAAAGAAAGAGTAGCGGCCGCATCTTCGGCCCAGGTGGGCGCGCGGCGTGTGCTTCCTCGCCACGCGCCGCACCGGCCTAGCCGGGTTTGTTAACGCGGCGTCCGTGTGCGGGCCTGCCAAGTATTGTCTACTTTTTAGGGGCCTATTGGGCCGGTCGTCAAGCCCAACTACTACGGCTAGCCCATCACCATCGGTAGGTGGCATCTTGGACCGCGTCTTGCTTGACGTGCCTGGTAGGTGCGTTCCCACTAATCCACATTACGACACCATGTCACCATGATCCTGCACAGGACAAAACTGTCACTGCCAATCAGTGACACTTATCTGAAGCGGAACTGGTCTCCGTTCATCCGCGCGTTCTCGCACGGCTGCTAGCCTTTTCTCTCTCTTTTTTTTTCTTTTGTTTTTTTGAGGAAACACGGCCGCTGCCTTTTCGTCAGCTTGGATCGGCGTATCGTCTCTTCTATTGCTTCCTGGACCCCCGGTCGTTCTAGACTTTACTACTCGATATATTTGTTTTCTGCTGTTCTTTGCAGACTACCAACAGCCGTCTTGTTGAAGATTTGCATGCGCGGTGAGAGCGACGTATTCATGCCTAAACACGCATTAACCGGGATCGTAAGCAGATATTTTGGTCTGTTTTCTCCGTTTATAGTTAAAAAAAACTTGGTCTTCGATAAGGATGCATTGACACCTGACAGATTGTGTCAAGTCTTTCATAATTAGTAGCCCTTTCATACACGTATTTTTTTTAATAACCTTGCGTTGGAGTTTTTGGGTTTGGTCCATTCGATATTTCAATTAAATCCTAGAAAATTCCAATAGCCCGCTCTCACATGATGAAGGTGAAAAGTTTAATACTATATTGCTAGCCTAGGTGGGAAGAGACTAATTTATATAGTGGAGTTGGACTTACCTAGTTGAAACAAGCAAAAGAAGAACACGCGTGCACGCTCCCTTGCTCGCCAAGCCATGGTTGGCCCACGCGCGACATGCGCGCGTGAATGGTCCAACGATTTTGTGCACAGTTTGGTGTGGAACAACAGTTTGGTGAAGGGTCAAGGGGAACTTACTGGTAACAACAGCATGGCCAGGGGCAAGCCGAGGCGTGTTGGCGGTACGAGCTCGGGATGGCGCGGGGAGGTCGATGGTGCCGGCCACATGGGGAAAGGGGAGAGCTCCAACCGACAGTGGGAGGAGCTAGCGAACATCGTGGAGGTGCTTTTGGAGGGAGGAGGTCCGGAGGAGAAATAGAGGTGCTGGTGGCAGCGTTGGCCTGAGATGAGGAAGAGAGCTCTGACGAACTCCGGTGAGTGAAGGCCAAAATTGATTGAGGGGATTAGCAATAGAGAGGGTGGAACGCGATGTGATGCAATCACTTTTTGTAACATCCCAAATTTTCTTTATAAGATTTTATTAATTTCTCAGGATTTTATTCCTAGCCTTGAGTGGAAAAATTTAATTTATTCTTTTTATAAAGGTCAAAATAAATTTATTTCAATTTTCCTAAATCATTCTATAATTATAGCATTTTTCAGAATTTTATAGAAATTAAAAACTCTTTTTTTAAAGTTAATTTGAGTTTTTATAAAAACTAATTACCATTATAGATTGAAAATATTTTTATTAAGTATAGAATAGTTCTAAAGAATTTTATGAATTTTTCTGAAATTTTTAGAATTTATTTGGTATTTTTCTAAGTATTTTAGAGCCTCCTGGCATTTCTGAAAAACCTAAAAGGAAAATTAAACCTAAAACTCCCTCGGACCGACAAGTGTCGTGCCCGGATTAAAACCCCGCCTGCTGGATCTAATCTCAACCGCCCGCTCCCACTTACCCCTTCCCCACCTCCTCTTTCCATCGAGCCGACAAGTGTTACCTCCTGGTCAGATCTAACCGCGCCCGATCAAATCCCGGCCATCCACACCCACTTACCCTTTCCCCCGCCTTCTTCTCCCCTCAGGGCGACACGTGTCACGTATGGACCAATCCATCGGATCAAATCTCAACCGCTCGTTGTTACTTACCTCTTTGCGCATCATCTAACGGCCCTATTTCCCCTTGTGTGCCATGTGTCACAATCCGAACTGTTGCCCTTTTCTTACCCCTTCTCCTCTCTCGCTGACAAGCGGGGCTCGCTTGTCAGGCCCGTTTTCTCCGCCCCTTCTTCTTCCCTGCGCCGCTGCCGCCACTAAAGCCCGAAACCGAAATTTTAAAACGTCGGTTTCTTCCACCAATTTCTCCTGAGCAAATGCGCATTATTTCCTCCCATTCTCCTCCGTACCCGAACCGCCCGTTCTTCCCTGCGTTATTGCGCTAATTGGTCCGATTGCTTGCGGAACTGTTACAACTCCGGTGAGCCATTACTCTGCCGTTATCACACCTTTGCCTATTTAAGCCTCTCCTCGAGAACCACCTCGCCTCACTGCCCCTTTCCCCTCAACCAATTATCCCTCTCTCCGCCCGTAAGCCCATCGCACCGTGCGACTTCAACTTCTTTTCAGCTGAGGAGCTCCAGCGAGCAATAGCGGTGGCCTCAGACCCCCTCGGACCACGTTGCCGCCGCCAACACCTTTGCTCGAACCGCACGCATCTTCTCCGCCCTTTGTCCGAGCCCGAGCTTCAACGGAGCACCCTGCCGCCGATCGCACCCCTCCGACCGCCGCCCTTCACCGCAGCCAGCCCGTTCCAGCCATCTTCGGGACCCGCGACCGGTACCAATCCCCTCCCCTCACCCTCCTCTTTCTTTTCCGCACATCGACCGGCGCCGCTGCTCGCCGGAACGTCGGCGACCCTAGGGTCCCATGCGCCGCCCTCCGGTCGGCCGTGCCACGTCATCGACCGCGCCCACGTGGCAGTCGACGTGGCCACCAAATGGGCGCCACATCGGTCTCGGGTTTGCCACGCCAGCGCCACCCCGCGACCAGTCAGCCCACGTGCCACCTCATCCTCACTCCGATCCGTGGACTCGGTCCACTAGAAACTGGGCCCGCATGTCAGTTATAGACCAAAATTTAAAAATCTCAGGGCTGACGTCATCCTAGCGTCATAAGCCCATTTTTTCGTAGAAAAATAATTCAGCCGAAATGGAATTATGATGCTGACATCATAAAATCGACTTTCCTTCAGAAAAATAATCATCTGTTGATGTCATAATTCGTTTTCAATTCAGAATTAATTCCAGAAAACCAATCTTTTTCTTTTTCTTTGATTTTAAACTTTCAGAAGCCTGTATTTCTTCGTTGTAACTCCGATTAGACCCGTTCAAATTTCTAAATTTTTCTAAAATTATGAACTATCTATTTCTGGACTCTTTTTGAATTTTTGAATTTTATTTGAGTTGTTTTGGTTTCTCACGTTTAGATTTCGACGATTCGGAACAGTTTGATTTCGACGACTTTTAGGAACAAGATTTCAAGCAATGCAAGTTACACCCTTGACCATATTGTTCCTAATATTTTTATTCCCTATTATTAATTTGCATAGCACAAAATTTGGAAAACCCAAATAAAATTTTAGAAAAAATTCGAATGCCAATAAAATGCAATTTTTTTTAAAATTTTCATATTTTCGAACATCCGATTTTTGGAACGTTACACCTTTGAACAGTTAAACAGGAATAACATACGGTCATATGGATAAGGACCTTACCAAATTACGGTTAGATCACCGAATTACCTATGATCCAAGCACAAGTGAACCTACAACCAGAATAGTAATTGCACACGTGTTGGCAACGGCATGTAGTCGAGTTCTCACGTGACGTTAACACACCGTAGGATGACAGCGCTTCATAACACGAAAGGGCAAAATAAGGTAGCTTCAGATGGAGCCATGGAGTTGGTAAGAACAGGAGCAAGCGTGTCTCGCTTTACAAAATCTTTATATTGTACTATATTTTATTATATGGTTTGGTTCATCTTCCATCACCTTCATTCGGGCAACTTCGTTCTCGCCTAGCAATGCTAGCATTACCTTTTCGTAGAGGCGGATTCAGACGAAAAAAATCATTGGTATCACTTATATTACACTATAAAGTGATAGTAATAAACAATAATTTTTTATAAAATTTAGAAAATTTTATTATGATACCATAACTTTAATTCTTATATACTGAATCCGTCCCTGCCCTTTGTTTTGACTTGGTAACTACTGCCAAATGAGCTCAGGAAAGGGACCACGGTCGATTGCCGATGTACACTTGGAGACTTGGAGTTAAAAAAAAAAAAGCAAGTAAATCTCACTTGTGTTTCAAGCCTCGAAACTCAGCTGCTCTTGCACATTGTAACACACTTGTGGACTGAACTCTCTTCCTTTTTAGACAAGGGCAGGAGCTCCGATTACTCCTTGTCATTTGCGGCAACGCGTGCGTGCACCGCTTTCTTGGCCGAAGGCAGGGCCCAAGGGCCAGGAGGAGGAGAAAGCGGTCAACCAACCCGTGCACATGGACACTGCCGGTGCTTGGTGGTGACGCAAGAGCTTACATACCATGTCTGACGAGAGCCGCCGCCATGGAGCCCACGTGCCGATGGCACGGTTGGCACCCTGCTCTCCTACTGGTCTTATATGGCCGGCCCGATTAGCTCATCTGCACACTTCACCGCCGACAAACACAGAGGGTGAGGAGCCCCAGGCGGCGCACACGAAGAAGTGATCTCATCGGCGCAACAGAGTCGCTCTTCAGCCAGCTGACACCCGATCGAGCTGCGACGTCCCTCCAATCATCTCTCACTCACTCTCTCTCTCTCTGTAAGTAGATGACACCATGCACTAATCCTTCAGAATTAATGCCCATTTGGATTAATTTTTACTGTTTTTCTCTCCTTGATGGATTCATTCTTGCTATCATTTCAGGGATCGATCGAGCCAAAGGTTTCCTGCTTCTTCACCGTTGTCGACGATGAGCAGCGCCGATCATTTCGCCAGTAATCAGCCGTCGTACTTCCAGCACAATCAAAGCTTCTCTCAGAACATGGAGGCGTGTAATCTTGAAAGCACCATGCGGGCTCGGGATGAGCAAAGCCATGGCGGCCAAGCAGCAGCTGAGGATCACTCGAGCTCCGACCCAAAGACGGTCCTGACGTACCTGACCTTCCTGGAGCAGAAGATCGGCCACCTCCGCGGCATAATCTGCTCGACGCCGCACCCGCAGCAGCAGATCGTGTCGGCCGAGCTCAGCTGCATCATCGTGCAGCTCATCTCCATCTCCAAGAACCTCGTCGCTCGCGGCACGGCCGCGACGCCGTCTCCTCGTCAGAACGAGGAAGCGGACGTCAAGTCGCCGCTGAACGCGCACGAGGGGAGCGACCACCACCACGCCGAGGAAGACGCCGACGAGCACCTGCTGCCGCCGGGCTCCTACGAGGTGATCCAGATCGAGAAGGAGGAGATCCTCGCGCCGCACGTCCACTTCTGCAAGGTGTGCGGCAAGGGCTTCAAGCGCGACGCCAACCTGCGCATGCACATGCGCGGCCACGGCGACGAGTACAAGGCGGCGGGCGCGCTCGCCAAGCCCGGATGCAGGGACACCTCGCCGCCGGGGAGGTGCTACTACTCGTGCCCCTACGTGGGGTGCAAGAGGAACAAGGAGCACAAGAACTTCCAGCCGCTCAAGACCCCCACCTGCGTCAAGAACCACTACCGGAGGAGCCACTGCGACAAGAGCTACACCTGCCGCCGGTGCAACGTCAAGAAGTTCTCCGTGCTCGCCGACCTCCGCACGCACGAGAAGCACTGCGGCCGCGACCGCTGGGTCTGCTCCTGCGGCACCTCCTTCTCCAGGAAGGACAAGCTGTTCGGCCACGTCGCCATTTTCGACGGCCACACGCCGGCGCTGCCGGGCGAGGAGGACGACGAGGCGACCGCCGGCTGTGGTCGCACTGGTAGTGGCATGTCCTGCTCCGATCAGCTGCTGCTGGGCAGTGGTGAAGTAGTGAGCAGAATGGTGGACATGGATCACTGCTTCTCCGACAGCATGTTTGATGATTTCAGGTGTTCTGACATCAAGGGAAGCATGGATGATGGGCGAGGGTACCTCTCCCCGATGGGCCTTGATTCCTGTGACTTCGATGGATTTGATCTCTTTGGGGCACCTGCAATTGATTTTTAGTATCAGAGGGTGGTCTCAACTCTGAACCTGATAAATAATTCCAGAGCTTACGCTTAATCAACTGGCACTAGCATGTACAGCAATTAGGAAAGGGATTGTGAACTAAAACAATTCTTTCTACTCCTACAATTCAAGATAACCACCATGATTTTGATACCAATTAATTAATATTCATTTATGAAGGAATTCAGATCTTGAAGTGATTAGTAATGATGCAACTGAACATTTGATTGGATCAATCTCTTTAAAGACTGGACCTAGAAAATTCTGCATACAGCCATACACTAACACAAGCCATCGTGACTGGGGAATTCTGAGTCGTTTCCATTGCAGTTATTGACATATCAAATCGCATCACGATATCCATTAGCACCGAGTCACATGCTCATCATATATCAGATAATCAGAAGCAAATAAGTATATCATAATACGGGACTAGAACTAGATTCTGCATTTTCAAATTTGTAGTTACAAATATGGCCACATATTGTGGTTAGGCTATGGAGAGAGTATAAATAGACTATTCGGAGCCTTAGACACCGTGAAAAAGGTATGTGGAAGATGTTCACATAACATCGAAGTTCCTTGAGGAAAAAATGAGTATGAATGTGATCTCGATGTTGTGAATATGTATACTAATCACTGATCATGAGACTAGTACACAACATATATGGTGACTACAGGTGTTCCACGCTGGGGTCCCCCCACAAATATTGTGTCACAATCTAGGTTTAGCAATATCTTATGCTCCCTTTTTACTAGTCGCATTTCTTTGGCTTTGCGTCTCATATGATTTGCCTTGGATTCATTTCAATCAACGAAGCGCATCATCAGCACGTCGCTGAATCTCTCCTTGATGCGAGCCCGCCAAGAATTCGTCGGGCGCAATCACCTAGTATATAGTTGGTTGATTGCTTGATTGGGACTAGGCGCAATCGGAGTTGATGTGTATGCCGAGACCCTGGCAGTGAAGCGCGTTCCCATCCCATCCCAGTGGGGAAGAAGAAGAAGAACTGAAGAAGAAGCGAAGAGAAAAAGCAAGGCGCTACACACTACACAGCGGGCGAAACGAGGGAAACCGAGCAGGAAGCTTGAGACGCAGGGGCAGGAAACTGGGAGAGAACGCACGCACGCGTAGGAGGGAGGCGAGACTCTAGCCGCCTGTCTGCGCTTCTTCACAGAAATCTCTGTGGTTCCTACCCCCAGTGTTTAGTCATAAGGTTTACTACGACTACTTTATCATAACTCTTACTATGAACGTTTAGTCGTAAGTTATGTTACAACTATATAGTCGTAAGTTATGCTACCATAAGTTAGTCATAAGTTCTACTATGATGGTCTAGTCGTTCTCCTATATACGACTAATTTACTTCTATAGTGTGTTAACCTGACAAAACAGTTAGAACGTACGTTATATTTCATAACCGCACACAGTCTTACCCAGGTCTCTCTAACAACAACCGTCCTAGAGCAAACTGCTACTCATGTCTCTCTGACAATAACTGTCATCCAGCAGTTAATTCTCGAAGTGTCAATACGTCTTCTGAAAAGAAGTAACCGTCGTCGATTCATCGCTAATATATGGGACGAATCTTGATAAGAGAGGGAGGAGGTTTGAGGGAGAGACAAATCCTAATAGGAAGCAATCAATTTTGTAAGCAGTAGATAATTTTTCATACTATTTACGTTTGTAAATCTTTCCTCAGCAATAATAGTATAAGATATAGGGTTGTTATTCTTCTAGAAAAAGATCTGAATCTGTATAAAAATTTCTATGTCTTTACTCTGTATGATCATACGAGAGCCTTGAACACTTTTCTCTGAATCCAAAAAATTATACGTAAGACTGATATTAGAACATCGATAGGACTGTTGAAGTACGTTGCAGATGGATGCAATACGCTAAGCATGGGATTCAAATGAAAGCACATTTCAGTCATTAAACAGCTATTGGTACATCCGTAATCAATTGAGGAATCAATGCCATAAAAAGCTGTAGTACCAAGCATCAGAACACAATAAGGAACTGAAGGATAAATTGACATGAAAAGGATCACCACAAGTTGATATGCGTTGATGTGATGCAATATTGCACAAAGCAAACGAAAGTAGCAGTGAACAAGATGGAGGCTTCATCTTGCGGATGAAAATAGCAAAAGAACAAGACAACTGCACGGCGATGCTTTTGGGGGACAGGGATGCAAGGAGAGGGAAGCGGTCTCTGGCAACGACGGTGGAGGGGCGGCGCCCCAGCACTAGCCAGACGAAATGGCGGAATGGAGGGGCAATATGGTCATTTGACCTGATTTTTAAGCCTCACACAAATGCAAAATAGTCTGAAAATCGAAAGAGGGCAAATCATCAAATGAAAATTCAAAGATGGGCAAATCCTCAATTACAGGCAGCTATGGGGCAAATCTATTGTTGCCAAACAAAGAAGAGGCAAACCCTCAATTATCTCTACTAATACAAAACGGTGACAAGCCATCCATCAACTCGGTAATCCTTCAGTACAAATACCTCACATCTCAAAACGTCAGCCAGGGACGCGGCTGTGAACAATGCGCGGCAATTCAGTGACCTCCGTGGCGGTAGAGTAGCAACGACCGGTAAACGGCGGCAAGGTGGAGGAACACGACCAACAGGACAAGAAAGTCGTCGAAGAATCCGAATAGACCCAGCACGCCTGCAGATTCAACACCATCAAAACATTAATGCGACATGTCAACTGAGTTAGATCGGGCACAAGGAAAGTTTGCTTGGAATATCGCACTTACTTTCAGGAAGGATGTCGACTGGGCTCAGGACATAGATTGCACTCAGTGCCACCTACAAGTTCGAATCAGCCAGTATATCATTATTCATACATGGTCTCATCTCTCGCATATCCATTGCACTGGGCGATGGTACAAAAATCAAGTGAGAAACAACAACCTGTTTACTTCCCCAACCTTAGTAACTCCCCAAGATCATATTATGATGGCAGAGGTACAGCTTAATAATCATCTAAAACTTACCATCATCATCATCCTTGCCCTGAAGACAAGTGGGAGGGTCCTCTGAGGATCCATTAGTTCTCTGAACAATCGTCGGATGAAAAAGGGCAGGTCTTGCAACCTCTGAAAAAGATACGGAATAAAGTGGGGTCATCAAAGGAACTACCTGTTATAATCTAATACCTTAACAGTTGTCTTCAAATTTGAAGATAACGATCATATTCATTATACAACTCTTAACATCTATGACAAGTGACAACTCTTAGTTCTCTAAAGAAGAAGAACACCTACAA
Source organism: Melocanna baccifera (assembly GCA_036346265.1). NCBI lineage: Eukaryota > Viridiplantae > Streptophyta > Magnoliopsida > Poales > Poaceae > Melocanna > Melocanna baccifera. The sequence continues at coordinate 1,000,760 of CM070683.1, read as the reverse complement.
CTATGACAGCTTACGGTGTAGATCTTTCTCTTTTCCCTCTAATCATTCATGTGATAATTTCTAGCCTCTCAGAGTGAACATAGAAGCTTAAGGTGGGTTTTTTTCGGCTACGACTTATGGCTGCGGCTAATGGTTTTACTCTAGCGTGAGCGCTTGTGTCAACGAACCGAATGTTGATATGCCGATAAGTCGCTTCAAAAAAACCGTCTTGATAAGCCGCTTCAAAAAGACAGCGAAGAAACCATCCCGTTTGTTTGTTTGGAAGAAGACATAAGCCATATGTGATAATTAACGTTGTTTGAATTACAGATAGTGTTAAGACCTGAATAGGTCAGATGTGATCTGAAAGAAGGTGAGAGATCAAAGTAATTCTACGTAGCACAATACCATCCATTAAATCTCCATATTTAAGGCACACTCAGTCGCAAAGAACTAAAAACTCGACTGCGGGGAGAAACCCGGGCATTTTTGCTTAAGAAGAAGATCATCTCACGTAGATCGAGAAACCCCCGAACCCTTGCCCCACCCATACACAGGCATCACCCTCGTGAGAGCGACCAACGACTCGACCACGACCGGGGCCAGCCTTAGACCGTGCTTTGGTGCGGGAAAGCGGCGAGTGGGTTTTTCCTCACCCTTGAAAATCCGCTCCCACCGAGTCGAACCCAGACTGAGGGTGCTACTAGAGCGCTCTAACCATTACGCTAGAGGCCCGTTCGCTCAGTCGCAAAGAACTAGCATTACCTACCCAGGTAAATGGAACAACAGCAAGGCATCGAGTTGCTATGCATCATGAAACCTACCCCAATAAAGATTATGTAGCAACCATAGTAACTGCATGCTATTATCCTTTTTTTTAGAACTCAACAGTGGGGGAGGCCCCACCAGCTGCATGCGTGCATGTCAGTATCTGAAATGTGCATGGAGGACATACTGAATAGATTATTTCCAAATCACACGCTAAGCACACATGTGTGAGCACTCCACTGTAAATCCTATGAAAGAATGTAGGAGACTTGCCAATCAAGGAACAACAAGCCAATTATGAAAAAATGATGCATTTCCCCTTGGACAATGCTAAAGTGCTTATCAAGTATTTTGGCCACTGTGATTAGACTTTAGGCCCTGTTCATATTGGCTTCTAAAAGCTACTTTTCTATAGTAAATGATTTTTCTACAGTACTTAGATTTCAAATAGAGTGCCTTTTCAAGACGGGGTTTACTAGTCGATTATAGTACACATTGCAGCGACTTCATTTATATCGGCTAAAACTGCACGCAAGTGTCTCTCTCTACAGGCTTCTCTACAAGCTGTTATTATTCATAAGTTAAAATCAAAAGCCTATACGAATGGGCCCTTTGATTTTTTTCTAACAATAGTAGCATTTAGGAAAATCAAATGCCCATTGTAATATTTATATCAGGAAAATGTTTATAGATCTTTTTTCGTAGAGGGTGAAAACACTCTTGTATAGATTCTATGTCTGAAAATAAACGAAGTCAGGTTTCATGAACAGTACAAACCTGAGCCAGGCTGCGTGGTGCTCCACCAAATATGTGGTTGTAGTGCTGAATCTCTCCAAAAACACGCTGAACTTGTGGATCATCATTCTGTTCCTCTGGTACATTAGCAGGTACCAGAAGATTTATAAGGCGACGACAAATGGGACACTTGCAAGGCTGCACAGCAGGTCCATGATTCCAAACACGGATGATGCACTCTCCTGCATTAAAATTAACAGTCAGTAGAAGATAGTCAAGGCAGTAAAGCTGGATAGACATTGCATGATTTAACATCCAGATATTACTATCTGTCCTATACTCTTATGGAAAAACTGAAAGAAAAAACAATCTGTGCAGCGGACATCTTCGTTATGAAATACCAGATAATACTAAGTATCACATTGATACTACTGAACCTGATTCATGCAACATAGAAGGTAAACAAACTTGCTCTTGCCGAGTGAATAAAGTTAGTGCCAACTTTAAGTAAAATGACAATTAATGCACTTCAACTAAGGTGGTAGGGGTCTCTCACAAAACTAAGTGAAGGGGGGTGGGGCGGCATTTGGTTGATCTGAACTCATGCGCCAGGTGAGTTTCTTGGTTCAGTCCTATGAGTGGACACTGGATGCACTGAGATGGTGTTTAATTGACTCGGTAACGAAGATTTCTACATCGGTTGCATGAGGGGATGCCAACATGTGGAACGGTGGTGTTCATCGGTTTCAGTTGCATGACACAATCTTAGATCTGGCCTCTCTTTTGCGTCAGGTCGTGTGACTAGATTCTAGTACCCACTACCCCGTCTTCCTGTTCCACCTATATCAGTTTCATTGTTTCACCAAAGCAAAAAAAACCACCCTAAACCATCATTTTGCATCGACACACGCAAGTACAAAATCTAAGAGAGTGATGGCCAATTGCGGTCCTGGCACCCGATTCACATCTCGGAACTGCTACGAACGATTGAGAAAATCTACAAATTCTTGTCAATTCTAACCGATAGAACGTAAACTTTCTTTATCCAAAGAAAGAAATCTGACCCAAATTAATTCATAAGCAACAGTTGCAAAATCGGCCGAATGCCCCCAACAGAGTCGCTTGAAACAATTGGATCGAGATCCAAGAAACGATAAAATTTTCGGAGGAAGGGGAAACGGAGAGAGAGATTGGGGGCAAGAAGAAGGAGAAGAGACAAACCGCAGAACCAATGGGAGCAGTTGGCCTGGCAGGGGGTCCGGAAGCGGTCGTGGCACACCGAGCAGACGTCGTCCTCCGGCGGCACCGGCGACGCCGACGAGGAGGAGGAGCTCATCTCCTTCCCCCTCTCGCACACGCACACGCTGTCCGCTTCTTTCCCGGTCAAGTCTTCGGCAACCGGTTGCCTTTTCCGGCCACGCGGCGAGGTATATCATCCGAGACCCCGAATTTTAATTTTGCACAGGGTTAGGTTTAAGGTGAGGATAAAATTAAGAAAGGTAGAGAGAAGATAACTTCAACCCTTGTGATAGTCTTAGAAAAATAAGATAGAATATTTTGTATGGGAGGTAATAAATAAGTACATGGTTAAGAGAGAATAAATAGAGATGCAGTAGAAAAAATCTTATTAAATCTAACTACAAAACTTTATATTTCTCAATAAGACTATTAAGGCCATTCTTCAAATGGCTTAGAAGCCAGAAACCATTTAAGGAGCTTTTTAATTTTGGTTTTTCTTTTATCCCTTTATTGCTTTGTATTATCCTAAAAGATATAGTGGTGTTTTTTAATTTATTTATTTATTCTTATTTTTGACTCAAAAAAGGCTACCGGCTACTATAATGCAATTATAGCCAAAAGTTAGAAGTGGAAGCAAAACTTTCTATTTCTTGGTAAGACTATTAAGGCCATTCTTCAAACGGCTTAAAAGCATTCGACTTCTGGTTTTTAGTTTTTAGAAGTTAGAAATCATTTAAAACGCATCGGCTTCTTAATTTTGGTTTTTTGTGGTTTTTTTATTTTTCTTTTATCCCCTTATTGCTTTGTATTATCCTAAAAAAATATTGTGGTATTTTTAATTCATCTTTTTTTATTTTTTGATTTAAAAAAGTTAACTGTCACTACAATACAATTGTAGCCAAACGTTAGATGCGGAAACCAAAAATCTGGTTTTTAAACCGTAGCGGCACTTTAATATTTAGACCTTATATTTCTCAACGAAAAGAGTACGTTGTTTTTATCATTCTGGTTAATTAAGGCCCGGACAACCCTGACCGATTTTGCATTAGGCCTGGCAAAGTTCGTCGAATTGTACCCAACTCTAACAGAAGACATAATTAGTATACAATTGGGCCGTAGATGCATATAGAGATGTAGTATCACATATATCCTGCATCTGCATGTGCAGTTGTCTACGCCGTCTTTTCTGATCTAAGCTTTGAGCTTCCCAAGATAAAACAACAAAGGAAATAAAACACAGAAGTTACCTTTCAGAGCAAGCAAACTACTGAACACAAGTACATAAGGTGAAATCCAATGAACATTCTATATGAACACCAGGAGATTTAATTTATTGTGAGTATTACTTTCTGGTTACATCGCGTCCACTCTAGAACGTTTCTCCGTGATCCATCGTTAGCTTAGAAGTTAGAACACTAGCCCAAGTATCCCCAACTAGTTTAGAACTTAACATTTCAGTACAGCATTGCAGTAACAACTAGCAACTAAGCTGTTTCTAAGTCCTGCTGTTTATGAAAACAGAGTCCATTTTGTGTCGCCCATTGCATGAGAGATTAAAAAAATTTAATCTTAGGACATGGATAGGTCCAAAATCTTCAAGAAAAATAAAAAATTAATTTTTAAAAACTGAAAAGAAGAGGCAAAGTATATCTACGGGATCTTGTCGCCATACAGCACCGAGTAGGCGATGTCGGCCTCGTCCTCGGGCCGTCCCCGCCGCGGCCGCGTGAACGGCAGCACCAGCGACTTCGCGAACCGCGCAGACATTGACCGCCGGTGAGACGACGGCGAAGACGGCGCCGATGCGGCCGAGCTCCGTCGACACGACGGCGTCGAAGCAAGAGTATTCGCACTGCTGGAGACACGGGAAGCGGCGACGGCAGCTGGTGGAAGCGCGAGCCTTGGAGGGAGTAGCAGCGACGTCATGGAAGTGCCGGTGGTGGTACTGGTGGCGCCGCCGTGTTGATTGGCTGGTTGCTTTGGGATGCCCGGCTGGACCTCCCACTTGAAGGGGATGGAGCCCGGCCTCTTGAACGGCTTGTCCGACGCCATTAGAACAGAACACTGCTGCTCCCTCTCCCTCGTGTATATATGGGCGTCAGGAAGTGGTTTAATTGAAGGGAGCACATGCAGCGGAGAGGAAACCGTTTTTGCAGATTGCACCTTGCCTTCTTTAATTATTACAAAACAAAAAATCGACCTGCGCATACAAACTGCAAGCTAGAGGATGGATGGGCTAATAGCTTATGGTTTAAATATTTAAATTTTTACTATTTGTGAGATGTATACAAAGGAAAATAATTATATATGATTTTGATCAGTATAGCTGAACTCAGTATATTTTTTTATTACAGTTTTTCTATTGACCTCACTTTTAAAAAAACACACTGTTTAAAAACTCGTTACTGTAGACAGTGTAAGTCAACTTTAAATCAAAAGGAATCTGGCCAGAAATTCGTACTTTCGTAGTTGATAGTACCAGTACCGTTGATGATAGTGATTAATGAAGCATGGCATAGGAAACAAAACAGTGTAGCTGAAACTAGTAGTGAGGCCGTGAAAGCTGCTAGTGCGTATGAATATATATGGGTTGTTTGGGCGGCCATGAGAGCAGCCTGTAAAAATTCCAAGACGCTTGTGACAGTGGCAACCGAAATCGAGTGTGGTTACAGAATGCGCGGATAGTTGCAAGCACTAATTCGGACCGTCGACGCCGACGTCGAAATTACCGAAATTTTTCTATTTTAACCTTTTTTTTGAAAAATATTCACATTTAGATCCCTGACAGTTTTAACTCCGTTTTTGGACCCAAAAGTCGGCGCCGTGGGACACGGCGCCGAGATAAAACGTCTCGGCGTCGTGGTCCACGGCGCCGAGCTCGCGTACCCGCTCCAGCGTGCCGGCATGCGTGGCGCCGTGGTGGCACCACCTCGGCGCCGTGTGTCGTGGCGCCGACCTCGGCGCCGTGTGTCGTGGCGCCGAGGTTGGCGCCGTTGGTCTTGGCGTCGAGCTGCTAAAACCTAAAAGGGCAAAAATCCCCCTTAGGATCTTTGGATGGTTCGGACGCACGTGAACTAATTTTTGTATACACATTCAAGATTTTGGTTTCTTGCTACAGGTCTCAATGATCTAATACATTGAGATTTTAAACTTATAAAAACACATATTTGATTGACATCCCGGTGAAGACGTTTAGCTTCCGGCAAGATTCAAGGCCTTCTTGATGAAAGGTTTACTGATGTGAATCGATACTTTATTAGCGCCATTCATTTGAGCATCTTTGTTTTGCCATGGAACTCAGATTGTAATGTTCGAATTCCACCACTAGTCCTAACATGCATGCCTTAGGAAAATAACTTGCTGGGTCTATTACATTTTGTCTACTGGGTGTAGCGTGGTTGTTTCCCTTTTGTCGCGCCACAAGATGGCTCCGCTACATCCTTCTTCCGTCACTCTTGGTCTTGAGAGCGCCTCACGAGCTTGAAGCTCTTCCTCCGACGCTTGATGGTCGCTTCACGTGACTTAATCGCTCCCGCCTCCTTTGCAACTCATCCTCCTTGCCCTTGACGGATTTGGTCCACCCTCACGCGGCGCTCTTGCTCAAGCCGCATCTGTCGTTCCACCTCGCAAGCCTGAGTCATCTTGACAAAGTATTGTCCTTTGTTTTCCACCGCACCGCCCGGTTACTGGCCATGCCGGCGACACCGATCCACCCATTCGATGAGCGTGCAAGCCTCGTGTGGCGTGGTAGATGTCATGGATAAAGTTGAAAACGATAACCGAAACAAATGATTTAGTTGTCGTCGTTACCACGAAGTCGTCATCCAGGTCTGGACACTTGAAGAACCTACGGCCGTATTTGGCCCGTTGTACTTGATCCGTCCAGACGCACAACATCGTCCGAAGCCGCAATGGCACTTCGGACGCTCATGCCACTCCGGCACTCCAAATGGGTCGGACCTCGAGAAGACATTGATGTGTAGTAGTATTGAGATGTCTTGAGGAGGAGATGTGGTATGGAAGACATAGGATGGCTTAATGTAGGCAAAGTTATCCAGTGCGATGGGCATAGTCCATGGAGGCATGAAGGCATAGTCCATGGACGACGGTAGGGGCCCCCGTTACTATCCGGAGGTCGTGAACACGTGACAGCTGCGTCATGAAGGCATCCAATAAGCAATAAATGGTTCTATGTAGGCTTTTCGAGACTAGTCTCGTAATAAAAGCGGCCCGTCTCGCCTTGTCTCTCGCGTAAAGCGAGCCACTCTTCCCCTCATTGCACAAAGTCTGCGAGTCTTGTCTTGACAACTGCGTAATGACATGATGACACCTCCTCGGGCCTTTTCCATCCGCGTGCACATTAGGGGCCCCCGTTACTATCCGGAGGTCGTGACCACGTGTCAGCTACGTCATGAAGGCATCCAAATAAGCAATAAATGGCTCTATGTAGGCTTTTCGAGACTATAGTCTCGTAATAAAAGCGCCCCATCTCGTCTTGTCTGCGTAAAGCGGGCCACTCGTCACCCTCATTGCACAAAGCCGCCGAGTCTTGTCTTGACATCGCATAATGACATGATGACACCTCCTCGGGCCTTTTTCATCCGCGTGCCTGATAGGGGCCCCGTTACTATCCGGAGGTCGTGAACACGTGTCACCGCGTCATTTTCTTGGTCCCCGGCCCCTCGTGAGAACTCTTTAAATCGAACGAAGCCCCACCCCTTCTCGATCGTGCGAAACATACCATGTCGGAAGTCGAGGTCCATCGGAGTTGGGTCCCGAAGGAAGACCTCCCATTGGAAAGGAGGAGAACTTGATTCAAGATCGCCGATACCAAGCGGCGTGCTCAACTCGCATGGCGAAATGCGGACAATACACGGACGCGGTTGTGCGGTCTTGGATGGCCCGATCGATGGCGGGCGACGTTTCTTCCGATGCCCACACTCGTGGGTAGAAATTGCTAATAGTTCAATTTTCATTACTACTTATGGATCCTCCTTGTTAACCGTTCTTTCTCACAGATGGCGAAATGCGACTTCTCGCTGGATCGACCGTCTCACGAACGGCATGTTGTCATGTACGTGACTACATTATGGGAGCGAATATTTGAGTTGGAGGAGCGAATCGAGACTCTCAACGAGAGAACAACGACCTCCGCCCGGATGCAACGCGAGAGGCAACGAGGAGGTCGTGAACATAGGAAGCTCGTGCGATTACGGATGTTGCTTTGCGCGAACCCTAGCTGCATATGTGCGTGCCACTACAACGACGGCCACCCACGTCCGAGGCGTCCACCTCAAGAATACTCCATGTGGGTGCCACGAGGCTCGTTTGGTTTGTAGGCAACGAGGTGTATGGTTGATCTCGCCTATGTTGCTAATGTTTTATGCTATGTTGTACCATGTGTTTGTTGTTATCGTGTCGTCTCTTCTTTGGAGAGTTCATGTATGTGTATGTAATGCAATGAAAGTACTTGTCATATTAAAATGATGCCTTTATTGTAGTTAAAATAATTTCACAAGCGCATGACAAGATTTAACACAACAATTGCATAAATGATTGCGCGAAACCATGCGACGTTACAACATCTCAATTACAAAAAGCATTCGAATATATTATATCGTGTTAGTCGAAATTTAGGAGCCATTGTAAACACAAATAACACATGAATATAACATATACTCGTATGTACAACAAGTAGCCCGTTACAAAACCGTCACATCGCCTCCTAGCCTTACCCTTACCAAGTGCATCGCTGCACGAGTGTAACGGCTAGGCTCGCGGCGGCGTCTGCGTGCCACCGAGTCGAGTCGGCGTGTCAACGAGCCGAGACGGACCTATCTCATCGTAGTATGCGCTCCACCTCGTCCTCGTCGCCGTGGTGACCGCCTGGCTGGGAAAGTGTCACTCGTCGTGGGGACGAGCTCAACTAATGGACCTGACGGCGCGTCGGTCGCAAGTCCGGTCGAGAGGCACGAGTACGTCCTCGCCGCGCCTGTCCTGCAACCACAACGACCAGCCGCACGGCGTAGCCGACCTGCTAGCCTCTGTCGTCCAACATTTTGTTAACCAACAAGATACGAAGAATATAGGTGAACAATTTTGTGAGTGGCTTTGTCGAAGCTTACCTCTAGGAAGCTACGCGTCCTGACGTCGCCGACTGTCCTGGAGAAACTCTCTATGTCCTGTATGGACTGCTTCAGTGTGTTGCCCTGCAAACAAGCACAAGAATGGATATTTGGCTATATGTAGAGGTTTTTATGTCTATTGGAATATAAGCAATGAGATTGAACATTACCACTCGGTCCAGGATCGGTGCCGTCTCCACCTGCGTCCCAAGTCGAGTAGACTGATCGTAGGCGGTGTCTTCATCGCCGGAGGACTCAATGTCGGCATAGTCATCTTGAGTCCATTGTCCCTTAAGCTTGGTCCGCGTCGAAGCCTGGTACCAAACTTGGTACCGCCGGAAGTCGCGCGTTCTTTGTCGCGGCTCGTCGTTGTCGTCCCACGTTGTCCCGAAAGTGTCCCCACTCCCGAACGCACACGTGGTGGTGCCGCCAAGTCCGTGACCTTCTTACGTCGTTGGCGATCAAATCCGCATGTCACGTAACCCAATAAGTAAAATTAGTGAAAACTCAATTAGAATCCAAGGTTAGAATTGAAATTGCATGGCACTTACTTGTGCAAGGCCACAGACGTGGAGAACGGCGCTACTGGCCACAGCTGCCTCATACCAAACTGACGTGCTACTCTATGGCGGTGATACTCAACAAAGATAGAAACAGATTAGGGGCACCTCATCCCGTAGAGGGCCTCGTCTATGCTACGATCTTGCGCTGAATCGAATGGCCTCCACCTCTTGCTCGGCGTACGGCTCCCACTTAACCTGCATAGCAACAATTAACTTGTAAGGTACTATACAAACAAATGAAAATCACGATACCAAAGGGAATTAACTTACATTGGAGGCCGTGAGCGTATCTAGCTCGTTCGTGAACTCTAGGTAGGCACGCTGCCGTCTGGCGTCGGAATCGAGACACGGTCCCAAAGATATGCCAATGTCGGACGTCGACGAAGAGGAACCTCTGCGAACCATGGACGAGGAGGCAAAACCGTGGGACGACCAACTGGTAGGCGACACCACATCCACAGCTGGAGGAGGTAGAGGCAACCACCTTATGACGAGTTCGCCGAAGTCCGACGACACGCCTCGCAGAGATGGCGGTAAAGGAAGGCCAACACCCCGGAAGCCCAGCTGTACTGCCCCGCCGTGTCCCAGTCAGTGAGGCAGTGGATGTACATCCACGACACGCTGTCCCCCGTTCCGTCGGGGAAGAGAACGCACCAAACAAGTGAATGATCCATGCCACGCAAGTATATGTAAAATGATATTAAATCAAACTAAGTATATGTACAATCAGACGACGAGTTGGATCGATATCCACCCGTACCTGCAGTAGTAGGCAACCGTCTGCTCGTCCGCACCTTCAGGACACACTAAACGACGACCTATCACTGAATATCAGAGGCACCCTTTGCATTTCAACAAATCGAACATTTCCATAATCATCACTTGTCACACTGCCTCCATGATATAGGGTCACTAGGTTGTCCATCTACTTCATACATAAAACATGTTGAATGGTTACTATGAATAATAGAAGGTAAAGAATGATACACTATATCTAGATCATACAGGACAATGAGTGAAAGAATCAACATTAAAAATATCCACACATATGGAACAACCACTCTAGCGTTCTAATTCCTTGATTTATATGGCGATGTGGGCAATAATAGTATCGATTAGGAGAACCTTCCTACACTAGAGATGGAAAGGCGGATTTATCATACCAAATGGAGAGTTAGAATACCTCTTCATATAGCGAGTTGCATGTTAAGTGGCAAATTAGAGGTTCCACAAGATCTCATTAATTCACAATTGAGGAAACATCGAGGTATGTTTAAGGCCGAATTCAAACCCATATCATTGTGATCAACTTGTTTAACCTGTTTTCTACTACATGAGCCCTTTTTCCCATGAATAAGTATATTTAGTATTATACAACATTTCAACACATGGGAGTTCGAATTATAGCATTTTATAAGAATATACAGAGACGATGCATCTTAAGGAGATGACATAATACAAGATCTAAAATAATGAGTAAATGCTAATAAGATATGCTCATAGAGACATTGGCTAAGCGAAAGGCATACATAAATAACATCTTGATATCTTCGTATTGGGTATTGGGCACCTTCTCAATAGTACAAAATGTTCATGTGGAAAATGAAAATTTGATAACATATGCTATCCAAAAACTTGTGTACATTTTGTTTATCTCAATATCTTATGCAAAGCAGAAATTTGAACATTGTCTGGAATAAAAACACTACCTCCTTTGTTATTACATTACCTACTTTGGAAGAAAAACCCAAACAAGCTATACTTATTACATCAGTTCATACTTCATAACAATATTAGTCATATAAAACCATGACCTACATCATCGATCATTCAAAATTTGCATGGCATACTATTTCCTCCACTTCATAACAATATTACACATGATGTGCAATATTACACTATTATCGATCATTCAAACCATGACCTACATCATCGATCATTCAAACCATAACCTACTTCATAACAATATTACACATGATGTGCATTTCACAACAAGACGACTACCTTAATACCTTGCCAAACTCCCAAGTGAAAAGGAAGCACTCGAAGTTTTGCTCAGGGGGAGGCGGGCGGCAGAGGCGGCCGGGAGGCGGGAGGGGAGGAGGGTCGGGAGGGGAGGGGGAGGAGGGCGGCGGGAGAGGCCGGGACAGGGAGGGGCGTGGCGGGGAGGCCGGGAGGGGAGGAGGAGGCGGGAGGCCGGGAGGGGGGGGCGGGCGAGGCGGGCTGGGGCGGGAGGGAGGGACGCGCGGGGAGGCCGGGAGGAGAGGAGGGCGGAGGGGCGTCGGGGGCCGGCCGGGAGGAGGATGCGGGAGGGCTCGGTGGGCGGAGGCGGCGGGGGACGTCGGGAGGGGAGGAGGCGGCGGGGGACGCCGGGAGGAGAGAGGCGGCAGGAGGAGGTTGGGCGGAGGCGGCGGGGGGACGCGGAGGAGGAGGCGGCCGGGGGCGCGGGAGGAGGAGGCGGCGGGAGGCCGGGAGGCGGGGGGGACGCGGGAGGGAGGGGCGGCGGGGAGGTCGGGAGAGGGTGGGCGGAGGGCGGCGGGAGATCGGGGCGGGGATTTTTGCGATTTTTAGGTTTAGCTAGCTCGGCGCCAGATCCACGGCGCCGAGGTCGGCGCCACGACACCGGCGCCGAGGTCGGCGCCATGACCAACAAATAGCGAGGTGGTACCACCTCGGCGCCACGCAGACGGCACGCTGGGGCGGATGCAGCGAGCTCGGCGCCGTGGACCACGGCGCCGAGACGTTTTATCTCGGCGCCGTGTCCCACGGCGCCGACTTTTGGGTCCAAAAACGGAATTAAAACTGTCAGGGGTCTAAATGTGAATATTTTTCAAAAAAAGGGTTAAAATAGAAAAATTTCGGTCGAAATTAAATCATCAGCGTGTGGGAACAGTTCTGTACACTTATTTTGCCTCGTTTCAAGCTGTTTTTGTTCTGCTTTTTAGCTTTCAAAAGCTAAAAAAATATTTTAAACACGTTCGTTTCTTAATATGTTTTTTTTCTTTTCATTGTTCGTGAAGATATAACAATATTTTTTATTTTATTTTTATTTATTTTAATTAAATACCTCCAAAAAAATCTAATAGTAACTACAATGACATTTCAGTAAAAAACAAAAACCATAAAAAAAAAGCTGAATTGAACAGGCGTTTATGCTTTCACAGCTTGCTAGTTGCTACTAAGCTTCGATCTGGGGGAGTTCGCGACGGAGTGAGGAAGAAATGCAAGGACTGGAATGCAAATAGTAGTATGCAATGTGAAAGAAATGCAAGGACTGCAATGCAAATAGTAGTATGCAGAGGATAAATCCAAAACTACCAATAAGATAGAGCATGTAGCAATCCAGCGAGGAACAAGCTGTGCTTGGAAGGGCCTGGTCCAATTAAGCAGCCCCGATTGCTGTATTGTGCTCCAAATGTCATCTATCTTCATCACTCAAATCAAGTTCGATCAGCTGGAATCCCCTGTCGGACCCGTATAGTTTTTTCAGATGATGTAAAGAACAATACCAACTCTTCAGAACAGATGGAGGGGGATTCTAATTAGCCAACTGATCCCTATTAACAAGAACTAATTAGTCTGGCAAGTATACTAGTAATGTACTGGGTGGCAAGACGATGTCAGAATAAATGAGCCATGTCGTCGGCTTCATACCAACTACATCTGGAGGTGTTCATCTGCAGGAGCAGGAGCACAGCAAGACTGCAGACATTTGCGGTTGTCAGAAAGGGGAATCGAACAGTTCGCCTGAAGTGCTCAGAAATGTCAAGCACATAGTCATAGACATGATCGATTCTGAATTCTTGATCCTTGATACGAAGGACAAACTAGCATGATCGTGTAAGCTCGTATTATTCGATTTTCTGTCACTTGATAGGCAGATAGTGCCTTGACGGTGCCTGACTGATTTCAAGGTACTGTGATCCTACTGCTTGATTAGAACAAGGCCAATTTTATCCCGTCTCTCTTGATCCCTCTGCTTAGTTAAGGGTGGGGTTCTTTTAAGATATAATTTTGACTTTTAATTTACAGTTTTTAAATTCTAATTATTCGCAAGAGATAGTATGAAGAGAAAAAAATCATATTAGATTTTGATCGGTACACTTAAATTCGATACAGTATTTATTACCATTTATCTATAAACTCCATCTTAAAACGACGTACTGTTTGAAAGTAATCTACTGTAGCAAGCAGTCAAAAAAGTTATAGCCGAAGCCCTCTCGAATTTGCCTTCCTAAAGCTTCGGTTCTGATCGCCCCCATTTACAACCTAAACCGTGCCAATTAAAATGCACAAAACTTTTCACACAAAGATATAGAATGATGTATTGTCTACAGCATTAGAAAGTAGGTAAGTTTTTCAACGGTACACAACACGGGCAGTGAAAGAACTGGTGTTGCCACCGCATTGGTCGTGAAGTGGCAAGTAGCGAAGAGGATTCGGGACGTAAACACCAGGAACGTCCACGCCACGTCTTCAAAATGTTGACCCATCCAATTACAGGCTGAAACCTGTCTCCCTTGACCGGTCACGCATGCCCCAACCCGCAAACCCACCCACTGCCGACTCAGGGCCTACACCTTCAACCTAGAAGGTTTCTGTGTATATAAATATTAGAATTATTTTTTATAGATTTAAATTATAAATAGAGATACTATTATATCATATAATCAGATATATAAGAATTAATAAAGACTACTTTTTCTGGTGTTCTTTCTCAATTGATGTCTCCCGTGTGATTGATCTATTGTATTGTGATAATTGATTGATTACGTAGATTACGTTGCTGTTCATCTACTTCTTCATCGATTTCTTAACATCTTATCAGAACGAATCGTTTTACGAGGTGCACGGTATGCAAATCACGAACCAATCTATTGTGCATTGTTGTTCATATTTTCAATCAAGATTGATTCTATATTCTTTAGCAATACTATGATTAGATTAGATGTGTTCTAGTTGATTCTAATCATATATTGATCCATAAATTATTAGCATGATCATTTATCTCTACAATCCAGTAGATTAATTTTAAGAGGCATGCAGCCAATATACAATACATGTATCGATCTTCATGTCCATATTAGAAAGAGGCATGCGGCCGCTATGCATGCATGCCAAGTGAGAGCACGCAGGGAGGCATTGTACTATATATATATTGTCCATTGAGACTCTTTAATACACACAATATTTATAACAGTAGCATCATTTTAACATATTTTCCCCGTATTTTATTGGTGAAGTACGGTTCTATCATCAGGGTGTATAATTGAGATTCTGTTATGTGAAAGAAGATGGAACAACAAGATGGAAGTCAACCTATAGGAAACAGAAACTGAAAGCAACATGCTGCCGCCTCCACGCCCTATGGCGCCAGTATTCATTACACTCACTGTGGTCATGTCTGATCCGCGCACTGTAGCAGCGTCGCTGCCTCGAAAGCTTTGCTGAATCGGGAGGCCCCCCCACAAGCGGATCTGCCCCCTCTTCAACCGTACTACTGCTCAGCAACCCCATGCAACGCTGCTGGTCCCTCTACTCTGAACACTGGACCAGGAACGGCCTTTTAATGTCTTGCACCTGGAACGACAATGACAAACTTTGTTGCACAGTACTAGCACTGGTGTGGTACAACTCACTTCTTTAACTTCCTGCATCAGTTCAGTTATGAATGTCTTAATACGAGAGAGACCAGGTAGGCAGGTACTGTTGGCTTGTGAAACCGTCACATGTGTTCGTCCAGAAAGGAGTTCAAAGAGGAAGGAATATATTAAAAATGCGGTTTATGAATTGGGACTGAGAAGAAAAGCAAAATGAAAAAGCAACTTGGAATCCATTCGATCTTGATGCACCATAAAACACCATTGATTGATAATACATAAGAATTGGCTTGTAGGGCCAGGGCCAGCAGGGTTAGAGATCCACAAAAAAAAAACCAGCTCCTAAATCAGCAGCTCTGCTACATCTACAATCTAAATGAGCAAGCCTCCACTTCTTTCCACTGACTGAATGATGCGATCATCCCACTCAACGTTCCAACCAAATAACCAATCAACAATAGCAATAAGATCACATGAGAACTACACAAACAATTCGATTTACCAGACTCACACCAGAGGTAAAAAAAAAAGAGCTAGTCAAGGCTGGATGACGGGCTCCAGTAGCCGTCGGCAGACGTGTCCATGGTCTGTTCAGTGCTGAAGTGCGAGAGCGCGTCATCCTCCACACCAAGCAATGCGAGGTTAAGATGTGACTGCCTGTTTGAGTCAGGAGTTACTGCCTCCTCATCAGAGCCGTCGAAACTAGCGCTGACTAGAGATCTTGCCCAGTGGATTGTTTCGTCGTCTCCTTGAAGCAGTTTCAAAACCTGGGTTGCAGAAAATAGTGAATAAGTACATTGGGGTCAAATATCCGCAGATTATTAGTCTTTTATGATCCATGTAACTTCAGTTCTTACTAGTGACATTTCTGGTCGAGAATGAGAAGATGTCCTTGTGCACAGCGAAGCAGCGAGCGTTGTCCTCTCCATTTCATCACAGTCATAATTATTTTCCAGAAGTGGATCAACCGATTGTTTAATTTCCCCACTTGATAGCAGTGGCTTTGCCTAAAACCACGAACAAAGAATAAGGGAAAAAAGAAAGCACAACATGCTTGTGCAACAAGAATGGGTATGAGGTCGACATATCAAATGAAGCAATGGCCCAAGACCACTTTAATATCATTAGTGAGTGATCGTGCGACTACCATTGTGTTCTCAGGGCATGTTACTGCTCAGAGCAAGCCAGCTAGGCATAAAAAATGTAGTTAAGGAACACTTACCCATCCAACAAGGCTTTCCTGACCCTTTGCACATCCTGTTGTAATAGGTTTTCTTCCTGAAATAATCTCCAGTAGTACAACTCCAAATGCATAGACATCAATCTTCTCATTGACCTTCCCGTAAGAAAAATACTCAGGAGCTAAGTACCTGTCACAACAGTGGTTTGCTTAGACACTTCACATTTGATAAAGTAACAATAACAGGCTACCATAGCCCAGAGATGATACAAACCCAAAAGTTCCTGTGATGTCAGTACATGTTAGGTGAGGAGTCGAAGCTGACACTTGTTTTGCCAGCCCAAAATCACACAGCTGAAAATTTTCAAAAAAGAGAAGATGTCACAAGAATCAAAATTGACAAGTGTGGTCATCGTCACTGCTTACGCGTTAAGCCACTTACATTGATCTACATGTCTAGTTCTTCTTAATTTAAAAAGTACTTACTACAGAAAGCTAGAGTGGGAAAAACATGATACAAATTCTCCTCCTGCTTCTTGCTGTAGGTATTTGCAAACTTGATCTGAAGATTTACCTTTGCCTCGAAATCCTCTGAGAGGAGGATATTTGACGACTTAACATCTCCATGAATCACAGAGTGGGTGACACCGCCATGATGGAGAAATTCAAGTGCCTTTGCGATGCCAATTGCTATCTTATTTCTCTTCTCCCAGCTAAGGATATTCTTGCTATCACGCTTGGCTGAAGAAGAGTTACAGTTAGAAAATATGAGGCTATTTACCAAGATGGTTAGGGACCAAATGTATTTCATATTACTGCTTACCATGAAGCACTTTGTCTAAGCTTCCCTGGTGCATGTAATCATACACCAACACAAGACAGTATTTCTCAAAACTGAATCCCCTTAGTGAAACAATATTCTCATGTTGCAAGCTGGTTATATTCTCAACCTCCGTAATAAACTCTTGCAGTGCATCAACAGAAGGTTTCAGAATCTTAACAGCTGATAACGTGCCATCCAATAATTGTGCCCTGTAAACTTGGCTAGTTCCTCCCTTCCCAATTAACATATCTGCATTGATGTAAAAGAAAGTTAGCATTCAACTTTGCCAAGAAATATGAGCACCAAAATAATGCACATGTCAAAGGAAATAACCTGGTGAGAAGTTTGATGTAGCAAGTTTCAGTTCTTCATAACTAAACAGCCTACAAACTGAAGAATACTTTTCTTGAAGAGATTCCAATTCACTTGGAGGCCATGCTACATCATACAAAGAGAAAGAAAACATAGATTCTGACTCAACAGTGACGTGGATTCACATTCGAATCACAATTCAACCTTGGACTTGCATCCGATTTCAATGATTTGCTGTCTGGATGGACTGAAGCGTAACGGTTTGGAAGCCTCATTGCCCGTTGAAACATAGACATTTTGGTCCATTCAAAAGATGAGCTTCTTTGATGGTTGAAGATCCTCCTTCGGAGGCGACAGCGGTCGACCTTCCTTCTATCATCCTTCTCAGAGAGATCGGAGAACCAGAGGGTGTTTCGCATTCCGTGCAACGTCCTTTGGCGAATCCTCACACCGTAGATGCTGTGGAAGAGGTCCGTTCAGTGGCAGTCTTGCCACCATCCTCTTGTACGGTGATGTCTCCGAGTTCAATCGAATATCACTGGAGAAACTACTACTACGCCTAATCATACCTTTTGAACCAACAGAACGATGGGATCCCCGAACTCCTACCTGAATGCCCGTTCCTTGGCAGCCGGCAGTACAGTTCGCCATCACCTTCAGGAGACAGATTGGCAGAGTTATTGTCTTTCGACTCAAAGTTGAACGTCTAGAATCACCGCTACTCCTGCCTGAGTGACCATTTCTTGGGGCAATACGCAGTACAGCTCCCCAGCCCCTTCAGCGGGTGGCTCAATCGAATCATTGTCTTGCCGACTGGAAGTACTTGCAACTGATTGGCCATTCCTCGCCGGCAACACACAGTACAGCACACTGGCACCCTCGCCTGGAAGCTCAGAAATATCATCTTTTGATCCGTTGTCGACTCTTCACCCTTGTCAGAAGGATCTGCATCACTCCGGACTCGATTGCTCAACAACTCAGCAGGAGTCGCACTCAAAGGCTGTTCTTCGGGGATGATGTTCTCTGGCTGACTGACCTTTGTGCCAACATCATGCTGTTCTTCGTCGTCCCCACCACCATCTTTGGGTTCAGCTAAAGGTAACGGGTCCTCTTTATCCTGATGGGCTCGGAACGGCACTACGCAATACATCTCATCATTACCACAACCAGGAAGCTTCGCTGATACCCTCCCTGGGTGGACATTCGATTCTCTTCGGAAGACAATCTTGCCATTGTTCACGGCGAGGACGGCACACTTTGCCGGCAGCTTCTTTGCGCAGTACTTGGCAACGGACAGCGATGACCTGACGGATCCAAAGCAATAGTTACAATAGTGGGTGGTAATCATTGGGTGAAAAAGCTGGGTGGGAGATTTGATGGTGGAATCACATTGAGGATCCAATGCTTGTGGCACTTACGCGATTGCGCGCTTCTTCTTGGTGATGCCGAGGACAACCTTGGAGGCCCCAAACAAGCTGGCCTCACGAACTAGCGCTTTGCGAACCGAGGAGTCCTTGCAAATCTTCACCTTTAGATTGATCTGCTCAGCACACAGGCGATAGTAAGCACGCAGAAGCGGCAATAATAGTGGGCAACTTTACCATTGTAAAACCACGGCAGAACGGGGGCAAATGACTGCAATTTGCTACAGGATCAAGTCAGCATGTAGATTGCAGAAGAAAGGCCATAAATGAAGGTAAAAGATCGCATCAATGCAAGGAAAGCCGAAATGATTCGATTAGAATTAACCGCGAAATGTGAACAAAAATCAGATTATGCATGATGGTATGAACACTTCAAGAGATTAAAAATGGTCAAAGAATAGCCCCAGCAATACGACTTGGCGTAGGCAAGCATGAACCCAAAACCAAAATCTATTGGCCATGCCCAAAATTACCGAAAGATTGCGTTTTGACAAACCATCCGGAAGAATCGCATAAAAATGGCTAAAAAATTAGGCAAGAAGCAAAAATAAATGAAAAAAAGAAAATAAGGAAAGGGGAAGGCTTCACATGGCTGCTAGGCACTGGCGACCTACTTGCAACTAATACCACAGCAACAGAGAAACAAGCAGAGAGAGAGAGAGAGAGAGAGAGAGAGAGAGAGCGGTGACCTGCTTGAGATTGCAGAATCCCTCGTAGACGCCGAGCATGGCGTCGAAGTCCACCGCAGCGGCCGCCTCCGCTGCCGAGGTCAGGACGACGTGGACGGCCACGACGCGGTCCCCGGCGGCGGCAACATTAACGAGCGCCCACGTGAGCAGAGCCCGGCTCTCGGCGTCCGCCCGCACGCCCACCACCACCGTCCCGGCGACCCCCTCCGCTTCCGGGGTCTCCCCGGAGCACCCCTCCTCTCCCTGGACCACTCCAGCGGCGTCCATGGCCTCCTCCGCCCCTTGCTGCTGCTGCTTCTTGGATACCTTCATCTCTAGCCCGTCACGACTCACAAGGCCGCGGCGTGCGCCACCATGGCCGCGTCCTTTTGTGCCTCGGGCGCAGCGGCTATGCGGTTGGTTGGTTCCTCTTGGCAAACGTCGCGTCCTGCCTGCCGTCCTCCTCCCCTCCTCTCGCTGCCTGTGCCTTCTTGTTCCGCTGCTCGTTGCTATCCCCCTCTCCCCTCTGCTCTTGGGTCTTGTTGGTTCGTGCTTGTTGCGAGCTCTCTCTCGCTCGCTCTCTCTCTCTCTGGTTTCCTTCTCTCCCCCACCATTTGGGTTGGGTTGGGTGGCAGTCTAGTCCGGGATAGGCTGCTGGCAACCGCTCTTTCACCGTTCCGTTGAGCATTTCGCCTGCTTCCTTTTTTACTACACCTACTTTTCTTTACAGGTATCCGAATATTTGTTTACCTTTTTCTTTTTGTGAGCGACTTCCGTAGTTGTTACGGGTGAGTTTTTTAAGCTGTAATTTGTGAATTTTGGTTTATATTTTTGCATTCTGACTATTTATAAGAAAGAGCATAGAGAGAAGCACTCATGTATAATTTTAATCAATATAGATAAATTTGATGTAATGTCTGTTACAATTAATTTGTAAATCTTATCTTAAAATGATATATTTTTTAAAAATTAGTTACTGTAATATAAACCAAAAGTAGATGCGCGTGGTGAAAAGGTGTGTGGGATTAGGCGGCGCATCCACGCATAGATAAAAGGTCAAGATTCCAATTCCGGGAATGCCTGCTTTATCAGTAGCAGTAACTTTGATTTAGTCATCTTTGACTGCGTTGCACACCTTACGGCGCGTATTCTCTGACGTAGCTTCGGCTACGTCAGGTGACTTTCAGCCAGATCTGGCCGTTCATCTCTGGATGGACGGTCCAGATTGTTTCTACCTTTATTTTTTAGTTTTTAATTTTTTTAATTTTAGTTTTTTTTTACTTTTATCTTTTTATCTAAAACTAAAAAGATCTGGTTAAAAACTAAAAAATAAATGTAAAAATAATCTGGACTGTCCATCCAGAATTGAACGGCTAGATCTGGTCGAAAGTCACGCCTGACGTAGCTTCGGCTACGTCAGAGAATCCCGCTCGACCTAATTACTGCCCTTCCCTTTCGATCTGATGCAGCCGTTCCTGAATTAAACTTCGTTGATTAGCAGTAGTAATAGTATTGGAGTGCTAATTACTCCATTTAGAAACCAACAGAGACATATATTCTTTAAAAAAAATTATCAGAGACGTTAATTCCATGTGCCCTGCGGATGAATAATGCGAATAAGCAACTACACTTTTACAATTGTAAGCTCTACAAAAACATCACCATTGAATTTTAAAAACATTAACATTGAGTACGGATTTTTTTCTTGTTAGTGTAGGACTTTTTCTCGTTGTTTGTCTATTATTGAAATAAATATGAATTGACCATTAATAACTCTTGTCTGTTTGGAAGTACTAAACCTTTGCCACTATTTAGGTCGAATCTGATAAAAGACCCAAACTAACGTCGAGCAAGAGTCGTAGCAGGTCTATGCTGAGTCGTTAGGACGGTGTCTGTTGGGAGTTGAGCAGGAAGGTCACTCCCTGTCAGCTGAGAGCATGCTGCATGTTCAGAATCTTGTCTGTCTTTTTGGGATAAACAGTAAAAACGTAGTGGTAGGGCGTTCCTTTTAACAAAGGTTCTATTTTTGATCGAAATTTTACTGTAGTTAACTTTTTTACTGTAGTTGATTTGACTTTTTAGATATAATTAAATTTAAAAAAAATAAAAATAGAAAAATATGTTAGTCCATCACAGATAATGTAAAGGAACACAGAAAAAAATAAAAATACAAAAAAAATCTAAAAAAATTCAGAAAAAAACGAATTACTGAATAGTGAAAAAAAGCTGAAGCTGAAATGAGCGGAGCTGTAGCTTCTCGGGGTACTGAAGCTTTTTATCATTTTTTTTTCTGTTTTTTAGATTTTTTGTATTTTATTTTTTTCTTGTATTCTTTTGTATTGTCTTAGCATGTTGCTTTGTATTTTTGTATTTTTTTAAATTTAATTATGCCCAATAAGTCAACTCAATTACAGTAAAAAATCTGCCAACTATAATAAAATTTCAGCTAAAAACTATCGCTATTCCGAACATCCCCATTAATACTTCTCTACTCCTAATTTGTTACTATTTTACTGTTGACATTTTCTGCATGCGCTAGCCGTTGAATGTTACCCTCAAATTTATGATGCGTGTTTGTTAGGTCACAGTTCACAGTTGGGAGACTAAACATGTAGTCTGAGTGGTTCGGCCTCATCTTTTTAGTTTTTAAAAGTTATTTTAAATTTTTCTATAATAATTATTTTTTAAATATAGTATATTTTTAAGACAGAGTCTATAAATTAATTATAGTATACATTATAATAACTTTATTTATATCGATAAAAATCGCATATGAATTTCTATTACTTTGTGTTTTTTCTCATGAACAATCTATAACCAAAAACCATAACTAAAAACCCTTAGCTATAGCACAGAAGTACAACCCCGTAATTTCTACAAGATGAAATTGAGGGGAGAGGCAGTGAGCTAGTTACCATATACAAGTAGACAAAAGTACCTGACATTTTGCCTCAAAAAACACTGCATAAAATTGCATAAGACAAATGGGAAAATGGGAAGGGTGAACTGTTTGGAACAACAGCGGTCTATTCTTTGCAGCTTTCAAAAGCAGTTTTTGGTTTTTACTACAATATTTAACTTTCAAATAGGGTATTTTTTTAAAACAGGGTCTACAAAGTAATTATAGTACATGTTAAAACTCAACATCTATACCAGCTAAAATCGTAAGAGAGTATCTTTCTCTGTAATATCTGTCGCGAACAGCTCAAATTTCAAAATTTTCAGCAAAAAGTCAGAAACCACAGCTATAAGCTAAAAAAAGAACAAGCACATATACTAACCAATGGTACCTGTCTGTGTGGGAGCCACCTCGTTTTGACTTAGGCCATATTATTCCAAAGTAATGGGTACTCTGGCTTTTGACTAAAATAGTATTATAGTGGTTATTAGTTTTTTAAGGTATTAAAATAAAGAAAAAAAGAAAAATATTGTTATATATCTATGGATAATAAAAAGGGAAAAGGGAAAAAAGAAATAGAAAAAACGAAGGGAAGAAAAAGGCGAGTCAAGAAGCTAACGTGTTTCAAATGGATTTTGGCTTCTGGAAATAAAAAATCATCGATGTTTGAAATAGGACCTTAGAGAAGCTAAGCTAGAGGAGCACAATAATATACAGTTTGATGAAATCATGAACAGTCTAGAGCCGGCTCATGATAAATTGCTAATATATCACGATATATTCAATTCTCATGTGGCTCTGATTTAGACCGTCCGATGACAATCTAAGAGAGTCGGCTCGTGTATAGTTGGTGGCTTAGCTCCTTTAAGTTAGAGGAGCTAGATTCGTCGGTGTGTGAGTCTACACAACTACCCAAGGGGCGTTTTGCTATCCAGAAAAAGAATACATATATAGGTACATAGGACTGTTATTTTTAGCTTATAACTTAATTATGATTTTTCCTCGAACAAACAAACAAGACGATTTCTTCGTCGCTGTTTCGAAACGACTTATCGAGATAGTCGTTTAGAAGCGACTTATCGACTTTTGGTTTATTCATATAAACACTCACGTTAGAAATCAAAAAATCATAAGACACACTCTAAAAAGACATACCGAATTTTCGCTTTGTACTACTTAGGTAGTTTTGCTTTTAGTCGATATTGCATACCGTAATAGTTTTCTCCAAGGCAGACACGGCCGCGAGCTCATGGCTCGCTGACGCGTGATCCATCATCGATCGGTACCTGGTGCACGCAAAGCTAGCACGCATGGTCGACGTCTCCTGATTACTAGTACGATTCTTGTATCTATCTGGGCCATCAATGTACATTTGCGTGGGTCCAAGCTTGATAGCGAGGTTTATAGAGATCGATCCCGAAACATCTCGATCACTTTGTTTAATTGCCATCTCGATCACTTCGATAGTTAACTGAGTAGTACTAATCACCTACTTGTTCGTGTATTAATCTTGGCGTTCGAAATTAAGGATGCATGTGCGTGGGATGCAAGATTTGCGAGACGCTGTGCTTTACAAGCTTACCTCTAATTGCCCACACATCAGGATGCTTTATATGGTACTAGTACGTACTAGTTCCACTACTACAATTATCCAACATACTCACTTGATACTACGACCACTAGCCAGCTATACGTAACGTAGCAACACATAAATTTTGAAACAAACCGAAAATTCAAAAGAAATTTGAATTCTTATTTCGTTATATTTGTTCATGACGTTAGAGTATCGGTTTTAATATATCTGTTTATCGAAGAAATGGAAGGTTGTAATTGAGGTAATCAATAAATAGGCGTATCAGATAGGTAGCGGCTTAACTACGCTGTACCTTTTTCATGCCAACTAATTACAGTACGACACGGTTGCGAGTTGCAACAGAATCCTCCAGCTGAAATGAAATCTCTTCGTCTTTTGGTGTGCATGTGCATGCTCGAGCTTGTTTATTTGATCCGGCCATCACATTTATAGTTCGAGTACAAGCAGCAGCATTTCGTGCAGCCTCACTCGAGTTGTACAAAGCCGATTTTTCGGCGTTTTTAGTCCTGTCTGGCACAGAAATATCAAATATAGCACTCGTACTATCGTAATTTTATTTCTGGTCCTTTCCGTAGCGGGACTCTGGCGAGCTAACACGTGTGTAGTCGTGCAATCCAAGAGCATAGCATTGTAGGATCAAGGATAACTGACTAGAGAGGGGTTAATAGATGGTCATAAAATTCTTAACTAAATTTAACAATTAATAACTAGATGATCACTAAGTAATATATTGATTGAACAACAATCTTACACAATATTAGCAATTCTAAGCAATTAATAATAAGCAATAGAGAGCAAGAGCAATTACTATAATAAACAAGAAGCAAACACAATGTGACTCTCGATGTTTTTACCGTGGTGTTGGAAACTTGCCGGTTTCCACTCATCCACGTTGAGGTTAGCCCGAACTAATTGGATTGGCTCCACGAATTAAGCCGAAACATCTCGATCACTATTGGTAGCTCTTCCTCCGCTCCAGAGATGGTGAGCTTCAACCACTCACAATTCGGCACGGGCTTCTTCACAATCTTCTTTGAAGAAGTCACCGGCAATTGACCTTCCCAACGTCTAGGTGCCGGCAAGCACCAAGAAAATGGACCAATGAATTCACTTGACGACGCTTGAGTGCAATTGGATCAAACTAGAAATGAATGCACTCAAAAATACTCCACCAACTCAAAATGAATGCTTAAGAGAGAAATGAGGGTGGAGTGAATGCTCTAGAGCTCAAATGAGTTCAATAAAATTTCAGCAAGCAGCCCAAGTGCAGGTGGGGGGTATTTATACCCTCACCAACCAAAACTAGCTGTTGATAAAAATTAATGCTAAAAAATCAAGAAAATCAGAATTACCGCTGTACAAAGTGCACTTTACTGTAGCACACAGTAACAGCTATGTCAGACAAACAGAACTAGCCGTTGGAATTTTGTGCGGTATTACCGCCGTTGTAAGTGCGGTATTACCGCTGAGCGGTAGTTCCGCCATGCTAATACCGGTAATACCGATTTCTGGCCAGCTAAGTCTTGACTTGGAGGCTTTCTGGAAAAAAACATTTCGGAAAACGGTAATACCGCAGTGCCATGAGGTACTACCGCGCTGCGGTAGTTCCGTCGTTCAATTTTCAGTATTACCGATTCCAGAGAGTTGAAGTCCTCACAGGGGTGCTCTCTGAAATTTTCATACCGCACATATTCCGGTATTACCGCTAGCTGTGTATATGCCGGTATTACCGCACTGCGGTAATACCGTTTGTGGATGCGGTACTACCGATATTTCTGAGACAGCCCAGTGAGTTTTTCAAACTGATTTCAAATTCATGCATATTTCTAGATTGATCCAATGTGCATAAAATATGCTATCAAGCTATTTTCAAAGATCTCTCTTAATAGTACGGCATCTAACCTATAATCCGGTCTTCCACATTTACTCCTAAGATTGGTTAAATTTAAAATGGACTCAAAGACTTATGTACCTCATCTTTGAATTTTTGGCGTCGATAATCTTTGCAACTTGTTCTTTACCTTGCACACATGAGACTTTATCTATACAATTTTAGCACACACATTAGTCCCATGTTCATAATTCGTCATTAATTACCAAAACCCTAATCTTAGGGGCTTAGATACTTTCAAGCATAACAGATCATGCAGTCCAGAAGCGCAGCGTAGCAGATCGTGTCGTCCGAGAGCGCACCACTCGACCATTGTAGCTTCATGCGGTCAGGGAGTGCATATTTACAACTGTAGCATCATGCACTCCCGGACCGCATGATTATCAGTCCCATCCGACCATCGAAAGGAGCGACCGCGCCCGTCATTCGCATGTAAATGCTTTCCACGTGTTGTGTTCTATGTGAATGTTAGTGCGATGGCTTATCGTAATCTGCTATTACGCCTGCGATAAATGAAAATTTTCCATTTATTTATGGAAACATATTCGAAATGTTTTTGTAATTAATTTTGGATGTAGGAAATGATGTTTAAAAAAATATATTTTTTGGGTGGAGCCTTGTTTACTCGCTTGTGTAATTTTGTTTGTAATCATAAATATTAAGATTTTTCATCCGTAATTTATATATGTGTAGAGTTTGCACAAATTTTGTAATATAGAAAATGAGGTGCAAATATTTTGAAAACTCCTTACGCAGTGTAGTTAGTTGTGTATTTTTTTTAAAAAAAAAATTATATGTTTTGAAATTGTCTAGAAAATTGAGGGTTTACGTCTCGCAATTAGGGTTTAATGATTTTATATGACTTAGAATGTGAATTTTTTTACTCTTTTGACCCGTTGTGGTCTATTTTTAGTAGTCCTTCATTACCGTGTTTATATTCGTATAAGTCCATAATTTATTTTTTAGTCTATTTTTAGTAGTCCTTCATCCTTGAAAATTGCGGGTTTACTTGAAAATGTTGCTTTTGTATGCTCCATAAGAGACCATTTTTTGTCGATCTTTTTTGCAGTAAAATGACCAACCATGAGATTGAGCCCACGATGCCACAGACCTATAGGCGACGACTAAGAATATGGAATGTTCAATGAAACGTGGACAATACTATGCTTGGATTTCATATTTCTCCGTGTTCGTGGTCCACGTGATCGTCCTCGTTCGCCTGCTCGTCACCAAACTTTTCCGCTCCCTCTTCTACCTCATTCTCCTGCCCTCCTTGTCCATGTCCTTCGTCCTCATCTCGCTCCTGCGCTTCACTGTTGTACTCTATATACGATAGAAAAATCATTTTTAGAAAATTAGATACTGTAAAAAAATTATTTACTATAGAAAAATAATTTATAGTAGCTAATACGAATAAGGTCTTTTTTTCTCTTATTCTTTTGTATTATCTGTAATGATATAATATTTTTTTTATTTTTTAAATATACTTACTAAAAAAAAGTTAGCAGCCACTGCAGTCTATTTTCAATCGCTACTGTGAATAGAAAAGCTAAAAATCACGACTTATAAGCCACATTTAGCATAGCTTTACACTTTCACCTTCCCTCGAGTAATTCCTGGAGCACGAAAGTGCACGCACACCAGTTAATATTGCATTGAGGTCTCAATGGATATTCCAGCGGTGAGTGTTCAGCTTTAGCTTTTTTTATTATTTATTTTTTGTTTTTGTTTTTTTCTGTATTTCTTTGTATTGTTGGTGATGAGCTAACATGTTTTTTCTATTTTATTTTTTTAAAATTTAATTATGTCAAATAAGTCAATTCAGCTACAGTAAAATCAGCCGGCTATAGTAAAAGAAAAGTCATAAGCCATCGTTCTTCTGAATGCTATCATGATCTTTTCCGTAGTTTTTTTTTTGTGTTATCTTGCCTTCTTGCTTAATCAAATGTAATGGAAACAAATAATAATCTAATCTAATCTAATCTAGCGCGAGGGCAGTCGAGCAGATGAGCAACCGGTGGCCTGACCGACCGCATGCTGCGTGCTCTGCTCAGCAAGACGCGGCTTGCTCCTGTCCTCTCCACGCCACGCTTGCTTCTACACCGCTTCCCCTCGTAGGACAATTGGATTATTCTTCTGCAAGCGAGTGCCTGCCTGCGTCTATCACTTTCTTTTCAGTTGGACGAGAGCCACTTCACGGCTTGAACATAAAAAAGGCGAGAGGTTTATGGTAGTGTTTATTCTGGTTTAAAATCAGTTTCTATTTCTATCATCTATTATTTTTACTATTCAGTAATTTTATTTTTTCTGTTTCTTTAGATTTTTTAAAGCTTTTTTATCTTTTGTCTCGTATTTTTTGTATTGTATATGGTGGGCTAGCATATTTGTTTTTATTTTAATTTTTTTAAATTTAATTATACCAGCAGACGCATGCGTTCGCGATAATAAGAGTGGAATCCACTTATTATTAACCTTTTTTTGTTTACTAGTAGCATGCATTCGCGATATGTATTTACGGTCAGTGCGAACGCATGCCCAGGCACTCGGACTTTTCCTCGTTGACCCGACCCAGTGGAACGTGCTCACGTAATGGATGTTTGCCGCACCGATGGAACATGCTTCAGATTCTCTTGAGCTTCTTCTGGAGAGTAGGTGCATGCCGCTCGTGACTCTGTGCCTGTGGCTGTTTAGGCTGCCAGTTCGTTCAACTGACTGACTAATCATAGCTGCTGATTTGATCAGCTGGGTATGAAATGAAATTCGTGCAGGGGCAGGCATGTGCAAGCAAAGCCTCTCCTTGTAATCCCACTAATTTTCGTACAATTTTATTAGATTTCGAAGAACACAACAAGAACAAAGGCCAGAATTGTACACATTATCCTTTCATGCTGGGTTGAGAGACTAGTGTGTGTGTGTGTGTGTGTACTGGTACTACTAGTATAGTAGTTGGTGGATCGGATCCTTTTGGCCAGTTGTCTAGCTAATACAAGTAGAAAAATTGTAGGTACTGTCGTTCGTTCAAAACCGTTCTACCACTAGCTGGTCTTTTAAGGACCCCCTACCTATATATGTCACAGTCAGATGGTCATATAAAAATGTCATACTTGGATCATACGTATGCGATGAACAATGATTCCTACATGGCAGCAAAACGACGAGAGCGCGACGACGCATCTCTACCATCGTCTTCATATTTTCTTTCTCCCGTGACGTCCACTGCTTGCTTCTAACTAATACTCGACCTAAGATATAGAGACAGACACGCACTAGCTGAGTGACCTAACATTGCTACGGAATACAAACATATTATATGCTCTAAAATCGTTATAATATTTTACATTTCAGCCCAATATTTTTCGTTTCAGCTATCTTACATTTTTTAGATTACATTTTAGAGGGCGTTCGGAATAGCGATGGCTTTTGGCTTCTGGATGAAATTTTATTGTAGTTGTCTTTTTTTACTGTAGCTGATTTGGCTTTTTGGGTATAATTAAATTTAAAAAATATAAAAATATAAAAAACATATTAGCCTATCACGGACAATGCAAAAGGAATACAGGAAAAAAAGAAAAAAAAAAGCAAAAAAGCCCAAAAATCTAAAAATTTTTAGAAAAAGATGAATTACTGAATAGTGAAGAAAAGCTAAAACTGAAAAAAAACTGAAACGAGTGGAGCCGAGCTCAACTTTTTGTTTTGAAAAACCGTTGAAACATAGAAATAATTACAACCACATCACCTGTCATCATTGGAGTTCATGCCCCTCTGCCAAGCTCAGCATGTGCTACTCCTCCACTGCAATGCTTGGGTTGCGCCACAGAGCCTAGTGAAGCTCCGTCCTGGCATGCATCGTGCTATATGAGAATACAGACACACTGACACACACACACATGATTATGTATAAAGATCGACAAGTGAACCACCACCACACGAAGACAAAAGAAAGAAAAATATGCGCGATATATATCATGCGTAATTTCTTCTTAATTTGTTGATTCTAGGTGTTACAAAATGTCCAAAACCAAATATTCTTCGTACAAGCTCCGTTGGGATATACTACTCGCGGAATCTCCGTCCAGTCTCGACAGCCATTAATTTTCCTCGGTGCAGGAAGCAGCGGGCTGCTGCCTGGCAAGCAGCTCCGACCGATCAGGCTGGTTTATTTGGTCAAAAACAAAAAAACAAAAACAAAGAACAAGCAAAAACGGCCAGGTCTGCAGTCACATGCATGGTGGATACAGCGATTTAATAATACAGGCAGGCACGCAGAGTTGCAGACATGCGTGCGTACCGTACGTGCAGTGCAGATAAAACTGTGGTGATCAGAATAGCGATACCTTTTGATTTTTAGCTGAAAAAATACTGAAGCTGAGTTAGTGAACAGTGTAGTGAATAGTGAAAAAAAGCTGAAGCTAGAAGCTGAAGCCGAAAAAAAGTCAAACTGATCACCCCTAACTAGGCACTTGGGCACTCGGCCGGAGAGAGAGAGAGGCAGCAGCAGAATTAGGCCTCATTATTTTTTTTAAAAAGTAGTTTCTAATTTTTAGCTGTTAGCTTTAGCTAAAATTACATGTTGTTAGTCTTTTTAGTCATTAATTAAAGAAAAATGAAAAAAGAGAAAAACACTAATATATTTTCACGGACAATATAAAGAAAAAATGGATAGAAAAAGACAAAAAGAACAAAAAAAATAAAAAAATCAAAATTAAAAAGCTAATATATTCATTCCTACTAAAAACCAGAAGCCAAAGTTGGATTGAACGGAGCCTTAAGCCCACAACTATCAGCTTAATCTCACTTGTTAGTTCAATCAAATTAAGAAATAAATCGAAAGAAACATAGAGTGATAAGCTGTCAGAAGAACTAACCGATGGAAGAAAATTCTATTCTCTGGGAGAGGACCTGGAAAGGTGAGGCTTAGGCTCTTCCTAAGTTCATGTGTTTCTATCACAAATTCCAAAGAAAGACTAAGGGCCTCAAGTAGTAGGAGCCAGGGTGTTTCCCATAGAATTTTTTTCCCCAACCGATTGGGCTTGTGCGACATGTGATGTGATGTGCGCGGCCTGGCATTGGTCGCCCGCCGTGCCGCTGTTTGATGGATGGGCCGTAGCCACCAGGTGCGGAGGGGTCTCCCGGCCTGGCTCACCGACACCGTGTTGGTGGCCCAGTATTTCCACGGAGCAACAGCCCAAAAGGCCACAATGCACGCATGCATCCAGTGAAAAATCACCTGGGTGATGAAGACGCCGTGGTACACGACGAACACCATGTAAAAAACCCGACTGGTAGCTCTCCAATAAAAAAAAGAAGCTTCCTTTCCAGTGCAAAATTCGACAGGTTTATCATTATGACAACCGGTTTGTGCATAAAAAAGTAGTGTACAGTGAACACTCGAGTGTTTTTTTTGTGGTTTTGAACATTCAGATTTGTGACCGTTAGATTAAAGATCCAATAGCCCCTTTTTTTGAAAGAGGGGGGAATTTTTTGGAGGAGGAGAAATTCGCATAGATCTTCGTGCACATCTAAATATAAAAAATCTAAGTGCTCATAATTATAAAAAATACTCAGGTGTTGTTTAGCGCTTTCAAAAAAATCCACAAATCTGAGCATCTTCTAAAAAACCACCATATCCCATTCGACTGTGGCCCAGAGGAGCATTAGGCTCCCACTCACTTGACTTGCATGCAACCTTCACCGCTCCACTCCTCCTGCTCCTGCTTGCGATGCCTGCACTCTCCACTACCGGGTCCAGCACCATTGTCTTCACCACCCCTAGGCGCAGTTGCTACGCCTTTGACACCTTCTCCCTCCCGCTCGCCCTCTCCACCAAGCTCTGCTCACCGATTGTGCCACCGTCAACTACAACGGTAACTTCACCCCCACTTTCGACTCTCACCTCTGCGTCTCCGAGCGTAACAACTCCCTCAATCTCTACCCTATCCTGTCCCCACTGTCTCGCGCAGCCTCCGCGAGGACCTCGAGATAGCACCCCTCTCCCCGCTTCTCCCCTGGGACCCCATCGCCCTCAAGGACTGTCCATCCCTCACCCTCGATGGCTCCTAAAGTGTGATCCAAATTCTATTCGTTATATTTTGCCGTTTTCAATAGGAAGATCTATTTCAGGTCCATTCGTAAACACCTTTGAAAATACTCAAGACTCTCATGTGATCAAGCAGAATAAAGACACTGAAATTTTTATACAAATTTGGGTCTTCTGTTGAGAGAATAACAATCATACGTTCTGTGTTATTGTTGCAGAGGAAAGGCTTACAAGCTTGAACAATGTGGAAAACTATACAATACTTACAGAACTGATTACTTCTTACCAGGATCTGTCCTCTAGACTTCTTAAGATTCGTTGCTTATATTGGTGGCGAATCAGCGGCAGTTGCTTCTTACTAGAAGACGTCTTGACACTTCGAGAGTTAATTGCTGGATGACGGTTATTGTTGGAGAGATGTGAGTAGCAATTCATCATATGACGGTTGTTGTCAAAGAGACGTAGGCAAGATTGTATACGGTTATAACACATGTTCTAACTGCCTTTTCAAGCTAACCCATTGTAAGAGTAGGTTAGTTGTAAATAGGAGATGACTAGGGCGTCATGACAGAACTTGCGGCTAGCCAGTTACAGCATAACTTACGATTAGGTAGTCGTAGCATAACGTCATTTAATTAGTGGTCATAGCAGGATTTACGACAAGATAGTCGTACCAAGATTTTCAATAAGGTAATCGTAGCAGAACTTACGACTAAGTAGTCATAGTGGACTTTACGATTAAGTAGTCGTAGCATATCTTACGACTATTCTATAAAATTTCTCTCATTGTTAAATGGTATATTCGTAAAATATGATAATATAATGAATAGAGAATTATTATATACTCATTAGGGAGGTATGGGCTTCCTCGGGCGTGGCATTGCGGTGGTCAAAAGCCTGGGAGGAATGTCAGGTCGGTTGTGAGAGAGCTGAGAGAGGGGAGGTCGGCCGTGAGAGGAAAATAGGGCGGCGGCGGCCAAATTCATCTCGGTGGTCTAACACGCGGGCGGGAAACATTTAAAGGTTGCCAGGGGCTCTGCAGGCGAGGTGTACGGGCTTTGACGAAATGGCAGGGATGTGGCAGCAGCGGGCGAAGGAATGGGAAGGTGCAGCGGCGAAAAGATTAGGGCGGTAGTGATTTTTCGGATGGTGAATAGTGTGCGAGCACAAAAAGACGGAGAGGATAGCTTGGCAGAGAATTCACGACGCAAATGGCTGGGATAGGTGAAGGATTAGGCTAGGGTTCAAATGAAATCAAAATCAATTAAAAAAATAAATCCTCGTTTTGAATTTCAGATTCGTTTCAATATGCATCAAAATTCTTGCGTCTTAGCTAGTTATATTAGATGGCATCCTTGCATAAAGCAATTGAATATCATAGCGGCAGAACACGAGAGGAGCGGCAGCTCGTCGCCGGAGGAAGGCCCGGGCGCTGGACATTGCATGGCGTCGCCGGACTCGCCCTGCTCCGGGCCTAGCAAGTCGCCAACGGTTGCTCCGATAGCCCTGGCCGCGCTGCCGGTCATCAAACACATCTCGTCTAACATAGTGCATTACAAAGATACCATATACAATGCAACAAGCAAGCATGCGCCGGAAAACCAAACTCACTCTGAAAAATCCGAAGACGAACTTCATCAGTTCTAAACAACTTCTTCGCACGGATCAATTTAAGACATATCGAAATCAACCAAACTCATTAAATCTGAAGATGAATTCCATTGTACAATTTCTTCGCACGGATCAATTTAAGACATATCGAAATCAATTAGTCAAAACAAGATTTCACGATTCATTCCAACCAAAACAAGATAAATTTAAAAAGAACGATCCATTAATTCATATTGATCTTGCATCTTGATCCTCCGTACTTTTCACTGCACAAGTTGCTGACTTGGGATGGAAGCCAGAGGAGTACTCCGTGAGCCCGCAGCGCACGGGCCTAGCAAGTCGTCGACAGTTTCTCCGGCGGCGAGGCGTGCGATCACCTCGTACTCGGGACAAGCACCATGTACCGTCTGGACGGCGGCGTGATCCTGGTCCGACTCAGCGATTGGTGCGCGCACGGACCCCTGCTCCTCTCCAAGAAGCTCTCTATACAGCTCCTCCACCAAATGTGCGTCCTCGGCTCCGACGGTCATCACGTCTTCGGACATCATCATGGCCTTCACCTCCTCCAGCACCAGCTGCTGCTCGAGCGTCAATTGCGGCCGCACGCTGGGCGGAGCCTCCGGGTGATCGTGATCGGCCGCCTTCCTCTTCTTGCAGCCGGACTCGGGCAGGGCAGCCGATGATGCCCGCGAGCGAGGAGGCGCTCGAGGCGACCGATACACCTTGCAGAGCACGAGGTCGGCGCCGCCGTGTTCTTGGGAGTCGATGCTGTACTCCACCATCAGCCACCCGGGCTTGATGACACCCGACGCCGTCTTGACCTTGTAGGAGAACTTTTGGAACCACCCGCGGGCGGCGCTGTCCTTGACCGGCTTCGGGCCCGTCTCCGAGTGCCAGCACTCGTTGACGTCGGCGCCGACCGTGCGCGACTTCCTCGCGGGGCCGCCGCCGCGTGCGTTCTTGGCGCCGCCGACGTAGTGCACGGGGCTGATGAAGTACCAGACCCTGCCGTCCCCATCGCCGGTGCCAGGCGCGGGGGTGAGCCCGGCCACCAGCTGGTCGGGGGCGGCGGAGTAGACGTCGACGTCGTGGATGAAGTCGGCGTGGAGGGGCTGGCCGGCGAGCTTGGGGCGGAGGAAGCGGTCGATGAGCTCGCAATCCTGGGGGCGGAAGGCAAAGCCTGCAGCGAGACCGGGCGCCGCCTGAGCCATGGCCGGAGAAGATCGATGGAGACGAGGAGGAGGAAATGGCAGTTGGTGCTGGATGGATGGCCTCGCCTTATATGGCCGGATCGCCGTGGGGCAACACGAGAGAATGCGGATTCGTCGTCATCGAGTTGGATGCGGATTCGTCGTCTCCGACGCCGAGACGAGGTGAGCTGTTGTTTCCTGGGAGTAAATGCTAATGCGGTTAGTTCCTTGCACAAGTAGCTCACCGCATGCAGCGAGCTCCTCGACTCCATCCCAATGCATGCTAATATCCGAATCATGTCGTAATAACCGCGGTAACAGCAAATGTTGAATAAATTTTCAGAATTATAATTAAGTAATAAAGCATGTTCCAACATAGATTAAATGTCAAGAGCATTAAAATAATAATCGCAACATCATAAATATCTCTCAAACCATTTAAATATGAAATCATGCTTAAAAGGGCTGCTGAAAATAAATGAATAATTAGCATAATACTTAAATTGTTGTTTGTAGTTTGTGCTCTTAGGTGCCGGGCTGTTCTTGTATTAAACAAGGCCTCCTCGCCATGGTGGTCTAAATATAATTAATAATTAAAATGACGGTCTCTAGATATTCTTCTATTTTTTAAAGTCAATTATCTTACCACAGTAATCAATTATAATTCAGAAATAATAATAAGTTATGAACGACGCTTCAGAGCTTTGCTATGATAATTAAATCGGCAAGACAACGAGCATGAATATAAAAGAGAAGCTTAACTGAAGGTAGCTGTAAGCAAGCACACAATATATGATGATTAAGGCTACGACAAAAATAAGGACAGCATCAACAGTGGCTACCAACTACTCAAAGTACTAGCGAAATTATCATCGAGCAATTGTTAATCCCATAACATACAATTGTCTCTCAGAACTAGTGATAATATTATCAAATAATAAAGTATACTAGAACAGCTCACAATTGCACAAATAACAAGAATCAAATGCCACTCACAAAGTGATGGCACTTGAAGCCATCCAGAAGGCAGCAAGCCTAGGCATACCGAAGTCGACGCTGTCCCGAAAAATCTATCACCATTGTTTGCACCGCGCGTGGTTCTCGGAGATACAAAGCCACCCACACCCGCGCCTAGGCTCGGTCATAAGTCTCGCCTCACCAAGTACCACTGCACCGACTCAAAGGTCAAGAGCGTGGCCTCGAGTTGCTGGAGATAGGGTTGAACCGCACTATCGCCACTGCTCATTGGAGCTCAAGAACAACCTAGTGCATGAGCTCAGAGGAGGTAGAAGAAAGGGAGATTGGAGACTCAATTTGGATTTAAGCCTTGAGAAAAGAAGGAGCCGAGCCGGTAAAAGGAGGAGGAAGAGATGGCGGTGCTTGGCATTGGCCCCTATTTCGTTGAAGCATCATAGGAACGCCCTTGCAATGGGCATCACCCACACGTGTGAGAGCCATTGTTGTGGTTACGCGTCAAACAATAGATGATGGAGTCATGGGAGACCGCAAAGCAATATTTGGAGCATTGGTTGTTACCGATTGTTGCACACATAAAATCAAAATATTACAACATTCATAACCAATATATACAAATAAATTGCATAATAACAGTGCAATATTGAGAATAAATGAGAGAGCACGACAATGGTAGGAGAGGAAATAGGAGGGCATCATCCACCACTTTGGAGGGCATGCATTCGACATTGAGGTAGGCCCCGCCGAGGTGCCTCTCTTCTCGATGCAGTGGTCTCCTCCCGCCACCACCACATACACTCTTCATGCGGACATGGCTACCCCACACAGGTGCAGCCACCATAGCACGGCATCCCCCGTGCGCCGCCTTACCAAGATCGCTAGTGCCATCTCTCTCTCTCTCGCCCCCTCGATTCTCTGTGGGTGTTGTTTTCCCTGTCGCTTTGGCTTCTTGAAGACGAGGAGATAAGGTGAAGGAAGCGCTTAGTCATGGGTGGGAGGATAAGAAACAGTAGCTGGTATTCAGTAGTGGTAGTAGGTGTCTGATTTTTTTAGTCTTGCCGTACATACATACACTATCATTTTCCATATATCTCTATATTTCATAAAGAAGCCAACAGCTTTATTGTAATATCTTTTTATATAGCAAATTTCGTACATCTATGTTTTTTTGTAAAGATTTTTGACGTTAAATCCATATTTCTTGTTCTTTGATGGCTATTTTACCGTGCTTTTTTTTTTTAATATACACCAGCGTCGGGCCCAGACTTCGCTAGCCAAAGCACAAAGGTGGACGTGGTGGCCGTGACCCTCGGCGACGACGACGCCTCTGACATTTCGATAAGGAAGTTCGCCGTTAGAGGCGAGAACAACGCCTTCCCATCGCCGTCGCCGGACGGCAAGTGGGTTGTGTTCCGCTAGGGGAGGCCCGGGCACAAGAACCTGTACATCATGGACGGCGAGGCCGGGGGCTTCGCCGCCTAACCGAGGGGCCATGGTCCGACACCATGTGCAATTGGTCCTGCAACCGACACAACCCGGGAGGCGGCAGCTTCGCCATCTACATGGTCCACCCGAACGGCACCGGTCTGCGGAGGGTGGTGCAGAGCGGCGACGGTGGCCGGACGAACCACCCCTGGTTCAGCCCGGACTCCAAGAACCTGGTGTTCACCTCGGACTTCGCTGCCGTCTCCGCGGAGCCCATCTCGAACCCGCACCATTACCAGCCCTACGGGGAGATCTTCACCGTGAACATTGACGGGTCGAACGTTCGACGGCTGACGCACAACTCGTTCGAGGGGACGCCGGCATGGACGCCCTAGTTCCCCAAGCCTCAAGACGTCGGCGAGACGCTGCAGGCCTCCGGGAGGTGCGCGATCGAGGACTGCCACTGGCTCAACATAGAGGATGCCCAACCAGATGGCCTTGTGTCTGGTAAGAGCTGCTAAAATAAAATAAAAAAGCTCTGTCCTGATGAACTTAAGGAGAACATGTACTGTGCATCATGTGTGTATATAACTCTTTACATAGCACAAATCTACTGTGTAAATGTCCCTGCAGGATATGGCTGCCTGCCTGCTTACTACTGTACCTATATTTCCCCAGGAATAACTGAATAAGGTCCTGTTCAGTGATGCCATGTTTTAAGGCAAATATGATCCGGCTTGCATTATCAGGTTATGAATGAAGATTTCTGGCCACCTTTATGGTACTAGGATATATTGATTAATTTGTCATTGTTGTAGCAATGCTACTGCTGCCTGCTAGTGCATGGAATGGGCAGAACTGAGCCAAGTTTATAAAGAAAATTTGAACTCTACTAGCTAACAAGAATTCTAATTTTACATTGATACACACACAACATATACCTCACAGGCCAAGTAATATCTCAACGGCGCACCTCTACTGATGATCTAACAAACGACCTTCTCCACCATACCTGGAAGGCTCTACTAAGATTCGGGCATCCCGTGCCTCTGGATGCAAAGCTTCGAAACCATTCTTCGAATAAGCTCTGCTGCTGCTGCAGTGGAAGGGTGAGAAGGGCTTGGCCCAGATTCTCCTCCAACATTCTCACGTCGAGCCCTTTGGAGCACCTTTGAAGCCAACCGAAATCCACCAACATTGGACCGAACCATCCGTAGAACAACTGGCTCCTCAACTCACCGGGGCACTGCACTTTCCCTTTCCCAAGTGCAATGAACACACTCGCTGATATCCGGCTTAGCTTGTACCTGAACATCGGTGATGCTTGATCATGCATTCTGATGAGTTCGTCTTGCTTAGCCCACAACTCAACGAACTCTTCTGCCATATCACTGTTTACAAGAATCTCGAATAGCCAGTTGAGGTTCTCAGTTTGCTTACTAACTCTTTCAATCATAGGCCTATTGTCTCTAACTTTCAATCTCTGGTCTGCACAGCATATTGTCTTTGAGTCTTCCTTAAAAAGTTCCACCAGTAAGTTCAGACAAGAACAGCAAATCTCGTAAAGGTTCCCTTTGTTTAGTCCAGACAAATCCTTTTGATAGACCGAGCTTTTGCTTAGAAGACCATTGATCAAAGATTGCATCTCTTTCCTTGCACCATTGTTGGTGCTGCTGGTGACAGATTGGATGAGCTGAACTGTCAGGTCTTCTGAGCTGCTCCTGTATTGTGGTTGTAATCTTGCCAGTACATCTTTGGACACAGCATCATCAAAAGTGCATCTAACAAAGAGGTTCTTAAGCTTCTCTTCCACACTCTCATTCCATGGAACTGCTTCAATATACTCTAAACATGATTTGATTCCTCTGTCAAACATAATAGAGGAAGCAACCTGCAATCCAAAACATAATAGCATTTATCAGACCCATTACAAGATGTAACTGAGATTATATCGGGGATAAGAAACCAAGAAAAAATATGGCAAGAGTTAAATAGGTACACACGTGCATTGATAACAACGTTCAGCTATTAATATGGGCATCCGGAAACCTCTTAATGGGCTGGTACAATTGCTGAGCTATTCTGTAATTGGCATCTCGCTTTTTAACTGGACCACCGGGCCATACTGTGGTACAAGACGTTGTATATAAACAGTGCATAGTAACTGACCGCAGCTAAAGGATCAAACATGTGACACCAAAACAAATGTACTTTGTCCAAAGTAAAATTAGATTAGCAAAATAATCTATGCCGTGTACATCCTATACGGTTATACCAACTAATTTCAGTCACATAATTCAGAAGAAGCTTAGCCATGCGCCAACAAGATTGCTACTCTGCTAATATTTCCTTCTTTGATTAGAGTTTTCATGTCCTCATGCTGACATGCTACTGTAGTACTATCAATAGGTACTATCAATAGGGTCAAGTTCAGGAACTTAACTACCCTAGCATATAAGCAATCTAACATCATTCTTCCATAACTACACTCAACAGATAGAACTGCCACGATGACTGATTAAACAATGTGCCATATAGCAATTATGGAAGAATAATTTTTTTATTTAATTTGCAAACCTAGATGAAGTATAAGCACTATACTGAACTATAAGTTTGTTGCTTAGTTTGCAGCCTAAACTTGTTCAAAATAATCAACTAATGAATGCTCAAGGTGGTGCTACTATCTTCTCAATAAGGCTTCTTGCTGACGCCAGTTTCAGGTACTATCATTCACACTGCATATCTTGCACTCCAACAATGGTGTGAGTGCGAGTGTGCGACCCCTACCATAACAAATGTGGCTTCTAGCAAACTGCATAAGCTAGAAGATCAATACCATCTCAATGATTTTGACACACACATAAAACACATTAGTTGATAACCAAATCATCACCTCTAAAGACTAAAATATGTACTCAAAACTTTTGTTGTTACATTAGCCTAGAATCCAAAAACAGCTACATCTGCAATTCTGCATACTAACAGAATAGGCAAACATGAACTTCACGCTTACAAATCTACCATGAAATCAGCGCAATCAAGCAACCAACCAATAAAATTGAACTGCATTAAACCTGCAATGTGCCTCGTACGAACACTATTTCCCCAATCACACGGCCATGGTCCACGTCTCAAAACTGAACCGGACAACAAAGAGGAAAACCAATGCATCTCACATTCTCACCTCGAGCACACCTATCGCTCGTGACACGCCGGCCCTGACGAGCCACCGCATGGCATCGGGCTCGAACATGAGCTCCACCGTCTCCTTGAATGCCTCCACGTTCTCCACCCCATCCACCTCAATCCTCTTGCCCCCGCCGCCGGCAGTGGCCTCTGGCGGCGCCATGGCGGCGAAGAAGGCGCTGCTCTCGCACAGCACCGTGGAGTCCAGCTCCATCACCACGCACCTCCCGTCCCTCCCTCGCAGGCATAGCCTCAGATCCATCCCCCTCCCCTCCTCCTCCTCCCGCACCGCCACGAACGGGACCAGCGCCGCCTGCTCCCTCGGCGCCTCCTCCTCCACGGCAGTCCCAACCGCCACCGCCGGCGAACCGTCGGGATCGATGGGGGAGACGCGGCCAGGGGAGAGGATCCGGCGGGGGTCGATGAGGCCCGCGAGCTTGGACGACGGCGAGCTATGGAAGGACGGCACCGAGGGCGACTTGGGCGGTAGCTTCCGGACGCCGCCGGCTCCTCCTACCGCAGCGGGGAGCGCCCGGTGCTCGGGGCTCTGCGGGGTGCCGGCGAACGGGCAGCACCAACCGCGAGGAAGCGCGGCGCCGCCGCGGCGGAGGTGGCGCTTCACATCGTCCGCCATATGGCCGGGGTGGTGCCGGCAGCGCGAGGTGGGGATCTAGGGTTTGGAGGCGGAGGTAGAGGTGGTCGCGGCCATGGGAGATTTCTTCACGCTGCTACCGAAACTGCGCTGTGTGAGGCGAGGGCGAGCTGTGTCCTGCGACTGCCTGCTACGGGGAATCGGAGGAAAATAATTGCTGCCGCGTGACGTGACGTCGTGAGGCTGCCCTACGAGGACGGACGGACGGACCACGGGTGGGAGGTTGTGGGGCCAACCCGCCGTTTCCTGGGTCCCACCTGGAAGCGATAGCGGTGTACCTGGGCGTGGGAGGTGGCGCCTCGGACACCCATCCCTAGGGTGGCGGTGGGGATCCTCTGCGGTCGGACGCCACATGCGCGCTGAAACGTAAGGGGCACGTGGCTGATTCGGAGTGGGTGGACTTGGCGGGTAAGTAGTGGTGGGGAGCAGTCTCCGTACGATTAATATTAATTAAATATAATTAACGCTAATTACGTTAAATAATTAGTGCCCAGCCGGCTTGCTACCACATACACTTGGGAGCTTGGAAGGCGGCTTTCCGAGCTTTTCTAGCTTAGTAGATACATAAAAGATATTAAATATGTAAAAATAGATATCAAAAGTTAATTGTGAACAGGTATGATAATTGTGCTCTCTTTCAGTGACGGACCCAGGATTTTACGAAAGCGTATGCCGCACCAAAATTTTTATATGCAATTCAGTAAAATCATTTGCCAACTCGGTAAATAATTATAAAATTTGCGTATTAACTCCGGATTGTTTTTAAAAAACTCTTTATAAATCATCCACCATGAACCAAACATGCGTTTTAACATAGGCTTGTGTGGTTAGGCTTCGACTGTATTCAATTCCTTCGGATTGGCAAGGCTTTAATTCATTTACCTACCAATCGAAGGAATTGGGTGTAATCCCATGCATCCAGACAAGCCCGAAGGAGCTGTAAGATCCCTCTGTTGCATTCATTGTCTCAGCTCTCCACACCAAACTCACAATCACCAAACTAAAAAGAGGCATGAACAAACCAAACAAAACTAGCATTCTTGTGTGCAATTCTACGAAGTGGTAGTTTAAATGCCACTCTAGAAGACCAAACATGAAAATTCAAGTGCGGATAGCAGCTAAAAACTGGCTTAAAGCATGCGAGCATCTTACGAGCATTTCAAAACACTGTGTGTGCTTGCACTGCCTCCAGAGAAACTTCTTCAGTTGGGACTTCAAGAGTCTGATCCATAGAGAACGAGATAATGTTTTAAATTGTTAAACAATGTTAGCTACATGATAGAAACGACACATTGGCGAAATCAAATTTCACAAAGCCAACCCACCGTGGACAAAACAACGCACTCTAGCGCATGGTCAGAGGAAGACATGGATAAAGTTCATCGGCCAAATTTCACTCTCGTAATCCACGCATGAGATCTTGCAATACGCACCATTTCCTACGCGATCACGCAATGCAACCTAAAACCTTGGCGCGACAAGACCGTAGATGCTCACTGTGTCTTGATTCGGATCGTCCGCTTTGCGGCGCAAGAAGGCTCTCGCATCGCCGGGACCGCACGCTGGTCTCCTTGAGCGCGACGAGCCACCGGCGCAGGCGGTGCACCTCTCCTCCCCACAGCAGGAGAGCGCCGCTGATCGCGGCTGTTGATGAGCTCGGCGCCGCTCACGACGTACCGCCGGCCGCCGACGTGGTGGACGATGGTGTCGAGAGAGGTGCGGGCGGTGCGGGTGAGGAGGACTTGCGGCGCGCGGCCGCTTGCTTCCACCGCGACGGCAGACCGCATTGCGAGCCACGACATCGCTAGCTCCCGCTACAACCTACCGGTCTCTCCCCTTTGCGCGACGCCGACGGCTGGGCCCTAGGGTATACTGTTGTTCACCCGGTATACCCTGTGGGTCCGCCCCTGCTCTCTTTAGATTAGTAGTAGCTACTCGGGAGAGACGTACCGTAGTATACGAAACTTGTGGAGACAAATTACCGGAGAAAAAAAAAACAGTGCAGACAAATTGTTATCAAGAGAACTGACACAGGGACTCTACTTCCCTGTATGTTTCCACCGATGTTTCCGTTCGATGGACGCCCGAGATTTCCAAAGGTGAAACCGCGCCTTCTCCTTCATAATAAAAACTCGGTGCTTCAGGCGAGCACTAATGTTGGCATCGGGTCAGGGAACATATGATATAGGGAGGCTGCATCCTGACTGACAAGACACGGAGGAGGATGTTGGCCGTGAATGGTGCCATTATCCTTACGAAGAACTGACAGAGAAATACTGTAAGCCAACGGCCAACTTCATTTGTCAACTTGGCGTTGTGATCCACTAGCAACTTGCCATCGTATCCGTTGTAGTACGACGCGATCTACAGTGCAAGCTCGCCAACACAAGCAGTACTCCACACATCCATAGACGGAGAGACAGAGAGAGAGATCACGTGAATTTCTGCTGCAGGCAAAACTGGTCCTAACAAGTGCTGCT
The DNA here is from genome assembly GCA_036346265.1 of Melocanna baccifera. Taxonomy (NCBI): domain Eukaryota; kingdom Viridiplantae; phylum Streptophyta; class Magnoliopsida; order Poales; family Poaceae; genus Melocanna; species Melocanna baccifera. The sequence continues at coordinate 957,404 of CM070683.1, read as the reverse complement.
GCGTAGCGCGCCCGCTACAAGCCAAGAAACCGACTGTTGGCAAGCAGCTCACCAACCATCTTAGCAGTTGATTAGTTAAATCTTGGCTCGCACAAATATCTCGAGGTAGGCCTTGATCAGGTTAATTACAGGTTCCAGCTATATCCAGCTCGCCTTGGCCGTTTCTTGAGCCGAAATATTTACACGAGTGACCTCGACACTACTTAACAAATAGCCAGATTATGTTGAAAAATTTAGATCTGGATATGTAAGCTTAGTCTATTGGTAGACACTCTTCACTTAGTTTATAAATAAGGATCTCGATCATTGTAAAGTGTATGTGAACAGAGAAAATAATAAAGAAAGAAGTTTCCCTCTCATCCCTCTGTGTTCAATCTATTATTTGCATTATTCTGTGTTTGATCCATCTCTCCTGTCTAGTGGGAATCGCTCAGACTGTGCTCGCCAGCGTCGGTTCCTTAACACGTTATCACCACGAATTGCTACAGTGGATCGTAAGGTAAACATCGAAGTAGCAGTGATGCAACGTGGTGACAGCTCGGTCATGTGGGGCCGACGGCGCGATGGTCGGCACAACCACGTGCTGGTGACTGGGGCATGATCGCATGTGGGCGGTGCGCGAACGGCCGATGGCCGAACAATGTTGTCATTCACCATTTTTTCCTTGCGATCCACCATAACAATTCGTGCTGATAACGTGTTAAGAAACCGTCGCTAGCGAGTCCAGTCCGAGCGATTCCTCCTAGACAAGAGAAATAGATCAAACATAAAATAATGCAAATAATAGATTGAACACATAGAGATAAGAGGGAAACTCCTTTTTTTTATTGTTTTCTCTGTTCACATCCACTTTACTAGGATTAGAACCTCTATTTATAGATTGAGTAAAATATATCCACCAATAACTAGACTTATAGACTCAGATCCAAATTTTTCAACAACAACAACAAGAACAGAAACAAGAACAGAGCCCCTCCATATTCCATTACCATACCTCAAGGCTCCTGTTCAGGCACCAATATCAACTACCACTCATTTCTCGGGATAAACGAAGAGAAGGAAGAATCAACCATCTATATATCTACTTTAATCAAACACAGTCATGGATACTCAACAGGTACCCCAAAATTTCTTCTGTTACAATTGAATAGGCTCTCTGCGAATGAGCAGAGGGATCAATGCCATTTCCTAGGCCTATATAGATTTCCACAGTTGCAAAACCTATATAAACAGCTCATTAATACATGTATACGCGTATCAGACGTAACTATGTCTGCCCAGAAGAAGAGGTTAGGAACAGAGTCCTAATCGGCAATGAAAAAGAGACATATTGAAAACTGAAATAGTGACCTTTTCGGAGACGAGAGCAGCACTCCACTCAGAGAGTCTCAGAAGATAGCAGTGTAAAATCGTAGTTGGAAGCATCTCTAGTAGCCACGTCTGACTCTAATCAGCGCATACACCGGAGAGCACCATATTAATGCAAGTCGGCGCAGAGTCCCTTACAGACTCGAAGATGAGCCTAATTATAACCTCCGATCAGTTCGCATTACTTTCCTGATAGAACTCTTCAAACGCTTGGAATAACCAGCAGTAGTCAAACTCGACTGGTCGAATTGGATCAGATTCAGATCACAAAATATAACAATCTCCACCTTGACCTGAATTCCTCCCGTAGTGAAAAAGAACTGGTGAACTTCTTAATAAAATTGTAGAATGTCTCTTGTGCGTCAAACGTCCGAAAGAACTAACGAGTAATACTAAGTCTGAACAGAGCTCAAACTTAGCGGTAGGAACTGACTTTGTTATCATATCGGCTGGATTCTCATGAGTACTAATTTTGCAAACTTTGATATCACCTTATGAAATAACTTCTTGGATGAAGTAATATATAACTTTAGTGTGCTTTGTTCTCTTATGGAACATTTAGGTTTTTATAAGACAAATAACACTCTGACTGTCACAGAAAATATTAGTGCAAGATGTCCTACCACAAAGTTTAGTATAAAGACCCCTTAGCCAAATAGCTACTTAACAGGCTTATGAAATAGCCATGTATTCAGTTTCAATGGTCGAGAGAGCAATATTGGCTTGTAAATTGGCCTTCCAACTCACAATATAGTTTCTAACCGTGAAAACATAACCAGTAAGAGATCTTCGCTTATCCAGACTTTTGCAAAGTCTGAGTCAACATATTCGACTAGTCCTTTGCTGATATGTCTAAAATGCAAAAAAGCATCAAAAGTGCCTCTTAGATACCTTAAACATATTCATAGTACGGCTGGAGATTGAACCGGGGGGCCTCCAGGAGCTGCTGCACATGTGCTACCACCGATGCCCTCGTGTCTTGGGTGCACTCCCTGGCTACGCTTTTGCTGAGGGCTAAGATGGAAGAGCAATCGTGGGTGAGGTTGTCTCCTCGGCCATGTATCTCGCATCAAAGCCCCTTGGAGCTATGGGGGCGGACTTGGCTTTGGGGGCGACCGTCACAACCTTCGCCTCGCGTTGTGCTGCATCTTCTTCCACCCTGGCGTACTTCTTCATCTTGTCAAAGAGTTTGGCTACCGACTTTGTGGGTTTCCGCACGTTGTATTCAACGAGGGGGCCCTTCTAGAGACCTTAGATGGCATCATTGATGATAGTCGTGTTGTAGACGTCCTTCACCTGACAGCGAACCTTCGCAAAGCGTTAGAAGTAGGCCCTTAGCTTCTCCCCTGGCTCCTGCCTTACTGTGAAGAGCTGGTTAGCGTTGACCTGCTCCATATAGTTGCCTTGAAAGTTATTGTGTATGAGATTTTAGATTTGTTCCTATGCGTATACAGAGCCGGGAGTGATGGTAAAAAGCCAGGAAAGCGTCACTCCCTACAGGGCGAGGGGCAACCCCTTTGCCTTCGTTAAGTTATCACCTCCTACCGCCTTGATTTCCGTCTTGTAGACGCGTAAAAACTCATGAGGGTCGGTCTCGCCCTTGTACAGGTCTACCATAGGCATTTTGAAGTCCTTCAGCTAGGCACTTTGTTGCAAGCCTATGGAGAGAGGGGACTCTGGGTCCACCCGTCGAGAGTTGTTGCGGGCTCCTACGTGGGCCTAGCAACCCTCCATGCCTTTCGCGATTGCCTCCGCTGCTACCACAACGGGCATCAGTTGGCTCCGGCTTTCCTGCAACTCACGTATGGCTCTTCGCAAGTCCACCAATTCTTGTTGCAACGTCCCATAGATCGCCTCAAGGGCGCCTCCATCCACATTCATTATAGGAGGGTGGGCGCCCTCCGCCCCTTGTATGGTGATGGTGACAGTGTCAATGCCGATACTAGTCCCAAAGTCATAGTTGGCCGCCGCCATCGATGCCTCCACTCGTGGTGCTTCCTACCCCACTGTTAGTGCAGTCGTTGAAGGACCTTGTTCATTGCTGGTCGTTGCCCCCATGTCGTTGCGTCAGTGCGTCGTTGCCACAAGGGCAAGGGTCCCTCATAGACCACCTTTGTTGCTCTCGCCGTGGCGACTTTGGAGGTAGTGTTTCTTTTTCACTTGGGGGTCAACACCGTCGCCTTTTTTGGGGTCGATGTCGCCACCTTCTTCAGTGCCATGGCGTCTGAACGCTCTTACCTTGGCTCACAGCTTCTACGTCGTCGCCTTTTTATATATATATTTTTCTAGTTTTTTGCTTTTTTTTCCCTCTTATTCCTTTACATTGACCGTATTGATATAACATCTTTTATTTAATTACACAGAATAAACTAATAACAATTACAGTACAAAATAAACCATAAATTCTGACTTATAAGCCACTTTAAAGCAGGCCTAGGACCGGCCATTGTGAATAGATTGATGCAATTGAGAGGAGGTAACGAAATCAAATCTTGACAATTAGGCCCTGTTTAAATAGTGTTGTGACTTTTGATTATGACTTTTTGCTATTTTTGCTAAAATTATGATGTAACAACGGTTAACTTTTTGTAAGGTATTTAATTAAACAAAAATAAATAAATAAAACACCATTATATCTCTATAGATAATTTAACGAAAAAAAAGAAAAAAACAAAATACCACGTTAAGAAACCAGTCTGTTTCATACGGTTTTTAGCTTTTGTTTGGAATCGGGCCTTAAACACACATAACACGGGTGCAACTCTCGTTGTTTATACTAAAATCACAGAGTCATTTTTAGTGACTAACTCAACTCTCGTTCACACTAAATCACACTCCACATATATTGATGTGCCATCAACGGATTGATTATTGAAGTACACTAACGTGCATGCTGCCACAAGTTCACATGACGAAAAATTTGTTGCCGGTCACAAAACCATCATTTAAAGACGGAGCTTACAGAGCTCTTGCAGTGCTCAGCCGGTCATCAGACCACAATTGCAATAGTTTTGCCGGACGAGCAAGGAAAAAATCAGGCACATGCTAACTTTGAGGTAATACTATAACCAGAAGTGGTGACATCAGACATGAAACAACTAGTTCAGCAACACTCCAAAGCTCCAGCAAGATGGACTGATCCGAGTATGCAACGAACAGTGTTTACTTGTCTTCTCCCTGATGAAAGAAATGTAAAGAGGGCATCAATACAAATATTATATATATACACACACCGTTGGTGTTGTTATACCTCTTTATCTATTTGAACATACTTTAATAATGATTATATGATACTCCAAAGTGAGTTTTATAAAAAATTTCATTAAAATCCACTTTTTATAGCACAATTTGTGTATATACTCCTTTATATATGAAAAAGTATATATAGCAAAAAATAATGAAAAATTTTCAACCAAGTCATGTTGAAGTATCTTAGAATTAATATTTAAGTATACTAAAAGTGATAAAAACGAATAAAATATTCGTTTACGTGGTATATTAGAAGTGAGAGTATGTACTCCCGAGAGTGTGTGTATACATATGTACATTGTATATATGTATACATACATATATATACGGCTGCATTATTTTGCGCACTGTGCATGCCGAAAAATTATTATCGTGTATGAGTGAAGTTACTGTCAAATACATAGAGTTATTGCCAGTTATATAGTGTTACAACTAATAGTAACTTTACATGTGTTTGATAATAATTTCACTTATGCACAACAGTAACTTTTTGGCGCGTATTCTACACCTGCACGCAGAATAATAATTATATATATATATATATAAATATATAAAAAACAATATTGCATTTCACAAGGAACAATTTTGCTACTTGAATCCTACAAGTGCTTTGTTTATGAGATATAATCATGAGAGCCTTTAAAGATGATCTAAAAAAATCATCATAACTATTAACGAGGATCTTAAAAAGCAGTGGTTTCACCAAAGGATACAGATACCCTTCCTCATAACAGGATACTGCTTTAAAACTAACCCCAGATTGGCGAAAACATGACTGCCATGACTCATTTTGATGGACATTGAATTAAGAAAACTTTGCTGCTTGGGAAGAAAAGGTACCACTATTGAAATGCAAGTGGTGACTCAGCTACAGCTATAGGGTAGGTTTTTTTTCGGCTGTGCTTTATGGTTTTTGGCTTATAGTTTTTAAATCGTCTGATCGTGAGAGAGATTATAAAGAAAGAGATAATCACATGCGATTTTAGTCAGTATAACTGAAGTCAGTACAGTATCTACTACAATCGACTTGATCTTACCTTAAAAAGACGCACCGTTTGAAAGCTCGTACATAAACCATAAGCCATAAGTGGATTCAAACCCACCTACTCCTAACCACATCGCATTCGTACTTTAGGTTAAGGGTCTTTTCTTTTCAGCTTCTAAAAGCTGTTTTTCAGCTTTTCTACAGTAACTAGTTTTTAAACGGAGTGTCTTTTCAAGACGGGTCTATACGTTGATTGTAGTACACACTGTAGCAACTTCATTTATATTGGTCAAAACCGTATTCGAGTTTCTGTTACTCCGTATTCTTTCACGAACAGTCTAAAAATCATAAGTCACAGCTAAAAGCTCTAAACCGAAGCCAAAAAGAATAGACCCTAAGAACAGTGTTGGCGTGTAATATCTCTGCAATTGCCAACAGTGGGGAGCTTAGGAAAACACATCCATAACACCTTAATGTACACTAAACCAGTTGCTTTCAGAAGAGAATCTATCCTTCCTTCTGGGTTACCAACATACAGTGCCTTCTGTGTACCTTAATGTTTAGTTCATAGTTGAAATGATTTCCATCCATAAATGGGGATGAATTTAGTGGTCAGGCTATCATGACTTAAGAAAGAGTATAAATTGTTTTTTAGAAACATAAAGAGGTGGTAACTATAGCATAAACTACCAGGATTAAGGCATGATGCGGTCAAGTAAAAAAAGAGCACCATATTGGGCAATTTGGTAACAGACTGCAATTAATATACTGATGATAAGTTTAATCAATCAGCAAAAACTAACTAAAATTAAGGGGAAATGAGAAAGCAATTACTTCAGAATGAGCAGAAGGAACAATCGAAACTTTTGGCGACCATTTTGGAGGAGAACCATTGAATATGTATGAGCATTCAGTGTACGCAGCCCCTATCCCCACACCAGCTCCAAGTGCAACTGATGCCCAGCGGGTTGTTGGGCTACCTGTATAAAACATCACAGATCAAATGCCCAGCGGGTTGTTGGGCTACCTGTATAAAACATCACAGATCAAACATGTACACGAATGTAAATTTGGTAGCAGTTACTTCAAGCTGTATTTACTTCTTTTGCAAGTTGTGTTTCTCTGCATATGCCAATTCCCATTGACTCAGGAGTCAACAAGACTATAACAAACTTGAGAATACTAATGGAAAAATATATTATTAGTTGCTACACATGCTCACAAATTATGGAGGGTGATACACTGATATGGAAAGTAGCCATAGGTAAACTAATTCAGATGCAAAAAAAAAAGTACACACTACACAGTAGACAAATTGCATTGTTTAAATAACTTCTGGAAATCAAAATTCATCCCGAACGTAAGTAAAAAACTACACACTATTCAACAAAACAGAAAACATCAATGGCCAATCCCTTCAAGATTGAGATTGACCCGGGATACTGCACCTACATACTATAGTTGATTTGCATCGTTATTAGAAAAGTGGCTCCACATGGAAACTTTGCTCACACCAACTAAAGTCACCAATTAAAAGGTGGGTTCTTTTCGGCTGTGGCTTATGATTTATGATTGTGGCCATGGTTGTCACGGCGGGGTCGGCGACCACGGCGAGCGAGGAGCGCCTGGACGCCTAGGCGCTTGCCTGGCTCTGCATGTTGGCTTCGCTCCGCACGAGTGGTCGCCGCTCCGCTCCGCATGTTATAAGTTAGCTCCGTTCCGCAGTCCGCATATATGCTCCGCAAGTCCGCTATCTCCCTCCCGCATATCGCTCGGTCGCTCCGCTCTCTCCCTCCCCCGCCTCCTCTCTTCCCCACCCCTCCCCGCCGCCGCCTCCCCTCTCCCTGGCGTCTCTTCCCCGGCGCCTCCTCCCCTCCCCAGTGCCTCCTCCCACCGCCTCCCCCCGCCCTGGCGCCTCCTCCCACCGCAGATCAGCATCGGCGGCGGGAGACGGCCGCAGATCGGCATCAGCGGCGGGAGTAGGCCACAGATCGGCTCCAGCGGCGGGACAAGGCCACAGATTGGCGCCGGCAGCGGAAGTAGGCCGCAGATCGGCGCCGCCGATGGGAGATCTCCTGGGTGAATAGCCTCGGCGTCCACCTTCGGCCGCCAGGACGACTTGGCGTCGCCTAGGTGACGCCGTGACAACCATGGTTGCGGCTAATGGCTTTTGGCCCTAATACGCGCGTTTGTGCAAATGAAAAGAATGCCAATATGCTGAAAAGCCACTTCGAAAAGGTTGTCCCAGTAAACCGTTTCAAAAAGACGGAGGAGAAGTTGTCCCGTTTGTTTGTTCGGGGGAAGACATAAGCCATAAGTTGAAAAGAAGAGGGCCAAAGTTCATCACAAACCTAGCAAGCAATTTAACCACAGCTAACATTCTTCCTACAATGAATGACAAGGAGATCTAAACAAGGCTTCAACATCCTCACACATTCCATTTCGTTGCCTAATTAATCAGTGTGCTATCGATGCCATACAGTAAATTAAATTATTCAGTGCGCCAGCATACAGTAAATTAAACCTAAAGGAATTTTCGCTTGAGGCATCTGACTTTAGAAACTCAATTCCGTCAAATGTGGTATTCGAATCACATGAGAAAGCACGAAATAATTACTCCACAATATCCTAAAGCAACCAGTTCCAACATAAAGCGCATTAATCCCTAAGGTATGAAGGGAAGAGCAACCTACATAGCATGTCCCGCATCAGATTAGGCCAATCGAAATGGAACAAGAGCATCCACAGTAACCCTAAACCAACAGATATATAGAGCAACCCAACACCGAAATACGAAGCATGCCGCAAACAGATCTCACGAGATAAAGGCAATGGCCAGGTAAATCGGGGTTAGGGGGTTCCGTACGGAAGAGGAGGAGGCCCGCGAAGGCGCCGGCGAGGGAGGAGTAGGCGACGCGGCGGATGGAGAGGTCGAGGCACGCGTCCCACTTGGCGTCCAGGTCGTACCGCGGCGGGATCCCCGACTTCGGGGGCGGAGACAGCGACGGCGGGGGGGCGGGGGTGGGGGCGGCGGCGTTCTCGGGAGACTCCGCCATGGGGAAGGGTTTCGCGACACGAGGGGAGAGCCGACGCGAACCCCCGGGGGGGTGGGGGAGTTGGAGACGGGGAGGAGGTTGGATGCTGGGCCGGGCTTATTGGATTCATGGGTTTGGGTGCCGTGCTTTTCAAAAGGCTATGGGCCGGTGCGGTGCCGTGGTTTGGGTTCATGGGTTCATGGGTTGGGTGCCGTGCTTTTCAAAAGGCCATGGGCCAACTGACTGCACAACTCACGTATAGATCCGCCACCGCTATGATGCTTCTAATGTTTCTTGGATGCTTCTAATGTTTCTTGCTAACAAGTTCTAACATATCTAATGAGTGTTGCTAGCAAGTGTTTAAGGAAGCTTTCTGCCCAAAAAAGGTGTTAAAGGAAGCTTAGAGTTAGTTTTTCCATGATGTGCTAGTATGTAAACGGCAAAGTTTTGTTTATTTCCTTTCTACAGCTTAGTATTAACATTGTGTCATCGTTTTTTTTTGTGTGTTAAGACGTTAGATGTTATTTAAATGCTGAGAACGTAGAATGTTAAGACGTTAGAGTGTACACAATTTCTACTTCCAGATTTTAAAATTGCAACATGCTTTTCTTTTCTGTGTTTTACAACTGCTGGAAGCCCGAAATTTACAGTATACGAGCACCACTACTATAAAAAAAAATTTATATTAGACGCCTCATCACAGATCGTTCATAAAAACTGTTTGTATTAAATGCAATTACAGACGGTTCTTGATAAGAACCGTCTGTGATATGTTTTCCGTCTCACACACCTCTAAAATTTCATAATTTTCCGCCTGAGTTCGAGTAGGATTCCGTTTTGACACACCTTCAGTAAAATAGGCATAACTTTTGCATACGGTGTCCATTTTTGACGTTCTTGAACTCGTTGGAAAGCTAACGACGAGCCCTCGAAGACCCCCAAAATCGGCCATTTGTAACCTCAAATTTGAATTGCAAGTTTTTTATTTCTCTTTTTGCCAAAATTTTCAATCTTCCCTTCGAAATTTAGGGTTTATCTCAACTGCAAAGTTGTAGATCTCGTCGAAACCTTTCAAATGAGTATATATAAGCTATATAGAACTTTGTTATTTCATATTTTGAGACTAGTTATTTATATTGTATCGGTATATATAATCAATATCGCAGACGGTTCGTGGTTCAAACCGTCTATAATACCATTATAGACGATTTTTACCAAGAACCGTCTGTGATAATTTGTTCCCTAACCACTGGGCCCGTCAATCCTTCTCAACCTAATTCCAGCCAATATAAATCGACCAACCCACACCTTACGGATCATAGCTCTCCCTCCTCTATAAATACTCACACGAACCCATCCGCTCTCTCCCTTCGAATGCGTCTTAAGCTTTCTCCCTCTATTGTTTCTTATAGTATTTGATTCTGTTAGGTTTAGGTCTCTATCGTAGTCTCAATTGTTGCTACTTTGCTGGGTTTAAGGTTGTTCGGGAGCTTACAGTTAGGCGGCCGCTAAGAAGGCCTACCCGAGCTGCATCAGGGACAAGCTTTCATTAGGATCTTTGATTCTTCTATTTTCTTTCTTCTCTGTTGCTCGATTTGTAATGGAAATGAAATGTTATCTGCTATTGTAATGGTGGATTGTAGTCCTGTGATGTTGTAATGGTGGATTGTAATATAAATAGAATGTTGTAATATAAATGGAATGTTCTTACTATGTTTGTTGTCGTATTTGCTTATTTTCAAATGGCATAGCTAATATTTTTTGAGGCTAATTCAAAAATAGAAAAAAAATTTAGGTATAAAATAAACTGTCACAGACGATTTTGTAGTATAAATCGTCTGTGAATAACATCATAGATGGTTCTATATATAGAACCGTCTGTGATACTTTGTCATCACAGATGGTTCTATATATAGAACTATCTGTGATATGTGAGTATCACAGATAGTTTTTTTGTTAGAATCGTCTGTGATAGTGTTTTTCACAGACGGTTCTAGTTACAAGCCGTCTGTATTGTATTCATCACAGACGACTCATAAACTATCTGTTATCACTGACCTATAAATTTAGACTGTTCAGAAAACCGTCTGTGATGACGTTTTTAAACCGTTTGTAATGATAATTTCTATAGTAGTGCGCTGAGATCAATCTCACCATGTCTCTTTGGTAAGCAACTAGCAAGTTCCAAGTAAAATTTGTAATGAATCCTTTCTATAAAAATTTCTACCACTTAAAAGAAGTTAGTGATGGTTCATCTTTCTTCTCTTCTCGGTAAAGAGAATTGTGCCGACATGTGTGCCCACCGACATCCCCGCGCGGGTGTGTAATTTGTGAATACCTGCGAAAATGGGAGAAGGAAACGTTGCAAACAAACTCTCAAACTTGCCTCCATCTCAGCTGCTCTCCACCCAGAGCAGAGCAAGAACTCAACACGCACGCAACAACGGAGGCCGAGGGCAAGGAGTTGGCGATGCCGGCCACGGTGGTTGCCGCACTCGACGGCATCTTGGAGCATGTTGCAGAGCGCCGACGACACAGTGTCAACGGCGGATTAGTATATTGGTGTCACGATCGAGTAAGAGATCAATTTATATGCAGTGTACGACTGTACGTACATACGGTCGTTTTCTTTATTGCTATATGGTGGTCTATAATCGGAAATATCCAAATTAACTTGGTGTGAGGCATGCTCTTGTTGATTAAGATTTAAGAATCTTATGGTCTGATCATATTGACCGTGTCTAATGGTTTTTGATCATGGTCGATGGTTTTTATCTAAAAATAAATAGCAGTGACTGAAAGAAATAGCTTTTAAAAAGAGAGAGCAAGCGGTGAGAAAAGTGACGGAGAGATAAGTACGTGAGACAAGTGAGAGAAATATGGTGTATGATGCGTCTGTGTCCTCTGTTTTATCTCCAAAACAAGATAGAAGCGAGAGAAGTGGAAAAAACTATTTCGAGAAGCCAAATATTCATATTAACTTCTAACTTCTTTAAACAGAAGCCACTATAAATAGGCTCTTAGTTGGTAAAGTATTGCCACACCACGTGGAGTACATGCCTATAGGTTATACACGAGCAACAGTGGAGCCCAATTTGGCCATAGGTGGAGTGACGTGAGGACGATGGCCAGGGCAGAGCTTGGGCGCGTGGGCATTTAACAATTTAAAAAAGTTGAACCTCCAAAAAATAGAGGGAGAAATAAAAACGTCGACAGCAGGATTCGAACCTGCGCAGGCAAAGCCCAACAGATTTCGAGTCTGTCTCCTTAACCACTCGGACATATCGACTTTGAGGTTATAGCGGCATTAAGTTTTAACTAACGTTTGTTGAGTACATGGCCCGCTGAACTCATGCACAGACTACAGAGCTCGAATGTATTTCAGAAAAGGAGATGGATAGATCTTAATTTAACACTACGGCTGGACCAGCCAAACACGACACAGCAGGAAAGCTTCAGATGCTCTAGTTTCAATCAAGTAATGACGATCCAAGGTCCCATATGGCCATAAGTGTTCACACAATGCAATGCATGATTAAATCGTGATGACCAACAGTGACACCACTATCAAATTAAGCAACAAATTCAGAACAGGGGCTTCTCTGAGTACGTTGCACTAGTGTTTCTAGCTTTCTATCTCCCTGATGCTATTTTCATCTGAATGGATATTGCGATCTGTCAGTACAGTAATCAGTGCGAGCCATATTTGCAGCATTCGACATCGAAGTGAATAACTTCAGGCACATTGGTAAAGACTAAAAGTCAACATGCCCAACTTGAACAAAACAAATCATCACAGCAGTAGTAGTTTTGCTACTGACAAATAGGGCATGTACATATTTGGCTGCGACTGACGTATTTTTGCTACGATTAATGTCTTTTATCTGAAAATAAATAATAGTAGCGAAAAAAAGTAGTTTTTTTAAAGGAGAGA